>JADMNL010000024.1:183411250-184883125 GCA_016271365.2 Neoceratodus forsteri
TCTGTCTGCGGCGTGATAAGCATTTGGAGACATCCGCCAGTTTCTCCACTTCCATGGTCAAGGAATTGAGTTTGAGCTGTTATCAGCAGGAGATACATGGGTGGGTACCCCCACCCCATAGCAGATGCAGTCGGATATAGGTCAGCCTCGTTACTTGCAGGCGTGGCCTTCATAAAGGGACTGTTTTTGAATTCCCGGATCTCTCTCAACAGTTTGCCCCATTGTGGCATATCTTTTCCTTGTCAGAGCACTCATTGACTGTCAACCTCTGCCCCTGAACTTCACTTGATGGGTCACCTCAGTCACTGGTCGTAGCCACAGCTGTTGGTGCAGGTACCTCCGAGGTCGCTTTTCTCAACTCCTCGAATTTCTCTCATTAACTCATGGTAGGGTGGGGATTCCAGTCGATTTGCCAGGCGAACTGAAGCAACAGCAGTTCTGAGAAGGGGCAGACTTATGATTCTGTCCAGTCTGGTTCGGTCCAGTTCAATCGCTGGCAAACACCCTTTCTGAGGCATTCTTGCAACAATTTTTCCAGCCGAGAGCATACACAGACAACAACTCCCTTGGTACTGTTGTGCATTTCTTACTCCACCATAGGTCCTCATCAGAATCTGGGCTCCCACACATTCTCCAAGGCCTCAAGATAGCCCTGTGCAGTCGCTTCAGGGTTACTGGGCCCGCTTAGCACGGATGGTAGCAGGGCAGGACCTCGGAGGCTCTCACTAACCCTCTTTCGCTGCCTTCTGAGCACTGCCATTCTAGCACTTGGAGGCAACATAATCTATCCAGGTCTCCCAGTCATCCTCCCTGGGGTGGGAGGGTGCCAGAGAAGATCCTCAACCTTCGGTAAGAGTCGTGACTAATGGCAGGTGCAGAAATAGGGAGTCTGCATTGGTTCAGCCACTCATTACGGGCACTGGAGCAGGAGAGGGTGTTGGGGAGGAACACCCCCAGGTGGCAGAATAGTTTCTTCAAGTCCTCCACAGTTTTCCTCTCCCAGCAACACTATTAGCAAATTTCTCCTCAAAAGTTTCAGATAGTGGTGGGCTGATTCCCCCGGTCTTTACTGTCCTTAGTTATCACCTCCAAGCAGTGAGGGCTCCCTGGGGAATGGTCTGTGGCACTTTGGAGCTATCTATGGGATCCTAAACCTACTAGGGCCAGGAAAGTGTGGGTGAGCAGATTAGCATGCCGACCCACCACCACAGGGTTTTGTAAACCTTCCACCTTGGAAAGTACTCCTGCACAGTGTCCGTATTGATACCCAGGGGATGTCCAGGATAAGCATAGCATTTGGGGGTCGATCCTCCCCAGTACACCACTCCACCAGCCGTGCACAGCCACTTCTGTCAGGGTACCCATTTTTTCTTAACAGTGGTTCTGTAAATATGGCCACTAGAGGACACACAATCCCAGCGGTGAGCCTCCAAGATGTAACCCCTAGATGGCGCTATCCCAGGGCTACTACCCTGCCTGATTTGCCACCAACAGGTTGAGGGGCCTGGATCCAATGGCGGTGCCTCCACCCAGAGGTCAGGGTTTGCAATAGTTAAACTAACTTGGTCACAGCCCTCTGGGACACTGCAACCCCTTTCTTCCCACTAGTGGCCCACACAATATATCAGAATTACCTTCACAGTATACACTTACCCCCAGGTCTGGTTCCGCACTGGGACCTCCTGTGAAATGAGATACAGTGCAACAATCACAGTACAGTACTTTAACATAGACAAATACCTCAGGCAGTATAACTTTGCTGAAACAAGCAGCTCTGATTTATTTAGGGGATATAACAAGGACAGGGGAAATCAGGTTAATTAGCTTATCACTCTAATAATCCACTTATGGCTCTGTGCACAGGCCTATCCCTATCAGTTACTGTCCCTGGGTACCCAAGCCCTAGTGGCTAGTCCAAACCGTGGCAGCTGGTAGGGCCCTTTCACACAGAGAAAAGGAGAATTAAACAGTCAGCAGTACAGTAATTCCATTTGGATTTAATGTGGCAATTCAACAGGGAGCGACCCTGAATTAGTACTCACGACCTCCAAATAAGATAGGGTCCTTCAATGTCAGCAGGGCTCACTTGAGGTACACAAACCTCTTCACACATTTATATAAAAGAAAGCACTATACCAGGCAGGCTGCATCTGTATCCCGATCGCAATTACTGCACAATACCCGGGAGAACACACAGCAGATTCAGTTCCTGACAGACCGAGTGCAATTTTCAGCAATTCTTCCAGTCTTCTACAGGGTGAGCCTGGTTTCTACTCTTCAGAGATCCTTTGATTCTTTTCACAGGACGGATTCAGTCCTAACAAGCTGCAGACCGAACTCTGGGCCTTATACACGTTTTTTGACTAAAACTGCACACTGAAAAGCACAGGGCCTTCCTTCTTCACTGCCAAAGCTCAACTGAACTCCAACCGACAAAAACCGGCACTTCCTTTGAGTTCCTCCCAGTTCTTGACTGGATTGGCTGTCACTCACAATAGACTGCTGTTGGTCCAAAAAGGCACTGAAGTCTAAACTACATCTCCCAGAGTCACTGCCCATACAATCCTCTTGTGGCTGGCTCAGATTATGAGTCCAAGTTCTGATTCGTCCAAGGCACCATTTTAGAGCTAGCTTCCCCCACACTGATTGGTCCAGTTCAGCAGTTCAAAACTAGAATGGGGAACTAGCACACACAGTTCTGACTGCAAAGAAAGCAGGTTAGACAAACTGTAATTTCATTATTACTCTAAATAATTTCTGGCAAACAGTTACATCTTTCAGATAGGTTCCCTTTGCACTCCTAGTGACTGCAAAAATGAAGTGAATTGGCAGCAGCTCGAGTGGTACTCAGAGAAGCACACAGTCCCCCCATACAAACTAATTATGTCTGCAAGCAGACAGCTCTTAAAGAGACAGTACCAGAGGCTCTAAAAACACTCACTGATAAATGGCTTAAATGCCAAACACCATTCAGGCTTGGAGCATTCAAGCAAGCTCCTGGAAGTCTTTTGGGAACCCCCATTTGCAGGGGGGTTACAGTAACATCTGCATTTTTACAGTCCGGTTCCCCTGAGCGTAAGACGACTGCAATTTTAGTTCCTCCTGGAGCCGAGATGCCTGGGCTTCCCTCTCCTTACATTTCTTCGAGGAAAAATAAATGATTTCCCCATGAAGCACCGTCTTGAGAGTATCTCACAATATCACTGCAGAAACATCTGAACTGGTATTTTCCCGAAGGATACGGGAAACCCCATCTTGGATTAACTGACAGAATTCCGAATCTCTGAGATGCATCAAGTTTAAACGCCGAAATGCTGTTTTACACCCTTCCCCTAAATTAAATTTGGCATATACAGGAGCGTGATCTGATAAAACAGTCGCACCATGCCAAACATCCTGCAGTGTCTCAAGATGTTCTGCAGTGGTGAATATATAATAGAGTCTTGATGCCACTCCAGAACCCGGGGCCATACAAGTATATTCTCTTTGTGAGGGGAAGCAATGACGACAGACATCTACTAGCCCCATGGAGGAAACTGTTCCCTTCAGATATTTCTGCACAGAATTGGTGCGGTGAGGGAGATAAACAGAAGCATCCTTCGCTGGGTTTAAAGTGGTATTCAAATCACCTCCCATCAGTAACTGCCCCTGAAGAACCCCCATGAGGTGAGAAAAAAATTTCTGTGCCAATACCTTCGATATCCCAGGTGGGAAATAAACAGAGGCCAAAGTTACTGGGTGAGCATGTAGCTTGCCCGTTGCAATAGCATAGCTCCCCTCTGGGTCTATGACCACCTCCTGTAGTTTGAATGGTACACCTCTTCGAATCAGAATGGCTGTCCCCCACCTCCTGCCAGAGCTATGAGATGAAGCTTTCACTGTAGGGAATCCCCACTTTTGAAACTTGTCGTGCTCGGAAGCTGACAGATGGGTTTTCTGCAGAAAGATAACTTCTGGATTATCCCTCTTAATAAATTGTAACAGTCAGGATCGTTTGACAGGACTGTGGATCCCACTGATATTAAGTGATAAAATTAAAGACGATTTATCCATCTTGTATTATCTGATAGCAGTCTTATAATGCATATAGCTTCTCTTTCCATTCCCCTTCCAGCCCTCAGAAACCTATTTTATTCAACTGTACTCTCCTGCAGAAGTTTCCTCAATTCCAAAATGACTGCCTGTACCGAACTTAACAGATTTTCTTGTGCATCCTGACCCCCAATACCCATTTTTCCCAGCACATAACTGACTTCAATTAAGAATGTGTACTCATAAGATAGGGTACCAAAAAACAGAACACATTCTAATAACCGTAACACGTGTGCCATTCTAGGATAGCATTCGCTGTCAACAAGTGGTGGTTTGTTTAGATTCCATCGTATGATTAGTGGCAATCCAGGCAGTAAATATAGCCCAAATAACAAAGTCAACCAGGAATCATGGCTTTGAAAACGTTTTAGAACTATACTCGGATTAATCTGTCAGCTGCCATGTTTCCCATACAATAAGCAGAACAGCAAACTATTTACAGTACCAACAAGTAAACATGTTTTTGGCTCCCAAGGTAGGGAGGGATCTCTATTCTCTCCTATGTGGGGAAAGATGATCTTTCCTTGTGGGGGTAACTCACGAACCCAGCGTGGGCCCCCAGCGTCAAGAGACTGTAATAGCAGCATGACGCTCGAGACCAGCAAACACAGTGGTAGGTGTAAAAGGTTGTCCATTGCAGAATGCTGCCTACTTAACCTTTGAGTGTTGCCAGAGCCAAGTGGCCGCCTAGGGTAGGGCATGCCTCCCCTCCTTCTTAGAGATGTAACAATGTTCACTGTACTTCATCCCCCACAGGGCCCAGCAACTATATTAATTGCTGCAGGTGGGGAAGGAGATTTATCTTGACAGAGTATATCCAACGGGGGAGGAAGGGGAGATACCAAATTACACATTTGATTGTTTCTGATTTCGGTTTCCCACTTGTTTTCAGTTATATAAGAGATCTTTTTTTGTGCCTACTAATCTCCAGCCCCCTATCTCTTTTGATTTACTTCAAAATGGCTCGGAACCATAAAAGTAAAGGTTAGTTCCTATTAAAATCCTTAAACAATGAAAGTCTTGTAGCCTCCGCGAGTCAGTACCCATCTTACAGCATATTCAATGCCCCTTGACTAATATTAGGCCATGGCTCTCCCATATCCATAGCAAAAGATGACCAACAGTGGCCAAGTCCAGGGCAGTCAATCTGGGGCAGTTCTCTGGAACTTTAGTAATAGCTTTTTTACATCCTGTAGTGTTGAATATCCCTGGCGCTGTCTGGATTGTGCTGTCTGGTTTTTTCCCCCCCATGTATTCCCTCTTAGCCGCGTCTCTTGTTCCTGCAGGTCTGAAGGTGCCGAGTGCATCACTACAATGTCTCTGGCTTGTAACACTTTGATTGCTTCATCTGGAGTTTCAAATGTTTGTGGGCCATCTGGGAACATTACTGTAAGCTTCGCTGGATATGGTGTAAAAAATTTCAGCTGTTGTTGCTTTAGAGTGTGAAGTATAAGCGTGTATGCCCTTCTTTTTGCCGCAATCTGCGGCGAGTAGTCGTCAAAATATGATCGCCGACCCTTGTATTGTGTGTCTCTCATTCTCCATGCTCGCGAGAAGAGTTGCTGTTTTACTGCATAGTTCAACAGTCTTATCATTATAGAGCATGGTCTCTGGTCGGCATGCTGTGGTTTCAGGGTAAGTGCCCTATGGGCTCTCTCAATTTCTATTTTGGTGGCAGGATCCAGTTGTAGTATGTCTCTCAATAATGTGTCCACAAATTTGAGCATATCTCTACCTTCCTCATCTTCTGGTACCCCATGTATACGCAAGTTATTGTGACGCGACCGATTTTCAAGGTCCTCGCATTTCTCCCCCAGTATTTTTTGTTCGTTCAGTAAATGTACAACCACTCTTTCCAAACCCTCAGTTCTGGAATCGATCTCCGTGTTCGCTGACTCCAACTCTTCTACTTTTTGATTTATTTTATCGAGTTCCGATGTCAGCTCCGTGCGAAATGTTCTGACCTCGTCGCGGAACCCTTTTAATTCCGACAGGATAGCTGCATTGCTGGGCTGCCCGCTCGCAGCAGTTGGTGGTTCAGTCATGTCCTCCAGGCCCGATTTGCCTGTCGGGAGTCAGTTGCTGGTTTTACTTGCTGCACAGCAGTCGGGGACGACTTTTTCTTTTTCCTTGCTCCCATTTAGTTCTGTGACTCCCTCCTATTGTTTTGACTGAATTTATCAAGATAATCTCTGATTTTAGGAGTCTGTTATAGGGCCCCGGGAGAGACGTCGCTTCAGTGCCACATACCTCTAAGCGGCTTCACCGGAAGTCCTCAGTGCAGCACTGTTTTAGCGATGTGCACCAATCACCTTTATTGGCAATCGCTGGATGTGCACTTGCTATTTTGGATTCGCTGTTTTCATAGTCCCTATTTTTCTATCAGTGTTTTGACATGGAACCATTTAAGGCAATGTTTTGAAGTATTTAATACTTTCATGTACATTCCAGTTAAGAAGGAAAATGTTTCTGTTACAGGAATAATAGCAACATTTCTGGTTACACAGATTGTTCTGCTATGCTCAGAGTGATCAACTTCTGGTTAGGGACAGCAAAGTGTGATAGAAGAAGAATAATCAGCATTTATATAGCGCTTTTCATACACAGTATCCCAAAGCGCTTTACAAGCAATGCTAGACTGGTAGTGAAGTGACTGAATGTGTGGTGGCTGCCATATCGCACATCATCACCCACACACAGCCTGGATAATTGCATAAACTGGTTTATGGGAAGGGGAATGTTGGCCAGGACACAGGGAATGTTCCCTGCTCTTTACGAAGAGTACCCTGGGTTCTTTTGCTTCCACCTGGACACCCACCAGGACAACACCAGGATGGGCAGAAGGGACCTCGGTTTAACGTCTCATCTGAAGGACGGCACATCCCAGCAGTACAGCACCCCCCAATACTGCACTCGGATGCCAGCGATTTTTAGGTGCAAGTCCATCCCGGTGTGGGACGAGAACCCACAACCTTCTGGTCCAGAGGCGGATGTGCTACCAACTGAGCCACGCTGACACCATGATACACGCTGATACAGTCATGATATACTGTACTGATAAAGACCTGTTTGGCCACAGTTTTCTAAGGGTTTCTGAGAAAACAGTTCAGTTGTATGCAGTGTAATTTTTATGCTAGAAACTCATATTTAATTTTATAGTAGTGCAATCCCTTCTTCAACTTAACGTTTAGACAACCCACTCAGCTGCTGCTGTACTGTATTATTTCGGCCGAGGCTGGCACTATATGTTAACCCTCTCTTGCGGTCAGCAGGGATGGGCATGGATTGGGAAGACCCCCTGTGTCCAGGGTAAGGTGGACTGCTTGCAAGGTTTCTCTACACTTGATTCATTCTATACATATTTTTTTCTCACCTGTGGGGTGAGCTTAGCTCAGACCACTGTCCCGACAGAAAATACCACACAGCAAGGGTTGTTTAAGCAGAAGTCAATCTTTACTGAGCTTATTAACAGTTACACACTATAGGAACCCAGTCCCTGGAAGCTCTGGTGGTCAGCACAGCACACACAGGTTCGAGCCTGACTCAGACATCAGTCAGAACCTTAGGGTCCTTTGTAAAAGTCATACCCTCATCTCGTATCAGGAGTCACGGGAACCCTCTTTTTCCTCTTTCCTCACACCAGTGGGTGAGGTTATAACTCTGGTTAGAGCCCGTTCCATTTTGCATAATATCACCAGTTTCTCCAACAAGGCTAAACACTTTGGGTTTACACTTTCACACACACCTGTGACACTGTCACGCTTGGTCAGCGGGTGATGCAGGAGGCATCACCACTGCTGGTACTTCACTCTCTTGGACTTCAGTTCACTGATGGCATCCAGGGGTTCCCAAGTCCTGAGACCTGCCATTCTGTGCCAGGCCAATTTCCCCACTGGAATCCCATGGCCACCCCTGTGCTTGGCACTTCACATCCAGTGTGTCCTCTACATACTCCAAGGCACAAAATAAGTGGATTTGCATCGCAATTTACGACACAAGATCGGCAGAAAGCGAGTCAAATCTGGCAATGATTAGCAGTCATTGCTCACTGGTCCTGTAAAAGTGCCTTATTGGGCACTATCACTTTAATTTTTTGTCCTGGTATCCATTTTTTGCCCTGCTCATCTGCGCCCCACCCCATGAACCCTGAACTGTTCCGATTGGTCCAGTGATGCTCTGCCCCCCCAACCAGTCTCCGCACAGAAGAAACATGACTGAGTCCTTTTGCATTGCACCCAGAAGAGGAAGAAGGCATTGGGAGGTCGAGCAGCTGTCCAAAGGTGAGTTTTCTTTATTTTATTTCACTTTTTTGGTTTTATCGTCGCTGAGCCGTTGTCCGGTTAACGGTGTCTTTATTTTGCAGGTGGTCAGAGACAAGCCGGAGCCGGGAGGAGTGGTGGTCACACCAAGGAGGAGCCAGATGGAGAAGGCCTGATCAAGCCCGCAAGAGGGCACGAGGCGACCTGGACAACACAGCGGAGAGCAGGCGGCTGCACTGCAGGGCGAGGCAGAGGGATGGGCAGATTCATAGGAGAGCAGGAGCGCAGCAGAGTTGAAGAGCTCAGCAGCAAAACAAGTAAAAAATTTTCATTTGGGGAGCCGGAGGAGGGAAGGGGGCACATGGACTTCAGGGCACAGATGGGGGAGGGGGGCATAATGGCAACGAACGGGCAAGGCCTACAGCTGGACTGTGGGTGGTGGGAGAACAAGGGCATGAAAGAGGCACCCTGCCTTGAACTTTTGTTTGTGCCCTGCTTGCAGTGAATTTGGGAACAAACAGTGAACAACTGCACTTGAGAACAGAAATTAAGACTATGTGCCCTGCTTTGCAGAGATTATGGGGGAACCAGAACTTAATGTGCCCTGCTACTATGCTGTGTGCCCTGCATCTTTGCAGTGAACATTTGGGAACAGATAGGACTAAGTAAGCGGCCCTGCTGCTGAGATCTTGGCAACCACAAGTAATGTGCCCTGCTAGCAAAGCTGTGTGCCCTGCTCTTGACTTTGCAGTGAATTTGGGAACAGAAAAAGAGACTAAGTAAAATGTGCCCTGCTTTGCAGAGATTGAGGGAACCAGATTTATTTAATGTGCCCTCCTTATTTAATGTGCCCTTCATCTGCAGTGAACACTGGGAACAGATAAGACTAAGCTAATGTGCCCTGCTTTTGCAGAGATCTGTGTGCCCTGCTACTTGTATGCCCACATGCAGTGAACAATTATTTGGGAACAGAAAAAGAGACAAGTATTGTGCCCTGCTTTGCAGAGACTGCAGGAACCAGATTTAAATGTGCCCTGTTTATGTGCCCTTCGTCTGCACTGAACATTTGGTAACAGAAGAAGACTTAAGTTAATGTGCCCTGCTTTTGCAGAGATCTGTGTTCCCACATGTAGTGAATAATTTGGGAACACAGAAAAAGAGACTAAGTATTGTGCCCTGCTTTGCAGAGATTGGGGGAACCAGAACATATTTAATGTGCCCTGCTTCATCTGCAGTGAACATTTGGGAACAGAATAAGACTAAGTTAATGTGCCCTGCTTTTGCAGAGTCTGTACTCTGCCCAATACTTATTGTGCCCTGTTATGTTGTGTGTCCTGCATCTGCAGTGAACATTTAAGAGACTCTGGGAGTTACGGTCCGAGTTTTTATGCTGGGGCAGGGGATTATTTAATTCGTCATGACTCACGATGGATCACGCTCACGATCACGAATTCACGGTCATGAATATTCACGGTCTGCTTTGGCAGACATCTTATCTCGGCTTGAGAATGTATGTGTGCTGCTGCACAACTGCTATCTGGAAATGGCAAAATAAACAGTATTAGTCTCAGAAACTTATGTAAATGTGTATTTTATCAATATAGAGCAAGATAAGTACATTTTATGGGGTTTTAAGCAAACATATAAATTGTTGGTAATTGCTAATCAACTTCGGCCAATTGATAATCGTTTTTTACTTTGATTAGCGAAGGCCGCTAATCAAGTCTTCAACACTAATTTATGCCTTGTACTCCCAGAAATTAACAGTGATCTACACTAAATGACCCCAGATTCCTTTCTTTGGGATCTCCGATGCTGTCTTGGGCCTGTCCATACAGGCTACCAGGTAACTGGGTATCAAGATAAGCTGGTTTTCAAAGCTGGCTCCACTGACAGCTGCAAGCTGTAAGGCCCTTGCTACCGCAGGCAGTCCAGCAAGTAAAGAGTGGAAAGTGAACTCAAGGGCACTCTTCTCACTAGCACTAAGCTCTGCCCACTGGTCTCGCCATGTCAGAATCACTACCAATCAGTAGGATCTTGGCCTGGCATTCCAGTATCCAACCCCCCACCATCCAGCAGCACTGGTACCGTAGCATTTTTATTTTAACATTTCCTAAAATAACACTGAGCCTTGTTATCATGAACAGTCAATACATCTGTATGTTACTGTAACAAAAAAGCTGAGCTGATATGTAGTCTTAACCTGAAGATACATCCTGTGCACAGGGCTCATGGTAGATTCTGCACCACGTGGGTCTGAAACTCCCAAAATAAAAACACTGGTGGTCTCAAACCAACAACTTCAAAGTCCGATGGAGTTCTTCTGGCATGTCCCGTTATGGATCTGGCAAGTGTCAGGCAGCAGCTGGTGCATCCTGAATTGAAGCAGTGCATCTCCACGATGCGTTGTACCATTGCAACCTGAAGGGCTGCGGCACATAAAGGACATGGGGCTCCACGTCTCTGACAGTCCTGTGTACCAGTAAATTAGCTGCGTGGGCATGGTCTTGATAAAGGGAATAGTTGCTCAGACTCTGGCTGTATCCATCTCCAGCTGTAACGGGAATGCTCTGCTGGCCTCTGTCAGTGCTCTCCCTAAAAGATTTCTACTGTATTTTGTAATCTGACCCATCTGCTATGCAGCCATTTTACTGTACCATGCCCTTGAAACTACACTTGTTTTACATACAGCAGTGTTACTAATTGAGCCATCCCAGTGGTGTGCAGATCAGCACCTTGTACCACCACCTGGAAAAGCACACATTATTAAAACTTGGATTTTGATACTGTTCTCGGATTGGTCCAAACCTGGTCACATGACCAGAAATAGTTTGCATTACTGCCCTCATTACTTGGTGTCAGGTAACAGTTCATTGCAACGGACAATCAATCAAATTTTATTTATATAGCGTAGTTCTCAAAATGATCCAAAGCACTTTACATAAAACAACATTTAAAATATACTATAAATACAGTAAAAATATAACTAACGTTAAATAACAGCAAAATATTAATCTAGATCTGGAAAGGCCTGTCTAAATAAATAAGTTTTTAGCTCCCGTTTGAACTGGTCAGTTGTCTGACTTTTTCGAACACAACGGTAGAGTTCCACAGGGTCAGAGCTGCAGAAGTGCGAGATCCAGATGTTTTCAGAAGGACCCTGGGAACCTCTAGCAATCCCTTGTCAGAAGAGCGGAGTGAGCGGGTGGGGCAGTAGGGATGCAGGAGGTCTTGCAGGTAGCCAGGCCCCTGCCTGTGTAGGGTCTTAAAGGTCAGCAAACCGACCTTGAAGGAGATCCACCTCCTAACTGGCAGCCAGTGCAGATAGCGGAGTACAGGCATTTTTTATTTTATTTATTCATTTTGTTAACTGGGTAAGCCCTCTGAGCCCCAAAGGTCCCTTTTTCAGGAACGACCCGGGATTAGTTACATAGGAGGAAGCATTGATATAGTCCAACACTTTTTTGAACAGGAAACACATGGATAGTTATACAGTGTATACCACACAGCAAGTTAAATACAGTAAGGTTATACAGCCGGCTACAGACTTATCGTTACAATTGCAACAAGCGTAACATTACAATTGCAATTTGATAGAATGGGGTTTGGTGGGTATAGTCATGACAAACTTAAGTGAGCCTAGGTTCAAGTACTAGCAGGAGGGGTAGCAGAGGAAGAGAAGGGATCTGCTCTGGGGTATTTAATTACAGGTGCAGGAGCAGTGACTATGGTCCAGTTGATATTCGAGCAGGCCCTTTTGGAAAATACCTAGGGAGGTAGCTTCCTGTAGGTGGCCAGGGAGCTTACTCCATAGAATTGGAGCGGCACGAGCAAAGGATCTGTCACCTGCTGTGGTTCGGACCCTGGGTTCCTCTAGAAGCCGTTGCTCAGTGGTACGGAGCTGCCTGCTGGTACGTTTTAGGGTTACGAGTCCAGCTAGACTAGCTGGGGGGTGGTCAGCGAGGAGCTTAAATGTGTTGCAAAGTAGGGGGTACTGGAGTATGTGGTCGAAGGAGGGCCAGCTAAGTGAGGCAAGTGCATCACAATGATGGCTTCTTGGTTGGGATTTTGTGGCAAATCGCGCAATTTTGTGGTACAGAGTTTGTAAGCTACCGTAACTCTGTTTTGCCACTCCATGCAGAATTGGAGCAGCATAGGTAAGGGTAGGGAGGAGGATACTCTTAGCAATTGCTACTCTGGTCTCGGGTATCATCTGGGCGCTCAGGTGGTAGAGCAGGCCGAGCTTTTGGTGGATATTTTTAGTTACAAGTTCCATAAACTAGGCCAAGATATTTTAAGGATTGTACCACCTCTATGGTAGAGCCTGATGCTGTGGCGAGTGGAAGTAAGGAGCTGCGTTCCGGGCCTAGGGATCTTAGTCCAAACACGATAACTTCTGTTTTTTTTGGCATTTAGTACCAGGTGATTCTCTAATAGCCAGGTTTCGACCAAGGCAAAGTCTGCCTCGACCTAGGTAGGCACATCATCAACCTGGCAGCCACATTCTGCACTAGCTGCAGGTGGTGAACATCTACCCCCGACAGCCCTAGGTATAGAGCATTGCAGTAATCAAGGCGAGAGTTCACAAAGGCATGGACCAGTGTTGGCAGAACACCAGGGTGAAATCAGGTGTTTAATCCAGGTGACGTTCCTCAGATGGTAAAATAAGCTTTGGACTATGGCTGACACCTGTAACTTAAGCATCAGATCGCTATCCAAAACAACACCCAGGACAGTCCAGTGGCGTGGAAGGCTGAAGCATCACTGCCTTACCTCCTGCCACATGGCAACCTGTGTTCGCTGTGCGAGCGGGTCATCGGGGATCAGCGGGGAGGGAGAGGATTGAGCATCCAGAGGATGGCTCTCCTCTCCCAGGGAGGGGTATGACCGGAGACTGGTGCATGTCTGGCCTCTAGCAGTGGCTGGAGGCTGGCACACAGCTCCAAAGACAGGGGGCGGAGACAGAGCAGACGCCCGGCATGCCGCATGCAGAAGTGTGCACGGCTCGGACACTGGCGTCATTGCACACCACAGCTCCGCACTCAGGGATGGGAGAAAATGGAGGCTGAAAATACCACCGACTAGCGAGATGATGCCGGCCCTCTGCAGGCGCCGCACCCGGCTAGCTGGCACCTCAACCCCAAGAGGTAAGTTCCAGTGGACGCCAGGGTGACGGGGGTGGGGTGTTCAGTGGCGGAGAGAAAGAAAGGAGCAAAAATAAATAAATAAATAAACACAACACCACCCAGATTTTTTTACCCGATCCGAGGTAAGTAATTTAGAGTCCCCGAGTCACAGCCCAGATATTAAACCAACTTGCCCCCTCATCCCCGTGACCAGGTACCAGCACCAGTACCTCTGTTTTGTCTGGATTCAACGTCAACCAGCTGGCCCTCATTCAGCCTTGGATCTCAGCAAGACAGTTGTTAAATACCAAGACCTTATTCTGCTGTTTGGGCACAAAAGACAGGTATAGCGGAGTATCATCTGCATAGCAGTGAAAACTCAGCCCATACCATCTGATAATGTCCCCCAGCGGCAGTATATACACCGTGAACAACATGGGGGGCAAAACAGAGCCCTGTGGTACCCCACATGGGAGGGGCAGAGATGCCGAGGAAAAAATCCACGACACCACCCTCTGCGACCTGCCAGTAAGGTAAGATTTAAACCAACTGAGGTCTGTACCAGCCAGTCCACAACAGACCTGCTGGCACTCCTTCAGTACCTCATGATCTACGGTGTCAAATGCCATCGAGGAGAACCAGGATGGTACGTCTTCCTCAATCCCTCGCCACCAGGAGATCATTAAGCCCCCGAACCAAGGCGGTCTCGGTACTATGCCTTTTCCTGAAACCTGACTGGAAAGGATCGTAGAAATAACTATTATCCAGCTACGTCTCATGCAGGCATGTACACATGCACAAGTCCCCAGTCACTAAAAGACTGGGGGTGGGCAACATTAGCAGTCAGAACTGTCAAAGTGGATGTGGCAGGAGCCTCAGATGGATGCTGCACCCACGGCAGTAGAAAGGCCTGGAAGAGCGTTTTTATTTTTACATATTTTAAACCCCATGGGCTCTGGTACAGTTCCCAGTGAAGTAACAAGGAGGCAGCCAAAAGTGCCAGTACAAAACATCACTTTGTAGGGTCAGTGGGGCACAAAGGCTCCCAAAGAGGAAATTGTTAAAAAAAAAAAAATAATAATTAAGAGGCCGCTAGCACAGCAGGGTCCACCCAACAAATACACCAGCAGCTAGCATGACATGGACCTGAAGCTCCAACAGGCAGCATCCTACTGGTAATGTAATTCAGGCAATGTTTCCAAAACGGGTGAAGATCAGAACTGTTTCAGGATATAGTGGGAAAATCTTGACCCCCTTCGCCATGAACTACTGGCCTGCAATGGTCATACAGGCCTCAGCCTTCGGGCAATATAAAGAACAGTTACTCACCATAACAGCTGATCTTCAGGGGAATCTTCTCCATTGGCCCATGCCTTTGGAACTATAAGCTGTCAGTGTCAAGACTGTTTGGAAACTTTTGCAAGCTGGGGACCACCCACGATTATGTGCAACGTCGGTACCTATCAAATGTGGATAGTCCCCTTGCTCCTCAGTTCCCCACTAGAGACAAACTCGGAGGGCCTCTTAGCACGAGGAACCAGGAGATTGAATCAGTACCAGGCACACCAGAAGAAGCATGGGACTGGAAGCATAGTGTACTGAAGGCACTTATGAACACCTCCCAAGAAGGCAGTGGACAAGCCAGCCAGTTTAAACCTCAGAAAGGGGGAATGTGTGGATGCAATGTGGCCCAATGAAGAAAAATCCTCTTGAAGAGCTACTGTTATGGTAAGTCAGCATTCTGACTTCATTGAGGATATCGCCTCCTCTGGGCCACACCTTTGGAACGACTTCCAAGCAAGTGTCCAAGGAGGACATGCAATCAGGATAGAAGGCGTTGCAGAACAGCAACCCTAAGCCAGCACATCTGCATGAGAATATGTCTGAAATGTAGTGCTTAGTGGAATTATGCATATTGCTCTATGTGGCAGCAGCACAAAAGTCAGCTACTGAAACATTCTGAAAACAGGCAACAGAAGTGGCTATACCACATGTAGAGCAGAAGTGGTCATACCACATGCAGAGTGACCACATGCAGTGCCAGGAAGTTCCTTATTGTACTCCTATGACAAAATTCAATGCAGTGAGCCAGCCATTTGGACAGGCGCTGTTTAGTGACAGGTACGCCCTCTCTCCCAGGGCGAATGAGATAAAAAGCTGAGAAGATTTTCTGTAGTCCTTAGTATGGACTGAGACAGAAATGTGGCATTCTGTGTACATCAAGTATACGGAGCAATGCCTCACCTTTGTTAGCATACTCAGGATAATACACTGGCAGGTTTTAGAGTCTGATTCAGCAGAAAGTTAGAAACCACTTTTGGGTTAGAAGAAAAAAAAAAAAAACAATTGGGGATTAGTATGCAAGCTACCCTGTCCTTGTGAAAGATAAGGAAAAGGGGCTCATGCGTGAGGGCATTAACTTCAAAAATCCTTCAGGCAAGAATTATGGCAAACAGAAAAAGAGCCTTCCAAGAAAGGAAGCACACCTTGCAAGATGCAGTAGACTCAAAGGGAGCCAAAGTCAATGTCTCAAGAACAAAATTAAGGTCCCAAGGCAGAACCAGTTTACAAATCGGAGGACGCATGTGCAAATTACCCTTAAGGAATGCATGGGACACCTCTAGTTGTGCCACCGAGCATCTGTCAATAAGGGAATGAAAAGCAGAAACGGCAGCCAAGTGCACCTTAATGGATGAGTACTGTAGACCAGAGTCTGATTAAGATAGTAAGTAGGCCAGTACAGTATGAGCAGGATTGTAAACAGAGTCCTCAGAACGGGGAGCACACCATATGGAGAACCCATTCCATTTAAGCGAATAGCTGTGTCCTGCTGAAGGCTCTCTAGCTGCCAGTGGGACACCAGTCACCTGGGGAGAAACTCCAAAACACAACGGCTAGGACCTCAGGGGCCATGGGTGCAGATGTAGGGACAAGGTCCGGGTGGAATGGGGACCTCCTGTCCTGGGACAACAGACCCCAACACAGGGGCAGCTGAACAGGATATTCCACTAGTGGAAACCATATTTGGCAAGTTCACCGGGGGGGAGGGGGCTACCAGTACCAAGGTAGCAGGCGCATTCTGCTCTTAGTTTGAGTCCCTCTGAAAAAGAGGAATCTGAGGAATGCATAAAGGAACCTCCCTCTCCAGGAGAGGGACAACACGTCTCACCAATAAACTCAAGGTCCTGGACCGAGCGAGCAGAAATGTGTCAGTTTTGCGCTACCTGGGGATGCAAAATGGTCCAACTCTGAAGGGAGACTACTTGGAGAGGGTCAAACATAGATGGAGGGAGGAAGGAGCTGAGGACATCAGGGAAATTGATTGGGATAAGGTGTTCGGGCTGGTTCCTAAGACCACTAGTTCTCCTTTCTGGCAGGAGTTTACCTGGAAAGTAAAAATAAGATATTTCCTGACTCCTCTCTCACTTAGTCGGAGGAACCCTGACAGAGATCCCTCATGTTGGAGAATGTGTGGAGAGGGTGAGGCAAGTTTTTACATATCATGTGGCGGTGCCCGACTGGGCGGTTTGGGAGACATTTCCAGGCTCTCATTAAAATTCTGGACCTGGACCCTCCCTGGATTGGCCCTGTCTGGTGTTGGGCGAGCCACCTCAGAACCTGGCTGGAGCAGACTCATTATATTTATGGTCCCTCCTCTAGCGGCAGCCCACAAGCGATCACTAAATTATGGTTAAAGAGGTCTCTCCACTATGGACTCTTGGATACAAATAGTTCAAGGAATCGCAGAACATGGAAGAACTAACATAAAATAAACCACAGAACAGTGTTATACACCCGAGTGGACCAGATGGATAATCTGGCATCAAATCTCCGACCTAGAACCTAATTACAATGACCTGTTCTGTGACCTGAGGAGTGGGAAATGAGTGGAGGCCCTGACTTTGGGTTCTCCCTCCCCCCCCCCTTTTTTTTTTCCTCCCCTCTTTCCCTTTCCTACACTAATTAAATAATTAATGCTGGTGATACTGCCGACTGGAGATACTGCCGACTGGAGAGGGGCATCAAGTGATTAAGTAAAGGAATATATATGTAAGTTCATAAAATTGCCTGTCAAGTTTGTACCAAATGTACCCGTTGTTTATCAATAAACTTGAATTTAAAAAAAAAAAAAGGTCCAACTCTGGACAACACCATCTTATGAAGAAGTAGTTTAACATGGGGTTCAGCAGTCCCCATTTGTCCACCTGAGACTGGGAATGACTTGGCCTGTCTGCCAAGATGTTTTGGACTCTTGTGAGAAAAATGTCTGTCAAAACTGAAGGTCAAAACACAGTGCCCAATGCCACACTCTCATTGCTTTCTGTCTGCGAGCAGGAATGCACTGCCCATTGCCATGTCCTGCACAGCCCCAATGTACTGAAAATGCAGGTGGGGAATGAGGATGGATTTTGGTACACTGACCACAGCACCCAGGTCCTTGAACACTTGGCTCAGTTCTGGATACTCTGTACTGGACCACTTCCCAGGACGGCTCTGCAGGAGCCAATCGTCTAGATAAGGGAAGACATAAAGCCCTTCCTTCTGGAGGGCCACTGCCCAGCTGCAAAGCATTTTGGTAAATACCAGCAGTGCCAAGGATAAGCCAAATGGCAAGACTCAGAACTGATAATGGCTGTCCTCCAGCATAAAGTGGAGGTATTGCCTGTGGCATGTTCTTTTGTTGGGCTTGAGGACTTCACAGACCTCAGAGTCATTCTGGATTACTGAAGATCTTTCATTGGAGTATCCACATCAGATCTGAATAACCTGAAGCCACTAAAAGGGGCATTCAGTATGGCCTACTGTACCGTCAGCTGCAAAGCCCGCTACCCTAAGCCATGAATAACCTTTTATGCAGAAGCCAGAGGCAGCAGCCAACTGCAGCATCTGATGCATCATATGCTTAATGTTCTAGATGTTTCCCAGTATCAAAGACCAGCCGATGAAGCTTTAATAAGTTCTGCTTTTGCAGGACTATCAGGTAGAGCCTGAATAGTAGTCATGGCAGACTTCCATAGGCTATTTTGATACTTAAACATATGAGCTTGATAATTTGCAATACGAAGCTCCAATGTGGCTGAGGCATAGGTCCACTTGTCCATGACATCCAATCTCCTGGGTTCTTTTGTCCGGAGGCAAAGTACTCATGACTCTAGGGGGCACAGCGCAATCATGAGACACCATGATTACCAGAGTTCGTTTCTGGCTGGGAAGCATAATAGGCTTGACAGATGGAACAGGGTACTGTTTGTCAGCCTTTCTGGGAACTGCAGGTAAAGTGCTAGGCCTGTGCTGGGCAGCAAAGGTAGCATCCTCCAAGGCAGGGTGAACAGGAGGCACCACAACAGTAGGTGCCGCTGTGACTTCCAAGAACTCCATTAAATTTCTCTTTTACCCTCAAATCCCACGACATCCTGGATTTGCTTGAATAAAGCTTTAAAGAAGGGATCTTCAAGAGGAGATTTAGGGTTGTAAACCACACAGTCCTCACTGGAAGAGGACAGGGCAGAGTTGGAAGGAAACCCCCTTCATAGGGATTTTACCTCTTTCATCATTCAAATCATCCTCTATGTCCAGTAGGTAAGGACTGTATTCTACCTTGTCACCGTCCTTAATGATGAAAGGAGCAATCAAATGAGCTGGTGACGGAGCTGGAGGCTGTCCTGGAGGTGTTATAGGGCAGGTCCAACAAGCAGTCAATGGTGGAAGAAAGAACTAAGGAGCTAGGGGGCAGCCCACGTTTTGTAGACGCCAATGCTGTATGTCACTATGGGTAGCCCGCAGCTAGCAAAAGTTTCTGAGTGGTCCCGATACTGACAGGTTACAGTTCCAAAGGTGTGACCCAATGCAGGAGAAATCCCTGATGAAGATCTGTCATCTTTCAATAGTTCATTCTTCATGGTCAATAATTTTCCATTATATTATTCAACTGTGGTCAATATTTGTACAATAAGACTGTTCGGGGAGGGGGAGTGTTTTTAATGCTCTACATTTTGTACCTAGTGGTCTCCTTGTAATTCCACATCCGACCCTGGCTACTGCTCCCTTTTAAACTGTATTATTGTTCCTCCCCATTCAGTTCCCCCCAACCCAGTTGCACTGGAAAGCAAGCCTTGACTCAAAATAAACATGTGCAATGCCTCACCCCCAGCTGCCCGATTATGGAGCAAGTTGTAAAGGCAGCTGTTAAACTGCCCACCCAGCTGAAAGAAGGGTGTAACTGCTGTGGTCCTGAATGTCAGAGTGGGGACATTGGGCAATGGGGAAAACAAGGTATCCCCAAAAAAAACATTCATTATTGCTAGAAGTTGTTTCTTTTCAAATGCAGAGTGAAGGTGCTTGTAACTTACCATGGTGAATAAGAGGCTGCAATGAAGAAATAAATGACCATTCGATCACACATGTGAAAATAGTGTTCCATGGTTCTACGGGGATAAAAATAAACATGGAATGAGAAAGAAAGCCTTATTAACACTTTCACAGTATTACTTAATTCAGCAATTTGTGAACATTTCCTAGTAAGTTCTGCATATAGTACTTTAATTACAGTGATTCAGAATTTGGGGCATTTAAAGCAACAGTGCAACAAAACTGGGCAAAAAATTTGACCCTACCTTTTTTCAGCATAAAATATTAAAGGTATATTCCAGTGTTATTTGGTGGTACAATATTCTAATATCACCAAGATTTGAGTATTTATTTTTTGCTTTCATTTCATCCCCTACTCTCCTTGGCGCTCGATCAGGAGGCAGCCCCAGTCCCATCCCCCGACGTCCACCAAACGGCGCAAACAGTCTTCCCCAGGGCTTGCCCTCCCGTGGGGTTGGAGGGGACACCCCCAAGTCCCACCGAAGACCGGATCCAGTTCAGCTGAGCACCTCGGCTAGTCGGGAGCGGGACGCAAGAGCTCCAGCAGTCATCCAGCCAGGAGCCCTTTTCCTCCTCTTTTTCTCCCTCAGGGGCGGGCGGGCGTGGCAATGACACCATTGACAGCGCAGCATACTCCACGCATCGCCGCCAGACCCCTGCCCCTGTCAGCAGCATCAGTGGCCAGCCCCCAGCCACCACTAGGGGCCAGGTATGCACCGACAACTGATCACCCCTCTCCACAGAGAACAGAGCTGTCCCTAGGGTGTTCGATCCTTCTCCTCCCCAGCCAATCCGCGGTGACCCGCTCGCACCGGGAACATGGGTCGCTGGCATGGCAGGAGCTAAGGCAGGATGCCTCAACCCTCCACGCCACTGGGCTGGCACTGAAATTTGAGTATTTATTAATGGTTTAAATAATTTTTTTCTCAAAAAATAAAGATGGCTGCCACATTTTACAGAGAAAGCACTGCAGACCTGGCAAGGGGTAGGCTCAAAAAACAAAAAAAAAATCATGGTATACAGTCGGAAGTACCTAGACAATACATTTGACAGGTATACTAATCTTTTTCTTAAATATAGCTGAAACTAGCTTTTTTGGAAAAAATATGTTTCTTTGCGCTGCTGCTTTAACAATCAAACCACCTTTAGTAGTTATTAATTACATGTTTCTTGAAAAACACTGACTGGCCTTTTTTTTTTTTTTCAAAAGAGATTGAAAAGATAATGTTCACAACCAGTAATTAAGCTTAGTAGCTCGAAAACTCTAAGGATCACTTCTAACCCCCATGCCGAGACAGAAATGACTGGATAACACTGATATGTAAACAGCTAGCTTAGCTGAAAAACAATCTTCAGTGATTTCTGTCTCCTGCACAGTGACAGCTTCCCATGGAAGAATGTTACACAACCCCAGAATCATACGATTTAGAAATACAAAATTAAACTGACATTTTATGTGGTGGATACTGTTGCAGATTTAGTAAATATACATTACTGGTGGTTATTATTTTCAGGTTCAAACCTGCCACAGCCAAATACTCATTGTATGATCTTGGGCAGGTCGCTTAACCTTTTAGTGCTTCAGTTCACCAGGCTGCAGCAATGGGCAGAAGCAGGTCCCCACTGGCAATGAGATGTTGCATCTCAGCTGGGCTAAGCTGGGTAAATAAATTGTAAATATACATATCTAATTATTTCAATACCTGTAACCTCACAAGCCTTGTTACAGACCCTACCTGTCTGAATAAATGGACTTGCACTTCTCCTGGGCAGCATGTTTCAAAGAGGCCACTGAGTAGCAATGATTTTTTTTGGAGTATTTGAGATTAACACTAACATTCAATTTACAGAAGTCTCCCACAGACTAAGAGCAGTGACATGTACTTGAAAGATGTTTTGTGTATGAGGATTTGCTGGATGTTTATCAATTTGCTGTATTGTACTGTGTATTATGAAAATGTTATAAATACCAAGTTAAGGGGCTGGTAGATGGCTTGATGTGCTGCCATGCCAGAGACATGAGTTCCGAAAAGAACACTGGAGGCAGCTAGGCGACCCGGGAGAATCTGGGAGGCACTGTCAACTGAGGAGGCGGATTGGCGTAAGGTTCCAGCACCGCAGTGACTCATATGGAAAGTCAGTGACTTGCCCCCCCACAGGAAGTTGTCTGTGTGCAGGGGCAGCCAGAGAGAGAGTCCGCTATTATGAGGCACTACGAGGTGAGTGGCTAAAGAAACTGGGGATAAAACACCACCCCTGTTGAGATGACAGGCAGGGGCATCTTTGGGCCTTGCATCATGGACCCCACTGGACAGATTGGAGGGATAAGCAGGGAACAGGGCTGAGAAGCCTCCATGGAGAACAACTTAAGGCCCAGGGCCTGGGTGGATGGAGAAAACCTAGGTGAAAGAAACAAAAATAATTAATAAATTGACATGGTCCACATTTTTTAGGTGCCAAACTGCTTATTTTTTAAAAATGAAACAATTCAGAGAGTTGAATCCTCGTTGATTATTTTTAGTGAGCATTTATACTGTATCGTGAAAGTAGGCGCATTAAAAAACTGTTTTATTTCACCATTACCCACTTAGTATATCAGTCCTTTAGGTTGCCTAGGCTCTGCTAGTAGTGTACCAACTGGCCTGACCACACAAAACTGCACTGATCGACACAATTAGGAGTCTGGTGTGCTATTGTAAGCCTTTGTTTCTTTTGTCTCCTGAAGTCTTTTCTCTGTTACACTTTTCAATCTTCATCTTCTGGTTTTTGTTCTCCATTCCATTTTAAATTCTGTAATTACTTTTTACTTTTTTTTCCATATTACGGTTCAATCTGATGTCTTTGTTTTCTGATATATATTATCCACTGTGACTATCAGCTTCTTTCCTTAGCTTTGCTAACGCTGTTTATTTTACGTCTCGTTCATTTGCCACTTTAATGCTTCTTAAACTATTCATCTTTCCCTTTTTTAAGGTGTCTCCTTGAAACTAATAAAACAGGCTGCTGACATGGGTCCAGCAGATAGCAAAAGAAGCACAAGCCAAGAGGGACATGAGAAGCTCTGGATACACTTAAGAAAGGAAACAGTACATTAGCAAATCGGGGCCTACTCCACCACCATCTCCCAAATCTTCTGCACATGCAGACCACCAGGAAAATCCATTAAGTGACACAGAAGTGTATGGTACACACATGCTGGTCACTTCAGAGCATCCACAAAGCTGAATGTGTGCCCATTCGGCACATGATCCCAAGCCGTCTACACATTTTCACAATCCAGGATTGGATTTCCATGCCAGGAAGGGTGCAGGGGCTGGTGCTGTTATGCAACTCAGGAGGCTGCAGTAACACTAGACTGCTTGGCGCGCAAGTTCCTTCAAGGCACAGCTGTGGCTGTTCATGCGCCCGTTAAGCCATGCTGCTGTTGCCCCCAGCCCACCAACCTGGTATGGAGGACTACTGTATCTCTTGATCCTCTGTGTTGCAGAGCAGAGGATCTGTTCTGGCTGGGGGCTGTGGTTATGATTAGAGGCCTGCTATTGTGCCCCACTGTGCATCTGAAATGTCCACGGTCCCTCTGCTCTGATGTCAGACACTGGCTGTACTTTTCATGTAAAAAGCACAGTGCAGGGAACTGATAAAATACCAAACTAGCATTAAAATAACAAACTACATACAAGTAGAATCATTAAGAAAACTTATCCGTAATACCAGGTGCTAGATTCAGGTTGTCTTCTCTTCATCTGAAACACAGATCTGCAGTAAGAGGGTACCGGGTGAAAAGACTAGCACAGTATAAAGGGCAGTCTTTGAATTTTAGTTACATTTTACGTTCCGGGGCATCTCTGAGGTGCAAGCTGACTGCAGTCAGATGATCAGCACTGCTTTTCATTCAGCCTGTACCTGCCCCACAACTTCCATCCCCAGCTGACCATGACCCTCGACTTACTAGCTGAATACTAGCACAAAGTAGCACTTTGTGCTGCTACTGTTCCCACTGCCTCACACAAGGTTTTCTCCCAAATCAGGGACTTGCCTTATTCTTCACCCTTCTTTTGTTCCCTGTTGAAAATGGTTTACTTACTCTTATCCCCTGCATAATCCTGCCTTCCAGACTTGCCTTAGTCTGTGTAATTACTGCCATACATTCCTTCTGTAATGCCCTACGCCTTTCTTCCCTCGCTCTGTCCCCGGAGTCCATACACAGAAATGCCCACTTTTCTTCCCTTACCTTCCCCATCCCCTGGTGTTCCCTGAATGGCTACAAAAGCCTCTGCCTAACCCCATGTGCTCTTGTTCACAAGGATGCATACAGTCACAGCCTCCATTATACGCTGATTCAGACCTCCCACTTGGTGTTAGCACTCCAGTTCAGTGACATATTTGTCAAGTTAGCCACAACCATTTCCCTGTTTTTCAAAATCAGCTCTAATGCAGTTTCAAGTGAAGGAAAAAAAAAAACACAGATTACTCACCTGTAGCAGGAGTTCTAGGAGTGGTATATGTTGTTCATCCACACTTACTGGCAGGTTCCTTGCCGCTTTAAACCTTGCCGGAAGGTCTTCAAGCTGGCTCCTCCCACCCACCCGGGTGGTAAAACTCTCAGCTCTGCCCCATGACACCAGATCTAGCCCGCCAGAAGCCAGGTTGCGCGTCAAAGCCTGGAAGGTCAGCTGGGTTGTGTGGATGAACAACATATACCACTCCTAGAATGCCTGTTTCAAGTGAGTAACCTGTATTTCTAGGTACGTGGATATGTTTTTCAATCCACACTTACTAGCATACTCCTAGCAGTTCCCCTGGAGGAGGGAGGCAAGGCGTGCACCCCCTACTTGGGAAACAAGGACTGGACAACTGAGGTCCCAAAACTAGTATCCTGGCGTGACTCAAGGTCGATGTGGTAGTGGGTAATGAAGGTGTGTGCTGACTTCCAGGTAGCAGCCCTGCAGATTTCCTGGATAGGGACAGCCCTGGAAGCAGCCACCAAAGCAGTGGTATGGCGGGCAGAATGAGCTCTTATCCCTTTGGGAGGCTCCATGCCCGTTAACCTATAGTAGAGATCTATGCAGGAGGTGACCCACCTGCCTATCATCCGCTTGGCTGCAGGTCTGCCAAGTGCGGCTTCAGCGTAATTGACAAACAGCTGGTGAACCTCTCCCCGAACTTCAGCCGTCTGCTCCTTATAATAAGAGAGCGCTCTTCTAGGGTCCAGAGTATGGAGCCTATATTCGGCCTTCGAGGTGTGACTGGGGTAGAACACCGGCACAGTCAACACCTGGTTAAGGTGAAACTCCGACACCACCTTCTGAAGGAATTTCAGGTGGGGGCGCAGGACAACCTTGTCCCTGTGGAAGACCAGATAAGGAGACTCGATGGAAAGCGCCTGGAGCTCTGCCATCCTTCTGGCTGACGTGATAGCCACCAAGGCGGCGGTCTTCCACGACAGGTGAGAGATGTCACACCTGTGTATCGGTTTGAATGGCTTGCCCATGAGCTTAGCCAATACCAGCAGTAGATCCCATGGAGGTGGAGGTTCTTGCGGAGGATATGTGATCAAGGCCTTTGAAAAAGCGCCCAACCACCTTCTCCTGCGCCCCTGTGCTTCCCGTCCAGCGCCCGATAAGCAGAGAGGGCTGCCAGGTGCACCTTAAGGGTCGTCGACCGAAGCCCTAGCTGAGAAAGGGACCACAGGTAGTCCCGAATGCTAGCCAAAGAACAGGAGGAAAGGTCCAACCCCTTATCCTGACACCAAATGGAGAATCTCTTCCATTCGAAGGCACAGCACTTTCTGGTCGACTCCTCACGGGATGCCTCAACGATGTTGAGGACCTCGTCGGAAAGACCCAAGGCCTGGAACTCTAGCCACTCAGGAACCAGGCCATCAAATGCAGGGATTGAAGGTCCGGGTGGAGTACCTTCCCCTTGCTGACTGAGATCAGGTCCAGGCGGGCTGGAAGCCGCCTTGGGAGCCTGGAGCTGAGGCTGAGGAGATCTGGATACCAGAACTGGTGGGACCAGTCTGGGGCTACCAGAATCACCTGCACCTTGTCCCTCTTCACCTTGAGAAGCACCTTGTGGATCAAGGGAAATGGAGGGAAGGCGTAGAAGAGGCCCGGGGTCAACTGCCTCGAGAAGGCATCCCCCTGCAGCGAGCCCTGCTGAGGGGGGCGGGCATGAAACTGCCTCAGCTTCGCATTCTCCCTGGAGGCAAACAGGTCCACCTGAGGAGTGCCCCAGTGGGAGAACAGATCTTGTACTACCGCCGGCAGGAGAGACCACTCGTGAGATGCAACACCTGTCCGGCATCGGCCAGAGTGTTGGAGGCTCCTGCCACATGGATGGCTAGGAGATCCGCCTCCAGTCTGCTCACGAGAGACCAAGTGCGGAGAGCCTCCTGCACAGAGGCAAGGAGGTATGTCCCTCTGGAGTTTAGGTAGTACATGGTCGTGGTGTTGTCCGCCTGGACCTGGACCACTTGACCCCGTACAAACGGAGCGAAGGCGGTGAGAGCTAGTTGGACTGCTTGAAGCTCCAGCAGGTTGATGTGGCATTGAGACACCTGAGGGGACCAGAGACCGTGCACTCTGAGCTCCCCCAGATGGGCACCCCAACCCATCAGAGAGGCGTCTGTTGTCAGAGTGACCGTCGGCTCTGGGCGGACAAACGGGATACCCTCCTGCAGATGAGCTGGAACGAGCCACCACTGGAGGCCGTTCAATATCTCCTGGGGCACTGTCACTGGCTGGTCCAGAGGACTGGAGCACTGTGACTACTGGTGGGCCAGCCCCCATTGCAGAGGAGGCATGTGCCAGCGGGCCCAACGGACCACGCTGGTGCAGGCCGCCATGAGATCCAGGAGGTGCAGGAAGTCCCGGGCAGGGCGCAATTGCCCAACCAGAAATGATTGGGAAAAGGAGGAAAGGACTTTGGCCCTGTCCGCCGGGAGCTGTGCTCTGGCTCGAAAAGAGTCTAGCTCTGCCCCGATGAACTGAATCACCTGCGATGGCACGAGTTCCGATTTGGCCTTGTCGATGAGGAGGCCAGTCTGAGAGCAGACCTGGAGGGCCAGATCCCTGGACTGCTCCACCTCCGACTTGGAGGGGGCTGCAATCAGCCAGTCGTCCAGGTAAGGGTACACCCGGACCCTTTGGCGCCGCAGGAATGCTGTCACCGCTGCCATGCATTTGGTGAAGACCCTGGGAGCTGGAGAGAGGCCGAAGGGCATGGTCTGGAACTCATAAAGAGATCCCTCTGCCCTGAAGCGGAGGAATCGCTGGTGAGACGGATGGATTGGGCATGAAAGAACGCGTCCTGGAGGTCCAGAGAACAGAACCACATGCCTCGTTCCAAGGATGGGATGATCTGAGCCAGAGTGACCATCCTGAAGGTACGAGACCTTAGGAACTTGTTCAGGTCATGCAGGTCTAGAATGGGGCACCAGCCCCCTGTCCATTTTGGGACCAGGAAGTACCCGGACACAAACCCTGGGTCTGGAGGAGGATCCGCCACCTCCCTGATCACCTCCTTCTGGAGGAGCAGGGCAATGTCGGCTCGACGAGCCCACAGAGAGGCTGCGGAACCCGTAGCCCCCCCGTGGGGCGACGGCTCGATAGGGTGGGGACTGCTCGAATTCCAGACGCAGACCCTTGCCTACCACTTCCAACACCCAGTGGTCCATGGTGATATCGGACCAAGCGGAAAGAAAGTGGTGGAGCCGTCCCCCCAAGGGGGGAACCCGGGGAGGAGTGACAAGGTTGGGGGCGAAACCCCTCAACCCGTCACTGGGCAGGCTTGGAGGACGGGCCGGCTGGAGCTGCTCTACTTTGCCTCCTGGCTTCCTTCGGAGGCAGCATGTTTGGGGTGCTAAGGCGAGTCTGCTGGCCCTGTGCTGGTGTTGCTGGGCCAGACATGCCGCAGGGGCTGAAGGACGAAAGGGCTTATGCTGCTGCTGGCGGCCTTTGTCCTTCTGGGCAGACGTGACAGAGCCCAAGGTGGCATTGGACTTCTTGATCTTCTGGAGATGGCCTTCCAACCCCGTCCCGAACAAGTCGGTGCCCAGGAAGCGAACGTCTGCCAGCTTGTGCTGGGTGTCCGCCGTGAAGGTGGAGATCCGCAGCCAAGCTCTGTGGCGCATGGCCACTGCGGCCACTACTGACTGAGCACATGAGTCAGCGATGTCCATGGAAGTTTGGAGCTGCAGTTTGGCCACTGCCCTTCCCTGATCCCGCACCTGCTTGACTGTTGTTTGAAGGTCAGCCGGGAGATGAGGAATCACCTCATCCAGGGAGCCCAAAAGAGCGCCATCAGGACGGCCGAGCTAGCCTGACGAAGGCCTAGGGAGGAAGCAGCATAGACTTTCCGCTTAAAGTAGTCCAATTTCTTGGACTCCTTATTAGGTGGTTTGTCCACATCCCGAGCGTTCCCGGAGCGCTGAAAACGCTGTCGGTGGCCAACCCATCCGGAGGAGGTGCTCCGAGAAACCAGACGTGAACCAGTAGGGACAGCATACTTTGAGCCATCCTGGACGAAGGTGCTGGACAAGAAGCTGGCCGCTGCCACAGCTCCAGGGCTGGGCCTACAATGGCTTCGGCCACCGGAAAGACCTCCGTAGGGGAATCCCCTCGGTCCAGTATCTCTGTGAGGGGATACTTGGCCCGTTTTGAAACGGGTCCGAGCTTCATCCCAGTGGACTCTGAGATGAGTCGAAGCATTCCAAGGAACGAGGATGGGCTCTCTTCCACCGACTGACCCCCAGTGGACTCCAAGTCAAGCGGCCTGGAGAACAAGGAGTCGTCGTCGTCAGACTCCGAAGAGTCTGTGAACAGCTGCCGAGCGCCTGAGCCACCCTCCACCTGCCGAGGTCGATCAGGAGTGAGGGTGACCAACAACCTATGGGACAAACCCTGACCTGACCGAGAATCCTTGGTCGGGGCCCCAGTCTTCGGTTGTGGAGGTGGAGGTTCCACCACAATGGGTGGCGCAGCCGGTTTCGGCCGAACAACTGGTGCCGGCTTTGGCTCCTCGACTACTACGAGGGGTTGTTTCGGCCGCTCCGGTGACAGCCACTTAATGGCTGGAGAAGGCGACGGAGTCGGCTTATTCCCGGACAATAAGAGCTACTGCCACATTAAATCCTCTTAGCGCTGACATAACTTGCGCCACAGCCTATCCTCGAAAGAGGACGACGAGGATGAGTGGCGCTGCCGCTTTCCATGGTACCGAGACCGCCGACGTCTGTGGGACCGGCTGGACCTGGAAGGGGTCCGAGACCGAGACCTTCGGGGACTCTGCGGGTGGGTCAGAGAGGGGGCCGGGGAAACCTGCTCCTCCCTCTGTTCAGGGACCTTAACCGGGGACTCTGGCATAGGAGGCACAGGCAAGTCCTCGGTTTCCCCTTGGGGAACCGGTGAAGAAGGGTTCTCGGCTTCTCCACTTGACAAACTGTCCGACGGGTCGAGAAAAATCTCGACCGCGTCGACGGTTGTCTCGGCTAGCTAACCTGACGGGGACACCATGAAGCCAGTGGCCTTAGCTGCAACCTCGACCGAAGTCGAATGTCGACTATCCGGGGAAGGGGACCTCTCCCGCTGCCACGAACGTCAATGGTGGGACTTACCTTTGGAGTCCTTCTTTTTGGACTGAGAGAATGTCCAGATAGCCCTTCGTGGAGAGGGACTGGCAAAGCTCCTTAAAAGAAGCTGTGTAGGAGGAACCCAAGGAGAGCGGGATAAATGCTGCGACCGAGGATGATGATGATGATGATGCGGCCTGAGCCGCCTCCTCCTCGAGGGCAATCATCTGCTCCAGCTGTTCAGCCGAGCCTGCAGCTGCGGACACCGCTCAACGGGCCTCCTTCGACTTGACCGAAGGATAACGTTTTTCAGGTCGTCCCAACAGCAATCGGGCAGGGCGGTCCTCCAAGACGAGCGAAAGGATTAGCATAACTCACAAGCCTGTGAGTCATGGCGAGTCAAGGCAATAAATGCGTGGAGTCGCGGACTGGGCGGGACACCTTCTGCCCACAGGGGCACCCGGCGAAATCCGGGGTCGATTTGTCCATCGCGGCTGCAAGGAAACAGCAGACCGAGTCTTTTAAATTTAAGAATGAGTTTCGGGTTTGACGGAAGAGTGGATCCAGGCCTAAAACGCAGAGCGCTAAGGAGGGAACCTGCGCTTCCAAGCGGTAAGGAAGATCTGGCGTCATGGGGCGGAGCAGAGAGTTTTACCACCCGGGTGGGTGTGAGGAGCCAACTTGAAGACCTTCCGGCAAGATTTAAAGCAGCAAGGAACCTGTCAGTAAGTGTGGATTGAACAACATATCCACGTCCCTAGAAATATATTTTTTATAGAGCCTTTAATTCAAAATATATCCCAAAATGCTTTACAATTCAGGAGATGGAGAGGAAAATACAAACATATGAAGAAGCTGGCAGAATAAGGCCATTCTGCTTACCAAGTCTGCTACTACAGGGCCCTCAGCTTAAACTACTGACCCTGCCCCCCCCCGTCCTCCCAATCTGCCCCTCCCATGACCCATACTTTCCCCTCATGCCTATCCCAGCCTCTCTTGAAACTACCCACTGACTTCTTTGAGCCCACTTCCTCCGACAGTGCATTCCAACTAGACACCATCCTTTCTGTGAAGTAGTGCTTACTAACCGCTATTCTAAACCTTCCCTGTTCAGCTTTAGACTGTATCCCATCATGCTTTAGCCGCCACTTAATTTACAGAGACCCTATTTATCCCTTTCAGGTACCTGAAGGTCTCCATCATGTCCCTTTCTCCCTCTTCTCCTCCAGGGAGTACATATTCTGGGCCCCCAACCTCTCTTCATATGTTTTACCCTGCTAACCCGTAATCATCTTTGTTGTCCTGCTCTGGATTGTCTCCAGCAGGCTGATGTATTTTTTAAGGTGTGGGCACTACTATTTTATTCCATCCTCTAGATGTGGCCTCATCAGCAACTTGTACAAGGGCAGTATAACCTGCTTTCGCCCACTGCTTATTCCTCTGGCTATGACCCAGCATCCTGTTTGCCCTTGCTGCTGCTTTTCTGTACTACGTGGAGTGCTTTAGGTCGCTAGTGATTATCACTCCCAGATCCTTCTCCTCCTCTGTTCCTGCTAACCAGACCCCTCCCAGGTAGTACTCGATCCTTGGATTCAGGCTCCAATATACATAACTTTGCATTTCTTGGCACTAAAGTCAAGCTGCAAAATCCTGGACCACCTCTTAAGTTTTCTCAGGTCTTCTTGCAGATCCTGTATCACTTCTACTGTGCCCACCCTCCCACACAGTTTGGTGTCAACTGCGGATAGGGACATTTTGCCCTTAATGCCATCCCCAGGGTCACTGATAAAGACATTGAACAACACTGGCCTCAGCACTGAGCCCTGAGGGACCCCACTGGTGATTTTCCTGGTGCTAGATAACTCTCCCCCCCACCACCATTCTGGGTCCTGTCCCTCAACCAGCTTTCCACCCACCTGGCCATCTTCTCCCCAGTCCCGAGATCCACCAACTTCCTGATCAACGTCTCATATGGTACAGAGACAAAGGCCTTGCTGAAGTCCAGATAGAGGATATCCACCGCCTGACCCCTGTCCACGGACTTAGTGACCCAGTCAAAGAAGTCAATCAGATTCGCCTGACACAATCTCCTTACCAAAAACCCGTGCTGCCTCTCATCCTGGAGACCATTCTCCTCTAGATCCCGTACCAACCTTTCCTTAAGTATGGTCTCCATGAGCTTGCAGCAGCAGAAAAAAAAATCGGCACCAGGCATCAGCAAAGGCTTAAAGCATTTTAATGTGCAAAACAGCTACATAACAGTACAAACCGTGCAAACCGAGAAAGCCTACGGGTGAAACCTGGTCGGGAGCTTTGCTGCTATTTTTTCGGTTTGCACGGTTTGTACTATTGTGTAGCCATTTTGCATATTTGCACATTAAAATGCTTTAAGCCTTTGCTGATTTGTGCTACATGTTCTATTGTGCTACTGTATTATTTATTCTGTACCTACCTGGCCCTCCTTGAAAATGAGCTTGCTCAATGGAGTTTCACCTGGCTAAATAAAGACTCCCTGATTGATTGATGTCTGGTGCCGATTTTTTCTGCTCCTGTAACAGCACGTTTTACATTGGGCGCAGGCTTGTAGAGTGGAGCATTCATGAGCTGTTCTCCATGAGCTTGCACATGACTGAGGTCAGAGTGACTGGTCTGTGAATTCCCTGGGTTACCCTTGTGACTGCTCTTGTGGAGGGGCACCGCATGTACCATTCTCCAATCCTGCAGTACCACACCCGGCTCCAGGGAACCAGGGGGAGAGAATGGTGCTGCCATTTCCAGTGTACAGCGAGATTCAACAAATACAGATAGAGCAGAGATAAATTAGACAAAGGTGAAGTGCCTTGTTCAGGGTACCACAGTGAATAAGTGGCAATCTGGAGATTCACACCAAGGTCTCCAGGTAGACAGTGCTGCTCTGTAACCACTAGGCCAAACTGTCTGCAAGTTTAAAATATTGGTCTTATTTTAGGTGCCATACCTTCCTCTTATCACCGCAAATCTTATGATAATCATTGTTACCAAATGGCTCAACTGCCCTTACTGCTCTGACCATGTCATCACCACTATTCAGCAGCAGATAAAGAACAGCATCCCCTCTTGTCCCGTTCTTGACATTCTGAATGCATTCCTGCTTTTTCTTGTGCATTTTCCTTCTACCAATCAAGGTCAGGAAGACTGAAATCCATCAGGAGCCACATGAAGCATAGTTTTCCCATTTTGTTTGCCAATTCCAACTGTTAAATGTTTTTTTGCAAGGAGCTGGAAAATCCCTTTAATGATGCCAATACATGTGCATTACATTTAACAAGTTTAGAAACTGTAGTGAGAAAGAAATAATGTGACCTACTGGGAACTGAAACCAAGTCCTCGGAATACTGTCCTGCTGCTCTAACCACTGAGCTACAGGCTCAAATGGTTGGACCCTACTCTTCCTGGACACACTTCCTTTCTCTGGTATTGCAAATCCTCCCACTAGGAGCAATCAAGATGAGAGAATGTTTTTGATGCAGTATTAACCACTGCTGAGCAAACACATTTAGTAAGAATGATTTTTCATTTGTTCCAGCTCTGGCAAATATTCAGTTACGACACTGCAATGCTAGTAGTGCAACAGAACGGTCATAGATTCGTAGATATTTGTCAGCAGAAAAAGGACCATCTTGGCCAATCAGTCTGCCCCCCAGAGATCCTCCCTCCTCACTCTAACCACCCACTTGTGTTTGTCCCATGCCTTTTCAAATCCTCCACTGTTCCAGCCCCCACCACTTCCTCCAGCAGACTGTTCCAGGGCTCCACCACCCTCTCCATGAAGTAATATCCCCTTGTGTTTCCCTTAAACTTATCCCCCTCCATCCTCAGTCCATGCCCCCTAGCTTTAGCACCTACCTTCCCTTGGAATAAGTCCCCCCCACTTTATTAATCCCTTCATTTACTTGAAAGTTTCCATCATGTCCCCCTTCCCTTCGTGTCTTCAGCGGGTACAAATCCAACACCCTCAACCTCTTTTCATATGGCTTCCCACTTAACCCATGCACCATCTTAGTGGCCCTCCTCAAGAACTGAACCCTGTACTCCAGATGGGGCCTCACCATAGACTTGCAGAGTGGCATCAGCACCTCCCTTCCTCTGCTAGTTATCCTCTCCCTATGCATGCCAGCATTCTGTTAGCTTTGCCCACTGCCTTGAGCCCCTACTTTAAGGTTGTCTGTGATTATGATTCCTAGATCCTTCTCCTGCTTGGTTGCTTTCAATCCCCCCGTGTGTAATCTGCTTGTGGGTTATTCTGCCCCCAAGTGCATCACTGTTCATTTTTTAGCGTTGAATTTCAGCTGCCATATTTCCGATCACCTCTCCAGCAATTTTTGATCCTCCCTCATAGACTCCACTCCCTGCGAGGTGCCCACCCTATTACAGATCTTCGTATCATATGCAGAAAGGCAGACCTGCCCCTGCAGCCCCTTTACTGTGTCGCTGATGTATATGTTAAACTGGATGAGCCCTAGCACTGTTCTCCGAGGTACCCCACTTGTCACCCCTACCTCCCTGAAATGCACCCCATTTACCACGAAACTCTGGCTTCTACCCTTCAGCCAGTTCTCCACCCACCTTGTGTTATTTTTTGCCCCACCCCCAAACTTTCCAGTCTATTTTTTTTTCTGTTTAGCTTTTTTTTTATCCTCACTGTCCACACATCAGGGCCGCTTCTCAGGTCCAGTGCCAGGCAACAAACCACTTAACCACATCTGTTAGTAACCTCACTGCTGCTATGGCATCCACCCAGTGCACCGTGCTGTGGTTTCCAGGCTGAGGTCAGTCCTTACCCTCCCGGTGTCTAAACTCTGGCACTGCAGTGGAACTACATGGACTGAGGCCTGAGTGTACTGGCAACTGTCATGCCTGTCAGGGACAGTGCTCTCTCCAGTTTTTCCAAGTCCCTCCGGTTCCTATCCCTGCAATATTGGTCTAGTGCTCCATACAGAGTATTTGTGCACCAATGCCACCCCTTGTGAGGGAGCAGGCTCCCTGCCTGCAGTAAGAAGTTGCTGCATCGGTGGAATGCAGTCACCCTTCACAGGCTGGATCGTGCTGGGCTCAGCAGCAATCACCAATCGCACCAACTCTGATTCCAGATCCTTGAGTCTGTTCCCAAACCAAGGTCACTGGCATGGACATGCACTGAGCTACAGTACTGGGAGAAGCACAGTAGAACAGTTTCAAATTTACAAGGGAATGAGACCACACTCAGACAAGCAGACCACACGGATATGAAAGTAGCCGTTCAGGACAATTTTATTTTTACAGCACAAACTGCTAACCTGCCCTTCCGAGTGCCAAGTCTACTTACAGCCGAACGACAAACAATAATAGTGCTGATGTGTAATCTAAACATTTCAAAACTGAGCTAGGATAAATACACTTAAGAGGAGAGGAGACCTATTGCCCCAGCGTGTCACTTAAAACCAAGCTCTGTCAGGGGGTGGGGTGTCACTTACGTACTCTTAAACCAATGATGTCGTAAGTGCCAGTCTTAAAGCTATGTAATATTGAAGTGACGAGGAGAATATATAGTTCCAAAAAAACAAACTTTATTAAGCTGAAAGGCAAATATTAGGTCAAAACATCAAAGCCTAACAGAATTGTTATACCAAAGAACCATTATAATATAAGTTTGTATAATACAATTGTAACTCTCTCATCATACGAATGTATTTACTAAGCTACCAGATATGGCTACGAGCATACAGAAACAGCCATCAGAAAAAGGCCTTACGATCTATCTAGTTTACTCAAGTTTGCAGACCCTCCAGTATCTGAGGGATCCTCCCCCCAACCCGTTGTCCACTTCCCCTCCCCTTTGACATTCACCTCCCTCCCACGTCCTCCTTTCCATTCAGTTTTTCCTTTAACCCTGTCCCAGCCTCTCTTAAAGCTGTCTACAGTCTTAAGGGAGACAACTTCCTCTGGCAACTCATTCCAATTTGCCATCACCCTCTCAGTAAAAAGGTGTCTCATCATTTCCTTCCTGAAGCGTCCCCCCACCAGTTTGATGTAGTGCCCCCAATGGTCTTGTTCCCAGTAATGCAGAAGAGACCTCAGAGTTCACTTTGTTCACACCCCTAAGGTAAAAGGTTTCGATCATGTTTCCCCTCTCCCTTTAATCCTCCAGGGAGAACATGCTAAAATCCCTGAGCCTCTCCTTGTAAGTAAGGCCTGCCTTGTTGCCCCTGGGTCTCTTCTCTATACCACGTCCAGTAAGCAGACGCCTTTCTTTAGGTAAGGGCTTGACTACTGCACACTGTAGTCTATATACGGCCTAACCAGTGACTTACACAGTGGCACGATGACCTCTGCCTCCCTACTGGTTATATCCCTGACTATATATACTGGCATCCAATTTGATTTGGCCACTGAGGTCTTACAATGTGCTGAGTGGCGACAGAGAAAGAAGCTCCAAAATATTTAGCCCCTCCAAGATCATCCTTACATATAATGCATGGGGATTCCTTGGGGATATACAAGAAAAGGAATGTTTTGGAGCTGAGTAGCATAGGACAGAAATAAATCGACAACTTCAAGAGGCCATCATTTACAGCTGAACTGACATGATCACCATCATTTTCATTTATCAGATCTTGTAAGACCTTCAGGTTTCTTTGATCCATTTCCTCCAATTCATTTTCCCAAATGACTGGCAAATTCAAGGATTTTTTGTCTGCAATATCCATCTGTTGGTTTTCAATTTCATTATGTTCTGTCTCAGCTATTAAACCCAGAATTAAGTGCAAGTCCTCAAATTCCATCTGGTCCAGTGGTATTGTGAGCCCCATAGTTTCCTCACTTGATGTAGATGGTGCCTTTTCCAAAGAACTGTTTTCGTTTTATTTTCCTGTAGAACTTAACATAAGTCTATGTTAATTTGAAAATTGTTTGGTCGGGTGGGTATGAAGTGTGCCTGTTCCAAAGTTGTCAGAGGCGGATTGCCTCCTGAAGTTATCATAATGTAGTGCTTTTGTCAGATGAGGATCAAAGTCCCTTCCAAGGCACAATTTGCAGGCCATGTCCAGATGCCGGCAACATCCTATAAACTCCTCTCTTAATGTGTAGTACTACTTATAATCCCGGAAACAGGCCATGCGGAGGCCTGCTTACGTGCATTGAACACTGACATCAAATACGCTTCAGCATCCACCAACCATGGTCATGTTACAGTGGAATCAAGACATGCACACTCAGGGGTGGTTAACCCCAGCCTGAGACAGTTACAAGGGAGTGAGAGCGCACACTTGGATAAAAGTAGTGGTTCAGGACAATACTGCCAAATCCATTTGCAGCAGAATTATAAACAATAATAGTGCTAGTGTGCAAAATAAACATAATCAGAACTGAGTTAGCATGAATGCACTTCTGAGGAGACCTGTTACAGTGCCCCAAACTGAGCTTCGTCAGAGGGCGGAGTATCATAACTGCCAGTCCTAAAGCTATACAATATGAAAGTGATGAGGCGGATATATAGATTTAAAAAGATATAAACTTCATTAAGTTCGTTCCTTACAAAAAAGGGAAAAGGCATATAAATATTAGAACAAATATGTTTGCCTGTTTTTTCCTTGACGGTACGTCTCCTACATCCCACCACTTGACAAAGCTCGGTTTGAAAAGAAGTGTCGGAGCAATGGGTCTCCACTCAAGTGTATTCAAGCTAGCTTGGTTTTGAAATGTTTATTTTGCACACCAGCACTATTAGTGTTTATTGTTCAGCTGTAAATGGACTTGCCTCTTTGAAAGGCTGGTTAGCGGTTTGTGCTGTAAAAATAAAACTGTCCTGAACAGCTACTTTCATCCGAGCAGTCTGCTTTATTGAATGTACTTTCACTCCCTTGTAACTGTCTCTAGCCGGGGTTAGAAGCCTCTGAGACCACACTCCTTGGTTTCATTGTAGCGCGACCACAGTTTCATGTATGCTGAGATTCACAGTGGTGCCGGCTAAGATGCAGCACAGTGTCTTGAGTTACTGCAGGACAGGGGGGATTAACTGCCATTGAAACTGCCTTGTTTACTGCAGTTACTCTGCTGCACTATGCTGCAGTTTTGTGCTGTATCCTGGCTGGCACCACTGTATCTGGCTTTAGCAGTCAGCGCCTATGGGCAGGCCTCAGCATGGCTCGTTTCTGGGATTATACATATTAGGAGATGAGTTTACAGAGTGTTGTCGATGTTCTACTACAGCCTGCAAATATTGTCTTGGAAGGGACTTTGATCCTCGTCTGACAAAATGCATCACCTTAGGATGACTTCTGGAGGCAATACACCAGTGACAACTTTGGAACAGGCACACTTCTGTTTGGAGACTGCACATTCCCTACAAACAAGAAAGCAACAGGCAAGAGAGAAACTAGCTGGAACTGAAATTAGAAGGACGCCAGTACAAGGCAACACAGGGGACATCAAACCTTGTTTTAAAAAGACTGACAGATTCTAACAGAAGAACTTAATATAAAATAAAATATAACTATACTGGAAACTTATCTTGAAAAAGGCCACGTACCACGAGAGTTATGTGTCACCAAGACCCATTCAAGTGACCTTGTATCCTTTAAACATAAAGTTCAGTGGACACAATTTTCAGATGAGTGCTCACTAAGTTTCTTAAGCCTGATTATTAAGTAAGACACTACTTCATTTTTTTTCTGTAGAGGTTTTTCTACCAGGGTATGCCGCAGGTGGCTGCTCCATTCTGTCCCCGCCTCCCCCACTTGGCAACTACCCTACCAACTCGCCAAGCCCCCCTATCCCCCACAAACTACCCCCTATGGCAGAGCCAGAAAGGGGAGGGCCGTCCTCCCCCCACCCAGTGACCCAGCATCCACATTCACGGGGTCAGCTAGCACTTACAGTGCGGAGCAAGGGCGGGCAGGCAGGACTTCATAGAGCCCACGACCACCACTTTCAGTTTTCTCAGCTTGTTCCCCTGTCCTGGCATCACGCAAGTGTGTGCACGTGGAGGCGTGCACACACCATGTAACCACGTCCCTTCCCTTCCTTGCCACTCTAGCTGCCAGTGCTACCTCCAGGCTTCCACCCAAAGGCAGCCAAGGGGCGAGAATACAACCCTCCCCTTCCTGGGAGAGGAGAGCAGTCCTCTGGATGCTCAATCCTCCCCCCCCAACCCCTGGCGACCCAAGCTCACTCCTGACCCCAGATCGCCAGCATGGTAAGAGGTAAGGCGCTAGGTGCTTCAGCCATTCTACCACACTGGGCCGGCAGACAACACTTAATTGAATGAGCTATTGCATGAGATCCAACCGGCTAAAGAAGAAATAAGTAAATTAAAAGATCCTACAGAGTTACAAACTTAGATAAGCATTAACAAAATCAGACTGCAAAACACGAAAAAGAGCTCATAGCCAGAAAACAAAGCCAAACTCTAAAGCGATCAGAAGGGCTATGACAGTGATGTTTGTGTTCTCTTGGAGTATAGTAAAAAATGTCTCAAAGCAGAGGATCTCAAAATATAGACAGCAAAGGTAAAACAAAAAATTCTAAATTTAGAAGTACCTGCCAAAAGGGTGAACCGGAAGAAACTGTCACTGAATCAGAAAATTGATTCTAGCCGTGAAAATCTGGGAGAAAGCACTGATAAAAGTACAAGACACACAATATCACAGGACCAGTGTGGATTTGAGGACTTGGAAGTAATTTTGGGTTTAATAACTGCAACTGAAAATAATGAAACTGAAAACCAACAGATGGATATCATAGACACTCAGTCCTGGAATTTGTTGGCCATCAGGAAAAAGAACTGGAGGAAACGGGGTCAGATCAGCTGTAAATGATGACCTCTTGATGTTGATGATTCTTATCTGTCTTACACTACTCAGCTCCAATACATTACTTATCTTGTCGATCCCCAGGGAATCACCATATATTATATGAAAGGAAGATCACAGATGGGCTAAATATTCTAGAGCTTCTTTCTCTCCATCTGCATCTGGTAGTTGACTACATACATTAGTACGATGAACACTTTACAAGTGTATTATACAAAATTATATTACAGAGGTTCTTCTTGCAGCAGTATTGTTAAGCCTCGATGTTTTGATCTAATATTTGCTTTTTTGTTTCGTAAGGAATGAGCTTAATTTATCTTTTAAAACCTATATACTACCCACATCACATTAATACTGTATAGCTTTAAAACTGATGTCACTGGTTTAAGAGTACTTTAGTGAGGGCATGTCTCCTACCTGCTACCCCCTGACGAAGCTAGGTTTGCAGCAAAGTGCTGGGGAATGACTCTCCTCTTAGGTGGATTTATACCAGCTCAGTTTTGAAATGTTTATTTTGAACACCAGCATTATTACTGTTTACCATTCAGCTGAAAATTGACTTGCCATTTGAAAGGCTGGTTAGCGCTTTGTGCTGTAAAAATAAAACTGCCCTGAACAGCTACTTTCATTTGAGTAGTCTGCCTTGCTGAGTGTGCTCCCACCCCCCTTGTAACTGGTTATATCTGGGATTAGCAGCTCCTGACAGCGCACCTCTTGATTCCACTGTAATTGTCAGACTCATATGATCAGAACACTACAGTCTGACAATCTCTAACTACACGGGTTTCTAACATCACAAGACAGGGAAAATTACGATTAAAACTTATCTCCCCAGGAAAGTAACAAGGAAATATTGCTTTCAACAGTCAAGAAATATGGCACTGCACCTCATGTGACTCTTCTTCCATGAGACAATGTGAAATACTGTGGATACAATAAAGAGGGCACACAGGCCCATTCCATAAATCCAGGCCGTGATCTTCTCCCAACGATCGTCAGACATCCGATGAAGGAATGCACTGCCCAGAATAGCTGGAACAATGAGGAACTGAAAGAGAGAAATTATGTCAGTCAGTAATAAATAACTAGTCTAAACCAAATTAGAATAAAATCAAATCAGATCTTTTAGTGTAACTCTGTTCCTATACAAGTTACATAAGATTCCTATGTAAGAATGAGTAATTTCTGTTATTTGGAGTACCCCAATACTGTTCCATTCAGCAGCTGTAAAGGTAGGAGAATATTCCATGTCATGTGAGGACATTGCCACACTTCTAACTAAAAATGATTGGCAGGTAGGTGGGACTCTTCCCTAGATATACTCTGCTGTGCTCACTAAAGACTTCAGTTATCTACTGCCACAGCAGGAAAAAGAAAAACACATCAGTAAAGTGCCAAGGTAAAATGAAGGAAACAACCAACATAGCCCTCTACAAAGGAAAATGTATCAACCCAGTAAAGCAATACCAAAACAGTCTCTACTGGATCACTGCTTAAGCCTAACAAATTAATAACAGGATTACCCAACTATTTACATCGGAGGAAAATGGGGAAAGGACAAGAGGTACACTGGGACAACAACATTTCCAAAGGAAAAAAATGGCCCATTCCCAGTTATCCCCAAATCCTCTCAATCAACGAGATGATAACAGAGAAACCCCTTACCCTTCCAGAACCCCTCTGCATGCCACAACTGCACAGAAGCTGGTGGGAAGTGAACAACTGCTAACCAAACCAGTACTTATCATGGACTGCCTGTACCTCAATACCCGGGCTTGAATTTAGTGGTATTTTAGCACGTTACACATACTGTACCAGTGTTCATGCCTGAATACCAAAATTCAGCCCTTGTTGGTCCACCTAGAATACTGTTTTTTCAGGTACTTATTGAACTTTGCAGTTACAGGCACAGACATGAGGTGGATCTGTGCTGACAGTGGAAATTGCCAAAGGGAGCCTGGGAATGCTCCAAAGACCTCTGAAGTCACAATGAGTTCACGCAAGTAGTGGTGGCACTGTGATAACAGACCTCAATGGGCAGAAGCTGACGATGATAAGGACAGAAGCACTGATTGCTGCACTACATCTAGCTGAAGCATCTGTGGTTTATTCGACCATGCAGTACTTTCTATTTTGAACACTGTGTAACACATCAGTCGAGGAGGGATGCTGCAACACTCGCATCGTGCTCTTGTTTTCCTTGGGAGCGGATTTTGAACCATGAAAATTTATGCCGTGTATTTTCATTGTGAAGGCCTGTTCTGGCAAGTGAATTTGTGAACTTGGCTGGCTATCTGCTTAAAAATACTTTTCTAGTGCATCAGCATGAGTCAGGCTGCTCAGAGAAAACACAACAAATAGAGCCTGTTTGTGATCCATTTATTTTTTAATACCGTCTCCTAGTAATATGGGGAAAGGCTTAGGAACAGAAGTCAGAAAATATTTCAAAAGTTGTAAACTGCACACATTTTAGATATTGCCTTCTTCTCGTTTGATTTTTTTTCAAATGCAGAAACAAAAACATTTTCTGCACATGTATAACTGACACAGAAAGTAAATAAAGAAAACATGGAGATGGAAACTGGCAAATACATTCAGAAGAAATATGACTACAAAACAAGAATTACGGAGAGTCACACTGTATGAACTAACAAGTGAACTATTAAACGTAACATGATAATCAGACTTGACACACTTGAGGGGCTCATTAAAATGGTCTTATGGCAGAGTTTGCTGTGCAGTTTGATACAGTAGGGCTGGAACTCGGTGCCAGCTGATGGTGATGGGGCAGAAGTTTCCTATGATGCGTGATACAGGAGGGCCATCATTCCATGAACTGGTAATATTAGGCACAGCTTGCTGTGAGGTGTGATACAACATAAAGATTTTATGCAGGGTATTATTTATTTAGTTTTTATTAACCAGGTAGGGAGCACCAGACAAACAGTTGCCTATTTTCAGGCACGACCTGGGAAAGTACAAGCCAATGAACAGTACAATGCATGACAATACCTAGGAAAGGCATTAGAATAAAATCACAGACAGTATCACAATGGTATAAAGCAGGAATACAATCAACATAATAGGTTACGAAGTGCCAAGTGCAAGGATATTCAGGCACCCGGTCAAACGTTATCAGATATCAAGGCTAGGAACAGGAACAAATAGCCAACTATTGTAAGTTGGAGTGGTACTGATTTCGGAAAATACTGGTAGCAGAACAGCATCTAATAATGGCTGGTATAGTGTTCCATAGTTTAGGGGCGTAGACTGACAAAAGCTATCTCCGCTAGTTTGGCTCTAGTCCAATGTACGACTACAAGGTCAATGTCTGGAGATCTAAGAAGGTAGGTGTTTCTACTGGGCAACAGAAGGGAGGCAAGGGATGATGGCAGCTGATTCTGGATTACACTGCGTGCAATGCCTCCCAGGGAGAGATTATGCAACGCTGCTGTAGGGAGCCAACTGTGCTTCGAATACAGGGTGCAGTGATGGGCTAGATGGTTACAAGCAAGGGCAAAACAGCAGATGTTATTGCAAGCCACATCCCATTTCTGTAAGATAGAATTATAGGCTTCTGGAAAACAAAACCGGCAGCGTAAGAGTTTGGAAAACAAAATATCTTGCACGCCAGTGATTCGAGCAGTACGGGAGAGATTTCAGCTAGCTCTGTAAGCAAGTCCAAGTCTACCACTGACTACCTTACAGGTACGTGTTACGTGAAGTAAAAAATCAAGGGAGGGATCAAGCATAAAACCCAGGTAGCTAATGGATGGGACAGTGACCAATGGAGTGCTGTTATCACAGGCCACTGATGCGAGGGGTTTGGTTATTCTTTAGTTGATGAGCAGATCCGAATAACATTGCCTGGGACTTGGTGGGATTCATTAGATGTCTGTTACTGAGGAGCCATGATCGGACGGCCCATATGTCGTAAGACAGTTTATAGTTAATATCAGCCACGTTCTGGGTGCTAGAGAAAAAGACCAGATCGTCAGCATACAAGAGTAAGGAACTTGTTTGAAATACCATGGAGGACAGAATTAATACGGAGGGAGAAGGGGACCCAGTACTGAGCCTTGAGGGACACCGGTAGTGACAGGGGCAGGGGCAGATCCAAATCTAACTTGTCGCTGCCTATCAGTTAGGTAATTTCTGAACCAAGGAGGGCAGTGTCGGATATTCCCAGGGCTGTTAATCTACTACAGAGTAAAGACTGGTCAACCAAATTGAAGGCCTTAGTGAGGTTGATGAAAACAGTGCTGGTAAACTCCCCTCCGTCGAACGAGTTAGAGATGCTGCAGTGCAGTGGTGGTGCTATGGCTCAGATGGAAACTGTGCTGGGCAGGGAAAGGAGATTGTAGGCAGAGAGATAATTGGTAAGTTGGGTAGAAAATAAGCCGACAAAAGCTAATTAGTATTTTCTCGCATGAAAGTGCTAATGAAGTGTGAAAATGCAGGGCACCTGGCATAGAATGATCAACAAAATTTAAAGCTGTGTTTACACAGCGGCAACGCTGTGACTAGTGCGCCACTCCCTTTCCGATCCGCTGGCTGCATTCTCGTTTACACAGCCCGCCATCACAGGGCTGCAGATCGCTCCAAGGAGGGGCTGGGAATTCCCCACATGGTGATCAAAAAGCAGCCTTTGTAGCAGAGCGAGCACAGCAAAATGTTCACACTACCATTTAATGCGCTCATTCTGCTACTGATCCCACAACTGAGTCGGATCAAAAAAAATGATCCGACAGGCTCTTAAGCTGCTCCCGACAGTGTTTATACTGCCGACTTTGCAGCGCATCAACCTGTGCACATGGGTTGATGTGCTGCGAAGTCAATAGTGTAAACGGGGCCTTTAACAAAGACTTTGTTTTATTCAGAAAATCTCCTAAGCTATGGACTTGTGTAAACGAGGCTTTTAACAAAGACTTTGTTTTATTCTGAAAATCTTCTAAGCTATGGACTTGCTCAAAAAATGTTTAGCAGTCTACTGCTATGCAATTCTGGAAATGGTTAGCAATACTACCTATTTTACGTAACATTTTGCTGTGCTATACCAACTATTTAATACCCTGTCAAGCAATGTACAGTTAAGTCTTTTTTAATTCTGTGCTAACAGAAGTCAGGGCTGAACACATAAAACATACGCCAGTAATTCCTTGTTAAATCTCTGTGCTAATGTCCATAGAAAACACTGCACTTAACAACCTGCAACTCAAAAATACACATAAATCAACGCAAAGTGGGTGGAAATGCAAAGTTCTACGTGGAATACCAACATTAAGATTTTGGCAATTCTACAATAATAACAACACTTTTTTATTCTTAAATTTTACTCCTGCATACCAAACACTACTGTACATCAACATTTTACTGGGGGCCCATGACCTGTAACACTTTCCAAAAAGATCATCTACCATGGCCTGGACATTCAGTTTGGTGTCTCATAAAGATGTGTAAACCGAGGCTCAGGCTGCAGCCATGCAAATGTCCAACAAAGATTCTAGGGCCTTGTCTTTCCGTGAGGTAGCTGTAACCTTGTGGAATGTCATCTCAATACTTCAGGTAGGGAAGTTCCACACTACTTTAACATCTCTTATCCCCTTTGTAATGGTTCTGGAAATAGTGGATGAAGCTACCTTCTAATCTTTGCTTTGCCTTGATAAAAGTACAAATAAGACTGATAACTGGAACACTACCTCCAGTCTACTCACGTACTATTTTAAGACCCATCATACATCTAGGATTTGGACCTTACGCTCCTTCTCACTGTCAGGATCTGAGTACAAGGACGGCAGCACTATTTTCTGGGTACTGCGGAAAATAGTACATGTGCCTGAAATAAAGGAACTGTGTGGCAGGAGTCCCCCAACTCAAAAACCCTTTGGATTGACACTACAGCCACCAGAAATATCACCCGTTTCAAGAACATCATACACATTGAACCCAACTGTTCAAAAGGGCTCTGTGCAATCTGCTGAGAACCAAGTTCAGGCTCCATGGAGGAACTCTCTTTAATCCTAGGCCTGCCAAGAGAGACTGTCTTAAGGAAACAAACAATGTCAGGGTGAGCCCCCAGGGGGAGCTTCACCACTTCCAGCAGATGACCTAGGAGGGCTGAATCCTAAGTGTGCCAAATTTAGATCAAACACTGCTTGCAAGAACAGTAAACCCCACGGAATGCCTGTTGTGCTGGGATGTTGCTCAGCCTTAGAGGCCTAATTCACAAATGTCTCCATACTCTGTAGTACACTTTAAAGGTAGATCCCTTCTTAGCCTTAAGAAAGCTGCCGATCACTTTGTAAGAATACTATGCCTTGCTAAATTCAATATTTTTTAATCTCCAGTTCTTGAGAATGAGCTGCCTAGCTCAGTATGAAACATACGACCCTGAATCGGGCAGACAGCGCTGGAGTTGCAGTTCTAACTGCTGCACTTCTGACATTCTGATCAGGTCTAAGAACCACAACCTTACTAGCCAATACGGAGCAATCAGGCTTACCTCTGCTTGGTCCCATTAAGGATGCTCTGTAGAACTCTACCTAGAATCACCAGAGGTGGAAATGTGTAGAACAGATTCCCTATCCAAGAAAAATACAGTATGTTTGTCTTCCATGCCAAGATGCTTGAGTCTGGTGCAGAATCTGTGCTGCTTTTGCTTCTTGTGGGAATGGGAAAAAGGTAAATCTTGGGTCTGCCCTATCTGTGGATAATTTTGTTGAATAACCCAACCTACGTGGATTGCCACTACAAAGGGGAAAATGTTCCCCTGCTAAGCCAATCTGCTCTGTTTTGTTTTTAATGACAAGTGATCCTCCTATAGGGACAGAAAAATTACACTCCACCCATGATGGTAGAGGGTCACCTCTTCAACACGGTCCTGCTACGGGTATCTCCTTGACACCAGATGTAGGCCACCGCTGTCCAACTGTATTAGCACCAATTTCCCCATATGTGAGGGGCAAAACTCAGCACTGCCCTTCTGACTGCTCTTCCCTCTGGAATATTCCTCTTTCCAATACCGCTTTAGAGACCAGGAAACCTAGGCCCAACGTTGCCCCTGGTGGACCCCAGTCTCTCAAACTAGCATCTGTGTGAATCAATAAGTGGCATACCCTTCAGAGGTTCCTCATTGATTTCCACAAGACTAGTTGTTCTTTGATTTCTTTTGGCACAGAGGATAATCTGATGTAGAGGCCCACTGTGGCATCCCATGTACAGACGGCAACCCTGACGAGATCTGCAGTGTTAAAGTGCTAAAGAATCAAATCTATACAAGCCACCATCTTTTCTAACACTTGAAGGCAGAGGACTAATAAAGGATTCTTGACTTTGAACAACACACTTGGGCCACTGGTGGGGAAGTTCCTACTGAGGAGGCTGCATAAACCAGCGAATCCAACAGATTACAGCCTATGGCTATAATCTGTTGGAAGCTCTGTCTATGGCTCCACTATTGACACAACGCTCCAATGCCTCTCAACAGCCTTAAACAAAGCCTGCCACCTGCTAATGCCCCAGAACACCCACACCTGTGAGCTTTATGCGCAATCGGGCTGGCTTCAATTGAAGGACAGTATACTTTCTCAAACCTGCCTACTCGCAAAAAAGGTCTCACTAAACTTATTTCCTCAAAGGCGTCTGAGCCTTCTATCATCACCTATACATGCCAGGCACACCAGGAGCTCGACTACACAAGTATTCCATCTGCCCAGGTGCCACACAACTATGGCCCAACGTTCCTGTGCTCATCACTGGGCCCCTCTGTGGATAAATGGTCTACCACCTGACATAGCCGGAACCACAACCCTTGGTTCCTTTAAGCGAAAACGTTGTCAGCACCTCACCGACAACAGTACCTGTAGGTGCCCCCGCTAGTCTGCCCCCACAGCTTTAGTCTGCCTCAGCACTTCCAACTCCTGACCCGTCAAGTTAAGTCTTCGCGCAAGCACTTGCCTCCCACCCCCTTTTGCTCTAGCACTTGCCTCACACCCCCTACCCCTTGGCTCTTTTCTTTCCCTCTGCCCTCCCTATCCCAGCTCCCACTGCCCCTTCCTACCTCACCCTAATAGTCTGCCTCTGCCTCTCTCTCTCTCTTCCGCAGGACGCTGGCATACCATGTACTATGCCTTAGCACAATTTGTGTAACTGTTTGTCATTGCAACCCACATGCTGTTGAATCTTTTTGTACTCTGTATGTATAATTTACTATAACTATATTGTGTCTTCTTGTGTTAATGTATCTGACGTGGTACCTCTCAACGAGCATCCACTCACAGATGTCATCCAAGATTTCAATTAAAAAATAAATAAATATGGCAGATGCTACAAGCCCGGGATCATGTGGAAATCCTGGGCCAGGCACAATTACCCAGCCTGAAATGACTGAGCAAAGGACAAAAGATCCTGGTCCCCGTCCAACAGATGCCACGTGCTGGAGTGTAGAGTCCAGTTACACCCCGAAAAATACAATTCCCTGCAATGGAGTCAGTTTGGATTCCCCCTTATTTGTTAATTGTGCATTAGCTGGGTGAGCACACTGGAAAACAGGTTCCATTTACAGAGGAGGCCTGGATGTAAATGAGACACACACTTATACAAATGGAAGGGAAGCATATCATTTCTACAGAGGCACAGCATTTGAAACCATCTAAAATGCCTTTGGTTGAGTCAGATTCAGGTTGAAAATCAGAAACATTGTAACTTTAAAGAGCGATGTTCCTCCAGTGTAGTTTTGAATAACGTATGAGATATAACTAATCTAACGGCAAGAATGAGGATAAGTCCCATCTATTGTAAAGTCTGGATAGCAATGCCCCTGGAGGACCATGCCATGTCCTTGGCTGACGTGCCTGTAATTAGCCAACAATCAAGGCAGGGAAAACACCTTGATGTCTCTGCGCCATAGGAATGCTACTACAAAAAACAAAAAGTGTTCACTGGGTAGTTGGAAAGGAGTCTGTATCAACACCAGGAGTCTGGGCAGTAAAATCAGTGAGCGCCAGGTGATGCTGGCAGAAACTGAGATAGATCTCGTAGCCATCACGGAAACATGGGCCATGGATAAAAATGACTGGGATCTAACAGTGCCTGGATATTTACTGCAAAGTAAGGACAGAGGAAAAGGTCGGGGAAGGGGGCGGTCTATGGAGTAGCCCTCTATGTTAGAGATGGTATTGTAGTGACGGAAGATGGGAAAATCAAGAGTAGCTCAGTGGAGATAGAGTCCCTGTGGGTTCAACTAACAGTGGCATCACGTAAAATAACTACACCTAGGGGTATCCTATAAACCGCCACAGCAGGGGGAAGAACGGAACAGGGAGCTCAAGTGAGGAAATTAAAAGGGGAACAGCTAAGGGTGATATTAAGGTGGTAGGGGATTTTAACTTACCTGATGTGGACTGGGACATTCCAGTGGCCAAGAGCAAGAGAAGCCAGGCTATGCTCAATACATTTCAATACTGCCTTGTGGTGCAGCTGGTAAGGGAACCGACAAGACAGGGATCCATCCTAGAAGTGGTGCTCACCAACTTCGAACTAGTAAAACACAGTAAGTGTTGGGGGAGATGCTCGCAAACAGTGACCACAACTCAGTTTGGATTGAAGTAGCCCTTGAGACTGGCAAAATGCACACTAGAACAGAGGTCTTGAACTTCAGAAGGGCAGATTTCAACAAACTCAGAAGCGTGGTACAGAACAAGTTAGATGGGGTGAGGAATGTAACTGGGGTGGAAGACAGAGGGGGGGTAATTAAAGGAGCCATCCTGGAAGCATCGCAGCTATGCTTACGAAAAGCAACCAAAAGAAATTAATTCAAGAAACCACTCTGGTTCTCAGCAAGGGTTAGGGAAGCAGTAAATGCCAAAAGGCAAGGCTTCTACAAGTATAAAGAGAAGCAGAGGGATGCAGAAAGAGAGTAACATCTTCAGATAAATAGGGAAGCAAAAAAGGGGATTAGGGAGGCAAAAGCAGACACAGGGCTGAGATTAACTGAGGGGGTCAAGAGCAGAGAAAAACATTTCTTCTGCTATATAAGTGAAAAACTAAGGAGAGGTGAGGGAGTAGTTAAGATAATAGATGGGTCAGGGTGATAAAGGGGGCAAGCAAAAGGCTATAGCCCTGAATGACTACTTCTGCTCCATCTTCTCCCGGGAAGACAGTGGCCTCCTGCCTGAGAGTGGCATCAAAGCTGCTGTGAAAGGGGTCCTGGAGATGGAGAACCCAACATCTACTACGGATAGGGTATGAAAAGGACTAGCAGCCCTCAAGGCAGACAATGCCCTAGGTCTGCATGGGATACATCCAAGGGTGCTCAGAGAACTGGCAGATGAACTAACTGAACCTCTAGCAAGCCTATTCAATAACTCACTTCAAAGCGGGATCACCCCAAGGGACTGAAGGATGTGACTCTGTTCCATAAAGTGCGGGGCAAGGAACAAGAAGGAAACTACAGACATGTCAGACTTACCTCTACTGTAAGAAAGCTGATGGAATTGCTGATCAAAATAGACCTCATGGACTACTGACTTCAGCAAGGCTTTCGACTCTATGTGTCAGAGAGGTGGCTAGGGATGTAGTTAGATGGGTGGAAAACTGGCTAAAAGGGAGAAAGCAGTAGGTAGTGGTAAATGGAGTTAAATCAAGAGGAGAGGGAGGCCATGAGTAGGGTACAATAGGGATCTGTCCTTTGCCTGGCCATTTTCAACATATTCATCAGTGACATTTGGGAAGGGATCCTGGATAGGTTAAGTCTCTTCATAGATGACACTAAGCTCTGCAGATGGGTGGAGAGCCCCGAGGGAATTAGAGAACTACAAAATTACCTACAATGGTTAGAGAGGTGGTGAAATGTCTGGCAGTTAAAATTCAATGCCAAAAAGTGCAAGGTAATGCACCCAGGAAAAAGAACCCAGGACAGAATACAGAATGGGTAGGATAAAACTCAGTACTACAGTTGAGGAGAATGACCAGGAAGTCATTATTAGTGACACCCTTAAGTAGGCTAGCCAAAGTGACAAAACTTGTAGCAAGGCAAACAGGATGCTAGGGGTACTGATAGTAGGAAGAAAGAAGTGATATTACCCCTCTACAGGCCACATCTGGAGTACTTTGTCCAGTTCTGGCGTCTTCATCTTAGAAAGGACATAGATAGGCAGTACAGCTTAGAGTGACATAGATGATTCAGGGCCAACAAGGGAAGTCCTATGAGGAACACCTTAGGGCACTGAACAGATTCATTGGAGACATTGGGGGTGGGAGATAGCCAGAAACATTCAAATTCTTGAAAAGAATAAACAAAGTGAGCTATGAGGAATTATTCAGCATGAACACCAGTTCAACGACACTTGGGCACGACTGGAAGCTGACAGGAGGAATGTTCAGACAGGATGTGAGGAAATATTACTTTATGAAACAGTGGTGGAACCATGGAACTGCCTGTCGGCTGAAGTGGTGGCAGTTGAAACTATAGGGGGATTCAAACAAGCTTGGGATGGAACGAAAGGGATAGTGATCACTGATAGTAACAAGGAAGGGGAATGGAACAGGACAACTGGTGGGGAGAGTTAATGTTAGGTTGTGGGGTTTTATAGGGACCCATGGGCAGACTGGATGGACCTTAGGTCTTTTTCTGCCGTTGATGTCTATGTTTCTATGTACCACTGACAGGTACTTAGTCAGTACTCTTATCGTGGACTGCAGGCTGACAGTCATGGCCTAAAACTGGTAAAGTGGTCCATCCAATATGAAGTGGTAGAATGGTCTGTGAGATGGCTAGCGATATAGAAGTATGTTTCTTGGAGGTTCAGGAAGCAGAACCACGTGCTCAGCTTCTGAGACTGTATGGTTTGATTTAGCGTGACATGTGGAATGTCTGCACATAAAAAGGCTAAGTAACCTCATATTCAGGGAAGGGTGTCATTCCTTAGTCCTCTAGTCCTCCTTGCCACCAGAAAGTTCTGAGGCACTAATCTCTGCTCAACTAAGTTTTCTGGAATGGGCTTGACTGTATACAGGAACAGGAGTTTCTTAAGTTCCTCCTGAAGCTTGTGGATTGATTCTTTTGAAAATGCCTGCTCCAGAGGTGCACAGAGCTGGCAAGGGGGCACCATCTCAAATTCCTGAAACAGTTCCAAGCTAAGTACTTCCAGGACCTCTGAGGGAAAAATTGAAGGAGTCAGACCAACTGGGAGCTGCAGAACGGTCTGTGACAGAAAGGGGATGGGACCCCCTTCCCCATTACTTCTTATATTTGAGGTGAAACTGGAAACACGCCACCCAAAGCCTCCATTGCTTTGGCTCTTATGGTTCTCTTGTCTGAAGCCCTTGGCATGAAAGTACTTAGTGGGATAAACTGCTGTCTAATCTGCTTCTGTGGTCCACATAATCAACTCTGACTGTACCCTGTGGCCTCTGCTTAGGAGCCTCCATAATGACTGAGGTGATGGGAGTACAAGGTGACGGAGTCCAAGGTGACGTTTTAATTCTCAATCTTGGTCAAGTAGCTCTCTGCTTCAGGACTGAACAGGTCCATACACATAAATGGAAGATCCGCCCCCATCTGTTAGATCTCTTGAGAAAAGGGGAAAGATGGCAGATGGTCACTGCAGCTGCCAATCCCCAGCTGACAAATCAGCTGAGTCAAGGGTGAACTGAAGGTGATGCTTTGCGACCCAGCACCCCAAATCAGGAATGTCTGTGAAGTCCAGCTGGTAGCAATCTCAAAAGAGAGCAGTTAGTGACTGGAATCATGACTCAACTTACCAGGAAAGTTCTAAAATAATTTTTTCAATATTTACATTTTTTTTTGTTCAGAATGTTTGAATGCCACACCAGAGTCAAGAACTGTGATCCAAGCAACAAAACTTTTTTTCTTTTTAAACCTACATGGCACCCTGGCTTACAGGGAAGCAGAGAAGGTCACTCACTCAAGGTTGTCAAATATAAATACATTTATTTAATAGACTTAAAAAGACTAACCACCTACCAAAAGCCACACAAAACATGGACACCCAATGTGATGCCCTGACATTTCCACACTTTCACTTGGGTCCCTTGGTCCACCCTGAGGAATTAACCCTGGGATTAAAAAAAACACTGGTCGATAACAGGTAGCTATTCCCTTTTCAATACAAAGCACTTTCCTTCTGAGTTGAGTCATGATTCCAGTCACTAACTGATTTGAATGGGTTCACTGGAAAGACTCCTTATGGCTGTATTTTGTCTTCACTGGGTCAGTGGGCCACACTGGTACTGTCTGAACTCAAACAGGAGGAACCACACATTAGAGAGCTTCTTAGACAGCTCATGGCTGTACTAAGCTATCCTGGCAACACATATAGCCTATCAGATGCTCATAGACATGGTGGTGACAGCTAGCTGGCCAAAGTGATCATACTTCTTTGACTCCTTATCTAGAGGCTTAGAAGACTCTTCTTGCATCTTGGCTTTAAGGAAAATGGCACCACCCACAAGACCATCAGAAAAGGGGTGCTCCAAGAACCCTGCACACCTGAAAGGGGGTGGCCAATCAGAGGGGGACAGATGCACGCTGGCACAGTTAGAAAAAAGCATCAGCATACATTCTGGGAACTGGGACTGGCATTGGTTCAGCATCCAACTATGCAAGGCTGGGTTGTCTTACAGTCCATGAGCATGACTACCGCATGTTTGGGTGTATATTCCCTGTGTACTTGCATTTTGTTTTTCACTGATTCTACTAACAGATCTACTTACTATATATTTTAACCCCAAGTTGAGGTGTATCCCCTTGTGTTCATGTACTCCTATTGCTGCCTATAACCATTATTGTATTACTGTTCTTGTTTGTTGCCTGCCACTGTGTGGTCCGGGTCGTGGCTGAAAAAGGTCCTTTGGACCAGTGCACTTACCCGGTTACCAAAGACAGACATACATAAATAAATAAATAAAATGACGCTTATGTCGGAGGCCTGATGAAGAGGATGAGGACCAAAACAAGTCTCAACATCTTGCAAAGGTGATGTCAATTTTGTGACTAAGATCGAGATTAGGACCTTAATCAAGACACTATTGCAGGGGCAGACTTGGCTGAAGAGGCGTAAAATCCACTGGGGTCAGATGCACTGGTGGCAGCACAACTGACAGACTAACCAGAGGCAGCTGTACCGACTAGCCTCCAGGAGTTGACATAACTTCCTGAGGCTTCACTAGCAGCTGATCCACTGACTGAAGGTCAGTGCGCCCAATTCACACTTTTTTGGAAAAGAGCTATGAGGGATCACGTCACTCCTGTTCTGCGCGCTCTGCACTGGCTGCCTGTGAGTTCGCATATCACCTTCAAGATATGTTTGTTAACTTACAAGGCCCTATGTGGTTTCGGGACCCGACTACCTTAAAGAGCTCCTGGTTCCAGATCAGCCCACCCACCCCCTACACTCCCCCGCTGCTGGCCTGCTTGCTGTACCCTCCTCTCGCTTTAAGCGATCTGGTGATAGAGCATTTGATACAGCTGCACCATCTCTTTAGAATTCTCCTCCACCCCATATCTGTGCAGCCAGCTTGGTGGAGGCCTTTAAAGCCTCTTTGAAAACATATCTATTTGAGAAGGCCTTTAATTTTATTTCAGTGCATTTGATTTTAAATTTTGGGGATGATTTTATTGTGATCTTATTGTGAAGTGCTCTGAGCCCCTGGGTAGTGTGCTATATAAGTAAAATTTGCCTTGCCTAGAGTCAATCAGGATCAGTACAACTAGGTTAAGGTCAAGGGGAGTCCCCCTACAGATTTTACAATCCTGGTAGGTACCACTGTGATCGATGGGGCTGACCTGTTGACCAGCCTTGAGTGGTCTACCTGCACCAGTGGAATCTCACTGTGCAGACCATGCACATCCACTAGTGGTTTTGACTCCAGAAAGGGCATCAGGCACCACTGTGGCTCTCGAAAAGGACATAAAAAGCAGCGCTGAATCTTCCAGCACATCTGAGCAATCTGAGTACTTTAACCCTGGACGAGATAATAAAGAGGACAACAGTTCCCCATACTGGAGTTTAGCAACAGCATAAACTTGTGGAAAATCTCCATGGTTTCCATAGGGGTGTGGCTGTTCAGATTGAAGGGTCAAGATCCTCTTCCAGCAGATCAATGGCAGGAACGCTATAGTCTACTGTGGCCTGCTGTATGGCCTTTGCTGCATGCTGAGCCCGGAGTTGGGCTTTGGAGCTCACTGCTGCTAACATGTCCTCAGGATCCAATCCTAGCCCCCCCCCCCGGTATCTAAACTTAATAATCCTTGGTGACGTGCAGGTGCATGGCACAGCACCAGAGCTAATTAAATTACTTACGTTGTTAGCATGGTCTGGACACTGCACAAAAAAATCGTGCCTGTCCATAAAAAGACATAGTAAAACCACAAATAACTAATCTTTTAGTTATTTATTTATTTTAAACGTTTTACCAGTAAAGACATACTGAGCTGGTAACAGCTCGTTTCCAGATGTGTCCTGTGGGGAGGGGGAAAAGGAGGGGGAAAGAGAGGTACAGAGCAACAAATACAGCTTTTAAAACCCGATGTCCTTTTTTGTGAATTGCAACATCAGAGCAGTGAATCAGAGATGCAGGAAACAGAATGTGTCAAAAGAAAAAGCCAACTTCCATCTAAAACCTCACAAAATAGAATTTGAACTACAATGAAAAGAAAGATCTGAGCACGGGGGGTGGCAATGGACACATGACTAAGTGGAAGGAGTCAAGCTTAAAGACATTTTCTGGTGAAGTGACTTTTGAACTTCTGTCCCAAGTGCATGCTTATCAGAAGAAAAAAAACTTAAAAACCTGCCCCCCCCACCCCCAAAAAAACAGTTTATGTCTCTGATTTACACGAAAATTTAAAAACTACCAAAAACATCAAGGCAGAACAACCAGAGGCAAGAAGTAGTAACTAATCCTGTCATGAGCAGAGGTCACTCCCTCGTGTCCCTGCTAACCTCTGTGGAGGCAGAAATAACAGAGGTTTCTGGTGGAAACAGCAGGGTATTTCCAGGGAAAGTCCCACGATAAGGTGTGCCTCCCCCGCCATGTGATGTGGAAGATTCCGCTACCTTCTCAGCTGCTAGGATGAAAGGATATTGGGATAATGGGGAATCACTCTGCCTCACTTACCCAGTTTAAGAAAATGCAAACAACTGGATGAAGAAATATAAAAAGGAAACTGCAGTGAATGATCTTCAATGCATTTACCGACATATAAGGGGCTGGATTTTTGTTAGCCTGTCAGTGACTGCATCAAAACTCAAGAGCCCTATGAACAAAGGCTCTTGACTTTTTGTGACTGTTTCCGCAATTCATGCAGCATGCATTAAAAAAAAAATGATGTGTATGCTATTTTAAATTTTTTTTTTATGCAAGCTACAAGATATGTGCTGCCAATACACACCACTGTGTCTGAACCCAAATACACACAGTGTCTGAACCCAATACACACTACTGTGTCTGAACCCAAATACACACCACTGTGTCTGAACCCAAATACACACCACTGTGTCTGAACCCAAATACACACCACTGTGTCTGAACCCAAATACACACCACTGTGTCTGAACCCAAATACACACCACTGTGTCTGAACCCAAATACACACCACTGTGTCTGAACCCAATACACACTACTGTGTCTGAACCCAATACACACTACTGTGTCTGAACCCAAATACACTCCACTGTGTCTGCATCTTGGATGCTGTTAGACCACCTATTAGCTAGTGTAGCAATATTCGAACTTCGGATGTGGCTGTCTCAACCCTAGATGTTTATAGGGATCATTTCTGAGAGTAACAGAAACTACAGAAAGGCTGGGAATGCCAGTTCAGTACTCTATGGCCCTGTTCACACTACAGCACGGTAAGGAGAAACATTTTTAAAACAAATTAAGCCTCATTGTGCTGCTGCTGCACTCGCACTGTCTAATCCGTTTTTAAAAGTGTTTCTTCCCAAGCGTGCTTCTCATTTCACACTGGTGCCTGTATTCGTGCTATCTGTAGCACAGTTCGGTAGTGTGTTTTTCTGGGTATTAAGGGTCAAAACAGAGGACAGCGGGAACATGGATCCACTGCAACACGGATGCAGGGAAAAGAGCATTTGCACTGTAAGTAAAAATGATTTTCTAACCGAAGCGTTTTCAAGAACCGTACTATAGCCTAGGTCCGATCAGGGTTTTAGTACAGTTCTTGAAAACGTGTCCCAAAGCAGAACAGGTGCCAGTGCGAAGGGTGATGACACGGAGCTGAAATGGTTTAACCCCTGAGAACCGTTTCAGATCGTGCAGTGCGAACAGGACTTATATTGCCAAGGTTACTGCAAATGGTTTTGAAGATTTTCTCCTGCTCATACAGTATTTAAAATGCTCATGACTGACGGTTTAAGTTTTATAAACATATATTATCATCATGTAGTTTTCCTGGGCATTAAGGAGCTACTGACTTCTCAGGGAAAACTTCAGTATTCAGGCCAAATTTAGCACATTCATTTACTTAGATTTTAGTAACTAGGTGGAGCCCACTGGGCCGCAGCCCATTTACAGGGGCAACCTGAACATATTATATAGGACAGGACAAAGGTACAGAGAGATAAGTGAGTGAACAATTAAATTCCAATTTAAGTAAAACAGTTACATTTGCAGAGGTCAAAAAGCTTATATTTCACTTCTTTTCTATACTTTCTTCTCTTCATTGTTTACTACTAAAAAAATCTGCCTACAAGCAAAATCTTTGTCCCTTGAACTTTGTCACCTGCTGCTGCTAGTCTCCACTTGATGTGATGCTTGTGACATCATAATCCATCCTACCAAGATCTCATGTACAAAAGATTTAAGCAATAATGCCCGACAGGGTGTGTGTCATGCTGGGATAATGTCACGCTTCAGGTGGTTGGGCACAAGGCCACAGGCCGAGTGCGTCCAATAACTGAGGCGTGATGTTATCCCAAACGACACACACCCTGGAGGGCACTATTGCTATTATACAATGGCTCATTGTTATACAGAATAAAAAAATCATTTTAAAGATGTTTTTGTGTGGAAAAATATTTTTGTTTTTTAAAAGAAGATGAAACAATGAAGCACATCAAGCAGCACATAATCAAGCAAAAGTTCATCTACAGGTTCACAGTGAGGCTGAGACTAGAGCCATGATGTTGTACTGGGATAACAGCACAGGGCCAGCCCAAGACTGACCAATCATAGTCCAGGATGTTTTCTTGCCATTGTATAATATGCATTCACCTGTAGAAAACTGCATAAGTAGACAGCCTAATGGATAAAGATCCAATTTACAGGCATATTACCCTAGTAGTAAAGGATTACGGGAAAAGAAATGCTGAAAATATAGGATATACAAACTGAATTGTGTCTAAATATTATAATGCCCAAAGTCTTTTCGCAGGTGTCAGAAGGTGAAGTAGCTTTTTAACAGTTTTATTTCACCCTGCTATTCATGAAGCATTTTCTTAATTTTATAAAAGGTGAATGCTTATGGTTCTAAAATTGCTGTGATATGACATCCCAGTCCTGATTAAGAAAATCACAACTGCGAGACATTTTAACTTATTGTATTATTATGCCTATGCTTCATTACTGTATATGTACTTGTTGCTAATCACTTGTACCCCTATGAATGCTGTGTATATCTGTTCTCTGGTTTTCCATATGACAACCCCCTCCTCCCCCCAGAAACAAGGTATCACAGCTTAGTGTGCCTTTCCTGGAAAAAAAAAATTAAACAGCCATTAAAAATGAGTGAAAACAATTACTCACAGCATGTGTATAACAATTAGCAGCATGTTCATAACGAGTGGGCTGGTAGCGGCGATTTGCTGGAGCTCGGTTGTTCATAAACCTGCAAAGAAAAGAAAAGAGTGAGTCATGGAGCTGTTAACAGTATGCTAAAAAACAAGCTACCTAAAAAGGTCACACTTTCCAAACCATCAAACTGTGTGTATTATACTCACACAAGCAGAAATTTCATTGCTGAATACTTTGTTATGAATAATTATTTGACAGTTTATATGAAACGGCATAAGTGCCTTGATGAATGTTGTTTGCAGTAACCATAACAGTATTCACTGGCCATACTAATATGTTTGTTTCCTATATCAGGACAAAGTAAAGGTAGAGGAATACAATCGGGAGCACAACTTGGGGGTGGATAGAAGCCACTACTGTCAAAAAATCTTTGCAAGCCTGCCCAGTGGCATGGAGGGCTGAGGTGCTGGGCTCCTCACCTCCTGCCACACAGGTTTGGAAACAGACGCGGGTTGCTCAGGGGCTGGTTGTGCCCTGTTCACTGGATGCCCGGGGCTGCCTCTGCAGAGGCGGAGTGTGGACAGTGTGTCACTGCACTTGACATAGGCCCACGAATGAAAACCAAGGAGCAAAACCACTGATCCCGAACAAGATGGTGAACCGGTCCCTCCGAGGCCCTACACCGGTGACTGGGCTCTCCCTACATCCTCTGGCAGAGCACACTAGGCAACAGTAGCAGGTGGGTGATGGGGCTGGGAGGCAGTTCTGAATGGGCCAGGTTGGTAGTTAGGGGATAAAATACTGATAGGGAAAAACATTTAAAAAGTATACCGTTGAACAATTGTGAAAAATCGCTGGCATATACTGCAATCTGACCTCATGTTGGAGCCAGTAGTTTGTGACTCACCAGTAATCTACTACAGATGTGCCAATAATCTGGGAGACAGGCTGATAGTCATTTCAGGGACAGCAGGCGTAAGTACAGGAATTGGCTCCCCACTTAGGCTATGGGTTTTAATGTTTGTGTCAATTCCAGCATATTCAAATTCGATACCATGGCTTTAACAAATTTAGCCACCCACTACGTTACAAAATTGTTGAGATATGACAATTTATAATGTACGTGCTTTGTGGTTTACGCTGCATAGTGTGATTGTGACTTAGTTTATATAGGCACAAGATTTAGATAAAAAAAAAAAAAAAGGTATTCAAGGACCTGTAAAAGCCATTGTTACAACAAATACAGTATACTTCATGCTCAAGGAGCACATTTTGCTGCTGCTTATTTCTCCAATCCCGATGGACTGCACTTTATGAGCACTGAATCTGTTCATCCGTTGAGTAGAGGGGGCGATGACACCTCACACCTGCCACCTTCCGCAGAAACAAGCCCCAACGGATAAATAATTTCAAACTCTGAGCCCTTCAGGCATCAAAGCAAACAATGGCCAACATATTCAAAGCTGGAGCCACATGCAGTGTAAAGTGCCCTTCTGGGAGCAAAGCGGCCTAACATGTGTAAACTGACATAATGGAACTGGTGCAGAGCCAAGTTTGCACATCTAAAGTCTGTTCCCTCGCACCAGCAAGGAATCGCTGGAGCAAACTGTGTCCAAAGCCCCCTGCTGGTCTAGGACAGAGGGCAGCTCATTGAATGGCATAGGAAGGCTTCACTGTCACAGGTGCAAACAAGTGTGTGTACAGGCCAGGGCAAAGTTGTTTGGCTCCTGACACATACAGCCCTGTAATGGAACTGTGATATGCAAATGTCCACTTTCCTGATGAAATGAGGCAAAGAGGACATCTGCATATCATAACCTCATTTAATAAGAGGAGCAAGCATTTGTTCCTTCAAATTGGTGCTGGCCGAGTACTCCACACTGCAGCCTGTGTTCAACAGTGCTACTTGTCCAACAAACATGCACTCATTATGAGGGATTTGCCTTACTGTCTCCCATAAAAGTGCTCCATTCCACATGGGAAAGGCGCTGCCCCCATAGAGCAGGTGCTGTTAATCCAAACATGTACAATATAACTAACCCTTAGGCTGCCAACAGAATAAGAATGTATAGGGATTTTGGACTGATATCAGTCTGTGGCCATGCAAGGGTTAATAAAATATAAATACACCAAAGAAAAGCTAAACTGCACAATGCAAGCATGATATGGTGGCCAACCCGAAGGCTTCTCAGGGAATACTCCAGACACCAGTTTAATTTAAATGAAAACTGCTTTACTTTCAGCAACAAACACACAGTAAAAGAGCTTGCATCCAGCTCTGCAAAATGGTCCTTACAGTTAAGTGTCTGGCTTTTTCCAAAAGAAACATCTTTGTGAGATAATTGATGATAAAGAACTGGGTAGCTATTTCCTGATATGGACTACAGTGGGATTAAAGATAAAGAAAAAGGATGAAGAATGGTTGGATTTTATTAAAAAAAAAAAAAAAGAGTACTGTGATATGCCTTCAGGAAACTTGGCATAACAAAGCAGATGAAATTGATATTAATGGATATGCTGTATTTCAAAGCCCAAGCCAAAAGCTCTTCAAAGCTGGCACAAGAGCTGGTGAAATATTAATCTACATCAAAGCTGGGATGTTTGATAAAATAAAGTAGCTTACCCAAGATGAATATCACATAGCAATTAGACATGGCCAGCAGTTACTCGAGATCCTCAAGAAAAATTGTATTTTTCCACTAAATGGATGAATTATGGGAGATAGAGAAGGTGATATCACATTTTTTATCAGTTAAAGGAGCTCTCTTTTAGATTTGGCTTGCTGGAGGGGCCCAGTGGAATTTTGGAGTTCTCTACATGTAGCAATTAGGTCTGAGAGTGACCACCTCCCAGTGGTACGTCATGCTAATTTAATTCATACTTGTCAAATGATTAATATTATACCATCATTACAAGCATTTGAAATTAGATATAGAAAACGAATAGTATGGGGAGAATCCTTGGAAATGCAAGTAAGAGATGTATTGGAGACTTTTTTTGGACAACGCAATCTCAGCGGTAAACAAAATGAGGGCCTGCAAATTCTATGGCCTTTTAGGCCATTTGTTCAAAGACCTGCAACTAAGCTTTTATAATGTAGGGACTCGGGAATAAAATGACTGAAAAGTTAGGATGATATAATAATGAATGCAAGGGCTATAGGAAAAAGTTAAGGAAGTCCATTAGATATTATAAAGATTGCCAAACAACACATGCAAAGGAAAATGTGAAAAAAAAATTTAGAGAGGAATATAAAGTTTTAATAGTAGGCAAAAAGAAATAGTTTTATGCAGCACAATGGTCGTAGATGATTAATGTAATAGAAACTAATGACAATAAAGGGTTTTGGTCGTTAGTGGCTAAGGGATGTAAATGCCAAACGGAGGACATTGAAAATTATGTAGCCTCAGAAGTATGGATAAAGTATTTTTCTATGGTAATGTTGGATAATTTGGAGGCGAGATCCTGGCCACTACTGGAATCTAGTACAATTAAAGTTAACTTTCAGTTAATAACTCAACATGAAGTCCTAGAAGCAATACTGAGGCTAAAGATCAACAAAGCACCAGGGCCAGACATGATTCCTGGAGAACTGTACAAATGCAAGGATCACAGTTGGGCTAAGGTCCTTGCTGTCTTTTTTAATAACTGTATAAAGGATGACTACATCCCAGAATCTTGGAGAGAAGCAGTAATCGTCCCCATCCATAAGAAAGGAGATAAGAAGGACCCGAGCAATTATAGAGCTATCAGCCTAATTTATGTAGTAGATAAAATATTTGCTAGGATATTGTTAGCAAGGCTAATGATGGAAATGAATGGAATGGGTGGTCTTTCTCCCTTCCAAGCGTGCTTTCAACAAGAACTTTCAACAATGGATAATTTTGTTCTCCACCATCTATGTGAGAAATATGTAAAGCTACGCCTTCAGAAAATATACGCAGCATTCATAGATTTCACTGCTGCATCTGACAAGATAAATAGAAGTAAATTATGGGAAACAATGTCAGACTGGGGTATTTCAATTATTACAATTAATGCAGTAAGTACTGTATTCAAACACATGGGCTCAGGTAAGAACAGATCTAGCAGGGACATGTTCTCAAAAATTTATGAGAAATCTGGGAGTAAGGCAGGGGTGCATTCTTGCACCCACCCTGTTTGGAATTTATATTAATAAGCTATTGCTTGAACTGGATATCCCAGACTAAGATTCCCCAAAAATAGGTAAGGAGTATTGTCCAGCATTGGCATATGCGGACGATGTTGTGATTTTATTCATGACTGTGTCTGGACTACAGAAAGAATTTAATGTCTTGTAGAAATCTGCAGAAAAAAATGTCATTAAAAATAAACCTGAGCAAATTGAAAATGATGATTTTTGGTGGTAAAAAAATAGATCCAAATGGTTTTTAAATTCCAAACAGATGAAGCTACCTCAAAACTATCCATATTTGGATCTTATCTTTGCTCAGAATTTTTTATGGAACGTGTACACGGATATGTTATTGAATAAGGTGTCAAAAACAATGCTTGCACTAAGAAGGTTCGACTTCAGTTATGGGGAACATTCTGTTAGACCTTTGTTATGGGCAGTGGAGGCCAAATACAATGCACAAATCCTGTATGCAGTGGAGCTATGGGATTTGAAGTATACTGAAATATTGCAAAAACCAATTTTCGGTTTACTTTGATCAATTTTCGGTTTTCCCAAAACATCAGCCCCTTTTGTAAGGGCTGAGCTTGGCTTACCTAGTTTGATGGCACTGGCCGAAGCATGAATAATAAATTATTGGGTAACAGTGAGTAGACTGCCAAAAGACAGACAGGTTAGTAAATGCCTGGAGGAAAAATATTTTTGGCAGCAAAGTGCATGCTGGAAATTCTCTTTGGTTTTCCAAAGTCAAAAATACTTTGACAAAAGTTGGTTTGGAATATCTTCCCTCATTGACGCAAGAGAATGTTCTAATAGAAAATCAGTACAAGGGGTACATTAAGAAGCTCATTACAGAGAAACATAAAGATACTGACTTGGAGAAAATTAGTATCTCCAGGTATGCAATTTGGTATAGTGAGAATGACTTACCATGTAAGTATAGATGTTATCTTGATGTATTAGAAAATATTCAGTTGATGAAAGTATATGCTAGATACAGGGTAGAGTTCTATGAATCAAATATATCATATGCCAGATGTAACAAATTAAGTGATCCAGTGTAAACAGTGTTATTGTACAGGAAGTGAGAGGGAAGATCTTATCCACGTTATACTTAGATGCCCTTGGTATGAAAATCAGAAAAGGAAATGGTTAATTCCTAAATTAACTTCACTTCAGGACTGCGATGTATGTGTCATTTTGAATATATTAACTACGACAAATACGAGTATGTCATCAGTAGAATGGCCAATTTTTTACATGCAATACAAAAAATTAGGGAAATGATTATGAAAACAATAATAAGATGAGAGGAAATGGCTAACGCAAGATGTATGGGCATGTTAAAAAGAAATTATGTGACCGTATAAGATACCTGCTGCTAGATTTATAGTGTACATTAATTGGATATATTGAATGTTATATATTTTCTGAACTATTGTACTGTCCTTTCTCTATATGAATGTATACTGTGTGTTATTCTTTTAATTGTCAAATTGTTAATTTTGTGATGATCTTTAACGATTGAACTAATACATTATTACTACTACACTCTGGATGCCAGTTTAATTTAAATGAAAACTGCTTTACTTTCAGCAACACACACAGTAAAAGAGCTTGCATCCAGCTCTGCAAAACAGTCCTTACAGTAAGTGTCTGGCTTTTTCAAAACCAAAAAGAAAATTCTTTGTTTTACCCTTATTCACCCTCCCCTTTTACTGGGCTCAGGTGTTGCTTGTTAACGCTCTCTCGCTCTCGCTCTCCCCTTGAGGCACAGTCAGCAAGCAGAGCATGCGGAGCACCAAGGCCTTAATGGGAGGCATGGCAAATATCACACAGGAAAGTTTGGAACAGGAAAATTAAATGGCTGGAAATTTGGTCACACATTTCACTGGAGTGGTGATCCATGGTGGTGCAGTGTTGTAATAGTAAATCTACGCTTAAACCTCAAATTTCACTGGAGTGGTGATCAATGGAAACTTGGTGTAGTAATATTAAATCTACACAAATGTAAAATTTCAGTGCAGTGATGATCCATGGTGGCGTGGACCAAACGTCCGGCTGTTTATTCTTCCTGTGCCATATTTACCTACGCGCCTTAATGGGGCCAGCTCTAAAGCAAGGGGTGTTTGGGTTAAATCCCTTCCCAGCCCCTGCCAAAACCTGTGCTGCTGTTGGGCTATGATGGGGATGACAAGTGCAGGCAGTGTGATGGACATCTAGTCTGTCACGGCAATGCTAGGTAAAACGCCAATACCAGTTTATTTTGGCTTTTTTGTGTCCCTTCCTTTTTCTGCCCCACACTATGTGCACTATTAAAAGGTGTTTTTTTTCACTTCTTATAATGCCCTGCCATGCTAACAGCTACTCTTCTTTCCTTTCATATTTCTAAGACATCAACAACTCCCATGCCATGCTGTTCATCTGAATGGCCTGGAATGGTGTTATAGATGTCACAGAATGTTCAGGCAGTATGAAAAAAGAGAACAGCAACTGCTGGGGAGAGTGAGATTCAGGGTAGTTAAAAAGGCAACAAAATCAGATTATTAATTTGCCAAAAAACAAACAGAATACTGGGTAGACAATAAAAGAACAACTGGAGCACATCTAGAGGTGTGAAAACTGGTTCCTGTCACCTTTAACAAAGAAGGCTTTGTCAAAGTTAGTTGCTGGTCACCTCTACGGGAATGGAATTTAGCAGTCCTGGACTACTGGTACATTCATTGTTAGCCTTCATGACACAGAACTGTAGTTTGAACTACTGGATTACGGAAGCCCTATTCAGTGAAACTCCAGCAATCATTCCAGACAAGGCCACTAACCTCACTGATCAGTTTCTGACCCTAGAAAGTGGAAGGAAAGTGTTTTCCTTCACCTAGCTTGAGCCAGGCTTGGTGTATCCTTATGCACTTTTACAATGTCGCAATGTACACTGTATGGTGCCCTTCATTAGCTATGGCCTCCCTTCCTCCATGTAGTTGTAAATTGCTGGATTAAAAAAAAAAAAAAAAACTAAAATATTAAAAGAAGTCAAGGTCAGTTAACACCTTCCTCAGCCTGAAAGAGCTCTCTAGGTTTTATAAATTTTAGTGCATTTTATTCCTGGAGTATTCTTTACTGTAAGTGATAACACATTTCTAAAGGCCTGCCTAATGTAATGGTGCAGTCCACATCCACTTTTTGTGTCAGTAAAAACCTTGTGCTAGTTTCTACAATGCAAACGTAGAATGCTTTTGTTAGTAAGAATGCCTGAAACACACATGATGCATTTCCAGAGCTGCAACTATGAGACGCTGTTTGATGAAAAGCGAGCAAGAAAATACAATTAATAAATGTCAAAACAAACGTACAAAGAGGTGTTCTAAGTTTGACAAAAGCTTTGAAAATGATTGCAAATCATCTTTATTTTTTTTAAATACAGGTGGGAATAATGTTCTTGGCTGTTTAGTGGATTCTGATGACGATCTTACTTCTTGGAATATAATATTCATGCTTTTGACCTGCAACATAGTAATTTAAAATCGGAAGGGACACTAGACTCATTAAGTCTAACCCCCTCCCTACTTCATAAGCAAGGACCAGTAAGTATGCTGCACAACAACTCATAGCGCTTTCTCACTCATCCTACTAGCCAGGGTACCCGATTCCTATAGTGAGCGGAAATTTGTGAAGACTTACTTCAAAGGACCTGTACTGTCTTCGTGTTCACTGTCTCAACTGGTATGTGGCTCAATAGGTTACCACCGTTTTGGAGAAGAAGTTCCTCCTAAAGTTACCCATGAATTCACCATCTTTGAGCTTCAGGACATATCCTCACATTCTGCTGAGGCACACCAAATCTAGTATTTCCACCTGTTTGGCCTAGACATTAGCCTTCAGTATGTGGACGATTGAGATCATGTCACATCTAAGTCTCCTTTTCTCCACATTGAGCACTGGGGTCTTCTAGTCTCTACTCGCAGCTTTCATCCTACACACCCTCTAAATATTTTGGTGGCCCTGCACCGCATCCTCTCTACTACCATGATGTACTTTTTTTTTTGGGGTAGAGCTGTGCACAATACTCTGATGGGGCCTGATCAGGGTGTTGCGGAGTTGTAGGATGACTCGCTCCTGCTGGTCACCTCCCTTTAATACACCCCAGCATTCCTCCAGCCTTCTTGACAGTATCAGCACACTGTGTGGCATGCTTTAGCCCCACCAGGTCCTTTTCTCCTCCACTGCAACAGAAGCCCACCACAGTGTTAGGTCCTGTCTCTGTTTTTCCACCCCAAGTGTAGCTCAGTCCATTTGATTGCACTGAACCCAAGACTCCAGAAGTCCGATCAGTCATCAATATTGTTTCTTCCTTCTAAAATTTGTCCCCGTCGTCAAGAGAATCCACCACCCCTGCCAGCTTAGTGACACCAGCAAAACTTAAGCAGCCTATTGGAGACCCCAGCTTCCATAACATTGATGAAAATGTTGAAAAGCCATGGCCCCAGCACTAGTCCCCGAGTACCTTCCCTCAGTACAGTTCTCAGTTTGGAGTACAGACAGTCAACCACAGCCCTCAGCTTCCTGTCCCCAAGTCAGTTAGCAATGAATGTTCTGTGTGCATTAGTACACTGCACTGGTTCCAACCAAAAGCCTAGCACATGCCACAGTGTCAAAGGCTTTGCTGAATTTGAAACAGACTAATCTGCGGCCCTGCCCCCTGTCCATCTCCCTTGAAGAATCTGATCGTGCTGATGTGACATGACCTGCCCCATATAAAGCCATACTGAGAGGGGACGAGAACCTTGAACTCAGACAAGAGGTCCATTATTCTGTCCTTGATCATCTTAAAGGGTGTTAGGGGAAAAAAAGTTTATCCATATGCTGCAAACTCTAGCAGTTGAGATAAACACAGTAAACTACAGTGTTCGTCATTCATCAAAGTGCATTTTTTATTAACCGCATTTCATTTTTATTAGCCACTGATGTCTGTGACTATCTTTAGCCCTTACCTAGATAAGAGTCCAAGATGTTTGGTTCACTGACCTGTGGTTGGCTGGGTCTGACCCTGCCCCTTCTTAAAGTCTGGATTACACTGGCCATTTTCCAGTCCACTAGAAACACACTTGTACAGACAGACTCATGAAAGTACCACATGGAACACCACTACTTTTCCCTTTGACGGCACTATGACCGGGGGGAATCCCATCTGCCCCATAGGATTAACCTAGCATGTTCTTTGCCAGACAGTCTTCAGCTACCAGGGTGGACATGAAGTCTGCAGGTTGCAGCATGGTTACCCTTGCCCTCCCCGAAGCAAGTGGTGGACACTAAAGTGAAGGATTTATCCACTATCTCAACCATCTCCACAGGCTCACAAACAGGTCCCCCCCCATTCCCTTGTTTTCAAGGGCCAAATCCCCTTCCGCTTTCAGTTTATGTACTGGCAGAAGGCTTTTGTGTTATCTACAGCTCATACTGCTATCCTGGCTTCCAGACCTTTACTGGCTTCCTCAATTCTATTTTTGCAGTTCCTCAGTGCTGCTCTGAACTCTTTTCTTGCCTGGAGTTATAGACCCTCTTCCTGAGTGAGATCAATGGCCTTAGGTCCACACTGAGCCGTGGGGGGCACGCATCAGCACTTTTCTCCTTGTTGCGTACAGGGATACGGACCTCTGCAGCTGCTTCAGGCACCATCAAGAACCCCAACATGTACTCTGCATTACTAGCCTCATGCAGCTTCTCCAGTACCTTAAACCCCAGATCCCTCATCTTGGCACAGTCTGCCTTTCTGAAGTTTCATAAGAGAAAAGGCACGCTAACATGTTTGAGATCTAGAAACAGATAAAGTTGATTCTACTACTCAAGCTAAAAAAAAAAAAAGCTGATTAAATGGTAAACTACATTTCTGAAATCCAACGACATTACAGGAAGAAACAAATTACATGAAAACTCAGAACCCCCTCCTCCACCCACCAAAACCAGCAGCATCTCTGCCCTGCTTCTGCTATATATGGTATCCCTCACAGGGTAAAAAGGTTTTAGGCATGAAAGGAATATAAGCTCACAGAGCCGGCCTTAGGGGGGGTTACAAACTGAATTCGTAGAGGGGCCCCCCAAAAAACTAAGTTGGCCTCCTTCTTCCTGGTTGTGTATGTATTAATTTAAGTAAAGTGCACAAATGGCACAAAACTAGCTAAAAATGAAGCTACATGGAGGCCACGACAGGGATGAGGATGTTCCTTAGGGACTTTGCGACTTCTGATATGGGGCCCCAGTAAGGAGGTTCGCACAGGGCCCCGGAATAGCTAGGGCCAGCGCTGTAATTTCATGCAAACTGCTGACAGACTGAAGGACAAACGATACTCATGGTAGAATTCCAAAGAACCTGACTGACAAGTGGGAACAGGAAAAACAGAAAAAGCTCGAGCTGTTCTGTAATGTAAAAGGACACAGCCATGTGGTTTATATTATTGTTAGCAGGGTCACAGAAACCACAGTTCTGCCAAATGTTTGAATTGGTATAAAACAAAAAGTTAAAGTAATCTTCCAGTTTCCCACAAAACAAGTGCAGCTGGTATTGGCAAGACCCAAATCTCATAATGCTCCCCCCCAAAACATCTGAATTTCAAGATATTCTACTCTCATTTACGTAGGCCATGTCCATGAAACCAGTCTCTTTGCCTCTTAGGCTTCTTCTGTTCCTGCTGCTCTGCCTGCCCTGAAATCACAGCCACCTGCTTGTGACAGCACACTTATTTCCAAGGTAACAGGTTCTGATGTCACAAGCAGCGGATTACAACTTTAAGGCAGGAGTACTGTAAGCAACATGAGCAGATGACGTCTAAGGGGTAAATATCCTGTTTTATTGAAAATACCTTTAGTTATAAGAATGGATGGTCCAGAAATTAAGCATTTGGGAGACTTTTGTGTAACCCAGTTCTGTGGATGCCAGTGGTGAATTTCTTCCTAGCAAACAAATCCAGAATATTAAATCTATAACAGAGTGATATACTGGTTCTTACTAGGACCAATATGGCATTAAACAGTTTCCTAGCAAACAAAAACTCTCTAAGAAAAAAGGTTAGTAAGCACTATTTAACAGCAACTGTACAAGGAAAGGAATATGTACTGTTGTGAAATAATTCTTATTCTGTTTTACAGTTCTGAAACTTTTTAAAAACTCTGTAATAATTTTGTTTTCAATTACTGGTGTGCACCACTAAAGATGGCAGCTCCTGTTACTTCCTTTTTATAATTTCAATATTTAAACTCCTGGCCAGCATACCCAGTTCAGACATCTGGCGACCTCCCAGATCTGTGCTATCTCCTAACCTTTACCCAAGACATGGACATCTGGTGGGAGCATGAGGCTGTGGCAACCACTTTTTTTTTTTTTTTTTTAACAGCTGAAATAATAAAAGGATACTATTCCCAGGGGTCCCACCAGACCAAGTGGGCAGGTAGCCGGATGGGGCTGCAATGCCTACCAATCCCCTTAGGGCAGTGCTTTGCAATGCCAGTCCGATCAGAAATAAGACCACAATTATGGCGGACTTAATTTCTATGGTTGATCTTGCTTGTACGAAGACCTGGGTGCGAGATGATGCCGGGCTACTTTTGGAGGCAGCCCCCCCGTACTCCATAGTGCACTGCCCTAGGATGGATTGCAGGGATCAGGGAGTAACCATCTGTTTTAGATCCAAACTTGGCTTCACTGTGCACCCTGTGGCAACTACCAGGTCCTTCAAATGTGTAGCAGTGTGTGGAGGTCCAGGTGCAGGCTGCAGGATCCTCCTTATTTACTGCCCTCCTGGGGCGGGGGGGGAAGAGTTCCTGCAGGAGGTGGTGAATCTCATCGTCGGTGAGGTGTTGCAGTCCCCCAGATGTTTAATGCTGGGGGACTTCAATGCTTGGGTCGATGACGAGTCCTCCAGGTTTGGTTCCAACCTCCTCCAGAGTCATCACTGGGCGTGACACAAGAAGTTACTTCCGTGACTCACCACGGCAGCCACATGTTGGACCTGGTGTTCTCACTGGGGCTTGAGGTAGCTAACCTCAAGATTGATCTGGTTGTTTGGTTTGATCACTGCACTGTAAGGTTCTCGTTCGGGCCCCCCACCCCCACCCTGAGAGCCATCTCCCTACTGAGATGGTCAGGTACTGCCCTTCGAGGGGATTGACCCCTGAGGGTTTTCTGGCAGTGGCTGACTTATCTAGTGAAGACGCTGCATGTGCGATGGGCAGGATGCAGTTGCACTGGTCCGTGTACGACCCAAATCTTCTCAGTTGAGGTCTCCTGGTTTGATGGAGAGCACAAGGTGATGAAGATTAGGGGTTGGCTGCTGGAGCACTGCTGGCAGAAGATGAGGCTAGAGGAGGACAAACTGGCCCTGTGTACCCACTATGGTGAGTACCAGGGGGCAATCAACCGTAAGAAGGCAGAATTTCTGTCCAGGGAAGAACCAACCAGTTGTGCCTTTCTTTTGGATTGCAGACAGGTTGCTACATCCGGCCTGTCTGCAGCCAAGAAAAGCTTTTTCGGTCACTCTGTGTGATGAGTTTCGCTTGGTTCTTCACTGACAGAGTGTCCTCTATCCAGCAGGGAATCCTGCCAGTGAGTCACGTTGTGTCTTGCTGTGATCGCCTTGGTTGCAGTAGAGGCACTCCGCCTGTTTGGGGGGAGTTTAAACCGGTGGAGGTGGCCGAGGTCATAGAGGTTGCTTCGAGGCTGAAGTACACTTTTTGCGAACTGGACCCAGTCCTGACGCATCTCTTAATGGGATGCGTCAATTCCGTTGGCCCGGTGTTCGCCTTGACTGTCCTGTGTTCGTTGTCAGAGGGGGCCTTCCCAGATTCCTTGAAAGAGGCCCCTTCAGAAGAAACCATCTCTCGACCCAGACATCTTGGCGAATTACAGCCCCATCTCCAACCTCCCATTTTTGGGTAAGGTTGTTGAGAAGACTGTGGCATAACAGCTCGAGGAGCACCTTGTGACCTCTGACATCCATGAGCCACTCAAGTCTGGTTTCTGAGCCAAGCATAGCACCGAAACAGCGTTAGTTCGGGTGCACAATGACCTCCTTAGGGTGAGAGATAGAGGAGATGGGTCAGTTCTTGTTCTCCTCGATCTGTCCTCAGCTTCTGACACTGTAGACCACTTTGTGCTGCTTCACCATCTCAGAGGGTACTGTGGGTTTGCCGGCACCATCATCCGCTGGTTTGAGTCCTGTCTCTCAGACAGGAAGCAATGGGTAGTGATGGGGAATTTCTTCTCCTCCCCGAAGCACCTGTCGTGTGGTGTGCTTCAGGGATTGATCTCGTCACCGATGTTGTTTGCAGTGTACATGCTGCCCCTAGGTGAGCTCATTAGGAAGTACAATGTAGGATTTCACTGCTATGCAGATGATACCCAATTGTATTTGTCCTTTGCCCTGGGAACTTCCAACGCTGAGGAAGTGCTAAACATCTGCCTGGCCGAGATCAATGATTGGATGTCTTCCAGCTGGTTGTGACTGAACCCCGATAAGATGGAGGTACTGGTAGTGGAACCGGGCCGAAGGCGTGATAGGAATGCCTCCGGTGTGGCAACTGGTCTTTTGCTGGGGTCCACACTGTTGATGGCTTCCTCTAGGGTGTGAGATCTTGGCGTGTTCCTGGACGATGGTTTGACATTTGAATATCAGGTGTCATCAGTTGTACAAAAGTGGTTTTTACCACTTGAGGAATATCGCCAAGATCAAGCCCCTAGTTTTGCCTGAGGACTTCCCTACCTTGGTGCATGCCTTTGTAATATCCAGGCTTGATTACTGCAACGCTCTTTACTTCAGGGTCTCTGGAGGTACCCTCTGCCGGCTGCAGCTAGTGCAGAATGCAGCTGCCAGGTTACTGACGGGCTTTGAGGTTTTGTCATGTGACTCCAGTGCTGCGTGAACTGCACTGGCTGCCGGTCAGGTGGAGGGTTATCTTTGAGGTGAGTTTGCTCACCTTTTAAGGCCCTACACTGACTAGACCCTGGCTATCTGCTTGATCTAAAACCCGCCGTCCCAATCCGCTCCCTCCATTCCTCCTCTAAGGGCCTCCTGGCGATTCCCAGTATAAGGCTAAAAACTGCCGGCAACAAAGCAGTCAGCATTGACGGCCCCACCCTGTGTAATCCGCTTCCCTTTGCCATCAGGGAGGCCCCTTCAGTTGAGGTGTTTAAGAGCTGTCTCAAGTCCCACCTTTTTGCTCTGGCCTTTCCTGATATAATTATTTAGTCTGATGAATGAAGTGACCACTGGATCTATTTATTTGCATTATGTTATCTGTTATTATTGTTTTAAATATGTATTTATGTATGCTTTTTTTACTCCCTACTTGTCCTTATGTGAAGTGCCAAGAGCCCCTGGGAATGGGTGCCATATATAATAAACTTTGCCTTGCTTTACATGCATGTTAAAATCAAAATTAACTGGACTGAGAAAGAAAAAAGTTAAATCTGTGTGTTTATTTGAAATAAAATAGTTTCTCCACCTGCATGAGTTTGGTGTATTTTTTTTTTTTTACTTTAGGACTTTTGTCCTAGTGTGGCCTCGGTAGTTGTATTTTTTTTGTTTTTGTGGTGGTTTCATGGCACACACACACACACACACACACACACACACACACACACACACACACTCCCATTCCATTATCTGATCCCCAGTACCTATTTCTATTAAAAAAGCCTAATTTATGTTTTCATTGTTTTCTTTTGTCGAACTGAGAGATCAAGGAGTGAGCACGCGCATGGAGAGATGCAGAAGCAACTGTCACAGAGTGAGCGTGCGTGCTGTGAGAATGGAGCAGGCTAGAAGGTAGAAAACTAAAGTCGGAACTTGAACAGTTAAGTTCTGGAGATGCTGGTATTTTATTATTTAAATTGACTTTGAGGTGGGGTGGTGTTTACACAGAGTGTGGTGCTGGTGCTTTTTTGTCTGGCAGCTGCGTGAGAGAGGGAGCGAGTGAGAGAGCAAGCAAGGGCAGGCAGTGGAGATGCAAGCTACAAAACTGTACTGGTAACTTCGAGAGAAGTGCATAGTGATTAAAAAAATCAAGCTGTTGATGTGCAGGTTTTGTTCATTCGCGCTGCCAGTCCATTTGGAGGGCAGCATGTGAGGAGTACTGGGAGTTTTACCTTTGTATTTAAAAATAAAAGATGGTGGCTGACTGTAAGTGAATCATAGTGGTGGCACAAGGATTTGAAGTGAGCCATTAACATAGTGTCCATCCTCCAAAGGTTTATTCTTCGATTTTTTTTTTTAAATAAAAGCATTCATTTTCCCAATGAAACTTACTTTTTTTTTTACTTTTGAAGAGTCCGGGAGCGGGGAATATGGCAGATGCTGCACAGCTCCATTTACTGTAAAGTGCAGTGCCGCTTCGCTCCTTCAATACAAATGTACTGAAGTGAGCGGAGGGCGCCACACTTTTACAATAAATGAAGTCAGCAAGAGCATCCACCATGTTCCCGCCTCCCGAACTTTTCAAAAGTAAAAAAAGTAAGTTGTGGCAGGGAAAATGAATGCTTTTGTTTGTAAAAAAGCTTAAATTGGGGGCTAAACCTTTTGGGGGTGGGACACTCTGTATCTGGCCAGCTTTCCTTTTAGAATGGGTACTGCGCCCTGCTTGCCAGGACAAGTTGTAGCCATGCGCTAAACAATTTCAGCACATGGCTATCAACCAATCAGAGGGCTCAAAACCTTAGGCCCATTTCATAATATGGCTCAAACCAGGTTTCCAACAGCATTCTCAGTTTTTGTGCACCGGTTATCCCATACTGTCAGGAAGCAGTGTCCACTGCATGCTAGTTCATCACAGTCACTTCAAACAATGGGTATTCAAAAACTGAGAATAGTGATGAAAACCTGTTCTGTGCCATATTAAAAGGAGTACTCCTTTTATTATTTCAACTGTAAAAAAAGTGATGGAGCTGACTTGAAATGGGGCAAATGGTATCATACAAGTCAGGAGATAAGGGGCAATCTAAAACAGAAAAAAATATTTTAAATATTTTACCACTCTCACACACTGTTGCTTTAAAACACAAACCAAAAATGCCTTAATTTTGACAGCACCTCTATATAAAATACAAAGCACTGCCTCATGAATGGACTTTAACAGAAAATAGCAGGCACAGAATATAAGACCCAGAAAATTGAAACCCCTGCTGTGGCACTTTAAAATTTGATGTTCATCTAAACTGGGGTGCCATTTAAAATCTCTGAAGGATAATTCCTCAGTATTTCCTTACCAAATACAATGTAAACTGCAAATGTTTGCGGGCCCTTCACAGTTGGGTAACCGGCCAAAGCTTTCAGTAAAATGCAAGAGATTTTTGTATTTTAAATCGCTGCATGTGCTGCAGTCTGCAAAACAGCCTAGCACCATGCTTCTATGCAATTCTTTTATTCCTTTTCAGATACTAGCAGCAAAAATAGGAACTACAAAGTTAACATGCAAGAAGAGTAACTGAAAAGAATTTGATTTTATACAACACTTTTCAGAGCTCTATGAGCACTGAACAGACACGAGTTTGCAACTGTATGGTGACGATACAGAGAAATAGCATGGCTGTTAGTTGCTAAACATCACAAATACTAATGGAGAGCTGAATCAGAACCTGTTTTGTTGTAAGAGGAAAGTTTTGCCAAGACACCAGGGTAATCAATCCTCTTTTGTTTGTGAAAACGTGTTATGGAATCTTGAACTCAGACCTAGACAACCACTAGAGGCAAGTAGAAGGAACCTCACTTAGATTAGGATCTCATCTGATGGACACATACACAGTAATCATTTTCAGCTGAGAACGGACTCTACAGTAGGTTTGTTTGTAAGGCACCTTCCCACTTAATAAGCATAGAGTAATAAATACATTGTGCAAACAAAAACTAATTTGTAGCTATACCCTAGCCACTCTACTACCCAGATTACTTCGTAATTCCCTTAGTCATCAGAGATTTGTGCAATTTACCCTGAAGGCATGTACTGTCTTCATATCCACCGTCTCCACTGTTCGGCTATTCCACAGGTTCACCCCTGTCGGAAAGAAGACGTGGCTGCTAACATTACCGATGTATTTACAATCTCTGTGCTTCAGGGCGTATCCATGCATCCAGTTGAAGCACACCAGATCAAACATCTCTGACTGGTCGATCATGTCCTCACTTGGTATCTTTCACTAGGGAGAAAATATTAAGAAGCAAAAAAAAAAACAAAAAAAACACAAAAGCTAAACACACAGAGTGCAAACATGCAGCAAGCTGCCAAATATTTATTTCGAGATGATAAAGAACATAAGGCATGCAGCAAAAAGCAGCAACCCTTTGCCTCTGAACAATAAGGCTTCATCATGGGGCTCTGTTTTTGGATTTTTTACGGCTCAATTTTGTTTGCACAGGCACTGGTCAGTCTGAGTGCGTGTGCATAGTAAAGGGCCTCTCCAGCATCTCCTCACAACTTTTGTCCTCCTTACAGCTGGTCATTTTGGTGGCTCTGCACTGCACCTTCTCAACTGCCTCATTTTCCTTTTTGTGATGAAGAACCCACAACTGCACACAGTATCCCACGTGGGGTATGATCATGGCCTTGGAAAGTCACAGGATGGCACCTCCAGCAGTTTAGTACCATCAAAGTACTGCACAGCAGTGCAGGGGTCAAAACTGGCACCTGTCCACTAGCCAAATGCTGGCAGATTTTGTATCGGGCTAGACTTTCCTTTAACTAGCCCTGCAGGCTTGTATTGGAAAAGGTAACATTTCAATAAGTACACCAACTGAGCCAGTGGAAAGGTCTGTGAGACAAGTGGATTTTGCCATTCACTAGTCTTGCTGGCTAGTAGCTGCGAAACTTAATTTCGACCCCAGCAATGTCAAGGGTCAGCCTTTAGCATGAGCCCAAGTCCATATTGTGGCACTGCTCATTTGGGTAAGAGCATCAATGTGGTAAGAGTGCTAAGGGCCACAAAAATCACATTTTTAGTATTACATTTCAGTTTGGAACACACCTCAACAGTAATGACCTTATGCTTTTCACAGCCCACAGAAAAGTTAGTCCTTCTGGTGGGGCACTACCTACCACCCTGTCTGTCCCTGTCCTCTGCCTCCGATTAGCTAGTCTGTACTTGTAACCAATAAGGCGTGACAATGGGTTACATTAACAGTCTGTTAAACATACTCTATGGGGGTAATGTGGCATGAGAGGCAGCAGACTACCACTTGACCCTAGGGAGTGATTTGACAGTCACCCAACGCCCGGGAGCATCTTATTACTATTACTAAAATTGGGTTAAGTAAGAAATGATTTACTTTTGAATTTAGAGAGTCAATATGTTAGTGTCATGATGATTCGCTACAGTTATATTAAAGGAGAACTGCATACATACTGACCTCCCTGCCCCTTAAAGGCTACCCCCAATTGAGTTTTTATACAGGACCCTCCTTTTTTTTCCTAGCAGTTACTACTTTAATTTTTTTTTGTGTCATGATCTGAAATATGGCGGACTGATACATAGCTCCATTTACTGTGACAGTGCGCGGCGCTGCACTGTTAGAGTAAATGGAGCTGCACACGGTCCGCCATACTTCCAGTTCATGGACTTTAAGTAAATAAAATTAAAGTGGCTGCTGGAAAAAAAGGAGGGGGTTCCTGTATAAAAACTTAATCCGGGGTGTTTTTCGGGGCGGGAGGTCAGTATGTATACAGTTCTCCTTTAACAAAAGATTTATACAAGGCTCGTGGAATGTGAGGAACCAATCAGGAGGCTATATTCTACAGCTTCTTTGTAGAACGAAACTTGGCTTCCCAGCCAAATGCCCTTTGGGGTAACCCTTGCCTCAGTGTTTGCGCACAGAGGTTCTTTGTCTTTTATATGGGTATACAGATGAAAATAAGCTGACAGTCCATCTGTTTCATATCAGGGTTTGTATTGTTGAATTCACATATTAATCTGTAGTCATCCAAATAGATTTTAAAGAGCTAGTGTACTGCCTAAAACTCGTGTTTAGATTTTAAAAGCAGTCAGCCATTACCTTTTATATCTGAGATACTTTCATTTAATTAGAAGATTGTTTACCTGATGTTAGTAGGTGTGATGTGTGGAACAGCACTCTGCCTGGCAGCTGACATATCTAGCTCTACCACCCCCAGCTATGTCGCCAGCACTGTGACTCCACTAGCTCTTTAATGGTTCAGATCACTGCACTAACTGGTAAGCTATTTCACGCGGACACTGTTCTCTGGGAGAAAAGGTTCCTCGTATGCTCATCCAGGAGTTGTCATTTATGACTCCTGGTTATCTGTACAGTCTCTCTCCGATTCCAAGTTCAAGCTCTTCCTTCTGTCCTCATTTTTAGTGGCATTGCACAGCAGTATCATCAGGTCTCCTCTCATTCTTCACTCAAGTGAAAACAGGTTCCAACCTCTCAGTCTTTCTTTACATTCCATACCTTCCAATCCCCTCACTATCCTGGTTCTTTTCTCTTTGGAAATCTCCCCAATGTTATCTGACTTAAATGGGAACAGTAAATCATTAAAGAGCTAGAAGTATCAGGGGTTGATCTTGATGTGATATTGGAAGGTTCCCCAAATGCCTTTTTCACATAGTATGTCATTGCCAGCCATGCTTCAGATGTCGAAGCTGCAATTTGTTTTGTAAAAAAAAAAAAAAAAGCTATCATAGTCATTTTATTGTTATGTTTTATCAGCAGTTTGTTTCTGGCTGCCTTCCATTTTCTCTGAGCGACCACACCCCCAGAATGATGTCACACAACGGAGCTATCAATGTTTTACATACAGCAACAATGAATTCTGGGCAATTTATAACATTGAGTTAAATGTGCCTTACTCAGAAGTAGTCTCGTGTAGTGGTGAGCACCTAATATGTAAATACTCATAGCAAAGCACTGTGGGTACAATAAGAAGCCAATTTCCAAGTTCCTTACTGTGAGGTGCAGTCTCGTATTTCGATAGTGGAGTGAACAATGTAAGCTCTTGTATGTTTATTTTAAAAACAAGGCATTGTGCATATCGTATCTAGCTACAAGACTTCTTTATTGAGAGATGTAGTCTCCTATTTCTGCAGTGAGTACTGAAATATAATAGCCTGTATACTAATTTACATAGTAAGGCACTATGGGTACAGTAAATAGCTGACTTTTCTATCTCCCTAATCAGAGTGCAGTCTCCCATTTCGGTAGTGTTTACAGCAGTACAGTCTGTAGCAAAGCTTCTGGAAAACGGTTTTGTGATGCAGGTAGGCCACGAAGCTCATTTGCCATTCTGTGTAGATGTTTCACTTTTACTGCCTGCTGGTGCAGTGACAGCTCCGCAGTGACGGCTCCTGTCAGAATGTGGGAGTGTGATGGTACTTTTCTCTGTTTTTGGTCAGAGGGCTTGAATGGCTATACATAGTTCAGGAGTGTAATTATGGGTCAATGATTACACAGCTCTGAGCTGCTTTCAGCCAATCAGATCACTAGACTTTTTCTACACGTTATAATGCTAGATACAGCTACTTGTCAACAATGTAAAGAGGCAGCTAAATACTGACAGTGTCCCTTTATAAACTTTGTTTCCCTGGTATGATGTCACGGTTGGGGGTTGCAGCACTGAGAAAAAAAAGGGGCGGGTTGTGCAAACGAAGCAGAGCACCAAAATAAAAGGATTTTTTTTTTTTTTTTTTTAAATACAAAACAGCACTGTTTGGCAGTTTGAATGGTAGGAGACTGATTCACAACTCCTACAGGTTACTACTCCCATTTACTATGGCAGACTTGTAACATCATTTTAACACTATTTTACTGGCCCCGGAAATAATGCACATCAGTGCGGGGCAGTGCAACTCCCCCTGACTTTCCCGGTTTGGACACTATAGTTTTTTTAAATATCATATAGGAAATTCCTCCCTCTACTCACTTCTGACCTGCCACCCTCCCCACCCAACCCATACAAGTCCCATTTAGATACTAGCTTACTGCTACGAGTAGTACTTCGAATGAATCCTGTTTGGGAGCAATTATCAGCATTTGTGAGAAAAAAGATGAGTAGGTGAAATCGGTGTCTAAATGGGATTTGTACAGACTGGGTTGGAAGGTTGGTGGCGCTGAGATGGACAGGGTAAGAAGGTTTCACAGCATTCAGCACCAGTGTATTTACGAAGCAGGGGGGCCTGCTGGACTGTCTGGGAGGGAATCTGCATCCCAAAGGGGAGAGAATTCTGCTCACCACCTTGTATGGTGGTGGGTAAAAATGATTTTGGGTAAAAGTGTTAATGAAACTTACTGCATCCCACTGCACTTTGCAACACAGAGGATGGGAGTGAATGCACTTCATGAAAAGACCTAGTGCAATTCTGAATGGGACAGAGCAAATGACGTCTCCCAAATGGATCAGCCATAAAAAAGTTAAGTACAAACCTTTCAATATATACCATGGGCAACTTCTGATACAGTGATAACCGACGTTCACAATATACTGTGGTTTACACTATTTTTTAAGCCTTTCAACTAATTGTTTTTTTTTTGTTTGTTTTAAGAGACAACTGTCCCATTCACACTTACTTTCCCGTAGGTGAATCCGCAGTACTACATATCACGGCTATCGTAACATCCAAACTGCATACCTTTGCATCCCTATACTGAATATGAGTCTGACAAGAAGTGGGACCATTAGAATATGATATTGGGGGCATGACTGCCAGTTTTCCTACAATACAAAATCTAGAGAAGTTAAATAGGTTATCTACACCTTGACAGTGAATGCTGATGTGGCACAACTGGTTGAGGCACTGACAATGCTCTTCAGCTCTCAACAAACAGTACTGAATTAGTAAAAAAAAAAAAAAAGAACACGAGGGGCGGGTTACGTTGGTTAACATTCACTAGGATATAAAGATAAAAATTTTCATTACTGCACAAACAAGGTGCTTCCTATAGCACACATAAAAGAGTTTGTTCAGGGAATTATGACAGCAAACCAATCCTGCATGCTTCTGTCAATAAATACTGAAGATAACCTTAAATAACACTGCCATCAACTTGTGTTGTCATAGCACAACTCCGCCTCTCAGGGATGGGGTTCTCCCTTATCCTCTACAACAATACAGGATTGCTTTGCTACACTTTGGAGCACAAAGGTCATTTACAAAGCGATGAGGTGAAACACGAACGTGGCATAGCCCACTGGTTTGAACACAGGCAGCTTGTGAATCAGGAGATCCCAGTCCACAGTCCGCCAGCGCTACCTGCATGCTAAGCAACCCTGAATAAGGGACATGGCCTCCCTATGAGCTTCTGTACTCTCAGCTGTAAAACTGGGTGGAAGCAGGAGCCCACTTCAAATGAGAAACTGCCCCTCAGCTGGGCTTTCCTGAGTAAATGAATTCTAAAACAAATTAATAAAAATACAGTGAATCATGAGTCTGCTGCTCTGGATTAGGCAAAAAGACCCAGTGTACTGTCTGAACTTTTACTTCTAATACCTACAAGTTTTTTCCCCTTTTCTCTTCTGCTAATTAGGAGATTTTCTACCTGACAATACTTGGTGGGATGTTTAGAGCAACACTCTACCTGGCGGATAATATAGCGTATAAAATGGGTAGGGGAAATCCTGTATCCTGAGTGGCTAAAACTTGTTTGCACCCACTGGATTGGGAGACCACAACCAATAGACACAAACAAGGCCCGGTACCAGCCTACCTCAGTACCAAAAATATTCAGTGTCCACTTTCAGAACCTTCTAAAAAGCTTGTGCTCATCAGCTATTCCTGTAATGCCCTCCACTGGCAGCTTGCTAATACTGCCACATTTCACATGCTGTGGAGGACGTATCTTACCATTTACATACTAACAACGCCAGCAGAATAGGCCCAACAGTCTCTCAAGTCTGCTCGAGTTTCACCGCCCGCACTGAGGGCTGATTTTGGTGTGTCCCCCTTCCCCTTGGGTTATACTGTCCTCAGTCCCAGATGTTTCACCTGTATTGGGCCTGGTCAGATTTACCCTCCCTCGTACCTGTCCCATCCCCTCTTAAACCCATCCATAGTCTCCACCTCTACCAACTCCTTGGGCAGTGCATTCCATGGCTCCACCACCCTTTCAGTGAAATAACATCTCCTCTCCCCTCTAAGCCTGCCCCCTTCCAGCTTACACCCATGACCTCTCGCTGCCCCATCCCCCTTCCTTTGGAGCACCCTGACTGGGCCTCCCTTACTGATTCCTTTCATGTACTTAAAGACCTCTATCATGTCCCCCTGTCCCTCCTCTCTTCCAGGGTGTACATGTCAAGCTCCTTGAGCCTCTCCTCAAGGCCCCAGATCATTTTGGTTGCCCTCTTTTGGACCTTCTCTAGGAGTGTAATGTCCCTCTATAAATGTGGTCTCCAAAATTGCACACAATACTCAAGGTGTGGTTTAACCAAGCAGTTGTACAGTGGAAGGATCACTTCTGCCTTTCTGGAGGTAATCCCCCTGGCGATGCATCCCAGCATCCTACTTGCCCTTGCCGCTGCCCTCCTACAGGTCTCTGAGTTGTTCATTTTGACATCTACCACTACCCCCAGGTCCCTCTTACCCTCCGTGACTTGAACAGTGTCTCCTCCCAGGGTATACCCCTGGCCTGGATTTCTGATACCCAGGTGCAGAACCTTGCACTTCCCGTTCTGAATTTTAGTTTCCATTTTCCTGACCATCTTTCCAGAGCCTCCAGGTCCTCCTGCAAGGCCACACTCCCCTCTTCCTCATCCGCCACTGCACCCAGCTTTGAGTCATCTGCAGAGACTCATCTCACTCCTGATCCCCTTCCTGTTGCTTGAGACAGAGGTGTTGAACAGGAGTGGCCCCAGCGCTGACCCCTGGGGCACCCCACTAGTAACCCACCTTGGGGATGAGGCTAACCCTCTAACCACCAGCTTCTGAGTCCGCTCAGAAAGCTAATTTCCTATCCATCTTAAGAACTGTCTCCCTACCCCCATTTCCTTCTGCTCAGCCAGCAAGCCACTGTGGGGTACTGAATCAAATCCCTTGCTGAAGTCCAGAAAGAGGATGTCCACTGGCCTACCCTGGCCCAGGGCACTCGTCACCCAGTCATAGAAATCAACAAGGTCTGTCTGGCACGATCTTCCCGGGACAAAGCCATGCTGCCTATCGTCCAAATATCCAGTTTGCTCCAGTAACCCCCCTAGCCTTTCCTTGACAATACCCTCCATCACCTTGCCGACCACCGATGTCAGGCTAACGGGCCTGTAATTTCCGCCTCTTCTCTTGAGCCCCCCCTCGCATGGATCAACCCGACATGGGCAACCTTCCAGTCTTGGGACACCCACCCAGTCCTCAGAGAGAGTGCCTGAAAGTTCTGCTAGAGCTTAATGCTTGACATGGCCCGTCTGCCTCAGCACCTGGGATGCATCTCATCTGGCACAAGCGCTTTCCGTCCAAGGGACCTGAGGGCTTCTCATTTCTCTTTCTACCAGGATTTCAGCCTCCAGGTCCTCCTCTTTTTCACCCTGTACTGCTGGCCCCCCCACCTGTCTGTGGTGGCCACTACCTTTCCCCACCCCAGACCCGCTTAAGGCCCCTGATCTCTACCAGTCCACCCCTTCCCCGGTTGTCTCCCCCCAAGACATAGCCCCTCCACCCCCGTAAAACTGAGGCAACGTACTCATTTAGGAATTTTGCCTGTTCCCCGCCTCCTCAGCCTCAACCATCCCTCATCCTTATCTTGCTGATCTGCCCCTTGCTTTCCTTTTTCCCTATGTATCTAAAACCCCTCCCTCCGGATCCCACTGGCCAAGGACTGCTCCTTTTGCCTTAGCTGCTCTCACCACCTGGAGACTCTCTTGCCTGTCAGCTCATATTCCTCCTGATCCCTTCACTCCTTGAGCACTTAAAGCGCCTATAGGCTGCCTTCTTGTCCCTCACCACCTCCTGTACCTTCCGGGTCCACTAGCAAGGTTTTCTGGCCTTACCAAACTTACGCCTTTCCCTTGCACAGGATCTGGTAACCTCCTGTATTCCCCTTCTAATGATCCCCCACCTGCTGTTAGCATCCATATCCGGCCTTATCCTGTTCAAATGATCTTTAAGGATCCTTCCCATCTCCCTGAAGTCTGCACCCCTAAAATTGGTTACTACCATCCTTGTTCGACCTTCCTCCCCCCACCAGGTCCAGGAAGAACCAGACTGTGGCGTGATGACTCCCCGCCAACAGGTCCCTCACCTCTAGGCCCCTAATCTGATCAATGTCCGCCAGGACCATGTCCAGTGTTCAGGCCTCCTAGTTGGCTCACCCAACTGTTGTGTCAGAAACGCATCCTGGAAGACATCCAGCAGCTTCTGCTCCCTGGCCACTGGTGACATCATAGTCCCCCAGTCTGTTCCTGGCATGTTGAGGTCCCCTATTACCACTACCCTTCCCCAATCTACAGTGTCCCTTGAGATTTGCCACCAAATTTTCTTCCAGAACCTCCGCCAGTGCTGGTGGTCTGTATACCACTCCGAACTTTACTCTCTTACCCCGTGTCAGCAGGGTGACCCAAATAGCCTCCACATTCCCCTCTGCCTCCTCTACCCCTCCAATACCCATGCCATTTCTTACTAACAGTGCTACACCACCACCCCTTCTCTACACCCTATCTTTTCTGAACATAGTATAGCCCTCCAGATTTAGGTCCCACTTGTGCCCTTGAGTGGCCCAGGTCTCAGTGACTGCTGCCACATCTACCTCCCCCTCAACTAGCATCACCTGGAGCTTAATCATTTTATTTCCTAAACTCCTAGCATTTATCAGGACCACTTTCCACCCCTTTTACCTCCTCTCCTTTCTCCCCATTGAGCTCCCATTTCTCAGTTCCTGCACCCTACCTGGTGACCCATTTTCCACATCTCCCTAGCCCCCTAGGGGAGTGGAGACCACGTCCCTCATTTATCGTACCTGCTGGCACTGCCCCTTTTTTGATCCCTTCCCCTTCACAAGTTTAAACCCCACCTTTCGCTGATGAACCCAGCTAGTCTGAGCGTAAGGATTTCCTTCCCCTTCAAATTAAAGGAGAACAGTGATTAGGTAAGGCTCCCCGGCCCCCAAAACCTGACTGCCTGATTTAGCTTTTGGCAAGAAAAATAAAAAATTAAGTGTCCTCACTTACTCACTACAACACTCGTAAACTCTGCCAGCAGGCAACATGGCGGGCGCTGCACAGTGCCATCTCATGTTAGTATGCGTCGTTGTACTATTCACTTGTATGCTGCAAGCAGTGCGGCGCCACACACTAACATGAGATGGCTCCATGCAGTACCCGCCATGTTGCTTGCCGGCAGAGTTTACAAGCACTGTAGCGAGTAAGTGAAGACACTTAATTTTTTTTTTTCTTGTCAAGGCTAAGTCTGGCAGTCAGGTTTCGGGTGGGAACTTTACCTAACCACTATTCTCCTTTAAGGTGGAGCCTGTCCCTAGTGTACAGCCCCTTATCCTCCCAGGTCTCCCCAGTCCCCACCAGGCTTGCACCCCAATTCCCCACTCCACCCCCTCAGCCACTGATTTATCTCCCTAATCTTCTTGTTTTCCCCACTTGCCCTTGGCACCAGCAGGATTTCCAAAAAGGAGATCTTACAGCCTATGGAAAGGCATACCCTCGCCCGAATTTCTAGTTCACTGTTACCATTTATGTCATTTGTCCCCAAGTACACTAGAATGTCCGGATTCCCCCTGCATTCCCTTACCAGTGAATACAACTCATGCTTGGCCTTGTTCACCATCAGGCCTGGGTGGCATTTGGTTCTGATCAGACAGGTTTCACCTTTCCCCTGCCCCTCCCACTGGATACCTCTGATCACGGACTCTCCCAATAGCAATATTCTAACTTCCCCCTTGCCTCCCTCCCTGTTCACCCCAGGGTTTCCCCTCCTTCCATGCTCCTCCTCATCCCTTCGTCCGGGTTCTCCCACCAACCGTCTCCTCGCACCTCCCACAATCTGGGTGTCGAAGGCAGCCCTTTCAGTATTTTCCCTGGTCACCTCCTCTACCCGTGTCCTAGCCTTCTTTCTCCCCCCCCCCCACCAGAGTAGCCTTCTCTGTATCTCTTTCCCCATTCCTTACTAATCCATCCAACCGACTCGTTTGCCTACTTGGCTTTCTGCTTGCTATCATCCCATTTACATCCTGCGCCTTCCTGCCTGTCATGCTCTCCTGTTCCATAACATCAGCCTCCTCCTTGTTCCTCTGATCCTTTTTCTTCTCCCCCCCCACCCCTCTTCCCCCATCCTGTCTGGGTTCCCCTCTATTGCTCCCTTGCCTCTTGCCCCCTTCACCTTTTCTATCCATCCCTGCCCCAGCTTCACCAGCATCATCCTACCCCCCACTTCCCTCTTCCACCAACTGGCGAGAGGTTAAAACAATTGTGAGCCTTAGCCCATCCCCAGTGCCTCCCCTGTCCCTCTCGGTTTCCTCTGGACACCCCCAGTCTCTTGGCTACTGCTGTGGAAATTTCCACTTTTTGGGTCCCACCTGCCAGGGTCCCCCAGAGCCCCCTGTGTACCCACCTTCCCTCCTCCCCTAGTGTGAGCACCTCTCTTCACTCCTCCCCCAGCGTGGGAGGCCCCAGCACCTACTGCTTCCATGTAGGTGACTGGTTGCCTCCGACCTCTCCAATCCCCATCCCCAGCTGCCTTCAGATCCCCTCTACCTCCTCCTTAAGCTGTGCCAGCTGGTAGCACACTGGGCATCCTCCCAAACTTCCAAGCCCAGTCCAGTATCATGGCCGCAACACACCCTGTGCACCCAACCACCCACCCAAAGATACCTGCTCTAGTGATGTGCGGTCCTTTCCCCATCATCATAGCAGTCTTTCTTAGGCCAAATTACCAACTCTGTGGTTCTACAGTTTCTCGAGCTACCAGTACCTATACCTAGATGATCCCAGCATACAGCATGCGGACTTTCAAACTTGCAACGACTGAGTGGCTGAACTTTTCCTCACCCGACTATTAGCCTTAAGAGTTCGCTCACAAGGGAAGTTTGCAACTCCCTTAGCTCCTCCTTCCCAGCCTTTAAACCCAACCCCCAGTGGTTTTTCCATATTTAAGAAAGGCTAATCTCAGGAGTGGGTGGGAGGCCTTTCCACAGAAATATTTTAAGGATTTAGGCAACACTTAAAACACAGCAGCAAAACTTGCAAAAACCTATGACAAAAAAAGATAAATAAGCTCTCCAGAACCTCACCACATCTTCAAAATTCCACTGCTAACTCTGCCTATAGCAAGCATTTTTTGTACATCATTTTCTTCTTTTTTTATATATTTCTAACAGCTTTCAAAATGTTCTTTCAATGTATGCATTAAAATATCAATTTTATTGGGGGGGGGGCGCTGTGGAGCAGCAAGATGGCAGCAGCAATTTAAAACAGCTCTTAGCCCTCTGCAAAATAAAAGCTTTAAACGATAGAAATTGTGGAATTCAACCTGGATAAAATAACTGGAGACCAGTCGGAACCTTGGAGGCATAATATGGGGCCAAAAAGAGACTCCAAACGAGCAACACACAACCTGGATACCTTCCTCTCTCCCGCGAGCTCTAGCATAGCTACAGGGCCTATAGTGGGGACTGGACCAGCTACTACAGAACTCCCTACTGCACAAATATTGGCAATGCTGGCCAAAATCCAAGCTAATGGGGAGGACACCAACAAGAGACTGGCTACTGTTGAGGCGAAGCTAACTGAAAATGATCGTCTCATCCAGGACAATACTGGGGCTATCCAAGAACTTACAGAGGCACAGGGAAGACAGGCTGAATGTAGTGCGGTCTGCATTAAAGATATCATCTTCTTGAAAGCTAAAGTGGAGTCGCTAGAAAACATGCAGCATCAGGGGAACATTCGGATTGTGGGCTTCCCGCCCTGGTTTGCTGGATCCACCGAGCTCCATCCAGACGTCTCAAGGCTTATATTCAAGGATCTGCAGTTACTACCCCGGGACTCTGGTGCCACAATAACAAAAGTCTTCGCAGTGCCGCAGCGAGTTAGAGCGAGGGCAGGAATGCAGCAGAGACCGCTAACTGCCATCGCTACTCTGTCCCCACCTGAGGTCCGAATTGCACTCCTACAAGCAGCACAAGTTAAAGGAGAAATGATTTGGGAGGGCAGTAGGTTGGGATTCTTCCCTGATCTCTCAGCGCAGACCCAGGCACGAAAAAAAGAGCTTCAGGTCATCAAGAAAAATCTGTTGCGCCATGGAATCGAGGCCCATCTGAATTACCCTGCTCACCTTCAAGTTAGACATGAGGCGAAGACACACAATTTTCTGGACCCTTCGGCAACTGCCCAATTCACAGAGAAAATGCTTGAGAAGTTAAATCCACCGAACTCTCAATCAGACAAAGAAGGGTGAAGTACAGCTAACTGTCTTGGGTAGTAAATCCCTTAATTTGGGTTTAATACTTACTCCCTTCTTTGGAACGAGACTCATGTTCAGGTCCCGACTGGGAGTTTGGCTGGTGGCTTAAGCCGTTAGTCTATATCTTACATGGACGTAAGCCTATAATTTAAAGTCTCAGGTTTTGTTTTCCATTAAGGGAGACATAAGAGTTATAACAACAACAACAAAAAAAAAAGGTTCTTTGAATTATTTAGCCGCCTGTAATGTTGTTTCACGAACGATGCCTTATGTAAAGTAAATCCTATAAGACTAAGTAAAGTAGCAGTTGTAATGGGGTGAATCAGTTCACCGCTCAATTTGTGAACTTTAAAGATACCCTGATTTTTTGTCATTTACTGTCACCCACAGGGCAAGTTGCGTTGCTCTGCCTAAGTCTGAGGGAAGTTAAAATAACTTGAGTCCAGACAATCGCAGTGCAGCATGACTACTAGTACTGTAGCCACACAGCCCTCCACAAATGTTTATTTCTGCAAGTGAGCTGAGGTTCTGGTTTATTATAACCTTTAATCTTTTCAATTACTGTAGTGAGAGTACAAACGACCTACAGAACAATCAGCTCTTTTTTACTCCTTAGGTTAACTGCTTGGCAGTCTTCATAGTGCATGGACTCAAGATAGTGCGACTTTTTTTTTGTGGATAAGTTGTACTATACCTGTACATTTACTATGGAGGTTTGCGTACCTCACTCTCGTTTTTATGTATAATGCAGTATTGTACTGTAAGAACATAAAATCTCATAGATAAAAAGTAAAAAAAAAAAATATCAATTTTATAAGTGCAATAAGACACTCCAGGGTGTTGGCTGTGGTATTGCAATCACACTTCTGGGGTGGGTGGGGTTCAGCAGCCTTGTGCTTTACTATTCCCCCGGATGTGCGGGTGCAACACCATGACCAACACCCTGTCATGTCTTACTGCTTATGAGTTCTATTCCTCTGCATACAACTGCCCTGTGACCTCACTGCGCCAACTGCCTGCTGTAAGATCAGTCACTTGTGATCTCACAAGCGAGGCCACAATGCTGGTGAGGTATAAAGAGGAATAAAACTGGATAGGTCAGTCTCAGCGTAAAGCACTGCTCTTTATTTTACATCCCACCTAATACTATCAGGTAGAAAACATTCTAATGAGCAAACAGACAATGAAAAATACTTAAAAAAAAAAAAAAAACAAACAACAACAACGACTACCTTTTTTCCCCCTCCTCTCTGGCTGGCTCTCCTTCCCAGCCCTGTCACTCTGATCTCCGCAGGGACTTATCGACGGTCATCTTCCTCCAGAGCTTGCGCCCCCTGATGGGGTTGGTGGGGGTCCTCAGTCCCTACTGAGGTCCAGATCGAGTTCGAGTTGGTGTGTCCAGCTAGTCAGAAGTGGGGCCTGCGAGCACCCACCAGTGTCCTGGCATTGGTATTTTCCTTGGTCTGTCCCCTGGGTGGTGTAGCTGTGCGGAGCATGTGAGCACCCACCAGTGTCCTGGCACTGGTATTTTCCTTGTTCTGTCCCGGTGGGAGGTGTGCTGTGCAAAGACATCATGGCGTAAGCCCCGTGCTCCTGCTCAATGTGCGCCATCTGCGACACCTCCCGATCTTCTGGCCCAGGCTGCCTTACTCACCGCCTCCACCAGGCAAGCATCAGGCTCTGCACCCCCGAAGGAGAGCAGTCATATGCTATGGATGCTCGATCCTCCTCCCCCTGGCCGTCCCTCCAACACCTCGGATTCGCTTCTGAACCCGGGTCACTGGCATCACAAGCAGTAGCACTACCACTGCACTGGCGGACCAGCAACAACTGACTACTTTTTAAAATTAAATAACATTTTCTCCCTGATATCTTTGGTGCTACTAACTCAACTGCCCTCTTATTTCACAAGTACAATGAGTTTCTAGCATTTACTTAGGTTTAGAAGATGGTTCTCTATACATGACAACCACACAGGCAGACAGATACACACACACACACACACACACACCACACACCCACCCCTACACACCTTAATTAACCTCTGTCTCATCCTAGGTCACCCTTTTGCTTCCATACTGGAGACGCACTAACAACTCCGTACTGAGCATATTCCCAGCATGTGAACAATGTTGCTAACATGCTATAGAACTTTTCTGCTAGAACTCATATTATTTAGAAAGCTGCATCATTAAAAGGTTTTGTGTTAAAGACACTATTAACCCCCCACTTTACATTTAAAGGGCCAAAATTGTCTCACATGGGGTTGACAGCAATCCAAGGTGTTTTTTTTTTGCTTTGTTTAATTCAAACATCAGCAGTTTTCCTCATGTCTGAAAAAAAGTGTTCTCTAAAATATTGCTGGCTATTACAAGAATTTTGCATTCATATGGGACTTTTCCTGCACAGTGTTCCCAAAATGCTTTCGTGCAATGAGAGACTAGTAGTGAAGTGACTGTAAATGTATAGCAGCCACTTTGCACATCATCACCCACACACAGCCTTTGACAACTGCAAACTGGTTTTATGGGAAGAAGAATGCTGGCCAGGACATTGGGGTCTTGCTAAAAGTGCCTTGGGTTCTTTTACTTTCATCTGGACACCTACAGGATAACACCAGAGATGGGGAAAAGGGACTTCGGTTTAACGTCTCACTCAAAGGACAACATACCACAACAGTACGGCACTTGGGTGTCAGATTTTATGGTATGAGCCCAAGTCCCTGTGTGGGACTAGAAATGAAGGTTACTCACCTGTAACTGTAGTCTACGAGTGGTATATGGTGTGCACATTCACACTTCTGGCAGTCGTTTTTCACCTTTAAATCCCACTGGAATGTCTTCAGGCTAAGCTACTCCCACCCACCTGGGTGGTATCTTCCTCGGCTCTACCCTGTGACGTCAGATTTTACACGCTGGAAGCAGAGATCCGTGTGCCACTTGCCAGGGGAGGGTGGGTGGATTGTGTGGATGTGCACCATATACCACTCCTAGAACTACAGTTACATGTGAGTAACCCTCATTTCTAGGGACATGGATATGGTGCACCATCCACACTTCTGGCATGCTCCTAGCAGTTCTCAGGGAGGAGGGGGCAAGGCGCACACCCTGCTTTGGAAAAGGTGACTGCACAACTGAGGTCCCAAAACCAGCATCCCGGTCAGACTCAAGGTCGATGTGGTAATGGGAAATGAAGGTGTGTGCTGACTTCCAGGTAGCAGCCCTGCAAATTTCCTGGACAGGGACATCCCTGGAGGCAGCCACTGAGGCAGCAGTGTGTCTGGTAGAATGAGCCCTAAGCCCTACGGGAGGCTCCCTATCAGCCAACCTATAGCAGAGGTCAATGCAGGATACAATCTACCTGACAACTGTCTACTCAGATGCCAGTCTGCCAGGTGAAGCTTCAGCGTAAGTGACAAAGAGCTGGCGAACCTCTCCCCGAACTACAGCTGTATGCTATGTACAGTAAGCGAGCACTCACCAGAGGTCCAACATATGAAGACTGAACTCAGCCTCAGAGGTTGGACTGGTGAAGTACACCGGGAGATTGATCACCTGGTTATGGTGAAACTCCAAAACAACCTTCAGGAGGAACTCCAGGCTGGGGCGGAGGACAACCTTGTTCCTGAGGAACACCAAGTATAGAGACTCCACCGAGAGTGTCTGGAGCTCATGGATAGGTGACAGGTGATAGCCAACAAGAAGGTGGTCTTCCACGATAGGTGGGAGATGTCACACCTGTGTATTGGTTCAAAAGGCTTGCCCATGAGCACTGCCAGTAACAGCAACAAGTTCCAAGGCGGTGGTGGTTGATGCACCGGAGGGGACAGGTGGTCAAGACACCTGACTACCTTTTCCTGCACCACCGTCGGTATACCAGCCTGCAACCAGCATGTCGAGATGGCTGTCAGCTGCACCCTGAGGGTCATCGACCTTACGCTCAACTGAGAGAGGGACCACAGGTAGTCCAGGATACTAGCCACTGGACAGGACGGGGGGGGTCTAGCTCTCTGTCCCAGTACCAAATGGAAAAGCAATTCCATTTGAAGGCATAGCACTGGTGGGTCGACCCCCTCCTGGGAGGCTTCCACAACACGGAGAACCTCCTTGGAGAGACCCAAAACCTGGAACTATAGCAGCTCAAGAACCACTCTGTCAGGTGCAGGGACTGAAGGTCCAGGTGTAAGACCCTCCCCCTTGCGAGAGAAGAGCAGGTCCGGGCATAGAGGCAAGCGACACGGAGGCCAGCTGCTGAGGCTGAGGAGATCTGGGTACCAGAATTGGCATGGCCAGTCTGGGGCTACGAGGATCACCTGCGCCTTGTCCCCTTGTCCCTCTGTGCCTTTATCAGCCCCCGGTGGATCAGGGAAAAGGGATGGAAGGTGTATTAGAGACCCCGGGGTCCAGGGCCTTGCAAAGGCATCCCCCATCAGTGTTCTGTACTGCGGGGGTGGGCACAGAATGACCTCAGTGTTGTGTTCTCCCAGCAGGCAAACAGGTTAACCAGGGGGACTGCCCCACTGGAAGAACAGGTGGTACACCATCTCCTGAAGAACAGACCACTTGTGAGACACCTCACCACTCGGCTCAGGGCATCTGTTAGCTGGCTGAAGGCACCAACCACATGGATCGCCAGGAGATCGGCGTCCAGACTGCGCATGAAGGTCCGGTTGTGGAGGGCTTCCCAGCACAGCCAGAGGGAATATGTTCCGCCCTGCCTGTTGCGGTATGTACACGGTTGAGGTGTTGTCCGTCTGAACCTACGCGACCTAACCCCGAACCAAAGGAGTGAATGCCGTCGGGGCTAGACACACTGCATGGAGCTCCAACAAACTGATGTGTTATCAGGACTCCTTTGGGATCCAGAACCCATGGATTCTGATCCCCCAAGTGGCCTCCCATCCCACCAGAGACACATCAGTCATCAGAAAGACCGTCAGCTCTGGGAAGTCGAACGGGACTCCTTCCTGTAGGTGTTCCTGGACCAGCCACCACTGGATGGCATCCCACACTGGCTGTGTCACCAACTGGTCCAGGTGATGGAGGCGCTGAGACCACTGAAGGACCAATTCCCACTGCAGGGGATGCATCTGCCAGTGGACCCACCAAACCATGCTGGTGCAGGATGCCATGTACCCCAGCAGCCGCAGGAAGTCATGGGCAGGACGCAAGTCCCCTACTTGAAATGACTGGGAAAAGGAGGTAAGATCCACCGCCTGGTCTGCTAGGAAATCGGGCCATGGCCCAGAGTGAGTCGAGCTCTGGGCTGATGAAGTATATGATCTGAGAGGAGTTGAGTTCCGACTTGGCCAGGTTGATAAGAAGACCCAAGGCCGAGCAGGTCTGGAAGGCCAGATCCCTGGAACACTCCACTGCCTCCCGGGACTGACCAGCAATCAGCCAGTCATCCAGGTAAGGATAAACCCAGACCCTGCGGCGCCTCAGGAATGCTGCTACCACTGCAGTGCACTTTGTGGAGACCCTAGAGGCCGAGGAGAGGCCGAAAGGCATGAGCCAGAACTCATACAGAAACCTCTCTGCGTAGAACCGAAGGTACCGCCTGTGGAACGGACGTACTGGGATGTGAAAGAAGGTGTCCTGGAGGCCCAGAAAGCAGAACCACATGCCATGCTCCAGACATGGGATAATCTGGTTCATAGTGATCACCCTGAACTGCACCTTCTCAAGAACTGGTTCAGGTCGTGCAGATCCAGTTTGGGGCACCAACCCCCAACCCCATCCATCTGTCTGGGGACCAGGAAGTACCTGGACACAAACACCATGACTGGCAGCGGCATCTGGGATATGAGCCACAGCACCTTTCTCCAGGAGCTTGGCAATGCCCTCCCTGAAGGCGGACAACAAGTCTAGGGAAGCCATGGACTCACATGGGCCCAATAGGATGGGAGAGCCTCAAAGTTGAGAGGCAGACCTCAATCCACCACGTCCATCACCCATTTGTCAGTAGTGATAGCGGACCGGGCGTGGCAGAAATGGCGAAGCCGACACTCCACAGGAAGCTGAGGCAGGGATGCAGCGGGTAGCAGGCAGACACCCCCCAACCAGTCACTGAGCAGCCTTGGAGGAGGAGGATCCAGAATTAAGGAGCCCTGGTTGGACAACTTGGGTTTGGGCTGCCAGAATTGGACTTCTCTGATTGGGGCTGCTGTTACTTAGGATGCTGGGGCTGAAAGAGCCAACACGAAAAGGCCTTCTTCTTACATTGCTGGCTCTTGGAGTCCTTTTGCGAGGATGTCACAGAGTCCTGGGTGGCACTGAACTTCTCAGTCCTCATCAGGTGGCACTCTACACCCGCTTAAAGAGGTCAGTGCCCAAGAATGGGACATCCACCAGCTTATGCTGGGTATCCACCATAAAGGTGGTGATCCGTAGCCAGGCTGTACGGTGCATGGCCACAGATGCCACCACCACTGACTGGGCACAGGAGTCACCTATGTCCAAGGCTGTCTGGAGCTGATGCTTAGCCAGAGCACGGCTTTGGTCATGGATTACTTTTACCGCAGACTGCAAGTCCGTGGAAAGGTGTGGGATGAAGGGATCAAGGACCCCCATGAGGGCGTGGCCAAAACTGGCCATTGTTGCAGCAAAGCCTGCCTGAGGCCCAAGGAGATTGCAGCATACACCTTTTTGGCGACGCAGTCCAGCTTCTTTGACTCTTTATTGGGGAGCTTGTTGACACCCCCAACACTGCCCACACGGTGAAAAACAGAGTCTGCCACCAACCCCTCAGCTGAGGGGTGATCAGAGAACAAAGGAAGGGACCTAGTCGGGACCACATACTTATGGACCATACGGGCGGAAGGTGCAGGGCAAGAAGCTGGATGTTGCCACAATTTCAGAGATGGTCCCAAGATGACTTCCACCATGAGAAGGCCACCCCAGGGGAATCATCCCACTCCAGGATCCCAGTAAGGGGATAATTAGCCCTCTTCAGAACTGGTTTCAGCAGAATCCCCATAGACTGCGACATGAGCCGGAGCAAGCCCCGAAGGACACAGGGCCTTGGTCAGAGGCAAGGTCCTTGGCCAAGTTTCAATCAAGACCCAGAGTTCTTGAAGGGTGCACAGAAGAGCCTCCAGTATCCGATGACTCCTCAGACGCCGCCCTCGGTGCTTGATCCCCATGAACCACTCTGGAGTCACCAGAGTGGGTGATCTGAACCAAAAGTCAGCCAGGGAGACCAGAGGCCGGCCTAGCAATTTTGGATGGACACGTGCAATGGCTGCTTTGGTGGAAGCTCCACTAATATGGATGAGAAGTCAGAGAAGGTTCAGCCGGACGAGGCTGAGCCAGAACAGGCCCCACCAGGTCAGACCATGAAAGCACCGGGACCTACTGTAGTAACTGGCCCTGGCTGAGGACCCACTGTTGCCAGAGGAGCTCTTCGTACTGCCGACGATGTCCGCAGCAGAGCCTTTCCTTGCCCGATGATAAGGAGGAAGAGCGGTGTCGGCTTATAAAGCAAAACGTAGCCTTTTAATTTGCTCAGACATCATGGTTTCACTTCACGTTAGTTCACAGGCATGGCTTTGTTGACATATTTCAGGCTAACAGTCATGAGCATGCACATAAGATGTGCCATGTAAGTCCACCAAGTGCATCCACTCCACCTGCTCCCAGTATAACACCCATCTGGTGCACCTACCCTAACAATGGTGTACCCTCTTTATAACTAGAAAGGTTAGCCAGCCTGTCAGCACAGCTGCAGTGCTACTGCTCGTGACTCAGGTTTGGGAGAGAACCTGGGGCTGGCCACAGGGAGGATGGCTGAGTGCCCCAGAAGATGCACTCCTCCTTCTGATGGAGAGAGGGTAGTTAGCTCCAGTGCAATACTGCCACCTGGGTGACCACGTATGGCAGTGCACACAGAGCAGTAGAAAGAGTGGGTGGGTGCCAGTGGTGACACACTCTGCACGCCTGCATGCATATCAGCATACACACACCTAGTGTCAGCATCCCACTGGGAGAATATCGGCAAATCCCCAGCCAGCAGCACGATGATAGTCGCACCCCTTGCAGGCCCTGCACCAGCAACATGGCCCTCCCCTCCCCCCACATGAGGCTCTGTCTCTGTGGCACACCTGCTGCCCCCACCACAGGGGGAATCCAAAGGGAAGGAGGGAGTTCAGCGAGTATGTCAGCAGGAAGCCGAGTAATGGGACTGAGGAGGCTGGACCTGAAGGGGACTATGTCTGGCAGCTGAGGTGAAAATAGATTAACCCCCCCCGCCCCCAAAAACAAATTTACAAACAAATTGGACAGTCCTTTAATGAGTTACCCCAATGTTACGTCTATGAACAAAATGACTTAAGAGCCACCCAGGGAGAGCCCACTGTCAGTTGGCAGGAAAGGACAAACCAGTTTATGAGCTGGTGGTCAATTTTGACAATTAGCTTTCAAAATCTGATAGCCAAACCAATGTAGTGGCCATCTTTTTGAAGGGCTCAAAAATTACTCTGTAGGCAGGTAACCAAGTTGGCTAGTAACTTTCAAAATTTGGTAGCCAGACCAATTTTTTAAGGAGCCACTGGCCACCCGATTTATCCCACCCTGGTAGGGAGACTGCCACACAGTAGTAGAAAATTGACATTTATAGACATGGGGCTAGGTTTCCAAGATTTGCTTGAGAAATGTAGCTGCTTCAGCAAATTTTAAAACACTTTCTGATAGGAAAATGCAAGTCGAAAATATCAAAGGACAGCACCAGCATTAAACAATATAGTCCGTTCTGGAGATGGCTCTAGAGATGTTCTAAGCAGGCATTTATTTCTGTCAAAAGAAGTATTTCAAAAGCTGCTGGTGACTCCAACATTGCACAAGCAAGGTTCTGAAAATCTTGCTTGGCATGGCATTTTCTTTTTTTATCTCCACTTTATTTATCCTTCTGTGCAGCCACCACTCTGCCCTACATCCAGCCACTGCTCCGCTTCCCCTGATGACCCCCCCAAGGCGCCCCACACAACCAGCTGGCATATGCTGCTGTACCTGTGAGAGGGACCCCCCCCCAGTCCCCGCGCCAGGCCAGGATCCAAACCGGCGTGTCAGGTCACCCCAGGCCGCCGCCGGGCTCAGGAAGCTAAGGCCATAAACCTGCCGTGACTGATGCTGCTGTTTTCCTCCAATTATTCCCCAGGAGTGCAGATGCGCAAGGACGTCTAGCACTAACGTGCTGACATCCGCTGCACTCCTCCCTCCATTGCACCGACTCCTGCAGCGCTTCTGGGCGTCCCCAGGGGCCGCTGCAGAGCAGTGGAAACTCACATCCCTCCCCAGGATAGGACAGCAGTCCTCTGGATGCTCAATCCTAGCCTTCCCTACCAACCCCTGACAACCCGGGCTCGCGTCCGAAGCAGGGTCGCCCGTGGCCCAGCGAGGTGTGGCATCCAGCACCGCAACCCCTCAGTGCCACCAGGCCGATGGCACGCATGTTCTGGCTGACTGAATGGTTCAACAGCAACCTTACTGATGGTGCAAAGAGGTAAGGCCATCAGGAAATGGAGGGTAATGAGTACCAATGCCCGTAGTCTGGGCAACAAGCTCCCGAACTGGTGGCCTTGATGGAAGAGGGATGCCTGGATATTGTAGCAGTCACAGAAACATGGTACACAGAGAACCATGACTGGGATGTTAATATACCAGGGTACACAACCTACAGGAGAGACAAGGAGGGAAGGGGGGGGGTGTAGCTCTCTATGTAAGGGAAGGGATAAAAGCAACTGAACAGAAGAGTAAACAGGGAGGAGAGGAGGCACTGTGGGTCACCTTAGAGACTGGAAATGGCACCACAATCCGCATAGGGGTTGTATACAGACCCCATGTCAGGCGGAGAGAATTGACAAGGATATGATAGAAGGCATCCTTAGGATGGCAGAGAAAGGGAAGATACTATTGATGGGAGACCTGAATATGCCAGATGTTAACTGGAGCACCTTTGCTGCAGCCACAGTCAAGAGCAGAGCCATTCTCGATGCCCTACAGGTGGCATGCCTCAGACAGCTAGTTTTTGTACCCACTCGTGAGGGAGCAATCTTAGACCTTGTACTCTCAAATGGGGACAGTGAGAGGATCTCAGATCTAGAAGTGGGTAGCCATCTGGGAACAAGTGACCACTAAACAGTGTGGTTCACGATAAACTCAGCTACAGAGTCAAACCATACAAAAGTGAGGGTACTGGACTTCAGGAGGGCTGACTTTAGCAAGATGGGAGAGTGCCTTAGAAAAGCACTAGCAAACAGGCTTGAAGGAGGGGTGGAGCAACAAGGGGGAAACATCAACACTGTCATAACAGAGGCAACAAGCCTTTGTGTGAAGCAAATAAACAAATCAAAATGAAAGAAAAAGCCACTATGGTTCTCAAAAGAGGTGGCGGGGAAGGTCAGGGAGAAAAGGGCAGCATTCAGGAAGTATAAGGAAACACAGAAGGAACAGGACAGAGAGCTGTACCAGTTAAGGCAGAAGGAAGCAGGGAGGGAAGTCAGAATAGCAAAGGCCCAAACTGAGGAAAAGATAGCCAACTCGGTTAAGAAGGGGGGATAAAGCCTTTTATAGGTACATCAGGGAACGTAGAAAGACAAAGGGAGCAATAGTGAGGCTGAATAGAATGGACGGTGGGTGGGAAGAGAGGGACAGTGAAAAAGCAGGGATACTGAATGATTACTTCTGCTCAGTATTCACAAAGAGGAGGAGGGGGAGGTGCCTAATCCAGTTAACAGAAGCACTCTGGATAGGGGGGTCGATCCCAGTCCTTTCAAAGAAGAAAGGGTTCTGAAAGAACTCCTAAAACTGAAGGTGGACAAAGCAATGGGGCCTGATGGAATTCACCCCAGAATTCTAAAAGAATTAAGGGGAGAACTAGTGAAACAACTGACTACACTTTTTAACAAATTGTGGGAGGATGGTGTGGTACCTGAGGACTGGAGGAAGGCGGATGTGATTCCCCGCCACAAAAGTGGGACCAAGACAGAGGCAGGAAACTACAGACCTGTCAGTTTGACCTCTGTAGTAGGGAAAGTGATGGAATCACTTCTGAAGGAAAGACTTGTTGAGTACCTAGAAGCCAGTGGGGCACAGGAACCAAGGCAGCATGGGTTCACAGAGGGAAGGTCATGTCAGACGAATCTAATTGATTTCTTTGACTGGGTGACCAAAGTAGTAGACCAGGGAGGGGCTGTGGACATGTCCTACCTAGACTTTAGCAAGGCATTCGACACAGTCCCACACAAAAGATTAATAGTCAAATTAACCAGCCTGGGAATGGGTCCCAGGGTGGTAGCCTGGGTAAAACATTGGCTGGACAACAAGACACAGAAGGTAATTGTAAATGGAGTCCACTCTGAAGAAAGAGGGGTTACCAGTGGGGTACCGCAGGGTTCAGTACTGGGTCCCGTCCTTTTTAATGTCTTTATAAGTGACATTGCAGATGGACTGGAAGGAAAAGTATGCCTCTTTGCAGATGACACAAAGATCCGCAACAGGGTTGATATACAAGGAGGCATGGAAAGGATGAGAAGGGACTTGGCGAGGTTGGAGGAATGGTCAGAAGTATGGCAGCTTGGATTCAATGCAAGGAAATGCAAAATAATGCACCTGGGAAACAAAAAACACAGGGGAAGAGTACACAATATGGGGGAGGTAGTAACAACAACAAAAATGGAAAGAGACCTGGGGATAATTATATCAGATGACCTTAAGGTTAGCAAGCAATGTGGGAAGGCAGTAGAGAGGTCTGGGGGGATACAGGGATGTACAGGGAGAGGCATCACCAGCAGAAAAATACAGGTTACTCACCTGTAACAGGAGTTCTAGGAATGGTATATGTTGTTCATCCACACTCATTGGCAGTATCCTTGCCGCTTTAAATCTTGCCGGAAGGTCTTCAAGCTTGCTCCTCCCACCCACCCGGGTGGTATAACTCTCGGCTCCGCCCCATGACGCCAGATCTGGCCCGCTGGAAGCTCAGGTTGTGTTGACAGGAGTCGGGTGGGTGGGTAAGGATGAACAACATATACCATTCCTAGAACTCCTGTTACAGGTGAGACCTGTATTTCTAGGGACATGGATATGTTGTTCATCCACACTCATTGGCAGACTCCTAGCAGTTCTCCGGGAGGAGGGAGGCAAGACAGCACCCCCATATACTTACTTGGGAAAGAGAGACTGGAGAACCGAGGCCCCAAAACCAGCATCCCGGCGTGACTCAAGGTCGATGTGGTAGTGGGTAATGAAGGTGTTTGCTGACTTCCAGGTAGCAGCCCTGCAGATTTCCTGGATAGGGACGTCCCTGGAAGCAGCCACCGTTGCAGCAGTATGGCGGGTAGAATGAGCTCTTATCCCTCTGGGAGGCTCCATGCCCGCCAACTTATAGCAGAGATCATGCAGGAGGTTACCCACCTGCTTATCGTCCGCTTGGCTGCAGGTCTGCCAGATGCGGCTTCAGCGTAGGTGACAAACAGCTGGCGAACCTCTCTCTGAATTTCAGCCGTGGCGCTCCTAGGATGTTGTGCCGCCCTCTAGGTCCAGAGTATGGAGCCTATATTCGCCTCCGAGGTGTGATTGGGGTAGAACACCGCAGAGTCAACACCTGGTTAAGGTGAAACTCCGCACCACCTTCGGAAGGAATTTCGGTGGGGCGAGGACAACCTTGTCCCTGTGGAAGACCAGGTAAGGAGACTCGATGGAAAGCGCCTGGAGCTCTCCATCCTTCTGGCTGACGTGATAGCCACCAAGAAGGCGGTCTTCCACCTGGGTGAGAGAGAGCACACCTGTGCATAGGTTCAATGGCTTTGCCCATGAGCTTTGCCAGTACCAGCAGTAGATCCCACGGAGGTGGGGTTCCCGCACTGAGGGAAATGTGATCAAGGCCTTTGAAAAGCGCCAGACCACCTTCTCCCTTGCGCTCAGACTGCTTCCCGGCCCGCGCCTCGTAAGCAGAGATGGCTGCCAGGTGCACCCTTAGGTCGTCGACCCAAGCCCTTGACTAGAAAGGGACCATAAATAGTCCAAGATGCTTGCCAAGGAACAGGAGGAAGGGTCCAAGCCTTGCTCTGACACCAAATGGAAAACCTTTTCCATTTGAAGGCATAGCATTTTCTGGTCGACTCATACGGGACGCCTCAACTACATTGAGGACCTCGTCGGAAAGACCCAAAGCCTGGAACTCTAGCCGCCAGGAACCAGGCCGTCAGGTGCAGGGATTGAAGGTCCGGATGGAACACCTTCCCTGATTGATCGAGAGCAGGTCCGGCGAGCGTGAAGCTGCCGCGAGTCCTGGAGCTGAGACTGAGGAGATCTGGTACCAGAACTGGCGAGGCCAGTCTGGGGCTATCAGAATCACCTGCGCCTTGTCCTCCTCGCCGCCTTGAGAAGCACCTTGTGGATCAAGGAAATGGGGAAAGGCGAAGAGGCCCGGGGTCCATTGCCTCGAGAAGGCATCCCCGCAGCGAGCCCTGCTGAGGGGGCGGCATGAAACAGACTCAGCTTCGCTCTCCATGGAGGCAAACAGGTCCACCTGAGGTGTGCCCCAAAGGGAGAACAGATGCTGTACTACCTCCGGCAGGAGAGACCACTGTGGATGCAGCCCCTATCCGGCTCAGGGCATCGGCCAGGGTGTTGGAGGCTCCTGCCACGTGAATGGCTAGGAGATCCGCCTCCAGGCTGCGCCGAGTGACCAAATGCGGAGAGCTTCCTTGCATAGAAGCATGGAGCGGGCCCCGCCCTGGCGGTTTAGATAGTACATGGTCGGTGGTATTGTCCGCCTGGACTCGGACCACTTGACCCCGGAGGAACGGAGCAAAGGCGGTGAGAGCTAGGCGGACCGCCGAGCTCCAGCAGGTTGATGTGGCATCGACCTCATGGGGACCAGAGGCCATGAGCCGGTGTTCCCCAGATGGGCACCCCAACCCATCAGAGAGGCATCGTCGACAGAGAGACCGTCGGCTCGGGCGGACGAGCGGATGCCCTCCTGCAAATGATCTGGAGCGTCCACCACTGGAGGCGTTCACATCCCCTGTCACCGACACAAGCTGGTCCAAGGGATCGCAGGCGTTAGACCACTGGCTGGCCAGTCCCCACTGAAGGGGACGTATGTTCCAGCGGGCCCAACGGACCACGCTGGTACAGGCCGCCATGAGACCCAGGAGGCGAGGAAGTCCCGGCAGGCGCAATTGCCCAACCAGAAATGATCGGGCAAAGGAGGAAAGAACCTCGGCCCTGTCCGGCCGAGCCGCGCTTGCTCAGAGAGTCGAAGCCGCTCGATGAATAAAATCACCTGCTTGGCTCGAGTTCCACTTGGCCTCGCTGATAAGGAGGCCCAGTTGAGAGCAGACCTGGAGGCCAGATCTCTGGACCACTCCGCCTCCTTCCTGGAGGGAGCTGCTATCAGCCAGTCGTCCAGGTAAGGGTACACCCGACCCTCGGGCGCCGCAGGAATGCTGTCACCACTGCCATGCATTTGGTGAAGACCCTGGGAGCTGGAGACAAGCTCGAAGGGCATGGCTTGAACTCGAGAGAGATCCTTCCGCTGAAGCGAAGGAATCTCTGGTGAGACGGACGGATAGGACGTGAAAAACGCTGGCCCTGCAAGTCCAGAGAGCAGAACCACACGCCGTGCTCCAAGGATGGTATTATCTGAGCCAGAGTGACCATCCTGAAGGTTCGAGACCTTAGGAACTTGTTTAGGTCGTAGGTCGAGAATGGGGCGCCAGCCCCGTCTGCTTGAACCAGGAAGTACCTGGACACAAACCCTGGGTCTGAAAGAGGTCCACCACCTCTCTTACCACCTCCTTCTGGAGGAGGAGGCGATGTCGGCTCGACGAGCCGCCAGTGGCTGGGGACGAAGCCCCCGAGGCGGCAGGCTCTGAAGGGTGGTGCCTGCTCGAATTCCAGAGGCAGGCCTCTTCCCACCACCTCCAAGACCCACCTGTCCGTGGTAACAGCGGACCAGGCGGAACGGAAGTGCCGGAGCCGTCCCCCCACGGGGGGACCCAGGGGTAAGGTGACGGGATGGGGCGACACCCCTCAGCCCGTCACTGGGCAGGCTTGGAGGAGGGACCGGCCGAGGGACCTCCTGGGCCCTTTCCTCCCTGCCTCCTGTTAGAGGAAGCCGGCGGCTTGGGTTTGGGATGCCAAGGCCGAGCCTGCTGGCCCTGACGTTGCTGGGCCGGGCGCGCCGGGGGCACAGAAGGACGAAAGGGCTTAGGCTGTGGTTTGCGGCCTTTGTCCTTCTGAGCGGAAGAGACCGAGTCCAAGGTGGCATTGGACTCTCGATCCTCTGCAGGTGACCTTCCACCCCAGGGCCAAGAGGTCAGTCCCCAAAGGGAACATCCGCCAACTTGTGCTGGGTATCCGAGTAAAGGTGGATATCCTCAGCCAAGCTCACGACGTGATAGCCACTGCGCCGCCACCGATCTGGCACATGAGTCCCCTACATCCAAAGCAGTCTGAGCTGCTGTTTGGCCACTGCTCTGCCCTGGTCCCGCACCTGCTTAACCGTAGTCTGCAGATCGGGCGGAAGATGAGGGATGACCTCATCCAGGGAGCCCAACAGGGCATGAGAAAAATGTGCCATGAGGACGGCAACTGGCCTGACGAAGGCCGAGAGAGGACGCAGCGAGACTTTTCGCCCGACATAGTCCAATTTCTTGGACTCCTTGTCAGGAGGTTTGTCCACATCCTTGGCGCCGGGCGCCGAAAACGCTGTCGGTAACCAACCCTCAGCAGAGGGTGTTCAAAACCGGACAAGGAACCGTAGGGGACGTGATACTTCCTGGCCATCCTGGCCGGGCGCAGGGCAGGAAGCAGGGCGCTGCCAAAGTTCCAGTGCTGGACCCACTATGGCCTCGCCACCGGAAAGGCCTCCGTCGGAGAATCCCTCGGTCCAGAATCTCCGTGAGGGGATACCTGGCCTGCTTTGGAACGGGTTCGAGCTCCATCCCGGTAGACTCCGAGATGAGCCGAAGCAGTCCTAGGAAGGACGACGGGCTATCGTCCATTGGCTGACCTCCTGAAGACTCCAAGTCCAGTCGCTTGAGAAGAAGGAGGAATCATCTTCGACTCGGAAGAGTCCTCGAAGAGCTGCCTCTGGCCTGAACCACCCTTCACCTGCCGAGGTCGGTCGGGAGTGAGGGTAACTGACAGCCGATGGGGTAAACCCTTAGCCGACCGAGAATCCTTGGTCGGAGCCCCAGTGGTGGCTGTGGAGGCGGAGGTTCCACCAATCGGTGGAGCAGCTGGTTTTGGCCGAACAACCGCCTGGGTATAGGCCCTCGGCAAGTCGAGGGTTGTGTCGGCCTGCCCGGTGACAGCTACTTAATGGCCGGGAAGGCGCGGAGTCGCTTATTCCCGCCAGGAGGAGTGTTGCAACATAAGGTCTCGGACTGCCGACGCACTTACGCCGAAGCCTCCCTCATCCGAGGAGGAGGATCAGGACGGGCGACGCCGCCATCACGTGCCGAGACCGAGACCGCTTATGACGGTGGGAACGGCTGGACGCAAGAGGTCCGAGACCGAGACCGAGAGTCCCGGAATTTCCGGGGTCGGTGCAGGGAGGTGTCGGCCGGAACCGACACTCCCTTCGGCTCGGAAGGTCCATCCGAGGGCTCCGGAACCGGAGGCACAGGCGAGCCCACGGGATCCTCAACTCCTCCCGGGGGAACCGGGGAGAGGGGAATCTCGGCTGCTAAAGGCGACAGCCCGTCCAATGGGTCGAGAAAAATCTCGACTTCATCAGTGGAGTCTCGGTCAACTGACCTGACGGGACACCGTGAGGCCAGTGGCAAGCCGAGCGGGATCGAAGCCGACGGCCGACGGCCCGGGAGAGGGACCTTCCGGCCCCAAGAGCGCCGACGGAGGGATTCCCTTGTCCTCTTTTTGACCGAGAAAAGGTCCAGCAGACGAGGCCCTTTCCTTTAGTGGAGAGGGACAGACAAAGCTCCTTAAAGGAAGCCGGTAGGAAGAACCCAGAGAGAGCGATAAATGCCAGCGAGCTATCGGCCAGCGCCGCCTCCTCTTCGAGGGGCTTACCATCCGCCGAGTGATCCGCCGAAACGCCAGGACACCGCCAACCGGCCTCCTTGGACTTCACCGAGGGAAACGCTCGGACGGCCAGTTGCAATCGGGCAGCACGGTCTTCGAGGACGAGGCCGAAAGATGAGCACAGGTCGCAAGCCCGCGGGTCGCTCAAGGCCTAAGCAGTGACACCGTGGAGTGTGGATCCGTCCGAGACATCTTCTGCCCGCATGGGCATCTCCGAAATCGGGGAGTGATTTATCCGCCGCGGCCGAGGGATCAAGACTGAAGTCTTTTGCAAAATATTATTTTAAATCCGCAAACGGAGAAATAGGAACCAGTCACAAACGCAGAGCGTTAAGGAGGGAACCTGAGCTTCCAAGCGGTAAGGAAGATCTGGCGTCATGGGGCGGAGCCGAGAGTTATACCACCCGGGTGGGTGGGAGGAGCAAGCTTGAAGACCTTCCGGCAAGATTTAAAGCGGCAAGGATACTGCCAATGAGTGTGGATGAACAACATATCCATGTCCCTAGAACAGGAAGTTGTTATCCCTCTGTACAGACAGTTGGTGAGACCCCATCTGGAGTACTGTGTCCAGTTCTGGAGACCCCCATCTTCGCAAGGACATAGACATGGTAGAGGCAGTCCAGAGGAGGGCAACTAAAATGGTGCAGGGTCTGCAAGAGAAGCCATACGAGGAGAGACTAAAGGAGCTTAATATGTATTACCTTGAGGAAAGGGGGGGGGCATGATGGAAACTTTGAAGTACCTCAGTGGAATCAACAAAGTCCAAGGGGGTAGCATCTTTCAGAAAAAGAGATGTGCAAGAACAAGGGGACACAATCTGAAGATGGGGAGTGGGCGGTTCAGAGGCAATATGAGGAAGTATTTTTCATACAGAGGGTGGTTGACGTGGAACTTCCTTCCTGAGGAGGTTGTGGGGTCTAAAACTGTGAGAGAATTCAAGAATGCATGAGACAGACATAAGGCAATTATTGTGGGGGGTAGGAAGAAATAGGCTGTTGGTTAACTAGGATCTGCAGCTTATCTGTAGGTAGGGAAATGGGCAGACTAGGTGGGCAAGTGGTCCTTATCTGCTGTCAAAGTCTATGTTTCTATGTTCTATGTTATGCCACTGGCTTGTGCTGCAATAAAAGAAACTGACATTTCACAATTATCTCCTCATTATAGCAGCACTTAATTCAAGTTCACTTTTTAAAAACTTGCGTTTTATTGATGTTAAATTTGAAGTAAACACAACCAACCCCCAGAGGATGGATATAGCAATTGTCACCATCCTCGCAATCACAGAAACAGAAAACTGTTGGCAAACTGGTCTAGCCAGTTTACCCTTTGCCCTACCTAACCACTGAAATGCAGTCTCCTAATGGTCACTCATCTCCCCCGATATCCTCTACTAAATCCATGCATCTATCCCACGCAAGCTTGAATGCAGCCACCTGTTTTGCACAGGCTACCCTGTTGGGCGGCCTGCCCCACTTTTACACCACCGTCTGTGTGAAAAAGTACGTCCTCATGTCCTTTTTGAGCGTCTCACCTACCAGTCTCCTTGCGCTACCCCTAGTGTTCATATCTGCAGTGGATGTCCCACTGCTGTCAACTTTGTTTATCCCTTGCAGAAACTTAAATATCTCTGTCATGTTTCCATACTCCTTAGGTCCTGTAACCTTTCCTCACAGGGCAACCCCTGCTGTTCCTGAATCATCCTGGTGGCCCTTCTCTGCACCACCTCCACCTTGCCTTGATCTCTCTCCCGCTGTAGATTCCAGAACTGCATGCAGTACTCTAGCAAGGGTTGAAATTGGCACCAGCCTACTAGCCAAATGCTGGTAGATATTGTTTCGGGCCAGTAACAGAGTAACTAGATCACCTCTGGGCAGTTGCCAGGGCCACTGGCAAACAACTGGACATCCAAAATTACAAACAAGCACGAAATGCCTGCACAAAAGCCATACGGCTAATGAAATCCACCTATTACAAAGACGCTCTCACCAATACATGGGGAAATGGTTGTGCTTTCTGGGACAATATCAAGGATGTCACAGGGAAGCAGCCAAAAACCTCTCCGGCCATGTTAATGGTTGATGGATCCTCAACCCTTGACCCTAAGGTGATCGCAAACATCTTTAACACGGCTTTTTCAGACCTTAGTGCTGTTCTACCCCATGACTTTTTCGAAAACAGGGCCTACTCCCCAAATACCTCAGCCCCTCAGTCTAACCACCCCTTCTACTTCAGGAAGGTAAGGCTGCATGAAGCTCACCGCTACATTACTGCAGCTATCTCTAAATCTAGATCTAGTAGCAACACCCTGGACCTTAAGCTTCTGTTGCTCACCCTCAATGAGGTAATTCATCCATTAACAAAAATCCTAAACCTCTCTCTCAGCTGTGGAAAATTCCCAGATCTATGGAAAACAGTCACCGTGACACCCGTTCATAAAAGTGGGGACAAGACGAATCACTCAAATTATCGCCCTATCTCCATACTGCCCCCACTCTCTAAGGCACTCAGAGTGCATCGTGCGGCTGATCAACTTACCGACCACTTGATAAATACAATATACCTTGTCCACAACAACACAGGCTTCCGGAAAGGTCACAGCACCACCACAGCCCTTCTTGAGTTCACTGGAGCTTTGCACAAATCCCTTGACAACGGCCTTCTCACAGGGGCCGTTTTCGTCGACCTCTCCAAGGCCTTCGATACAGTACACCATGGACTACTAATACACCAACTACTGAATGCCGGGTTATCACCTGACTCTTCTCTCTGGTTTAAAAGCTACTTAGAAAACCGGTCACAGAGAGTTAAAATTGCAGACGCTCTTTCTAACACCCTGCCTGTTCGCTCGGGTGTCCCACAGGGATCCATACTGGGACCCCTCCTTTTTAGCCTTTTCTTAAACTCCCTCCCTTACCACTGCTCTGAGCAGATCATACTATATGCCGATGATGCTGTTGTATTCTCCACTCACAAAGATCCTGCAGCTCTTCAACACAACCTTCAACTTGGTTTCAGTTCTGTAGAGACATGGTTTCTTAATCATAAACTGGTCCTCAATGACAAGAAAACCAAATCTATGCTCTTCTGTAGCTCTGATAGCCCACACAAGCTATACCACTTGGCTATCTCCACCACCCAGGGGAACACTCTAGATCAGGTGGGGACCTTCAAATATTTAGGGATACAGCTTGACCCTAATCTCTCCTATGGACTTCACGTAGATAATGTAGCTAGAGCTACTAATACACGACTTGGTCTCCTCTACAAACACAGACCACACCTCACCAGAAGCTTTGAAGGTTGCAATCCTGAGCTCTGTGATCTCTGTAATAGACTATGGTCTCATCATTTATGGCTCGGCCACAACCACAACCCTTAGATGCCTCTCAACTACCTTAACAAAGCATGTCGGCTCATCACTGGTGCTCACCGTCTCACCCACACATGTGACCTGTACACTCAGACCGGCTTGCTCCAACTATCAAACCGCATAAAGTTTCTCACCTGCTCCATGGTGAAAAAAATCTACCTTGGCCTTGCACCTTCTGGGGTCTCAACTCTGTTACAACACTGAATTAACAAATGGTGCCTTAGGAGACCCACGCTACAGCTACTGAAAGTCCCCCACTGTCACACTTCACAGGGACAATGCTCTTTTGCTTATCGAGCGCCACTCTGGTTCAATGGCCTCAGCCCAACCATCTCCTCTGCCACGACTATTGGTATGTTTAAAACTAGGCTCCGGGACTATCTCACTACCAACGGCTCCTGTGACTGCCCAACTTAACCTTGTTTCTCCACTTCCCTTTCTGCTCTAGTTGTCCCCCCACTGGATTCTACCCTCACATCTTGGTATACCCAATGCTGCACTTTTCACCCTCTCGCCACCCTTCCTACATTCCTTCCCCCACCCCACTTCCTCTCTTATGACTCTGGCACTTCTTATCTGTTGTCTATTTTCTCTACAAATGCTGCCATTGCCTTGTTACAATGCTACCCTTGAACTGTATTAACCTGTACTCTGTTTGCAATGTCCACATTGTTGTAATGTCTGTCTTGATGTTCCCCATAATTTGTATTTCTCTGACGTGGAACCTTTGTAAAAGAGCCATGGCTCAAAGGTATTTGTAACCCTAGACTTGATAAATAAATAAAAATAAATAGATTTTCCTTTAACTAACCCTGCGGGCTTGTACTGGAGAAGGTAACATTTCAATAAGTACACCAGTTGGGCCACTGGAAAAGTCTGTGGGGCTAGGGGATTTTGATAGTCACTAGCCCTGCTAGCTAGTGGCTGCAAAAACATAATTTCGAATTTCACTAGGTATCATTACTTCATAGTGGGATACAAACAAGAGTCAGGGAAACCCATGTAATAATGAAGCCATATATTAGTGAAAGAAACCCATGTAATAATGAAGCCATGTATTAGCCTCATGGCAATGGTCTCCAAACAAAACTGAAACTAGCCCCAGAGAGTTCATTGTCAATCTTTTATGGGCCCTCAACACCCACAGAAAAGAAACATCTGTAATTCTTAAATGGCTGCTTGAACAAGGTTCTTCTGACATTAATACACTAACCCAAGGATAGAGTATTAAATGCCAAGATCCATAGTAACATTCAAACACATTAAGAGGCTGGTTTCAGTGATATCAATTTTCTACTACTATATTTGTCAGTATTCTGTGTCAACCCTGGGTCGTTTCGAGTTTTGTCTAGTACTACACCACCTACACAGCCTAACCTACGATGGTTTCACAACCAGTGCAGTATTTTTCCTGTGTGCCCTTCAGATTCATTCTGGTAACTTGGGGAGAAATATTCTGTCAAGTTGCTAAGTTACAGACCTTCGACTGCCAAGTACTGCAACTGCAAGTTTACTAAACTGGACCTACCAGTTGAACTACTGTAGCTATGGCCTTGCTGAATCTGCACTTAGATCACCCTCTCTGGAAACTGGAACGTTTGAATGCACCAATGTGGCACTGCAGCAGGCAAGCTCATCGAATTTATTGTCTCACTAAATACTGCACAAACCATGCCGATCTGATTATAAAATCTGTGTGAAAGGTTACAGGGCTTTCTTCTATGAAATGGTTGCATGTGACAGCCATTATATTGTGCTGCCAGTGCAATCTAGAATGTTCTGCAAACAAAACAAGTTCCTGTATCACTATGGTATAAAGCACAACTTTACTTAAATACACGTTTGTCGGACATATACTGTATTCAGAGTTTGCCTGTGAGACTCAAACGCAGTACATCTCCAGCATCAAGTTTCAATCCCTGCCTGTAAAGCAGTTGTTTTTAACTGCCGCTAAACTGTATACATCATGTTGGGCCTAGTTTATGACCCGTTCTGAAAACATCTATTTTTCATTTTAATAACTTCAGTTCTAGTAGTATTTTTAACTATAGTAAAAATGTGATTACCACCAGACTTCATTTCCAGGAAACAGCTGAATGACTTACAGTACATAGAAGCTTCTGCTTTTTTTCCTTCAATTTCTCAGTAATCTTTGTAAGATGCTGAACAAGTCTGCAAGTTAACTTTCTGTTTTACTGAAGAAAAAACCCCTAAGGAGGCCTAACTGGAATTCAAATTTGGTTCCGTTAAAGGAGAACAGTGCTGAATCTATTTGTCATTTTTTCCCAGTAGATGCTTTTTTTGCATATCTGATTCATTTCTGATATTGTTCCATCTTTAGTGGCCTTTCAGCAAACAGAGTCAGAGTAAGTGTTTCTGATGTACACTCTGCTGGTAAAGTGGCATTTTAGAACTGCATGATGTAGTTTATGTACCCGTTGGGCCACAGAGTTCCACAGCAGAACATGAATGCATTGTGAAAACACCATGTTCTGTAACAAGGACATAATGCACATCATACAGTTCTAAAATGGTACTGCTCACCAGAGTGTAAAGCGGAAACACCCGGTGAATCTACTAAGAGGCCAGTACAGGTGGAATAAAAACAGAATGTGACCCAGAATTAGAAATGCAGTTTCTACAGAAAACACAGGCTTGCAGATTCAGGGCAGTTTCATTCAGAAACTCTAGCTGAGCTGTGAAGTCAGCTTGAGCTTCCCATAGGCACCTGAAATCCTACAGCTAGGGGTATTTATTTTTAGATGAAAGCAGTATCAGCTACTGCTTTTAGCATTGGAAATTAAAATTTCAGAGGCAGTAAAGCAATGTGATCCAACTCAGAATTGAACTCGGGGGCCTGAATGCCATCAGGAGTTCTCTACCGAGTTCCTAAACCAACTGGTAAGCCTCAGTTTCTTGTGCTCACCATCCCGCAGCCAGTGCTACTTACATGGAAGTTGGTGATACCTTGTAAGCCACCACCAGCATGAAAAATCAAATATTAGTGAAAATAAATATACATTTTTCACAAACATTTACATTTCTAGTGCTAAGTGACCCTGGTCGCTATTCCATAGCAATGTTTTTCCCCCCACTTGTAAATTCGTTTTATACACCTTTTATACAGTATGAGCGAAAAATTTCTACTGCCTGAACATCCATGTTAAGGTATAAGTCTATAGACGTCGCAGACTTACTGCTAAATGCATGACCTGAATTTACAGTAAGTGGAACATGTCAAAATAATGGACTAAAGAAATCTCCAGCCTCCCCCGGCATCCGGGGCTTGTATCCCTCACGGGTTACCCCCTCCCATGACAGGGCCAGGGAGGGAGGGACACCCCCAACCCCCGTTACACATTCAGACAGGTCCTCGGATCAGAGCAGCGAAGCGGCTTGTGGCACGTCAGACAGGGCCTTCATGAAACTCGTCCTTAATCTTTTTCTATTTTTCTCCCCAATTCTACAAAAATGCAATGAGCGTGTTGTGTAAGCTCCGACTCAGCAGAGATGCCCCTGGCACTCTGGACTTGGGAGTCTCCCACACAGTGTAACTCGCAAGCGCTGCCACCAGGAGTCCTCTACATGGCGGTCGAGTGGTTAGTCACAGACACCCACTCCCCAAGGGAGGACAGCTGTCCTCTGGACACTCAATCATCCCTCCCCGACCAACCCCCAGCAACTCATGTCCGTTTCTCAACATGAGTCATTGTCGTGGCAGGAAGTAAGGTGCTTACAGCGCCTCAAACCTCACTGTCACCGAGCCGGCCATAGAAATACACATTCTTATCAGACAGGTGGACGTCTGTCTACATCAGATGGGGGAAGGGTCCAAATCTTGTCAAATTTTGGTTAATAGTAGGACTGAATGGAGCTGGGACAGGGAACCCTGGAGATGACTCATCTCATGTGGGCCCGATACCATACTGGTAGTGTTACCCATAGGACCAGGGTACTGTCCACACAGGGTGGCTCTTACAGTTGGGGAACCAGTATGGGAATTGGTAATGAAGCCAAGGAGCTCTTCACCTGACTTGCCTCTGAGGAACCATGGTCACTATTTGGCCAACAGATCTGAAGAGCCTTACAGTTTTCTCCCACTGCTGCGGTCCTGGAAAGTTGGTCATTAGAACTATATATGAGAGAGAGATAGAGACCTACTCTTTTCAAATCAAGAAGGGTTCTTTATAAAAGGACTGGACTTGTCCAGTTTGACTTAATGGACTACAAGGCACTTGTTATGCAAAACCTTATAAATCTCATTGGTAAGACATGTGACATGGGCATCAGACACAGACAAGGGCTTTTCTGCAGGCCTTGTATACCTTGATGCCACCACAGTTCCTCTTAAGGAAAGGTCAGGAAGGTTAAAGAGCAACTCTGCACTTCAGCATGTGCTTTCATAATTAAGATGTTTCAGCTGTTACAATTTACTAGAAAATACAGTTTTTTTCATTTTCAATGTTCCTTTTCCATGACTTACAGCACATCTTGGTAGTTCATCTAAAAAGTCTTCTGTATAGAAAACACCTATCTTAAAAAAATGTGTACCTGCAATGAAATTGTCTTCACAGTAAAATTGAGTTGGAAAAAAAAAAAAAAAAAGAAGTCTGACTCTGCCACCTCACCCACAAAGGAGCTGTAATTGTGGGCAGTGAGGAGCGGAGGTTGCTGGCTGCATCGGGGGTCGCTGCTGGAGGTGCCGGTTCTGTATCGGGAGCCGATTTGAGGAGGAGAGCATTGGGGCTGCGTCGGCAGCTGAAGACAGTAGAAGGGGCACCAGATTCGACTTCCCGGCGGCTGCAGTCAGCAGCGGGCCAGGGTTGGAGGGAGCTGCTGGACCAACTGGGAGAGAGGATGCTAATTTTGAAAGGCGCCTGGGCTGCAGAAGTCTGATTCTGCCACCTCACCCACAAAGGAGCTGTAATTTGTGTCCCATACCACCTACCCCGGCCCTGACCTCTAGTAAATGGTCTGTGGGCGGATCCTTGGGGGACAGCATAGTGTGATTGACAGTGACTGAGAAATAAGAAGCCTGGATTTGCTGTAGGATCAAGGGGGAAGGTCTTTAGATTAACATATTGATGATGAATATTTGTTATAGGATTGAGGGGAAGGACATTAGTTTAACGTGTGCGTGTGGGGTTAATATTGTTTGCACTCAAAATGGGGGTGTGGGCAGCCATAATATTGAACTGGGAATGGAGGCTCAGTGGGTGTCCAGTGTGTTTTAAAATGGAGGGTTTCAGGGATGAGATCAGAGGGATCAGAAGGCAGCTTTGAAGGAGGGAGGGATGGGGAGATAAGGTGGGGTACGGACCAAGTGTGAGTAGTTGTGGTCAACGTCTGACTGGCATAAATCAGGGGGCTAGTGGACAAGGTAGAAAGAATTTATCTCATAGGTTGGGGGATCAAATGGCTTCTCTGGAGGAGTGGGGGGACAATGTCAATTTGGCATACCTCAGGTGACTAGTGGACATGAAAAAAAGGGTTTATCCTACAGGTCGGATGGATCATATGGTTACGCTGGGGGTGTAGTGGGCGGAATAAGCAACATACAGGAAGCATGCTGTAGGGAGGGGGCAGCTCAGAGGGAGCGAAAGAGGGAGGGTGAGTTAAGAGTGAGTAAAATGGGGGACAGCATCAAGCTTACAAACTGTTTCACCATACTATACCCGGGTGATGAAGTGGAGGATGATGGTGAGAGGGGGGAGCAAGTGGATAAAGAGGGTTTGGTCAGTAGGCAGAGGGGGAGGGGTGACAGAGGAGGGAGCTTGAACCAAAGGAAAAGACGGATGAGGGAAGGACATAAGCTTGTGTTGGAGAGTAATGTGATAGATGGGGGGGCACTGAGCGAGGATAGGGTGGAAGGAGGTAAGATTGGGGATATGTGGGTGACTAGGCTGGGGAATTTAATCAATGAAGAGGGGGCGGTAGGGAGTTCCCTAGACAGGTCAGATCCCAGAAATTTATCACAAGGTGAGGTGGAGAGAAATATAGCAGAGGGAGTGGGAGGTGCAGGTACAAAGGAGGTGGGGGAAGCAGTGGGAGGTTATTTGGGTAGGGGATTGGAGTTTTTCAGATCAAAAAAGGAGACGGGGATGGATCAGGGTGGGGGTGAAAGTATAGTTACGCAAGAACTTACCGTAACAGTAGATCTTCAAGAGAGGCTCTTGCAGTAGGTAATTACATATAGAACTGAAGCCGGCAGGTGTCAGGATCCCATGGAAAAATATCTAGCTAGCAGTCCCTGGGGAGGGGCTTCCCCCACGTCAGGTGACCGGCGTCAGGCGACGTCGGTATAAAGGGGTGGTCCCTCATGCCCGCCTTCCAGTTCTTTCCCGCCAAAGGCCAAAAAAGGCGAGACAAGAGAGAAGCGGATGTTTTCCTCACTGGAAAAGGAGCTGAAAAAGCTTAGGGGGATGGAGGGCCGGAAGGTATTACCTACTGCAAGAGCCTCTCTCGAAGATCTACTGTTACGGTAAGTTCTTACGTAACTGTACTATCTTACTTTGAAAGGGTTCTTGCAGTAGGTACTGTAATTACATATAGGACTGAGTCCCAAGCAGTCTGGAACACAGAGAAGCACACGGGAGAAGGAAACTACTCATAGGAGATCCTCTGGCTGAAAAGGACTTAAAAAAGAAGTCCTTGAAGAACAGCCAACCCGAAGCCGGCTCTACGGTGAGAGGCAATGTCCAATCTGTAGTATTTCGTAAAGGTATGGACAGAAGTCCAAGTTGCGGCGGCACAAATATCAGCCGCTGACACATTCTTGAAACAGGCAGCAGAGGTCGTGACTCCCCTGGTGGAGTGACCCCTGACCTGACCTGACCTGGCAAGGTCTTGCGATATTTGTCGTAGCAGAAAGTGATACAGTGAGCCAACCATTTGGACAAATATTGTTTTTAAACAGCGTTGCCTTCTCTTTTGCTGGCAAAGGAAACAAATACAGTAGTTGGTCGGTCTTTCTGAGATCCTTAGTCCTGTTGGTGTAGTATCTCGGACTCCGGTGAACGTCCAGGGTATGTAAAAGATACTCCCTGTGATCAGAGTGCTGCATGAAAAAGGCAGGCAGTTCAATGGACTGGTTTAACGTAGATTCCACTACCACCTCAGGAAGAAACTTAGGATTTGTGCACAGAGCCACACGTTCCTTATGGAAAATTAGATATGGAATTTTGCACATCAAGGCCTGAGGCTCGGAAATTCTTTGAGTGGAAGTAATGGCCACTAGGAAGAGAGCCTTCCACGAAAGGAACTTAAGTTCTGCTGAGGCTGCCAGCTCAAAGGGAAGCAGCGTAAGCTTCTCAAGAATGAAATTCATATCCCAAGGAGGGGCGGGAACTCGAATGGGGGGTCTCAAATGAAGAACCCCTCGTAGAAAGGTCTTCGCGACCTCCAACTGAGCGAAAGTTCTGTCCCCAAATGGAACATGATAAGCAGCCAGAGCCGCCATGTGAACCTTCAAAGAGGAATGACTGAGACCCTGGTCGAAGAGATAACGCATGTAGTCTAGTAGTCTCCCGATGGGGCAGGAGAAAGGCTCCAAGTCTTTGGACGAATCCCAATGGAAAACCGTTTCCATTTCATGGCATAGATGGAGCGAGTGGATGGCTTCCTGGCCTCCACCAAGATCTCTGCCACTTGCGGAGAAACCCCAAAACGGGCCTGTGCTACATCTGTAGGGGCCAAGCACGCAGCTGAAGGGACCTGAGGCCCGGATGGGCCAAGGATCCCCGATCCCGGGTCAACAGAAGTCGCGAAAGAGGAATCTGAGGTTCCTCTGACTACTGTTGCAGAAGAGAGAACCAAACTTGCCTGGGCCAGAAGGGAGCGATGAGAATCATATGGGCCCCTTCTAAGCTGAGCTTGTGCAGGATCCTCAGAGTCAACGGAATTGGGGGAAAAGCATAAACAAATCTGCCCTTCCAGTCGACAGACGGAGCGTCTCTCCAGAGTCGCCTCCGCCCAGGAGCGAGCGAGCAAAAGGTGAGCAGTTTTGCGTTTAGTGGGGACACGAACAGGTCAACCTGAGGGGTTCCCCAACATAGAAAGATGGCGTCTACCATTTCCTGGTCCAGTTCCCACTCGTGAGGTTGTGCCGAGGATCGGCCCAAGTGATCTGCCAACGAATTCTCTCCCCCCGGGACGTGGACCACCATGAGATGAAGGTTGTGAAGGGTCGCCCATTCCCTGACCCGCATCACTTCCCAATAAAGAGGGTAGGAACGAGTCCTCCCCCCACCCCGTTTGTTGAGGTACCAGACTACACTCATGTTGTTGGTCTGGACAGCCAGGTGATCGGGAAGCAGAAAGGGGTGTAACGCTTGAAGAGTGTATAACACCGCTCTGAGCTCAAGCACGTTGATGGAGAGTCTGCTCGAGTATGGACCACGAGCCCTGGGTGCGCTGAGATCCCAGATGAGCTCCCCAATGTTCACCCGAGGCATCCGTTATCAGAGTTTGGGAGGGGGGAAGGAAGGCAGAAGGGCACTCCCCAACAAAGGTTCTCCTGAACCAACCACCAGTGCAAATCCCGAATCATGGGGGTAGAGACTAGCACCTCTTGGTCCAAACTGTCGACCAATTGATCCCACTGAGACCGAAGAGTCCACTGAGAGATTCTAATGTGGAGCAGAGCGTGCGGAACTGTCGGAACTGCAGCCGCCATGAGCCCCAGGAGGCAAAGGACTGACCTGGCAAGAATCCCCCTGTGAGAGGACAAGAAGGTTGTCTGAGCCTGGAGTGTGGCCACCCTGTCTGGGGGTAGAAAGGCCATACCGGTGGTCGGGTCCAGAATCGCCCCGATGAACTGGAGGCATTGAGATGGGACCAAATGGGATTTAGCCTAGTTGATGGTAATACCCAGGCTGGTAAAAACCTGTCTGGTAAGGCAAAGGGAACACAGAAGTTCCTCCCTGGATGGGGCCTCCAGGAGCCAATCATCCAGGTACAGGAAAACCTGCACTTCCTGGGTATGCAGGTGGGCCACCACCACCACCAACAGGCATTTGGTAAATACTCGGGGGGCAGATGAAAGACCAAATGGGAGGGCCTTGAACTGGTAGTGGTCTCCCTGGAAAGCAAACCGGAGGTATTTGCAGTGGGAAGGACGGATAAGGATATGCAGGTACGCATCCTGCATTTCCAGAGCGCACAGCCACAGTCCCGGCCGAAGGAGGGGCAGAAGACTCTGTAGGGAGAGCATCCTGAACCTTTCGTACTTCACGAACAGATTTAGAGAGCTGAGGTCCAGAATGGGCCTCACGTCTCCTGTCTTCCTGGGGACCAGAAAGAAATGGGAGAAGCCCATCCCCGAAGAGGGGAGGGACAGGTTCTACTGCCTGCTTCAACAGAAGGGAGGAGATTTCTTCCTGAACCCTGAGAAGATGTTCAGGGGAGTAAGATGACTGGGCAGGGGGGAGGCCTGGGAGGTTTCTGAAGAAACTCTATGGTGTGGCCCTCTGCTATGAGCTGAAGGACCCAAGAGTCGGTAGTGATCCTCTCCCAACCCAGCACATGAAGGGAGAATCTCCTGCCTACTGGTTCCTCTGGATCGACCACAGGCTGTGGGAGAGGGAGGGAGTCAGGAGGTGTGGGGCAGTGCTGCGGCTGGAGATCCCGCAGCCTGTTTGGGGGGGGGGGTCTCGCAGCCGGAGGGGCCCGGCGTTTGTTGGCCTGCTTTCCTTGTGGTTTCACCTCAGGCTGTGCGCTACGGCGAAAGGAACGACGCTGTGCTTGAGGAGCTCTGTACATGGAGTCAACCTCCTTGAGAGCAGTGAGTGCCCTTCTCTCTCAGTCCGGTAATGATGTCCTTGACATCACCACTGAACCTCGGAGGGGGCATCCTGGATGGCGGATTGTACTTCCGAGGCCAAATCTAAACCCGAAGCCAGGCATGTCTGCCAGACTCTCATGACGCCGGACTTGTCCAGAAGCTGCCCACCGCATCGTAGTAGCATGCAGCATGTCACTGGGCCGCATCTCCTGTCTCACTCAGTTCCGCATTGGGGCTCAGTTCCTTGAAACCATTATTCTTGGCAACCTGAACTACGATTGGCTATCAAGTGCATCAGCTCCCTTGAAATCCTTTTGTGACACTCCAGGGCTGGTGCAACTCATTGGCGAGCCTACTCATCCAAACAAAAAGAACCTTAACAACAGCTCCCTCTTAGATGTAATTTTGGTTAGCAAGCCACACCTGTTCTCTCATGTCGGAACATTTTTCTCAGACATTAGCAATCATTGTATAATCACCACCATTAGATCCATGCACAACCCACAGTTTGTGGCAAAGTTCTCTATCAAGAGGTGCAAACGTAACTTTGATTTGTTTGCTTATGTCCATGACTTGAAACATTCACCGTGATGGCAGGAATTCTTCCTAGCAAAAACAGTTAACAGGGCATATACTATTTTTTATGATATTTTAAGTGAGGCTTTAAATAAGCATGCACCCTTGGTTAAGGCGCAGGTCAGGAGCAGCATCTGCCGTTGGTTCTCACCTGAGCTCAAAGCTTCCCTGTTAGAAAGGGATACTTTATGGAAAAAAGCCCGAAGAAGCAAGAACGACTCGGACTGGTGTCTTTTTAAGAGAGCTCATAACAAGTGCACCAAGTTGGTCAGAGCAGCTAAGGCCACCTACTATCGTTCGGAGATGGCCTCTGCCTCAAGAAATCCTTCAAAGCTCTGGAAAACATTAAAAAACATGTCTGGACACGCACCTGGTAATTCCATTCCAGCAAAAATTAAGTCCGGTGGCAGCGTTATCTCTAACGATCGGAGATATTGGAAGCCCTCAATAACCATTTGCAACGGCAGGGCTAACATTTGATACTTCTCCTGCCAATGACCTCCGCTGCTCAGGGCCCTGTACAGGTCCCCTCTCCTACCGAGGAGGCCTTCTCTCTCCTGCCTGTCTCTCTAAAAGAGATGGAAGACCTACTGCTGCAACTGGACACCAGGAAGGGAGCAGGCTCCGACTTCAAGAGCCATACTATCTGGAATGCTCTTACCATGTGCTTGTGGTGCCAATCACCCACCTATTTAACATGTCACTCTCCCAGGGTAGCCTCCCTCAATGGAAAATAGCCCATGTCATCCCTCTATTAAAAGCAGGTGACCCCTGCGATCTAAATAATTACAGACCGATCTCCCTCCTCCCCATCCTGTCTAAATTACTAGAAAAAATAATGTGTGACCAGCTAGGGGTATACTTAGAATCCAGAAGCCTATTAAACCCAGTTCAGTCTGGACTCAGAGCAAAGCACAGCACCACAACAGCCCTAGCTAAGGTGACCAATGATTGGCTCCTAGACCTTGACAACAAGAAGCATGTCTGTGCCATTTTCTTATTTATTATTTATTTAGTTTTTGTTGACCGGGTAAGTGCACTAGACAAATCCTGCCTATTTTCAGGCACGACCCGGGGGAGGGGGATACAGATGAATGCCAACTGATCTTGAACCAGATTAAGCTGTTGGTGGTATTTTTAGTGAATGAGGGAAATTTGGCCAGGACACCGGGGAAATTCCCCTACTCTTTTCAAGAAGTGCCATGGGATCTTTAACATCCACCTGAACTACCACCAATCAGGCAGATGGGACCTCAGTTTAATGTCTCATCCGAAAGAAGCCGGCCTTCTTTCCTCCCTAAGCACCTTAGGCCTGGACCATAAATCTGTGTGCTGGTTTGCAGACTACCTCGGAGAATGGAAACAGCAGGTTAAAGCTGAAGGTGATCTTTCTCCATTAAAACCTATGCTGAGGGGCATGCCCCAGGGCTCTACCCTTGGTCCCCTCCTCTTTGCAGTCTACATTAACACCACTAATGACCCCATCAAAAAAGCCAACATCCACTTATTCGCGAATGACACTGTACTGTACTTGAGTCGTCCCACGCCGGAAGCAGCCTGTGAAGACCTCCAAGCTGAATTTAACCTTCTACAATACCAGCTTATAAACAAAATGCTTTTGCTCAATGCGAAAAAGACAAAAGCTACGCTCTTCTCCCCCCCTTGCATGCGGCAAATTCCTGCTTGGGGGGGGGGGCTATCCCACAAATTACCACTGTTCTTGGAGAAACACTAGAGTATGTAGCTAAATTCAAATATCTAGGAGTTTGGCTCGATTATAAACTTTACTTCACCGATCATCTCGAAGAACTACAGAAGAAACTAAGGCAAAGATTAGGACTATTCTACAGAATTAACCACCTGCTCACAAAGGAGGCCAAGATTCAACTGGTTCAAGGTACCTCCCTATCTTTAATAGATTACGCGGACCTGCTCTACTGCCACTACACTGCCTCTGCACTGGCTAAGTTGGACACCCTCTACCACAGAGCTATCAGGTTCATTACTGGCCTTCCACTTTCCACACACCACTGTTCCCTGTACTCATCGTTAGGCTGGACTTCCCTTCACTGTAGAAGGAATAGAAATGCCGCCCTATGGGCCTTCAAAGCGATGACCAACAAGCTCCCCTCATATGTCTCAGATTGTATTCCCCGGAGTGTGTTAGGCACCTACGCTCTAAGGAGCTATTCCCTAATTGCCCTCCAAGTTCCAAGGGTCAAAACTCGCTTCGGCAAAGTTGATCTAAGCTTCTCTTTACCCACACTGTGGAACGGTTTACAAAGGAACTTGAAGCTGAGCTGCCCTGTTAGCCTGAATATCTTCAAGGCGCTCTCTGACGCTACATGAAACACCTTGCAAATGTTTTCCTCACCGCTAGCCCACTAATCTCCAACTCCTCCTTTCCATCCTGGCGCCGCCATGTTTCTACCCCTAGCTCTCACTATTTCCCTATTAACTCTTCCTGCTGCACCCACCCTTCCCTGTCCACTCCAGCCTGGCTAAAGTCCCACCCCATCCATAGTAGTGTCCCAATTATCTACCCCTCTTCCGTCATTATCATAATAAACAAGTACACAACAGCCATCGTCACTTTCTGTGGTTTTAGCTCAATTTTCCCCCCGTCGTCGGTAATATATCCCTCCTCTTTACCTCTCTAACCTGCCACCCCATACACGGCCTCTTTCCCCTATATGTGTAGTTGCCAGCTGCCTCACTCAAAAGATCTCTGCTTATAACACCTGTATGCCTCTGGTTGATTGTAAATCTGCTGACTTCACTTGTAAAATTATGCTTTTTTTTTATATTTATTTCAACCTTGTACTGTACCATATACACTGTATATACTTTATCTTCCTTGTATATTATTGCTTTTTGTATCCCTGCTTCTGTACTGTACTTTGATGTATTCATGACCAGGTCCACCTTGCAAATGAACCTTGCTCAATGGTGCCCGCCTGGACAAATAAAGATTTTGATTGATGGATTAATTGATTGAACGTGCGGAGTGAACTAGGTCTGCCACTTCCTGTTTAGTCTGGGACTGAGGAAGGATGTCCAACTTGGCTTCCACCTCGCTAAGGATAGCCTTCTGGTAATCCCCCATGTGAGCCACATAGTTCAAGGCTCCGATACCCAGAGTGGAAGAAGAAAAGACCTTCTTGCCATACTGGTCCAGAAGGCGGGATTCCTTATCGGGTGGGGATGAGCTCAGGTGTTTCGGGTTAGCTGAACGGCCATGGGCGGCGCTGATCACGGCCGAATCAGTCTTGGGATGTGACGAAAGAAAGTCACTTCCCTCGGGATCCTGATACAGCCTATCTGCCTTCCAAGGAAGGGGGCTAAAGCCAACGGTTGTCTCCAGATAGCAGAGACGAGGTTGGCGTGAGACTTGATCCAGGGTGGAACTAACGTGGGAGCCACCACGGGCAAATCCAAATGGGCAGCTAGCTTCTGACGCTGTGGATCAGGCTCCAGAGATTTCCACTGATGAAGAGCCTGGATTTTTCTTAGCAACTCCGTAAATGAGAGATCCTCCGGAAGGGGCTTCAGAGGAGTCCTGAGCCTGGGTTTGTCAGGAGTGCGAGGCTCGTCTGGATCGGAGCTGTCACTGGAATCCTCCGATGAGTCCGAAGAAGGAGACGAAGACCCCTCCCCACTCAGGGGAGGAACACGTCCCCTAGGGGGCAAATCGCCACCCCTAGCCTTAGACCCCGTAGCAATGTCTCTGGGGTTGGGGGGAGGAAGGGTCTCTCGCCCCCGCGACTGGGATGCAGGACCGGGTCCATCGTCGGGAGGCGGCTCTCTACCTCCTTGGTGAGGTGAGCCTTGGTCTCATCCCACCAAGAAGCCAGAGTCTCCCTCAGATCCACCGGCGGCTGAGGGGGCGGTGGAGGAGGGGGATAAGGATACTGGGGGTATCCGTAAGGAGAGTATCCATAGCCCGACGGCGGGAAGCCCAGCGTCGGGTACTGAGGCGTCGGGTACTGTGGTGCCGGATACTGCGGAGCTGGATAAGACGGCGTCGGATAAGATGGCGTAAGATCCATCACTAGGGGCTCTACCAGGGTAGAAGGTCCTGGAAGAGGCCCTGCAGGCGAGCCCGGAACACGTGGCCCGGCGGGCATCAGGTCCGGCATCGGGGTGACGTCCGACAAGGGGACGTCGGCCGGCGATGGGGCTGGCATCCGAAGTTTCGACATCAGGCCATCCGGACCTATGGGAGAAAGACTTGACGGAGGTGCCGAAGAGTCCCCAGCGGCATCCGGGGGAGGGCTGGAGGGATCCTCCGGGTCCAGCTGGGGAGACACAGGGGCCTCTGACTGCAGCGGGGAAGGCTGCAGGGAGCCGGCGGCACCAGATAAGGTGAGAGGATCCAGCGTAGGCTCTGTTGCTGAGTGACCGTCAGACAGGCCGGCGGGATCCGGGCGGGCGTCGGAGGAGCCGACGTCTGACTGATCGGACCCAGCGCCCGAAGAAGGCGACGCAGGGGAGGCGACCTTGACGGGTGGCTTGACAACCGTGCGCTGCCCCAACGGGTCGAGCGACTTAATGGTCAGCTCCGGGTGGACGTTGGAGGAGCCTACGCCCGACTTACCGGAGAGGCTCAAACCAGAAGGCCATGCAGGGGCGGCCTTACTGGGAGCAGATGCCTCCTTTGTCCCAGAGGCTCCAGACTGGCCCGAGCGCGAACCAGCCGGGGGACCGACGCCGTCTCGGACACCACCAAGACGGCCGTCGGGGCGGTCCCCAGAGGGGCGTTACCTGAAGGGCGGCGACCCCAGCTGAAGTCACCACAGCCGTGGATGAGGAGTCCCGGTCCTTCTCCTTCTTCTTAAGGCCATCGGGGGAGGTGGAAGCTTTTCGGAGATTTTTCAGTTCCTTTTCCACGCACGACATCTTCCTCTTTAGTATGTGAACCTCCAGAGACTGCTGCCTTCTTTTGCGGGTAGCTGCGTTGAACTTCAGGCAGTGCTGACAGGAATCCACGGGGTGGTCAGGGCCTAGGCTGATGAGACACACCGAGAATGGCTCCTTGCGCTGGAAGTTACGCCGCATTTGAGTCAGCAAGACTTGTTCATGTGCTCGACGTGGTAGGGGACGACATCGGCAGGTAAAGAAAATCCTGACAAATATAATCGAAAAATCTAAGAAAAAAACAATGGTATAACTACCAGCAACGACTGACTGACAAGCAGTGGAACTTAACAGCGAGGTACTGCTGAAAGCAAACGGCGGGAAAGAACTGGAAGACAGGCGTGAGGGATTCCCTTTTATACTGACGTCACCTGACGCTGGTCACCTGACATGGGGGCGGTCCCTCGCCAGAGACTGATAGCTAGAAATTTTTCCGTGGGGTCTTGACGCCTGCTGGCGTTAGTCCTATATGTAATGACCTACTGCAAGAGCCCTCTCGAAGTAAGATCTTTGGATATCCAGGAGATTGGGGGGGGGGGGCGAGGAGTAAACTGGCAATTACAGGTAAACAGAGTATGGTAGGGCTAGCAAATGGAGGTGGCCCCCCCCGGATGATGTGGGGGGAGGAACAAGCAGGGGGTTAGTGACAAAAGGAGGAGCCTGGAGGGTACTAAGCGGGCTAAAAATAAAGACCCTCAGATTGATGGGAGAGGTAGGAGCAAGCAAGGGTATGATGACAGAAGGAGGAGTATGGAAGGACTGAAGAGGGCAAATAAAGTTGGGGGTGAAGTGAAGGTGATATTGCTGGGGGATTCCATGATCAGGGGTATTCAAGGGGAGGGGGAGAATAAAAGCAGCCCTGTCAAGGCTAAATGTATGCTAGGTCTATCCGTACATAAGTCCAAATTCCAACTTTATTCGTTGGCATTGAATTGTGGGGGATCCCCAGACTTCCTAGTACATTTGTGGACAAACGATTTGGAAGGGAATAGTGAGCTGGAAATACAGGCTAGATTCCGGGAGCTGGCAAGGGTTTGTCACTCTATAGGAAGTAAAATTTCTTTCTCTGAGATTCTGCCGGTACCTAGGGCATCTGGTGAAACAAAACTAAAACTTACAAAGGTGAATAAGTGGCTTAGGGGCTGGTGCAGGGCAGAGGGGTATGGGCTGGTAGGGGACTGGGGGGATACTTGGGAGGATAAGGGGCTATGTGCCAGGGATAGGTTGCACCTTAATATGGAGGGGAAGGAAATCTTGAAATTAAAACTTGCTGGATTTATAGCTGAGAGGTGGGGTTTAAACTTGTAAAGGGGGGGTCAAATAATATTAATAAAGGGACCCCAGGGGGGCTGAATGAGGGTCCAGGTCTGGGGTACGAGAGGAGTGGGAGAGACTGTATTAAGAATTCTAGGAAAACTGGACAGAAAAGGGATTGTGCAGGGCTGAGGGGACTGGAGAGAGGGGAGTAGTTGGGGTGGAGGACAGTCCTGATCAATGCCAGGAGTATGAGCAATAAAATGCCTGAACTTCAAGCTATGTTGGCTGAGGGAACAGCGGATGTGGCAGCAATTACAGAGACATGGGCCAATTAAAGAAATGAGTGGGACCTAAACTTGGAGGGCTACGAGATAATAAGGAAAGATAGGGAGTGGGGGGTGGTTTGCGCTGATAGTCAGAAATGACATAATGGTTAGTGGAGTGGAGGAGGCTGGAAGGGGTGTTGAGGCGATTTAGTTAACACTGCAAACGAGGAGAGGGAAGACATTGAAAATAGGGGTAGTATACAGGCCCCCTGCAATAGAGGAGGCTCTGGAGGATAAGTTCGTTGAGAACATCAAGGCTCACTGTGACCTTGCAAAGGGAAGTGTGGGTGTCATGGGTGATCTTAATATGCTGGGGTGGACTGGGACACCATGACATCCTCTGTAACCAGGGAACGGAGACTGATGGATGTTTTTCAGGATGCCTTCCTGGTTCAGCAGGTGAGGGAACCTACTAGAGAGGGGCAGATATTGAACGTTGTTCTAGCGGATAGTGAACAAATTAGGGGCCTGGAGGTGTGCAGTCCACTGGCGAGTGGAGACCATGCCACGGTTTGGTTCCTGCTGTATCTGGGGGGAAGAAAACCGCACTCACACAGTAGTGGTTAATTTCAGGGGTGCAGACTTCGTGGGTATGGGTAGGATTCTAACATACTAACGAAGTCAGCAGAATAGGCCAAATGGTCTGTCTTGTCTGCTCGAAAGCCAGCAACCTAATGGCTGCTTGCCTTATCACCCCCCAAGCCCCCAAGAGGGTCCTTTTTAGTTTCAGTTTCCCCTTGTACATATCCCACTCCCTCTTGAATCCCTCCACTGTGTCCTCCTCCACCAGGCTCCCAGGCAGCGCGTGCCACGGTTCCACCACCCTCTCAGTGAAAAAATGTCTCCTATGCTCCCCTCTGTAATTTTCCCCACTCCAGCTTCCACCCATGACCCCTGGTTGTTCCCCCCTTCTTAAGCCTAAAGAGCTCCTTGGTTCCACTCCTGGTTATTCCTTTTACATACCTGAAAACCTCTATCATATCTCCCCTATCCCTCCTCTCCTCCAATGAGTAAAGCCCAAGCTCCTCTAGTCTCTCTTCATAAGGCTTCCCCTCCAAGCACCGAATCATCCTGGTCGCTCTCCTCTGAACTCTCTCCAGCAGCTTCTAAGATTCTAAGGGAGAGGTTGGACGTGGTTAGACCAGATATGGATGCTGGAAGATTGTGGGAAGACCATTAAAGAAGGGGCACAAGAGGCTACTAGGTCCTGTACTAAAGTAAGGGGTAAGCATGGTAGAACCAACAAGCCATGTTGGTGGACCAGGGAGGTGCAGGAGGCGGTGAGGAATAAAAGGGCTGCCTACATACGTTTCAAATGTTCTAGGGGGGATAAGGAGTGAGGGGAGTATGTACTATTGGCCAGGAAGGTCACCAGAGTGGTGAGGGGCGCTAAGGCAGGATGGAGAAAAACCTGGCTAGGGATATTCGGGGGGGGATTCTATAGATACATAAGAGAGAGGAGAAAAGGGAGGACACAGATCAATAGGATTAAGATTGTAGGGGGATGGGCTCAGGACGCAGGGGAACAGGCCGAGGTGCTAAATGAGTACTTTGCCTCAATATTTGCAGAGGGTGATAAGGAATCCCTACAGTTTGATGGAAGAGATGGGGAGCCAGTAAAAGCGATAGGTCAGTCTCAGTCTGTCCACAGGATGACAAGAGACTGGGGCACAGGCTAGACCAGACCAAGAAAGAGTAGGAAGGTTACATGAGGGAGGGGTTTTGGGGGGGAGAAATCACAGTGGATAGGGTGAGAGAGTCCCTCTGGAATCTGAAAATTGATAAGGCGCCGGGACCAGAAGGAATACATCCACGGGTTATGAAGGAATTGGCGGATATGCTGGCAGCCCCATTGGCTGCACTAACATCTCTCTGCAGACGGGATGGGTGCCACAGGACTGGAGGTTGGCTTATGTGGTACCTATACATAAAGGGGGGGGGGTCTAGGGAGGAGATGGAGAATTATAGGCCGGTCAGTCTGACGTCTGTAGTGAGCAACGTAATGGAGAGTTTTATCAAGGAGAGGCTTGGGAGGCAGTTGGAAAGGTTAGGGCACCAGGATAATAAACAGTATGGCTTTGTCCCAGGGAGATCGTGTCAGACCAACCTCGTAGAGTTTTATGATTGGGTGATGGGGGCCCTGGATAGACACAGGCCGGTGGATGCCTTATACCTGGATTTCAGCAAAGCATTTGATTCAGTACCTCATAGTGGACTGACAGAAAAAATGGGGGAGATGGGGGTGGGAGGACAGGAGCTAAATTGGGTTGAAAATTGGCTTTCAGGGCATTTACAGATGGTAATGGTGGGTAGAATAATATTCTCCCCCAGGAAGGTAATCAGTGGAGTTCCTCAGGGTTCAGTATTGGGGCCACTCTTGTTCAATGCCTACGTCTCGGATATAGGGAGGGGGGTTAGAAATAGGTTGAGTCTTTTTGGGGATGATTCAAAATTGGGAGTACTGGCGGATAGTGAGGAAACAAGGGAGACAGTCCAGGGAGATCTGGATACCCTGGATGGGTGGTCAATGAGGTGGGGACTGAAATTTAATGCCGGGAAATGTAAGGTTCTTCATTTGGGGGTCAAAAACCCGGGCCATGTATATACCCTTGGGGGAGGTGTCCATTTCATGCCACATTGGGAGAAAGGGATTTGGGGTGGTGGTAGATGTCAAAATGAATAACTCTGAAAACTGTAGAAGGATTCCAGCCAAGGCAAACGGGATACTGGGTTGCAAAGCTAGGGGAATTACATCCAGAAGCAGGGAGGTGATCCTCCCTCTGTATAATGCCTTGGTCAGGCCGCAGCTGGAGTACTGTGTGCAGTTCTGGAGGCCTCATCTGAAGAAGGACATAGCGCTGCTGGAAAGGGTCCACAGGAGAGTGACCAGGATGATTCAGGGTATGGAGGGGAGGCCTTATGAGGAGAGACTGAAAAGCTTGGGCTTTACTCACTGGAGGAGAGGAGGGATAGGGAGACATGATAGAGATTTTCAGCTATGTAAAGGGAATAATTTGGAGTGGAACCAGGAGTTGTTTAGGCTGAAGAAGGGGGAGACCAGGGGCCATAAGTGGAAGTTGGGGGAATTAGGGGAATGTAGGAAGCATTTTTCACTGACAGAGTGGTGGAGCCATGGAATGCACTTCCAGGGAGGCTGGTGGAGGAGGGCTTCAAGAAGGAGTGGAACAGGTACAAGGAGAAACTGAATCTAGGGAAGACACTCTTGGGGGATGGGGGGGTGGTGAGGTGGGCAGCCATTAGGTTGCTGGTTTTCTAGCAGACAAGACAGATCATTTGGCCTATTCTGCTGGCTTTTTAGTATGTTAGTAGTATGTAAAATATTTGAAAACTTCTGCCTCTCCCGTTATCCTCACAATGTCTTTGTTTATGACTTCATAGTGCTCACCATGACCACCGACTGTGATGTCACAGACAGCAATTTTGTGGTTAGCAGAGGAGAGCCAGATACAGTAGAAACATAGAAACAATAAAAGTTGACGGCAGATAAGGACCACAAGGCCCATCCAGTCTGCCCATTTCTTTTTCTACCTTATAAATGTGCCATCGCCCTTTGCTCTGTCAGTGGCCTATCTATTCATACTCATCTGTATTGCTCCCTTATGCCTATCCCATGCCCGTTTGAAGCCCTGCATTGTATTCATAGCCACCACTTTCTGAGGTAGGCCGTTCCATGCATCCACCACCCTTTCTGTGAAAAAGAATTTCCTCACATTCCCCCTTAATCAGCCTCCCTCTAATCTCATGCTGTGTCCTCCTGTCCTGCTATTTTTCTTATATTTAAACATGTTAGATTCTTTCACCTTATTAATGCCCTTGAGGTGTTTGAATGTTTCGATCATATCACCTCTCTCCCTCCTTTGCTCAAGGGTATACATGTTGAGCTCCATTAATCTGTCCTCATAGGTCTTCTGATGCAGTCCCTGCACTATTTTGGTTTCCCTTCTCTGGACTTCCTCAATTTGGTTAAAGTCCTTGTGAAGGTGTGGCCTCCAGTACTGCATGCAGTACTCCAGATGGGCCTAACCAGTGTCTTGTAAAGAGGGATTATTACCTCCCTCTTACGACTTGTGATACCTCTACTAATACAGTACATCCTAACATCCCCCTAGCCTTACCTACTGCTTTAGAGGTCTGCTTGGATGATTTCAGGTCATCGGTGATGATGATGCCCAAGTCTCTTTCTTCCTTTGTGACTGCCAGCAACTCCCCTCCCAGCCTATAGGTGGCTTTAGGGTTTCTCTTCCCTATGTGCATGATCTTGCACTTCTTTGCATTAAATCCCAGTTGCCACTCTTCTGACCATTTTGTTAGTTTATCCAGATCTCTTCTCATTCTGCCCACCCCATCTGGATCATCTACTCTGTTGCAGATCTTGGTGCCATCTGCAAGCAGGCAAGCCTTACCCTCTAGTCCATCTGCAATGTCACTACTGAAGATACTGAAGAGGACTGGCCCCAGGACTGATCCCTGAGGTACCCCACTTGTGACTTGCCTCTCTTCTGACTGTATACCATTTACCACCACGCTCTGTTTTTTGGCCGTCAACCAGTTTGCCACCCAGTTGACCAACTTCTGACCCACCCCGAGCCTACCCAGCTTATTTATCAATCTTCTATGTGGAACAGTGTTGAAAGCTTTGCTGAAGTCAAGGTAGGCGACATAAACTGCTCCCCCTTGGTCCACCACTCTGGTTACCCAGTCACCTTGAAAGACTCGGTGACAGAAGTGCTGCATTGCCTACACTATTTAGAACACCAACGGCAGAGGAAAGTAAAAAAATAAACTATAAAACAATAATGTTAAAACACAGCTGGTGTAAATCTAGTGGCTTTAAGTTTTTTTATTAAAATACATAGCAGAAAGAAGGAAGGAAAGAGTGGAAGAGGCAGTGGTGGTACTCAAACCTGGGTGTTCGGATTTACAGCTTTGCGATCCAACCACTAGGCTACATTTTCTGTTTACCAAGGCAACCAGGAATGGTGCACAGTATGACAAGGAACTAAAACTGGACCAAATATGGTTAGAATAACTAAGAACAACGGCAAAACAGAGCAGGAATCAAGGAGACTAACAACTCAGATGGCTAGAGATAGCTAAAACTGAGGCACAATGACGATGCATGAGAAATGGTTCAAATTATATCAGAGGGTTCCCGATGTTTCACTCATGAGCCAGGAATGGTGTGGATTCCTTCCTTCCTTCCTGTCCCTGGTACAATGGCTCGTAACTCTGCCACCAGACTCACTCCCATTGGAGTAACAAGCCACGTTTCTGTAGGTGCTGCCCCTAATCTAGGTTCATCACTCCTCAGGGGGCCCACAAGCTTTCCGTGGCTTCTGGCATAAGGTATTGGGCTTCATAACCCAATACCTTCTGCCGACGTGAGCTGATTTTTGTAGAAAGTATTTATTTATTTTTTTTTTACTCACTCTATGAAGTTATTGAATGTATCGTACCTGGCTCTGTAGCCACCACCTGTCAATCACTTCCAGCTTCCTATTTCGTCTGATCCGCCATGCGCTCTAAGGTTTTGTGACGTATCAGCAGGGAGAGCATGGGGGCATGCCCCATACAAGTCTATGGGGTGGTTTTTCAATGCAGTTTTGTTTTTCTTTAACTTTACGCAATTTGAGAGGGAAATGAAAGCCACCACTCTACTAATAGGGTCCCTATTAGTAGAATGGTGACTTTATTTCCCTCTCAAATTGCTTAAAAGTTTCAAAAAACGGCACTGAAAAACTGCCCCACAGACTTGATTGGGGCATGCCCCTGCCCTCTCCCTGCTGATACATCACAAAACCTTAAAGCACTGGGGCGGAGCTGACAAAGTAGGAAGCTGGAAGGGATTGACTGGTGGTGGCTACAGAGCCAGGTATGATCCCTTTAATAAAATAGAGGAAGCAAGGCCGGCCAAGTGCTGTGGAGGGCTGAGGCATCATGCCTTACCTCCTGCCACACCGGCGACCCATGTTCACGGTGTGAGCGTGTTGTTGAGGGTCGGCCGGGGAGGGACAGGATCAAGTGTCCAGGGGCAGCTCTTCTCTCTCAGGGAAGGTGAGAAACAGAGACCAGCACCGGACTGACACTTAGCGGAGGCTGGGTGTTGGCATGCTGCGTCCTGCACTGTGGGGCTTGGAGGCGGAGCAGCCGACCGGCGTGCTGAAGTGTGCACAGCTCAGCCATGGTTGGCACTGCATGCTCCCCTCTGCAGAAAATGGAAAAACTGGTCCCGATCGAACTGGATAAAGGCTGTCCTCTGCAGGCGCCACCCCGGAGAAGGCACCTCCCTGAACTGGATCCGTTCCTGGTGGGTAGAGAAGGGGGCTCCCTGCCACGGAGGTTAAGCTGTGGGGAAGATGGGAGGTAGGCCTGAAGGTCAGGTGACTGGGCTGAGAGGCAGCACGAATGCGGGCCAACTGGGACAGGGAGAAATAATATCGATATATAAAAAATAAATAGAGTGAGTAAAAAAAAAAAAAATACTTTCTATAAAAATCATCTCATGCTGGCGTAAGGTATTGGGCTATGAAGCCCAATACCTTATGCCATCTGGCTGGAAATTCACTTTAAGTCTTGGGACTGCGGCTGGAAAGATTAAGTGCTGTTGAGGACAGCCTGGTGGCATGGGAGTATGAACGCATGGTAGCAATCATCCAGATCAGCTGAGCCCACCTATTTCTGCTGCTTTTCTCCTTGCTCTCACACCCACATAGATGAGCACCCTTATGGCTGTCCTTTTGGGGGGGTTGGGGTGCCTGAAACATTTGTCCACACTCCAAGCTAATGGCACTTCCATGATGTGACTATTACTTGCTAGTAAAGCAACTTTTCATCAGCTCTCCGCCTCCACACTTGCACTCCTCACTACTGGACCCAACCCACTGTCCCAGGCTAAACCCAATTTGTCAAAGTGATGGAGTGGTCTGCCATTGCTCAGCACCATTAAGCTGGTGAATCTGAATCATTAGAAGCAATGTTCTCAGCCTGAGATAACTTCCAAGCTGTAAAACAGCAGAATAAGTGCTACAAGCTTGACAGCTGCTGCCAAGACTTGTCGTGCTTTGAGCCTAGGCATCTAAATGGCTGGCAGGAGGCTGGCTGGACACCCAGAGGAGGTTCTTCTTTGATGCGCAGAGAGGCAGTGCTGCACTGCTACCAGATGGGAGACCGCAGGTGGCAATGCAGCTGGGGCAGTGTGCGTGAGAAGGGATGGAAGCATGGTGTGGCCTGATGCACACTTCTGAGTTCTCAACGATGAGGGACAGGTGGAAAAACAGGAAAATGGCATAGTCCCTCCCAGCCAATGATGTTGCCCTGCCTACTCAGTTGGACTACACAAGCCTCAGGCTCCTTCTCGCTGTCTGTGCCTAATCCCAAACTCCCTCCTAAGGGGCACAGTAAAGTGATAAAGGCCATCCATGGAGAAGGCACCTCTGACTGGGGATCTGAAGGTACTACCTGGCAAGGACATATACAGGGGCTCAGAGGAGTGGTGGTGAGGGAAGCAGCAAACTGTGGCTATAAGTGGTCACTTCAGAGGTGCTGTCGACCAAGGAAGATAAGATATACTCCTGCCCCCCCCCAGCCAAGTAAATTTGCAAATAAAATGTATGATGATACAATAAGATGTAAAGCTGCGCATACAAGGCATCAACAATCACATTTCCTGTCAATCATTAAACAGAAAACACAGATGTCAGTGTGGATTACTGACCATGCTAATTGTTTGTGCCAGTTGGTGATCGCGCTCTATGATACTCAGATGGTGGCTGGCCAAGGGGATGAGAGGAGGCCTGTGCTGGCTGCTGATTTCACAGAGATCAGCACTCTGGGTTGGGGGGAGTACAAGGCAAGAGCCTCAGTGGGAGGACAGATGGGGAGGTTGGTGAATGGTCGGGGATAGGAGGAACCATAAGACCACCAGGGAACAGAGACACTTGTAAACCAGGCCATCGGTGATGGGGGAACTAAACCACCAGGGTGTACTGCTGCACAGGAGAATGGGCGCTATAGCCTCTTAGCGCCTTGCATGCCTAATTAGCTAATCTGCATACCTGGGCTGAATATGGACCACAGAAGACCTGGCGCTATCCCGTTTCAGACAGCGCTAACTCCTGTGGGCCACATGCAGCCCTGGTCCATGTCTACAAATGAACCACAGAGCAATGCTTTGAGGTATGGGTTATCCCGGAGGACACTGGCCGTACAGTCAAATTTTAAAGAAAACACAATTGCAAATACCCCAATAATGCAAAGCATCATGAGAAACATATGCAAATCCCCATGACAGAATTTGGACTGGCTCAACTTTAAGCAGAAGTGCATGGTCCATGTCGTTACAGCACAGATCCAATTAGTATTGTGCAAACATGGCCTGATATTCATGTTAGGCAGCACTTCACCATCAGCAAGTGCTACCCATCTGAGTATCACTCAGAACTGGTCATGGGCAATGGCACGTGCACCGCAAACGGCTTCTCTGTGATTGTGCCCAGTTCTGAATTTAGGGCCCCCAGTCAAGTTTTGCAGAAAACATTTATTTGTACTGTGCCAGATTTGGGCTCAAATTCATGGTCTGCAGCAGAAAAAATTCTGGTAATTTCTAAGCCTGTTAATTGTAGGAATTATTTGTACATGCCTTTTACTATGATTTAGTCTAACGTCTTGGTTTGTGTTAAAAAAGAAAATTCTCCTCTTTTTAGAAAGTGTTCCAAATCTCCCATTTGCACGTTTTCTTCTCTCTCTCCCCCCGTTAGATAATTTCTAAAATTCTATCTCAATGAAGCTAAAAAGTTTATAAAGTCAGAAAGGCGTTTTGGTTTGCCAGACCCACACAAGCAGGGTCAGGAAGCCATTAAAGATTTTATAACCAGAGGGCTCAAAAACTTCTCACGGAGACATTTAGCGGGTGTGGCATCCCAATAAGCTAGGCCACGTTTGCACCGCATTCTGTCATTTCCTTGTATATTGCGTATAAAGCGAGGAGGGGAGGGCTACTAGACCCAAACTCCCGACCTCAAATTACTATGTTAATAGCTATGAAATGTTATGAGCGCAACACTTCTTGAGTGCATCAAGGAGAGCACTTGCCACACCTTGGGCAAAAAAAGAGAAGAAGTAGGGCCATGATTTTCCATTAAAAACTGAAAAACCAATGCCCTCGAATTTGGTCATACCGGTCATTCTAAGGGAACGGAGCAGAACTGGCCATCTTTTTGGTATACACCTCCTGCTGCAAAACCCCTACAGCGACATGTGTCACTGCCGACAACAGCGCCGTGTTGCTGCAGGGGTTGAGCCCGGGGACCCGGCAATACTTTCCCCCCATCTTGCACTCCATCCCTGAACTAACTCCGACTCAGAGTTGGTATCCATAGAGACAGGGGGGTTCAGGGGGCAAAAACACAGATTCTGCTGTGCACGGCTCCTTGCCGACTACAACTCGCAGTTGACAAGGAGCCTGTCGCTGCAATGCCGGTTGACGAGTTAGTTGTCGACTCGGCATCTTAGAGCCCATTTTTTTCAATGTCTGCACTACATTTAGAATTTAGTTGATGCTATTTGTGCAGCCACCGCCTCGCATTTAGCATCAGTTTTATGCCCAAACCCCCTCTTTCCACCACATTAATAACTCTGCATCAAGTTGCTGCACAAAAACTATTTTGCTCCAAACTGATATGCAGAATAGGACGTTTGGACACATTATTGCTATAATAAGGTTTGATTTTTTCCCCGTCAGTTTAACTACTACCACTACTTGAAAACAGCAGTCTATGTTACTTCAGAACTGAGGTAAGAGCCTATTTAGGATGACTGCCCCTCCTCTAGTGGTATATGCAATATTTGTACTGTATACAGATCAAATTAAACCCTAAACACAATGTGTACCTGATGCCTGTGCCCCTTAATTAATCCAATCACAGTAAGACATTATTTAACATGGCCAGTCTAAATGCTGTTGGCGTTGGAGGGAGAACAGAATACAGGAGGCAGATGCTATATGCAAGGTCACAAGGTGGGAGGTAGAACCACAGAAGGCAAGCACTGTATGCAACATAACACTGCAGTCACTGAAAGAACTATTCTAATTATCTGTCTCCCTCTCACTTTTTCTCTCCCTCTCACTCTCCTCTTTCTCATCCCCCGTACCCCACCTGCACTTATACTACCCCTTATAGACTAGCTCTTAAAAAGGGTGACTGGAGCCTATGTGTTCACCCTGCTGCATCTGCATCACTAGTGAACTGCCGGTAATGTATACATTGTCAACCCTGCACCCTGTGCTTGGTCCCTGTACTGATTCTGTATGTATGCTGCTCCTATGAACTGCCAGTACAGTAACTGTTGCATCAGCCTATTATGTACTCAATTGCCATGAACCTGTTTTGTACCTGTATGTATGTATTCACCGTCTGTTATGTATGTATCTGAACTCTCACTCTGTACATCCCTCTCCCCATTCCCCCAGGACGTACCGTGAGACGAGCATTAAGTTGCTCAGTGTATCTTTCCTGGTGAAACAATTCAATAAATAAAAAATAAATAAAAACAAACGCCAAATTCCCCAAATCACTAGAGTATGAACCTTCTTAAATACTGTAGGTTCTTTAATTAGTTCTAAGGCAAATCTGGCTGCTACCTTAAGTACACTCAAGTCAGCAGTCTATCTTAACCAAGCATTTTAGAGCTATAAAAAGTAGATTAATTAAGGGCACTGCCATAACTTAAGGCAACTGCCTCTAATGATTTGTTTAAAAAAAAAAAAAAAACACTTGGAGGTTTAACAGCACTGTTAACTTTGTTTAGTACCCTCAAAGAGTTTTTTTATAAATCCCCTCCCAATCTTCCTCTTGTCCCTTGCTTAGGACAGTTTGACTGCTGGGGCTGCGGTCTTCCTCTGGCTGTCAGGGCGGCTGAATGGTTTCCTGCACAGCTGACACAATCGGGGGATGCTGGGTGGCATATAACCTCTCTGACAGCAGAGTTCCTCATTTTCATGAAATCGGATGCTCGGTTAAAAGAATGAGGATGTTTACAATTCCATCATCTTCAGTTCTTTGTAAGCGTAGCCATAAGAAGAGAAGAGAACAAGTCAGGTGCCTCTTACTGAGAAAGCCGAGCATAATGTGCATCTCTTCATTAAAAAGACAGCAAACCATCAGGGATGAGAACAGAATAGCTCCAAACTGGGGTCCTCACCTTGGGAGGGATAGGCTCTAGACGGTGCAGTGCAGGGTAACAGAAATGATTCAGGGCCAGCAAGGCAGATCCGATGACGTGCATCTCAAGGCACTTAACATGTACTTGTTGGAGACCAGAAGGGACAGGGGAGATAGGATACAGACCTCCAAATTCCTAAAAGGAATTAGCAGGGTGAACTGCGGGGAACTATTTAACCTGAATACCAGCACGCTGTTACGTCGTCATGTGTGGAAGTTAAAAGGAGGGAGGTTCAAGAGTAATGTGAGGATGCCGACCCGTCAGCAAAGCGGCAAGGCGTCCGCTTGTGACGCCGACATCTTAGGTCTGGAAACGGACCCGGGAGTTGGAGGGCTGGCCGGATGGAGAAGGATTGAGAATCCAGGGGATGGTTCTCCTGGGGAGCAAGTGTCCGACGACTAGAACCCTGGGAGGCTTGGGCACCCATCTCGACTGGCACTCAAGATGTGTGGAGGCGGGTAGACATTGGGTTAGTCCCACTGACGGCACTGCATGTCCCACCTCTAAGGAGGAACTACAGCAGCATTCAGAAAAAGTCAGACCCAGGTATGAAGCCCCACTCTGCCGCCGCCCCCATTGCCAAATAGTGTCCACCGGGGGTCATCCCACTCCCGTGGCCCTAACCAGGAGGGTAAGCCTGGGCATGGTCGGGGTGGTCAGTGGGGCAGAGCTGGACCAAAAAAAAAAAAGGAGGGACGTGAGGAAATTCTGTTTTACAGAAAGGGTGGTGGTGTCGTGGAACACGTTGTGAGTAGAGGTGGTGGCTGCAAAAACCATTCGTGGTTTTAAGCATTGCTGGAATAGACTGAAGGGTATAGTTGTTGCTCAGGCATCAGAACTGGGGAAGAGAATTGGGGGGTTAGGCTAGAACCCTGGAGGAACAGTAGGCCCCAGGGCGAAATAGGGAACTCGGGCAGACTGGATGGACCTTTGGTCTTCCTCTGCCATCACTGTCTATGTTACTATGTAACTGGCTGCCTTCTTAAGGCAGCAGAACTAGTTACTAATGGGCCAGACGCCCAGCAAAGGTGGCACCAGGCCTCTTTCTCAGCAGCAGTTCTTAAGAGTCTTCATTCTTAGCACTTCTTATTTAATCAATCATATTAAAGTTATTAGTAATTCTGAAATTGATGTGGTTCTACAACAACAGCTCCAGCCATTTTTAGAAACATCTTCAAAAAAATTGCATTTGGAATAAAAATAATGGGACAGTGGAAGCAGAACTCTGATAACCCAATTAGTACGCATCGATCGCTGCACTGTCCACCTTCCTTCTCATACATCAAATTGTGTCTGCCTTCGATCAAGCCCCACTGCTCCCCCACCTCAACATTTAAATAGTCTCCCGACAGCCATCAGTCCCGCCAGTCTCATGATCACTGCCCCAATCCTCATGTTTAAGTACCTCCATCCACTGCCGCTAATCCCTCCCAACTGCTTCCCCAGTGTTGTGCCACTTTGTGTAGCACTTTACCTGGCGAAGGCTCCATGAACTAACACTTCACTCATGAAGTATCACTTTGGAGAGTCTAGCAGTGAGCGCACTCTGTCCACAGAAACAGTATTCCCTACCACCACCCCTCCACTCAGAACCTTTAGTCATTAAAGTACCTCCTTCCTCAACCACTCAGCAACACTCACTAACTTTTTAAATGGTCGATGTGAACAGAAGGCTATACTGGTTTACATATATTGTACCATGATTGCCATTGCTACCACACAGTTCTGTCACAGACTGTCATACCTGGGTCTAAACATGAAAATCCCTTCCTTATACCAAAATCCATGCTTGCATGCTAACCGAAGTCAGTACTGCATTTTTCACTTTTTTTTTTTTTTTTTAACTGCTCACACATTTATGTTCCTAATTAGATGTTGCATTTTTGCACCTAATTTAGCCCGTTGTATGACTTTTGAGAGATGCATTTTCAGGGCTTTCGGGGACACAGGTGTCTTTAATCCTTTACACACCAGATTTGGGTAAGCGCTCAGAAAATTTTGACAGTCCCAAGAGCTCACTGTAAAAAGGCACCAGGGGTCCAATGGGCGACACAATGTACATGCGCAAATCTCAATTTTTCCCCCAGTAACCCTGCGGAGAATTTCTTTGTTTATAACAAAAAAACAAACTGTATGGCAAGATTGACACAGGAATTGCCTGAAAAGTAAAAATAAGCATGGCTGCATTTATTTCAATGGGGCCCCAAAAATTTCACGGGGACTCCCAAACAAAAAAATCTTATTGAGAGCCCTGATTTTACACAGAAGCAGTCTTTTCCCACTTTGCTCCGGGAACAGAGTCAGACTTAATTTCACCCCTGAAACTGAATATCCCCAACACCACTTCCATTTTTTTTTTTTTTTTTTACTTTCTCTTTATTCTCCCCCTCCTTGCAGCTCTCCCCTCTTCGGGAGACACCTACAGCTTTTTCAGCCCTCGCTCACCTACCTGGCAACCGGTGCAGTCCGTCCCCCATGGAGCCGTGGTTATACCCCCCAGGCGGGTACAGGGTGGGGGCCCTTACACCCCGATGCAACATTTTTTGTCGGAACGCTGTCTCCGGGCTGGTAGGGGCATTGAAGGTTGGGGCCTGGTGCTCCGTCTACTGGGAGGCTGCGCGGTTATTTTTTCTGTTGTTCTCACGGCGTGCCATGTCCCGGACGTCAAGGCTGAAGCATCGACGCCTGGCACGCGCCGCTCTCCGTTGAGCGCCGGGCTTGCTGTACCTCGGTCTCCACCCAGGGCCAGACAAGAGCCGAGCTCTGGTTCCCCTCCCCAGAGAGATGAGCAGTCCTTGGGACGCTCAAGTCCTCTCCCCCCGGCCGGCGCTCCAGCTCCCGGGCTCGTTCCCGAACCCGGGTCGCTGGCGTCGCAAGCGGAAATCCAACCGCTGCGCCAGCGGGCCGGCCTCCCACCACCACTTCCACCTCTGCATATATACTGAATTTATCATTAGAGTTCCATGCTGTCTGTGCGAATGTGTGCGTGTGCGGTGATATCCACCGCTGTACAACTGTTCAGTGTCTCGAACAGCATACTGGGGCTCATGCTCTCTCTGAGTTCTGTACCTGGGAAGAAGGGATGAAAAACTGCAGGCTGTTACATGGGGCTGCCCATGATACCCTTGCACTTCTTCTGCTGGTACATGGGGTGAAGGCATTAAAGCCTGCAAGCTGTTACAAGAAGCTGTCCTTGATGCTCTGGCACTACTACTACCTCCACCTTAAATGAAGGGTTCAATGGCCGCAGGCTGTTGCAGTCAGCTGCATATGATGCCTGGACTACTACTGCTGCTGGAATCTAGCACGAAGGGATTAAAGGGACAGTTTCAACACTTTTTGCATCATATTATTTATATCTGAAAACCCACTTTTTATGATTGCTTACCTTCTCTAAAACTCATTGGAGCTGTTGGATGTTTGATCTGCTTTCTTTCTTAGTAGAATTGAAATGCATGGGAATGGTGCAATTATATCAAACCTTGTTCTGCTTCAAATCCTTGATCTACTTTTATTGCATACATCCTGAACATCAGGAACAACTCTCAACAGTGTAGCCACTCATGACGCAATAATTTCCTCTACTCCCGCTGCATTATGAGTGGCTACATTGTGTTAGGGGCATTCCCAAGTCTAGGAAAGATGCAGTGGATGTTGTCAAAGAATGTAAACAAACAGATTTTTGTGTCGCAACACCAGTACAGCAGGCAGTCTGTTTTTTACAGTTAAAAAGTAAAAAGGAATCAGAATCAAAGCACCAGCTACATCAGCAGTCTCTACAGAATGTGATCAGTCATAACATGTCATTTTTAATTTTGGGGCAATCGGAGGCCTAAGGGGGTTGAGTGTCCCTTTAAGGGCTGCAGGCTGTTACAGGGAGCTGCACTGTGCACTGACACTTCTACTGCTGCTGTTACGTGGGGTGGAAGTATAAAAGACTGCATGGTATTACATGGCACTTCCCATGTCACCCTGGTAATACCATGTTATATATGTTGGTACACAGGGTGAAGGGACTGAAGGCTGTATAGGCTGTTATAGGGAGCTTCCCATGATGCACTGGCATGACTACTGCTGCTGGTATATGGACTAAAAAGGAAGAAAGGCTGCGGGCTGTTACAGAGAGCTGCTGGTGATTTCGACACTACTGCTGTGGGTGAAGTTATGAAAGGCTTCTGTTACATCGAGCTGTCCATGATACCCTGACACTGTAGTATAGTAACATGTAGGCTGAAGAACAACAATCTTTGAGAATGTGGCCAACAAGGACTCGGCAGAAGCTAGCAAAGTGGGCAGCCCTGTAAATATAATGAAGTGGCAGAGCCCTGGGAATAAAAAACCCAAATCCAAGAGTATCATACAGAATTGGCAGAGCAGTCTATGAAGATTGATGAGACATTAGATTGGCGCTTTGGTCAGAGGGAGAATCAATAACTGTCCCAGTCTGCAAGGGCTTGGGGTCTGGCTGGGGCTCACTGTCCCTGCAACAGTGTAAGAACAAAGAACATGGAGGGCCTGTGGGCAGATCCAAACCTGCTGGTGATTCCTATCAGCTGACCAGGGTCCGCAGCTAACAAAATTATCATCTACAAACTGATAAAAAAAAATCAGCATCCGAAGGGAGGAACGTTTCAGAGCAAAATAGTTATTACTCCCACTATCTGCACAACTTCTGGGTTCCCCAGCAGTTTTGCTGCCAAGAATCCAACCAACAGCCCTAAATGAAACGCTGGCTTCCAAATTACCAGGCACTCCAGAAACAGGATTTAGGGGATTGATTTAAAGGAGCTCATTTGGAGCATTCATAATACTGTAGTCCCGCGTATGTAACATGCATACCTCGTCCATCTGAAAAGGACCACTTGTTTGTTAGGTTTAAAAAGTAGTAAACCTCATATTGTGGACATAACATCAGGAACTTGGTCAAGCCTGCAAGAAGAAAACAAAAAAAATGCCGTTACAATCTGCCACTTAGTAAAAGGCTGAGGAATGAAGTCCCAGCCACTGCAGTGAACAAGCCCAAAGCATATCACTACGCAAAAGCTGGATACTAGCTAACAAAACCAAATCACCTCTAGGATCTCAGTGGGGCATGTATCCTGCATACAGCAAAGTGATGAAAAAAAGTCCACGTCTAGCACCTAGAAAATGGTTAAAAGCTTATTTTGAGCCCCACTGAAAATGATATTTTGCATCTTAACTGGGCTACCTGGGGCAAATGCAGTGGAAAAAGGAGGCCCTCTGAAAATTAGATGTTGCATCTCAGTTGGGCCACGCTGACTAAAATACCCTATTAAAAAGGGAAATATTAGGATCCCACTGAAAACTAGATGTTGCATCTCAGAAGGACTATCATGGGAAAATGTAAAAGAGGTAAGAGCTGGACCCACTGAAAATGAGAGTTTGTATCACAGCTAGGATATCCTGTGTAAATAGGACACCAGTGAAAATACGATATTACATATCAGCTGGGTTATTCTGGTTATACTGAGTAAACACAATGTAAAAAGTGGAAAAAGAGAGACTCCCTCTTAGGGCATCTACCTGTCGCGTATGGGATATCACTTTTTAGATCAACTCCTTGCTGTTCCCTCACTGGCAGTCCTAGGTGTCCTGCTCTTTGCGGTGTACTGAGGCATCTTCCTGTTAAAGGCAAGCAACTTGGAGGGCCGACGGAGACCTGGGGGTCAATTTCCACCTCTCCCCAGTTAGTTGTTCACCCTTGTGTCAAAAAATCCCACTACCTCCATGTTTCTAGGTGTTTCCTTAGGGCCAGTCTCGGAGTGGCTGCCATCCTCTCCACACTTTGTAGTTCTCTCACCCTAGTGATCCATGTCTCAAACAAAGGTAGTTCTTGGACAGCCAGCTGAGCATAATTCCTTTCATCCCCACAGTACAAAGTGTTTAGCACAGCATTTGCTGTGGTCTGTGTTTAACACCAGGGAACCGTCTCCCTCAGTATCAGATGGTCAAAAATGAAGGGGATGGGAATGCCTGAGATTTCCTCTAATGCCCTATGGACTTGTTCCCAGTACTGCTGTACCACTGGGCAGCTCCAGAATATGTGGTAGTGACCCTGTCCCTCAGCATCCCCTCCAGCACAAGTCTGACACCCTCAACAGCCATGAAATGCTTTGTAACTATAGGAGTGTGGAACTGTTGGGCTAGGCATTTCCATCTAAACTTTCTCCAGCCCTGTTCCCATATCGTGTTCCACTCTTCCCTGGGATGGTCAACTGGATCTCATTCTCCCAGGATGTTAGCAGCTGGGTGAATTCAGGGTGTTCGGAGCTCTGCAGCACCTTACAGGCTCCGAAGATATTGGCCCATCTCTCTGCAAGCATGGCTGCCCAATACTGGAAGTTTTCATGTGCTGTAAGGTCTCTTTCCGCCTGATGGCAGGCGGTCTCCTTTTCCCAGATAATGCCTGATCTAGTGGACTTCTAAAATATATATATATATATATATATATATATATATATATATAACAGTCATTTAAATCCACCCCATTCATATCATGTAGCACCCGCACTGTACAAAACAAATGCCTCACAAAAATGTCAGAGCGCGGGGGCGGAGCTTGTTTCGCACAAGTGCGCGGGGAAAGGTATCAACAGCAGAAGAAAGAAGGTGGTGATGCCACTATACAAATCATTGGTGAGACCCCATCTGGAGTACTGTGCCCAGTTCTGGAGGCTGCATCTCCTTAAGGACATAGACAGGATAGAGGCAGTACAGAGAAGGGCAACATAAATGGTGCAGGGTCTGCACCAAAAGTCATATGAGGAGAGACCCGAGGACCTTTTTACTGGCATTACAGGATTACTAAGTTTTACTGGCTTTGTTAATATATATTTTTTTAAATCCTATTTAAGACTGTACTGGGTTTACGTGCTTACTGCTATGGACTTATTTAGAAAATTCAGTGAATTGTAAAATCTGTGTAGCCTCTGTCTTGAGCCTAAGGCTCCTGCCCTTGACTTTTATTCTTAATTATCTTCCTTTGTCCCCCTATCCTCCTCTGTCTCTGTTCTGTCCCTCCCGCCTCCCCATCAGTCTGTTCTTTTGTGTGCTTGTTTTGGACTCCCGAGTTAGGCGGCACCTTGCCTCTGTCTGAGACCGCCCCGACTTGTCTTTCAAGTTGGTGCTCAGCTCTCTTTGTGTGTCTCTGTTTAGACACCCCCCCCCATCTACTCCTATTTAATCTCCTGTCTCCTTCCTTACAGGTGCCACTTGCCCCCATGGGCAGCGGTCACAATCCAGCCATAGCACCTCCACGGTGCAAGGAGCCTGATCCACCCACCCCACAAAGAGATAGATAGGGTACAACGCTTGACAAATTGCCACGATTTCTCTGGGCTGTGTGAACGCTGAACCGGATCATCACTTGCAATTTGCTGTTTTCAGTTTCAGTGCCTTCTCAGGGTAGCGCTACTGGCTCCACGCCTGTGTACAGCTCCCTGATTGGCTGGTCTCACTCACCTGAGACAGGAGCATCCGAGACGTGTGGCTTAATGTAAGCCTGCATCCCTGTACTCGGCTTCTAATTTATATATTTTAATTTAGCCTGTTCTGCTCGGCCTGTGTAAAGTAACTTACCATTCCACCCTGCTGCAGTTTCTCTCCAACTGTATGTGCACTGATTCAGTGCTAGCTCTGCAAACTTCCCCTTGATTTTTCATGCCACCCCGGCCAGCCTCCTTTAAATGCACAGAGTCTCCGCCCACTCCTATCTGATGTTTCAATTTATTGGTTACCTACTGTCAACAACTGCAATTCCTCCCATCCCCTTTTTGCAACTAAGCCCTCTAGCAGCTTTATCTCATTCTGTCTTGCTGAGGCATACCATTTTGGTACTTTAGGTTTGCTTATTGCTCACTAGCATATCCTGTCTTGCTAAGGCAGCTGAGTGGCTCAGTAGGTAGTACACTCGCCTCTGAGGCTGGGAGATCAGAGGGCTGTGGGTTCAGTTCCCACATCTGGAACATGAGTTAATATCCCAGTACTGACACTGTAATGCAGCATGAAAGGGGTGCTGCACTTCTGAGGTGCCGTCTTTCGGATGAGACGTTAAACTGAGGTCCCATCTGCCTGGGTTGGTGGTAGTTCAGGTGGATGTTAAAGATCCCATGGCACTTATCGAAAAGAGTAGGGGAATTTCCCCGGTGTCCTGGCCAAATTTCCCTCATTCACTAAAAATACCACCAACAGCTTAATCTGGTTCAAGGTCAATTGGCATTCATCTGTATCCCCCTTCCCCGAGTCGTGCTGAAAATAGGCAGGATTTGTCTAGTGCACCTACCTGGTCAACAAAAAAAAAAAAAAACTAAATTCAGATTAGGTGATCTCTCTAGTATTTAGTCTGCTCCAGAGCAGTAGCTAAGAAATTTGCTTCAAAGCCTCTCTGCCCCTAGTACTACTCTATAGTCAGGTGAACTTTTTTCTTATTAGCCTGACAAGGAGCTGTACTTAAGGATTACTGCTTCAGGCTCCACTGCCTATAGTAGTATTCTGCAGGGATTAAGAAATTCTCCTCCATTGAGAATCCCTTCTCTTGCCCGCACTTGTAGTGCCCATTGGGTGATAGTCTCATAATGAGGGCATATTACCTGCTTCTATGCTTGTCTCTGCTCATCTTACATGCATTGGACCAGAACGTGAATCAAAAAAGAACTCCTAGAGTGAAGAATGGCTCTCTTTACATTGTCCAACCGGGACTTTTCCTATCAAGTAGAAGAACTTGTATGTGCTCTAACTTCCCCTAGCCCGCTGCTGGTTCTTCACCTGCACCTGCACACAGGAACTCTCCTAGAGCCTGCCCACAGGGCTACACCACCTTCTGCATACTCCCCCTACTCCCATTGACTCTCTCAGTCAGGGTATTATCGTATGCAGCATCAGGAAAACTGGGAACTAGCCTCAGAACTCCCTATACTGCCGCAGACAAATCACGTAACTGAAAGAAGACCCAGCCACCCACACTTCTCCTAGGACTCTACAGGAAACTCTTGTTCCTGCTTTTACTATACTCAGGAAATGTTGAGCTTAATCCAGGCCCTCTTTCACCCTTGGAATCCCCAGCAGAGCTACAAAGCCTCAAAGGGCTTACATTCTTGCATGTTAATGTATGCAGCCTATTAAAAAAAAATCACTTCTGTTCAGGCCTTGGTATGTCATACTGCTCCAGATGTTCTGGTGATTACGGAGTCCTGGCTCTGACCGGCGACCAGGAACAACAAAGTTAACATCCCTTCCTACTCTTTGTTCAGAGCCGACAGGCAAACCAGAGGTGGTGGGGTAGCTATTTACATCAAGGATAAATTCCCTGCCTCCATAATTGACTCAACCTCTGTTCCAAAAGAATCTGAAAGCTTGTCATTAAAGACTGAAATTGCCACAGGTGTCTCATTATGTATAACAGGATGCTACAGACCCCCATCAGCTGGATTACAGTTGTTAAAACATCTTGAAAACATCCTGGGTTCGGCATCTTCAGAGTGTATCATACTAGGGGACTTCAACTTAGACTGGCTCACCAGTGCATCCACCCCACTTAAAATGTTCTGTGATTCCCTTGGGTTGTCACAGCTAATAAACGAATCTACTCGTCCTAACAAGCTCAGCCCTAGTAACAGTACTCTTTTGGATATCATTTTAGTTAACAAACCCCATTTATTCTCTCATGCTGGTGTCTTTTCTCTGATATTAGCAACCATTGCTTCATTGCGTGTGTAAGATCCACTCTTAAATCCACAACTGTACCAAAATTCTCCTTTAAAAGGTGCATACGCAACTTTGATCTCCATGGGTATATATCAGACCTAAGAGACTCCATGCGATGGCAGGACTTCTATCTAGCCAAGTCCCTGACTACGGCTTATGATATTTTCTCAGAAATTGTGCTAGTAGCTCTCAACAAGTATGCTCCCATAGTAAAAGTCTGTGCCAGAAACAAAGCCTGTTGGTGGTTTACAGAAGACCTGAAAAATGCTTTGCGGAGTAGGGATGTACTCTGGAGAACTGCTAGGAAAACTAATTTAATAAATGACGAATTCTTTCCGGAGGACGAGGAACCTCTGCACCAAAATGGTCAGAAAAGCCAAAGCTAATTTCTACTGCTCTCAGCTAGAGAGCTCCTCAAAAAATGCCTCCAAATTCTGGAGGACTATCAAAAACACTGAAGGTCACACCACTGTAAATTCCCTACCTACTAAATTATTGATCGACAATACTGCCATCTCCGACAGACCGTCTATCCTCAATGCTCTCAATAATCATTTTGCCACTGCAGGGCTAGCCTTCGACTCCTCTCTCGCGACTATCCTCTGCCAACAACTTAGACTGGATACACAAGAAAAACCCATCCCCAGTCCATCCTTCTCTCTGTAGCCTACCTCCCTGAAAGAAGTCGAAGATCTTCTCCTTCAGCTGGACACTAGGAAAAGTGCTGGGGCCGACCTCATTGACCCGTACTTCTTAAAGGTAGCCTACCGTGTCCTCGCAGTCCCAGTTACTCATCTCTTCAACTTATCCTTGTCCCAGGGTGACCTACCACCCATTTAGAAAAATGCACTTGTGGTCCCTTTGTTTAAGTCAGGAGATTCTAGTGACCTCAATAACTGCAGACCAATCTCCCTACTTCCAATCCTGTCAAAGATGCTGGAAAAAATAGTGAACTCCCAGCTTCGGGAGTACCTGGAATCAGAAAAACTGCTCAACCCATTACAATCCGGTTTTAGAGCACAGCACAGTACAATCTCTGCTCTAGCCAAGGTGACAAATGACTAGCAGCTTGAATTAGACAAAAAAAACTTTGTCTGCGTAGTTTTCTTGGACCCAAGCAAGGCGTTCAATACCGCTGATCACAGACTACTTCTGTCGTCCCTCCGGAACATTGGTTTGGATTCCCTATCCCTTAAATGGCTCTCCAACTACCTCTCAGGACGACGTCAACAAGTAAAAGGCAGAAGGGAAGTTTCTCCACCAAAACCCTATTGAGGGTATACTGCAAGGTTCCATTCTAGGTCCCTTGTCTTCACCATTTATATTAACAACGTAGATGCCCCCATCAAAGAAGCACAAATATACCTATTCGCGGATGATGCGGTACTCTATGCTAGCAACCCCACACCTGATGCGGCCTGCAAAGCCCTTCAAAATGAATTTAATCTGCTGCAACATCAGTTTATAAACCAGAAACTTCTCTTAAATGCAAAAAAAACAAAGCAATGTTCCTCTCGCCCCTTCAAAATGCAATAAATCCTGCAATTGCTGGGATACTCCTGTAGATCACTACCATTCTAGGTGAGCAGTTGGACTATGTACCAAAGTTCAAGTACCTGGGGGTCTGGTTAGACCATAGACTTACTTTCACAGATCACTTAGAAGAACTGGCAAAGAAACTTAGACAAAGACTTGGTCTGTTCTTTAAGATTAATAATCTTGTCACAAGAGACGCTAAACTGAAACTGGTTCAAACTACCTTTCTTTCCCTATTGGATTATGCAGACCTTCTATAGTCAGGGACCTGCAGGTACCCTAGCCAAACTCGATACACTTTAACACAGAGCCATAAGATTTATCACGGGTCTTCCATACTCAACTCACCACTGTGCATTGTACACGGCAGTGGGATGGTCATCCCTTGCTTACAGATGGCAAAAAAATGCGGTTTGGACATACAAAGCTATCGCAAATAAACTGCCCCAGTATATCTCTGCCTGTTTACCTTTGTGCACTCTGGGGAAGTATGCCCTGAGAAGCACCTCATATATCTACCTTTATGTTTACAAAGCAAAATCTCGCATTAGCAGAGCAGCCATCAGCTTTGTGCTCCTCAACTGTGGAACAAGCTGCAAAAAACTTTGAAATTAACTCACCCCATCAGCCTAGCAGCTTTTAAATCTCTATAACTACATCATAATAAGGAGTCCTGTGCCTGTCTACCCTAAAGAGTGACTGCTATAAGTCCAAGCACACTCTAATTACTACTGTTAAAAGACTGACCACATCTGTAATGGACTCTTCCCTCTCCCCTTTTTCTACCTCATATCTGTCCCTTCCACATTCCTTTGACCCTGGTTCCAGCTCTAAATTCTCCATACCGTATCACTATGTATCTTTTTATATTAGGGTTTCTTTGTGTTCGGTGCACCTGATATGTATATTTCTTTACTTTCATTAAAAATTGTGTCCTACCCAAAACTAGCTGTACCTTTTGTTCCAAACATATACTACTGTCAATGCTACCTGCTGATACTTTGTATATACTGTATTACTGTATCTCACTTTATTTGTATTATTACTATTTTCTTTTGTGTTGCATCCCATGTATATTGTCCCTTGTTCCTTGTTAACAAACCCAGTTCCACCTTGAAAATGAGCTTGCTCAACGGTGATCGCTTGGTTAAATAAAGACATCGACTGATTGACCTCAATATGTATAATCTGGAGGGGGGGTGGGGCGGGTATGATAGAGACCTTCAGATATCTCAAGGGCATAAATAAGGTACAGGAGGGTAGCATCTTTCAGAAAAAGAGATGTTCTAGAATAAGGGGACATGACATGAGGCTGGAAGTGGGTTAACCAAGGGATAATGTGAGGAAGTATTTCTTCACGGAATGGGTGGTGGATGCACTGAACAGCCTCCCAGCAGAGGTGGTGGGGGCTAACTGGGTAGGGAAATTCAAAAATGCATGGGATAGGCATAGGGTAACCCTAGTGATAGGGAAGAGAATACAGCTGGAGATCAAGCAGGGTCTGTGATTTTTGCAGCAGGTACAGAAACTAGGCAGACTGTGTGGGCCTTATCTGCTGTCAGTTTCTATGTTTCCCTCTGTACCAGGAAGGATAAGGGATTGAGCGGTCAGCTCAGAATTACAATATCTTCCCCTTCAAAAACTGCTACTTCTAAAATTACAGGATAAGGACTGTTTGACTCCCAGTAATGCAAGGCAACAGTGGGGAGCTTTGTGAAAGCAGTAAATCTGATGCTCTTTAGTAGTAATCCACTTTCTTTGAGGCAGGAACCACAGGAGCCAAGAGGGAAGGAAACTTGAAAACGTTTAGTGTAAATGAGACATTTTAAGCGGAAAGCTGATCTGGCTGCATTTACATCTGTTCCAAATAAGCCTGCTCCAGGAGCTTAGGGAAGGGAAACTGCAAACTCAGCTGATTGGTGCGCTTTAAAAACAGCTGCATAGTGTTGCATGCAGCCATTTAACCAGGGATAGGGGAAGGCGTGGAAGAACAACAGGAAAGAAATTATTTTTCAAGACAATTGCATCCTGCAAATCAGGTTAAGAGTTTGTGTGACTAGAAGTATTTTTCTCATTTGTGTAATGCTAGTTCCCTTACTTTTTGGTCTCAGGTATGTTCTGACCTAGGTAGAGGACCCCTTGATTAACCTTCCTCCCAATCGCCTTCACTTGACTGAGATGCCGAGACTCCAGTAAATTATTCTGGTGGCGTGGCTACACGTGGAGGGGGAAGGGGTCACTCACTGCACCTGGTGTTGTTCTGTTTAGTTACTAGAAATGCAGTTTATGCCAGTCACATTATTTCCGTACTATCAAAGCAGCCATTGTGGCTCTGACCATCCATATTCTTTAATGTTCTGAGCAAAAAAGGAAGTTCACACAGCAAGAACAAACCCAAGTCATACTGAAGAGGTCGTCATCATCCCTTTAAAAGACTACAAACAAAAAAATGCAAAAGAATTAACAGATTAATCTACAGTACACCAACATTTACTAAATACTAGTGTATGTTAGAATAATCTCTGCATGAGGGGGCAACAAATTATTGAATCTGTTAATGTAATTTGTTTATTTACAGTTTTCTTCATATAATCTTTATATCATTTTGGGTATGAAACTTGTGTTTATTTCTTACCCAGGGCATCCTTGTAAATGAGTTTAACACTCAATTGTACCTTTCCTGGTACAGTACAACAATAAGAATCGGAATCTCTGTAGCTCCACATGAAACCACAGTAGGACCCCCCCCTTTAATGTTTTTTTGCAGATGAAACACTGGAAATATAGAAAAGGTACAAAAGCCAGACTGATATTTAGTGGTTAGATGAATTCCTTGCCATGCCGATGACAATGGATCTAGCCCCAATATTAAGCTGTCAGCAGCTGACCAGCAGAGGCAGTGCACAAGTCCATCTTGGAGTCCTCCTACCTGAGGGGAGGGAGCTTTTTTGATGCACTCCCACTTGAGCCACACAAACTGCCCTACCCCTGATCCCCCCAAACTGTTATGGCCATTGCCAAGAAGGAGCAAGTTCAGAGGAGCAGAAGGATGGTCCGGATCAAGATAACTGGGGTCTAGATGCACCTCTCAGTGCTGCTGGAGTAGGAGCTTGTAGGCGAGCTGAGAAAGGACCCACATTCATCTATGAAAAAGCAACAAATAGTGAGTTTGAGTTTATGGCCTGCCTGCACATTCACAAAGGGTAAAACATTACTTCAGTTCTGGTGACAACTTCTAAGTTTATCAGTGAATGGCTGTGATGTCTGTGTAAGAGCAATTAGGGGCTGGAATTAAGTTTTGCAGCTACTAGCCAGCAGGGCTAGTGATTACAGAAATCCACCTGCTCCACAGCTGTTTCCACTGGTGTACTTACTGAACTGATATCTTCCCCAATACAAGCCAGCACAGTGCTCCAGGTAAGTTTTTAGGCCAGGAAGTAAAAATGTCCTGGTTTTCCAAGCTGGTAGTATTTCGGTATGCCAGGTAGTATTTTGCAATGCGGTCACACTGTTCTGGTGGACTGAAGTGCGAATGCGTAAAGTCCATGGAAACACCTAGTCATGACGATACTACCCAGGACTCTACACAGGGCGTAAATAGGGCAAAAATGAACGTAAATTACACCGATACAGCCCTTAACTGGACCACTGAGCCAGCAGGGCTGGTTAAAGGAAACGTAATAGGCCCAATACAAAATCTACCAGCATTTGGCTAGTGGGATGATGTCAATTTCAGCCTCTGGCAATATCCTCCCATTTCCCAAACAATAATATCTGTCAGGCTATGAAAAGCTGAGTTCATGTGGTATATATAAGAGCCCCCCCCTGCCAGTAGAGAGTGGGGAGGTTGGTTACCAAAATGCCATGGCTCAGCATACTAACTGGTGGTGTCTGACTAGGAAGCCAGTGGGAGGTGCTTAGAATTAAAGAGTGAGAGAAGACTGCCTGTTGTGCCTTCGAGGCACCTTGCCTCTGGTCACTTGCCAGACTACCTACGGTGGCAAGGGCCTCACACAAAGCACCTGTCAATGGATACAGTTTTTGAGACCAACTCATTTTGATGCATAATCACCCATAACCTCCAGAGACAGGCCCATAATAATAGTGGAGATTCCAGGGCTCTAGGATCTGAAGGCATTTAATGTAGATTGCTGCTAATTCCCGGGGACACTGGGAGTGTATGGGAACCCTGATGAACGTCCCCTCAAGGGAAGTCCCTGGCAGCGTTGTTGCGCACGGAGGGTTCCACTGAAGATGGGGTTCTCTCCTACTGGAGGCTTTTGTGGTACTATGCCCGAGAGATGCTGCCAGCAGAGCTGTTGATGAAGACAGACCTAGTGAGAGAGAGACTGAGCTATGGACTTAGGTAGGAGATATGCCAACAATGCACAGGAAATCTGGAGCCGGGATGGGCATCGGAGACACAGCCTCTGCCAGGAGTACTGGGGAGATTGCCAACCACTGTCCGAGGACAGGCTGGAGTACATGCTGCTGTGTTATACCCAGCACACCTGCCAGTCTGTGGTGTTATGCTGATGTGAGGCACACAGGGGTGGACTCTGGGCTCCAGCAGGGGAGACCTGACTAGGCAGGGCTACAGCTCTCACTAGACCAGGGTACCCCCTGAATGCCATCAGCAAAAGCAGTCTAAGAGTAAAGTCCCTACAGTGATGACGTCTCCTGCACCACCCGGTGACCAGACACTAAAGTGTCACAGTGTACCTGTAAAACTGTGCAGAGAAGACTAGGCTCTGACCAGAGGTATGACCCCCACCTACCGTTGAAAAGAGGATTAAGACAGGTCATGTGGTCCCCAAGATGTATATGTAGAGTGTACATCCTATACAAAGGAATCCTAATGCCTTGACTCGTGTCTGGAATCAGGATGGAACCTGTCTGTACAGTACTAACCAGGACAGCTGTCTGGTACTGGCTTCCCATATGCATGTAATTGTAAATCAGTTCAGTAAAGAATGAAGTTTGCTTAAAATACTCATGCAGTGTGATAACATCTGCCAGAACAGAGGACAAATGTGAACCTGTCCAAAGCTGAGGGGAAGGGGTACACATGTGCGAGGAACAGCCTCAGCTAGGCAACAGTGCAGTGGCAGTCAAGTATAAAGTCACAGAGGGGTTGCATTCATATACCACCAAAGAAATCTGAACAAGTACCTACCCTCGCTCTCTTCTCGAAAATAAATTTACATACCCATGACAACTGGAAGTCTGGTCTTGAAAACTGTATGTGCGAGTGCAAGTATTTGCAGGGTGTGTTATGGCTCTGTGCCACAGAGGACAACCAGAATCTTCTGTGTTGTTTTGTTTTCATTCAGGAGGAGATCTGAACCAGAAAAGCGTGTCCAACAAAAACACAGCTGTCTGGCAGATATTTTTCATAGCCTGCCTGGACTTGCTAGTGTCTTATATACAGTATGCACTGACAGTAACACGTTAACGAGAACCTTCCCTGATAATTTTAACAACAAACAGGAAGCTCCCTTACCTTCATGGAAGTTCCTCTGCAAGCAAGAGTAATTTTTTTAGAAGTTGCCCCCAAGGATGGGAAGGGATCATAAACTTCCCCCAAGGGGCTCATTGCTTAATCCCTTCCACTTCACGGTTGCTAGCCATGCCTCCACACTTCGACGTTTTGGGACATCTGAATAGGGAGAGCCCGGGGCGCACTCCACATAAGTCTATGGAGTGGCCTTTCTAATCCATTTTTATGTCTTAACCTGAGCTTTGGAAAAATGAACTGTTAGCTAAGCACTGGCTTTCACGGTTTCCAAAGCTCCGGTTAAACAACACAAAAATATATCAGAAAAGCTGCTCCACAGACTTGTATGGAGTCTGTCCCTGGGCTTCTCCTTATTCAGATGTCACAAAACATCAGAGCTCAGGGGTATGCCCAGTGAATCCACGACAGAACGGCGGCAACACAGACCGCAAAGTCGTCCACAGAGACAACCGCATCGCGCAGAACGCAAGGCCGTCATGACAACGGAGTGCGGACACAGACAGCGATGGCACAATCGGCGAATGGCCAGTGGCTGCAGGGCATGGCCGCGCGGGACCACAGCGCACCCGGGCATGCGGCGCCCACCCACAGCCTGATAGCCAACACACGCACCACAAGGCAGCTGGGTCCAGCAATCCAGCCCCCCTCAACGTACGGGGCGCACAAACAGCACTGGAGGATAGGTCACACGACCGCAACTGGCACAGCAGGGAACAGCCCCAGGCACCTCGAGCATGGCCCCGCCGGACACAGACAGGACAGGCCTGCACAGGGTGGCTGGGTGCCGTGGTGGCCACAGGGGGGCAACGCATGGCACAGGGGACCACAAGGCAGCACAAGTGCCACTGCTACACTGCCACAGTGATGCAGGGGCCCGATGACAGAACACAGACAGCCACAGGAAATGGCACACAACCCGCACCCTACAGATGGCAGACAGCGCCGTGCATATGGCCCTATGGGCAAGGGCATCCACAGCAGTGCCAGATGGACACCGCCACCACAGAGCAGCTGCACACTGCACCGTCCCCGTGGGGTGCCATGGTCAGACACAGGACAGCCACAGCCAGGTATGTGTACAGAGATGTTTATTGCATATACAAACCAATACCCAGTGCCACACGCCCGTACCCTTGCCCAGAACACCCCCCCACGCCAGCTGATTGCCAGTAGTCCCACGTGGCACAGTCCACAGGTACACAGGTGTTCAGACCTGGAGATGGACGTTCAGGGCAATGCCCAGGAGGTAGTCCCTCAATGGCCGTGTCTTGTATTGCTCAACGATGTGCAGTATATGGTCCGTGACATCCCGGGCCCTCCTGCGACTGCTGGACACCTCACTGCCGCATAGCAGCTGCTGGTGCCTCAGCTCTGTCAGGTGCTGTTGCACACGGAGAACCTCGATGAAGCGCATGATGGCTGGATGCGCTGCGCCCATCAGGGCATTGAAGCCCCTGTGCCCCCCCCCTCCAGGGCACTGGTGGTCCTGGGTAGGCCCTCGCGGACAGAGGTGTACACATTCCAGAACTCCAGTGGATAGGTTGCCTGGCGCCTCACACCACTGCGAACCGAGCAACCCAGCCATATGTCCTCGAAGTAAACGAGGTAGGGGCACAGGGTGTCCTCAAATGGCTCAAAAAAAGGCCAGGCCCGTAGCTCCTCACAGGCGCTGACAACGTTCCCTGGTGGCACAAAGGCTAGCACTGTCAACATCCGAATGTGTAGGGCGAACTCGTCATTGGTTACATACAGTTGTGCCAAGTCCCCATGCTGCTGTAGCTTCCTCCACAGGCACTGTGTAAAATGGAAAAAGCAGCCCCAGATCTGAGCTTGTGGGTATACCGTGCGGAGTGCCCTGAAGGCTGCAGGCTCGAAGTCGATCATAATCAACACTGGGCTTAGGTCTGGGCACAGCTCCTGCAGCTTACACAACATGGCTGTGTAGCAGGCTACTGTTCTGCTCCCCATCACAGCATACACCGCTGACAGCACGGTCTTGGTCTCCACACCATACAGGCTGTACAGCTGTTGGAATAGCCTTGGGCTGGTCCTGAATGTTCCATCGGCACACCAAGCAGCACCGTGGGATAGGTACTGGAGGTTCTGCTGTGTGCTGAAGATTAGGAAGCGGCCGGTGGTGCCCCTGGAGTCATGGAGCAGGAGCTGCTCGCCCACATCGGACAGCTGGTACTCCACTAGGATAGTGAGTGCCGCAAGTGAGCTTGGATCCACTGACACCCTCTGCACCCATCGCCGTGCCCTCTGCACCATCTGTTTGAGGTGCGCAGCTGGAGGTATTCGCCCGCCGACTGCATCAGACAGCCCACTGCAGCAAGCCATGACGACCTGCTAACTGCTATCGATGTTACTGCCTGCCGCCTCACATCCGCCTGGACCTGCCGCACCGCCACCTCTGTGCTGTCTAGCACATGGTTGTGCCAGCCTGTGAGCGACACATCGTCCACCTCATCCACGGCACTGGCCCGCATGGTAATGGACACACTTCCAGTATGTCACCGATCCGCATGTCCTCTCCCTCTGGTACAGAAAACCACAAAATGACAGGAGGTTGTTTCCCTGGGCACTCTGCAGGAATTGCAGTGGCATGTCTACTTCCGTCCCCTGTTGACATGTATGTGGAGCCCCGGTGGGGTTTATGACATGGCGTTGTGTGTGTTAAGCCCACCTGGACCTCTCTGACTAAAGCAACCTGCCGTCCCTGTCAGCCTGCCTGTGTGTGTGCGGCGCTGTATCTGTGCGTTGATGGGCTTTCTGTATGCTGTCATTGCCGGTGGTGTAGCCTTGTTGCCTGGGTCCTCCTGCCCGACGTCCAGCACATCGATGTGCAGCACTGTGCGGCATCTGCCTTTTTGGGGGTTGTGCGATCACCCTGCAGCATGTCTCTATCAGTGCCCTGTCACTGTTGGCGCCCTATCACCCTGGCGGGGTTCGAGGTGCTGCTGTTGCTGTGTGTGGTTCATGGTCGGGGTGTTGAGGTGAGAGGTGCATACCACGCCCAGCAACTGGGAAGTAGAAGAGATCGAGCAGAGATACTCTTAGGGGCAATTTACAATCCTTTCCCTTCTTTAGGGGCAACTTGTAAAAAAATTATTTTGCATGCAGAAGTACTCCAATGATGAAGGTTAGGGAACTTCCTGTTTGTTTATAAAAGTTTTGAATTTTAAAGAGAAATGATCTCTTACTTAAAAGTCTTTTTTTCCAAAAAAAAGGTTTTAATTTACAGCAAAAAGTTATTTTTTAATTTAGGATTTTTATCCCCTTTGATCCAGAAAACTGTGATGGGTATATACTGTACACAGAATACAGGCAGACAGAAGTGAGAAAAAAATAAGTGCCCTTGCTGGGAATCGAATCAAGGCCACTCAGAATATCGTTCCACTGCACTACCAGCTGGACTGCAAGCACAACTGGAATCTTGGGGCTCCCAAAGACCATTCTTTCTCAGATGCATAATAAGGAGCAACACAAATTTTAATTACATTTAAGTCACAATGGTACTATGTGCATGTACAGGAACTAAAAACTGACAGACTGACAACTAGGGCACTTAAATATGTTTCTTACCTTTTGTCTGTATTTTTTGTCCTCAGCCTGCTTTTGTGAATGGGGCCTCCTTTGGCACTGCCATGCCCTTGAAGGAGATGTTAAGGTACCCAGTCTCCAACCCTGGTGCCACCATTTTATCACCTGAAGTGCTCCATGGATATAATCAAATAAGTTTCAAGCAGCAATATCCTTAAAATGTGACAATGTTTGGTCTCATGGACTCTGTCATTAAACATGAAACTGCCTTTTTTTTTTGTAAACACCTTACAACTGAACATACCAGAGGTCACTTCTTTCCTGAGATAGTCCGCCTGGAGAGCAGAACTTGTCTCTAGCTGTACTTAACATTGTTCTAAAGAATTGTGTATCTTTATTCACAAGGACCGAGAGACACATATAAAAGGGAAAAAAGAAACCAGATCCACATCCTGTGAAGCAAACAATGCAGAGACTAGTGTTTAGAGGTTGTTTTCATCCTTCGCTATAAAGTTCATCAACATAATAGGATTTTTTTTTAACTCATACTAAATTACATATACGAGAAAGGCTGGAGCAGAAACAGCTAACTGTGTAATACAAATACACAGTTCATGACTGCAAAAGCCACTGGTATTTTCAGTGTTCCCTGTAATTTTCTAGCACTGAAGACAGTAGAAAAAAAGGCTACTAATCAGTAAAGAGGTGCAGGAGCCTCAGGCTGCCCTGATGGCCCAGGCAACCAGTGTTCAGAAGCGAGCTCAGAAAGTGGAGTCAGGAGGCAGGCCAGACCGTAGTGGTTGCCGCATGGCAGTGACCTGAGGTCAGGGAGGGCTGGTGTCAGGCTTCAGTGCCACAGTGACCACTGAGGTGGGCTGAGGGAGCTTTCTCCCTTCACAAGGTGGGGAGGGGGGAGGTAGCAAGAAGGGGAAAAAAAACAAAAACATACTGTCTACATAACAGCTTGAGGTCCTAGAAGGCCATTTTTAAGCTATTAAGGAATCAAGAACCATGCCACCTACTATGCAAGAGACACATTTCACTGTTCTATTGAAGCCTAATAAAGACCCCACTATTTGTCCAAATTTTAGGCCCATTTCTCTCCTTAATGTAGACAAAATATTAGCCCAAATTCTTGCTTTTCGGTTAGAGAAGGTTCTACATTCACTTATACATAAATCTCGGGCGGGCTTTATGTAGGGATGGCAGGGCAGTGATAATATCTATGCTGTGTTAAATTTGATACAGATTGCTTACTAGGGACCCGGATTCTGTGGCCTTAATAGCTATCGACGCTGAAAAAGCATTTGATTCTACTGAATGGAGCTATTTGTTCAACACACTTTTGGCAGTAGGCACTGGCCCCGTTTTTCAAAAGTGGATGGGACGTTTATATTGCTCTCTGAGAGCATGAGTACTGGTAAATGGGTTATTGTCAGAGCCTTTTTCTTTGCTTTGGGGAACGAGACAGGGTTGACCGGTAAGCCCCTTGTTGTTTTTGTTAGCTATTGAGCCTCTTAACACTATCCTTCGCCAACACCCAGAGATTCATGGTATTCTGTGGGGGGATCCTTTTCTACTCTCCATTATGCAGATGATTTACTTCTACCTTTGTCCATGTGGAATCATCCCTGCCTATAGCTTGGGATGTGCTAGATTCATTTAGTACAGTATTGGATTTGAAAGTAAATTGGGCTAAAACGCAAATATTACCTCTTTATAATGCGAATCCCAACTGGGCACATATCCGACCACAAAAATTGAAATGGGCCTCAAAAGGTATCCGATATCTGGGGAGGCACATTTCTAATAATCTACAATATACGTGCTCTAAAAATACACAAGACTGGTTGACTGGCTTGACCATGGACAAGAGTAGATGGACCAAACTTAACCACTCTCTCTCCCGATAAGATTGCTGCTATTAAATTGATGGCATTTCCAAAGCTTTTTTATTGCCTCAGTACCTTAGCAATGCCTATACCCTCTGGGTGGTGCAACAAAATAGATGGGGCCTTTTTGAATTTTATATGGGAGGGGAAGGTCCCTTGTTTCAGCAGGAAGATTGTGCGGGCACCTACCAATATGGGTGGTTGGAATAGCCCTGGCCGTGGGCTTACCATGAGTGTGATGGCTTTAAACAAAGTTTGCAATGGCTTCATTCAGACTACAGCTAGGCCCCATTGTGGGTGGAAATGGAACAATCTATTATGGGAAATGTACCATTAACTACGGTCCTAAGGTATCCTCTCCCTTATCCAGCTCATCTTTCTTATCCTGTGTTATTTACTAGGCAGACCTGGAAGAAGTTGATTCAATTATTAGGGTGGGATCATAAGTACTTGGGTCCTTTTAAACCTCTGTGGAACAATTCTAATATACGAACTGGGGTTCTCGGATCTACTGGGCTACCCTGGGCCTCTAAAGGTATTTCTTTAGTGGGGGATTTGTCTGACCTGCAGACTGGAATTCTTAAGTCATTTTCCCAGTTGCAAAGCAGCTATGGGCTACCTGCTCATCACATTTGGAAATATTTCCAACTGCGGCATGCTTTTGCAGCTTGGGTTATGAGGGATTATAAGGTGATGCATACAGAATTGACAACACATTTGCGTACTTCACTTACCTTGTCTAAGGGCCACACAAGCGTATTACATAAGCTCCTTCAGAAAGCTTATGCCCCAGACTGGGAATCCCATAGACTGAGATGGTCCGAGGAGACTCAGGAACCTTTGTAGACAGACCAGTGGGTACGTTGTTGGATGGAGACTCACCGAGCCTCTCCTGATCCAAAGGCCCAACTCATCCAAAACAAGATTTTGCGTAGATGGTATAGGACGCTAGTCAAACTGATGAATCTGGGCCTTTCCACCTCAAACATTTGTTGGAGATGTGGCTTAGAATCTGGTACTTTATATCATATCTTGTGGGAATGCACCTTAGTGAAAGATTAGTGGAAGGATATCATTACGACTATAGAAGGAATTCTGGAAATAGAGGAACCAGGCTCCCCCTGCTTTTGGATTCCAGGTGATCCATCATTTCTGGATGTAAAAGTGGTACAGTTTAACGTGGTTCTTTACACAGCTGCACTGGAGGCCAAGAGACTCCTTTCTAAGTGGCAGACCACTACCCTTCCTTCATATACACAGTGGTGGCAGACCATGTCTAGAACAGCCTCTTATCAACATGTGCTGTTTTGGAGGAGGAAAGCACTATCTAAATTTCATCGAGCCTGGAACTCTTGGCTAAGCTTTATTGGGGTGAGTGTTTAAATATGATTTTAGCCTTCAGTATACTTATTGCCCAATAAATCTATTAATTGTTGACACTTGTATTATAGGAAGTCAGCACCATTTTATAGGATCTTCTGTATTCTACGGTAATTGGGGAAGATTGTGCCATGTTATTATTATTATATACTACTTGAGCAGTTATAGTGATATGTGTGTGTGTGCATGCATATATATATATATATATATATATATATGGGTATCTGACTTTAAGTTGCTACTTTGACTTACTTGATTGTTTTTATAGTTCTCTTTATCAACAATGATAGGTCACTGGATCCTTTGTATGGTACTATTGACTTAATTTGTTAATTACCTGAAATTTGGATGTTATTGATTTTGGTGTCTTGGAATTTGTCATTTTGGAAAATAATAAAGTGTTTATTATACAAAAAGAAAAAATTATTATGTCCCATCACCCCTATTTGAATCACCAGATATGCTTTTTGATGAGGATCCCTCTGAAGAAGAGGATCTCTGTCATACCTCACACCTGAGGTTTGTAGGACTTTACAGTTAAAGGAGGTGCAAGCAATGGAGGCTCTGGACATAAACCTGATACTGTCTGCGTCTTCCTCTGCACCAAAGTGTTTCCCAAATTTTGTGTACTGCGACCAAATTATTGAGCAGGAATGGGCAAGCACAGACCAGATAAAGCCTCTACCTAGACCAGAGGTGACATGTTGCCCATTCATGAAATAGAACTCCCAGAAGTGGCCCCGGTGGATAAGGCTGTGCATTATTCAGTTAAGCACACAACCATACCTACTGAAGGGCAATTGGCCTTAACTGATGCACATGATAAGCCAGTGAACGACACAAGCAGAAGGGCTTTTGCCTCAAACAGCATAAATATACACACATCCAATGCATCTTTTATTGTTTCCAGAGCTCTGAGCCTCATGGATTACGGCTCTGGGTAGTTTTGTTACTCCAGACTCTGAAGGCGCAAACATTTTACAGCTGGTAGTCATGACTTCCACTTTTCTAGGGGATACCACAGTGGACAATTTACAAATGTCAGCACACTCCACTTATAACAGTGTCAGCCATGCGGGGTGTATTGGTCAGACACTGGGCCGCAGACCAGGCGTCAAAGGCAAAACTGTTTGACTTGTCCTTTGAGGGAGGACTGTTATTTGGATCTGATCCGGATGACATCTTAAAAGATCTCCAGGATAAGGATACTTATCAAGGGGAAGGAACTGTGCATTTCATGAAGATGATGTACTAGGCTTTCAGGGAGAAAGAGCGTGGGGAACCTGGCATCTGCAGATCTCCTACCTGTCAACCAAAGAACAGCACTGGCATCTGCTATGAAAGCTGCCACCTAGAGAATAAAGTGAGGCCACAGTAACCCCACTGCCACAGTGTGGGACAACCAATGGTGTAGTTAGGTGGGGCAGGTGCCCCCGCCCTCCCCAGCATGTTTTACAATAGGGAATTTCAGGGACAGTTTCCTTTTTTCCCCCCCAATACTGGTTAGGGGAGGATATATGTTGTTTCTTTTGGAGGAGCGGGTTGGGTGATCGGCCTGGTGCCTGCGCCCAAGTATGGTTATGTGCGAGTGCCTGTACAGACAGGACACCTGCCGAGTCAACAAAGTAAGTAGGCAGAGCTGGGACCCAGAGGGCTGCTGCATACAGCTGTAGAGAGTATGTGTCACTCTATTTTGTGACATCAGATATATGACAGAAGGAGTAGTTCTGAGCTGCAGTAGCCAGTTAGGTTTGTGTTCCGGGCGGAAAGCAAAAACAATCCGACGCACACACTGAGTCAGTGGAAGATAAAAAGTTATTAATACAAAAAGCACACACCAAGGATCAACTACCCATGTGCATTGGCTCACTAAAAGGCTTCATCAGAGGGGCTGAGTTGCGGGCAGCTGTGTTGGTGAAGTCTCTGTCAGAGGAGAAAGTCAGCTGGGTCCCAATTGGTGCGCCTGTGTGTACAGTGGGGACATGACTGACCGGGTTTATCAAGAATGAGACAGTGACGTTATCTGGGCTACTGGGTGGGCCAAGGTGCACCTTTACTTACTGTGGCCAAGCAGTCAGGACTGACGGATGGTAAAAGTCAGAGTGAGATTATCTATGAACATATGAAATTGCCAGCAGAAAAGGCCCATAGGTCTATCAAGTCTGCCTGAGTGTGCAGTTCACAGTATAAGTACTACTGCAGCTGCCCTCCCCACCCCCACCCACCCAATCCCTTCCTTCATCCCCTCCTGGTTATATTCCATCTTGTTCTTGCCTGTACTGCCCCTGCTCCTGACTCTATCCCATCCCTCCTTAAAGTTGTTCACTGTCTTCAGGTCAATTAACTCTTCCGGCACTGCGTTCCATCCAGCCACCGCTCTCTCCGTGAAGTAGTGCCTCCTCATCTCCCTCCTGAACCTCCCCCCCTTCCAACCTAGACTGTCCCCCCTCGTGACCCTTCCCCCCGTAAAATGGAATAATCCACCCTCCCTGACTTTCTGTCCTTTAAGTATTTAAAGGTCTCTATCCTATCCCCTCTCGCCATTCTATTCTCCAGTGAGTATATGTTGAGCTCCCTCAAACTTTTTTCATACAGCATCTCCCCTAGCCCCATGATCATCTTCACTGCCCTACGTTGCACCCCCTCCAGCAATTTCACATCCTTCCTAAGGTAAGGGCACCAGTACTGCACACAGTATTTCAAGTGCGGCTTCACCAGTGATCTATACAAGGTCAGGATGACCTCCTCTTTCCTGGAGAGGATACCTCTGGCAATGCACCCCATCTGATTTTCCCTTGCTGATGCCCTCCTACACTGCGCATATACCTTCATGTCCCCTGTGACTAGTACCCCCAGGTCCCTTCTCCTCCTCTGAGACTGCTACCTGCACCCCCACCCCCCCCCAGCCAGCAGCTGATCCTGGGGTTTCTGGCTGTGAGATGCATGACCTTGCACTTCTTAGCATGAAACCTCAACTGCCACTCCACTGACCACAGCTTGAGTCTAGCTAGATCCTCCCTGTGTGCTTGCCTCCCTTCCTCACTGTCCACGTTTGCACAAATCTTTGTGTCATCGTCAAACAGGCTGATTTTACTCTTGCCCCACTCTGCAATGTCCCCTATGAAGACACTGAATAACACAGGGCTCAACACTGATCCCTGTGGTACCCCACTGGTCATGGGCCTTGGCTTGGATGTGTCCCCCCCCTTTACAACTACCCTCTGTCTGCCCTGAAGCCAGCTCCCAATCCACGTCACCAGTTTCTCCCCTGCCACCAGGTCCCTCAGCTTGCCAGTAACCTCCCATGTGGCACAGAGTCGAAAGATTTGCTGAAGTCTAGATACAGGACATCCAGAGCATGTTCCTCAGCAACCGCCCTAGTAACCCAATCAAAGAAATCGATCAGGTTGGTCTGGCATAATATACCAGAGACAAACCCATGCTGTCTCTTGTCCTGTAGTCCATTCCTATCCAGAAAGGTTATCAACCTCTACTTCAGAATAGCCTCCATCAACTTCCCCAGTATAGAAGTCAAGCTTACGGGTCTGTACTTGCCTGGTTCATCCTTGGGCCCACTTTTGTGGAGGGGCACCATGTCAGCCATCCTCCAGTCCCTGGGACGTTCCCCATATCCAAGGAGGTGTTAAACAGGTCTGTCAGAGGGCCTGCCAACACCTCTGCTAGTTCCTTCAGGACACTAGGATGTACACCATCCGGTCCTGGTGTCTTGTTCACCCGCACAGCTTTAACGCCTTTTAGAACCCTATTCTCCTGGATGACCCCGTCTGTTACCTCTGCCCCCCCACCACCCCTCCCTCCTTTCCCCTGTGGTATTGATCCATCCTTTTCTTTCGTGAACACTGAGCAGAAGTACTCATTGAGTGCCTCCGCCTGGCCTTCTCCTTTTTCTGCCCATCCCCCCTCCCTCTATTCTAACAATCTCGTCCATACAACTCCTCTTCTCCCTTAGTATCTGAAGAAATTTTTCTCGCCCTCCCTGATCCCCTGAGCCAATTTCAATTCCTTTGCTGCTTTGGCTGCCCTACTCACCTCCCTAGATGCCTTCAAGTATACCTCCTTCTCTTCCTCCCAGCCAGATTTTTTGAATCTGTTGAAGGCCAATCTTTTATCCCTCACCTTTCACTCCACTTCTCTGCTGAGCCAGCTACACTTTTTTGACATGGACTGCTTACTCTGAGGCTTGGGACATGTGTCAGTGGCCTCATTCAGACCCTTCCTTATGACTGACCACTTCTGTTCAGCATCCATCCCTGGGCTGATTCTAGCAATATCACAAGGAGTTGTATGAGAACGAGGAGTAATGGTTAATGGTTGTCTGTGACCTTCCAAGAGTAAGTAAAACAACACATAAAAGCTTACAGAGCTGCTGACACGTTTGGGAAAACTGTAAAATATTTAGACACGATTCAGCTTGTTTCATGTATCTTCTATGGATTTTTCCACTCCTTTATTTATTACTGAAGAAATTCCCACAAAACAAGATATTTATCCCGTAACTTTCACCTGCCTCTATAGCTTATGCCCTACTTGAAATCACAGTGTTCTGTTGTGACATCACACTCTGTTGCCACTGGAATACCAGGGATGTAACAGGCATAATATTATGACATCAGATGGGAAGAAGCAACAAAAACTGATGTGCACTCCAGGGACAAATATGTAAGCAATAACCCACGACAGAGTATGCGGTTACTGGGGATTAATCAACACCCCGGCTGCATTGTGAGGCATGAGTGTGTGATACAAGAATTTACTGCAGACCCGAGCTGTGGGATGCTTCATAGACCCCGAGGGCAATGCTTCATAAACACTGAGGGTGTGCATTAAATTAGAGTGTCACACATTCACCATTTTCTATTTTATATAATAAACTGGCCAGCAATTTTTACCAGCCTGACTCTCTAACTGATACACACACACACACACACTTCTTTACTGAAGCATACATTTTCTATTTGGTGATCATGCTCACCTTCAGCTGTGAAAGTCAGCCGCGGCTCAGGGAGACTCCGTTCCATTTGAGCTGGCGATAAGCGTGCTGCATGATCAATAGATAGTTTTTTCTTTTTTTTATTTCACAGTGGATATAGCAGATGTTTTTGAAAAAAAAAAAAAAAAAAAATGACCACGAGAAGAATGTTGATGTGGTGGCTCCTCGCTACTGGGGATACAGAGCTGCCGAGCAAGGAGCCGCCAAGTCTGTAGAAATCTTCAGCCTGCCCAGAAGGAGATGGAGACCCAATGAGGGAGCACCTGCTTTTCAGTGGCAAAGCGCGTGCTCGCTGTAATAACCCACAGGTTATTACGGTGAATATTAACTGGCTCAGCCTTAAGAAAAAAATTGCTGGCCAGTTAGTATTTCCCAGTAACCGCAAGCCCCAGAGTGAGTTATTACGCTTATAATATGGGTTATGTTTAAACAACAAAAAAATAATCAAGAAATGTGTTTTTTTTTTTTTGCTGTTTAAACAACAAGAAAGGTGCGGTATCCTGCCACCCTGTAAAACAGTCCCTAGGAAACAATGCATCCTGCATTGGTCTTATGTATAGAGAAATTGCACAGAGACACTATTGACAGGATTTGTGATACTGTAGTTGCATAGGACTCTGTGCAACACTGCCGAACACCTGTATTGCGCGTGCCCCCCCTCTCCACTTGCACAGTACCATAACATCGCTACTTTCACACATGGAAAATGCTCACTAAAATGCTCACTGAGAAGCGCCAGAACATTGACAGACAGAACTACAGATAACTGCTACTCTCAGTGTGGCACACACAGACACACATACAGATGTTTAGCAATTGTGTGCTGTATGTTCTGTGCCTGTACCAAAGGATACCTGGTGATACACAAAAAGACAAAAGGATGTTTTGCATTACAGCAGCACTTCTGACAGCAGGGAACCAGAAAGACTCTGCCGCTCACTGTCTCTCTCCTCTCACTCTTGCACTGTCAGGATCACAGCAGGAGAGAAACAGAAAGAGAGATAGAGAGAGAGAGAGAGAGAGAGAGAGAGAGACAGAGAGACACTAAGCGCTAGAAGACAGAGCCAAGGTATAGCAGCACTTCTGACTGCGGGCAATGGGGAACAGGACAGCCTGTGCAGGCTGTGCTGCTCACTCTCTCTCTCCTATCACTCTTCACTCTTCTCTCTCTCTCTCTCTCTCTCCCCCTCTCCCTCTCATAGCAACAGCTAGGTACAGCAGCACTTCTGACTGCAAGCGACCGGGACAGCCTCTGCCATTCACTGTCTCTCTCTCTCTCCTCCATCTGCTGTACTGTCAGGATCAGAGCGGGACACAGACAATGCACCAGACTAACACTTGCGCTGTTCTCAACCTCTCTCTCTCTTTCTCTATGAACATCGCACAGCTGCTCTTTACATTCTTGACAGCCAAACAGGATCACGTTCCCACTCTCTTTCTTGCTCTATTGCTCACCCAGTGTCATGCACCCACACTGGTTCCTGTCTATGTGTCTTACTCTTTGTCTGTGTCACCGAGGGAGTCAGCCGATCAGCGGAGAAACTGTCATGGTTGCATAGTGGAGACAGACACAGAAAGACATGTCACTCGTTTCTACAGCTGTCCCAGTCCTGTGGCTCAGTGTGTCTGTCTTTCTCCATCACGCTACTCTTAGCTGACAGCCTGCGGACATTGCAGACTACAGCACCCGAACTGTTCCCCGCCCCTCTCTCGCTCTTCCTCTGCTGCGCATGCAGGGAGAACAGAACACGGCTTCTCTTTACAGCCCTGACAGCTGCACAGGATCGTGCTCCCTCCCTCAACAACATGCTGGCAGACAACGGGTCAGAGCTGTGCCACACGCCTGTATTACTGTCTCCCCACTACAGGAAGTACAGATGGGAAGTGCACACCTTTTGTGTGTGTGTGTGTGTGTGTGTGTGTGTGTGTGTGTGTGTGTGTGCGAGCAAGCTCCTGCTGTACTGTCATTGTAAGGGGCACAGGCTGCTCTGACATTTTCGGTGGGGCTCTCGGAGCACAGGGCACTCCATACCAGACATGGCTCTGTCTGTGTCTTGCTCGCTCTCTCCTCTCCAAGGGGAGGCACGAGTGACAGCTAAATATAAGTAGACGGACAGGGCAATACTAAATCATTCAGGGATTGTGAGCTGACTCAATAGAGACAGACTGACAGAAACACAGTCTGCACATTTTAGCAGTCAGTCCTAGGCAGTGTGGGCTCCATGCCCAGAGATCCGCGGGGCGGGTGGGAAGGGAGGCGACACAGTGAAGAGACTGAGAGACACACAGATACACATACTAAACACCCAGCAGTCTCTGTCCCAATTCAGTACCTGCTCCGTGCTCCGAGATCTGTGGGGAAGGCACTACCGCTTGCTAAGCTCACAATTACAAATGGCTGCTTCTCACGCTGCAGTTGTCAGCCAGAGAAAAAGAGCCATTCTGCCCAGTGATTCCCACTCTGAACTGTTCACAACAACGGTGAGTATATGGTGCATTAATACACAGTCAGGTGGAAGCCCTGCACCAGTCAGCTCAATCCCTTTGCTAACCCCATGTTATAACCTGTTTTCATGCATACAACCACAGTGCTGTAATAAACAATGTTGATAAGAAATACACAGCTAGTGAGAAGTGTCAGCTGCTCTGTCCAAATATCTGTTTCAAAGTTGTGCTGGAGGCATTAGCAGCTCTTTAAGAACTCACAAAAAAGTCAACTGTCAACTAAGTTGAAAGAGCAAACAGCTATTAAATGAAAAGGCTAAAAGCTATATTTACAACAATTAGGCTTAACTTTAGTTATTAGTTTTTTGTTATTTGCTTTGGCTATATGTTATCTAAATGAGTCTTTCAAAAACTGCTGTGTTGTTGATATCAAAGTCTGTTTCCAAGGTAAGCACTACAAATGCCATAAACACGATGAGCACAGACAGGGGCAATCTAATGCTTTTTATACAAACTTCTTATCAGGCTACCTGTAACTATAAACCCTGGAGAGGAAAATTGAAAATGTACACCGTATTCTCCAGCGAACTGTAACAGTTGAAACATTATGTTTATGGATACACATGTTAAAGTGTAGAGTTGCTCTTTGGGCTGGTAGGGGCCGGAGTGGGCAGCTCCTGGTGAGCAGCAGCGTGTGTGTTTCTGTGTATATATGTACTGTAGTAACAGCGGTGAAATATTCCATCTTTTTGCCCACCACAAGAAGGCTCTAAATCCATTCAATGGAAACCAAGTGACGCCCTAACTGCATCAGAATATGTCTCCACCCACAAGGGTGATGAGACAAGTTGAGAACATCTGCGGAGGATGGACCAGTGTGGGCATGACTGGAACCTGCCAATCACCACAGGTAGAAATCTATCTTGTCCCACAAGGGTCCATTGCTGCCAGAGGAGTTCCTTGTAGCGTCGCCACATCTGGCAATGGTGCCTCTCCTCGACAGGGGATGAGGAAATCAAGGAACGCCAATGCCTCCCAGTTGGGCAAGAGCGCAAGCGGTGGCTTGACCAAGAGCTCGACTTCAACCGCTGACCCGAGGGCCAACACTGAGGAGAAGCCACCAGGGGCTTATTGCAGACCACAAGCTGAGGTGTGTGGAGAAGCATCAACTTCAGTAGCACGACCTCCAGTGTAGGCTGCTCCTGACCGCAGCCAGCCAGGGATACCGACCAGTCCACATCCTCCTGAATGAGGACTGGGAAAACTGGGGTCTTAGAGGTCAACTCCTTGTTGATCCCCTCTGACAGCTGTTTGATGGGGTCGAGAAAATCTTGACTGCCCGATCGGACACTGTCAAGGCCAACTAGCCTGAGGGGGACACCATGGGATTTTTGACTGGAGCTGAGCGCTTGACCCAAGTCAAGCGGTTGGTGGTGGTGGTGGGGTGGAAATCGAGGGAGCTGGGGGACCTCACTCTCTCCCAGCCCAACAACTGGTGTCAGTGGTGCTTGTGGCGTTTCTTACCGTGGGGGATAGGGCTCTACCTAAAGGCCTACAGGGCCCACACATCTTCCAGAATTCACCAGTGAAGGGAGCTCAGATGCTGGTCCCAACTGGGAGCAGCACTGAGGTTGACGAAGTGCCCACTGCAGCAGAAACTGCTGCCTCTTCCATGGCCACAAGCTGTGTAGTAGACCTCGCCACAGAGGAGGCCTTCTTCCAGCCTTTCAACTGAAGCTTCGCTCCCTCTCGTCTGGCCAAGAAGAATAAAACCATGCCACGCAATCCTCCAAAGAGGAAGGGAGCATCATCTAGCACAGGCCATAGCCCGAAACATCATGTGCAGCCCTCGAATAGTAGAGGCAAGACATGTGTGGGTCCATCAGTGACATTTACTGGCGGCAAGTGATGCAGAATCTGAAGCTTGGAGCTGGCTTAGCCTCCTCTGGTTCCATCTTCTGCTAATGAGGCTGGATCTGAACCAAATGCAAAGAGAAGCAGTCAAGGAACTTCTAGAAACTGAGGAAAAATAACAGAAATCGCCAATGGCCCACTTGGTAGCCTACAACGCGCAAACCAAACTGTTCCAGCAGAAAGGAAGATCTGACATCACAGGGCACAATCAAGGGTTATACCGCCCAGGTGGTGGGAGGAACGTAGCTTGAAGATGTTCTGGCAAATCAGCACTTTCCAGTGGCACTGCCTATGTGTGCATAGTGAACTGTATTCACGCACTGGCTGCCTATGTGTGGACAGTGAATTACATTCATACCCCTAGACTAATGGATGTGCTGCAAGTTCCGGATGTCAAGATATGCTGTTTGTAATTAAAGTATGACTCCCCCACCCCCAGGAGGGGGCTTACCTGTACTGCTGTTGCCACCCTCCTGAGGACCCAGCCTGTGGAGGGGCTGTGGGATAACAGATGAACTTCAAGTTCAACGCACAATCTCTGTGTGATGTTTATTCAAAATACAGCAGATAACCTTAAGCAATGGCATATCCCTTCTTCAGTACATCAGTTTGCAGTAACAGACTATGTCATTTCTCTGCACTTAGCCAGCACCTACTAACACTGATCTCTGATCTAACTTAGCAGTTGAGACTCAGCCTCCACCCCTATGTGGGCCATTTGCGTAGGTAGTGAGGACTCAAATACAAAAAAAAAAAACTGTAGACAAAGAACCTCAATGCAGAATCACTGAAAGAAGGGTTACACCAAAGGACATTAGCAACAAATCAAGTTTCAAAGAAATACAACATCACACATACGTTCATAATGCAAAGCATCATGGGATATATGCAAATCACCATGACATTTCAGATTTGTTCAACTTACAGCAATTTACATGCATTTCAAACTGCACAACTAACCCAATTTCCATAACAGTCACTTAGTACTTTTTACCATTATCAAAAACACCTAGTGCCATAGTATTTTCAACATTTACAGGTTTCATAAACATAAGGTATAACACATCAAGGTATTTTAAGACATAGTGCTATTACATACTAAATCCAACAACGATAAACACAACCTGTTTTACATACGCTTAGCGGTTATCACAATAACCCTGTACGAGGACCTGAGAGGGAAAAGGAAAATTAAAGAGGCCACTATAGCATAGTCAAGAAAGGGAAGGGGGTGCCCACAGGTGGCCAACCTTATGGACTAGAAATTGTAAAGGACAGATTAATCTAAGAAACAGAAGAACTGTTGCAACAGATTTAAGAAAAGGTCGATCGTCAAGAGTGGCAGGAGCTTCCAGTCACATAGCCCAAACAGTTGCTGGTGCTGCAGCGGCTGGCTTTCTCCTACTTGACTGCGTGTGGCACAGTGAGAGAGAGGCCACGCTGCAGTATGATCATCAGGACCTCCTACACCCTTTGCTGTGGCTGTGTTTCTTCAGTCCCTGTTCCCTGATTCTGAAAGAGGGGACCAGGAACGCCAGGACCACTGCTCCTCTTCGGTGCCTCATGCACCACGTGGATCAGTGATCAGTTAGAGCGGGCCCGCAAGCTGCAGGGGCTCCTCCCCAGCACTTCCCACTCTCCTCACCTTGCCAGCCATACAACTTGTGCACATACTACCCCACCACCAAAATGACAACTGGATAGTAGCCCAGGAGGGCTACTATCAAACCCAAGGACCAGCACACAATTGGGGCAGCAAAACAAAATAAAATTAAGACTTTGGAGCACAAGGCTCCAACAAAGACATGGGCACAGCCATCTTGTACCCCCTGATCTGGTGGTTGTGCCAATCAGTGCATTAGAAAGCCCCACCAGAGACAGCAAAGATTTGTGGGGGAAATTACATCAGAGGACCTTCCCCAACTGTACTGGTGGGCTACAAGGGCCAATCAGAGTGCAGGACAGGGCAGAAGAACTGATGTACTGCCATACCTGTCCAATAAGGCATGGATTGGAGGGAAAGAAGCCTCTGGGCTCTTGAGAAGCCTTTAGCAGTCTATAAGAGATCCTGAAATGTTCAGACCTGCTGCTGCTGAGACAAAGCGAGACACCAGGGCAGCAATCCTCCGAGCCCTCACCAGGGTTCATTCAGAAAACTCTCTGTGAGCCTTATCCTGGAGTTACTCTGTTCAGACACTGTTCCAGACAAGCCTCTGTGGGAAGAAACTGTTGAGTGTGTGTGGGTCACTGCTGTATACCATCACTGCTGAGCTGTAGCGAGTGGAGACAGAGACCTGCATCCTATCCAGCTTGCTCTGGAGCCAGGTAACAGGGGCCTGCTAGCCCTTATCAAGTGGGGTGGCTAGGGGAAGAGGGAGTGATGGGATGAATTCCCTGAATACATAAAAACTCCTGATTTGGAGGGGAGCTGGACCGTGGAGGTCACTCCTGAGGTCTGGGCTCCTTGGGAACTGGGAAGCCGATGCACAGTGCTCCTTTATCCTGAGAGCTGAACCGGAAGGGCTGTATCCTGAGAGGTGTGAGACAGAAGTGCTGTCCTGCTGCAGAATGTCCAAGAGAATCCAAAATGTTTCATCCCCAAGCCACTGGGGTCTGTTCCTGACTGCTACCTGACCTGCTGCAGTGTGCTGTTCCCCACCTCGACTGAACTGCTGCATCTGTGGGTCACGCGAGTGTGGACATTGCTGGCTGGGGCATTTGTACTTCTCCAGCTGTGGATTACCCTTACTGCATTTGTATTACAGTTGCGGTTCAAGCATTTTCCTGTTGGATTTCAAACTCTTTAAAATTGTGCTAGCATACTACCGCCTGCCTGCGGGGTTAAATCGCAAGCTTGCCAACTTTCACCAAGTGCACCACTGAAAGAACCCGGGCAACGTAGCTACCAGGCCTGCGCCAGGCAGGGCTTGCATTAGCACTATTAAAGTTGGGGTCAGTCTGACACTCAGTTTCAAATGCTGGGAGTCAGACCAGAAAATCTTTGGGATGAAAAATTTCTCAAGTGGCTTTGTACAATATTAAGAGATACTTTTTCTGCTAGCCTTTCAATATTCAGGGTCAGTGCTGAAGCACTTTTATTTTTGTGCTTCAAAATCTTCAAAAATCCCATTTGAGGACTTCACTAGGGGGTTAATGCAAGCCCTGACCAAGACTCTAGTGTAATTTCTGGTACCCAGAGTCATTGTTTATTATGACATACTTGTAATTGTTTTTGTTTTACTACTGGAACCAGATAAAGAGTTTACCGCACCCTGTGTAGTATAATTCATATGTTTGTGCCCCTTGATGTGGGTGTGTGTGGGGGGACTTCCTCAAACTGTGCGGGATCTGAGAAGGTGGCAGTGATCCACAGTACAGTGTCTCTCAGGGTGCACTGTTACAGTGTGGGAGTGCTTAAGGTGACATGCAGCTGCTTAATGCTTTCTTTCTCCCAGCTGCCAGGCCTGTGGTCTTAAATAAAAGCACTGTTAATTGGTTAAATTTTACTTCTATGTGTGCACCTAGTTTGTGCAATCTAAAGTGTGTACTGGTGAAGGTAACAACTGCCCTGGTGGTCCCCAGGGGGTGGTTAAGTCCAGTGTAGGGAGGTGGGTACATACTGCATCCCAGTAGGTATAGCAGGTACTGCATATAACATCTGGCCCACTTATTCTCTCTGGGGAGAGGCACCACGCTATTTATTATTTGTTCTGGGACAGACCTCCGCTACCACAGGAGAAAGAACAAACCTGAATCCCACAGCCAAGTGGGCCCTGCAGAGTGACCAGGCAGGGGAATTACTCAGGACATGGCGTCCCAGGGGTCACACCAGTACAAGATCAAACACAGGATTCTACCACAAATCTTAATGCAGCCCCTTTAAAATGTAGGCAAAAGTCATCAGACTGGACCTTAAGTTATGTTGTTTTTTCTTAGCAGTTCAAAATAAAACAAAAAATATAATCTGCAGACTTAGCAGTGCCATGAAATAAAACCTGAATACAATCATGTCACAAGGTCATCTTAGTTTAATACTACAGCGCATTTTAGAAAAGGGAAGGGCGTTCTTGTGGCCTAAGTTTCAGTGGTATAGACTTCTTGTTACTCCTCAGAACTGCGGTACTGACAATTTGGCTGGCACCACAATAGCTGGTTCTGCGATGTGAATGTAATATGTGAGATGATTTGTGCAGTGGGTTGGGGTGGACACTCAGGGGCATGCACAGATACAGTGATGGAAACACAGAGAAACACACACACACACACACACACACACACACACACTCACTATGACAAGTGCACACATACTTTCTAACGTTCACACACAGATAATCACAAATATAGTAATGTACACACAGCGACATGTACAGAGACGCACTGATTTACAGGGTCTCCCCTAAAACACCTGTGCATGGGGGTGCCCCATCCTTTTGAGTCTCTAACATTTTGTACCACCATCCATCCCCCCCCATGTTTAAAGCAAGCACTGGACCCCAATACTGTTACAATTACTGCAGCTGACTGACTTTAGAGAGTAAAACAGCAAAGGAAAGGTACTCTAGGGCCACAAAGAAACATGCAGAAAGAAAAAAAAGTTTATGGACCCAAGAAAAGGAGGAAATAAATCAGAGCGTAGAAGGGGGCTGCACAAATTGTGCCCATGTTCCTCGACAAATGCCCTCATCCTTTCCATTATTTTTTTTCTGGGGGAAATACTGCCAAATGTACACAGACAAATATATAAATGAGAAGAATACACCTTTCCTTTTTTCCTCCTTGTGATGTTTACTGGACTTGCCCGCCTTACTATTATGTATAAATTGTAAGTGTGCCTACCTGCCCATTTCTCCCACAGCTAGGCTTCCAAACTGGTCAATATTACTTTTCTGTAAAAACTGTATGCTGAAATAACTTCAATACTGTTGCTGTTATCCATGTGGTGTATAATCTTCTGTGGCTGTCCTCTGCCGTTACATATTTGTGGACAGTTCTCCTGCATTATGTAAATGATTGTTCATCACTGCTGTATTTTTACATTGTACTCTCCCGGGTCGTGCCTGAAAATAGGCAGGATTTTTTGCCTAGTGCACTTACCCGGTTACCAAAAGCTAATAAATAAATAATTGATATTCCAAGCAGTTTCACTGGATCAGTTGCAAATGCAAATTCCTCCTCCTCCTTGATGATCACAAAAGGCACGAATTAAAGGAAAGCTCAGCAAAACAGTGCTTGCAATCACCAGGGCTGCAGAAATAGCAGATTAACATACCTTGTAAAGTTTACAATGACTGCGGCTAACCTTTGAAAAGTTATTTGTTGTTTGTACGGTGGTCCTGGATGCTCCATTTCTAAGGTGCCGCTGCACCGGAAGACAGAGTGTGACCTTAGTACCTCCCGGATCATCCTGTCCTTTGCGGAATGCTCGTTCATGACGAGTGAGGCACATTTACACCGAGTAAAAATAAACTATGTCCCCTATAGAGGTCTTTGAGCTGTACCACTACAAGCAATTCCCATTGAAAACGGAGCAGTGGACGCTACTGCGCATGCCCGAACTCGGAGCTGGAATTTTTTTTTTTTTTTACCCCCACGTGCCGAGTACAACCACTCCTTCAAGCTGATAATGGCCCCCACACCCTTCCGTTTCTCCCTCGAGGCTCCTTACCTCACATCGCAGCCGCTAGGGTAATCCAGCGTATACCTTCGCTGGACGGGTCCCTCTCTTCCGAAGGGGAAAGCACCGGGGGAGGCAAGCCAGCACATACAAATTGGCCCCATGCTGCTGAGGCCGGACATGGCTCCACGGGAGATTGGAGAAGGAGCAGGCAGGCCAGCAGCCGTCATCTGGCTGAGCTCAGTGCAGATTTTCTGGTCCCACAGGTATTGCGGTCCTCTTGCAGTGTTCCCGGTCTCCACCGGGGGCCGCTGCAAAGTGAAACATTCCCAGAACCTGCCCCAGGAGAGGACAGCAGTCCTCCGGACGCTCAATCCTCTCCTCCTCTGCCAGCCCCCAGTGACTGAAATCCGTTCCCGAACCCAGGTTGCCGACATGGTTCGAGATGTGGCATCCAGCACCTCAACCCTCTGTGCCACCGGGCTGGCCCAGGAATTTTTAATAACAAAGTTAACCACCTTATGCTGCTCCGTTTTCAGTGGGAATTGCTTGTAGAGGTACAGCTCAAAAGACCTCTACATGGGACATAGTTTATTTTACTTGGTGTAAATGTGCCTCGCTCGTCATGAAGGAGCATTCCAGCAAAGGACAGGATGATCCAGGAGGTACTAAGGTCACACACTGTCTTCCAGTGTGGCGGCACCTTAGAAATGCCGCATCCAGGACCACCTTACAAATAATAAATAACTTTTCAAAGGTTAGCCGCAGTCATTGTAAACTTTACAGGGTGTGTTAATCAGGCATTTCTGCAGCCCTGGTGATTGCAGGCACTGTTTTGCTGAGCTTTCCTTTAATTCGTGCCTTTTGGGATCATCAAGGAGGAGGAGGAATCTGCATTTGCAACTGATCCAGTGAAACTTTCTCCCTCAAGCTTCCTTACCTCACATTGCAGCCACCAGGGTAATCCAGCGTATACCTTCGCTGGACAGGTCCCTCTCTTCCTAGGGGGAAAGCACTGGGGGAGGCGAGCCAGCACATACAAATTGGCCCCACGCTGCTGAGGCCGGACATGGCTCCATGGGAGTTCGGAGGAGGAGCAGGCAGGCTAGCAGCCGTCATCTGGCTGAGCTCAGTGCGGATTTTCTGGTTTTCTGGTCCCACAGGTATTGTGGTCCTCGTGCAGTGCTCCTGGTCTCCACTGGGGGCTGCTGCAAAGCAGAACATTCCCAGAACCTGCCCCAGGAGAGGAGAGCAGTCCTCTGGATGCTCAATCGTCTCCTCCCCTGCCAGCCCCCAGCGACCGAAATCCGTTCCCGAACCCAGGTCACCGACATGGTTCGAGGTGTGGCATCCAGCACCTCAACCCTCTGTGCCACCGGGCTGGCCCAGGAATTTTTAATAACAAATTTAACCACCTTACACTGCTCCGTTTTCAATGGGAATTGCTTGTAGAGGTACAGCTCAAAAGATCTCTACATGGGACATAGTTTATTTTACTCGGTGTTAAATGTGCCTCGCTCGTCATGAAGGAGCATTCCGGCAAAGGATAGGATGATCCAGGAGGTACTAAGGTCACACTCTGTCTTCCGGTGCGGTGGCACCTTAGAAATGGCGCATCCAGGACCACCTTACAAACAACAAATAACTTTTCAAAGGTTAGCCGCAGTCATTGTAAACTTTACAGGGTATGTTAATCGGGCATTTCTGCAGCCCTGGTGATTGCAGGCACTGATTTGCTCAGTTTTCCTTTAAGAAAAGTGCTTGTTCTTATTGCAATGCCAGTTTGCAAGTCCCATGATAACTTGCCTACTAAATCATGTTTCAAAGATTATTTTCAAACTGTAAACACCACATGTCTGACAACATTCTGCAATATCAACAACACTTGGTCCTGCTTATTTTTTTACGTGAAGATGATGGTAGAATGTAAACAAAAAAAATTCCCCAATCAATACTCGACTGCATATATTAATTGGATGTACAAACACATCAGGGTTACAACTAAAACAGATCACTTTTTATTTGCCTCCTCTGTACTTCTGCTCATTAATAAAAGATTTCTTACCACATATTTTAAGTTAATTGCTTTGACTTGTTTTTTCTTTAAATCTGTTAAATAGCAATCAATGGAGGCATGCACTGCCTTGTTACATCCTGAAGAGTGATCTCTGTATAATCTCCTTAAGATAGCAACACAATGCTGTCCAAGGATCAGGTATTGACAGGCAGTGAGGAGAAAGTTAAGTGCAGCTGCTCCAGTTCCAAACCCCATAAACAGATGCCCGCCCCTGTAAGACTTTGTGTCTGAAAGCCTCTGAATGATGCAATGAATCTGGGAAAACTAAAAGTCCTGGGGGACTTCTGGACAATGACAGATGACCTGCTATAGCCCCTTCAAAAAGAAGGAAAAATAAAAATTTAAATACCTGTAAATGTTCTTTCTCCGACTGCTGGTCTCCAGGCTCATCACTTCTGGAAGGTCCTTCCTGGAACCACGTGACAGGCAGGAGGTATACAGACTTCTGCAGGAAGGGGGTATCCTCCCACTCATTTTCTCCAGACGTTAGTACTTCTATAGCCTTTGCCTTCTGAGGAAACATAACTTGGAACAAACAAAAGAAAGGTTAGTGTAACTTGTGGCCGGAGGCCGACTTTCAGCATTGTGGAAGGGACGGAGCCCGGAGACCAGCAGTCAGAGAAAGAAAATTTACAGGTATTTAAATTTCTATTTCTCCCTCCTAAAGCTGGTCTCCGGGCTCATCATTTCTGGGATATACTAAAGCAGTACATCCCTCCACTGGGTGGGAAGAAAGTTCATAATCCCTTATGGGTTCACCACTGCCTGGAGGACCCTGCGGCCAAAGGACGCCTCTGCCGGGGCGGCGACATCCAACTTGCAGAATTTTGCGAACGTATGGATGGATGACCATGTGGCCGCTCTACATAAATCTGCTGGGGAAGCTTCTCTGAAGTCCGCCCAGGACGTAGCTATCGCTCGGGTTGAGTGTGCTCGCACTAGTCCCGGCAGGTCAATCCCGGCCTTCTGGTAGGCCATAATGATGGTGGAACAAATCCACCTAGCAATAGAGTCCTTTGATGCCTTCTTACCCATGTTCGGGCCTGAGGTAAGGATGAATAGGCTTGAAGTCTTACGGACCGAGTCTGATCTCTTGATGTAAATTTTGAGTGTTCTCCATGGTTCCAGCGTGTGAAATTCTCTTTTTTTCTCATTCTTGGGGTGAGGACAGAAAGAGGGAATGTTCAAGACTTGGTTGCAGTGAAAATGAGACATCACCTTAGGTAAAAAGGCCAGATCTGTCTGCATTACTACAAGTCTTGATGAAATATAGTGTAAGGTTCTTTGGATGACAGGGCTCCTATCTCACTGATGCGTCAGGCTGAGGTCACTGCAAAGAGAACAATGGCCTTCATACTGAGATGAAGTAAGGATGCCTCCTTTAAGGGCTCAAAAGGTGGTTTGGTGAGTGCTTTGAGTAATAAGTTGAGCCTCCAAGGAGGTACTACACGTTTTATTGGAGGACGCTTCAAGGTTGCTGCCCTCAGAAATCATCGAACATGAGGAAGAGCGCCTAAGGATTCGCCTGAGTCTGCTAATAGAACAGCCCCCAAAGCAGACACCTGGATTCTTAAGCGAGCTGAGCTACAATGCTCACCGATGATAAGGAGAATTGTCCGCTCCCCTATGCCCCTCTAAACGGGCTGCCGCTGTAGCACTACTGTTCCTGCACTAAATTCCCTGCCTCGGAGAGCCTAGTGAAATAATGCAGCTCTCCGACCAGTAGGCGTGTCGACGGCCTTAGTGTCCTGTGGCCATCGATGAGAGGGAAGCTCCGGGCGCCTGCCGATAAGCCGAATCCTTCTTTTGCTCATCGACTCGGCTGCTACTGCTTCTGGTGACACCTGTGGACTAATTCTGGTTCGTTGCCCCAGGCGCGCCGCAACTGCTTCCACAAAGCTCGGGGGGGGCTCAAGCACGAGAAGCTAGCAAGGCTGAGACTGGGCTCCCTGCAGTAGTGCTCCAGAGTGCTAATTAGTAGTCCTGGTGAGTCAAAAAAAAAAAAAGAAGTAAACTCACTGATCTCCAGGTCTGTCACTCCAGTGACAGAGGTCCTGCAGAGCTCCTGCCACCAGACAGGCAGGAAATGAACTGACGTCTGGAGGAAATGAAGTGGGATAATACCCACTTCCTGCAGAAGTCTATATACCTAATGCCTGTCACATGATTCCAGGAAGGACCTCCCAGAAGTGATGAGCCTGGAGACCAGCTTTAGGAGAGAGAATGCATTCTATGTTTCAGCAGTGACGCACATCAGGGAGTGTGTTGTACTGGGACAATGTCTTGCCCATGGCACAAGGCCAAAAGCCAAGTGCCTTTAATCACCCAAGAAGTGACGTTATTCCAGCAACACACAGACTGAAGTGCCTTACTGCAATTATAAAACGGCTCCATTTATGAGTTTATGGTCATGGGTAGGCTGTTTTATGGGCACCAGTTTTACCTGTGAGACAGTGTTAGGATAACATTGCGGGTGAAACTGTTTCTCTGCCAAGCAGGTTTCAGCACCGTAACACAGTGGATGATGGTTAGAAAAAGACTGATGGTCCATCCAGTTTGCCCACATTACCCTATCATACCCCAGGGTCTACTGTCTCTGTGAGGTCTTCACTTACACTATTCACATTTTGTTATTCGTGGCTCCCCCAACCACACACTTCCCGCCGAATAACTAATATCCCCTTGACTCTATCCCAGCTATATTGGAAGCCATTTACGGTTTTGGCACCCACCTCCTCTGCTCGCAGACCATCCACTGCTTTAACCCCTCTTTCTGTAAAATAATACTGCCTCAAATCCTTTTTGAACCTTTTCTCTGTTAACCTCCTCTTGTGACTCCTTCTCCCATCTTCTTTGTTCTTAGCAAATAGTTACTCACAGTCCATCTTATTAATTCCTTTCAGGAACCTGAAGGTCTCTGTCACATCTCACTATGCTTGTCTGGTTTCAAATGAATACATATTTAGTGCCTTCAGCCAATCCTCATAGGATCTACCCTCCTGGCCCTGAATCATCCTGGTCATCCTACATTGTACCTTCTCTAGCCCGTCCCTCACCTTTTTTAGATGGAAACTCAAGAGCTGGGCACAGTACTCCAGGTGTAGCCTCACCAGTGACCTGTACAGTGTTAACAGTACCTCCTGCCTTCTACTGTCGAACACTCTCCCAATGCACCCCAGCATCATGTTAGTCTTGCCGAAGGCCTTGTTACATTTGCTGGTTTGTTTAAGGGAGTCACTAATGACAAATCCTAGGTCCCATTCCTCTAATGCTGTGTCCAACTTAACCCCCCCCAATCCAATAGTCTATTCTGGGGTTTATGTTTCCTAAGTGCATAAATTTTTACTTTTTGGCACTGAATTTTGGCTGCCAGACTCTGGACCACTTTTCCAGTTTTGGCAAGTCTCTCTGCGATTTCCTTGTCCCCTCTACACTGTCAACTCTACCATAGAGTTTAGTGCCATCTGCGAATAGACACAACCTACCCTGAATTCCCTCACTCACGTCGATGAATTTTTTTCCATAAATTTTATAACTCAAAACATACTGCACATAAGGGCATTTAATCGGCGGGCCAAATAAAAAATAAAATATGACTGCAGTGATAACTGAAGACATTGAACACCCAGCCCAGTGACACTTGTGCACTGTGCTACCATATGCGAGACTGAAGTCTGAGCCTTAGACCAGACTCCCATCTACAAGTTTCAATCATGTGTGGGATAGATGTAGGGAAATACAAGTAAACAGGCAGACAGGTTCACCAGAGACCAGTTAGGGTCTGCGGAGACAGACTAGGCACGGATCATCTGGGTAGACTGAGTGTATCAAGCAGTCCTTCTATGTTTCTCTGTCATCCCAAAAGTGCTGTAGATGTACAGTTCTGACTACCCCGTCACTTGAGTGTCTCCTACAGTTGGTTCCAAGAGTCACACCTGACATCATGGGTTACCACACACACCAACTGGTGTAACCCAGAAGGAAGGGCAGAGACTGAGCATGGGGTAGGATTGGGCATAACCCTCGTTTGATTTCCCGGTCAGGGCTAACTGATTCACGTATGGGCACCAGTTTAAACAGGGAATGTTAACGGATGTCACTGCTCCAGTATAAATGTTTTTCTTAAAGTGTGTGGTAACTCCCACAAGAATTACTCTTTGCTAGGAAGTTGGAAATGTGTGTAATAAAGTGTGTGGCAACTCCCACAAGAAATACACTTTTGCTGGAAGAAAAGTCCAGGTATTCCTAGTACAGAGGGATGAACAGTTCGAACTGTGTGTAGTAAGAAGTTGTGTGAAATTACCCTAACAAGTGTTGTTCTGGAAGAAAAAGTCTATTTCTGTGCCTGTACAGTGCCAAATCTTGGGGGCCCACCCTGTCTGCAATTTGCCATCTTTTGTCAGAATAAAGCCATACTTCACAATCCCAATTCCTGTGTGGACATTAGATCGCTGCTTCCAGTGTGGATTGTTATTGGGGCCCCTGTTGTGACAGTTTTAGACCTAGCATATGCCTGGCACCTCTTCCCAGAATCCGGAATAAATATTAATGTTATTCTGTACCCTAAACCCCCAACCCCTTTAGACTGCCGTGCTGGTAATCACCTCAACGCTAGGGGTGATGCCTTTTTGTTTATGCCATCTGGTGGCCTGTTTGCCCAGTCTGTGGCAAGTATAGGGGGGTCCCAGTTGCCAAATGCTGTTGGTGACTGGGGCATAGGTTGCATATAAGAGGAGTGATGTCGGCGGCCCAGTAGACTGCTAGCTAGAAAAGTTTCCACGTGGTCCTAGTGCCTGACAGTTATTGTTCTATAGGTGCGGCTCGCTGCCAAAGACATGCTCAATGAAGATCGGGAAATACAATAATAAAAACATACACACTATTAATGACTGATACAAAGTAAAGTACAAACAGATAGAGGATTGTGTAGGAGTAATCATACACAACAAGGCCGTGTTTCAATCGAGACGTTTACAAGGTAACAGAAGACCTCCAGAGCACAGCTTGAGAGGTCTTCTGTTACCATGGAAATCTTGAGATTGAAACACAGCCTTGTATGTGTGTGGTTGCTCTTACACAGTCTTTTATAGTGTATGGGTAAGCATTACTTCAAGGCTGCACCCAGCACATATGAAAAAAGATCTAACCATGCTCTGCTAATTCCTTTATTGTTGCAGGGCTTGGAACTGTAGCGGATCTTTCGGTCGCCGCTCATTTCCGGGTTCAGCTCTCTCCAGGGCTTGAAATAATGACCTCAGGGGTACATTTCCACCAGAAATGTGGGTGGTTCACTGTACATTTCCATAACAAAAGATACATTTCCGGCACATATAAAATAAAAATTATCTAACACACTACAGCTAAGCTTCACAGGACACTTTCACAATCACAGTGTACGGTAATGTGTTCTGATTAGTTTTATTTTTATGCACCACTTATATTCCCCAACTGAAGTCTCTTTATTAATTGATAAACAGGGCAGTCTGCAGTTTTACTCTATGCAGCAAATCCTTTGCTTTCTTAACTGATTGTTTCCCTTTCTGTGGCTGGGCAATATATATATGCAGCATTACATTCAGTGGGTTTTTTACCACCAAACTGCAGCTGAGAAAGAGACTTCTACACAGAACTCTCTTACTGTAGAGCAAATGACCAGGACAGAAAGGAACTAGTTGTTTGTATTATATAACACACTGCTGCTAAGCTCCACAGAAGGACGTTTTCACAATAGGAATATGTTTTTTTAAATTGTATTCAAGACATATATATATTTTTTTTTTTTTTTTAATACAACATAGTCCCAGATTCCCCCACAAGTGCAAGTCTGACAGCAGTCAATTTAAATAGGGCAGCTCCTTTTGCTTTCCTGACTGAAATGTGTCAGAGTAGATAGTGTTTTTTTTTTTTTTCTTCAGGAGTCTGTTTGCCTGCCTATGCAGTCATACAAATCTTACAGTGCTGCTTTGTTTGCCCCCAGAAATTAGTAATGGACATGCAAGACAAAAAAATAAGGTTCATCTCAGTGCAGCAACACGTGACTGCACTCTTAAGAGGACTTTTTTTCAAACACAGCCACTACATTTTATTTTGTAGCTTAACATTTTATTGAACCTGCTCAATACAGTACTCAATGAATGATATCTTCCTGCGTTTTGATAAAACCCACAAAACTGTCTTTTCACCTAGTGCAGTTATCAATGACTGCACTATTCTCAATATTACTTATTTTTTTTAGCTAAAGTTCAGCTCCTCGTTTGCCTCAACTAAAGTGAGCTCATTTCACTGAATGAAGACAGAGAGCTCCTACCTTCCTCTCTTGCTGCCGTCATCTGCATCAACTCGTGGAAAGCACAGTGATCTAGCGCGACCAGCCAGTCAGGGCTGAAGCTGAAAGTCACATTGGTTGCGTTAATGCAAGGACCCCATAGCAGCCCAAGGAGTGCCTGACTGCAAGTGGAGTCTGCCCTGAGCCCCAGATTACGCGCGGATCCTTAGCTCCCCACCCGTCCAGATACCAGAGACAACTGCACAGCCGCAGAACTGGCGAATGAGGAAGAAATGGTAGGGCGCTCCACCAATAGCTGAAATACAGCACTGCAGCAACTGAAACAGGTACAGCAACAAGCATTTCCAAACGGAAATGCTGCATTTAAAGGCACATTTCCTGCAGCCTGACAGCATTTCCTCGGAAATCTGGAAAGGCTATATTTCGAGCCCTGTCTCTCCCTGCCACAGCTGCTTCACTGGATGCCATGGTTTGAATAAAGGCGGCGCAAGAAGGCGTTCTATGTTGCTGTGCTTCAGTAGTTACATAGCTAGTGCAGCACAACAGCAAAATGGACGTAGCTACTGCAGCACAACAACATTGTTCCAAGGATGGATTTCTGCCTAGAACAACCTTCCACCATACACTGTAGTACAATTAAACATACAATTGCATATAAAAGGTAAACGGAGATAAACAAGGTAGAGTGAGCAGCTTTGACGTGTAAATAAAAAAAGACCAAAGCTGGTGGAATAAAAGGCAGCACAGATGTACAAACACACGGATCTGCCAGCAGAATCAGACCACCCATTCTATCAATGTCTGCCCGAGTGTGCAGCTAGCCCCCTAGATTGCAGCTGCCCCAACCCCCTCCCCATCTGTCATTCCCATAACAGCCTCAGCCCCCTCCACCATGCTCTGTCCCACACCCTCTTAAAACGTCTTACTGTTTTACATGATACCACCCCCTCTGGTAGAGCGTTCCATTTAGACAACACCCTCTTCATGAAGTAATGCCCCCATATCTCCCTACTGAATCTCCGCCCTCCAATCTTAGTCCGTGCCCCCTTGTGTCCCTACCCTTCCTCAGTTTAAACACCCCTTCAGTGCTATCTTTGTTTATCCCCCTCAAATACTTGAATGTTTCAATCATATCCCCCCATCCCTCCTCTCCTCCAGCATGTACATATTCAGCTCATTCAGCCTTTCCTCGTAGGCCTTGCCCTCCATCCCCTGTAACATTTTTGTTGCACTCTGTTGCACATCTTCCAGTAAATTAATATCCCTCTTCAGATATGGCCGCCAGTACTGCACACAGTATTCCAAGTGCAGCCTGACCAAAGATCTGTAGGGGGGCAGAATCACCTCCCTATGCCTGGACAAGAAACCCCCTTGCGATACAGCCCAGCATCCTGTTCGAATTAGCTGCTGCTTTCCTGCATTGGACAGAGTTGTTCATGCTCCTTTACCAACAGCCCTAGGTCCTTCTCTTCCTCAGTGATCCCCAGCCTCACCCCCTTCCAACCAATAGTCCCTCCTTGGATTCTTTGCCCCGAAGTGCAAAACCTTGCATTTTTTCACACTAAATCCCAGCTGCCACTTCTCCGACCATACCTCCAGTTTGGTTAGGTCCCCTTGTAGTTGTTTCCATCCATCCTCTTCGTCCACTACTGCCCCCTTTTTGGTATCATCTGCGAACAGACTAACCCTGCTCCCAACTCTGTGTGCAATATCTGAGATAAAGAGCCCAAACAGCACTGGGCCCAGCACTGAGCCCTGCGGCACACTGCTCATCACCGGTCTAAGTGTCAAGAGCCCCCCCCCACTGCAGCCAGTTCCTTATCCAGTTTGTCAGCTTTGTCCCAAGCCCTGCAGCAGTCAGTTCCCCCCCCCCGCCTCCCATGAGGCACTGAATCAAAGGCCTTGCTGAAGTCCAAGTACAGGACATCTACAGCATGACCCCTATCCAGCTCTCGTTACCCAGTCATAATATTCTATTAGACTGGTCTGACAAGACCTTCCCGAGATGAACCCATGCTGCCGCCCATCCTGGAGGTCATTACCCTCGAGGAATGACACCAGCCTATCCTTCAGTATTGTCTCCATAGGTTTACCCACTATGGAAGTGAGGCTGACAGGCCGATAATTTCCTGGCCCGTCCCTAGGGCCACTCTTGTGTATGGGCACCACATGGGCCACCCTCCAGTCCTGAGGTACCCATCCTGTGTTCAGGGAGGTGCTGAACAGGTCAGCCACAGGCTCGGCCAACACCTCCGCCATCTCCCTCAGCACCCTGGGGTGGATGCCATCAGGACCTGGTGCCTTGTCCACCCTTAATGCCCTCAGTAGAAAAGGAAGGAACCTGATGCAGGCGGAGGCATAACACAAGAGGCAGCCCAACAACAGCAATGGTAGGGGCTCCAACAGGGGGAGGAATCAGAGAAGGGGATGACAGAAACAGGTGGGAGAGGGAAGGAGTTTTAGCTGGTGCCTAAAGGAGATGGGGAGGGGGACAAACGGAGAGAAGAGGGGAGCAGGTTCCGGAGGAAAGGAAGGCAACAGGAGAAGGCTGACTGCCCAGTAAAGGAGCGAGGGTGGGGAAGGGAGAAAGTGCAAGGATCCCTGAAGCAGAGGTAGTATGAGGCCGAGGAAATAGGAGAAAAGGCAGTGAAGGAGAAGAAAATGGCATTTAGAAAGTACAAGGAGATCTGAAGACAGGGAGGTAGATCTGGCAAAACAAAGAGATAGGAAGGAGGGTAAGGGCGGCTAAAACTCTAACAGAGGAGAGGATTGCCAGGGAGTTCAAAAAAGGGGACAAGACCTTCTTCAGGTATGTGGAGGGATGAGGAAGACAAGGGAACAGACAGTGATAATCAGGAGGGCAGGGGGGACTGCGCATTGGAAGATTAAGAGAGAACAGAAATACTAAATGATTACTTCTGCTTGGTCTTCACAGTAGAGGATGGGGGGATGGACTACCATGCTGCAGTACACACCAGGGAGAGGGGGAAGTGGACAAGTCCATTCTCAGTGGAGAGGGTCCAGAATGGATTGGAAGCCTTAAAGGAGAATAAGACGACAGGTCTGGATGGGATTCATCCAAGGGTCCTAAAGGAACTAAGCATGGTGCTGGCTGCCCCTCTGGCAATGCTTTTTAAACAGCTCAGTGGAGATGGGGGACGCTCCAGAGGACTGGAGGAGGGCCAGTTTGGTCTCTCAGCAAAAAAATGATAGTAGGAAGAATGCTAGCAACTACAGGCCAGTTAATCACACATCAGTGGTGGGAAAGTAACAGACACACTACTGAAGAGGAGGCAAGTGCAGCATCTGGAGGGAAAAGGGCTGTAGGACCGCTGAGTGCCTGACCTCCCTCCTGTGAAACCATGCTAACTAATCTTATAGATTTAGATTGCTTTGACTGAGTAATCAGGGAGGTGGATCAAGGGAGAGCAGTGGACATGACCAATCTGGACTTCAGCAAAGCTTTTGACACTGCCACACAGGAGGCTAGTAAAGAAAATAAGCAGCCTGGGGGTGGGGGAGAAAGTGACAAGCTGGGTATCAAACTGGTTAAGCATTAGGAGGCAAAGGGTGGTGGCAAATGGTAGCCACTCAGGTGATAGGAGAGTGACTAGTGGGGTGTCACAGGATTCAGTGCTGGGACTAGTTCTCTTCAATGTCTTCATACGCAACTCTGCAAAAAAGCTTGAGGGGAAGGTGTGTCTCGTGGATGACACAAAAAACTGCAACAGGTTTGACAGGAAGGGGTGGAGAGAATGCAAAGGGTTCTGAGGAAACTAGAGGAATGGTCTGGGGTGGCAGCTAGGTTTCAGTGCCAAAAAGTGCTAGGTCATGCACTTAGGGCTGCAGAACCCAGGGGCTGTGTATAAGCTGGGGGAGTGGAACTTAAAGAAAGAGACCCAAGTATCATCATATCTGATAGCCTCAATGTAGCTGGGCAGTGTGACAAAGCAGTGGTAAAAGCTAGCAGGATGATGGGTTGCATTTAGACTGAAAATTCTAGCAGGAGGAGGAAGGTGGTGCTGCTGTTGTATCTCTCACTTGTGAGGCCCCACCTGGAGTACTGTGTCCCGTTCTGGAGGCAACACCTCCAGAGGACACTGACAGGGTAGCAGCGGTACCCAGAATGGCAATCAAAATGGTGCGGGGGTTGCATGAGAAGTCATGCGAGGAAAGGTTGCAGGAACTTAACATGTGCTCCATAGAAGTGAGGAGAGAGAGAGAGAGAGAGGGGACATGACTGAAACATACAAGTACCTCACAGAAGTCAACAAGATGCAAGTGGAGGGGCTATTTCAGAGAAAGGAAGGCACTAAAATAAAGGGGCATGCAATGAAGCTTTGAGGTGGAATTTTAAGAGAGACGTGTGGGAAATACTTCTTCACAGAAAGAGTGGTGGATGACTGGAACAGCCTGCCAGAGGAGGTAATGGGGGGCAAAGACTGTGGCTAGCTTTAAGCAAGCGTGTGATAAGCACAGGGGCATTTCACATAGAGGAATGGGGGAGGGAGTGACACCTATGACTAACTAGGGTCAGTGGTGACAGAACAGGCAGGGACAAGGGGCAGACTGGATGGGTCTAGAGACCCCTGTCTTAACACCAAAATCTAGCATTCTATGGTGGCCACCTTTCTTGAACTCTTACTGAGATGTGACCACTCAAATGGCTGAATTCACTTAATGTGTGCACCTCATATTTACACATGTGCAGGTTAAAATGTGAAGAAGGATCCTTTTTTTTTTTAATAAAGTAAAAAACATTCCTCCTCACAAATCCACCATAACTGCCAAACTGATTTTAACATTTTGATGACTAATTGCCATTCATATAAACGCATGTTGATTAGATGTTGGTACCCGTCAGATCAAAGATAACCAACAGATGACCTTACTTAGGTTACAGGTACTTAACCTGGTATGGTCCAATCAGGACATTGTTAGGGATGTTAGTCTGGGTAAAGGCCCTGGTTGGTCAGCGTTACCACTGCACGGTGAGATTCAGCATGAGGCTGGGGTCACAATAATGATAAAATGGACAGAAAAAAATCCTGCAAACCAATTGGTCAGTTTGGGACATGCATGCCTAGAATTTGCTGGCAGACAAAGACCCAGTGGTCCATCCACTCCACCTAACCTGCCTCACCCCCTGCCCAACCCAACACCAGACTGGATTTGCTGAGCCTTCTGCCCTAATGATGCCTTGCTAACATCTTCTCGAAGCTGTCTATACGTCCCCTTCCCTTAGACCTCACTATCCCTTGTGTCAATCCCATCCATGCTTGAACCCAGTCACTAACTTGCCTTCAACCACCTGCATGGGTAAAATATTCCATTCATCAACAACTCGCTCCTCGGAAAAGAATTTCCTTGCATCTAGTTTGAATACTTCTCCCCTCCACAAACTCCCATCCATGCCCCCAGGTTACTGTGCTTTCATATCTTAATGTGAATAGATTGTTGCATTCTACCCGGTTTATTCCCCTTAAGAACTTGTTTCTATCATGCCCCCTTTCTTTTTTAACCTCCAAAGGGTACATGTTAAAACACTCCAGCAGGGGTCAAAACTGGCACCGGCCCACTAGCCAAATGCTGGTAGATTTTGTATCAGACTAGTAACAGTTTACTTCAACTAGCTCTTCAGTGCTGTAAAGTAACATTTCAATAAGTACATCAGCTGGGCCAGTTGAAAAGTCTGTGGGGATAGTGGATTTTCCCAGTCACTAACCTTGTTGGCAAGCGGCTGCAAAACTTGAATTCTCAAACTTACTCCAGCCGCCTCTCCTCGTACATCTTTTCTTGCTGCCCCTGGATCATTTCTGTAGCTCTCCTCCGGACCCCTTCCAAGCAGTCCTATATTTTTGTAGTTGGGGACTCCAGAATTATGCACTGTGCTCTGGGTGTGGCTTCACAAGGGACCTGTAGAGGGGCAGTATCACTTGTTTCCATCTGCTAGCGAATGTCTTACCTACCGTTTAACTATATACCCCAGCATTCGACTAAGCTCCTTTCCCCCAAGGTTTGAATCACCTTCACCCCCCCCCGTCCAATGTTCTGTTCTAGATTTATGCATAATTTTGCATTTAACAGCTTTCCAGTTAAACTACCATACCTTAGACAACCTCTCCAGCTTTTCTATATCCCCTTCCATTTCTCTGCTTCCCTCTTGTGTGTCCACTATCCCACCAATCGTGGTGTCGTCTACAAAGAGACAAATCTTGCTTTGCGTACCCACCCCTCATGTTCCAGATGAAAATATTTAATAGCAAAGGTCCCAGGATGGATCCTTGAGGTACCCCACTTGTAACTTCCCTGATCCCTGAGAATTCACAGTTAACTACCACTCTTCCCCCCAACCAACCAGTTCCAATTTCATCCAACGAATCTATCCCCCACCCCAGGTCCTCCACCTTTTAAACTACCCTTCTATGTGGTGTGGCAAGATAGGCCTGTATCCTTTATTAATGTTCCTATTGTATGTGCTGCAATGTACTTTAGAGTTAAGACACTGTCTCTTTAAAAGGCCAGAAAGCGCTAAACAAAATAGAACAGAATTACCAAAAGCTAGTTTAGGTCTGGTACTCATCTCAATAATAAACAGACATGTTTATGACCATAAAAGTCATAACTCTTGGACTGAAGGGTCAAACTAGACATTTACCCTCCACTAGCAGGAAAGAGCCAGCAGGAGGCCAGCTTAAGGTCAATCAGAACCAGATTATGCAGAAACCAGATGTTACAGGGGTTAGACATGGAACCACAGTGACACCTGCAGGATGAGGTAAAACTGTTGCTCCCCAAACTCTATCCCAAAAGGGGTAGGTGTAGCTTGAAAATGACCATTCAGACTATATTTATCAGGCACACATTTTGAACATCAGTGCAGTTTAGCATGGACTCAAAAGCCTGAGGACTTGGAGGGTCTCAGAGCTGAGAGAACTTAAGCTGTTATATATTTTGGGTAAAGTATATGTGGGTCTCTTGGACTACTTTTAGAAAAAGACCTGTGTTTTTGTGGAAACCTGATTTTTCACAACAAAACAGAAATTCTGATTTTAAGCCAAAATTTGGGAACAAGGACTTCACTCTTCAAGATAAAGCCTGAGTGATTTCCGGTTCCACCACGGCCCTAGCAGCAGCCTAAACGGAAAGCTCCTCAGCAGACGGGCAATCAAAAGCCTCCTTTTGCTACACAACTGACCCCACCAACCCTCAAAAATGCCACAGAAAGGGAGGGGCAGCATTAAATCTGCAAAACAACAATCGGATCGGACTCAGATGACAATAGATGGCTCCCAATACCATCTACTATCGCAGGACAGAAGCCGTAGCCCTTCACCACCACAAGCTCAACAACAGGCCTCGCCCCACGGGAATGATATCAATCACCAAAGCAACACGGATTTAAATACAACATTGGCAGAAATACAAGCGCTGCACAAGGAAAACAAAACTGAATTCCAAACACTACATCTAAGGCTGTCAGACTTGGATTCATCGCTGAAGGAACTAGATAACAGAGTCTCATTGTTAGAAACGGACTCAACCACGCACAGAGATTCCTTAGCCTCTCTCTTTGATTACTCCAACCTAATACAAGCAAAGTGCATTGATTTAGGGAAATGATCACAGAAGTATAACCTAAGGCTATTGGGACTGCCAGAGGGGGCAGAGACAGACAATATGGCCCTATTTCTGCAGGATATGCTCCGCGACGTCCTCGCTTTATCACTCATCCTAGAGGTTCGAATAAAGCGGGCACATCGTACTTCAGGGCCTCGGCCTACAGATCCCACTTCTAGGCCACGCCAAATACTGATGAAGTTCTTAAGCTATCGAACCAAAGAAGAGATTCTTCGACGGGCTTGGCAGCAAAAAGAAATTACATATAATGGTGCCAGACTGTTCACAGACCAGGATTATCCCCCGAAATCCAGAGTGTGCAATTACTATACAGACCAATTATGAGAGCTTTGCACAGCACAAAAATTAGATTCCAGACCCCCTACCCAGCTAAGATGAAAATTTTCTGGGAAGAGGGCTCTCAGACATACCCGACTCCAGAAGAGGCCGAAGTTGCCCTTAAAGATCGAGGGATCTCACTGGAGACCAGACCGGAACAAAGAATGTCCGAGGCAGACAGGAACCTTATACAGTTATGTAAACTACTCCCAGGGGGACAAGATAGCCTGCAGCAGGGTGTGTCCTCATACAGCTCCCTCAGGAACCGACTTGGAACAACACAGACCCTTTTCCAGCAATGGAGAAAGTACAGTTACGTAAGAACTTACCGTAACAGTAGATCTTCGAGAACAGCTCTTGCAGCAGGTAACACCATTAGGACTGAAGCCGCAGGCGTCAGGACCCCACGGAAATCTTCTAGCTAGCAGTCTAGTGGGACACCTCGACGCCGGGTCCGCTACTCGGTCAGCCAGACGAGAGTATAAGGAGGCGGTCCCGCCAGATTCTCAGGTTCTCCCGGGCCGGAGACTCCCGGCCGCAGGATGACATCAGAAGGGGAGACCGAGGATCCGCCATCAGAAGAAAAAGAGCAAAGCTCCTGCCAAGGCCTGGTAGGCCATATCTCCTCCAAGGGGGAATGGTGGGCGGGAAGGTACCTGCTGCAAGAGTTGTTCTCGAAGATCTACTGTTACGGTAAGTTCTTACGTAACTGTACTATCTTACTTCTAGATACAGCTCTTGCAGCAGGTAACACCATTAGGACTGATTCCCAAGCAATAGCGCCTGTAAGCATTCTGGGAGGAGGAAATTAGGAGAGATCTTGAATAAGTCCTGACTCTAGGACAGGAGACCCTGCTATAGTGCCTAATAAATGTGTGCACAGAGCTCCAAGTATCTGCAGCACAAATGGCCGAGGTGGAGACGTTACGCAGTGCTGCAAAGGAGGTAGCCACCCCCCTTGTCAAGTGGCCCCGGACTGTACCCGGGAGGGGCTTATGCTTGTTGTTGTAGCAAAATGAAATACACTGGACAAGCCAGCAAGAAAGGGTCTGCTTTGAGACTGGTTGGCCCAGCATCCTCTCAGCGAAGGAAACAAATAGTTGCTCCGACTTGCGAAGCTGTTTAGTTCTATTCAGGTAGAACCTTAAGGAGTGGTGAACATCCAGGGTGTGAAGCAGCGCCTCTCCTCTATTAGAGTACTTGGGGAAATACACAGGCAAATCGATGTCCTGGTTGAGAGTGAGGGCAGAGACCACCTTAGGCAGGAATTTAGGATTCGTCCTCAGAGACACTCTGTCCTGGTGAAAAATTAAATAAGGCTCTTTGCACATGAGAGCGTGAAGCTCAGAAACTCTCCTTGCTGATGTGACAGCAACTAAAAATAACGTTTTCCACGACAGAAAACGCAGCTCGCAATCCGCGGCAGGTTCAAAGGGGGGAAGCGTGAGTTGTTCCAGGACAAAGAGTAGGTCCCAAGGAGGAACGGGATCCTTGATGGGTGGCCTAAGGTGTAACACCCCTCTCAGGAAGTCTCGAGAGGCATCAAGCTGTGCCACTGTGCGCTGTCCCACCGGGATGTGATATGCAGAGATCGCGCAGAGGTGCACTTTAATGGAGGAGTAGGCGAGGCCCGAATGGAATAGGGAAAGAAGGTATTCCAGCACCCCTTTCACCGGGCATTCTAAAGGGGAAAGGCCGCGTGCCTGCAACCATAAGCAAAAACGGCGCCATTTCATGGCGTACATCGCATGCGTTGCCGGCTTTCTGGCCATGGAAAGGATTTCCGCCACCTCTTGCGAGGACCCCGTATCGCATAATGGCTATGTCTCTAGGAGCCATGCAGGCAGGTTCAGTGAGCGTAAGTCCGGGTGGACTAGTGAACCCTCCTCCTGAGACAATAGGTGGGAGCTGAAAGGCAACAGAACTGGAGGTTCCCGGGACAATTGCGTCAGCATGGGGAACCAGATCTGCCTGGGCCAGAAAGGCGCTACCAGGATCATTGTTGTGTGCTCCCTGAAGAGTTTGAGAAGAACTCTCTGGATCAACGGGAAGGGAGGGAAAGTGTAGAGGAATCTGTCCACCCAGGAGAGGGACAACGTGTCTCGCCAGAAAACACCAGGCCCTGGATCTAGCAAGCAAAAATTGGGCAGTTTTGCGTTGGATGGGGAAGCGAATAAGTCCAACTCTGGAGTGCCCCATCGTAGGAACAGATCCTCTGCTACCTCCTGAAGAAGTTCCCACTCGTGGACTCTGGCCTGGGAACGACTCAGGCCATCCGCGATTGTGTTGTCCACTCCGGGAACGTGAACTGCAATCAGGCTTGAGCAGTGTCGGATTACCCAATCCCACACCCTCATAGCTTCCCTGCAGAGAGGGTAAGAGTGTGCGCCTCCTTGTTTGTTGAGGTAATACATCACCGCCGTGTTGTCTGTCTGAAGCAGAAGGGTACTCGACGGTATTTCTGACTGAAAGGCCTGCAGGGCGTAAAGGACCGCCCTCACCTCCAGCACATTGATGTGGAGGTGAGCTTCCTGAGGGGTCCATGTTCCCTGGGACCTCACCCAGTTTAGGTGCGCTCCCCATCCCAGCCCTGAGGCGTCTGTGGAAAGGACTGCCTTCGGGGAGGTGCTGCAAACGGACACCCGCAGAAAGTGTCCCTGGTCTAGCCACCATTGCCAGTCTCGAATCATGCATGCTTGTGATTCTGACCGGATGCTGCATGTGGTCTTGCCTTTGGTCCCACTGCACCTTGAGCATCCACTGAGTTACCCGCATGTGGAGCCTTGCCAAAGGGACCGTTGGAATGGCCGCAGCCATGTGTCCGAGCAAGCGAAGGACCAACCTGGTGGGGACGGTCTTTTTCGTTGAAAGATCCCTGATGAGGGATCTGATGTGTTCCGCTCTTTCGTCGGGAAGAAAGGCTTTCCCTTGGACGGTGTCCAGAACTGTGCCTATGAACTGCAGCTTCTGGGACGGTACTAGGAGAGACTTCTCGGAGTTGATAAGAATCCCCAGAGACTGGAACAGATCCTGGGTGCTCTGAATAGCCATCAACAGTGCCTCTTTGGAGGCGGCCATGAGAAGCCAGTCGTCCAGGTACGGGAACACGTAGTGGCCCTGTCTCCTCAGAGACGCTGCCACGACTGCCATACACTTGGTAAAGACCCTGGGGGTCGAAGACAGTCCGAACGGAAGGGCCCGGAACTGAAAGTGGTGGCTGAGAAACTCGAAGCGCAGGAACCTCCTGCGCGCTTGAGCTACTGGGATGTGCAGGTAGGCATCCTGCATGTCCAGGGATGCTAAGAAGGCGTCCTTTTTCAGCATGGGAATGAGTCCTTGGAGGGTCACCATGCGAAAACGTTTGTAGGCGACCGACATGTTGAGGTCGCTGAGGTCCAGGATTGGACGGAGGTCCCCTGTTTTCTTCGGAACCAGAAAGAAGTGGGAATAGTATCCGAATCCCATCTGGCTCTCTGGGACATACTCCACCGCTCCCTTTTGCAGGAGCGCGAGTACCTCTTGCCTGATGAGTGATCTGTGCTGACCCGAGTAACGGGAGAGCAGAGGAGGCCTTGTGGGTGGCTTGTCCACGAATTCTATAAAGTGGCCTCTTTCGACCAACTGAAGGACCCACCTGTCGGTGGTTATGGACTGCCACCCTGGCAGGTGGTCCCAATGCGGCCCCCGACCTTGGTGTCCCGCTGATCCTGAGGGGCGGGCCGGAAGGAGTCATGCTGTATGGGCTGAGGGTCCAGCAGGCTGGGTCGACTTAGCTGGTCGCTGACCCTCGGCCCGCTGACGACTTTCCTGGGCCTCACGGGAGAAGGAGCCCCTCTGTTGAGGACCGGGCGCGACTGCTGTCTCTGCATCTGGCCTCGAACGGCTTTGGTTCCTACGAAAGGAACTAAGCTTGGTCTGTACATGGCCTGGATAGACCGTGTACCGCCTCCTGCCTCCTGAAGTTGGTGAGGACCTCTCCGAGGACTCACCAAAAGAACTTCCATGAAATGAGAGCCCAGGATGTTCTTCTGAACATCCGGGGTGAATCTGGAAACACGGAGCCATGAGTGTCTCCGGAGGCATACGCCTGAAGCTGCCGCTCTGGCAGAGGAGTCCGCGGAATCATACGCGGCTCGCAGCACCTGGGTTCCCACGTCCGAACCCGTACGAAGGAGCTGTAGCAACTCCTCCTTCTGCTCACCTTCTGGCATCTTTTCCACCAGATCCAGTCCCTGCTCCCACAACCTGTACCATGTGGGTCAAGTAGTTGAGGGATCTGATGGCGCAGGTAGCGGAGGCATACGTGCGCCTGCCCATAGCATCCAGCTGTTTGGACTCTGGGTCCGGTGGCAGGGTGCTCAAATGTTGTGGCCTCTGAGACCGGTCATGAGAGGCTGTAATGACCAGAGAATCGGCCAGAGGATGTGATGCCAAGTACTGGTCCTCCCTAGGGGCCTTGTACAGGCGGTCAGCTTTCTTCGGCATCGCCGGAAGCGAGTGTGGACGTTTCCACGCTGCCTTGGTGACGTCCACCAAGGGTGGCACCACCACAGGCTTAGGATCTTTTTGCCGAAGATATCTGGCAAGGCGTAATCTCTCGGGGTCTAGTTCCTCTGCGTCCCAGCCCATGTTCTCCTGGATATACCTCATGATCTCTGAGAATGATGGGTCATCTGGAGGAGATCTTGGGAGCTCACATGGGTCCGGAGAAGGGACGTTGATCGGAGAGGGGGATCTGGATCCGTCCGAGAAGTCCGATCCAGTGTCCTCCATCGCAGGCGAACGGCGGCGTCTTCTGGGTCTCTTGGGGCTGGGTGACCCTGAAGAAGATCTGGACGGAGGTCTCCTATTTCGTGATCTACCCCTAGGAGGGTCAGTAGGCTCCTGGGGGGAAGGTACTCGGCCCGCATCCCTGGGTGAGGTAGGGGGCGCGGGGTCCGGCGGAGTAGCAGGAGGAGGAGGAGGAGGAGGTGTGGGAACCACATCCCTTTTTATGGTGTCCCATCAGAAAGAAAACAACTCCTTGACCTCGGATATGCTGAGGCCCGATGACGAACCGGGCGCCGATGGCCGGTCATCGGGTTCCGGCGTCGGCTCCTCAGAGACCTCAGGTTCCGGCGAGGGTTCCCTGGGGGTACGACAGGACCGGGTTCGCCCGTCTGGTCCTCGGGCTGGGTCAGCTCCTCCTCCGTGATCACCTCTTGACCGACGTCGGTGGGAGGCGAGGGGGTCCTCTTCTCGGTAGAGGCAGACGCCGGTCCCCCGCCAGCGTCCGTGGAGGCGGGGGCCTGACCGCGACGGGTGTCTGGGCGGCCGCCGCGCTCGGGACCATGGTGTTTGGCCGACGCCGAGGAGCCGCCGGGCCGACGATCTCTTGAGAGAAGTCAGTTCTTTGGTCTTCTGCTGGGGAGGAGGAGGCAAAGAGACTGACCTGGCGTCGGGTTCCGAATGGCGGGAACCGGACTTGTGATGGTGGTGATGGTCCCCTGACCTCGACAGGGCCTTGGTGGTTGAAGACGAAGAAGGTCTGGAGGTCTTGGCCTGCGAAAGAGAAGAGGAACCCGAGGAGGTCTTCACCACTGCAGGGGGAGGCTGAGAGCGGGCCCGGGAAGGGGAGTGGTCAGACCGGGAGTCGGAGCTACGGGAGTCAGAGGCCCTAGACGGGGACCTGGATCTCACTCTCTCCCTGTGCTTGTCTAGATGTCTCTGGGCCTTGTCGGAAGATTCCCCCTTGGAGGCTGCATCCATGGCTTTAATCTTCTCCTCGAGCAGGAAAGCCTGAAGGGCCTTCTGGCGACGGATCCAGGTCCGGCTGTTGAATCCCTGGCAGAAGGGACAGGCCCAGGTGTCGTGGTCTGGGCCTAGGCACCGGACGCAGGCTGAATGCGGGTCTTTGAACGGGATTTGCTTCCCACAGGCGCACTTCGAAGGATGGCCTTCAATGGAGGTTGGAGAGGACATCAGACAGAACCCGAGCCGAAAAAACAAACTTTTTCCCGAAGGAAGAACTTAACCAGGCGTCGCTGAAAGCGAGCCAAAGGGTCGAGACATGCAAGTCGACGGGAAAGAATTGGAGAATCTGGTGGACCGCCTCCTTATGTACCACGGCCTGACGCCGGGGCGGGACTAACGTCGAGCGGTCCTGGCTGAAGACTGCTATCTAGAAGATTTCCGTGGGGTCCTGACGCCTGGCGGCTTCAGTCCTAATGGTGTTACCTGCTGCAAGAGCTGCACCTCGAAGTAAGATCAAAAGATCGAGAGGGTACAAACACTTGACCAGCTAACATTCTATCTGCAGGTACTGTTTAAAAAAATTTTATTAGCTCTCCTCAAGGAGACTCAGTGACTTTCTGGCACACCTGGTGCTGAAGATGAGTGCTGGAACTTTGAATGGTTGGGGGGGGGGGGGGAGGACGAAGCAGATGCAACATGGCAGGGCACTGAACATATACTGGATACTCCTGCTGCTATTCGCCCCTTAAAACGCAAGAGTATTTAGACTCTGTTTCACCCTGACTTTCAGAAACATCCCCTATGAGACTATGAAGACTTCACGTCTTTGCTCAGACATTCTGATTTCCAGATCGATCCAGTCGGCTACTTTTACATCGCAAAATGTTATTTGGCTACTAAAGGAAGCAGATTAACAGAAGGGAGAAGGTATGGGGCTTATTCAGATGTGGACTATATAATGGACCTTGGGACTTGGTGATGCTATTAAAATATGGGGAAAAGACAGAAGGGAATAAATGATGACGTGGAGGGAGGGGGATGCTTGGTTACTTTGGGGATGCCAATAGTAATTCACATGCATTTATAAATGGAGGAACCCTGATTGCTGGAGTAGAAGATCCTTACTGAAGGAAGCCCGTCTCGGGGTTGGGGTGGGGAGAACGATATAGTTGCCATGCAATCAGGTCAGTGGTGGATTTTGCTATATTTTATAGGACAATATTTTCAAATTATTTTCCAATGAATAAATTGCCCCTGTAGCGATCCTCATTGCAGAGGACACTCACACTGCTATAGCTCTGCAGATGTCTTTAACCTTAGCAGAGAAAGGGTACTGAAATTTCAGTGCCTCCACCTTGGAGGTGAAAAATGTAAAATGCATTTTATAGTTCGATTTTATTTAGATAACTGGTTGTATACCAAGTTAGTGATGTTTGTTAATGTTATGCCTGTCCTTTTATTTACTGGTATAACTTCCGACTTCAGAGATTAGTTAAGAAACAGTGGAGAGGGAGGGGGCCCTGCCTTTGGCCAAGGTGTAAACAGACAAAACTTTTTAGACAGGTATGGGAGTAAACATTTTGACATATAATGTCAACGGTCTAACGAGCCCGATTAAACGTAAAAAAAACTTACAGTATATAAAACAAATGAAACCAGATATTATTCTCTTTCAGGAGACACATTTGTCCGTAAAAGAACATTAGAAAATTACTGAAATTTGGTTATTCAGAGGTCTGCTTTTCTTCTTATAAACAGGACAGACGTAGAGGGGTTGCCATATTAGTTCCAAGGCATATCCCCCCCCCCCTTGAGGTCACAGAGAGGGTTCAGGATAGTGAAGGGAAATATGTCCTCTTAAAGGGCTCCCTCAATGGACACAAAATCACCTTGGCCTCAGTATATGTGCCCCCCCTGAATTCTCCCTATAAGGTGTATAGGAAAATACTATTACTTCTTGCTGAGAAGGCTGAGGGTATGACCATTTTGGGAGGTGACTGGAATATGACCCTAGATCCTGTCAATGATACCACCTCTAGAATTCCCCGGAAATCCCACAAAATCATAAAACAAGTTAGATCCCTTTTAACAAGATTAGGATTACAAGATGAGAGGACTTTCTTAGGTCAGAGAAAGGGCTTTACCCATTACTCCGCTACTTATCAGTTATATTCCAGACTAGATTATTTTTTTTCTTGTCCAGGGACTCCACTGGGCGAGCACAAAGATGTGAGATAGGTAATCTCGGATTGTCAGATCATACCCCCCTAACCTTGACAAATTTACCTTTCCATGCCACAACGATCCACTTTTTGGAGACTAAACCTGTCACTTCTTAATGATCCTGAGGTTTTGGATCAGATCCCACAGGTAATGACTCAGACTATGCGGGAGAATGAGGCTAGCGGAGTAAGTAGGGGGATCCTTTGGGATACTATTAAAGCAGTGGTCCAGGGCAAGCTAATCGCAGTTGCTACGGCCAGAAAAAGACAAAGGGCAGAGAAACAGAAACAATGGGAAATGCAAATAAAAATCTTGGAAGAACAACAACAAATCAGACTTGATAGGGAGAGAGGAAAGGAGCTGAAGAAATTTAAAACACAATCAAATAACTTGTTGGACCTAAAGGTAGAGAGAAACCTACATTTTTTAAAACAAAAATATTATGAGGGGGGTCCCCGGTCCCTAAGGCTACTGGCCATTAGACTTAGGGCCTGACGAGCCCGGGCTCAGATCACCCATATTATCCATCCCCATACGAAGAGAAAAGCTACTACCTTATCTCAAATATCAGACACATTCATGGAGTACTATCAGAGGCTCTACGTTCCACGAGCAGACTCAGATCCAGGGAAAACCCAAACTCTTCTGAGTGACCTAGGACTACCACAGATGGCTCAGTCTTGGAACTCCCAGCTTCTGGCTCCCATCACCGCTGAAGAAATTAGTAGAGCAATAGAGGGAAAGACATGCAGATCCCCAGGTAATGATGGGCTCCCCACTGAGTTCTACAAGAAATGTCGCCAGGCAGTCATCCCATTACTGAGACCGGGCTATCAGGATATGTTTAGGGAGGGAACAGTCTTGCCCCCTTCCTGGAGACAGGCGGTAATATCCGTGGTGCCCAAGCCCGGCAAGGACTTAACAGTCTATTCCTCGTATAGACCAATTTTTGGTTCTGAATGTCGATTATAAATTTTTTACATCCATATTAGCCAGAGACTCCAATCCATAATACCAAATCTGATCCATAAGGATCAGACAGGATTTATCCCTGATAAGACAGGCTGTGGTCAATACCCATAGAACAATACATATTATAGACCATCTGAATAGGACCAAAGAGGGGGCCGGCATTAATACTCAGCCTAGATGCGGAAAAAGCATTTGACCAGATAAATCGGAAATTTCTATATGAGATACTTGCCTGGTTCGGGTTCGCGAAACATTTTTTTGCTACAATAGCCAGGTTATATACAGATCCACAAGCATATATCCGCACTAATGGAATGGTTTCTAAAGGGATTACCCTGGGACATTGCACAAGACAGGGGTGCCCTTTGTCTCCCTTGTTCTCCTTATATATTTGAGCCACTGGCCCAATGGATAGGAATAGACCAGAACATAAAGGGCATACAAATAGCAGGGATTACTCATAAGATCGCACTCTATGCAGATGATGTCCTTTTATATTTGACTTCACCAGCCACCTCCCTGCCTAGAGTAATGGACATTATAGAGGAATATCATTATTGTCAGGGTACACACTTAATAAATTATACCCCTCCACTAGCCTTACAGGAAAAATATAAGATGAGATGGGATTTGCATACTCATAAGTATTTAGGAGTCACTCTAAGGGCAGATATTGAAATTTAAATACCTGTAAATTTTCTTTCTCCGACGGCTGGTCTCCGGGCTTCCTTACTCCTGGGCTGTACCTCCTGATGCCAATCCACAGGCAGGAATCAGACCTCTGCAGCAGGGGACATCCAGTCCTCCACTTCCCGTTCTCCTCAATTCTTCCTAAAGCAGTCCAATGTGGTAATACTACAAGAACTTGGGAACAAAAAACAAGAATTTTAAGGCATATATGGCCGTGAGGCCTGCCAAGTATATACAATCTGGGAGGGAATCTGAAGCCCGGAGACCAGCCGTTGGAGAAAGAAAATTTACAGGCATTTAAATTTCGATTTCTCTCTCCTAAGCTGGTCGCCGGGCTTCCTTACTCCTGGGATATATAAAAAAGCAGTATGACCACAGATGTCCCGGGTGGGAAGAATGTCAAGAGCCCTTAAGGGTTCACCACCACTTGAAACACTCTACGTCCAAAGGATGCCTCTTACAAGGACATCCCTTCCAGTGAGAACTTTTTTTTTTTTGTTAGAGTGTGTGAATGGATGATCAAAGGCCACTCAGTGTGAGTGTGCTGTCGATGCTGCTCTGAGTTCCGCCCACGAAGGGGGCCATGGACTCTCACTGGGCCAGGCAAGTTACTCTGGCCTGATCATATGCCGTAGAGGTGACGGATAGAATCCGTTTGGCTATAGAGCCTATGGAATCCTTGATGCCCCAAATTTTTACCCTTTAGCTGGCATGAACAGATTTGAAGTTTTGCAAATAGCTTACTCTCTTTTAATGTCCATTTTTCTCCCTATTCCCAGGTGTAGTGCATAACATTTTCCATCCTTGTTGCTTCTAGACAGTGGGCAGAAGGAAGGAAGAATGAACCCTTGATTGTAATAGAGGGGAGACATAACTTTGGCAAACAAAAATTGGAACTGTTCTAGCCTGATGAATGAGTGTACAGCTCTTGGGCCAGCAATGCTTTTAGTTTGCTGAAACTCCTGGCGGGAGTAATAGTTTTGAGAAAAACGGGCAACCTTTATTTTGAGATGCATGATGGATGGCTTAAGAGGCTCTAAAGGGGGCCTTGGTCACGGCCTAGAGAATCATATTAAGATTCCAGGGTGATAGCTTTGGTGGATTGAAGGTGTTTTAATGCTGCTGCCTGAAGAAGTACCAGACATGGGCATACGAGTCCAACAATTCCCCAGGTCCGTCAAGAGTGCCCCCAGTACAGAAAAACTCAAATTTGTAAGGTGGCTAGTTGCAATCCTTTATCCATCTGTCTTAAAGGAACTGCAGTAGTACAGGCGATTATATTGTGTCATTCTGTATGTGTCTGGAATGAACCCAGAATCAAAATTTCCTCCTGATTCTATAATGCACTTTGGAGGAAGAAGAGACATACGAGTTCCCCTTCATGTCAGTAACAGGAGCTGTACCTTATCGCTCCTTGAAAGTTTTTCCACTCACTTTCCCAGTCTAGAGAGAGACCAGTTGTTAAAACGGGGTGCAGAACTGGACCTTGATGGAGACTTCCCATAGCTGAACCTGAAAGCTCAAGGTGGTCGCCCTGACTAATGAATGAGAAACCACTAAGTGCGGAAAAAACATAAGGGACAGACTAGAATCATGACTGTCCTGTCCAATGCCACTTTGTGGAGGACTCTTGATAGAGGCAGTATTGGAGGAAGGCGTAGCGGAGACCGAACAGATCCCAGTTTACGGGGAAGAGGTGTCCTGAGCCACTGCTGGTTCGTCCTTGGCCAGGGAACAGAATTGCTTTACCTTGGCTTTCTGTCAGGAAGGCATACAGGAGACTGGACAGATCCCAGTTTATGGGGAAAAGGTGTTCTGAGCCACTGCTGGTTTGTCCTTGGCCAGGGAACAGAATTGCTTTACCTTGGGAGTTCTGCCTGCAGGCGAAAAGATCTGTTTGAGTATTGCCCCCGCTATTCTGTCTGAATGCGGGAGGCACTGTCCTTCAGCTGTGATCCCTTGGTTGACCCACTTTGCGACCGAGTCGTTCTGCTATGACATTTTCCTGTCCCGATACAAACATCACTCAGTGGTGCTCCACCCACTGAAAAAGAACGAATTCGTTTAGCATCTTTGAGCTTCTCGTTTCGCCCTGATGGCCGGTGTATGTCAGCACTGCCCGATTATCAGGTGGAATCAGGCTAGCCGGATTGAGGAATTGCTGCTCAGCGTATCTCTAGGGCATGGCCTACTGTTCCCCCCTCAGGAATGCTTATGCTGCACATTGTGTCCAACAGCGATCCCCTGCCCCGGTGCCAATGGCTGATGCAGGTGAGTCCTTCCCAGCTCTGGAGGCTTGCATTGGTCACGATTCCGACTTAGTGCAGATGGCCTAACTTGTGGCCCTACATGACCTCTGACCTCTGGGACCGTCCCTGGAGGAAGGGCTTAATCTGTCTTAAAGTGCTGTGTGAAAAAATAAGCAGGTAGCTGAGAAGCTTGCAAAACTCCTTGATGAGCCGTTACAGATCCCAAAATCTAGGTTTTGGGGGGAGAAACTTTGTGTCATGATGTGAGTCCCCCAGGAGGATCAAGGTCTGGTTTGGAATTAGGGAGCTCTTTCTCCAGTTGATGGGAACACCATGTGCCATAGGGGACCTGACTACCTCTGCCACTGCCTGTAATACCTGGTTGAACTGTGAGAAGACTGCAATGGTAGAGTGTGAATTGGAAGTACTGCTCTCCCATTCTGAATCTGGGCTAGTGCGCGCTCCATTACTGCATGGGAATATGCACATAGGCATCTTGCAGATTTATGGGTGCCAGTAAATCCCCTTTTTGTGACTCCCTGATTACTCATGACAAGATTTCCACCTTGAAGGGTCTGCTGTGAACAAAACTGCCAGGCCAGATTTTGTTTGTCCTCCAAGTATGCATGGGCTTGAATACTCTGACTGGATCCCTACGTCCAGGATCTGTACGTGCTCCTGAATTGTGGTAGTTAAGTTTTCGACTGTTGGGTTGCCTCCAATTTCAGCTCCTTATGCCCCTTAACAGTCGAAGATTTCCCTTAGCCGAGCCGCTATAGCTGTACCACAGGTCCACCGTCAAGTAACAGCTGAGGCGATCAGATTGCCGGCCGATGGGTTGCCTTCAATTTCGGCTCCTTACTCGAAGATTTCCCTTGCGAGGAGCACTGTTGCTCCAGATTAGGGCTCCTCCTACCTTGCAGCGTTCGTCGACGAAAAGTCCCTGTATGTCGACGAGCTGTCCTTAACATGTTGCTGGCCTACCATCAACTAGCGGCGGATACAAGCCGAATGCCAGTCGCCGATGGGAAAAATACGGGGCCGTCATCTGAGGGGTGAAAAATATTCTCCCCAAGGCCTCTGGTGCTGTTTCTATGACATAACCCGGACCTGCACTGAGGGATATATCCTTTGTAAGGGAATGTGGCCAGTCATGTTTCCCAAGCACTCCAGTGCCTGTTTAATTCCCCATAACAGACTTCCACTTCAGCTTGAGTGCAGAAAGCACGGGAGAAAAAAACCCACACAATGGAATGTGGCCAGATATGCTTCCTAAGCACTCTGGTGCCATTTTTTCAGATTGAGTGCAATAGTGCAGGAAAAACACAACGCAGTGAAATGGGGCCAGTCTGTGCAGCTTGCAAGGCTAAGGCTGGAACCCACACTAGAGAGCTTAAATACCGTTGTGATTCCTCCAATATCCAAAACTGAATCAAAATTGCTTGACTTACAGTCTGCTGTCTTCAGCTCTGCCACATGGCAGAGCTCTGCTTGCAGTGAACCTGCCAGTCTGAAGGCAGGAAGTAAACTGAGGAGAACAGGAAGTGGAGGGCTGGATGTCCCCTGCTGCAGAGGTCAGATTCCTGCCTGTGGATTGGCATCAAGAGGTACAGCCCAGGAGTAAGGAAGCCCGGAGACCAGCTTAGGAGAGAGAAACTAACTATTTATACCTAGATAATTATAAACCAATAGTAACACAAATAGAAATAGACATAAAAAGATGACTGATACTCCCCTTCCCTATGTATTCCAGAATCCAAACGGTAAAAATGAATATATGACCTAGGATTTTGTATCTGTTCCAATGCAGGGTTTTAAATAATTGATTAGCAGTTTTTTTCTTGAGACTATACTAACTGTACAGAAAATATTTATATAGATTTTCTAGAAGTGCTGTGTTTGTTAAACACAGTGAGGCAAGAGCTATGCGTTTTCACAAAGATTTTGCACTTTTATGAGCAAAACACTAATCAATTTTCAGAGTTAAATAAATCCCTGCAATGTGTTCCTGTTGCATTATCCTAAAAATGGTTTAGGGATCTTCAAGGGAAGATATTTAAGTTTATTTGGGCTAACTGAAAACCTAGACTACATAGAACTCTTTTGATGGCAGGGAAAAAAAAACCAAACATGTGGACAAGCAGTACCAGATATTTTAGAATATCAGCTTGCCACCCAGGTGAAGTATGCCCTCCTCTGGACACACACTCCTGCATGGACACACTGGCAAGACACAGAAACCACCCTTTTACAGAGGGATACCCCACCTTCATGTCTCTACCAGCCCCCTACGCAGAGGCCCCTAGTAGTAAAAGATTACAGAGCTATACAGACTACTGTAATAGCTTGGGACATGTTCTGCAAATACCCTAATCTCAAAGTAGATATTTGGAAATACTGCTGGCTGAGACATGCCCCCAACTTTCTACCTGGTGGTATGGACCCTTGGTACTGACGTCAGGTGACGAAGGGATTTAGATACCCCAAGCAGATCATGAGGGGGACACTTTTTTTCCCTTTTGAAGAATGTGCCCAAAAATTTGGATGGACTGAGAAAGATAAGTGGCATTATTTGCAGATATCTACATATATCCAAAGAAAATCAAGGACTATGTCACAAAACCCCATAGACCCTACTGGACATATACTCCCTGAGGACCTGTTTTCCCTGACCACTTCCAGACCAACTATCACCAAGTTATATCAGTTTTTAAATTCACATAAAGCTAATACAAGTCAGTATATTGTCACAAAATGGGAAGGGGAATGGGGAAACCCACCTTTCATCTTTAGACTAAAATAAAATCTGGGGTAACTCTACTAAAGTGACTTCCTCGCCATTATGGCAGGAATTCTCTTGGAGGGTAAAAGTCAGATTTTTTGTGACCCCTGATAGGGTGATGAAATGGGACCCAGCCGGCTGGACACAGTGTGGAGAACAGAGGGCTACTCCAGTCAATATATTTTATTCCTGTCCCTTGTTAGATAACTTTCGGGGACAGGTACAAGAACAGCTAAGAAAATTGTTTCAGACAGAAGAACCCTTTTCCCTCTATCATCTAGTATTTGGTCTACCTATGAAGGGCATTAGAGGCACCATCTCACTTTAGCTGTGGTACATTTGTACCATGGCCTGTAATAAAGCCATAACCTGTAAGTGGCTAAAGCCACTTCCGCCTACTTTGAGTGAGTGAAGAGAACTTATATTAAACATCCAGAAAATGGAAGATTTAACATTTCAAATCCAAAATAGAAGGGAAGCATTTGTAGCTAGATGGGCCAGATGGGATTTACAACAAGATTAACTACCACATACCAGAGGCTTCAGATGTAACATCTTATGGGGGCTTGTTGACCAGAATAAGTACAAAAACCTGTGTAGCCATATCTTAGGCTTAAAGGCCTCTCCCTGAGATAACAAGCTTGAAACTGAAGTCAGGAATAATATTCTTCTTGTTTGGTTACGGTTACCCAGTTGTAACCTTAGAGGGTTGTTTTCCTCTTTTTTGTGTTGTTGTAAAAACAAAACAGGCCCAAGAGAGGTCTATTATTACTACTGCAACTACTGTTGAAGTGACACTATTTGATGTACTTGTCCACACCTGAATGTAAGATATTTTTTATATGGTGTCATGATGCTTGCAGCCTCAAAGTATTAAAAAAAAAACAAAAAAAAAAAAAACGGAGTTTTGAAAAACGACACTCAGAGACCGAGTTTCAATCCCAACAAATCTTGCGTTTCCAAAGAACTTTTCTTCACCTACACAGAAAGAAGGTTATTCTCAAAAAGGACACTTTTCTGGACTTTGAAACCTCAGAAGAAGGTATAGTTTAGAACAGTATATAGCGTTTTCTGTAAACCATCCAGTGCCATTTTCGGTATTGTCTGCATTTCAAAAATCTTCCAAATTGTAGAATTTACTGTGTTGTTTTTATTTAAGTAAATGTTTATAATTTTCTTATCAACTCTGCCTGGGGTTTCAGTGTGTGAGCTAACATTTTAACAGATGAGTTTTGTAAAGATGGTACACCTTGCTAACAAAGACGCTGACCGCTCGGCTATCCTACAAACTACTTAGGCAAGAGGTTGCCATGGGCAGTGGTGGGATTCAAACCCGAACGTAGTACAGAGTCAGGGGGACTCAAAACTACAGTTTCCACCCTCCCACTGGGAAAAAGAATATTGGTGATTCTTTCTGAACTCTACAACTGCCCACAAGTTCTGTAAAAAGGGGGGACCTTCCCTGCAAACAGGAGGTCCTGCCGTGCCCCCGAGGTTGGGCTTGTGACATGTGGAACCTAATTAAAAGTCTTACTTTAAGGGGAACTGTCAGCATTCCCCCAGCAAAAACATCAGGGACCTATATGTCGCGATTAGGTAAATCGCACTGGTGGTAATTTTTTAAAATAACTTACAAAACTATTTATTTGTAATTTATCTGGTTGATCCTGTGATGTTCCGACCACCATTACTATTCCACAGTCCCCCGTGGCTTAGCCCTCAGATGACATGACTGATGGACTAAGCCGTGGGGGACTCCGATGTGACAAAACAGTGGTTAGGAAATATCAAAAGATATACACCACATTTGCACTTCTAACTCCAGTACCAGTCGACCAAGGAAAGCGCCGTCCTCGGTCAATCAGTACCTGAGTTAAAAGCACAAACAAGCGCTGTATATCTTTTAATATTTTTAAACAACCGCACTGTCATATAGGAGTCCCCCGCAGCTTAACCCATCGGTTGCGTCATCGAAGGGGCTAAGCCGATGAAGACTCGCGAGTAATAGGCGGTGGAGTGTCTGGGACAAACCAGATAAATTACAAATAAATAATTGCAAAATTATTTTAAAAATTACCGCCAATCTTCATTAATCGGTACCTATAAGGTCCTGTGTTTTGCCACGAAATGCGGACAGTTCACCTTTAAGTCCAAATACAGAACATCTACTGCCTGGTACTCCATTCAAAAAAATCAGGTTAGTCAGCCTGTCATGAATCCATGCTGCCTCTTGTCCTGTCGCCTGTTTGCCTCCAGGAATTCTACTCTTTGCTTCTGTATATTGGTCCCCAGCATCTTCAATACAAGTGAAGACCAACTGACTGGTCTGTAGTTACTACTCAGTTTGTCTTGATCTCTATTTCTGTGGCGTGGTACTACATTAGCCACTTTCTAGTCTGCTGGCAACACCCCTATTGCTAGGGAGCAATTAAACAGATCAGCTAATGGCAATGCCAGAGTCTGACTCTCCTCTGTTAGCACCCCAGGATGCATGCTATCTGGGCCTGGAGATGTATACACTTCCAAGATTTGGAATCCCAAGACCATCTTCCCCTGTGATATCACCCCATCTCCAGCTTTTGCCTCTTCACTCCTAGGGCCTGCACCCCACATTTCTGGGAGTGGCACACCTTGCTCAACTGTAACGACAGAACAAAAATATTTATTCAGGATATCTGTTTTTTTTTTTGCTGTTGTCTTCTACCCCATCCCCTTTACTTCCCAGTGTTTATACTCTTTGATTTTTATCTTTTCTACTTTAATGAAAGAAGGCTTTTTTCCCCATGTGATCCTTTCCACCGTTCTCAGCTCTGTATCTACCTTAGCTTTCTTGACTATTCTATTGGCCTCTTTTAGCTTTTCCTGATATAATTCCATTTGTTTGTGTCCAGAAGACCCTTGAGCAGCCAAGTGCCTATTTCTGAGGGTGACCGAGGACAATTATTGTGGAGCCTGTCAGAATGCAATGCAGAATACTGTGTTGGTGGATGTAAAAATCTACTGGCCTAAACATTCTACTATCCAAGCGGTGGGATTACTGAAGTGTTATCTAGTGTGCGACTGATCACTCTCCATCACCTGTCTGTTCTGTGCTGCAGGGGCAAGTAGCAATTGGGACTGAAAGTTTGTACTGCTGGACTTGGGAGTCTGCTGAGGCACTGCTGGAGGGGGAAGCAACAGTGACGCTGACCCTCAAGGAATTTGTTGGGCCCCTCGCACTCCCCCTCCCCGCCCCATTTATTTTTACATGGAGTAGAAGACCCTCAAAATGAAAATACTACCAAGAGGCAGAACCCTGCTCTAAAAGGCCTGGGAAAACATGACTCAGCAGGCATTTGTTTCATTTTGTACTTTAGACTCTGTTGGAGGTATACAGACAGATGTTAATGTGGAATGAGTTCCACAGGATAGTGGTGAACACTGCAAAGGCTCATCCCCTGCAGACATTAGGCATGACAGCGGGACCTGTAGAACCCCGTCTCATGGCCCTAGTTGCTCTATCAGGAGTATAGGGGTTCAGGAGCTTGCAGAGGTAGTAGGGAGTCCCGTCATTTTGTTGTGGGGGGCTGTTCATACAGAACCACTAGGGATCCATTAAAATTCCCCCTTCCAGGGAATGCTTAATTAATTTATTTTTGTATTACCCCAAGGCTCTGTATACAAGTTGCTACTTTTAAAACCATTTAAAACTAGACTACAGCTATTTTACAATTATCAGTTCACTGAAAAAGATCAGTTCCTCAGAAATGGAAAAACATGTGTAGTTTAAATTTAGTGCTTGCTATGTTTTATCAACACTGTTCAAGGAAGCTATTTGTTACTTAATACAACCCCCACTGCCTTGCATTATTAGGAAGTGACGACAATCACTCATGTTTCTACAGCTGTTTTGACAACACATCTGCTGTGCAGGATGAACTTTCAACTACTAGTAACAGAGCGCAGCACAGATTTAGTGAAAAAAAAAAAACAGTAGGATACAAACAATCTGGGTGGGCACCAAGGATAGCCACAGTAGCCAATGGCTAATCAATTTACCATATTTTTCATCACAAAAACTGCATGTGGCCAGCCTTTTTTTTTTTTCCCCACTCCTAGTGCTCACCCAGACAATCTTTACAAAAACAGATCAATTAAATTGCATGGGAAATGAAATACTAGCAAAAAAACAAAATACTTGCCATCAACAGTAATACCGATTAGCTTAAAAGGAAAACAACTTTGGCTTTACACAGCACCACTGTAACTACTTGCTATTTTAATTTTGCACTTTTTATTTAACTTTATCTGCACTGACAACAAAGTAATACTGGAAGTCTATACCACTCAACCTTAATAAATCAAACAATTAATTCTAGTTATATATCTTTCAACTTTTTAATGTATTCCATCAAGTATAGTTCTTTCTACGTTTCGGGTAATTTACCTTTCATCAGGAACTGGTTTCTACAATAAAAACATACATAATCAAAATTTCATTCCTCCATTAGTGTGAAAAATATAAATATATATATATATATATATATATATATATATATCCAAATTTAATATATGCACAAAAGAGAACCATATGTGAAGTCCCCAAATTCAAAATATGCCATCACCTTTCTTAATGAGTCATCAGGTTTGACTCCCACCACAGTTCAACTAAAAATTAATGAAAACATACATACATGTCATTACACTCCATTCTTTTAAAAAAAAAAAAAAATATATAATACCAATATCACTTAAATATGTGTGCATTGCTAATCTTTTTAAGAAGCTTACTTTTCCTTATATCCTAAATCAGACAAAGCATGAACATTTACACTTTTTGCTCCATTCAACAAAAAACTTTTACTTCTTTGTAGTTTCAACATCACTACTCACACAATGTTGCTTCTGGAGTACTGCTGGAGGAAATGAACGAGCGGGGGCTTCCGCATCTGTTTTTATACTGAAAGCTCCACCCTTGAATCTGGCAACGCTGTGTGACATCAGAAACAGGCTGAAACAGCCTGTTTGTGTGCCAGACCCGCCTCTTCGCGGCACCAATTTACCGTGGTACTAGGTGTCAAGGGTACTAACACTGTTCTTGTTTTAAAACAAACTATAAAGGATCAGCACAATTTAAACAATACGATTTAAATAAACACTAATCTAAAATTTAATATTGTGATTCCTCACTGCTGCGGAAAACAACCTCTGCTGAAAACAGATCCAACACAGATTTACAGGAAGGTTTAAATCTGGTTACAATTTGATTAGAAACCAATATTTCTCAAAGAATTGATTGCCACTCTATCACTTCATTAATTCCAAATTTAGGGTTATTGGTTTGAAAATAATCAATGAACATTGTTTCTCTTAACAATAATTTATTGTTATAGTTACCACCTCTATTATTTTCATAAACCTTTTCTATACCAAAATACTGCAATGTCAGTATCTGGTGTCCTCGTTCAATAAAATGTCTCGCAATAGGTGAAGTTAAAAAATACAGTTACGTAAGAACTTACCGTAACAGTAGATCTTCGAGAGAGGCTCTTGCAGTAAGTAATTACATATAGGACTGACGCCGGCCGGCAGCAGGACCCCACAGAAAAATTTCTAGCTAGCAGTCCCTGGCGAGGGACCGGCCCCACGTCAGGTGACCGGCGTCATGCGACGTCGGTAAAAAGGGGCGGTCCCAGACGTCCGCCTTCCAGTTCTTTCCCGCCACAGGCCCGGACGAGAGAGAAGCAGATGTTTCCATTCCTGGAAAAGGAGCTGAAAAAGCCTAGGGGGATGGAGGCGGAAGAGTTACTCACTGCAATAGCCTCTCTCGAAGATCTACTGTTACGGTAAGTTCTTAACTGTGCCATCTTACCGAGAGGGCCTTTGCAGGTAATTACATATAGGACTGAATCTCAAGCAGTCTGGAACAAATAAGAGGCACCGGGAGGAGGAGAAACTACTCCAGAAAGTAGCACTAGCCTTGCAAGCCTCAAGACAGGAGGCCTTGCAAAACAAGCCAGCCAAGCCTGCTCTCGTGAGAGACAATATCCAAACTGTAGTGTTTCATAAAGGTATGGACGGAAGTCCAGGTGGCGGCAGCGCATATGTCTACCGCCAGACACATTCTTGAAACAAGCACGCAGAGGCCGCTACTCTAATTAGGTGGAGTGGCCTCTAACCTGACCCGAAGGGTCTTGTTGTACGGTCATAACAGAAAGTGATGCAATAAGCAACCACTTAGACAGGCATTGCTTGGAAACAGCATTGCCTTCCCTTTGTGAGCAAAAGAGACGAACAACTGATCAGTCTTTCTGAGATCCTTTGTCCTGTCGGTGTAGTATCTCAGAATCCGGTGAACATCCATGGTATGGAATAAATATTCCCCTTGATTAGAGTACTGCGTAAAAAAGGCAGGTAGCTCTATGGACTGATTTAAGGTAGACTCTGCTACTACTTTAGGTAGAAACTTAGGATTCGTGCGAAGAGCAACTCGTTCTTTGTGAAAAATCAAATACGGGATTTTACACATAAGGGCCTGGAGCTCGGAAATTCTTCGAGCCAAAGTAATGGCCACCAAGAAGAGCGTCTTCCACTAAGAAACTTCAGATCTGCAGAAGCTGCAGGTTCGGGGTAAGTTTCTAGGAACAAAATTCAAGTCGAGGGAGCAAGGTGCGGATGGGGGCTTTAGATGAAGGACCCCTCTGAGAAAGGTCTTAGAGGCCTCCAGTTGAGCGCAAGCGTTATCTGCGAAGGGAACATGGTAAGCTGAGATAGCAACCATGTGAACCTTCAGGGAGGAATGGCTGAGACCCAAGTCGAAGAGATGACGCAAGTACTCCAGCAGAAAAGCCACTGAACAGGAGAAAGGCTCCACATTCTTGGAGGCTGCCCAAATAGAGAATCTCTTCCACTTCATGGCATAAGTGGACCTGGTGTAGGGTTTTCTAGCCTCCACTAAAATCTCTGCCACTTTTGGAGAGACGCCAAAACGAGATTGGGCTAGGTCTGCAGGAGCCATGCATGTAGTTGAAGGGATTTGAGGCCTGGATGGACCAGGGTCCCTTGATCCTGGGTCAGCAAACCTCGAGATAGAGGAAGAGGAAGAGGAAGAGGAGGAACCTCTGAGTATTGTTGTAGAAGAGAGAGAACCAGATTTGCCTGGGCCAGAAAGGAGCGATCAGAATCATTCTCGCTCCTTCTGTGGTTAGTTTCTGCAATACTCGTGGGATCAGAGGAATTGGGGGAAAAGCATAGATGAATCTGTCCTTCCAGTCTAGAGACAGAGCGTCACTCCAGAAAGTGCCTCGCTCTGGAACGAGCGAGCAAAAGGTGGGAAGTTTTGTGTTTTGGGGAGAGGCGAACAGGTCTACCTGCGGAGTCCCCCAAAGCTGAAAGATATTGTCTAGCACCCCTTGGTCTAATTCTCACTCGTGTGCCAGGGCAGAGGAGCAGCTTAGCTTGTCTGCCAGAGTGCTGTCGACTCCTGGAACATGAATCGCCGTGAGGTGAAGGTCTTGTTGAGTTGCCTAATCCCAAACCCTCATTGCTTCCCTGCATAGAGGGTAGGAGCGAGTTCCTCCCTGTTTGTTGATGTACCACACCAAGCACATGTTGTCAGTCTGGACGGCTAGGTGGCCGGGAAGAATGTATTGCTGAAGGGCTTGGAGAGCGTATAGCACAGCTCGAAGCTCGAGCAAGTTGATGTGGAGAGCTTGTTCCAGTCTGGACCATAAGCCCTGGGTCCAATGAGGGCCCAGATGGGCTCCCCAACCTCCGACTGATGCGTCTGTGGTCAGAGTCTGGAAGGGGGGGAGGATGAAAGAAGGGGAACCCCGAAACAGGTTCTCTCGAACCATCCACCATTGCAAGTCTCGTACCATCGGTGAGGAGATCAGAACTAATTGATCTAGGTGGTACACAAGTTGATCCACTGGAGGCGAAGAGTCCACTGAGATCCTCATGCGAGTCGAGCTCGGGACCGCCAGAGCGGGCCATGAGCCCCAGAAGACGGAGGATCGACCTCGCCGGAACCCTCCTGCGTTCTGATAGCAGGGAAATCTGGGATTTGGTAATACCCAGGCAAGTGAAAACCTGCTGGGTGAGGGAGAGAAAATGCAGGAGTTCCTCCCTGGACGAGGCCGCCAGGAGCCAGTCATCCAGGTAAGGGAACACCTGTACTCCCATTGTACGCAGGTGGGCCGCTACCACAGCCAGGCATTTGGTAAATACTCAGGGCGCCGAGGAAAGACCAAAGGGGAGCACCTTGAATTGGTAGTGGTCCCCCTGAAATGCAAAACGAAGAAACCTGTGGTGAGAAAGGTGAATGGGAATGTGCACATAGGCATCCTGCATATCCAGCGCACAAAGCCATCGACCCGGCCGAAGGAGGGGCAGAAGGCTCTGCAGAGAGAGCATCCTGAACCTTTTGTATTCCACATAAAGATTCAAGGAACTGAGATTTAGAATGGGTCTGAGGTCTCCCGTCTTCTTTGGGACCAGGAAGAAATGAGAATAGTAAACCGTTCCTTGAAGATGAAGGGGGACGGGTACTATCGCCTGCTTCGCGAGAAGGGCCGAGATTTCTTCCCGGGCCAAAGGAAGATGTTCCCTTGAATAGGATGACTTCAGGGGTGGGTGGCGGGGTGGTTTCTGAAGAAACTCTATGGAATGCCCTTCCGCTATAAGCTGGAGCACCCAAGAATCCGTGGTTATCCTCTCCCAACCCGGAAGTTGGAGGGAAAACCTCCCTCCTACCAGTTCCTCCGGGGGTCCGGAGGCGGTGGGAGAGGAAAGGAGTCAGGTGGTGTGGGGCAGCGCCGCAGCTGAGGCCCCCGCTGCTTTTTTGGGCGGAGGGGGCCTGGCAGCTGCGGGGGCCCGACATTTCGTGGCCCGCCTTCCTTGGGGTTTCGCTTGTGGCCAATTCCGTCTGCGAAAAGGACGGCATTGCTGGTGTTGGTGACAGTACATGGAATCCACGGATTTCAGAGCCGTACCCTTCTCTTGCAAGTCGGTGATGATGTCTTTGACATCACCGCCAAAAAGCACCGACCCCCTGAAAGGTGCCTCCTGAATAGCGGATTGCACCTCCGGGACCAAACCTGACACGCGGAGCCAGGCATGACGCCGTAGACTCACGGCGAAAGCGGAGCTCTGCCCAGCAGTGTCCACTGCATCGTACGTCACCCGCAAAATGTGGCGACTGGCCGAACGAGCAGAACGGACGAGGTATGCTAACTCCTGTTTGACTTGGGAGTCAGGTAAGGAGTCCAGCTTGGATTCCACCTGGGTAAGGATGGCCTTCTGGTAATCCCCCATATGGGCGACGTAATTCAGGGCCCAAATTCCCAGTGTGGAGGAGGTGTAGATCTTTCTTCCATACTGGTCCAGGAGGCGAGATTCCTTATCCGGAGGAGACAAGCTCAGATGCTTTGGATGTGCTGACCGGCCGTGAGCGGCGCTAATCACGACTGAGTCAGCACGAGGGTGAGAGTCAAGACAGTCTACACCCTTGGGAGTCTGGTATAGCCTGTTAGACTTCCTGGGAAGTGGGGCTAACGCCGAGGGTTGTTCCCAAATCGTGGTAACAAGGTGGGCATGAGGCTCGATCCAGGGTGGCACTAAAGTTGGAGCTGTCACGGGCAGGTCCAGATGTTCGGCGAGTTTAAGTCGCTGAGGATCTGGTTCCAAAGAGCGCCACTGGTGAACTTCCTGGATTTTTCTAAGCAACTCCGTGAAAGATGGATCCTCCGGAGGAGACTTGGAGGGGTCTCGGCGGGGCTTAGGCGGAGAGCGGGGCTCGTCGTCTCTCTCGGAGCATCCCTCGGAAGAGTCCGAGGAATCCAAGAGGGAAGAAGAAGCAGAAGAAGAATAAGACTCCCTTAAACGACTAGGGGGAGGAACAGGTTCCTTGGGTGGTACCCTTAAACGTGTGTCCTGCCCCTCTCGGGATCCAGAGGGAAGAGCCCTGGAGTCTGGAGGCGGTGAGGGAGTGTGCTGCCTCGGACGTACGGGAGCCGGTGGCGGCACCGTCGTCGTAATGCAGCTCTCTACCTCCTTGGTGAGTTGAGCCTTGGCCTCGGCCCACCAAGAGGCCAGAGTCTCCTGCAGATCCACCGGCGGCCGTAGGGGAGGTGGAGGTGGAGGAGGAGGAAGAGTGTGCAGGTTGTACCGTGGGCGAGTATCCGAAACCGGCTGCGAAACCCGGCGTTTGGTATTGTGGCGTCGGAAGGACTCGGTGTCGGGTACTGCGGCGCTGGATACTGCAGTCCCGGGTGCCGGGCAGAGCTACCGGAACAGGCGGCCCGGTCGGCGACCTCATGGGCGGGTCCACGTTAGGGGCCGGAGGGCCAGCCAGAAGGAGATACCCCTGCCAGCGTCGGAGTACCAGCGTGGGGGCTGGCGTCCGGGGCGACGTCAGATCCGGTTCCGTCGGAGGAGGGTCTGGCGGAGGAGAAGATCCTCCGCATCGCCCGGGATGGAGAGAGAAATCCCGGGGTCAGGCTGGGGTGACTCAGGCTCCCCAGGCGGCAGCAAAGGCTGCGAGGAACTGGGTACTACGGACGTGGGGGGTCCATCGTCGGTTCCGTTGCCTGGCGCCGTCAGAGAACCCGGCGTGCGACACTCGGATACGGGCCCTCACGGAGGCGGGCGGGGAGGATGGCCAGTCCGAGGAAGTAGTCGTGCGCTGCCCAAGGACGATTGTCTTATTGACCCTCTCCATGCGGATGTCAGAGGAGCCGGCGTCCGACACTAGAGAATCGCCCATGCCAATGAGCCATAAGCCTGCGGCGCTGTACCAGGCGGAGGCCCCATTCGCCCGGGCGCCCGCAAGGCCCGGCGTGAGCCAGGCAGGCGGGCGGCGCCTCTCAAACCCTTGAAGGCTGCCGTCGAGCGGTCCCCGGGGCGTTACCTGGGCCGCGTCTCCAGCGGGAGACGCGGTAGAGGAGGACTTCTCCCGGTGCCTCTCCTTGTCCTTCTTTTTCCGATGTCCTTTGGGGGAAGTGGATGCCTGCCTCAACTTTTTCAACTCTTTTTCCATAGAAGACATCTTTTTCTTGAGGAGATGGGCTTCCAGGGACTGTTGACGCCGTTTATGGGTAGCCGCGTTGAAGTTGAGGCAATGCTGGCACTTACTGACCAGGTGATCGGGGCCTAGGCAGAAAAGGCACAGGGAATGGCCGTCCTTGTGTGGCAGTTGGGCGCCGCACGAAGTCGCGCTGTTTTTGAGCTCGGAGGTGTAGGGGACAACATACACCGACGATATACCCTGACGACTGAAAAAGAATAACTATTTTTGGTAAAAACCCTAGGCGAAGGTACTGGGCGAAGAAGCACGAACTTTACTGCGGCCTGCACAATAACGGCAGGAAAGAACTGGGGAAAGGCGGTCGTCCGGGACCGCCCCTTTATACTGATGTCGCATGACGCCGGTCACCTGACGTGGGGGCTGTCCCTCGCCAGGGACTGCTAGCTAGAAATTTTTCCGTGGGGTCCTGCCGCCAGCCGGCGTCAGTCCTATATGTAATTACCTACTGCAAGAGCCCTCTCGAAGTAAGATCTTTATTTTTTATGTACCCCTTATGTTCACCTATTCTTCGTTTTAAAGACCTTTTCATTTTACCAATATACGTAAGATCAGATGGGCATTTTATGCCATATATGACCCCCTCAGTCTGACAATTTGTAAATTCTTTAATTTTAAAATTCCTTGTTTTTACTTGCATTTCTTATATTTTTAATCTTATATGTATTATGGCAATGAATACATCTACCACAACTGAAATTCCCTCTTAGTTCTTCTTTGGTAAATAACACCTGCTGTTTTTTTGTTTCAGGAATTTTATGTTCTGTATGTACCAAATGGTCTGACAGTGATCTCACCTTTTTAGCTACTGTTTGAGGGCCCCCTGAAATGTCTTTTCACCCATATTTGTGGACTTCAACACATGCCAATGCTTATTGACAACACTTCTAATAGAACCAAATATGTCACTGTATCTAAGAGATAAAATTATTTTTTTATTACTTCTGTCCTATTACTGTTCTTCATATTAGATAGCAGTACTTTTCTATCTTGTTCTATTGCCTTTTTTTTTTTTGCCTTTATCCGCATTAATAACACTAGAATCTAATCAGCTAAGGGGGACAGAGATGGGCTGAGGAAATGAGATTAACATTGTTATCAGAGGCAGACCCACTGTCCCTGGTAGGTAATCACAGTCCCTTTGTCCTGTGTCAATTAATGAGGGAGATTCTAAAAGACCAAGGTCTCTCACGTCAGGAAACTGTCACAGCCATGCAGCCACCACCTGTTGAGGGAGACAGGCTTAGAACAATGAAAGGTGTTCTGAGTCCACAAATTCCAGCCTAGCAAGTCAGTCTGTGTTGTGGCTTCATACCTACACTATTTAAGGATCAGAGCCTGCCACTGCTCACTAAAGTTATCCTGTATGATAAAGAGTATTTCTACTCTGTTAGTTTTAAGAAGCATAGGAAGATTTTTCTGTTAGTTTCTTCTGCTGTGTGCAAACCATATTTTTTTATTTCTATAGTAACCCCTGTAATTCCTATAGTCTTGTGTATTGTGATGTCCAGTAGTATTGTGAAGTAGTGAATATAATGTTTATATACCTCATGCATCTGTTACAATCTTTTGGGGAATATTTAACTGTTAGTGTTGACAAATCCACAATCCATCTCTGAAGAGGGAGAAGACAGATACAGTTACCATAGTCTAGAAATAAAGTGTTTCTCAGGAGTGAGTGACAGGAGAAGGCCACTGGCCCTTAGCTAAAGGAGCACTGTACTATGTGGGTAGCAGATCTGGTGAGATTTAGACCAAGGAAGTCCCCAGGTAAGACAATCACATTTGATGGTGGCAGCCACTGTGATACCCTTACAGGTGTTGAGGGCTGAGAAGCTTGGCAACCTGTTGCAGACTGAGTCCTGGCTGTGAACAGATGCTGACAAACTGGTGCCAGCAGTGTGGATTAATAGTCAATAACCTAGTTAACTATCCAGTCACAAAACAAAGATATTACACAAGGGAAACACCATGTACACTACTACTGTTATTTTTGAGAGCAGTTAGAGAGAAGACATTGTGACTGAACAGTATGAAAAGAACACTTAAATTTGCAAGTGTTGCGCAAAAGGAGAGGGGTGGGTTATGAGGAAAGCCAGTCAAGGGCAGAACTCATAAACATCCTCTAGGAATGTGACCAGGGAAGTGGGGTAAAAGTGGTCACTGCTAGCCGAAGTCGCGAGACAGAGGCTGGAGTGCATGAAAGTGAGCCAGAACTGGGAACACAGACAGCTATGCAGGTAAAAAGGTTGACACTGGAGACTGCCCTGGTTCAGGCAAATGCTGAGGCTAAAGCTGCAGAAGATGTAGCTGGAAGCAGAGGAGTGAAAAAAAAAAAAAAGCGAGAGAAGCAAAAGTCTAATGCAAAGAAGCAAAAGGCTGATGCGCAGAAGTAGAAGGCTGAAGCAGAGCTGTGGCAGATATAGCTGAAAGCAAAGGAGCAAGAGAAAGAGCAGCAGAACGAGCTCCAGCAGAAAGAGGGTGAGTTAGAGAGAGAGAGAGAGAGAGAGAGAATAGGATATTCTGTGCCAGAGGACATCACCACAAACTGAAATGGAATGAGGGTTTGACGCAGGAAGCCAAAATTAATTTAAACATGTTGTTCAGGTATCAGGAGAGGGATGATCTTGATTTGTTTTTAAGATCTGTTGAAAGAATCTGTTGGCAATTTGAACTGGGTAGGACTTCTCAGGCAACTTACTTTTTGCCACTGCTTACAGGCAAGGCACTAGAAGCTTTCACCAGAAAGGACAAGGAGGACTACATGGACTATGCTAAAGTGAAAAATGCCTTGCTAAAGCATTTTGAATTAACTCCAGAGGCTTACAGGCAAAAGTTTAGAGGGTTAAGAAAGGCACCGGGAGATAGCTATGCTGAAATGTTTGTGCAGCTAAGTAAATTTGTTAGAATGCTGGGTAGAGGCTTGATCTGTAGAGAAAATAAAAGATGTTGTATGGAAAACTGTTCCTAAGGAACTGAGAATATGGTTGCTGGACAGAACTCCGAGCCTGGTGAGGAAGGCAGATGAAAGGGCTGATCAGTTTCTATCCAGCGGAAAGGTAATGGGGTGAGGGACATCAGGTAGTTTTAAGAGAACCCGAAGAAGCCAGCCTGTGCCCGACCCAAAAGGAAAGCCAAGTGGTTCTAGAGTAAAGAGTCAGGGGACCGCAGGTGTTACATCTGTCAGGAAATGGGGCATTTTTCCCCATTAAAAAAAGGAGCTAATGCAGGAGGAGGAAATAGGTTGGAGAGCTCCCAGCAGAAGTGGCCTGTACACAGAGTGCAGCATCCTCTAACTCCACTGCACATATGCACACTGTGGTTAAGAATGGATTAGTAACCTGGAGAACTTAAGAGACACTGGGACCTCCATTTCTATGGTGAAGCAGGATTTGATTCATAAGGGAAAGATCCTGCCTGGCCAGTTTTCCTAGATTGGAGGGGTGACTGGTTCGGCAGTCTCACTGCCAAATCATGGCCCAGCTCTTCCTAAACAGGAGGGTGGTCAGGGCATACAGGAGGTGGGTGCTGTACCAGATCTGCCCGTGGATGTGATTATGAAGAATGACTTCGATAGGGGGGCAAATCTTGTGTGTGTCACTACCTGTTGTCACAAACACACTCAGCAGGTCAGCCCCTCTGCTCCCACAGTGCCAACCTCAGAGCTCAAGAGTGTGAACAGGTAACAGACAGCATAACCCCTCCCCCCCCCCGTCTGCTTGTGGGTCCAAATCACCTTTAGTCTCAAGTTCTGGGGAGGATTCAAACTGGGAACCTTATGCTACCGTACCCCAAATGTACAGGCTCAGATAATATTCTCTTCAGGGAATGCAATATATCTTTCGCCTAAGGGCACCTAACCAGGTATCCAAAATGAACCCCTAAAACTCTATAAAAGACCTTAGGTATATTCTTACCTTTTCCCAGTTTAATAACACCATCAAGCTTTTGAACAGTTGTCAAACTTAACCATCTACACGTTACATGCAAAAAAAAGAACTTGCAGATACCCAGGCAGTCTTTTGAATATAACATAAAAGGTTTATTAAAAATGGATAAAAATATGCAAAATGTAAACACAGAACACTATATCAAAGAGCATACAATCACATAAAGAAAAACAAGGAAAACTACAAACTCCTACCAAAGTACATTTAGATCTTTTCTATCTAATGCATTACCTCTAAGTGCTTATCAAAGCTGTCTTTTTCCACAGTCCCAAGATGGTATGTAACAACCAGTTCAGACACAGAATAGTTTAAACTGTGTCTCTCTACACCCCTTCTGTAAGTCATCTAGCTCTTCCTTTTAGAACCAAAAAAAAAAAAAAAATACAAACATGATTTCCTGTCAGGAGATATTTTAAATAATGTGACTTCAGCAAAAACTAATTTCCCAAACTATGACAGTCTTTAATCAAGCCTTTCCTTTGAACTGGTGGCTGGTTTCTTATTTTCCCAAGGAACATCAAAGGTTTTTACAACTGTGCCATACGTCACTTAGGTGCGAATATAGCCAACAGGAATCAGCTAAGTTATGTCCTGTCCTGTAATAAAATGCATATTTAGCTTCTCAACTTCAGAGGCAGGAGGTCATAAAAAGGCCATAAAATGCAATTTCTCAAGGAAGTTAATTACATTACAGAGATCTCCTGGTCAGAGTAACTGAAACCTGGGGTGGGGGGGCATGGCACAGGCTGCCTTATGTGAGACAATCACATACAATATTTTTATATTACAAATAGCATACAATATTCATAACCAGCTGGCCAAGTGTCGCAGCTGAAGCTTGGTGAGGGAACAGGTTCCTGAGGATGCAGAGGGGCAGTACAAGAGGAAGCCACCCCTACCTCGGTAGCAGGGGAAGTTGTAACTAAAGGATGTGCTGGAGCAGAAATTCTGAGCCACTGCTGCAGGCAGAGGAGAGCTCAGCTGTGGGCGGCTCTCCCACAGTTGGGTGTGTTTTGGGGAATGTCAGGTGTGCAGAGCTGGAAGAGTTCAGCAAGCTGATTCATCCCTACAGATATTAAGGAAGTTGGCCACCAGTGTAGAAGGTGACTCTCCGAATTCTGAAAAAAGGGAGGTGTACTAGGAGAATGGACTCCTGTTCCATCCCGGAGTTCCTAAGGGAGAACTGAAGGGAGGAGTACACTGGCAGACAGTGGTTCCTAGAGAGTATAGGAAGCAGCTTCTGGCCTTAGCCCACGACACATCCTTTTCTGGACACTTAGGGGTCAGTTGCACAAAAAGGTGGCTGACTAACAGTTTTTGCTGACCCAGTATTTTTAAAAACATGGCAAATTACTGCCAGACTTGTCCACAGAGCCAGAGGATGGAAAAGGTTGAGGACAAGGTTTAGGCAGCTCTGATTCCTCTGCCTATTTTTGAAGAGCTATTTAGGTGAGTTGCCATGGACACTGTGGGGCCATTTAGCACTCTACGTTGTACCATCAAGTGGTACATCTTGGTTACAGATTACATCACAAGGTACCCAGAGGCAGAGCTGCTGTTGTCCATCAAGGCTGAAAAAGTGGCCAACGAACTGCTGGGGATATTTTGCTGGGTGGGTTTTCCACAGGAGATTCTGTCGGACCAGGGTCCCAACTTCATGTCTGATTTGATGAATGGTCTCTGGGAGAAGTGTGGAGTGAGGCAACTCAGGGCCTCCCCATACCATCCTCAGACTAATGGTCTGGTCAAGCAATTTAATGCATCTCCTAAGACCATGTTGAGAGCATTTACTGATCATCATGCAACAGAGTGGGACAAGTGCTTACCTAATTTCTTATTTGCATACATGGAAGTCCCCCAGTAGTCGTAGGTTCTTGCCCTTCAAACCCCTATTTGGCAACAGAGTAAGGGACCCCCTTGATTTGGTAAGAGATGAATAGGAGAGTGAGCTTGCTCCCCAAGGGGAATCTGTTGTGGAGTATGTCCTGAACTTCAGGTCTTGGCTCAACAACTTCATGAGGGACTTTCGCAGAAGCTCCTAGCCTCTGCACAACAGAGACAAAAGGCATGGTACAACCGTGAAGCCAGAATCTGGGAGTATGAGGTTAGGCAACGGGTAATGGTGCTCATACCTATCTGGTAGAATAAACTGCAGGCAGCTTGGGAGGTTCCGTACTTGGTGGTCAGGAGAGTGAACAATGTTACCTATGTGGTGAAGCTGACTGACAGCAGACGCAAGCAGTGGATCTACCATTTGAACATGCTGAAGCCCTACCATGACCGAAATGAGATGGTCCTGGCTGTCTCCACCTACCCAGAGGGGGAGATAGGGACGGCCCCGCTGGTGGATCTCTTGCGAAAGGTTAAAGGGGAAGCCTAAGTGGATACCATCACCCTCTCTGAGAGGCTGACACCAGCCCAAACTACCAAGATGTGTAGGGTGCTGCAAACATTCGAGGGGATGTTCACAAGGAAGCCAGAGTATAACACGCTGGCAGTGCACCATGTGGATACAGGGTCCTAGGCCCCCCCTGAGGCAGCCACCCTACTGAATCCCTGAGGGTGTAAGACATGCCATAGAAGGGGAGAGCCAGGAGATGCTGGCTATCTGGGTGACCAAGGAGTCCAGTAGTCCCTGTGCCTTCCCAGTGGTACTCATCCCCAAAAAAAGATGAGACCAAAAGGTTGTGCATTGACTACCACTAGCTCAACAGCTGTAAGAGTCGGATGCATACCCCATGCCCTGGACAGATGAGATCTTAGAGAAGGTTGGGGGGGGGGGATGTACCTGACCACCACAAACCTGACAAAGAGCTACTGGCACGTGCCCTTGACCCCTGAAGTAAGCACAAACTTGGCCTTCATAACCCTGTTTGGGTTAGTCCAGTTCAGAGTAATGCCATTCTGGATGAAGAATATGCCAGTCATCTTTCAAGAGTACGCGGACCACATTCTGAATAGGGCAGGAGTTTTTGCGCTAGCATACATGGATGACATCACCATCTATAGACAGACGTGGGAGGATCACATCTGGCATATGACTGTAGGCTGCTGGGCTGACAGTCAAGGTGCAGAAGTGCCAGATAGGAATGGCAGAGGTGTCACACCAGCTTAGGCATAAGGTGGGGAGTGGTTACATTGGCCTTAGCCAGTGAAAACTGAGGCCATACAGTGATGAACCACGCCCATGACTAAAAGAAATGTACAGGCCTTTCTAAGAACAGCAGGGTACCACCGTAAGTTTGTGCCAGATTTCAGCAGCATGCCAAACCCCCTGTCCGATCTCACTAGGAAGAAAATGCTGGACAATATTCACTGGATAGAAACCTGTGATATCACATTCTGCTAGCTGAAGGAGGCACTGTGCCGGGCACCTGTGCTCGCCAGCCCAGGACTATTTTCTAAGGTTCATTGTGCACGCAGCTGCATATGATCATGGGCTAGACGTGGTTCTGAGTTGGGTTACGCATTCGGGAGAGGAAAACCTAGCTGTGTATCTAAACAAGACGCTACTACCCAGAGAGGAGGCCTACACCACAATAGGAAAGAAGTGTCTAGGTATTGTCTGGGCTTTGCAGAAGCTGCAACCTTATCTGTATGGGAGGGAGTTCACCTCGGTCAAAGACCACAACCCCCCAACACGGCTGTACAGAACCAGCAGGTAAACCCCAAACTGCTAAGGTGCAGCCTGGTGTTGCAGTCCTATTCAGGCACCACAGTGGGCCACAGTATAGAAATGCTGAAAGGTTGTTTAGACAACAGCTACGACCTAGAAAAAACAAAGGTGGAGAGATGCTGTAAGGATCAGTGTGGGGTTAACACAGAGTGAACCGAGGGCATAGCACATGGAGCCAGCCAGCTCACATAAGAAAAACATCTTTGAGGGATACCAAAGGAATGAGTTTTTCATTTTTTAGGGGGAGGGGGTGATGCAACAACTTGATATTTAATTTTTGTACTTTTTTTGTTAACTCTACAGTATCTGCACTGATAACAGTAGAAATCTAATCAGTCAAGGGAACAGAGATGGGCTAGGGAAATGAGATTAAAATTGCTTCCAGAGGCAGGCCAGCCGTCCCTAGCAGATAACTGGCATGTATTTTGAAAAATGTTAGATCTGCTGTTCATTCACTGACAACTGCTATGCATTGTCCAAACTGATGATAATGTCCAATGCAAAACTGCTAATCAGTATTTTTTGGGGGTTATTAATGCCCTGTAGAGAATTTGCTCTAGCACACACAATGGAATTCAAACTCAAGTCTCTAGGTTCTATTCTGTGCTCTAATCACTAGGCCATGCTGGGATTGAAACTGGTGTCAGCTCACCAGTCAAAGGCTGGTAGATATTATATTGATCAATAAATGTTTCCTTTAACTAGTCCTGTTCGTTAGTACTGGTACAGGTAACATTTCAATGAGTACAACAGTTTGGCAACTGAGGCATCTGTGGGGCCAATCGATTTTCCCAGCCACTACCCCGAATTTCTTTTCAGCTGCGTTAAAAACCCATCTATTTTATCTAACATTTTTTGATGCTTAATAACTGGCTGTGCTGCAAAATGTTTACTTCAGTATTTATTGTTTTAATCCACTGCTATAGTTTTAACTATGTACAGGCGCTTTGTCATTTTGAAAAGCGCCTTTTTATAAGTAAAAGTGGCCTTGACTCTTCTATGAGTATATGAAACCCAACGGCTGTTTACACAGAATAAAAGATGCACTACTAATGCAGGAGCTACACTGCTTGTTCCTGCCCAGCCAGGATCAAAACTTACTTTCATGTTCCAACACTTCTAATGCTTGGCGACACCAGATTGAGAATGGGCATCTCAGTAATGCTCCAAGGCTTACAACAGCCTGCTTCTTCCCGTTGTCGTAGGTACTGAGCCACCTGCATGGCCTACCTATACCACAAGTTGGCTGTGGGCAAAACTGCAGCATCCACTTTTGGTTTTCCAGCTAAAGTCTCAGAAGTCGGGATGTTCAAATTCGATGCTCAGAGTAAGGAAATGAATAAAAGTGGAAATGCAACATGCTGGACAGTATGTCTACATAATATGCCAAGTAATTTCCATTCCAAGTGACAAAAAAACATTTTCTACATTTGTCTGGAAATAAATCCAAACAAAATTTGTTCAACTAAATCTGTAAAATGGTTCTGTCCTTGTTTATTGGTGTCTGAACTGCACACCAGTATTTCAATTCTACAAAGACCCACCACCATGCTGGAATTTCTAACGCTGAAGTCTATGATTAAACCAAATTCTATGGTTTCATTTGAACTTCAAAGGCATTAGTTACACACGGCTGTTTTTCAGCCTAGGACTGTGTGGGTGGCCAGATATCTCGAGACAGTAATTAAATAACCCTTAAAAGCAAAACCAACTATTTAGTTCTCAAACAGTGCTTCATAAGAGAGCAGCCAGCCACTGACTCCACTTCCTGATTACATTTTACAGTCTTTAGAAATGTTGAGAACTCTCTTCAACTGCTCAGTGCTTTCCACCCCTTTAACAAAAAAAAAAAAAAAAAAAAAAAAAATGAAAGTCACAGCAAACATTATAATAATGAGCAGGATTGCCACATTTCCCTTTTTTGCTCCTCTTTTACCTACAATCGAGGCTATATCTAGAGGTAACTGTGGACCATAGGCTGATGCCAGACAGGCAGCGTGCTGCCACAGACAAGAAAGCAAATGCAGAGCTGGGATGCATTAGGAGAGGGGTAAGGAGCAGGTCAAAGGAGGGAGTCCTCCCTCTGTACAAAGCCTTGTCTACACCACAGCTGGAGTACTGTGTCCCGTTCTTGTCACTGCAGTACAGAAAGGACACTAAAACGATTGAAAGGGTTCAACACAGGATCATCAAACTGATTTGTGGCTTACAGTATGAGGCAACAGGCAGAGTTAAGAGGAGAGGAGAGATGGGCATACTGAAATTATTTAGCCAAGAGAAGGATGAGTGGAGGTATAATCACATTTTGTTTCTGAATACTAAGGGGGCTGGACAGGGTGGAGACGGAGTATACACAGATGTTTCAGCTGTGAGTGCCAAGAGAACTAGAGGGTATGCCCTCAAACTGAGGAGAAGCAGAAAAAAGGGGGCGCGATAAAAAGCATTACTTCACATAAAAGGTGTTTAACCTGTGGAATAGCCTACCCTGTAATATAGTGGAAAGTTGCACTGTTTAGGCTTTCAAAGCAGGACTAGACATATTCCTGAGAGACAGCGGTATACTGTGGACTGTACCGTGTGAATAGGGTAAGCTGCTAAGCTTGGATATGAGTCCATACTCAGATTGGGTATACTCACTACCATCCACCAGGAAGGGGATGACATAGATGGGCTCAAAATCCTTTGCATCATTACAACAACAATAATTATAATTATAATATTCTTTATTTCTATGGCTCCTTTCAAAAACCAAGGCGCCTAATAAAATAACATATCAAACATTCCAACATCTTAAAATATAAAACAGCCGATACAATTTAAAAAAGAAATCAGTCACCAAATGCCTGGTACACAAATATGCCTTTAGTGCCTGTTTGAATCCCTTCACGGTCGTGCATGCCCATAACTGACGGGTAGAGAATTCCAGAGGGTTGGGGCCGCAAGCATAAATGCTCGGGCCCCCAGAGATTTCAGAGACACCCTAGAAATCTCTAGCAACTGCTCATCAGCTGAGCGGAGCGATCGTCTAGGGCAGTAAGGAACCATGAGCTCTTTGAAGAAGTGATTAGTATGATTTGCAGCAAAAGACCAGCAAAAGAGCAGCTGAGGGCGGGTTGGGAGATGACAGCAGATGTCTAGCTCCAGCCCCATAGGAAACAGAGACAGGCAAGGGTAGGTGTGGCTCTGGTACAGAAATGCTAGTTTTCTGCAAAATGAAGAAAGTTTAATACCAGTCTTGAATGCCAGACTTATGTTGCCATAGAAATGAGTTTGGTGTCGCAAGCATAGGATTATGAATTCAGGGCAAGCAGCAGCCAAAACAGTTGAATTCTAAGGCGCAAAAATTGCGTTTTCATATGTCTTTAGTTACAAAGCATGGAATTACCCAGAAATACAGTTTATTTGGTGGGGGGGCTTCTAATGGGATGTGTGTCCTGTCATTACAAGCCTTTTGATGCCACCGTAAAATCTAAATAACAATAAAAACAACTGTGGCAAAATGTATGGCACATGAAGTTCTTTCAGAAGCTAGCCATTCTAACGGATATGTCCATAGCACATATGCCTTACATTATATATGAAGACTGTCACAAGATACACTGCAATTTTTTTAATGAAAAAATCCAGTTATTTCCCCAATAAATCTAACATTAAAATGACAAGATAGAGGATTTAACAACTTACAATACGTTGATGCAATACCATACAATATGTAGACATTTTGGAATTTTGCTCTGCATAGAATACACATGTCTACCATCTTCTGTGTTACAGCTTGTGACAGCTGTAACTTAGGTTTCAGTTTTCTAGATCTGGGTAAATAGTCTTGGTAGAGCTCTTAAAAAAAAAAAAAAAAAAAAAAAAAAAAAATTCAAACACTGTCTGTGCCAAAAACAAAATATGTCCTGCCCAGTATAATTTCCTTTTTGGAACTGGAGAGAAAGGAAGTTATGGGACTGAATACTGCACAGCTGTACAGGTGACACCTGTGGAGTAGAACGACGCTCACTGAATGGTTCCAGCTATTCAAAACAATGTTGTTGACAATCAGGCCAGGAAATCAGCAATTTCCACTTGCCCCAGACGTAAAACAGAGTGTGGGAAAGAGCAAGTGCGAGACTCCCTCACTCTGTGGTGTAACTGGGATAATTAGATTAAAAAAGTCTCCAATGGTAAAGTAAAGATTTGTTAAAGGGTACAGTTTATACATTTTTTTTTCCAATTTGTAAAATCAATTTGGAATTACACATGTGCAGCCGGGATTCAACAGACAGGACACAGATTCGAGACAAAAGATTGGGAGCCTGATGAGAGAAGGTAACATGATTTACAGAAGGGATGTTCTTATAACTGATGCTGTTGTCGCTGGGTGGAGACCTTGAAAGAAATCCAGGACCTGATGCAGTAGATTTTAACACACTTCTGAACTGACCAACCCAAAAGTACTTAAACTTGTGCACTTGAATATTAGGAGTCTAATGGCACATCTGGATGGACTGAAACTCTGGACTTACAGGGAAGAATTCGGTATTTTAGCAACAGGAGAAACCTGCTTAAAATTAAATGTGCAAAATGAGTTTGTCAACTTCGAGGGGTACACTCTAATAAATAAAGACAGAGCTAAAGGGGACAGCTGATTATGTGAAAGAAAATATAGAAGTAGAACAAACTGAAGTCAACTTAATATGTGGGCTGGCTGAACATCTAACATTGAAGCTTCTGTTAAGAGGCAAACAAGCACTGTGGTTTACTTTTCATGTATATGCCTCCCACCCAAAACAATTAAAAATTATACACGAACATTGGAAAAACTGGCAACTGGAAGCAATGGGGGGAAAAAAAGAAAATATAATAATGAAGGATTTCAATGTAGATTAGACAACTTTGAAAAACAATAAGATAAAAATATTAATAACAATTAGTTTTATTCAAGTTATTAAGGATCAAACCAGGAAACATTAATTATAGCTTGGGTATTAAGACCCCATCCTGGACTCTCTGCAAGATGCGTTCCTTAGGCAACTAGTTACAAAACCCACTCATTTTGGGGGCAATACTCCACCTGGTACTGACAAACAGGGATAGTGTTGCCAACGTCACAGTGGGTGGCCATCTGGGGACCAATGATCACCGCACGGTGTGCTTCAATGTAAGAACCGGGTCAGAATCGAGCCACACTAAAACAAGGGTCCTGGACTTCGGGAGGGCTGATTTTAAGAAAAGGGGAGGACGCCTCAGGGACAGGGAAACTGGGGGAAATCTAGGAACAATGGGCAAAACTAAAGGGGGCACTGAAAAGGCAACAAATCTCTGTGCCAGGCAATTTAACAAGGGCAAGAGAAAAAGAGAGACCGCTATGGTTTTGCGGAGAAAATAAGGGCAAAAAAACTAGCATTTAGAAGGTAAGGTACAAGAGGACACAGAAGGAGGAGGACAGAGAGAGAGAGAGTTACCAGGAGAAACAAAGAGCAGTAGGGAGAGCAGTTAGAAGCGCAAAGGCGTAAATGGAGGAGAATACTGCAAGTAAAAAAAAAAAAAAAAAAAAAAAAGGGATAAAACATACTTTAGATATATAAGTGAGAAGGGAAAGATCAAAGGAAGGCCAGTCAAGCTAAAAGGGGAACGAGGAGTTTGTGAGGATGAGGACCAAAAAGAGCAGACATATTACACAATTACAATTACTTCTGTGCAATATTTACAGAGGTAGGGGTAGGTGATGGGCCAAAGGCATTAAACGAAGGGAGGTGGACACTAATTGTTTTACAGAGAAGACAGTCCTCAAGGAGCTAGCACAATTAAAAGTAGACAAGGCAATGGGATCTGACGGGGTGCACCCTAGGATACGGAGGGAGCTTAGGAGGTGCTGGTTGCACCTCTGACAGCTCTGTTCAACCTATCACTAGAAACAGGGGAGATTCCGGGGTACTGCAGGAGGGCAGATGTGACCACGCTACACAAAAGTGGAAATAGGGAGGAAGCAGGAAATTACAGACCTGTCAGCCCGACTTCAGTAGTGGGTAAAGTAATGGAATCACTATTGAAGGAAAAAACTGGGGAATACCTTGTAACCAGTGGATTACAGGATCCGAGGCAACATGGTTTAACAGGGGGGAGAGGTCTTGCCAGACAAACCTGAACGAGTTCTTTGACTGGGTGACAAGGGAAGCGGATCAGGGAGGAGCAGCAGATGTGGCCTACCTGGATTTCAGTAAGGCCTTCGACACCATTCCAAAAGGAAGACTGGTGAGCAAGCTAGGCAACCTAGGAGTAGGTCCAAAAGTAGTAAAATGGGTAAGAAGGTGTCTAAGCAATAGGAGTTAGCAGGTGGTACTAAATGAGGTCCACTCTGGAGAAGGCAAGGTGACCAGGGGGATGCCACAAATGTCTGTAGTAGGCCCGGTCCTCTTACAATGTCTTTATTAGCGACACTGCAGAAAGGCTGGAAAGGAAAGTATGCCTGTTCGTGTAGGACACAAAAACCTGCAAGAGTGGACACACCGGGAGGGTGGAAAGAATGAGGGACAATCTGAAAAAGCTGGAAGAATGGTCAAGGGAATGGCAGCTGGGTTTCAATGCAAAAAAAGTGTAACGCACCTGGAGCACAGAAACCCAGGGGCATTGTACCAATTCAGTGGGGAGGTATTAGAAACCACAAAACAGGAAAGGGACCTAGGGGTAATAATTTTTTTTTCCGTAAATACTGGTTGTGTTTTTGGCTATTGTCCCTCATCCATCCGCTCCTCAGTGAAACATTCGCACACCATGCGCTATGGGACATTCCATCCTACCTGTCGCGCTGTTACCGCCTCGCCTGTCACGGACCTTTCCATCCGTTGGCAGGCGGAATATGGCGGGCAACCCCCTTCTGGAGGGACCGGCGAGTGCTCAATCCTGCTCCACCTCCACCTCCTCCTCCTCCTCCGTGCTGGCACCCCGACGACCAGAGCTCGGTCCCGAACCCGGGTTGCCGGCGTAGCATGAGGTAAGGCGTCCAGCGCCTCAGCCCACCAGGCCAGCAGGGGTAATCATTTCTGATGACCTGAATGTAGCCAAGCAGTGTGATAAGGCAGTGGGGAAGGCTAGCAGGGTGCTCAGGTGCACAGGGAGGGGCATCACCAGCAGACAGAGGGAGGTAGTACTCCCCCTGTACAGATCACTGGTAAGATCCCACCTTGAGTACTGTGTGCAGTTCTGGAGGCCCCACCTCCGAAAAGACATAGATAGGGTGGAGTTGGTACAAAGGAGGGCTACCAAAATGGTGCAGGTGCAGGGCCTTCATCAAAAACCCTATGAGGAAAAGACTCAAGGAACTAAATATGTACTCTCTAGAGAAAATGTGGGAAAGGGGGGATATAATAGAAACATTCAAATATCTCACAGATACTAATAAGGTACAGGAAGGTAGCATTTGCCATAGAAAAAGATGCTCCAGGACAAGGGGTCACACTATGAAGCTGGAGGGGGGCTCAGAGGATATGGGAGGAAAAGCTTCTTCACGGAGAGGGTGGTGGATGCCTGGAACAGCCTGCCAGCATAGATGGTGGGCGCAAAAATGGTAACAGGATTCAAGTATGCATGGGACAGACACAAGGGGACCATAGATGTAAGGCAAGGGGGAAGGGAGGAGGAAGACTAGAGACTGAGTAGGGTCTATGGTGGCACAGTAGGTAAGGAACATAGGGTAGACTAGGTGGGCCAAGAGCTCTTTATCTGCTGACAACTTCTAAAACACAGAAACATAATAAGTGACAGCAGATAAGGACCACATGGCCCGCCTAGTCTGCCCATTAACCTACTGTTAGTACAGCAGACCCTACTTGATCTCCGGCTTTATCCCACCTTCTTATTCACCAGGGTTCCCCTTTTGCTTATGTCATGCATTTTTGAATGCGGTTACTGTTATTGCCCTCACCACCTCTGCTGAGAGACTGTTCCATGCATCCACCACCCTTTCAGTGAAGAAGTACTTTCTCACGTCCGTCCCCCCCCCCAGCTTCATATCATTACCTCTTGTTCTTGAGCAACTTTTTCTCTGAACAATGCTGCCTTCCTGTACCTTACTGATACCCTTAAGGTATTTAAAAGTCTCCATCATATCCCCGCTCTCCCTCCTTTCTTCCAGGGTGTACATATTAATGTCCCTCAGCCACTCCTCATAGGGCTTATGGTGCAGATCCTGCACTATTTTAGCTGCCCTCCTCTGGACCACCTCTGCTCTATGTCCTACCAGAGATGTAGCCTCCATCACTATTCTATGTTTATGTATATTCTATGTTTCAATTCAACTGATTACTTTTTTTGGCATAATCAGGAGTCTTAAATTATGTCATATGCAGGAGTCAAATGATGTCATATCAGATCACTGTCTAGTGTACATAAGAAAAAAAGATAATAAAATACTATAAAGGGAAAGTAGGTCCTTCAAGAACTTAACAGATGAGGTGTTTATCAGAGAAATATCGAACATTTAAATACCTGTAAATTTTCTTTCTCCGACTGCTGGTCTCTGGGCTTCCTTACTCATGGGATTTACCTCCTGATGCTGATAGGTAGGCAGGAATCAGACCTACGCGGCAGGGGACATCCAGCCCTCCACTTCCTGTCTCCCTCAGTTTACTTCCTGCCTGCAGACTGGCAGGTACTCTGCAAGCAGAGCTCTGTCACCACATGGCAGAGCTGAAGACAGCAGACTGTAAGTTGAACAATTTCATTTTCATTCGGATCCAGAGTAATAGTAGCTGTGTTTCAGTGCTTCTGCATGGGTTCCAGTCTCAGCCTTGCAAGCTGTGCAGACTGGCCCCATTTTACCGTGGTGATTTTTTTTCCAGCGATTCTGGGATTGCAGACTGCAGTGCGCATGAGAAGGATTTTAAGGTCAGAACCTCCCCACGAGGCGTTTTTCTCAGAACTGGAGTGATTGGAAATCGCGCAGTGCCTTTGAAATGGGGGTGAATGAAGAGCACTGGAGTGCCTTTTTGAATTGGGGTGGAACAAAACCACTGGAGTGCCTAATGTGGTGTTTTCCCTCACCAGCGGCAGCCCTGGGTGTTTTCCGTCGTGGTGAGGGCACTTCTTCTCAGCCACTTGTCAGCGGTGGACCGGCTCACTGAATTCAGCTGCTGAGTAGAGCGTTCATTATTCTTCCGTCGACAAGGGCTGCAGTGCAGGAGGAGTGCTTATGTGAAAGCTCTCGCTAGGAGCAGACTTACGTGCTTTGGGGCAACAAAATAACACCGGAGTGCTTAATCAGCTGGGAGGCGTTCCACGAAGAAAAACAAGAGAAAATGTAGCCACTGTTTTTGTTTTTGTTTTGTTTTTTCATCGATGACTGGCATTCTGGTATTCTTAGTCGCTTGTCACGATGGGCCTGCTCTAATCATACAGTCCCCACGATGAGCCATGGGCATTAGAAGAGCTACCTGGGACTAATGGAGTTCACCTGTCGGGCAGGGGCCCCCAAACACAAAACATATTCTATTTATCTACTGGATTTAGTTCAACTTGATGCAATTCATGCATCTCTGTGTTTTGCCCTTAAAAGGCCAGCAGCAATTCCAGCAGCTACAACACCATATCCAGTATTTTACCCTTAAAGGGCCAGCAGCAATTCCGGCAGCTTCAACACTATAGCCAGTACTCCTCCAGGGGGAGGGAGTACACCGATTAAAAAAGGGGAATAGGAGCACTTGGGGCATGGCCTCAGGCACACCTTTCAGGGACAATCAGTGCCAGCGACGCAGGAGGTTTCGTCCCCACTTCTGACCACCTTCGCTGGATCACCTTGCCTAATAGGGAAGCGGGCAACGTGGCGAATGTCGAGGACTCGAAGGAGGCATCCCCTTCCTCAACTCAGACTGATAGCCAACAGCCAGGTCTGGGCGAGCAACATCCACCAGGTCTGAGAGGGCAGCAGTTACCAGGAGACACAGCAATCTGCACCCCCACCCCCCGACCGGCGGACCCTGCATGCTTCACAGGCACCTCAGGGGTCACCAGAGGGAAGACTTCACAAGACTGCATAAGGAGGACCCCGAGCAGTTGCCCTCACATCCCACGGTCTCGAAGTAGATCTAGGGGGCACTAATAAGAGAAAGAATAACTGGGAGCATTCCCTGGGCTCCTCAGACTCAATTTCTTCTCCCCCTGAACGGGGGTGGGGGGGGAACGACGACCAGGGGGCTCAGCATCATCAGACTCTGCAACTCATTGCCCAGAATCTCTGTCCTGGAGGGCCTAGTCATTTTCATACCCAGGTTATTCTCGAGATTTACCTTGTATCTTCCCAGAAAAAGTAAATTGGACATCCTTCTATAAGCAAACCCAAACTGAAACTGCAATGAATTTATTTAACCAAATTAAAACCTTATTTAATAAATTGCCTTGCCCCGATAAAAAAGCAAAGCATAATAGTTAAGCACTTAACATGATTAAATGGAAAGCTACTTGATCTAATAAAAAAGAGAAATGCCTCATGGAAACAGTTCAAGAAATCAGGTTCTAAACGAGATCTGAATGTTTATCAGAGGCTTTGGAATCTTTGCAAAGTTGAAATAAAATCTAAGCCAAACATACTATAAAAATAAGTAGATAAAAGACATATCAAATCCCAGCAATTTCTGGAACTCATTCAGAGAATATTACCAAACCCAGAAAAAAAACTGAAATTGACAAAATAAAATCTGGAGAAAATTTCATGACAATCGTGAAACCGCTGAAGCTCTTCAATGCCTTCTTTGCAAACATGACAACTTCTAAAGAACAAATAAAACAAAACAGTACTTGAAATGAGAATTTGGTTCTTAAGGATACTTGTACAGAAACTATTAATTTTTTAGAGTAACAGTAAATGACACACACAAGGTTATTACAAAAGCCTGATGGCAACAAACTGGCAGGAGTGGATGGTCTCCCCCAAGATGAAAAACAGCGGCTGAAGAGTTATCCAGACCAGAGGCACGCACATTTGTTCAGTTAATCATTATGTACAAATCAGCTTCCAGAATGCTGAAAGATGGCAGTTGTAACACTGATTTTTAAATCTGGAGACAGGACATTTATCACAACTTGCAGACCAACGTTTGTTTTACCAGCACTAGCCAAACTTCTTGAAAAGGTGGGTTTTAACCAGTTAACTAAACATCTGGAAGAAAATAATCGTTTTATGAACAATCAGTATGGTTTTCGTGGGGGTACAGCATGTCAATGGCCATGGTCAGGTTGACTAGGGATATTTATCACAATATTGATAACAAAATGCTTACTAGAGCGATTTTTGTCACCCTGACAACGCCTTCAACCTGGTGGATCACCCCATACTATTAACCAAGTCAGGGAAACTGTGTGTAGGGAACTACACACTTGAATGGCTCAGAAACAATTAAACTAACATACTAAAATGCCAGCAGAATAGGCCTAATGGTCTTTCGTGTCTGCTCGTTTGGTCAGCCCTCACCCTGGGAGCTGACCCTTGCCCCCCGACTTCTCCCTTCCAGTCCCAGATATTCTCGCTGCACTGGTTTTGCTTCCAGAACCCTCGCCTGTACCTTTCCACCCCTCTTGAACCCTTCCACCGTTTCTGCCTCCACCAGCCCCCAGGGCAGCGCATTTCTTGGCTCCACCACCCTCTCAGTGAAGTAGCACCTCCTCCTTTCTCCCCTGAATCTCCCCCCTCCAGCTTCCACCCATGCCCTCTAGTTGCCCCCCTCCTTCCTTCGGAGCACCCAGACTGCTCCTGCCCTATCTACCCCTTCATGTACCTGAAGACCTCTATCGTGTCCCCTCCGGTCCCTTCTCTCTTCCAACGTGCACATATTTAGCTCTTTGAGCCTCTCCCCATAGGTCCTATCCCCCAAGCCCCAAATCATTTTGGTTGCTCTCCTCTGGACCCTCTCCAGGAGTTCAATGTCCCTCTTTAAATGTGGCCTCCAAAGCTGCACGCAGTACTGGAGATGCAGCCTCACCAAGCATTTATACAGTGGGAGTATCACTTCCCTCCTTCTGGAGGTGAGCCCCCTAGCAATGTATCTAAGCATCCTGTTGGTCTTTGCTGCTGCCCTCCTACAAGTCTCCAAGCTGTTCATCTTGACATCCACCACCACCCCAGGTCCCTCTCGGCCATCGAGACATTAGCATTCTAGCCCAGGTGTACACTTGGCCGGGTTTCTGGCTCACGTGCAGTAGCTTGCATTCTCTGCATTAGCAGAAAACAAGTGAAAGATTGGATCTGAGAGATTGGAACTGAAAGAAATTGACACAGGGTGCTGCATGGTTCAGCGTTAGCTCTGCTTCCGTTTTCAATTTTTATAAATGATCTACCAGGGATCTGCAATAATGCATCAGTTATAACGTATGCTGATAACACGGTTCTTAATAGCACAGGTAACACAGAAGCGCCTGAGAGCCAAAAATGCAACCTTTGTACTACACACTACAAACTTGGTTTGCTGAAAATAAATACTAATGAATGAAAACAAAAACAATGGTTTTTATAACACAACAAAAATTAGTTCAAAAGAAAACTATGAAAATTAAAGGACTAAATGGATATGAACTGGAGGAAGTGCCATGCTTCAATTGTTTAGAAGTTACAAAAGACCAAACGTTGTCATAAAATGATTATACAATGGTGTGTGAAAATCCTGAAACCTCATTCGTCAAAACATGTCACATGACCGTGGGTCAATCCTGCATTACCAACGGCTGAGGAATTGCATTTATAAAAAACATAATTAAACACATTTTACATTTATTTTACACATGGGTCCATTGTATAATCACAATAAGGCACTCTAGGGTGTGAGTTATTGAAGATTTACCCACTTCTTGTGTGGTTAAGTCACTCGGCTGCGCCTCGTGACACACCACACAAGGCGTGGGTAAATCCTCAATAACCCACACCCTGTTGTGCCTTACTGCTTAATCATATAACAAAGATTACAGAAAAGAGCAACAATAAATCGGGTTATTTATATAGGAACCATAACAGTTTAACAATGGATGTTACAAGGACCATTGCAAAACAGTTCCTTCTCCCAGTACTGGACGGCTACTGTATATTTTACTTTGTAACATGGCATGAATTGTGCACCTCTGAGGGAGCAAGCCGATAGGGCTAGGGCGGTCACGAGACGGCAGCCGAGGCGGGTATTAACGCAGCATATACGCTGCCCGCCTGCAGGCATCGCGCAGCCAGACCCCTGGCTAGCAGCACTGGTCCTCTGGGAAGTGAGAGGAGGGAGCGATCGGGCGCTTCTGCAGCCCTACTAGGAATCTGAGGTGGGAAGCAGAGCGGGGCGGCGGAACCGAGTCGACACTGCGATGAGACGCGATCGCTCCGGGGCGCAGCACCGACCCTACCAGGATGCTATTGTTACACGGTCACCGGCCCATGGCACGGTGAACCTCTATGGGACCGCCCTGCCGGTGATGGGAAGGACAAGCACCCGGTCACAGCAGCACAGCGCAGAGCACACGGGAAGCATAATGCAGAGAGCACCTGGAGGACCACGCTGCGGTGACTATGATGGAGAGCAGCAGGAAGGGAGAGCGACCGACATGCACAGCGCAAGTCCAGCGCTGCTCCGAGCGGAGAAACCCTGCAAGGTAGACCTCCCACTGCGGGTATAACAACAATACCCGCATGGAACTCTGCACAAGAGCACAGTTCTGTTGGCTGGCCCCCTCCGTGCCACTCTACGGACACTCTTTGTTGACCACATCAGTATGTATGTAATGTGTTACACCATTCTCAGAAAGTGCAGTACAATTGTCAAAAGTTCTGACTGCCTCCGCCTGTTATTGTGTACCTGTGACAGTGGGCCCCTTCGACATCCCTCCACCGGCCCGCGGCCCATGTTACAAGCGCATTAAGCCACTCCGTCGGTGGGCTCTAATCGGATTGATACGTGGGGTCCGGTGGTAGCCTCGGCCCTGGGCATCGGGCACGCACCGCCCCCCCTCCCCAATGCATCAATCCAGCATTAGAGCCCACCTCCGTCGAGGCTTAATGCTTACGTATAATTCACCAGAAACAATTTTTCACAAGTATGAAATTACGTTCAGTAACAAGATTTACCATAAAACTCACAAAAAAAGGAACACCATTGCAACTTGTATCAAAATTTCAGAACTCTACCCTCAAGGTTTAGTGTTCAATATGTAGCTTTGAGTTTTCTACGTAAAACATTAAACACAGGGACACCAACAGTGTTGAAAAAAATCAGTAAAGTTGCAAAATCCAAAATCTCTGAGACAGACATCATTACAACAATTTTGTGAAATCTGAATTAAATCAAAAATGACAGAACGTTCATTTTCTTATCATGGTTCTGTACTGATAAAGCATATGAAATGGAAATTGACTTTGATCTCAAAAGCAGCATTTTCAAAAATAAATTGCAGGAACGTTTAAAAACATTGTCAATCTGCAACTGTTTGGGATGTTACTTAATGAAATTCTGAAGCACTAAAATTACTCACGTTCATTATTCATGTTATACCCTTATGAAATCATGTAAGTTTTGTATAATACCCGGTTACCAAAGACTAAAATAAATACGAGAACTGTTTGTATTTTGTATGAGATGTGAGTTGATAATCATGTATTGTCTATACCTACTGTGAACCCAATCTCCCCAGGCATGGCTGAAAAAGAATGTTTGATCCAGTCCACTTTTCTGATAAAACATATCAAATTAAAAATAAATAAAAATACACTCTGTAGTACTGGTCTTTGAAAAGCAATTGACATCAGAATTGGAAGTGACCTCATGTCTGCCCTCAGGATCACTAGGGTAAGTCAGTGGTAGGTAGAACAATCCAGAGCATGTGGATAAGGGGAATGGGATTACAAGGGATAAACGCAACTACCAAGGACCATATTCCTGTACAAGTCTGCCCCACCAAGACAGATACTGCTGCGTGGGTGTGGGACCCATAGGGTCTGTTTTAGTCTTGAGGCCTGCTTTTCTTATAAATGTAAACTTAATTTCATTTTTTTCCTTTACAGTTTCTACTGACAAGCCCGTTTTATCTTTGTACCGTTTTCATTCTCCCACGACTGTTATTAGGAATGTCATGGTATCAAGGTTTCACAGTATATTGGAGTATCAGAAGCCACGGCCTTCTTCAGAGTGCCTCGCACAAGTCTGAAGTCCCAAGGATTTGCTTCTGCATCCTCTGCACCCGTTTGCCACAGTAAACTTGCTTACTTTAACTTCCGGATGGTTCTTTTTTTCCTGTCTATTTTTATGGCCCTCTCCTTTGAATTGGCATTGTTTGCTGTGTTACGAGGTGCAGAGCTCTCCCTGCCTCTAACATACTAACATACTACTTGCCAGCAGAATAGGCCTTACGGTCTATCGGGTCTGCTCGTGCCTCAGATCCCTATTTGGGTACAGAGGCCTCCCCACCGCTCGTCATTCCGAAACCCCTATCTGACATCCCATCCCCCCGGGCCAGGCCATCCCATTTTCTCCCCTTTCTTGTACCTGTCCCACCCCCTCTTAAAGCCCTCCACTGTAGAAGTTTGAACCAGCTCACCGTACAGCACATTCCAAGGTTCCACCACCCTCTCAGTGAAAAACCTCCTCCTCTTTCCTCCCCTCATCCTCCCACCTTCCAACTTCAAACCATGCCCTCTGGCGATACCTCCCTCCTTAAGTCTAAAGATCCCCTCTTTGTTTACCCTATTTATTCCCTTGAGGTACTTGATCATGTCCCCCATCTCTCCTCTCCTCCAATGAAAACAGGCCGAGCACCTCCAATCTCTCCTCATACGACAAATCTCCTAGACCTCGTATCATCTTAGTTGCCCTCCTCTGAACCCTCTCCAGGAGCTGTATTGTCCCTCTTTAGGTGCGGCCTCCAGTACTGCACACAGTACTCAAGGTGTGGTCTAACCAGTCCGTTGTACAGCGAAAGAATCACTTCCCTGCACCTCAAGGTGATCCTCCTTGCGATGCATCCCAACATCCTGTTTGCTTTGACCACCGCCCTACTGCACAGCTCAGAGTTATTCATACTTGCATCCACCAGGATCTCAAGGTCTTTTTCCCCTGCTGAGGCCTCCAGCACCACCCCTCCCAAGGTGTACTCATTTTTGGGGTTCCCCCTCCCTAGGTGTAACACTTTGCACTTGGAGGAATTGAAATTTAATTTCCAGGTAAAAGCCCGCCTAACCAGGGTCTCCAGGTCCCCCTGAAGGGCCAACCACCCCCCTTCCCCCTCTACTACTGCTCCCAACTTGGAGTCATCAGCGAAGAGACTCTGGTTTATCAAAATACAGCCAATTCATCTGAATTCAAGTCATACTTTACTTTAGCTCCCTTAGGGCACTCATTTTGATAGCCAACATTCCAGACATTGCACATACCCTCAAGGGGTTATTATTTCATTTAAAATTTCAATTCATTGGGCTGTTTTAAGCAACCCAATTGGTACAATGAGTTTGGCCTGGGATCACGTCAGCCCTCAGCAGCAATAAGTGACAGATCAAGTTCTGAGTTTGGAACAGTACTAGTCCTCTGTTTAAATGGGCTGCATTATCAGCCAAATGTATCGGGGGTAGAAACAAAGCATGTCATGTCATTACCATGGTTATGCCTCTTTAGCCTTCTCCCGACATTTAGCCTGCCTACAACTTGGATCCGTGTACCACATGGTGTTTCTATGTCTCACAGTTGGTACACTGATCACTGTGCGTCATATCAGTTCGTTGCTAGCAGTCAGTCAATGCAGACAGATTGTTGTGCAGCATGGCTCTCTGACTTGTGTGTTTCAGACCTATTAGATTAAACGATTTTCTTATCAAATCATTCTCCAGTTGTGGAGGACTCTACAGCATTCCTGTAAATCTGTAAATCTTTAATATCTGGTGAGGCAGCGTGAGCTTATCTTGAATGTCATGCAACTAATTTAATCAAGTCCACAGCCTGAGAGGGCCACGCGGGCTGGGGGATAGGGCTCCACTGTGTTCCTTTCAGAACTGGACATAAAATATCACAACTCTCTCTTACAATTTGTTTTTATTGTTTTTTTTATATTCTAACAAATATTGTGGTTATATTTATTTCATTATCCCATTGTTGCAGTAGGGCAAGCAGTTGATAGTACCAGTGGATCCAACATCTGAATAAAATTCTCTTTTTTTTGGGTGGTGAGGGGAATACAAGAGAACTATAATATCTGAGAGCCTGCCTTTTATGTTAGGTTTCAGCCTCTCATGCTGTTGGGCCTGTGACTAATACATACAGGACCCAGCTTATATAAAAAAAGAAAAAAAAAATACTTTAGAACACATTTTTTTTTTTTTTTAATTGTTTTTCCTAATAGGAAATCTTCTGAAGAGGCTGAGCTTATTTGCAGCTACTGGGTAGCACGCAACAGTAAAAAATACTTAAATACGTGGGGCTGGGCAATACTACAAGAAATTAAAGAAATCTTGTGCAGTTCTCTCTTGATTGCAATGCAAGTTTAACATCAATTATTTTTGTCCAGAAATGTAAAAAAAAAAAAAAAGGGCAGCTATCCAGTTTAAAATAGTTTTCTACCCACAGACAAGTGTGACACAAATATGCCGTTTTAAATAGGCATTTTATTTCTTTCTCGACAATTCAAAATTTTTATGCAGTGACCCCCCAACATTTTGCTTCTGACCCCCTACTTTTGTAGCAGGGGGTCAGACTGACCCCCTGATTTGCGACCCTAATGCAAGGTCTGTTCCAGTCTCAAATTCAAAAGAAAATCTAAATTCCCAAAGTCAGAGAGTGAAAAGGGCCCTAAACACAAGGAGGGACAAGAGTTTCAAGCTCTTAGTTCCATAACAGTTCAACTTCTTTTCAGTTTACATGCCTTGAATTACTCGCTATTCTGGAGATTCAGGCAGGGCTGTAACCTAGCAGGGACTGCTGTAAACAGCTGCTGCCATGAAATGGACAAGCTGGGATCTCCTTCTCCAACAAAAACTTGTGAATCAGCACTGGCCTCGAAAGAGCTGCAGGCAGCACACTATCCTCTCACCAACTCTTGCCAACTTCCTGGAACCTTCCAGCTACAGGCAGCTGGCCCTCTGAGGAAGGGACTTTCAGGTCTCCAAGTACCGGGGATCAAAGCTGTGCACCTGGTGTTTGTACCGAGTTGTCATACAAATGAAAGTGGCTTACGGTGAGCTAATCTCGGCCTCAGTTTCTTTTTAATGACCTGCTGGGAGTGCTGGGTTCTTTGCCTGTTTTTAACAGGCCGCACCTTTCCTGGCTCTAATGCCAGTTAATTTGACCAAGGAGCTTAAGAAGCTTCTGTAGTTAACCCTTTGGGGTCCGGTGATTATGACATATCATTTACTGGAACCTATAGGATCCCTGGGGGTTACACCACCAACAGCTCAGTCAGCTTGCATCGGTACCCTCCACCACCCCCCCTCCCCAGATGAAGCCGAAAACAGAAAGTATTTCCTAGCCCTCCTTTCAAACTCAACAAAAAATAACTAATGAATGAACTGACTAGCTAGTCAACTAACTTAAACAGGCCCTAAAGACCCATTTGTGGTATCAGGCATATCCCAGCTGATGTTATTTTATTGAAGTTTATGAACTCACTATTTATTGTATCTGTGTTTTAGTCTATTGTTTTTATGTGAAGTTTGCTGTTAAGGTGCCTTGGTTTTGGAAAGGCATGGTAAAAATAAAAAATATTATTATTATAACAAGTCTAATCACAGGGAGCCTGAGTGACTCTTATTGTTTCTTACCTGCTACACTTCCCAACCGTCTCCTCTCCCCACTGCCGAAATGGCAATATCCTTATTTAGAGCCCTACACTTCCTGAACCAGCAGCAGAGCTGTGAAACAGCACTGTGTTTGAGAGAGAAAGAGAGGCAGGATGCAGAGAAAAAAAAAGTAAAAATAATGGAAAGAGAGAAGAAAACAGAAAATGACAATGAGAATGACCAAAGAAACAGAATAAAGAAACAGAAGACAAAGGACACAGAAGGGCCTGAAGATACCCAGAAGGAAGAAATCGTATTGTGTGAGGTAATCAAAAAAGAGAAATATAAAAAGAAATGGTAAAAGGTGAGGAGAGGGAAAATGGAACACTCTTCTTACAGGGTTCCAGAAAGGAAAAGGTACAACAGTTCAGTGGTGTACAAAAAGAACATCTTACTTACAAGCTGCCCTAATTACGTAATTTAACAGAGTTATTCCTGTAGCTACCACATGAATTGAGCACCATGGGAATATGGGTATCTCCTCGGCCAACTTCAATGAACTGTACACATGCAGCACTGTTGAACAAATTGCTGACTAGTTTACATTCACTTAGCCTGTCTACGCACTCCAGAAAACACCAAGGAGCCTTCAGACAAGACCTTTCCCCTCAGTCAATACAGCCTGACTCGCCAAACAGTTCCTGTTCTAAGCTGAAATCAAAATTTAAATACCTGTAAATTTTCTTTCTCTGACTGCTGGTCTCTGGGCACATCACTTCTGGGAGGTCCTTCCTGGAACCATGTGACAGGCAGGAAGCAAACAGACTTCTGCAGGACAGCTACAACCTCCCGCTCGTTTCCTCCAGACGTCAGTGATTCTATAGCAGTTGTCCCCTGAGGAAACACACAACTTGGAAACAAACAGAAGAAAGGTTAGTCTAACTTGCAGCCGGAGTCTGACTACAGGTATTTAAATTTCTATTTCTTTCTCCTAAAGCTGGTCTCCGGAATCGTCACTTCTGGGATATACTAAAGCAGTACATTCCTCCGCTTCCTGGGTGGGAAGAATGTCTATAATCTCTTACAGTTCCACCACTGCCTAGAGGACCCTTTGGCCAAGGGCGCCTCAGTGGGGGCGGAAACATCCAACTTGTAGAACTTTGCGAAGGTATGAATGGATGACCAAGTGGGCACTCTACACAAATCTGCCGGAGAAGCTTCTCTACAGTCCGCCCAGGACGTAGCCATTGCTCGGGTTGAGTGAGCCCTCAATGGTCCCGGCAGGTCGATCCCGGCCTTCTGGTAAGCCATGGTGATGGCGGAACGAATCCACCTAGCAACAGAGTCATTTGATGCTTCTTACCCATATTCGGGCCTGATGTAAGGATGAACAGACTTGAAGTCTTAAGGACTGACTCAGATCTCTTGATGTAAATCTTGAGAGCCCTCCTTGGATCAAGCATGTGAAATTCTCTCTCTTTCTCGTTCTTGGGATGAGGACAGAAGGAGGGAAAGTTCAAGACTTGGTTGCAGTGAAAAGGAGACGTCACCTGTGGTAAAAAGGCAGGCTCTGTCTGCATAACCACTGAGTCCTGATGAAAGACAGTGTATGGTTCTTTCGATGACAGGGCTCCTATCTCACTGATGTGGTGGGCTGAGGTGATTGCAGTAAGAAAGACGACCTTCATAGTGAAATGAAGCAAAGATGCCTCCTTTAAGGGCTTAAAAGGGGGCTTGGTGAGTGCTTTAAGTACCATGTTGAGCCTCCAAGGTGGAACTACAGACTTTATTCGAGAGCGCTTCAACGTTGCTGCTCTCAGAAATCGTGTAACGTGAGGGAGAGCTCCTAAAACCCCCGAGTCCGCCAACAGGAGCACCCCAAAGCAGGAACATGGACTCTTAAGGTAGCCAGCTGGAGACCCTTGTCGAAACCCTCCTGAAGGAACTGAAGGATGGTGGGTAGAGAAAGTGAGTCATCCAGTACAGAGGTGGCTCGCAACCAGAACAGGAATTTTCTCCAGACTCTATAGTAAACCTTGGAGGACAAGGCATGTCTGGACTGAATCATCATTTCAATGACAGGTGCAGAGAAACCTAACTCCGTGAGAGTTTCCCGCTCACTCTCCACGCTAAGAGGGAGAGATTGCGATGACTGGGGTGCAGCACATGTCCTTGATGTAGCAGGTCTGGGCTTTCTTGGAACACCAGAGGAGGATGTAGAAACATCTGGACCAAATCGAGGAAACCACGGTCTGCGGGGCCAGCGTGGGCAAACCAGAATTATCTCTGCTTTGTCTTGGGCAATCTTGTGCAGCACCCTTGATAAGATCGGAACTGGAGGAAAGGCATACAGAAGATCGAACTGACCCAAGTTGATGGAGGAGGAGTCCTGTGCTATGGCTCTCTTGTCCTTGATTCGACAGAACTGCGGCACTTTGCAATTTTTTTGGCAGGCGAAAAGATCTACCTGTGGGTGGCCCCACTGTGCCGTGGTGAGTTGGAAGGCACTGTCCTTGAGCTCTCACTCGCCTGGCAGGATGTCCTTTCGACTCAGCCAATCTACTGTGACATTTTCCTGACCCAAGATGTAAGCGGCCCTTAGACTTCCCAGGTTGTCTTTCGCCCACTGAAAGAGCAGAAGTGTCTCTTGCAACATCCGAGAGCTCTTTATGCCACCCTGGCGGTTGATGTAGGCCATTGTTGTCCGATTGTCTGTGAGAATGAGAACACCCTGGTTGGAGAGCTGTGTCTTGAACTGCTGAAGTGCCAGGTGGACCACCCGCATCTCCAGCACACTGATGCTGTAGCGGGACTCCACCAGTGACCACTTGCTCTGTGCAGAGAGCTGTTCCGAGTGTGCCCCCCAGCCCGGAGGCTAGCATCGATGGTGACTCATCTGGTGAGGATGTCCCAGTTTGAGACCCCTCATGATGTCGCCATGCTGAGTCCACCATATAAAGGAATCTTTTGCCTGGCGAGATATCTGAATCCTCTGGTCCACTGTGCCCCTTGATTGGAACCATCATTGGAGGAGGCCTGACTGAAGAGGGCGCACATGGACTAGCGCCCAGGGGACCAAGTCTGCCAGGGAGACCATTGTCCCTATCAGTTGCATGAAGGAGCGAACCAGCAGTGATTGGGCTACTTGGAATCTGCTGATGAGTACCCTCAGTTCCATGAATTTTGACTGTGGGAAAAACTTTGTTTTGGATCGTGTTGGTACTCACCCCTAGATGATTCAGAGACTGTGATGGTCGCAGGGAGCTCTTCTTCTGGTTGATTACGAACCCCAGAGAGGAGAGGCACTGAGTGACCTCCGTCACTGCCTGGACTGCTTGATCGTACAGCAGGGCTTTCATGAGAATGTTGTCCAGGTATGGGAAGAGCTGGATCCCTTGCATTCTGAGTCGCGCGACCACTGTCACAAGGACTTTGGAGAAGACCCTGGGGGCTGTGGACAGGCCGAAGGGCAGCACTGTGAACTGAAAGTGGTGATCTTCCACTCTGAACCTGAGGAATTGCCAGTATACCTTCCGGATGGGGATATGCAGATAAGCATCTTGTAAATCTACTGAGGCCAAAAAATTCCCCTGATGGATTTCTCGGATGATGGAGGGCAGGGTCTCCATCCTAAATGTCCTGTGGTGAATAAAACCATTTAGAAACTTGAAGTCTAACACTGGCTGGAAACCTCCTGAGCGTTTTGGCACTATGAAAAATAGGGAGTACACTCCTCTGTTCCTTTTGTGAACGGGAACTTGCTCGATTGCTGCTGCCTGTATAAGATCTGTAATCACTTGCAGAGTTGGCGCTCTTTTTACTGGGTTGTTTGAGACTGGCAAGGGCACTACATGGGGCAGGGGAGCCTGGAGTCGAACTCGATGAAGTAACCCTCACAAATTACATCTAGCACACACTTGTCCATGGTGGTGGTGTGGACCCATTCCTCGAAAAAGTTGGAAAGCCTGCCCCCTACATGAGGATGGGTCCGTGAGTCCTCACTGTGATTTTCTGGAGTCGCCCCCAGCATCTCGGGAGCCACCCCTGCCCCCCCCCTAGAAACTGCGTTGGTTGCGTGAGGTGAACCAGGATCGTCTGCCTGCAAATTACTTATTCTGACCCCTGGAATGATTTTGGGCACAAAAATTCTGTCTGGATCCCGAAGTCCAGGGCCTGCCTCTTCCCCGGAATTGTGGCATCCGTGCTTTTGCCTTTTCACCAGATTACTTGACCGCCTCCTTTAGAGCTGACCCAAAAAGAAGGCTTTCTTCATAAGAGGCAGTTACCAAATGCATCTTCGAGGAGGCATCCGCCTGCCATGCCCGTAGCCATAAGTTGCGTCAAGCTGAGGTCTAGCTCTTGCTGCACACCTGACTGCCTCCTCCAATTCATCAGCCGAGTAGGCCGAGGCTAGCCCCCATTAGCTGCAGGTACTGTAAAATGAATTTATTCTTCTCTGGCTCATCAGCGAGCTGGAATGCCAGATTAGTGGCCCAGGAGAGAGCAGCCTGAGCTGAGAAGAGGTTAGCCATAGCCGCCTTGAGAGAGGTTGAGGTGGACTGAAAGGCTTTCTTTAGAGAGGTGTCCACTTTCCTATCCACTGGGTCCCTCAGGGAGACTCCACCCTCTGCTAGGATAACCATCTATTTAGTGAGGTTTGAGATTAGAGGGTCTATCCTGGGACAGTCTAGCCATCTCTCCGAAGGTTTCTTGTTGAATTTCAGTAGTAGTTCGGTTAGGTGGCAAGGATTGGGTAAGAACGCTCTGGTCCCTGCCATTCTTCCTTTAAGAGGTCCTCTATGGCCGGAGGGACGGGGAAAGCAGTCATTGGTTTTGAAGCCGACGTGAGCCTGAACGCTGGCTTCGCTCGCTTGGGTTCTGGAGAAGATGGACTCAGGTGGATCTCATCTGACACCTGTTTAGTAAAAAAATCTAGGTCATCCAAATCAAAGTTTTTGGCTGGGGAGGAGTCCGAGTCGAAATCTGAGTTTGGAAGTTCCCCCTCCTCTGGAGATGAATAGCCAGACCCTGAGGGCGACCTGTCCTGTCTGGGCTTCTCACCGGTGGCATCCCTGGATCTGGATCTACTCCTAGATCTGGGCCTCATCCTCCTCCTGTTGCGTCGCGGGGAGCATCCTCGTCCGATGATGGGGTGCACTTGCTGGTATCTTTCCCATGGGTCCTGGGCTCCGGAGATTGCTGAAGGACGTCAAAATATGAGGGGTTGGCGAAGGCCCTGGTTCCAGTTCTCCTATTGGGTCCGGGGCTGCAGCCCTGGCGAATGTGGCGTCCCTCTGGTGGAGGACTGCCCCTGACCCAGAGGTTCGGAGGCGTCTGCCTCGTCCAAGGCTGATGACGTTGCGCTTTTGCATTTGACACACAAAGACCCTGCAAATGTGGCCAGCATGAGTGTTCTGCACTTGTGGTACTTTCTGCCTCTGGAGGGGCCTGTCTGATTTTGCTGAGGACATGTTCACTATTTTTATTATATTTTTATTGTATTTTGATCCTGAGCTTGAAAACTGTGTGTTTAATCAAGTCCCTTCAAGGCCTAAGTGCCCCCTGAAATGTTCCGTCGATGAGCTGATCAGGCAATGCTCATCGATGAGCAGCATAATGCTCTGCCCCCTTTTCCTCTCCAAATGGCCTACCTCTCCACCTGCAAAAAGAAAGCGAATGCTCGAACGTCAGTTGCCCAGCGTCAGAGAGCCAGATAAGACCATGCAGCTCCCCGACTGGCAGGCGCCTTCAGTGGCCATCGATGGGAGAGAAAGCTCCAGGCATCCGACACAGTGGCTCGTCGATGAGGAGGCTGCTGCGAAGAAAACTCCTGGGAGCCATGAGAGCTGCACGGCCTCGGGCAGAGTCAGTGCTAATCCGCTGGCCCCAGCACCCTGAGAAGGTCGTGACTGCCTCCTCATTGCTCCATGACTGTGTGTGTGTGTGTGTGTGTGTGTGTGTGTGCTCCTAGTGCGGGAAGTAGGGCTCATTGCTTCGGGAGCGCAGAGATGGTGAGAGGGAGCAGGGAGCCCGTCTGTGCAGCTTGCAAGGCTGAGACTGGGGTCCCTGTGCTAGCATTCAATAGCGCTGCTGAATTTGTCCAAAAATAGAAAAGATATGCACACTCACAGAAGAAGTCTTTGGCTCCGTCACTCCTGTGACAGAGGTCCTGCAGAGCTCCTACCACTAGACAGGCAGGAAGTAAACGGACGTCTGGAGGAAACGAGTGGGAGGGTGTAGCTGTCCAGCAGAAGTCTGTTTGCTTCCTGCCTGTCACGTGGTTCCAGGAAGGACATCCCAGAAGTGATGAGCCTGGAAACCAGCTTTAGGAAAGAGAACATGATTTTGCTACTGTACAGAGAGTTGGCATAATTTTCTAAACTAGTTTATGGCACAAGTTCCCATTTCACCAGATGTTTGACACACAGGGCTTGAGATAAAAAAAAAAAAAAAAATGGGGATTCGCCATTCTTGTCTTAAAGAGACACCCATTCAACCATGTCTTCATGGTCCTGCGTGCAACACTGTTGGAGCCCCTTGCACCTAAACTTGTAACACAAGCTGCCATTAATCATATCCATGGGCCACAAGCATCCATGCTGTTTGAAAGTCAGGTATAGGTGTGCCAAATTAACAATGTGCCCTGCAAGCACCTGCTATACAGTATATCTTTTGTTATATCTGCATCCACAAGTGCATCGTCCTCATTTAAAAATCCTACTCAGTAACATTACTCACCAGTCTACTTTCCTGTTACACTACTGAAAGTCCCTTAACACTAGCAGACCAAGTAATGTTTCCGATATCAACCAGATCCAGCAACCGAGATCATTTATTTAGATACTCCAAAATAAAGCAATGTGCTATACTGTAGAACTATGCTCAGTTCTACAAAAAGAATGCAAAATATATACATTTTAAATAAAAAAAATACTTGGACTGCATGGCTAGTTGATTCTCTTTCTTCTGTGCTTCTATGAACAAACTACTTTATAAATTACTGACTCGTTCCTTGTTACTCTGACTTTCCATAGCCTATTATCAGTGCAATATATTCTAATGTGCAATAGGTACAGTATAACCATCCCAAGGTTAATAACAGGTTTGGTTTTTGTGCCTGTCTCCAAACCACACAAGGTGGGGATTTTCAAAGCCTATGTCCAGATGTAATTTTCTAGTGTACAACCCTGGATGCAAGCCAAATCGCCCAAAGTCCAATGTTCACCGCTAGGACATAACCAAGTACAATTTTCAAAACCCTGACTTAGTTATGTCGAGTTTGCACAGTTCGGATATAAATAGAAACATAGACTTTGGTGGCAGATAAGGACCGCTTGGCCCACCTAGTCTACCCATTTCCCTACCTAGAGGATAAGCTGCAGATCCTATTTAACCAATGACCTATTTCTTCCTACCCCCCACAAAAATTGCCTTATGTCTGTTCCATGCATTCTTGAATTCTCCCACAGTTTTAGACCCCACAACCTCCTCAGGAAGGCTGTTCCATGCGTCCACCACCCTCCCTGTGAAAAAATACTTCCTCACATTGCCCCTTAGCCGTCCCCCCCTCTATCTTCAAATTGTGTCCCCTTGTTCTTGCACATCTCTTTTTCTGAAAGATGCTACCCTCTTGGACTTTGTTGATTCCACTGAGGTACTTAAACGTTTCTATCATGTCCCCTCTGCCTCCTTTCCTCAAGGGTATACATATTAAGCTCCTTTAGTCTCTCCTCATTATGGCTTCTCTTGCAGAGCCTGCACCATTTTAGTTGCCCTCCTCTGCACTGCCTCCATCCTGTCTATGTCCTTGCGGAGATGGAGTCTCCAGAACTGGGCCTTGATATTCCAGATGGGGTCTCACCAATTGTCTGTACAGGGCGATAACAACTTCCTGTTTTCTGCTGGTGATGCCTCTCCCTATACATCCCAGTATCCCCCCAGACCCTCCCTACCGCCTTCTCACATTGCTTGCCAACCTTAAGGTCATCTGATATAACTACCCCCAGGTCCCTTTCCATTTTTGTTGTTGTCAGTATCTCACCCCCCATTGTGTACTCTTCCCCTGGGTTTTGTTTCCCAGGTGCATTACTTTGTACTTCTCTGCGTTTAATCTAAGCTACCATACATTTGACCATTCCTCCAACCTTGCAAAGTCCCTTCTCATCCTTTCCAACCCACCTTGTGTATCAACCCTGTTGCAGATCTTTGTGTCGTCTGCAAAGAGACATACTTTTCCTTCCAGTCCCTCTGCAATGTCACTTATAAAGACATTAAAAGGACCGGACCTAGTATTGAACCCTGCGTAGCCCACTAGTAACACCCCTTTCTTCATTGTGGACTCTGTTTGCCATTACCCTCTGTGTCCTGTTGTCCAACCAATGTTTTACCCAGGCTACCACCATGGGACCAACTCCTAGGCTGGCTAACTTGTTTATTAATCTTTTGTGTGGGACTTTTTACTGTAGGTTTGCCAGACAGGTGTGAGAGCCAAGTATCAGGCATTCACCACGATTTTATATACAAGAGTGCGGTGTGCATATATATGGAACCCAAAGAAACAGAAGAGAGAAAGAAATAAGTTCCTTAGATAGGATTTGCTCAACAGCACCCCCAAATATACAGATACTGTGCATGGATTTTAGTGGGCCAGTCATAGGGGGAAAAAAAAAAAAAAGAAATGAAGGATGGGAACATACAAAGGGCTAAAACAAAACTTTTTAAACACTACTATCACCAAATGCTAAACAGACTTCTGCTGTAGCAGAATGAATTGTCCATCTGATATAGTCAAAATTATGTGTAAGCAGTAACAAATAACAGGGTGTGAGTAATGCTAAATAACCACATGCCACAGGTGACTTCTAAAGGCATGAGTTGCAGCTTAGTGCCTTCAATCAGCTGGGAAGTGCAGTAATTTATGGCATTACCACACACCCTGGAGTGCATTACTGCACTTTCAAAATTGCGGACTTCTATACATGTCCTAAACATCTACAGATTCTGACCCTTCTGGTAATCTTAGTGTTACATTACAAAAAACAAAAGAAAAAGTAAAATCTGAACCGTAAGGGAATGTGAAGTTAATGCATGGTCATGTGGCTAGTTTTGACCAATTAATTTGCTAGATAAAGAATAATTGTATGGGCAACTGTGTAATTAGTTTTTTTCATACTGGAGATGCATGTTGCCGCATACTGTAAATCATGAGCGTGAAGTTCAAGCGACCTGTGAACAAAACACACACACCAAAGGTGTGTAAAAAAATTGTATCACACATATTTTATATACACAGGTTTTTCATGCTCCAAATCCCCCCTCCATTCTAAAAAAAAGGAAAAAGGCACACGAACACCTCCCACAACACCCAACTGTGTCCCCTACAACCAGTTACATGTGATTTTTGGTGTTTTATTTGGTTGATCCTGCCATTCTGTTAAGCTTCTGACTTTAAAACAAATGCAGACTTGCAGGGAACTCCATTTGCAGTGGTCAACTAAACTACTGCCAGTGAAATGGAGCTTGTTGCAAGTCCACATTTGTTTTAGAATAATAATAATGCCATATTACATGGTTGTGACATGGCAGCTGTGTAATACAGGGGTTTTAAGGTACTGGTTTTAGGCTGATATAAAAAACTTTATGTATACTATTTCCAGGGGTATAGTTCGCAAGACTGTTCAAAAAGTTGTACCAATACTGACAATGCTTTCATTACAATTAAACACAGCATCATGCTGCAGCCAATTTACTGCAGTGTTTCTTCCTTACAGCTTGTATGTCAGATGCAGAGTTCCGAGATACGAAATAATATTTAAAAAGGAAGCATTTGCTTTCTCAAGAGCAATTGTCACATTTATGGGTTAATTTTAAGTGCTGCAGGTGACTGGGTTTCTGTTAGAAACTAGTCATTGTTGCCACTCCCACAGCATGGAAGTTGCATGCGTGGCTTGAAGCCTCGTTGCCACGCTTTGAGTGGGTGTTCCAAGGTTACAGTTCCAACCCCAACTAATAGTAAGCCTTTACATTTAGAAACACAACAGCATGCCAGCCCGCTGGTGCAGTGATGGGGCTACTGCTCGCTACATCAGTGACTCGAGTTCCGGAATGATCCTGGGTCGTCAGAGGCTGGCTCAGAGCATCCCAGAAAAAGCTCTCCTTCTCCTCTGAGAAGGAAGGATCACTGTCTCTGCTGCCATACTGCCACCTCAGTGACCACAGGTGGCAGTGCAGGAAGGGCACTGACTGAGAGGGGGAAAACACTGGCCAGGGACCTGTACTGTTCACACACTGCATCTGCACTGGTTGCTATCACATGCCAGCATCTTTCAGAGGGGCATGGGGAGAAAAAATGGAAAGCAGTACCAGTGCCGGCTTCCTGGGGACCCGGTATATCTGGGCTGGGACACTGCCTCCTGACACTGTGTGCATTCAGGGGTATATCCCTTCCACCACATACCCTGCGCTGGGTGGTGGGGTAGCCGAACCTCCACAGAGGATGTCAAAATAAAGGATGGTGGTTGGGGAGAGGTGCCAGAGGACTAGATGGGTAGCCAGCATCTGACACGGGGGCACAAAGAAAAAAGAATAGCATGGCATAGTGACAGTTTAGTGGTACAGATGCCACATGCCATGTGTGTGGTTGTGTCCTCGGCCTTGCTCATCACGGTGTGTCATCAGCTGGTAGCCTAAGTGGGCAAGAAGATGCCCTCTGCCTTAGGGTTAGCAGTAGTACAGTTACTAGTGCATGACATGGAAGTGGGGGACCTGGCTGCAGTGCGAGGAAGGATTGGTGGTGTTGAGCAAACCTACTGGCACACCCCACTTACCGGAGAGAATGGCAAGGTCTTCACTAGAAAATGTATGGCTAGCAACATGATTTGGGCCCCCCCCCTCCCACCATACTGCTGGTAGGGCTGTATTGGCCTCAGTGCACCACCCTTGCCATGCAGAGCTTGATCCAGTCTGGTGGCGTTCACCCAGCACTGCAGGGTCAGGTTGGGAAGAAACTCCACAAAGGGCTGGGGGGTTTCATGAAGCTTTCCTCCACTGACACAACAGGCAGTGCTCACAGCTTAAACTGAGTGCTGGAAAATGAATAATGAGAAGAAATCCAGCAATCCAGGCTTCGGCAGTGAAATAAGCCTTTTTACTGTGCAATTTTGATACTCACAAAATTCATTACTGTACTATAAATTCACACAGAAGCTTCCATACACAAAAAACAGCCACAGCGCTTTGGGGTGCGATACCCCTTCGAAGCGCTGGGGCTGGTTATTGTGTATGGGAGCCTCTGTGTGAATTTATCTCTATGTTTGTAGTGCAGCAATGAATTCTGTTAGTATCAACATTGCACAGTAAAAAGACAGTTCACTACTGAAGCCTGGATTGCTGGATTTCTTCCCAGGTTTCATGAAGCATGCCTGGCTGGCACATGCTGGAGAGCCAGAGAGGAAGAAAAAATGTCAGCCACTGGGAAGGAGAGTAAAGCAGGTCCAGGTCCATCAACGGCGCTACTGTTGACACCAGGAGGGCATGGTTACCTCCGTGGGCATCAGGTGAAGAAGCTCAGCAAAAGAAGATCCCTAGTACCCGGCCCTAGTGAAAAATGGGGGCTTCAGAGAACTGCGGGGGAAAAATACAACAGCATACACACACACGCACTGGAACTGGGTCTTTCTAACTCTACACCCGCCACCGTTTACTTTTTTTTTTTTTTGAAAAACATTTTATTCGTTTTTTTTTTTTTACATTAACACCATTACTATAAAGCTCATCAACAAATGTAAGTACCGTGGCATAAAATAAGTCATAATAGCATATGTGCATTATCCATATCCTTAATGTCTGCAGAACCATTAACTGCAAACTCAGTCTGGCCTATCGGGTTAAAAGTAATCTAACTCCCGCCGCCCGCCTTGCACTGGCTAGAGGTGTGTTTCTACCCTCACTATACTGTGGGCTTCTCCTGTTTGCCCGCACATCCAAAACCCACCTTGGTAGGTGGACAGTCGCTTACAACACCTGCCAATTTGCGCTTGCTGCCCCTCGACTCACCCACCACTGTGATCTGTGCAGGAAGCTTAATTGGCTCTCCCAATCCAATCACTTAAATTTCGTGCTGGGCTGCTTCACGGGCAAGGTTCTTGGGACTGGCACCCCGCCTGGGTTGGCGGAGCTCCTTGTACCGGTGGTCTCCCCATCGTGCTCCCTCAGATCCCTTGACCCAGCTGCTCTAAGGATTCCTGCCACACGCACTCATATGGGGGACAGAGATTTCACTGCGTGTGCCCCCAGACTATGGAACACCTTTCCTGCCCAGGTTCGCACCTCCCCCTCCCAGGCTTGCCTCTAAACCTCCCTGTGGAGACACCTGAAGCTCTTAACTGTGCGTGGTTGTCCTAAGCCACCGTAATATCACCTGGCTCCCTACACTGAACATCCCTCCTTATGCTCCTTATGTTCTGCCTGTTTGCATGGTTTCAATTTCATACCCTAGGTTTGGGGCACGGCTATGCGTGCCCCCGACTGTCTATGTTTTTGTATATAATGGACTTTCTCTGTATAATGACTTGTATATAATCCGCTGCTGCTTGCAGCTCTGATGTTCCGATGTACCTGTTATGACCACTGTACCTGCTGACTATGTTATATTACTGTTTTTTCTGTGTACTGCCTAAAATGTAACCGTTGTGTTGCTGCTTTTTCTGTGTAACTGCCTAAAATGTATCCTGTTGTACCATGTCGTATCTTCTGTACTCTCCCAGGTCGTACCTGAAAACAGGCTATGTATTGTCTAGTGTACCGATCTGGTTAACAAAAGCTTAATAAATAAATTAATAGCACTTAGACAACACTAACCATCGCAAAACAATACAAACACCATCACAGACATATGCTAATAATATAAACATGACTGTTCCATACATTAAACAGAAAGTAATGCAGCAACCTGAATAATACCTTACACATACTTAGACCCTGTTTAGGTATTATGACATCTGTATAAACAGTGCAACCCTATCAGTTAGAATGCAAGTTTAATAAAACGTGCAACAATCACAACTTGCAACAGGTCACCTTCCCCCTTACAATTCAAAATCTAAGGGTAGTTCAAGACAGGAGTATTCAAATCAAAACTTTTATTACTTGCCCAGCCATGACAGTAGCTGAATTTTCACTTGCCCCTATTAATTACGATGAAATTAGCTCTGTTTTGGTACTTGCCCTTCAATGAAATTTACTTGCCCCAGACAGGGTGCAATGGGATTTGCACACCCCTGGTCCAAGACTGCAGTGGCACAAGGAACCACTGCCATGCCGACAGCCCTTGGCCCCACCTCTCCCAGTCAGATGGCTCAGTGTCCAGGGCCCCCACATCTTCTCCTACTACCACTTGCCATATTAGTGATGCCCTTCCAATACAAGAGCTCCTACCTGAGGGGTGAAGCTACTAAGGATTTTGTTGATGGGAGTAGAGACACCCTGGAGTGTCTGATCTAGAGACTAACCCTCCAGCAGGACAGTCTCAGGGATTTGCAGACAGCTGAAGTACAGCAGCATTCCCTGATAGAAGCAGAAAAAAAAAATAGAAAAGGAAAAAAAAAAAAAAATCTTACAACATGACCAGTGGAAACTGGCCAACATTACACCAAATGCTGTGTAATCTTGACGAATGACAAGTTCTCTTTATTGTTCAAGTTAGAGTTCATATTACTGTGACCATGGTGAACTTAATCATGCAGACCAATAGTACTGAAAATAAAAGGTTACTGTATTTGACAAAGCAAGGAATGCTTTACCGTAAATAAGGTGCCTTGGGCTCAGTTATAAGCCAAGGGCTTCCTTATATTTATTGTAAAACTGAAATGTAGAATCTTCAAACTTAAAGCTGATCTGACAGTACAGCAGCTGGGGTAGCCGCCTGACATGCCGACATTCTGGGTTCACACCCTTAGCTGGGAACAACACAGTGGGCTCGCAGGTGGAGGGCTGAGCGCTCCAGAGGAAGTCCTTCATCCCCTGATGGAGTAGGTGGGAACCTCTGCTGCAGCACTGCGCTCAGGCATACCTGAGAGAGTGGTACTCGAGGGCAGGCAAGAAAACTGCATTTGCCAAACTGTGGACTCAGGACATTAAGCCATCCTTCCCCTTCCCCTGTGTCTGGCAGGTTAATTCTGTCCTCACCAACAAGGACCACTCTACCCCTCCCCACACCAAATCATAGAAACACAGAAATCTGTCAGTAGAGAAGAGCCTTCGGCCCACCTAGTCTGCCCCAATACCTCCAATAATTGTTCTCTTTTATGCTCTGCCAGTATTAGATTGTCCCCCTCCTCCTATTACTAGTCCTCTATGCCTATCCCAAGCATTTTTAAATCCAGTTATTGTCCCTGCACCCACCACCTCTGTTGACAGGCTGTTCCACTTGTCCACCACCCTCTCCATGAAGAAGCACTTTCTCACGTTTCCCCTGAATCTCCCTCCAGTCAATTTCATCTTGTGGCCCCTCATCCTTGAGCAACTTTCCCTCTGCAAAATTGTATTCTCCTATACCTTATTTCTCTCTGAGAGGTACTTAAATATTTCAATCATACCCCCTCCCTTCTCTCCTCTAGGGGGTACATATTAAATTCCTTCAGTTTAGCTTTATAGAGCTTGTGACATAGTCCCTGTACCATTCTGGGCGCCATCATCTGAACTGCCTCTACCCTATCAACGTCCTTATGCAGGTACGGCCTCTAGAACTGTACTCAAGATGTCGCCTTACCAAAGTCCTGTACAGTGGAATTATTCCCTCTCTTTTTCTGCTACTGATTCCCCTGCCTATGCATCCCAACATTCTGCTAGCCTTTCCCACCACCTTGTCACACTGCCTCCCATCCTTGAGGTCATCAGAGATGATCACCCCCAAGTCTCTCTACTGCTTGGAGCATTCTATTTCCTCCCCCGCCAGATATGATGACGCTCCTGGGTTTTTGTGCCCCATGTGCATTATCTTGCACTCTTTTTGTGTTGAACTTCAGCTGCCAATCCCTTGACACATCCCTAGCTTCTTTAAATCCCCCTTAATTCTATCTACTCACCCTGGCATGTCCACCCTGTTGCAAAGCTTAGTGTCATCAGCTAACAGGCATATTTTCCCTTCTAGTCTGCAATGTCACAGATAAAGACAGTGAAGAGGACCGGGCCCAGCACTGATCCCTATGGTAAAACCAGAGACCAGTGGGGCCCCACGCATAGGTTTAGAACCAAGGACTTCCTTTTTTCATAATTGGGGAATTCCATGTGGGAAAATCTTAAAATCCATTTTTTCCCCCATTCCCCCTTCCACCCCCCCCCCAAAAAAATGAGGGCAAATCAGCATGTTTTGTACAAAAATTTGGCTTATTTGGAAGCAGTATAGCATAGTGGCTAAGAGAACTGAGCTGCAAACCTGGAAAACCGAGTTTGAATCTCACAGTCACCACTTGCATACCATTCTGTTCTCAGGGCGCTCCTGAAAACAAGCCTTAGCTTACTGTATCTTTCCTGCCCAAAAACTGTAAATAAATAAAATTGAGTTTGCCCCAAAAGCTGGTGGAAAGTGTATTTTTCATGAAAAATTGATTCCCAAGTGCTGGTTTGGAAATGACATTCTGTTTTTTTCCCCAGTGTTTTCCATTGGAAATGGAAAATCACTGGCCCTACAGATGAGTAAGGGTAACCCCTGTGGATTTCTCCGCAAAGGGTCAGTGGTGAGGAGGCCCTGGATGGTGAAGCAGTTACCCAGGACTGCAGTGAACCTGCAGTCAGCTGAAGGTTCCAGAAACCTCAGGGTAGGGATTTGGAAACAATGAAAAAAAGAATAAAACTTCTTTTGGCATAGGTCAAACATTTTCACCACTCACATTACTGTGTTTAGCAGAGCTCGAAGAAACAGAGGAACTTCTCTTTGAGTACAACGCTGATGCTGAAGGCTGACGAGTATCGAGGTTTAGAAATACAATCGCCTAATATGAACGTGCTACTCGCACAACATAAACTCTGTGTAGTAATCAGTGCGAATCTGAGTATATTAGCCTTCTAGACACAAGTATCCCAAATTAAGGAACAGACTGTGGTCTGGTGGTTAGGACATGAAATTGTAAACTAGGAGATCAAAGGTTTGAATCCCACAACTATCTGTCTCACTACTGAACTCTGAGCAAATCATTTAACCTTTGTCTGCATCAGCCGTCAGTGGTGAAGGTAGGTAGAAGCATGGCCTACTGTAATCAAGCTGCTTCATCTCAGGGAATCCTTGGCAGAGAAAACTCACAAATACTCAACTTTAATGCAACCCATCATGTACCCTAATACATCAGGGTGACCTCGAGAAAGCTGGACAAATAGAAATTTAAATACCTGTAAATTTTCCTTCTCCGACTGCTGGTCTCCGGGCTCAGCACTTCTGGGAGGTCCTTCCCGATACCACGACAGGTAGGATACAAACAGACTTCTGCAGGACAGCTATACCCTCCCGCTCGTTTCCTCCAGACGTCAGTACTTCTATAGCAGTTGTTCCCTGAGGAAACACATAACCTGGGAACAAACAGAGGAAAAGTTACTCTAACTTGCAGCCAGAGGCCGACTTTCAACATTCTGGGAGGGACGGAGTCGGAGACCAGCAGTCTGAGAAAGAAAATTTACAGGTACTTAAATTTCTATTTCTCTTTCTCCTAAAGCTACTCTTCAGGCTTATCACTTTTGGGATATACTAAAGCAGTACATCCCCCGCTTCCTGGGTGGGAAGAATGTCCATAGTCTCTTATGAGTCCACCACTGCCTGGAGGACCCTGTGGCCAAAGGATGCCTCAGCGGAAGCGGAAACATCCAACTTGTAGAACTTTGCGAAGGTACGGATGGATGATCAAGTGGCCGCTCTACACAAGTCTGACAGAGAGGCTTCTCTTGAAGTCCACCCAGAATGTAGCCATTGCTCAGGTTGCATGAGACCTCACTGGTCCCGGCAGGTCGATCCCGGCCTTCTGGTAAGCCATGGCGATGGTGGAATGAATCCACCTAGCAATAGAGTACTTTGATGCTTTCTTACCCATATCTGGGCCCGATATAAGGATGAACAGACTTGAGGTCTTACAGACTGACTCAGATCTCTTGATGTAAATCTTGAGAGCCCTCCTTGGATCCAGCGTGTGAAATTCTCTCTCCTTCTTATTCTTGGGATAAGGATAGAAGGAGGAAAGGTTCAAGACTTGGTTGCAATGAAAGGGCGATATCACCTTTGGTAGAAAGGCGGGATATGTACGCATAACCACCGAGTCCTGATGAAAGATAGTGTATGGTTCTTTGGATGACAGGGCTCCTATCTCACTGATGCGGCGGGCTGAGGTGATTGCAGTAAGAAAGACAACCTTCATAGTGAGACGAAGCAAGGATGCCTCCTTGAAGGGCTCAAAAGGAGCCTTGGTGAGTGCTTTAAGTACCAGCTTGAGCCTCCAAGTTGGAACTATGGGCTTTACTGGAGAGCGTTTCAATGTTGCTGCTCTCAGGAATCTAACGTGAGGGAGAGCTCCTAAAGATTCCTCTGAGTCCGCCAACAGGAGCGCCCCTTAAGCAGAAACCTGGACTCTTAAGGTAGCCGGTTGGAGGCCCTTGTCGAAACCCTCCTAAAGGAATTGAAAGATAGTTAGCAGAGAAACTGAGTCATCTGGTAGAGAGGTGGCTTGTAACCAGAACAGGAATTTTCTCCAGACTGTGTAATAAACCTTGGAGGATGACGCGCATCTGGATTGAATCATCATTTCAATGACAAGTGCAGACAAACCTAACTCCTTGAGAGTTTCCCGCTGAATCGCCATGCTGAGAGGGATAGATTGCGAGGACTGGGGTGCAGCACTGGCCTCTGATGTAGCAAATCTGGGCTTTCTTGGAACACCAAAGGAGGATGTAGACACATTAAGGCTAAAATCGAGGAAACCACGGTTTGTGGGGCCAGCCTGGGCAAACCAGAATCATCTCTGCTTGATCTTGGGCAATCTTGTGCAGTATCCTTGATAATATTGATAATAATTTGGAGGAAAGGCATACAGAAGATCGAACTGTCCTCAGCTGAGGGAGAAGGCATCCTGTGCTATGTCCTTGATGAGAAAGCAGAACTGCAGAACTCTGCAATTTTTTGGCAGGCAAAAATATCTACCTGCGAACGGCCCCATTGTGCCGTGATGAGGTGGAAGACGCTGTCCTTGGGTTTCCACTCGCCTGGCAGGATGTCCTTTCAACTTAGCCAATCTGCTATGACATTTTCCTGGCCTGGGATGTATGTGGCCCTTTGACTCCCCAGGTTGCCTTTCACCCACTAAAGAGTAGAAGAGTCTCTTGCAACATCCGAGAGCTCTTTGTGCCTCCTTGGCGATTGATGTAGGCCATTGTCGTCAGATTGTCCGTGAGAATGAGAACACCCTGGTTGGAGAGCTGTGTCTTGAACTGCTGAAGTGCCAGGCAGACCACCTGCATCTCCAGCACATTGATGCTGTAGCGAGACTCCACCAAAGACCACCTGCCCTGTGCAGAGAGCTGTTCCGAGTGTGCCCCCCAGCCCCGGAGGCTAGCATCGGTGGTGACTCACCTGGTGAGGATGTCCCAGTTTGAGATCCCTCATGATGCTGCAATGCACCATATAAGGGAATCTTTTACCTGGTGAGATATCTGAATCCTCTGGCCCATTGCGTCCCTTGATTGGGTCCACTGATGGAGAAGGCCTGACTGGAGAGGGCACATGTGGACTAGTGTCCAGGGGACTGAGTCTGCCAAGGAGACCACTGTCACTATGAGTTGCATGAAGGAGCGAGCCAGCAGGGATTGGGCAGCTTGGAATTTGCTGATGAGTGCCCTCATTTCCTTGAATTTCGACTGTGGGAAAAACTTTGTTCTGGATCGTATTGATATTCACCGCTAGATAATTCAGAGACTGTGATGGTCACAGGGAGCTCTTCTTCTGGTTGATTATGAACCCCAGAGAGGAGAGGCACTGGATAACCTCTGTCACTGCCTGGACTGCTTGATCGTACTGTGGGGCTTTGATGAGAATGTCATCCAGGTATGGGAAGAGCTGGATCCCTTGCATTTTGAGTTGAGCGACCACTGTCACAAGGACTTTGGAGAAGACCCTGGGGGCTGTGGACAGGCCAAAGGGCAGCGTCGTAAATTGAAAGTTGTGTTCTTCCACTTTGAACCTGAGAAATTGCTGGTCTGCCCTCCGGGTGGGGATATGCAGATAAGCATCTTGTAAATCTACTGAGGCCAAAAAATCCCCGTGATGGATTTCTCGGATGATGGAGGACAGGGTCTCCATCTTGAATGTCCTGTGGCGAACAAAACCATTTAGAAACTTGAGGTCTAACACTGGCTGGAAACCTCCTGAGCATTTTGGCACTATGAAGAAAAGAGAGTACACTCCTCTGTTCCTTTCTTGAATGGGAACTTGTTCAATCGCTGCTGCCTATATAAGATCTGTAATCGCTTGCAATGTCGCTGCTCCTTTTACTGGGTTGTTTAAGTCTGGTGAGAGCACTACATGGGGCAGCAGGGGCCTGGACTCGAACTCGATGAAGTAACCCTCACGAATTACATCTAGCACCCACTCATCTATTGTGGTGTGGACCCATTCCTCGAAAAAGCTGGAAAGCCTGACCCCTACATAAGGATGAGTCCTCACTGTGATATTTTTAGAGTCGCTCCCCCACATTTCGAGAGCCACCCTGGAAGCTGCGTTGGTTCCGAGAGGTGAACCAGGATTGTCTGCCTGCAAATGACTTATTCTGACCCCTGGAATATGAGCACGAAAATTCTGTCTGGATCCCGAAGTCCAGGACCTGTTCCTCCCCCGGGATTGTGGCATTCGTACTTTTGCCGTTTCCCCAGATTCCTTGACCGCTTCCTTTAGAGCCGATCCGAAAAGAAGGCCTCCTTCATAAGTGGCATTCAACAAATGCATCTTCGAGGAGGCATCCGCCTGAGGTCTGGTAAAACGTAGCTCTTGCTGCACACCTCACTGCCTCATCCGATATGTCAGCCGAGTAGGCCGAAGCTAGCCCCATTAGCTGCAGGTGCTGTAAAATGGATTTATTCTTCTCTGGCTCATCAGCTAGCTGAAATGCCAGATCAGCAGCCCAGAAGTGAGCAGCCCGAGCTAAGAAGAGGTTACAGTAACCATAGCTGCCTTGAGAGAGATTGCGGTGGACTGAAAGACTTTCTTTAGAGAGGTGTCCACTTTCCTATCCACTGGGTCCCTCAGGGAGGCTCCACCCTCTGCTGGGATAACCGTCTTTTTAGTGAGGTTGGAGATTAATGGGTCGATCCTGGGACAGTCTAGCCATCTCTCCGAAGGTTTCTTGTCAAATTTCAGTAACTTGGTGAGGTGGCGTGGGACAGGGTAGGAATGCTCTGGTCCCTGCCATTCTTCCTTTAAGGTCCTCTATGGCTGGAGGGATGGGGAAAGTCATTGTTGGCTTCAAAGCCGAAGCGAGCCTGAAAGCTGGCTTCGCTTGCTTGGGTTCTGGAGAAGATGAACTCAGCTTAATCTCATCAGACACCTTTTTAATAAAATAATCTAGGTCATCCAAATCAAAGTTTCTGGCTGGCGAGTAGTCTGAGCTGGAATCCAAGTTTGGTATTTCCCCCTCCTCTGGAGATGAAAAGCCGGACACTGATGGTGACCTGTCCCGTCTGTGCTTCTCATGGGTGACATCCCTGGACCTGGATCTAGCCCTCTTCTTCCTACTGTCGTGTCGTGAGGAGTGGGGAAGAGTCCTCATCCAAGGATGGGGAGGGGGTGCACTTGCGGGTGGCTTTCCTATGGGCCCTGGGCTCCAGTGACTGCTGAAGGCATCAAAATATGATGGGTTGAGGGCAAAGGCCCTGTTCAGCTTTTCTATTAGGTCTAGGGCTAAAGCCCTAGCTGAGTGGCAGTGCCCCTCTGAGGTGGAAGACTGCCCCTGACCCATGGACTGGTTTTGTAGTTCCTGTGATTCAGAGGTGGATGCCTCGTCGGCCTCCTCCAAAGTTGGGGACATTGCACTGTCACATTTAACACACAGAGACCCTGCAAATGTTGCTAGCATGGGAGTTCTGCACTTGTGGTACTTTCTGTCTCTAGGGGGCCTGTCCCATTTTGCTGAGAACATGCTCACAATTTTTATTTTTATCCTGCGTTTGAAAAACTTTTATTTGTTTTGGATCCAGACCCTTTAATGCCTAGGTGCCTGAAATGCTCCGACAACGAGCTGAATGAGGAAAGATGTCCGAGTGCCTTGAAGAATTCCGTCGACGAGCTGACCAGGTGATGCGCGTGACGAGCTGCATAATGCTCTGCCCCCTTTCCCGCTCTGATTAGCCTGCCTCTCCGCCTGCAAAAGCGTGAACGCTTTAAAGATAGTCTCACAGCGTCAGAGAGCCCGAGAAGACCATGTGGCTCTCTGTCTGGCAGGCGCGTCAATGGCCTAAGTCTTTAGTGGCCGCCGACGGGGAGAAAAGCTCCGGCTATCTGACACCGTCAGTGAGCCTAAATTCCTTGGGGGCTCGTCGGCGAGGAAGACTGCTGAGTTGAGCGTGGGGCGCTGAAATAATCGCAGGGCTCCGATCCTTAAGACTCCTGGAAGCCCTGTGAGACCCTCCAAATGGCCCTGGGCCAAATTAACACAGATCCGCTGGCCCCCAGCCCCATATTAACGTTGCTCCTTTGTTTTTGTTTTTTTGGGGGGGAGGACTCCTAGCGCGGTAAGGTGGAGGGGGAGAGAGAGCCCATCTGTACAGCTCACAAGGCTGAGACAGGGGGTCCCTGCTTACACGCCAAGGAGTGCTGAGATACAGAAGCAATCCGTCAAAAAATAGAAGAGATGCACACACTCACAGTCTGTAGTCTTCGGCTCTGTCACTCCTGTGACAGAGGTCCTGCAGAGATCCTACCTCTTAACAGGCAGGAAGTAAACTGGCATCTGGAGGAAACGAGCGGGAGGGTATAGCTGTCCTGCAGAAGTCTGTTTGCATCCTGCCTGTCACGTGGTATCAGGAAGGACCTCCCAGAAGTGATGAGCCCAGAGACCAGCTTTAGGAGAAAGAAATGGAAAAGCACATGCACCAGTTGCAAGACCCTATGCCATGATGCAAGGCTGTGTGAACTGAAGGTGTTGCTGGACATCTCCACCACACTCCCCTCACCTTCTGGTCCTCTCTGCACTGGTGCCAAATTTAAAATTCTGTCCAACTGATGAGATATATATATATATATATATATACATACACACATATATATATATATACACATATATATATATATACACACACACACACACACACGTGTGTATATATATATATATATATATATATATATATATATATATATTTCTATGTATATGTGTGTATATAGCATAGTGGCACGGTAGTGCCACTATAGTTAGGGTTGAGTACCCTATTTAAGGTTAAATCTGAAATTTGGCAGCTTAATAATTTTGCAACCGTACAACAGATTTGCCTGAAATTTGGAATGCACAGTCTGGTACCATAGATCTCTGGATCTGGCAATCTGCGTTACAGTTGGATGTACGGTTGCAGAGCTACAGAGCGCCATAAACGCATAAATTACACGTTTGCGCGTTTCTTTGCTGAGTACCTACCAGATTGCAGCGGTTTGTGCAGTAGGTCCGAAAACTTCAGGGAACATGCAACCGCGGTCCCCGATGTGCCTTTTGAAGATTTAAGTGAAAAATATTAAGCGGTTCAAAGCTATTCAAAAAAAAAAAAAAAAAAAAACACTGAATCCCATTATAGTCAATAGGAAAAGTTAAACTATCGACAGTGTCACAAATGCAGTTTTACTGTTGCAAATAACCCTTTTACTTTCATGATTCAGCTATTTTGTTTTTCAGTTGGTGGTCAGAAAAATACTAGGCATTTAAATTTGGAACCTTCTAGGGACACAATTCTTGTTGTGTTCACCTAGTCGAGTCCTGAGGATGCCAGCCATGTATTTTTTTTTTTTGGGGGGCAAGGCTTACCCCAGAAATAGTTTTTTAAATTTTGTAAAAGTAGTGTTGCAAAATGCTTCAGTAAATGCAACACTTTCGTGATTATTTTTTGCAAAGTGTGTTGATCTGCAAAGTAATTTGCAACAGTATACAAAACAATAGGAAATCTTTGCCACCCTGCTGCCAAAACAACAGTTTGGTCTTTTGGGCTGACATTTGCAGGAAGAAAGTCAACATCCACAGATGTGCCTTTTGGTGGTTTGGTGCCAAAATATTACTGGGCTGCAAACGGTTCAAGATACGGACTTTTCGTCACAAAAATGCTTAGCCCCCCCGCTGGGGGGGCAAAGTTCAAAACTAGCCAGGAAAGTCATAAATAATATGAGATTTTAATTTTTTCTACGTTGTACGGTTCCTGAGATACAAGCAATTTAGTATTCCAAATGCTCATTTTCTGTTTTAAAGGCCATTATTATGCCCACATCTTTGTATTCACTCTGCTTGTGGATGCACCTGTTTGGGATAGAAGGCGCACGCGTTTGCGTTACTGTTAGCGTTTGCATTTACGCTTCCATTATTGTTTGCATTAGCGTTTCTGTTTGCGTCGCCGTGTCCATTACCATTTGGATTTCTGTTAGTGATTGCATTTGCGTTACCTTTTGCATTACTGTTAAGTTTTGTGTCACCGTTGGCGTTACCATTTGCATTTCCATTACCATTTTCGCTAGCATTTCCATTTGTCACCGTGTGCGTTTGCGCTTCCATTTGCATTTTCGTTTGCGTCACTGTTTCCTTTTGCATTTCTGTTTGTGTTAACATTATCATTTTCATTCTCGTTACCGTTTGCATTTCCCTTACCATTAGCGTCTGTGCCTGCGTTTACATTTCGTTTGCGTTAAAATTTCCGTTTGCATCACCGTTACCATTAGCATTGCATTACCGTTTGCGTTAATGTTTACGTTTCCGTCAGTTACTGTTAACGTTACCGCTTCACTTTGCATTTCCATCAATGTTAGCATTACAGTTAGCGTTACTGTTTGCGCTTGCATTTCCATTAACTTTTCCGTTACAGGTTCCATTTGTGTCACCGTTACGGATAGCATTACCGTTTACGTTTGTGCTTGCATTTCCATTACCGTTTGCGTTAGCGTTTCCATTTGTGTCACCTGTACCGTTACTGTTTGTGTTTCCGTTTGCACTTGCGAACCCGTTTGCATCACTGTTAGCATTACCATTACGGCTTCGCTTTGCGTTTGTCAACATCAGCGTTATGCTTACTGCTAGCATTTACGTTTGTGCTTGCATTTCCATTATCGTTTGTCTTAGTGCTTCCGTCACCGTTCCCATTACCGTTTGCGTTTCCGCTTGCGTCACTGTTTGTGCTTACATTTGCGTCAATATTAGCACTACCGCTTCAGTTTTTGCGTTTCCGTTAACATTCGTGCTACCATTACCGTTTACGTTTCCGTCACCATTTGCGTTACGGTTTGTGTTTGCTCTTGCGTTTCCATTATCATTTGCATTTCCATTTACGTTTGTGTCACCGTTACTGTTAACATTTGTGGTTACAGTACAGTTACCATTACCATTTCCGTTTGCATTTGCGTCACAGTTAGCATTTGCGTTACCAGTTGCATTTGCATTTACATTTGCGTTACCGTAACAGTTATAGTTTGCATTTGCGTTCACGTTTCTGTTGGTGTTACAGTTACCATTAGCGTTTGCATTTCACTCACCATCAGCATTACTGTTAGTGTTAGCGTTACTGTTACAGTTATTACACAGACATGGGCAGCATGGTGGGACCGCGGGGCCATTACATTCCATTCACTATTTATATTGTACAGTCTCAAAAAGAAGGGAAATTCATGGCAAAAAACTCAGTTTAATGCATCAGTTAGGGTTGTTCCACAGCAACAAAAGCAAGGAAATTCGGTGTTAGGGTTACCACCCTGCCCCACACCCACCAACAGGCATCGGAGTGTGCGTTGGGGTCGACAGGCTGAACCTCACCCCATTCTTCTATACTGCACCACCTCAGCTTATTTACACATGGAATGGGGTGAGAGTTAGGCCTGATGACCTAGCGCACACCCAGATGCCAGTTGGTGGGGGCGCGGGTGGGTGTAGGAGTGAGGGGTGGTAACCCTAACACCGAATTCCTGTCTTTGCTGTGGAACAGCCCTATCTGATGCATTGAATGGAGTTTTTGCCATGAATATATATATATATATATATATATATATATATATATATATATACACACATATATATATATACATATATATATATATACATATATGTACATACACACACACACACACACACACACATATATATATACACACACACACACACATATATATACACACACACACACACACACACACACACATATATACACACATACACATATACACACACACACACACGCACATGTATATACAAACACACACACACGTGTGTGTGTGTGTGTGTGTGTGTGTGTGTGTGTGTATATATCTAGTGGCCAGTAGGAGCACTCCACTTACCCAGTCCACATACCCACAGTACTCCCTGGCATCTGGTGCAAACCCTCTACCTAGCCCTAGTTCCCTGCAGCAGTCATCTGACGTGTCGGCCTCATGACGCACTCTCTTCCTCACCTCACACGCTGGCTGCAGAAGCCTACCACTTGCTTTTTATAGTTCTTACACATACGGGCAGTCATAATTCTACAGACAGCTTTAGTAAGGGTCACCCATGCCTAAGACATAGCTCTGTGCGCCATCTGCTTGATAATCCTCCTCCCCTGACGCTTCTCCTCTCAGTTTCAAGGGGCTCGATTCAGAAAGCTTGGCACAAGCTGCGGCAAACGGTAACCTGCACTGATAGCTGGTACATTAGGGAGCCTGTGCTCAATTCACTATCGGGTAGGGTCCCGGCGCCAAAGTCCCACGACTTGCAGCAAATGTGGCCATGTGTCGAAAAGAGGGCACACCCGAGAGGTTTTCCACAAGCTGTAGGGTGGTCGGGCAGCATTTGCACCCAGGACAAGAGACCCTCCAGGAGGCTGCCGGGATCGTTGGAGGTGGGCATGGCAATGGGACAGATGGGGATGGGCAGGGTGACACCAGCACCCCGAGGTGGCATCAGGGGGGGCCGCTGCAGTGCCAGTGTGGGAGGGCACCTGAATGCTGGGCACCATGGTGGGGGGGGGGCGCGCTGCGGGCACCAGCACCATAAACGGCTCCCTACTGATGTCTGTCTGTAATGTGCAGTTACAGGGTTGGTGCGCTAGATGACTACATTGCCAGGGACTGTAGGCAGACAGCAGCACATGTTTCCTCCTACCCAGCGAGGGCTCCAGGGGTGGCGTGTCCTGGACCGGGCGCCCTCTGGGAGGGATTCCTTAATTCCCTTGTTGGGGATATAGCAACTTGCATCTGCTGCAAACCCCCTAGCACCCTGGTGCAACCATATGCCTGGCACAGACCTGGTGCACAGGGTCCCCGGTTTGGCACGTGGGGCATTACTAAACTGGGAACTCCACAAGTTGTGGTGCAAGGTGCCATCTACGTCAATTCTGTTTGTTGCAGGCACATTGCACTAATTGAGTAGCTTTCTGAATTGAGCCCAATGTGTTTTGCAGCCGTGTAGGAAAAGGCTATTATGCATAACGGAGTTGCAAACACACCAGTGGCAATGAAGGATTGTTGTGACTCAAAACTGGGCCCCAGGTGTACTAGCTTTGTTCTTTAGGATGGTGGTCACTGCTAAACAGTACCGATCAGCCTAAAAAAAAGTAAATTGTCATTTTGTTCTTATTAAAAAAAAAGTGATGTTTACCCTTTTTCTTGTATAACTGATCAATATAAAACATACACAGAGTTTTATCATGCTAGATGAACGTAAACACTGCAAACCTAACTCTTTTATAATGGGCTCCAGTGTTGGCCCATTCAGACTGTTCCCAATTCGTCAAGAAGGCTCAGCCAGTCACTGTGTCTCCACTTTAACATCTCCCTGCAGACAGGGTGGGTGCCTCAGGACTGGAGGGTTGCCCATGTTGTGCCAATCCACAAAGGGGGGGGTCTAGAGAGGATATAGGGAACTACAGGCCTGTTAGCCTAACGTCCGTGGTAGGCAAGGTGATGGAGGGTATTATCAAGGAGAGGCTTGGGGGGAGCTGGAATGGATGGGGCACCTGGACGATAGGCAGTATGGCTTTGTCCCAGGGAGATCATGCCAAACCAACCTTGTGTATTTCTATGATTGGGTGATGCATGCCCTGGACCGAAATAAGCCAGTGGACGTCCTCTATCTGGACTTCAGCAAGGCGTTTGATTCTGTCCCCCACAATGGCCTAATAGCAAAGCTGAGGGGTGGGATGGGAAGCAGTTGCTCAGGTGGATAGCAAACTGGCTCTCGGGAGAGTACAGAGAGTGGTGGTTGGCGGGATAGTCTCCTCCCCCAGAAGCATCATTAGTGGGGTCCCCCAGGGATCAGTCCTGGGGCCACTCCTGTTCAATGCCTATGTCTCAGACATAGGGAGGGGTATTAGGAGTAAACGGAGTCTGTTCATGGACAACTCGAAAGCTGGGAGCATTGGTAGATGGGGAGGAAGGGAGAGTGGCCCTACAGGGGGACCTGGATGCCCTGGAGAGATGGTCAAGGAGGTGGGGGCTGAAGTTTAATGCAGGAAAGTGCAGGGTGTTGCACCTGGGGCCAGAAACCCGGGCCATGAATATACCCTGGGGGACCACACTGCAGGCCTCGTCTGGCGAGAGGGACCTTGGGGTGGTGGTGGACGTCAAAATGAATAACACTGAGACTTGTCGCTGAATAGCAGCAAAGGCAAACAGGATGCTGGGCTGCATCGCCAGGGGAACTACCTCCAGGAAGTGGGAAGTGATCCTCTCTCTGTATAATGCCCTGGTCAGGCCTCACTTCGAGTACTGTGTGCAGTTCTGGAGACCACACCTAAAGAGAGATATTGCACTGCTGGACAGGGTCCAGAGGAGGGTGACCAGGATGATCTGGGGCATGGGGAGTAGACCCTATGAGGAGAGACTGGAGGAGCTCAACCTGTACACGCTGGAGGAGAGGAGAGACAGAGGGACATGATAGAGGTCTTTAAATATGTAAAGGGGATCAACAAAGTGGAACTGAGGAGGTGTTCAGGTTTAAGAAGGAGGGGAACAACCAGGGGGCACGAGTAGAAGCTGGAGGGGAGGGAGTTACAGGGGAAGCGAAGGAGACGCTACTTCACTGGAAGGGTGGCGGATCCATGGAACGTGCTGCTCGGGAGCCTGGTGGAAGAGGGCACAGTAGAGGGATTCAAGAGGGGTGGGACAGGTACAGGGAAACTGAAGCAGGAAATCCTCTCTGGGGAGGGGGGAACAACAAATCGAGCACCCAGTAGGAGTCCTGGCTACTGAGCAGACACGACAGACCATGAGGCCTATTCTGCTGGCTTTTAAATACGTTAGTATGTAAGAAGATAAAACAAAGTAGGAAAAGCTGATATTTTCTTTACTTTGAAATGGCAGTGCCTAACCCTATGACACAGGTGGTTGCTTCTTGTGCCACCATGCAGAAGAGAAGACCTGGGTTCGAGGCTCCAGTCGGACCCCCTCACTGAGGTTGAGGATTTCTGAGGGGGTGTACTGAAAAGTCAGTGCAATCTGATGCTGGAGTGGGGGTAAAGAGCAACTAGTTGGTTTTAAACCTCCTAGGTAGCCGACCCGAGTGCAACTGTGTAGATGCCACAAGCAAGCCAGCCCCCTGCCCACAGGATAATCAGGGGAGAAGAAGGGGAAGGAATTTAGCTGAAAAATGAGAAAACACCAGCCCCAACCACCAAAGAGCCTTTGATATTCCAGGTCCACACTGCCAGAAACTTGGACCCTGCATTCTCCTCTGTAGAACACAGGGTTTTCTACCCTGAATACAACAGCACCCGCCCGATGAGACAGATCAGATCACTGGTGACAGAGGCTCCTGTGGTGTCTGGATGGTGGATATCAGAATGGGTCGGCACAGTCTGCCCAGTGGACTGCAGAGCACTGGTATAACCGAAGGAATGAGGCAAAGGAAGCTGTGGTTACAGAAAAAAAAAAAAAAAAAAGGAAGAATTAATGAATGAGCTATTAAATGCAGCCATTGCACTAGGTTAAAAATGCTTCATTTGTACAAAATGTGCAACTAGAACTGTTAACATACTCAGTACTCTGCGGTGTGACTTTTTTTTGGTGCGGACACACCAAAATAGTCATGCACAAATTTTTCGTACTATATACTTGGTTTCCGAAAATGAAACAAATATATTTATATAACCCGAGTGTACAGATAAAAGCAAGATAAAAAGTGTCATGTTGACCCAATATAGCAAGATAACCTTATCCTGCAAAGTTGGCTATGTCACAATGCATACTAAACCAATCAGAAATCAGCTGACATCACTCACAATATGAGCAGGCTGGCAGTGAGCCCTAACAATGGAGTGCAAGGGAATTTGTCTTTCTTAGTACCTGATTCTGTACAACTATTTTTTTTTTTTTTTAATTTGCATTGCTTTTTAAGAATCACAAATGGACACTGAGTTACATCCCAAACCTGGAGGGCAGTCAAAGAAAAGATGCTGGCCAACAGTGCAACAAAAACACTTTAATTTGGGCACATGAATTAGTCAATTCCAACATCCCAGTGAAAATAAGAGAAGGTTGTCCCAACCTCTGAAGTCTCGGTAGTACTGCCATGGAAGTCCTGTGTGGCATGCAATACATTAAAAGGACTATGTTGCTGAGAAAGGGTTGCTGGTGCAGCTGTAAAACCCTAAGGTCCTAGTGTCAAAATCTGGAGCCCACTCCACAAAACGGGGGATGGCCAGTTAACTCTCTCAAGGATGACTAACTTGCCTCCCTTATAGACTAGAATAACCTGAATCACTGATCCTCGTCTACCCCGTACCCAGCATGACTAACCCCCCCATGAGCAACTTACTTGCCCACTTGCCTCACCAAGATACCCCAGAATGATCACGCCCCCAAGTCTGAATGACTCCACTTGTACCCTGGGATGACCAACCCCCTACCTCCAGTATCCCAAGATGACCGACATGTCCCTCTCTCCAGCCTGACTGGTGCATGACTGGCTGTTCACAGGGGCAGACAATGGCGCAGAAAAGACCAGCGGTCCATCCAGTCTGCCCAAGTTTCCTATTCAACCCTGGGACCTACTGTCTGCCAGGCCCCAGCCCTCCCTATCCCCTTCCCCTGAGCAACCACTATTCCCTTCATTCTGTCCCAACCAAGTCTGAAACCACCAACGGTTTCTGCAACCACCACTTCCCCTGGCAGACTGTTCCATGGCTCCCCCACCCTTTCTGTAAAATAGTATTTCCTCGTGTCCCTGTTTCACCTCCCTCCTCTTAGTTTCCACTCATGCCCACATGACTGAGTTTTAGTATTCAAGTTAAATAGTTCCCTGCAGTTCAACTTGTTAATTCCTCTTTGGAACTTTAAGGTTTCTATCATATGACCCCCCCCCCCCACCGTCCCTTCTGGTCCAAAGCAAGTACATGTTCAGTGCCTCGAAGCGCTCCTCATAGGACCTGCCCAGATGCCCCTGAATCATTTTGGTCACCCTGCACTGCACTGTCTCCAGCCTATCCCTATCCTTTCTGAAGTGAGGACTCCAGAACTGTGCACAGTACTCCAGTGAGGTCTCACTAAGGATCTACGAAGGGGAAGTAGTATTACCTCTTCTCTTTTGTTATCAGTACCCCTCCTGATGCATCCTAGCATCATACCTGCCTTACTACATGCCTTGTTACACTGACTTAAGCATGTCAGGGAGTCACTGATAGCTCCAAGGTCTTGTTCCTCAGCTGTAGAGCTAAATCTCATCCCACCAATCCAGTGCTCCGTCCTGGGGTTCTTGTTCCTTAAGTATGTCACCTTGCTTTTTTTGGTGCTGAATTTCAACTGCCAGACCTCAAACAACCCCTCTAGCTTTTGTAAGTCACATTTCACTTCTCCAAGTCCCTTGTCGCTATCCACCTTCCCACAGAGCTTGGTATCATCTGTGAACGAATACAACCTGCCACGGATTCCCTTACCAATGTCGCTGATGAACATACCGAAGATGACTGGACTCAGGACAGATCCCTGTGGTACTCCACTCGTGACTTCCCTCTCTTCTAATTTAACCTCACTGACCTCAACCCTCTGATGTTCTTCTTTGGGCCAGTTACCTATCAGTTTGCTATGACTATGGCTATACCTAGATCCTCCATCTTCTTTAGCTAGCAATTGTGAGGCACTAAGTCGAAAGCCTTGCTGAAGTCGAAGTAGAGCAAATCCACAGCATGGCCCCTATCTACGTATCTCTGGTATAACTGCACACCCATTAGGCTGAGATAAATGACCTGCCTAACCCAGTCCTTTGATGCCTTGCCCTTTCATCCTGGAATGATTCATTTTACAATTGTACCCCAAGATGACAGCTCCCCACCAATGACTGCCTTACCTATATACGCTATATTCTCTGGCCATACATTTCAGATGTGAAATGTTATGCTGAATATTCTCACTGTATCACTTCACTGTATGTAATTTATACCTCTCGCTCTATTGTATTTGTTTTCTTGTTGCATTTGTTACCCTGCACCCTGTGTAACCTGTGCCTTTTGAATATGTCGTCTTACTGTACTCACCTCTGAGCCCTAAGTATCCTGACTTGCGTTCCCTAGCACTGCACTGTACCAATCAAGGCATCATGTTAATGCATTGTTATGAGTAATACCCTGCCTTGTAACCCCCCCGGGTTGTGCCTGAAAATAGGCAAATGTCTTCCTAGTGCACCTTACTTGGTCAACAAAAACTAAATAAATATACACTGAGATAAATGACCTAAGCCAGGCCCAGTGACACCGAGGATTGACACCACACCTTGCGCCACACCGGAGACCTGGACTCGGGTCAGCAGGGGAGGAGCAGAATAGAGTGTCCATAGGATGGCTCTCCTCTCCTGGGGAGCGTGGGTAGTGCATGCCACAGTTCTAGCGGCTCCCGGTGGACGCCGAGAGCATCACAACTTGCGGCAGCACGTACATGGGGTAGGGGGTGTTGGCGGAAGTCCTGCGCACAGGTGTGGGAGCGCACCCATTACGCGCTGGACATCATTGCATGTCCGCTCCCCCAGGAACACCAGAATATGGAAAATCCCTGGCACCCAGGTAGGCAATAGTGGGTCCAATGGACGGCACCCAAGCTCAATGCCGGGTCACTTACAGCCAGTCTCCGGCTCTCCTCCACACTCCAATCACCCCTACTAGGTTCTAGCTAGAGCTCCAGAAGAGTAGGCAGTCCCACCTTGGGGGCCTCAGAGCCGGGGGGGTCAGTAGCTGTGGAGGAGCGATCCCAGGACGGAGACGTGGCCTGGAGAGGACCTCAGGCACAGCAGGAACCGGCCGGTCTGAGTGACCGCACCCGAGAGAGACCTAACAGATCAGTGAAGGAGGAGCATAAAGAGAGTTGGGGGGGGTATAGAGAGATGAATTACTTGCCCCACCCCCACCCCAGGCGGGGGTCAACTTTAGCAGTGACCCGCTAGCCTGTGGCCAGCACTTTTTACATTGGGCCAGCATTTTCAGAGTTTTAGTGGCCCAACTGGCCAGTGTTTGTTTTTTTTTGTCCCCGGTGGCATGCGCAGTAGTAGCACCTGACTCACCAACTTTGTTGTAGGTGCCAACAAGAATGCGGTTCGACGCGCCTGCAGTAAAAAAAACTATGGAGTTCTGCAGTTCTCGCGTAATTTAACGGTGACTGCCAGATAGAGAGTGAGCGGTCAGTGAAGACGTGCTCAATCAAGAAGACTTCAGTTCTGCACCTTTTTTGAAATTTGGACCAGCACTGTCATTTCATACAGGGAAGCGGCATAAAACAGTCTCAGATAACAGGCGGTAGTTAGTCAGGAAGGATGGAGAGACAGCGAGCGGGTTCACTAGCTGGTTGGCAGCTGTTGGGGGGGGGTCTATAAAACATCGGAAATAACACTTCGGGCATTGCAAACAGTGTATTAACTGGATGTCCTAAAAGCAGTTAATTGGGACTGGACTGGCGTTGTTAGCATCAGTCACTAGACCACGAGCTATATGTGAAACTTGTAGTAACAATGATGTTCGGCTGAAACAGTCGTTTCTAGACAAAGATTTTTACTTTTATTTGGCAAAGTAAATGACAAAATCTGCTTCACTTGTTAAGTCACGATTTGGATCATTTTTGTGCAGCTACAACAGGAAAGGGCAGGGGAAAACTTGAGTGAGTTGGCACAGTAAAGAGCCACTTAAAACCCATGTCGACATCTTGTTTCGAGGAATTATTCAAAAACAGTTACAGACCACCATAAATTATTATGGGCCACCGAATTAATGGCAGTCACTGGCCCAATGGCCAGCCGTTTTTCTCCCCTAAAGTCAACCCCTGCCAGGTATGGCTACCTTGCTCCCTTATAACCCTGGATGACTCACTCACCCCCTTCTACCCCAGAATTACAGACTCGTACCAAAGCAGTACGACAAGCAGTGCATGGCTGTTGTCAAGAAAGCTGGAAGAATGCAGGGTGACCATTAATAGGAGAGTGAATAACAGAGCAGGGTAAGTAATTCTACGACTTCACAAGTTCCGGTCAAGTCCTACCTGAAGTACTGAGTGCAATTCTTTTTTTCTCTATTTATAATTGTATTTTATCAGTTTTGACTGGGGGTGGCCTGGGATTACAGAAAGGTTAAGTGACCTGCTCAGGGTCACACAGTATTTAAGTGGCAGTTGTGGGATTCAAAACAAAGTTTTCTGGGTCTCCAGGTTCATTGTCTGAAGCTTTACTGCTAGGCTACACTGCCTGCCTCTCCCATTTTTAGCTCCCCATTACAAATAGAATAGTGAGGCAGTAGAGAGGGCACAACGCAGGGCCAGCAAAACGACCAGGAGTATAGAGTATAAAAGCTACGAGGAGACTGGGGGAGGGGGGAGTATTACGATATCCCGACAGTCAGTTTCCCCAACACCCTTAATTCCGATGCCACTTGCCCAAAACCTGTTTACCCGACATTCAGATTTTGCCAGCAGCGGACTTAGTTACTGAGGGTGTGAAGCCCCCCGAAACATGAGAGAAACCCCGCCACAGGCAAAATCTAAATGTTGGCCAAACAGGTTTCAGGCAAGTGGTGTCAGGATTCAGGGTGTCGGGGAATGGACTGTCAGGATATCCTATTAGACTCAGGAGGGAAATCTCTATAGCACATGTTTGCACAACACACTTGTTGGTCCCTGCTGAAGTGGGGGGTAAACCTGACAGACCCAGAACTCCAAATCTGTTTAAAGTTCAGGATCACAGATATTATCAGAATGTACTAGTGAGAAGGATTTGACAGTCAGTGGTAGTTACATCAGAAACAGCACAGTAAGTGATCACAACAGTAAATAGGGTACTTCAGTCTATTAATTGTAACATCTCTTCTAGACATGAAGATATCATTTGTATCCTATAGGGAGCCTACACAAGGCCACATCTGAACTTAGCAACCCCCTTTTGGTGCCCTTCCAGGGTTGGTCAAATTAAGCTGCTTATGCGAGTTCAAAAGGCTATAAAATTGATTTACAACCTTTGAGAGGAAACATACAAACAGCATTTCAACTCCCTACAACTTATACCACTGACAAGTAAGTAAGTAAAAATGTATTTATATGAGGCGCCCTTCCAAAGCTCAGGGCGCCTTTACAAAATATCACATACAATATTAAAATCCACAGCAATTTAAAACACCGTTTACATTTCTGAAAATGCTTGTTTGAATAGAAAGGTCTTCAGAACTTTTTTAAACCCTTCTACAGTCAGGCTATTGCGTATCTGGCAAGGTAGAGAATTCCACAGGGTAGGTGCCATAAAGACAAAAGTTCTTCCACCAGATGTTTTCAGGGTTACCCTGGGAATCTCTAGCAATCCCTTGCCAGATGATCGGAGGGAGCAGGAGGGGCAGTAAAGAGTCAGGAGCTCTTTCAGGTAGTGGGGTCCCAACCCATGTAGGGCCTTATAGGTCGTCAATGCGACCTTGAAAGTGATCCGCCACTGTACAGGCAGCCAGTGCAATTTGTGCAGCACAGGTGTTATATGGTTGGATCTCGGGCTTCCAGTCAACAACCTAGATGCCACATTTTGCACTAGCTGCAAGCAGCGGATATCCACTCCCAGTAGCCCTAGATAAAGGGCATTGCAGTCATCAAGATGACTGGCAACTAAGGCGTGGACCAGGGTAGGAAGATCCTCCGATGGAACCAAGTGTTTCACCCGTGCTATATTCCTTAGATGGAAAAAGGATGATTTGACTATGGCCGACACCTGTGCCCTCAGGGCCAAGCCCTCGTCAAACACAACACCAAGGTTACGCACCTGGCTGGATGCCATAAGCGGGCCCCCCAAGTAAACCTGGTCTTCCGCCCATGAGTTTGACGTCCTTACCCCTGGCTCCACTACCAATACCTCTGTTTTTCCTGGGTTTAACTTCAGCCAGTTGGTACTCATCCAGTTCTGTATCTCCAGCAAGCAGCTGTTAAATACTGCACTTGAATCGGACTCCTGCTCAGGCACAAAAGACATGTTGAGTTGAGAGTCATCAGCACAGCAATGAAAATTCAAACCATACTGTCTTATAATGTCCCCAGTGGGAGCAAGTACACCACAAATAACATGGGGGACAACACCGAACCCTGTGGTACCCACAGCGCAGGCAGTGAGAGGACAAGGAACAAATCCCCGACACTACTCTCAGAGTCCTACCCTGCAGGAAAGATTGAAACCAGCTGTGGACCACCCCCCATAGTCCACAGAGAAACCACAGGCATTCAAGCAATACCCCATGATCTACGGTGTCAAATGCTGCTGAGAGATCAAGGAGAACCAAGATAGAATGAGCTCTCCAATCTCTCGCCATCAGATCATCATTCAGTACCTGTACAAGAGCCGTCTCAGTGCTATGCCACTTCCTGAAGACAGACTGGAGAGGATCATAGGTACTATGGCTGGTTAAATGATCCTCCAGCTGCAAAGCGACCACCTTCTCGATAACCTTCCCCAAAAATGGGAGGTTCGAGACCGGTCTGTAGTTTTCTAGGCAGTCAGGATCAAGGGAGGGCTTTTTCAAAAGGGGGCGCACCACTGCCTCCTTTAAGGGATCTGGAAAGATCCCTCTCTCCAATGATACCACCACTATCCTAGTAAGGATTGGACCGATAGCCTCTACACACCCCACCAATAGGTGAGTAGGGCCTGGATCCAAACTACAGTAGGCTGGACGTAAAGTCTGGATGATCCTCACTATATCCATGACTGCCGGTTGACTAAAGTTAAACCTAAGTTAGTAGGGTATTAGTGCCACTTGGTTGATTAGTGCAAGACCCAATGGGGAGGTGCTGGCTGATCTCTTTCCTGATGGTGGACACCTCATCAGCGAAGAACATCGCAAACTCCTCACACTGTAACTGTGACAAAGCTCGACCGGCTTGAAGACAAGCTGGATTGCACAGTCTGTTTACAGTCTGGAAGAGCTGGGCTGGTCTATTCCTTGCTGTAGCAATTTCCCTGGACAGGAACTCTGCCTTCTTACGGGAAATTGCTAACTGACAGATCTTTTAATGATCCAGCAGTCTAAGCCTGTCCATCTCCAGGCGAGTTTTCCGTCAGCATCTCTCCAATCTTCGACCCTGACTCTTCAACCCACGGATCTCCCTGGTAAACCATGGAGCCCCCGGATGAAGGGTACAGGGACGAACACAGGATGGAGCAATGACATCCAGGGCCCCCACAACTGCCCTATTATAGGCTAGCATTAGGGGCCCTGGGTCAGTGCTATCCATTGGCAATCCCGAGAAGTCTAGCTCCATCATTAGGCCTTCTGAGGTATCTCCTCCTAAAGGATGGAACTGAACTATCTCCTTAGGGGCAGGCCTCCTTCGGGGAGCCGCGAAACTGAACCTTAGGGCGTGATGGTCAGACCAACCAATAGGCTCCACCTCCACATCGGAGACTTCCATCCCCAGATGGAATATCAAGTCCACTGAGTGTCCCCCCTCTTGAGCTGCAGAGGTGATAACCCGTGTCAGGCCCAATGAATCCATCAATTGGAGGAGGTTTTGTCCAAAAAGCGCGAGTTCATCATCGACCCAGGCATTGAAGTCCCCCAGAATTAACCATCGGGGGATTCCAATACCCTCTCGGCGCTGAAGTCTGCAACCTCCCTCAGGAATTCCCTCCCATCACCTGGTGGATGATAAATGAGAAGGATCCTGAAACCTGCATCTACACCCACAATACACTCAAAGGAATTGGTACCTCCAATTGGCACCTCCCTAAGGTCAAGTTCCTGTCTAAAACAGACTGCAACTCCCCCGCCCCTACGGCCCACTCTCGGGCAGTGAATCATCGAGAACACGGCCAGAATCGTGGACCCCAAGTTGGAGCCCCCATTTTCATCTAGCCAGGTCTCGGTGATACAGGCCAGGTCCACAGATGCAACAAGATCTGCCACCACTGCGGTCTTGTTTCTAATGGACCTAGCATTGCTTAACACCGCCCAAAAGGGATGAGATTCCAAGGATGACTCCACTTACTGCTTGACCAAGTCAGTGCCCTTAGGTATGGGTACAAGGCAAGACGGACCTCGCTCCTTTATCCATTTCACCCCAGAGTGTCTCCTGGTTCTGACTGTCCCTATCTGCCCCCTCCTTTCCCATCCCCCACAAGTTCCAGGATCTCCTATTCTTCACACTCCTTCGTCTCACAATGCCGAAAGCTCGGCAGTCTTTATAAACTTCCAAAGGCAGTGCAGGATATTCAAAAGGACGGAGATCCCTCAGTCTTGAGGGGGGAGTACCGCCTGACTGTGTTCTTACCACCCCAGCACATATTTCAGATTCTAAAGTACTACTAAGTCAATTAAAAACCCCACAAAAACCAACACTTTTATTCGCCCCCTAATATACCCACCCTCTTAATAATAACCCCCCCACTCCCCAAATAATAATTAAATCAAAAGACCTAATACTAATAAATCATCTATTAACAAATCTCCTCACATGTTTTATTAACAATCTATAAAAGCTGTTTAGAAAAGGAAAGAAAAACAAATAAACAAATCAACAAACGATATACAAGTATATATAACCTAAACTATACATGGTTTAAATACAGCACCTCTCACTTGCATGTATTTGTTCCAACACAATTACAAAACATCAATCAAATATATAAACTCCAACACCGTCTCTCACCTAGTGAAGAAAAACTAAAAATTAATTAACTGAACTAACTAAAAATGAAAAGAAAATTTGGTTTTTATGTCTTCATTTCGACAGCTCTCACATGCCCGCAAGTCCAGTACCATTCACAGTATACCGAGTGACTTGAAGTAATGCTGTAATAACCCCCCCCCCCCCAACACCACCTCTCACACGGTGGGGGACTCTTTGTAAACTTAGAAGGTTATGGAGAGATTTTCCGATGACTTATAGCATTATACATGACCATATCCTTATGTGTGAACTAAACATGGAGTTCAAGCCTAATTCAACTGAAACTTGGGGTCATCCCCTCCAGATCCTAGGAAAGCATTTTAACACACTTCAAAGAAAATATTATTTACTAATAGAACTACAAACATTTGGAATTCCTTACCACTAGGCATTATGAGCAAGACGCCAACTGAATTAAAGTCTAAACTGGATAGACAGTAAATTTAGCTCTTGCCCCCTCAGCTCCAAACTATGAACCATCTGAACTTTAGTTACTACGTTACTCTGGCATGTAGCATCTACACCCCCTCGTACCCTGCGATGACAGTCTTGCTCCCATACCCCAGGATAACTGATTCACCCCTTATAACCTAGGATGACAGACTTGCCCTCCCATACTCCAGAAAGTTATCGTACTTGGTGCCATTTGATCTTAGTAAGAATATAAGGTTGGCACGGAGGATACAAAGAAGTCTGAATCAACTGCAGTATTTTATTGCTGAAATCTTTTGAAAAAAGAAGAGTGAGATGCTTCCCTTCAGAGGAACTCCATCCTGAGTTCTGTACTCTGAGTAAACAGGTGAGAACATCTGGGGGAGCCCAAGCCAGTCATTCCTCAGCTTTTTGTCTTGTTTTGTTTTTGATTATTTCTGCCCCCACTCACTGGCACTACTCCCATCCCCCAGTTGGGGCCGAACCATCCTTCACGTCTCTGGTACTTACCCCTCCAAGCCTCCATTGCTTAACCCCACCCCCTCATGTCAGGGCCTGGCCAAAATCGATGCCTCCTGAGCAACATCTTGAGTGTGGGGGCAGGGGACACCTCTGGTGGAGGTGGGAGGGGCAACCAGTAGCAGACAATGGGGCCTGAGAATGCAGAGATCATCCTGCATACTCCAGGGTTTTTCTGCCCACCCCGTGGGATGGCAGAAGGCATGCAGTTCCAAGCACGCGCATGCAATGTGTGCTACACGGAACCCAGCTGAACATCCCGCCATCCCTACAGTACTTCCACTGCACTACCACTTATGGTCACCCAGGTGGTAGCAGAGTGGCGGATGCAGCAACCCTCTACTGCTGGAGAAGAGCACCCGCTGGGACATTCAGTCCTCCTCCCTGGCTGTCCTTCAATGACAGAGACCCTATCTTGAACCCAAGTCACCAGTGTCGCAAAAACAACAAGTCACAGCACACCCTGAACCCCCTTCCCCAAATGTAACAATGAACATAATTTTTTTTCAGCCTGGATTGGCAACTTACTAGTTTGATTTCAAAAGAAGTGGGGGTCTCTTAGTATTCACCTCACGACCCACCAGTGTCACAAGCGGTATCATTACCACTGCACCAAAGGGCCAGCTTTTTTTTTTTTTCCATTTATTATTCATTCCCAAAGAGAACTGCAAGTTCTCTCCCCCCCCCCCCCATATTATTCCTACCAAAAATTTGCATCTGGTATACTTTTATATTGTCAATTGCAGGCAATACCTTTTTTAGAAACCTACTTTTATACTTGTTACAAAAATAAAGGATTAAAACAGGCAGTTCTCTAATTACAGTAAGAAATAATTATACAATAACAAGCTATACACTAACGATGTTGTTAGTAACAACTTTCTGATGTTATCAACTACTGTACTTGAAATGGTGCTTGGAAACACACATCTTCCCGACAGCTTCACTCTCAGTGTATCCCCGTTGAACCATGTACCTCCCATACCCACAGCCACAGCTAGGGGATTTCTGATAGGGTGACAGCGGGCTGCACGGCTATACCTCTCAACTTCCCATTTTACAAATCAGGGTCAGGGCTGAAAATAATCTGGGATAAACTACTAATCAAGGGACACATTTTACAAAAAAGCAATATCTGCTTAAGAAGCCTGTAATAATGCGGGGCTTGGTGTGAAAAACATTTTATGAAGGAGAACCGGACTGCAGCATTAATGTCTGCAAAACCGTAAGCTTCAAATCCTTAAGTTTTCGTCACACAAATGCCACATTTAGGAGGAGCCGAGGACATTTTCCGTCAAAATCAGGGACGTCTATTGACTCGATGGGAACATCCCGAGGGGTATGTGCACTGCTGCTACTTCAGTTTATCGGTCTCGCATCTCCAAAAATCCTGCCACTTTGAGGACCTCCGTCTCAGCACTATGTCGGAACTAGAGTACTTACCTCTGGAAACTGCTCACCCTCTTCATTCTCGGGCATTTGCCTGAAGTCGCCGGGAGCCGCAGCTATTTCCTTTTCTTAATGTGTGTGTGATCCGATGTCCCTCGCCTCTCAGCCTGCCGACGTTTCACCCCACAGACAGACTGACCGACCAGCCTCTCTTTCTCAGGCACCGTTCCCCCTAACACTGGCCCCTGCCTATCACACGCACCATTCCACGGCTCGGCTCCCGCTACACATCTCAACACGCGTCCATTGCAAGCGGGCGCGATGGGGCTGCCTCATACACGGTTACCGCTAGTCACTAACATTTCGGGTCACGTCCCCCACCTCGTCTGACCTCCTCCCACCCGCCCGCTCGACACATCTCAATCGCCCACGGCGGTGGCACAGCTTTCCCTTTCGTGTACATGGGCCGAAGGCCCAACAACCAATCCGATGTCGTACCGGGATGTCCGTCAGAGTAACTCCCGCCCACTGCAGTCTCGCGTACCTATGAGAGCTGTGCACTCTGGATTTTATTAAAATACGGCTCCCGCCTACAGGATAATGGTTGACGTCAATGTGATCTCTGCGAGATGCAGCATGCCATTCACAAAAATGACTGTTATTTATTAGGTGGTAAAAGTGTGGTGCGTGTTATTTCTATTCAATTCAAAAAAATGCGGCGAAGTTAAATGGACGGGTTAAGTGGTGGAAGAGCATACCAAAAAGTGAGGGTCAGAACTGCATGGAACACTGAAGCCCATGGCGCTCGCAAAACAATTCCCTTCTTGAAGGTACTTTAAGAAACCTGGCTACCCAGTAGGGTTGTCAGAACTAGTTCTTGAAAAGATTATAACCCAGAGGTTTGAGTTCTAATTTAGAACTAGAACACCTTAGGGTTCTAGTATTAAGAGTTCTAAATAGCAAATACAATCCTTTTTATGTGCAGACATTTCAAAAACGGGAGATGCCTGCCTGGAAAACAAACTAATTATTGGTAATTGCATCCTAAAGTGTTTTATAGCGAGACAGTAGGAGAATGTACTGAGCACATGCCAGTGTGCCAAACATATGGAATTGTGGCACTTGGCATTTGCATTTTGAAATGCACAATGTGTTTCTCAAATTCTCGTTTCTCCACCTAACGTGAAACAATATTATTGCTGTGCTAGGAGGGCAGGACTTTTGTTTATGTTTTTTTCTCCTCTTGGTATCTTTATTTGTTCTTTCTCTCCAGTCCTATACATGAAAGAGTTCAATTTCTAAAGAAGATTAGAAGCCTAGAACTATTTGCAAAGTTCTAGACCTGAACCAGAACCTCAGTGGGTTCTGACAAAGACAACCCTACTACCCAGCTTTTTATAATTAAGCAATATACCATGAGAGGGTGTTGGTGATGCCAGGATTTACCCATGCCCTGGGGTGTTCGGTCGCAGTGTGATATGCTGGGGTGGGTAAATCTGGCATCACTGTCACACTCGAGTGAGATATTGCTATTATACAATGTTAATATTTTGTGTTTAGTGATTTTTTTATTTTTAGTAATAATTTTTTTTTTTATTTTAAATAGGAGAAATAGTGAAAGTGTTACCACGCCAGAGAAAATAGTCCATTTGGTGGAGATTCGGGAGTTTGTTTTTCTAAGATGGTGAGCATTTCTTCTAGCTCCGTTTCGTCTATTAAGGCGAATGTAGTATCCATTTGTATTTCATTTTTTTTGTTTTGTTCTAGTAGTGGCGTTTTGGTGTTCCGAGGCACGTTTGTTAGCCAGCGGTGAATGTGGTAGTGAGTGGAGCGGAGATGGAGTTGAAGTGATTTTTGCATGTGATAGCTCAAGTGGTTGCTTGGTACCTGTCCTCATGGGGCAGCATGACAAGAGTTAGATTTCTTTTTATTTAGTTTTTTTAGATCATATCAGTGTATACTATACATTCATTCTTGAGTAGGTCTTAGCTGTTTAACAGTGTAATTTTGTATATTGGAAAACCAGAGTGGAATTGGAAGAAAAATATGAAAGAGATGCGAGTTTAGTGGCGACTGCAACTAATGTGTTAATTTCTTTGCGTACTCGGACCGATACCTGTACCTGATTCAGTATGGAATAGAGTAGGGACAGTTCCTCATAATATGGAGTTGGCATGTGGTCGCGTGACCCTATTCCAGTGAAGGTCTGAGCGCTGTGTGTGTGTGCTCTGTGACAGAAAGCAGCGCAGGGAAGATCTGTGAGGAGCCATCGACGTGTCTCAAAATTGATAGCAGGCAGGTCTCAATGAGAAGAAACGGGATGGAGACGCAGGGAATGAGGTAAGAGGAGGAACGAGGATGGAGGGGAGCAAGTTACTTTTTTTTCCCTCGTAGGTGAGTTTTGGGGAGGTAATGAATTTGAAGCTGTTTGCTGGTTGAAATGAGAGTTGACGCATTGGAGTTGGGGATGGCTGTTCAGCAGGTATTGCTGTGTTTGCGACTTTCCGGCTGGCGATGCTCGGATGAATCTTGAAATGAGTTACTGATGTGGCTGAACAGTGGCTGGCACCTCTTCCCGTGGAGTGACTGTAGGTTTTACAACAGGAGAGGTGCACCAGGTAGCCAATGAGATTAGAGGATTTGTGCTTCATTTCTATGCCCATTGTATAATCCTGAATAATCCATGCATTTCGATAACTAATCCATGATTCATTAACAACAATGCATAGAAAATTCTTGATAATCAGAACAGGGTCAGCAATTGTAGCTTTTGAAGAAGTTTGATACAAACATATGTAATTGCCAGCAGAAACAGCCCCCCCAGTCTATCTAGTCTGCTCGAGTGTGCAGCTAGCACCTCATCTCACAGGTGTCCTCTTGCCCCCCTCTTCCCTTCCAAGTATCCCTTACCCTGTCTCAACCCCTCTTGAAACTGCCCCACTGTCTTACAGGACACTATCTCGTCTGGTAAGGTGTTCCATTTGTCCACCACTCTTTCAGTGAAAAAATGTCTCCGCATTTCCTTCCTGAATCTTCCCCCATCCAATCTCAGTCCATGCCTTCTCATGTCCCTCCCCCTTCTCATCTGGAAAACCCCTTCTGTGTTGGTCTTGTTTATCCCCTTCAGATACTTAAAGATCTCGGTCATATCCCTCTATCCCTCCTCTCCTCCAGTGAACACATATTCAACTCTCCCAACCTGTCCTTGTACGGCTTGCTCTGTAATCCCTGGATCATCTTTGTGGCTCTTCGCTGCACCTCCCCCAACAATCTGATGTCCTTCTTCAGGAATGGGCACCAGTACTGCATGCAGTACTCCAGGTGGGGCCTGACCAATGACCTATACAGGGGCAGGATAACCTCCCTCCTTCTGGAGGAGATCCCTCTTGCAATACACCCTAGCATTTTGTTGGTTTTTGCTGCAGCCTTACTGTACTGAACAGAGTTGTTCATGCTCCCTGTAATGATCACTCCTAGGTCCTTCTCCTCTGTGGAGCTCCCCAACTGTACCCCATTCAAGTGATAATCCCTCCACTGGTTCCTGGCTCTAAAGTGCAGAACCTTGCACTTCTTGGTGTTGAACCCCAACTGCCATGTTTCCTCCCACTCCTGCAGCTTAGTCAGGTCCTCCTGCAACCCCTTCCACCCCTCCGCAACATCAACCACAGCTCCCATCTTGGTATCATCTGAGAACAGACTGATCCTACTCTGGATCCCATGTGAAATATCTGCAATAAAAATCCCAAACAGCACCAGTCCCAGTACCAATCCCTGTGGTAGCCCGCTCGTCGCCACTCTTGGTGACGAGAGGTCCCCCCCCACCACCACCGTTTGCTGCCTTCCCTTTAGCCAGTTTGTGATCCATTTCACCATTTTTGGTCCCGCCTCCACGTATTCCAGTCCCCCCCCAACAATCTCCCATGTGGCATTGAATCAAAAGTCTTGCTGAAGTCTAAATATAGGACATCCACTGCATAGCCCTTATCCAGTTCTCACATCACTCAGTCGTAGTACTCTACAAGGTTTGTCTGGCGGGATCTGCCCACTACAAACCTGTGCAGTTGACCATCCTGGAGAAGAAAGAAGCCAAAAAGTAAGCACAGAGTGCAACATTAAAGCAAAATATTCATATGTTTTTTTCCAAAAAGTGTAACTTTAGTTGCCTCAATATATGTGAGTACCAAAAGGTTTAAAAGCAGCCTCCCCACTGGAGAAATCCCACCAGCCTCATTTTGATACTGCTCTACAGACTGAAGTAAGTGCGTGTGTGTGTGTGTGTGTGTGTGTGTGTGTGTGTGTGTCTGGCGGGGGGTCAAAATTCATTGTATGACCTTCAGCTACAAAAGTGATGGGGCTCCTGACTGCATGGCTCCACTGCCTATGGATGGGGTGTAGATAAAACACATTTTTAAATGCTATTGCACCTTCTTTACATTGCAAGAGTATTACAGTTTAAAAATACATGTATTTTATGTGGACGCATTCTGTTCTATTTCATGCATGAGCACACTGAAATAATTTTAGACTTTTGTAACTATAATATTATATGTGATACCCTGAAACTCAACTTATGTGAACATCTATGGCAGGACACCGAGTCTCATCAAAAATGGTATCCCTTCAATCCATCCATGCCTCTCAACCTATTGTCACACTCAAAATGTCGGACATTGTGAGGCACTGGCCCTCGTAATGTGTGACGCATCTTCAGATGAACAAAGTGGGTAATTTGGTACCTTTTATTCCAATAACAAATTTTCAAAACAAGCTTTCAGGTGACACATAGCCCTTCAGGTGAGAGGCAGTTTCTATAAAAAGTATACCTTTTGTTCAGTGTATACTTAATGCTCTCTATTAGCACTTAACATAACCCCTGAAGTCAGAGGATATGGTGGTGGTGGGGGTATGAAAAGAATCGTTATCACATCATCAAACATTGATAGGTTAGAATACTGTGGAACCAGTGCCTTTATATCTACAAAGTTTGACTATAATTTAGCATCTTAGAATATTACGTCTGCTTTACACCTTCTTTGTGTGGGTTGCCTCTTTTCAGTTTGGGATGGCTATGGGACAGCAGTGTTGAGATGTAAAATAGGGGACATCCCTCATAATGTGGGACAGTTGAAAGGTATATGTAGGACAGACCAGCAAATATACTCAGAACACAGTGAAATCCAGTGCTATGCTATTTATGCAAAGTTTAATTGGCATATAGTGAGAATGCTAATGGGTGGTTGTATGTGATCATGTGTGCACTGGGCATATTTGATAAAGACCATGAGGGAAGCAGAGGTAGTCCACAATTAAACATAAGTGGAAGGGGAACACAACATTTATGGCCTTCCTTAGCCCTACGTGGATGAGAAAGGTTACCCCCACCCCCAGAGTCGAATGGCATGACATCCCTGGCTGAGCACCAAGGTTTTTATCATAGCCTAGAGTGCTTATGATTGAGTATAAACTGACAACCATTACCAGTATCGGTATTGTATCCAGGTACTAGTATTTTTTTTTGTTTCTGTGTTGAAAATGTGATATTACAATATTTCCATTTTTCCTTCATACATACTAAAGTTCATGCTATAGTTTGGGAAGCAGCAGATAAAAGCTGGTAGTCCATGCAAACTGCTCCCCCACCATTTCAGTGGTAGTAGCTCAACATTTTTATAGATGTCCTATAGATATCCATTTTTTTTAATGCTTTGAGCTACATGAGGTGAACATTGGGTCAGCTGCTCATTAGCATATGTGGAGTGCCTTTTTCCTCTCATTTGTATACCTGAAATGCCTTTTCCCCTTATTTACATACGTGGAGTATATTTCCTCTCATTTCCATATCTTAATTGCCTTTGAGAATAAGTGCATGTGTGTGCGCATGTGTGCACATGTGTGTGTGTGTGTGTGTCAGTGTGTATGTGTAAGACCTCTGCCGCGCTGGGACCAGTGGCACAAGCCGAACACCACTACAGGGGTCGCAAGGGGGCTTCTCAACCTGCTAAACCCCCCTATCCCACTGATTACCTCTGTACTTTACAGGGCTGCTCGTTTGGGAGCTTCCTCTGAATTCCTCCCCCAGCAAGCCTATCAGCCATTCAAAGGGCTGAGCAGGCAGGACTCTGCTGCCCTTTTTTTTTTCCCAGGCTCCCCACCACAGAACTAAGACCTCCACCGTGCTGGGACCAGTGGCACAAACCGGACACCACTTTAGGGGTCATGAGGGCGCTCCTCAGCCTGCTAAACCCCCCTCTCCCCACCAATTACCTCTGGATCTTATAGGACTGCTCCGTTGGGAGCCTCCGGTGAATTCCTTCCCCAGCAAGCCTCTCAGCCAATTGGAGGGCTGAGTAGTTGGGACTCTGCTGCCCTTTCTTTTCCTGGGCTTCCCACTGAAGAACAAAGACCTCCACTGTTCCAGGACCAGTGGCACAAGCTGGACACTGCTACAGGGGTTGCAAGGGGGCTTCTCAGCCTGCTAAACCCCCCTCCCCTCACCGATTGCTTCTGGACCATACAGGACTGCTCTATTGAGAGCCTCCTCTGAATTCCTCCCCCAGCAAACCTCTCGCAGCCACTTGGAGGGCTGAGTAGGTGGGACTCTGGTGCCCTTTCTTCTCCCAGGTTCCCTGCTGCAGAACCGACACCTCTGCTGCACTGGGACCAATGGCACAAGCTGGACGCCACAACAGGAGTCATGAAGGGGCTTCTAAGCCTGCTAAACCCTCCTCCCCCACCACTGATCATCTCCGGACCTTATCGGACTGCTCCATTGGGAGCCTTCTCTAAATTCCTCCTACAGCAAGCCTCTCAGCCAATTGGAGGGCTGCTCACTGTACTTTACTGCCATATGCCCAAGCGGCCCATCCACGCAGCAGCCTGTCCGAGCAAAGGACTGTGTGCTAAGGACATCGAGGAGTCTGCCTGGAGTCAGCCATGAGTCAGCTGGTTGGCCAGCAATGCTGTCCAAAGTAGACTGCTCCAGCAGTCTTCTGCCTGTGCCTCTACCATTGCACATCCTCCTGCACCTATTTGGCTCACACTTGCCTGCCTGCTTGTGCTAGGTCTTACCAGCTGTTTCTAGTTTGCTTTGTTCTGTACTTCATTTTGGCACAGCTTTGTTGCTAATATATTTTTGCCTTCAACACCTAGGTTTGTTTGCACTATACTTAATCTTTAGCTTCATCTGCAACCTGCATTTACCTGTCTCAGCCAGACCTGATACTGTATCTCTCAACTTAGTTTTTGGCACACTACAACTTGTGTTAACTATTTTCAAACCAGACTTGCTTGTTTGTGTGCAAGCTCATGGAGACCATACTTAAGGAAAGGGAATAGCTACCAACCTGTAATGATGCTCTTCTTGTCTCAAACATTTCCCTGTAACCTTTGTGAATATTACTTTTGTTAAATCATAATGATTATGTCTTTGTAACTGTGTGCCATCTAGATGGCCTGGGTCGTACCTGAAAATGGTCCTTTGGATCAGTGTACTTACCTGGTTAACAAATTCATAAATAAATAAATAGAGGAGCATGCTCTCCAGGATGCGAGGCAGCATGGGTTCTTTTGGGGGGGGGGATTGTGTCAAATGAATCTGATTGACTTCTTTGACTGTGTCACTAAGACAGTAGATGGGGGGCAAGTTGTGGACATCTTCTGTCTGGATTTCAGCAAGGCCTTTTACTCTGTGTCCCACAAAAGGTTGATCAGGAAGTAGGCGGATCTTGGGGCTGGGGCAAAGATGGCCAGATGGGTGGAAAACTGGCTGAAGGACAGAACCCAGAGGGTGACTGTGGGGGGAGAGTTATCTAGCACCAGAGAGGTCACCAGTGGGGTCCCACAGGGCTCAGTGCTGAGGCCGGTGTTGTTCAATGTCTTCATCAGTGACATTGGAGATGCAATTAAGAGCAAAATGTGCATATTCATGGATGACACCAAGCTCTGCAGGAGAGTGGACACAGCTAAAATGATACAGGACCTACAGGAAGATCTGGAAAAGCTGGGGAGGTGGTCCAGGATCTGGCAGTTTGGCTTCAGTGCCAAGAAATGTGAAGTTATGCACATCGGAGCCAAGAATCCCAGGATGGATTACCACCTGGGTGTAATCTAGGTATCTGCATCAGAGGAAGAGAGGGACCTGGGAGTGATGATCACTAGTGATGTGAAGCACTCCATGTAGTGCAAGAAAGCAGCAGCAATGTATAATATAGGTATTCGTGTACCTATATTATGACTACTGTGATCTACCTATTACCAAGCTTGTACCACTAGTGATTTCCTGTAACACTGGTTGCTTTTTTAATCTAAGCGTTATGTACTGTACTGTTTTGTTCGCTGTGATATACTGCTCTCTTGATGAGATGCCTTTTTAAATGAGTCTTTGACTCAAAGGTCTGTAAACCAATGATCTAATAAATAAATAAAATAAATAAAGCAAGGGCAAACAAGATGCTGGGATGCATAGCTAGGGGGATCAGTAGTAGAGTAGGAGAGAGCAGGTTATATTGCCCTTGTACAGGTCACTGGTAAGGCTACATCTAGAGTATGGAGTCCAGTACTGGTGCCCACACCTCAAAAAGGACATTAACTTGCTGGAGAAAGTCCAGAAGAGGGCTATAAATATGATCGCGGTCAGCAGGGTAAGGCATATGTGAACATACGAATGTGCCAGCAGAAACAGACCATCTGGTCTATCTAAGCCTGCTTGAGTGCACAGAGAGGTTGAGGGCACTGAACATGTACTTCCTGGAGGACAGGGGAAAGAGAGAGAGAGACAGAGAGAGAGAGAGAGAGAGAGAGAGAGAGAGAGAGAGACATGATTGAGACCTTCAGGTACTTGAAAGGGATAAATAAGGTGGATAAGGAGGGTCTCTTTAGGCTGAGTGGCAACCATAACACAAGGGGGCACAGTCTTAAGCTGGGAGGGGCTGCTTAGGAGGGAGGTCAGGAAGCACTTCTTCATGGAGAGGATGGTGGACACTTGGAATGCGCTGACGGAAGAGGTGGTCTCATTGAAGACAGCGGTCAGCTTCAAGAGAGGCTGGGATAGGTATAGGGGGAAGGTAAGGATCATGGGTTGGGAGGAATGGAGGAGTGGGGAAGGAGGGCAGGGATAGTAGCTCAAGCTGTGGACCCTGCAATATGAGCAGACTAGATAGAACAAATGGCCTTCTTCTGCTGGCTTCTTCGTATATACTAACTTTAAAACTGGAGTGGCAGCATACTGGTTTTCAAGTCATAGAGTGAAACTTGGATAGCCATGTAGTGCAGCTTTACTTTTCAGTTTAAATTTGTAAAGGAAGAAAGCGTAGCAGGATCAACCAGGTAAGTTCTTATTGAAACGGAAAATGGTTTGGGTGTTTTGAATAACCGGAGGAACGCTAGTTGAGCTGGGGAGGAGGAGGAGCAAAAATGAGTATTTTAGAGGAGTCTCAGTTTGCTTGACAGGTCACCATTACAAGCTATCACGTGTAACGGAGAACTGCATCATGAATATCCTTGTGTAAAAATGGGGTCACTAGTATTATTATACATTTCTGCTTTAAAGTCTGATCTTTTTGGTTTCAGACCTCAACATCTCTATGTAGGACAGGGATTCTGAGTGATAAAATGAGGGCTGTCCCTCATAATATGGGATAGTTCATTTGGGAGGTGTTTGTGAAATAATGGGTTCTGGTGGGGAAAGGGACCTGGCCTGGATTAGCAAAAAGAATGGACCCGAGTTATAAGCAAAAGGGCTGCTGCTGTTTTTTACAATTTCATGAGGTATTACTCTCAGACAAAAAGCAAATTATTAATGTCTGTAATTCACATTCCTAGTAAATAGTATTACTATATTTTATTCATAATTGCACATGAATAAGGATTACCAAATTGAGCAATTCTCATCTTTAGTAGGGTCATTGGAGCAAAGTGTTACAGGATGTACAGTCATAAACAGTGTTCAAAAAGAGATGCATCCAACAGTAGAAAATATTAATACAACACAATTATCATAATGCAGATATATATATATATATATATGGATATATATATATATACCCACTGTTTGTTCTAAACACGTTATGTATGTTTGTTCTGATTGTATCATGTTCCACTGTATGTTTGTTCTGATTGTATCATGTTTCCACTGTAACCTTAACCCCAGGGCGCATCTGGAATCGGCGATACTCTGCTCAGCATGCCTTCCTGAGTAAATCTCTTAAATAAATAAAATAGATAAATAATATATGTATATATATATATATATATATAATATATGTATGTATATATATATATGTATTTTCTATTGTGAATAAAACACAAACTTTGTTCTAAAGATTCCTCGAGAAGCCAGATGCGGATTTTGATACTGACCACCCTCACTTACCTGCCGCAGCCAAAGCCCCTCCTCAGCTTGTCTCCCTTACATATCCATATTTCATGTTTAAAGAGCCCCTGACACCGTTAGAAAAACTTGGAAAAAAATGTGAGATTTAGACAGTTCAGGTTATATTTCATGTATTTTTTATAAAGATTTACCTTTTTTCTTTATTACTGAGGAGAGCTGTATGACAGAGGCTTACTGTCCCTTAGACTTTATCTGCTCTTTCTGCTGTCCTACATATGACATCATAATTTGGGTTGCACCTGGAAACAAGCTGCTGGTCATGGTGCTTTTCCTGGTTACCAACTTTTAAATAAATAAATAATCCTCTGTTTATGGCATCGTAATTATCCCTACAGCAACAGACTGTGATGTCATACACAGAACTGTGATGTCATATGTAGGCAAGCAGCCAGAACAGATAGGGCAGTGATCCTGCTTACATGCAAATGTCCTTAGTAATAAAGAAGAATGAGAAATACAGAAACAATATTAAAATATAAGCTCACTTGTGCTAAACATTAACGTTTTCTCAAAGTTGTGACAACGGTGTCAGGGGCTCTTTAAGCATTTCACTGAATATGAGGTCACCAAAGCATCGGTTGGTATCAGATGTAATAAGGGCCCCCCTGGCCTGGATTTGTTCCATTCATTCTTTCTTAAGCTGACTGCCCCTGTCATCACTAAACACCTCACATACTTACGTAATCTCTCCATCACTAAGGGGGCACTACTGGAGGAACAGAACTAATTGTCCCTGTCTTTAAAGGTGGCACTAACTTTGACCCTAACTGCTACTGCCCAATTTCTATTGCACCTGCCTGCCTGAAATTTTTAAAAATTTGTCATTGCCCAACTATTATTTGAACTCCCACAAACTACTCTCACTATATTAATCAGAATTTCAACCAGGTCACAATACTTTTCATGCAGTTACTAAAGCTGTGATTGGTATTTTCCTCTCCTTTGAAAATAAGGTGTGTGCTCAGCTGTATTCATTAACCTCACAACAGCATTTTACACTGTTGGCCACTCTTAATCAACAGACTAACTGTGGCAGAGCTCAGTTTCCAAGCACATCTGTGGTTCAGAAGCTAGACCATAGTAAGGTCCAGATGTTTTAACACTTTTAACTTAATTTTAAATTTTTCAACCATTAATAAAGGCGTACTGCAAAGCTTGATGCTACAGCTTCTTCTGTTCTAGTTCCATATCAGTGACCTCCCTAGTTCTGTTCTTGACTCCACTATTCTGCTGTATGATGATGATGATGACACAGTTCTGTACTCCTCCTTCAAATCTCACAACTTCTATATTCCACCTTCAATCAGACTTCCACTAGACAGAGAGTGCCCTGCTGGATTTATGCTTGTTACTCAGTGCAATGCATACTGTACTGTTCTCCAAAAGTAAACATTGTGCTGCTGGGTCTCCCACTCCTCCCCCTTAATAGCTAACAGGGTCCAGCCTGCTTGTGTCCCATGCTATAAACAAATAGGTGTTATCTAACTTGATATCGCACTTGTGTTTCAGCTTTATGTTAACTCCCTTGCCTAAAACCTAAAGAAAAGTCTGCATTTTTTTTTTACAGGCATGAGGCCTCGTTTAGCCTCCAGATTAAAAACAAAAAACTGCCAGCTCTCTTTCCAGACTTAACTGTGGTGATGTCACATATTGCACTGCCGTTAAAGCCTTACTGTCTCTCGCTTTTCAACTCTCTGTATTACAGAGTCCTTCGCTTTATCATCACCTCCTCTTGCATTCATTATTGCAATCTTTACAACCTTGTGGGCTGGACATCCCTAGCAGACAGATAACGCCATCATTGGTATATCTGCAGGTACAAGGTCATTGTAGGCAAAGCTCCCTTCTTTCAACTGAGCTCATTGTATTTAAACCCATTGAACACAGTCTTTATTCTGTCAGCTTGGCGTTGCTTAGTGACCCTAAATTCCTCTCTAAAGTTGGTTGCTTCTAATTCAAGTTTTCATTTATTTTTAAACTTATTAGATTTGCATGAAAACCATACATTACATTACATTTGCAGAGATCAGTATCACCAAATATACAGTAGTCAAACACATTACACTAGTACAGTCAACTTCTTTTGCTACATCATAAGGGGAGACAAGAACTTATGAAAAGCTCAGCTACTTATAGACAGTGGACCAGATATTCAAAAGGGTTGCGCATGGCACAACAGTGTTGCGCCATGCGCAACCCGCCCGGTCACGATATTCAAGCAGAATTGTGCCTGGCACAAATCCCGATGCGCCGAGCGCATCAGTAATGTGGCGCGGGCGTAGGGGCGTGCATGATACCTGCACATCCCGATATTCAGCTCGGGATGTGTTGAGTCCATGCATGCGCAACCCCTACTTGCACCGCACAAAGTTGATCCAAAAAAAAAAAGGAACGACAGCTGGCCACCCACAGGTGAGCTGCCCTATTGCATGGCGCAACACGGCAGCTGCCACCTGTGGGTGGCCACCCGAGCTTCAGCTGCACCTCTGTGGCAGCGCCCCCCCATGCCCAATCGCGGGCATCTGTTCAAATAATCACGTCCAATATCCCTGGTGGTCCAGTGGATCGCTTTCAGCCCAATCGCAGGCTTAAGTATAAATAATATGATATCCTATATCCCTGGTGGTCCAGTGGACCGCTGTGAGCCCGAGCACGGGCTTAGGTATGAATAATATGATTTCCAATATCCCTGGTGGTCCAGTGGACCGCTGTCAGCCCGATCGCGGGCTTAAGTATGAATAATATAATGTCCAATATCCCTGGTGGTCCAGTGGACTGCTGTCAGCCCGATCGCGGGCTTAAGCATGAAGAATATGATATCCAATATCCCTAGTGGTCCAGTGGACCGCTGTCAGCCTGATCGCGGGCTTTTGTAATAAAAAAAAGAATTACGTCCAAATAAGAGACCAGCCAGACACCATTATCCCAGCAGATCTGCTGGGAAGGTTACAGAACCCCAGAGCAAATAGCCTCCACTTCCAGACTGCATAATTCTGAACAAGTCACTTAACATTCCTGCCCTTAATCTCTCTGCATGCTTCTCTCTCTCTCTCTCTCTCATCAATTTCTGTAGTATCTGCATCTCCCTGTGTGCTGCAAACTATCCCTTCCCTCCCACTCTTCCTGGATTCTAAGGAGTTTGGGAATGACCTGTATGACTGTGTCTATGTCGGTTGCTATACAAAAAAGGCAGCAAAATTCTCTCCCTCCCTCTTTGGATTGTAAAACACTCAGGAATACAGTCTGTATGAAAGGTGCTATATAAATCAAAATTTCTTTTCGCACAAGACAGGCACAGATCTTCCTTCTCTAAACCGTCAAATAACTGTGGAAAGACTCATGCTGCACAGCCTTTTAGCTGTGTACCACATCTGTGCCTGTCTGAAAAATATACCTGCTGTGCAAGCAATGCTGACTGTGTTGGTATGGCAATTACTAAAAGGTGGTCACCAATCCCAATCCCAATTTATGTCAGTCACTCCTAGTCCTGTCCAGGTGTTCCCTTCTACAAGGTGAGGCATGCCAAACCTCTCATGCTTCTGAACCCACTGAACAGAGTCCAAGAGACTAGCGGAGGCAGAGCGCATTTGTTGTAACACAACACCCCCCCCCCCGCGCTCCCTGTCAGATTGGGATCCAACTAACCTGGGAGTGATGATGACAAATCCCTGCCCCAAGCTCTGAGCTCTCGTACAGTGACGTCCTGACTCCTGTCCCAATGTTCTCTTTGTCAACAGCACAGTACACAGCACCCATCCACCAATGCACTTAGTCCTCTCACGAGGCTTGCTTTCTTTTTTCTCCATCAGACTTGTGAGTGGACGAGTGTAATGCCCTAAAGTTTGCTAGGCAAGCAGACCAAAGAGGACTCAGGGAGGGAAAGAGTTAACTCCCCACCCACCCCATGCATAGCCAGCTGGATTATTGACCAAACTGACTGGCTGACCATTTCCTGTCTCTATCCCCCTCTCCCTTCCCTCCTGGAGCCTTCTGGCACAGAATCCTCTGTCTTGGCCAGGCCACGTCTCTGCCCAGTGCCTAAAGGGGCCATAAATCAGCCAAATGGGCTGATCTTAGCCCCAGATAATCACTCATCTGCCAAAAGCCAGGTCCACCTCTAGGCTAGAAATGGTCTTCCCTGCTAGCCAGTAGCAGTTCTGGACTGTGTGACTGACAGAGTAGAGAGCACAGGTGTATGGATGCCTGGAGGCTTACCTGAAGCTCAGGTTTGTAGCTCCTGGGTGGCTGCTCCTCTATAGCCAGTGGTCCTCGGGGATCTCCAGCAGCAGTCACACCTTAGCTCCAGAAAAGGACCAGCAGTCCTCCTGATGGCCAGCAGCAGCCAGATCCATAGGGTGAGCTTCCTTTAGTTGTCTGCTCTCTCAGTTTGCAGTTTTTGTATTGGTTTTTTCTGGGGTGTCCTGATGCTGGGTGCCTAGTAGTGCATGTAGCACAAGCATCACATTTCAGTTGCAAAGTGACGAGGGTAATGCTTTCCCAGGTTCTCTTTTGTTTGAATAAAAATATGGCTTGGCAAGTCTGTTAGTTTGCTTCCTGTTATTTTGCAGAATAAGTGTGGCATGTTTTGTGTTTTTTGGGGGCTGCCACTGCAGTTCCCCTGTCTCCCCTCTCCAGTATGCTGGCTGTTTTTTTTCTGGCATTGACATTGGGTGTTGCCACACATGTGGCTGCCATTGCAGTCCCTGTCCTTCCCCCTTTGTTTACTGCCTCTAGTGCCACTTGCTGGTTGGCAGGCTGTTGCCCTGCCCAGCTTTGCTCGAGTGGTTATTTTTTTTCTCCTCTTTGTTTTGTTAAATTTCTTCCTCTTCCCCTCTGTGGGGGCTCCAGGTTGCTTCCCATCACTTTGCCTGGCCTTCTGTGCTGGTTGCGGGGGTGTGGTGCCATTTTGGAGGGGCTTTTTATTTTCTGCCTACAGTTTTGCCATTTTTTTGTTTTTATTTTAATCTGTTTTGTGGGCTCCTCAAACCCCTTTCTTGCTCCAGTCCCCTGAGATGACCAAGACTGTGGTCCTTCTCCTGTGGCCCCCCCCCCCAAATGAAGTGACGCATCCATTTTGGTAGTCGTTGGTGGTGAATTTCCCCTGCTCAGCTCTCTTCCCCACCTCCCTTCCACAGTAAATTAATGCCACTGCAGTCGCGGACCTGGGTGCCCAATTGATCGCGGTCCATGTGGCATTCACCAAGAGGGGACAAGTTTGGGCAGACGGACCATGAGGTGCAGCAGCAAAGTGTGTCTGGGCAGAAACCAGCACCCGGACCACTAAAGTTCCACCCTGCCACTGTTCAGGGGCAACCAAAGCATTGGGTGGGAGCAGAGCTCCCCAACCTCCATCACTAGCACTACCAACGATCACAGCTGGATCTGGAGGACCCGGTCCAGGCAAAGAAAAAGAGGGAAGTGCACTTCATGTGGTAGAGCTATAAAGTGCCAACTCTAAACCATGTTTTATTTTTTCTCAGCGAGCAGTGAAGCTGCAAGTCTTTACATTTTTCAGGGAAAATGATTGGGGGGCTGGATCTTACATTGGGGAGCTTCAGCCTCCCCAAAAACAGCCTGGTGACACCACTGAAGGTAGCTGTAGTTTCTATATAAATATCCAGATGGCCAAGCGACCCCCAAAATGTGAGTGACCCCGAAGTGTGAGTGCAATGAGGCAGGAGTGTGGTGTTTGACTCAGTGGCATCTGGGAGCATTGGCAGAGCATCCGCAGGGAGTAGTAGAGTCCATGCTGCTCAGTAGAGGATAGGTAAGGTAAGAAAGGGTAAGGGAAGAGTAAACAGGGGTTCAGTAAAGGTAGCAGGGTTCCTAATCTAGTAGTGTAGGCAGCTGGTAGTAGCAGTGGTATTAGGGGATCTCTGATACCCACTATCTAGGGTCAGCCTACAGGGGAACTAGCAGAAGTGATAACAGCGATGCTTGGAGATCTCAACTACTCCCTGTCTAGAGTCAGCCTACAGGGGAGTTAGGAGGCAGGAAACCTAGCAGGAATGTATATAGTACATTCCTAAAGCAGGCCTACAAATACAGTAGTCCAAAGTTGAAGATACAAAAGGTTAAAAAGTGTACCTAAGTACACTTTTAAGAGGGCCTAGAAACTTAACATGTGGGAAGGGTGCATGCAGTAGGTGCACAGTGGGGTGAGAAGGGTGGTGGGGTACTGAGGATGTGGAGCTGTGGTGTTTCTGGGAGTTTTCTGGGAAATGGGGGATGCCTGATGTAAGATTAGTCAGCTGAGCACAGAGGTGTGGCAGCTGAGGCAAGAAATGGGTGCACTGATGGAGGGGGACTTTACAGAGTCATGAAGGGTGGGGATGCAAGGCTTGGGGGCTGGAAAGGGGTTGGGAGCAGGTACAGGCATAAGAGGAGTGGGGGGGCCTGGGGGATAGGAAAGGACAGGTACCTGGGCAGGTTCCAGGAGTCCCCCTTCCCCAGCAGGTGGGAAGGCCCAGGGAAGAGGGGTAAATTATAGTGAAGGGAAAGGGAAAGGCTGGATAGGGAGAGCCAGAGAGAGCATCTCTAGAATTGCAGATGTGGAACAGATTCCTCCCATTGGACATGGAGGAGGAAAGGGAACCGAGCAGAATGGGGAGGAACAGTAGGCTAGGGAGGGAGGAAGTGAAGGGAGGTGTCGGGGAAGTAGGGGTGAGAGATATTGAGTTCAGGTGAGAAAAGGAGAACAGGTGGAGAAGGGAAGGGAAAGCACAAGGGAGAATGAGGGGGTAGGACACCGGGGGGGGAGCATAAGGGAAGGGTAGAGGGCAGGCTGGGGGAGAGCCGAAAGTTAAGACATAGGACATGCCAGGAGGCGGAGAGGAGGGGGAAAAGGGGACAGCTAGGGTAGTAAGTCGTGGGTAAATACAATAGGGAAAAGAGAGGAAAGGGGCAATAGGTGGGAGTGGGCAGTAGGATGGGCAAAGAGGAGGGATGGCCCAGGATGGAGGGCGGTAATCTTGGGGGCTTCAGTAATGAAGGGGGTGAGATGGGGTGGAAAAGAGTCAAGGGCAAGCTGTAAGAGGCTAGACTGTATGCCAGGGATGATGACAGGAAGAGTGCTACTGCTGATAGTGCAGTCTGTGGGTCGGGGGGGACCCCACATTATAGTGCACCTGGGGCCAAATGACCTTGTAGGAAGTGAGATGACGGAGGTGCAAGAGAGGTTCAGGGAAGTGGGGAGAATTTCTAGTGAAGCAAGTAGAACTGTAGCTTTCTCAGAGGTGCTGCTGGTCCTGAGGACTAGTACGCCAAGGAAGGCAAGAACAGAGGAATTTAATGGATGGCTTAGGGGGTAGTGTGAATAGGAGGGGTATGGACTTGTTGGGGACTGGGAAAGAACCTAGGATAACAAAGACCTCTATGCACCGGACAGGTTGCATCTGAGTACGCAGGGTACACGGGTCTTGATAGGCAAGCTGGAGGAATATGTAGGGAACAACCTCAATTTAAATTGACGGGGGGGGCAGGGTGCACAGCACCCTTAGTCACCTGAGGGAAGGGGCTGATAGGGCCCCCCAATCAGACAGCATGGGGAGGAAGAGAATGAGAAGGGTAGAAGTCAGGAGGGCAACTGAAAGAGGAGGGGGTGATAAGGGGCAGATTAAAATGAAGGGAGGTACTGAGTCATGGTGGAGGGTGGTGTCTCTGAATACCAGAAGCCTGGGAAACAAGATGGCAGACTTGCAGTCACTCATGGCAGAGGAAGAGGTGGACATAATGGCCATCATTGAGACATGGGCCACACTAAACCATGACTGGGACCTTGCGTGGAGGGGAGTGGCACTGTACATGAAGGAAGGGATACTATGTACCCAAGAGGAAGTGGCAGGGGTTAAGAATGAAGTGCTGTGGGTACTGGTACAACCCACTAGGTTGAAGAAACTATGGATGGGTACAGTCTACAGGCCACCTTCTCAGGAAGAGGAATTAGACAGGGTACTGTGGTCTCAAATCACCGAAATGGCCAATAAGGGGGAGTCAGTAATAATGGGGGGTTTCAATCTACAGTACCTGGGGTGGATTGGAAAATGTAATCTACTTCCTGCACTAGGGAGCAAGTAATGCTAGATGCATTTCAGAGTGGCTTCCTGGCTAAGGTTGTCTTGGAACCCACTAGGGAATGAGCTATAATTGACCTGGTCCTGTACAACTGTGAGTATATTCATGATTTTACAGTGGAAGAGCCACTTGCAGGTAATGAGCACCATGCTGTGTGGTTCCGCCTGGACATGGGGGAGGGGGATGGTCAAAACCAGGATAAGAGTGTTGGACTTAAAGAGGGTTGCCTTTGGTAAGTTGGGAGAAATTCTGTAGGCCACTTTGCTGGGATCAGAAAGGAAATGGATACAGAACAGAAAATGGGTAATAATAAAGGAGGGACTGATGGAGGCCACTAGCGAGTGTAGTGTGCTAAAATCAAAAGTAAGAAAACTAAAGCAAAAAAGCCCAGCTGGTGTGGGAAGGAGGTGGCAAAAGCTGTAACTGACAAGAGGGCAACCGTCTAGAAGTACAAATGTACTAAGAAGGAAGAGGATAAGGTGGACTACTCTGCTAAGTCAAGAGAGGCAAGCTGAGTTGTTAGGGTGGCAAAGGCCAAGAAGGAAGTGCAGCTAGTACAGGGGGTAAGAACAGGGGAGAGGGCCTTTTTCCAATATATAAGGGAGAAAGGGAACACCAAAGATGAAATAGATTAAAAAAGGAGAGTGGTTTGGCAGAGAGTAGTGAAGAGAAAGCAGAGCTACTTAATAAGTACTTCTGTTCGGTCTATACTGGAGAGAAGGATGGGCCAGTACCACAGGGGAACAGGAGGATGGTGACAGGAAAGGGGGAAGTCATGGATGGTGTCATTCATGCTATGAGGTACTAAACTGCTCTGAAGGTAGATAAATCCACAGGGCCCAAAGCTGTGCACCCAGAGGTCCTAAGGGAGCTAGCAGAGGCCCTGGTGGGTGTCCTGGCAGTCCTGTTTAATACCTCTTTGGAGTGGGGGATCATGCCCCAGGACTGCAGAACTGCACATGTGGAGCGTCTCCATAAAAGTGTGCCAAAGGATGAACCAGGGAACTACAGGCTGGTCAGCCTGACCTTAGTAGTGGGCAAGCTGCTGAGTCTGTCCTGAAAGAGAGACTAGTAAGCTTTCTGGAGGATAATGGGCTCCAGCACAGGAGGCAGCATGGGTTTGTGTCAGGGAAGTCCTGCCAGACAAACCAGATTGACTTCTTTGACTGGGTCATCAGGGCAGTGGACAAGGACCAGTCAACTGATATCTTGTACCTGGACTTCAGCAAGGCCTTCGACTCTGTATGTCAGAGGATACTGGCCATGAAACTAGAAGACCTGAGGGTGGGGGCTAAGCTGGCTGGGTTGGTTAGAACTTGGCTACGGGACAGAAGCCAAAAGGTGGTACTGGGGGAGGGAATACTCAGAATCTAGGTCAGTGACCAGTGGGGTCCCACAGGGCTCTGTGCTCAGCCCGGTGTTTTTTAACATATTCGTAAGTAAGATCGCAAATGGAATTTGGGGTAAGATATTCCTGTTCATAGATGCCAAAGATCTGTGGGAGGGTGGACATGGAGGAACAGAGGTAGGAACTCAGGGAAGATCTGGCTAGGCTAGAGAAGCGGTCTGGCATTTGGCAACTGGGGTTCAATGCTAAAAAGTGTAATGTTATGCACTTGGGGCTGTAAAACCCAGGGACCAAACACTGGTTGGGTGGTGTGCAGGTTAACAGGTCAGGGGAAGAAAAGGACCAGAGTGTAATTATCAAGAGTAACCTGAAACACTCAGCACAATGCAGGAGGGTTGCAGCAAAAGCAAACTGGCTCCTGGGCTGCTTAGCCAGGGGAATCACCAGTAGGAAGGCTGAGGTCATTTTTCTGCTGCAAAGGTCTCTGGTGGGACTGCACCTGGAATACAGTGTGCAGTATTGGTGCCCTTATCTCAAGAAGGATATCAACTTGCTGGAAATAGTCCAGAGAAGAGCAACAAAGGTGACCCAGGGCCAGCAAGACAACACATACGAGGAGAGGCTCAGGGGGGCTCAACATGTACTGTTTTGAGACAGAAGGGAAAGGCAGGACATGATTGAGACCTTCAAGTACCTTAAGGGTATAAACAGAATGAGCACCAAGGGCCTCTTCAGCCTTGGTGGAAATAAGACCACTAGGGGTAACAGCATGAAGCTGGTGGGCAGAAGGTTCAGAAGGGAGATGAGGAGGCACTTTTTCACTGAGAGGGTGGTGGCTAAGTGGAATGAGTTGCTAAAGGAGGTGGTATCCCTAATAATGGTGGACAGCTTCAAGAGAGGTTGGGATAGGGTGAGGGGGGAAAACTTCAGGTGGGGGGAGGGGGTATTTGAGAGGGGTCAAGGGGGTATGGTGGGGTAGTTCATGCTGTGCACGCAATGGAAACTGCACATTCAAGCAGACTAAACAGACTATAATGCCTTTATCTGCTGGCACATTCGTTTGTATGTGCATTCATATCCTCTTCCTGATGCTGCTGCTCAGACTTGATTTTCTCAAATAGTCTGTCAGCATCTTTTGGATTACGAGTCAAGCTGGCTAAGATGCAGTGCAGTATCCTGTGATACTGCACAACAAAAAGGGTTACCTGCCATTGAAACTGCCTTGTTTATTGCAGTAACTCTTCTGCAGTATGCTGAAGTATTGCGTTGCATCCTGGCTGGCACTGCTATTATATTTATTTTATTTATTTATTGAAATATCAGAAGTACACCTTTGAGCCAGGGGCTCGTTTACAAAGGCTCCACATCATAACATGAAAGAGACAAGGACAATATCAGGGTACAATAAACAAACATGATTTGGTTACAAAGTACAACAGTGAAAACAAAAGAAAAATTACTACAAAAGAAGAATTACAAAGTAAGTGCTTCAAGGTTCCAGCAGATTACATGGCACAAAGTACAAGTATACAAGGATGGCCGGCCCGGTGGTGCTGAGGGCTGAGGCGCTGGTCGCTGCACCTTGTGCCACGCCGGTGACCCATATTTGGGAACGAGTGCGGGTTGCCGGGGGTCGGCAGGGAAGGAGGTGGATTGAGCGTCCGAAGGACTTCTCTCCATCTCTGGGGAGGGGGGGATACCTTCGGTCAGTGCACATCTGACCCCAGGTGGAGGCTGGGGGTCAGCAGCACTGCTGACACAACATGCGGGCAGGAGACTGGCAGATGCCTGGCGGGGATGCGTGCGGATGCATGTGTGTGACCATTGCTGGTGTCATTGCACACCAAGCTCTCACTGGGGGAGAAAACGAGAAAGAACCTGGTGGCTGGTCATGGCGGCTTGATGGCTGTCCCCTAGTGCTCCGTTCCCAGAGGTAACACCCTGAGCCACATCCTGATCAGGACGGGTGAGTAGGGGTCTCCCTAGGGCCGGAAGGGAAAGGAGGCCAGGGGACGGCGGTCGGACGAGGAATGCCGACCAGGGCCAGGGAGGGAAGAAAGCAGAAAGCAAAAAAAAAAGTATGCAAGGATTTAGAAATTTACATTGGTTTCAAGATTTACATATAGCTGCCATACTGCACCTGAGGGTTTTCTGAGAAGACAGAACTAAAGGGCAGCTTCTTTTTAACACCACCAAAACTTTTCTTTTGTCGATGTGTTAAAAAAACATGTCAAGAAAATCTGGACATGACTCTCATTAACATTAACCTGTCAAACTTGCCATGTAGCCTTTAGAATAACATTGCTGATGTACACGCTATCATCTGTCATAACCTGTTTTGTTAATGCAGTCTCTTCACAGGCCAGCATACAACATCAACTTCCTTACAATCTCTGGACTTTTACATTTAAGGACTTAAGAACTGCTGGCAACACTTTAAGTGTCTGTTTCAATGCAACAAATCATTAATTACATGCAACATGGTTATTACACTATAGTTACATATTTCCTGCATGCAAGTACATTGCAATTGGGGAGCCCCCGGGTGCAGTTTTCTCCTAGCACTGTTACCTCTGCTGGTAACCCTCTTTAGGTACTTACCGCCCCCAGGGGGAGTGGTATTACTGTTCAGTATCAATAACCGCCCCCTGTCCAGCACTGAGTCTTCTCTTTCACTATATGCGTTCAGGTCAGGCTAGAGTATACATGTGTGCTCCAAACAATTTTGATGTTGCTACCATTTGAGTTGTTCTTTGATACTAATTTCTAGTTTGTTATCTGATGTTATTCTACCTCTCTATGATGTCATGCCTATCTGTCACTTGTTTGCTCTCAGTCCAGCTTTGAGCCTGTCTGTACCTTAAGCTGTTTTACCAATTGTTGGAGCATGTGGCTCTTGTATGTAACCTCGACTCTGTATTTGTTTCATGGATACCTTGTAACTCTCCCGGGTCGCACCTGAAAATAGGCACTTGGCTGTCTAGTGTGCTTACCTGGTTAACAAAAGCAAATAAATAAAAAATTGCAGTACAGTTAAGTGACACTTAAAGTGTAACCAAACTGCCTATAAGTTTTAGAGTTTGTTTGTTTTTTCCAAAGGAAGGCCATTTGCCTCCACTGTTGTAAGTGTATTCTCTAGTTCCAACCCTGGTATATTGAGGGTTCCTGTTATGATATTCAATCCAAGACCTGTAAGACATACAAAGAGAGGTTAAGTAATGTGTACGTGTCTCCTGTAACACACTATGTCTTATGTGAATGCAGTTCAATAAACTGCAAGTTTAACAAACAACAAAAAAAAAAAAGAATAGTGTCCCAGTGAGAGAAAGAACCTTGGCGCAGAAGTAGAGTTTGGGGAGCACTCTTCTTGGTCCAGCAAGGTGTAATATAGTACATACAGTCAATCTGGATTAGCTTTCTCTCAAATTCCAGTGCAAGGGCCTATGACAGACATATCATAATGTTTGCTTTATCCAGGGCACCCCAAAACCTTCAGAGAGGCCATTAATCCTGACATTCTGCTTCCAGAGCTGGTTTTGGGCATGCTCCAGGTGATTTTTTACAACCAGTTGCTCTTTGAAAAGACCTGTTGTATCATTCCACCCTTTCTTAACTGTTGCACTCGCCTTCTCCAAGTCCACGTCCTGCTTATTGATATAAGGTCAGCTGTCTGCAGCCTCTCTTAAAATGAGCCAAATTGATTGTTCAGTTCTTCACAGGGGGCTGGTTGTTTTCTGCAATGCTTGTTGCAGAGTGATAAATGTTAACTCTCCCTCTGCTGACTTTACTCTTCTCAGATATATTCCCTGTATCAGAGATAGGTGTTTAGTGTCCGAAGAAGTTACGGGAAGTCCCAGCTCCGGATTAGGCTTTCCCACTCTTCAGTCAGCTACAAAAAAAGGTCTGTATGTCAAAGGGTTTCTTTTATCAACTCCTTAACTGAAAAACTGAAGTTTAAAGCAGCATTTTACACGAAATACCTGTTATGTTGCAGCAGATAAGTGAAATGATCTCTGCTTGCCTAGGAAGCTGACTCTGTTCTCTAGCTCTTCATTCAGGGTTTCAATAGCCTATTCACAATCTTTACCACAAAGGTCTCTGAGGCTGTGAGTGTTGGTTATTGTGTCCAGATTTAAGTCTTTGATCCACAATACTTTGTGTGATCTTTGTGGATATTTAAAAAGAATACCTTGTCATGGCAGCACCTGTTTTTATTATCCTGTTTCTTTACCAGTTTTTTGTTGTGATTATCTGCAGTAATTTATGTAATCTGTACTGGTTACCATTGTAAATGAGGCTTGTGCCCAACTTGCTTTCCAATAAATAAAGTGAAATTGAAATGTTTACTGGTCATCTTAGGAAGAGACAGGCAAACTAGAAATTGTATGAAGTTTCATTTTTATTAAAAAGTTGTGAAACATTTTCCCAACTGTAACAAGAAATATTTACAGCTTGGCCTGAATTACATAATACATGCCAGAGACAGACAACAAATGATGCTGTTCAAGGATTTATTGATTCCATGGTTAGGTATATAGCACTCTATAGCTAAAATGTATTGCATTCTTATTATTTAAGGTACTTAATTTAGTTAAACTCCAAACTTACTATCTTTCTTTCCTGGTTGTCTATCAGAATTTACCATTTCATTAGTGGGTAACATGCTTATTGTGTGGTATCAATTTTGTATACCCTGTTTTGGCAGTTAGAAGGGCCAGATTTATAATACTTGGTACGTCTGCTCTAGACTTCTCCTATTTGACTGGTAAATGTTGCTGGTGGACGTTCTTTAGTAGTTGCTGCTTTGCATGCAGATGGGGCATTTCTAGGGTCCACTGGGTAAAATTAGCTCATGTTCTATTTCTAACCAGATTGGGGCTATGTCTGTGTGAGGAAAGCACCTAAGACCCTCTTTCTTCTACCTGAAAACTGTGATGTTCCATCTCAACTGTACTGGGCACCCATACAACTTGCTTAGAGCTTACATATGCTCTACATTGGTCCATGGTCTACCTTGCTATCCTGATTGATGTCTTGTCATACCATGTTGCCTGATTTTAATGTTTTGTTCTTGACTGTAACCACCACTGTACGAACCAATCTATATACTATTCCAAATGTTATGCTGTTTTATGCTGTATGAACTGGCCTGTATACTTTTGCTAAATGTTATGCTGTTTTACGCTTGAACATTTTTTATCTTCTTATGTTGTATACCTTACTCTTTTCTATGTTTTACTGTTGTTAACATTGTAACTACGCCCAGGTCCATCTTGAAAATGAGTTCTTCTCAACAATGTTTCGCCTGGCTAAATAAAGATTGATGGATTGTTGACTACTAAAACTGGGTCTGTATTAATTGGTTCCATCTTTCAAACACATTTGATGGCGATATACAAAGAATCATTTGCATCAGATACTGTATTTTGAGGGCTAGACTGATCTGGATGACATCTGTCTTGCTTGACTAGGACAAATTTAAGTGCTGCCACCTATCAGTAGTTTCATTTTGAAGTACTTTAATTTCAGCACTTGAACTTATTTTGAGTTCAGTCACTGATGTTAACCCTCAGTTCCTAAGCACAAGCAAACTGTATCATAGTTCATGCTTTTCTACAGTATTGCCACCACACCGCTGCACTGGTCACCAGTTGCCAGTGGTCAGTTCGGTAAGTATGGAAATGTCTGCTTTGCAGAGTTCTGTTTTACTGCTACTGATCCGAAGATTGGTATAGAAGAAGTTGATGGTCTACTCTCTTAAGAAAGCTCTTACTCATCAACAGGCAAGCAGAATCCTTGACAGACAGCCATTTCCATACTCATTCAGTTGGCCACTAACAATCTGTGACCAGCGCAGTGGTGTGGCAATTTCTTGCACTGCTAGCTAGAATATATAGATTTTAGTATGAATTCCACTTTTAGGTCCTGTACCAGTGGGGGGGTTAGGCATGACGTGGAGGTGGCACACAGTGCCTAGGGAGTGGAAGGGTGGTAAGCACCCTTTGCCAGCTAGGCACAAATCATTTAAGCACTTGATTGTTCACCCACATAACATTGAATACATGCAGCGAATAAACTGCACGTCTCTAGTAGTACAACTGCATCAGCAAATTGCAGTGCAACAGCTGATATGCTCATTTATTGAGAAGAAAAGGGAAACGCTAACCACGGACAGTGTGGAGAAACACTGTAAAGTTGTAACTTGGTAAAGGATAGCCATCTTGGGTGTAAAAAAAGTCATGTTTGAAGAGTCTCAGAGTTGCTGTAATACAGCTGAGTTTTGGGAATAATTTATCTTGACATCGGGAAAGCTTTTGGTACAGTTCTACACAAAATACAGATTTACCAAGTCAATAAGTATAGTAATTGGGGTGGGGGAAGCTACTGGAATAGATAAATTGATTTGGGGACAGTAGACAGAGGCAAATAGTGACAAGTGACAGCGGGAGGGAAATACATTGCTATTGGAGTGCTGTTGGGAATGAAATTTCTAATATCCAGAAAAAACTTTAGAATATGGAGGGATTAACCCATGACAGGGTATGGGTTTTCTGAGCATTAATCCATGCCTGGGGGGGGTTGGAGTCACGAGACGAGGCCGAGTGACTTCAACCACTCAGGCGTGGATTAATGCTCAGTAAACCCATACCCTCGAGTGGGTTAATCCTCTTATAACATGTACAATGTTTTGTTAGAGTTTTGCTTAAAGAAATTGTAAAATAAAGCTCTGTGAACATGCAACTGTGGGTATATCAGGGATTAATCAATGGTCAGGTGACCTGTTTGAATGAATCAGAAGACAGTATTTTAGGAACCCATGTGTGACAGTGTAAACACTACACTGGGAAACAAGAGGTTAACACCTTGGCTGAGGATGAGGAAATGCAGGGAATGCAACATGAACAGGCGGGGGGGGTGCCTCCCCAGGTGTTGCTGATTAGAGGGATTGTTGAAAGGCAGAGAGACTCCAACAAGGAGTCAGTTGGAAGCTGGAAACTGCTGCAGGGAGGAGATACTCCTAGGCAGAGAACCCTGCAAGATGGAGGGTGGAATGTAAGACAGGAACCAGAGCAGAAAACCAAGGAGAAGGGTTAATTGCTTGAGAGAGCCTTTGGGGAGAAGTTGAAACCTGCTGCTGAGAAAGAGACCATTTCTAGAGCAGAGAATCTTGAGGTAAAGGATCAGCCTAGCCAGCTGGGCCAAAAACAGTGAGAAGAATGTACTCCTAATCACAGCCTGCAAATAAGGCTAAAAAAGAAAACTGTTTGTGTTTTATTTGAGACTGTGCATTTAAAACTGCTGGCCCACAAACTGATTATGTTTTGTTTTTAGACTGTATATTGAAAAACTGTTGGCCCACATAGGTGGTTTAAAGACTCCTTTTGTCAAGTCAGCCTGAAAGAACTGTTTTGTGTTAACCTTTATGTTACCTGACCAGGCTGGAGAAGTTGAACTGACTGATTATGCTTTTCTGGAGCAATAACTTACATTTGGGGCAATAAAAGTACATTTTCTTCTGTGAACTTTAAACCCAGCGTGTTGCCTCTCCATCTACCATAGGCCAGCTTGTCACACATGGTTTTAGAAGTGGGATCTGCCCCCTTCTGGAGTGAGCAGGACTAGTTACGTTCTGGAAAAATGGATATGGAGAAATTGCTGAAGTTCCTCGCTGAACAACAAGACGCTTTCAGGCAACTGGCACAGTAGCCTCAGGAGGCGCAGCAGCGGGTGCAAAAAGCACAACAGGCTCAGCAACAACAGGTTCTCACCCAACTGGCTCAGCAGCAGCTGGAGGCACAACAATGGCTGGTTCAGCAGCAGCAGGAGGCGCAACAAGCACAGCACGCTCAACGGGGGCACAACAAGTGCAACAGGAGGCACAACAAGTGCAACAGGAGGCACAACAGCAGTTTCTTATACAGCTGTGGCAACAACAACAGCTTCTGCAGCCCCTGGTGCAACCGCTGCAACAAGATCCTACTGATGAAGCTGGTCCGGCTATCGTGGGGCCAGGTGTTCCTAGGATGAATGCCATGCTGACCAAAATGATGTCTGAGGATGATCCCGAGGCCTTCCTGGTAACGTTTGAGTGAGTGGCGGAAGCTGCTGGATGGCCCAGATACCAGTGGGCTGTCCGCCTTGGCCCCTGTCTGACCGGGGAAGCCCAAGCGGTCTATCAAGCTATGGACAGTACCACAGCCAGGGAGTACACAGAGGTGAAAGCGGCAATCCTGGACCGCCTAGGCATCAACTCAGAAAGTTACCGACAGAGGTTCCAGAGCTTCAAATTTGCAGCAATTGCATGGCTTAGAGCAGTGGGACAACAATTGCGGGACCTATATTTTGACGTTGGCTAAAACCCGAAGGATGCAGTGGCCCTGAGGTGGCCGAGTTAATCATCATGGAACAATTTCTAAACATCTTGCCCCGGGAATTCAGAGCTGGGTCCGCAAACAGAAGATCACCACACTAGCAGAGGCCATGCAGATCTCAGAACAAGTGTTGGATGCTGAACTCTCCTCCCGCCCCATGACCCAGCTTACAAGGCCACCTGAGAAGATGGGGAATCGTCCTGGGAGCCAGGCCAGAGGAATATTGGCTGGAACTGTGAAGGGACCTTGGGCATGTAGGGAGGGGGGTTATGGGCCAAATAAAGGTCAGACTCCAGGAAAGACGTCAACCCAGCAGCCAAGGAAGACATTTCCTGCGGGCCCACTGCCTAAACTCAGAGGCTCACCGCATAGCAGAGACACAGGGGCATGTTTCTCATGTGGACAGAAGGGTCACTTTGCGAAGAACTGCCCCCACATGGACTGTACCTTCATAGACTGCATGTTTACAGATGTGTATTCCCTGTACAATGGGGGTGGGGGCTCTGAATCCCGAGATTTTGTGGTCCCTGTCGAGGTAGAAGGGATAGAGACGGAGGCTCTGGTGGACTCAGGAAGCTGCCAGACCCTAGTCAGGGCGGCCCTTGTGAACCCCTGATGCTGGCAGGAGCAGAACCCCATCCCTATCCGATGTGTGCATGGGGATGTAAAGGCTTACCCTGGTGCTATGGTTACACTTACTCTGAGGGGCTAAACAGAGACTATAAAGGTGGGGTTTGCCCTGGGGTTACCCTATCCGGTGTTACTGGGGAGAGATTGTAAATGGTTTGATGACTTATGGAAAGCAGACTTATCTTTGGTAATTACCTGGTCAGGGATGGGGGCCAGTCACCTGCAGCTGGGGGAAGTTTTTCCCTTTCCAGACCCAGGGATTTTTAACTCCCAGATGAGAACCCACAAATCTGAGCAAAAACATAGGGCAGCAAAGGAAAGGGGTCCTGAAGGGGCAGGTGCACAGGAGGTAGGTGAAGCAAAGGCAAAAGTGGGTCCAGCCCCACAGCCCGACCATAACACTGATCCACCTAACCAAAGTCCCAGAGGGCCGTCTTTATCAGAACAAGATGTGCTAAAGCACTGCCCGGACATTGCCAAAGAACTACAGGCCAATGGTATACTCAGCTGGGTATATACCCAGTTGGCTGTCAGGGATGGGGAAGTGGCAGAGGAGAATCGGGCAGCACGCTATCCTCATTTTGAGTTACAAGTTGGTATACTGTATCAAGTTAGTAAGGAGGTCCAGACGAGGGGATACCCAGCATCAGTTGCTAATCCGTCGAGTTTTTCAGGGGGAATTACTACGCCTCACCCACTCTATTCCTGTGGCAGGGCACTGTGGTGTAGAGAATACACTAGGCCGACTGTTACCCCTATTCTTTTGGCCGGGCATCTATTAACATGTTAAAGATTATTGTGCATCTTGTCTCGAATACCAGTTAGTAGCTCCAAAGAACAGTCCAAGGGCCCCTTTAATGCCCTTATCTGTTATGGAGGGACCATTTGACCGGATTGGGGTTGATATTGTGGGGCCCCTTGAAAAAAGTGCAGGGAGGGTACCATTACATTCTGGTGATTGTAGACTATGCTACCCAGTACCCCTAGGCCATCCCATTACGAACCATTTCAGCCAAAATTGTAGCCGGAGAACCATTAAAGGTCTTTAGTCATATGGGAATACCGAAGGAAATGTTGACTGACCAGGGAACTAACTTCATGTCCCGCCTGACTCAGGAGGTTTGTACTTTATTGGGAATCAGCTCCATAAGGACCTCTATCTAGGTCAGCCCGGTGGTGCTGAGGGTTGAGGCGCTGGACGCCACACCTCGCACCACGCCAGTGACCCAGGTTCAGGAGTGAGCTCGGGCTGCTGGGTGCGGGTGAGGATTGAGCGTTGAAGGGCTGCTCTCCTCTCTGGGGGGGAGGTTGGGGACTGCCCGGCATGCCAGCGGCTTCTGGTGGAGACCAGGGGTACTGCAGCATGCTCGGCTGCACAACATCAGCGTGCCATGACGCAGGCAGAGGTTGCCATGCATGCCTTGTGCCAGGGAAGTGCACATGCAAAGGAGGGGGGAGGAGATCACCAGAACAGGGAAAACACCGGTCTGAGGGGGTAGGCGATGGCACCTGCCCCCATGCCCAAGTCCAGTCCATCCTGCCTGGCCTTCAGGTTCTCTCCACCTGGGTCCTCTCCCCGCGTGTGAGTCTGTCCTAATAAGTGAGCTCAGAAGCAGGGGGCGGCCCCACCCCGGAGGGGTTAAGCTGGGGTGCCGATCATGGACAGAGGAGGAGGGAGAGAGGAGACACAGGTGGGTGGACTTCAGGTAGGGCAGGAACAGGCAGGATGCCTGAGAGAGGCCCCCCAGACCATGTCCGGAGGGAAAAAGAATGGGGAAAAAAAAAGGGACCTCTATCTACCATCCCCAGACGGATGGCCTCATGGATTGATTCGACAAAACCCTTAAAAAGATGCTTTGAAAGTTCATAACCACTGAAGTCAGGGCCTGGGACAAGTTACTTCCCTTACTGGTTAGCAATGTGGGAGGTCCCTCAAGCTTCTATATGGTTTGCTCCTTTTGAACTCCTCTATGGGCGCTGTCCATGAGGTGTTCTTGATGTAGTAAAGGAGATGTGGGAGAAACCCCAACCCCAAGGCTGAAAATGTGGTGCAATATGTCCTTCAATTGAGGGAAAGATTAGATCGGGTGGGGAAATTTGCCCAAGACAATCTGGTGAAGGCTCAACAAAGACAAGAGTACTACTATAATCAGGAAGCCCAGTTGAGGGAATATAAACCAGGGGATCAGGTACTAGTTTTGTTGCCAAGCAGCCAGAATAAGCTTCTAGCCAAATGGAAAGGGCCTTACGAGGTTACCTGGAGGGTGGGCCCAGTTGACTATGAAGTTTGCCAGCCAGAGAGGCGAAAAGAGACCCAGATCTACCATGCCAATTTGCTGAAATTCTGGAACCAGGGGGATAGCCTATTGATTTCCCCTGAACCAGACATAGTGTATCTGGGACCCCAAGTGTCGGATGAGACTCCGGGAATACAAGTCCCAATGAGAGAACAGGTATCTCACAAACAGAAACAGCAACTAGGAGAGTTGGTAAGCCAGTTTTTGGATGTTTTCTCCTTCCTCCCAGGGATGACTTACATGAGGCAAAGTTGAGTGATTTCAACCACCCAGGCGTGGATTCATGCTCAGTAAACCCATACCCTGGAGTGGGTTAATCCTCTTATAAAATGGTCAATGTTTTGTTAGAGTTTTACCAAAAGAAACTGTGAAATAAAGCCATGTGAACATGCAACTGTGGATATATCAGACATTAATCCACGGTCAGGTGACCTGTTTGGACAAATCAGAAGATAGTATTTTAGGAACACATGTTATAAGGAGGGATTAATCCATGACAGGGTATGGGTTTACTGAGCATTAATCCCCGCCGGGGGAGGGATGGAATCATGAGGCAAAGATGAGTGATTTTGGCCACCCAGGTGTGGATTTTAATGCTTGGTAAACCCATACCCTGGAGTGGGTAAATCCTCTTATAACATGGGCAATGTTTTTTTTGAGTTTTACCTAAAAAACAGTGAAATAAAGCCATGTGACCATGCAACTGTGGGTATATCAGATATTAATCCATGGTCATGTGACCTGTTTGGACCAATCAGAAGACAGTATTTTCGGAACCCATGTTATAAAATATGGTGTAACCCCCTTGTTCCCAGGGGTTACTAGAATCCCATTTAGAACCAGTGGCAGACAGGGAAAGGCAGCTTGTGAGATGCCAGTTAAATGAGTTTCACACTGTCTCACTCTGTTCTCAGTGTCAGCTGAGCTGGAGTGGTGATGTCACCATAGAATTCTTGCAGCAGCATAAGCCACAATGGAATGCTAACTGCAGGGGGTTAGCAGTAGAACTTGGGGAAATTCAAACCAGTCTTCAGGAAGCAGTCTGAGTGGAGACTCAGGAGAGTGAGGAGTGCTGCAGTGTGCAACTCCTCAGAGCCTAGCTCTGATATAGAGCTACCGTAGAAAGAAGGGGTTGTGTGTTCTCACCCTAGAGAGGAACACAGAAGAGACCAGAGTAAAGTGGTAGAGAACATTCCTAGAGTTGTTCCAGTGTTCCATCCCTTGAGGGATGGGGGAGAATTCCAGGAATTCAAGGGCAATCCCCTGTGCCAGCCTGGACAGGGAGAAGCTGCCTGAGAATTGAGTTGTTCTGTGAGTACCAGAGAATTTGTTGTGGGAGAGAAGCCCTGGGGCACCTGCATACCTTTGGTGAGTTCTACTCTGAAATAGAGACAATGTTCACCGAGACAGAGTTTAGAGTAAAAGTGTCTACCTACTGTGAGGTCAAAGGAAGACTTGCCAAGTACAGCACTTTTAGTTTGTGTATGGCTTAGAAGCATATGCAACAGTGGGGGTCTAGGGTAAAGACATAGCCACTTACAGAACTTTTAAAGTCAGGACACCTCCTGAATGAAATGTAGAATGTTAAATGTGCTAAACATTTTGAGAGAGCATGTACAAACAGTAGTTCAAAGAAAGGTGTCGTAACCAATGAATGGCCGAGTATAGATTTGGAAGCAAGAGGTGGGAGACCCCCCACCTGGAGTAACCAGGTTTACCTCTCCGGGTTCAGATTGGGCACCTATGGTTTTCTCTCAGGCACTTGGCCAGTGTCTGAAGAAAGCACCCAGATGTGGGATTGTGGATTTTCCCTGAGAGCTAGAAAGTGCTCATGGGTGGTTTAGAGAGCCACCATCAACCTCCATGCCATATGGAAAAGTGTCCTAGTACCCACCGGGGTGCCATGTTCAAGGAATAGAAGAGAAGTGTACCAGTTCGGGCCATGTGTGCCCAGATTTGTTCAGAACCTGAGGGTTCGTAGTGAAGAAGTGTGCTCTGTACCTCTGTAATCTGCATTACCAGCGAGTGTAACCCTGTGGGGGCCCATCTTTGCTTTGTTATTCTCTGTGTTATGTGAATAAAAGCCACACTCTAGAATCCCATCCTGGTTCCGACATTTCAGTTATTGCTTCCAGCGTCTGGATTTACTTGGGTGCCCCTGACCAGAAGTACAAACTTAGCACAATGCTGAGCAAACATTTTCTCACAGGGACCCAGGTTGTTGGCGATGCTAGATGGTCCCCCCCCAGGTGTGAGCCAGGTAGTTGCCACACTTGGTTTGCCTGTCTGAAGGATGGCAGGCTCAGAAGTAGAAATAATGGGTCCACACAGTTTCTGCAAAAGATAACTTGTAGTGACTACCGCCACCCCTCTCAGTGGCACCTAGGTATGAGAGGAGCAGCCCTGCTGACAGAGAAAAAAGGGGGACCGGTGGGGGGAGGTTACAAAATGGAGGCACTGCTGGGATTTGTTGGAATTTTGGGAGAAAACAAGAAAGGTTTGCTCAGATTGTGGCTAGCGTTTTGTCTGTCTGGCAGTAGGTAGCTCAAAAAATCGGAAGCATTGCGCATAAGGGATTGACCAGAGAAGTGCCATCCGTATGTGCCGCTGTGTGCTGCTGTTCATGTGCTGCTGTAATTGTGCCAATGTTTACCAAATGGCTGTAAAGCCAGACTGTGTGTGCCCCTTGTCCTGCATCACAAAATAATGTTTGCCAGCTTTTAAATTTCAAGTTGTGACAAGAAAAAGTATGAAAAACTGTGGGAAACAAAGAGAGATTTGTGCCCTAGAAGTTTAAAGTGCTTGTTGTGTGGACTGGGGGAGTCGCTAAGGAAAATGCCTTGAAAAATGGTTGAAATGGTGCTCCCACAGAGGAGTCACAGTTGAAGAGAAAAAAAGTTGCTTTGCAGTTTAAATTTTGCCTGCTTGACATTCGTCGTGGAGGAGAAGAGCATGAGAAGAGAAAGAGGCTAATTTGCATGGCGTTGAGTGATTGCAGTCTCACCAATCAGTCCCGCCCCCAAGCCAGCTTCGGAAGGCTGCCCAGTGTTCGAGGCGGGGAGAGCGTGGTGTTCGCAAGGACAGTCGGCAGGACTGCCAGCCCGCTTCAATCTAGAGGCCTCCAGGATCGTCTGTAGGCTGAAAATTTCCTTTGTAAATGCCAGCTACTGATTCAGTGAGTACCATCCAGAGAAACAGCTCAAACTGTGTGTGATTTCTTCTAAAGCCAGCTGAATCTGTGTGTAAACAGTGTGATCATTTTTGCAAAGAAGGACTGTGTAAAGTGAATCGATCTAGCAAGAATTCTGAGCATTGGACTGTGAGCATAATTATGGGTTCAGCAACAGTGTGATTTTCTAAGCGAAGTGAGAGACCGTGGATTGTATGAGAGATGCAACAAAAACAGGCAATCCTGTGCATGAAATACTGTGGCTTTAGGGACTTTAAGCAAGAACAAGTGATTTAAAGTGAATGAAAAATCCTGTAAAAATCATACAGATGTGCAAAGGGAGCAAAACAGTGCAGTCTGTGCAGTTTGAGTGAACTTTATCAGTAATATGTAAATCGGATGCGCAGTGGCTTGAGTCAGAAACAGAGTGTTGATGCGCCAGGAGTGCTGCCACCAATATGACAGGGTGGGGTAGTAAAGTAAACACAGCAGCAGGGGAGCTATATTGTGAGACTTTTCCAACCGAAGTGAGATCTAAGATAACAGTGAACTTTTTTTTTTTCTCTGCAGTCATGGCTTCAGGATCATCCCGCTACCCGGATCATGCCCGGGCTATGATAATGGAAGAAGTTAACAAGTTGAAAGACATAGAGAGATGTTACTACAGGGGATGTTTGCCTCCTCATGTGGCGATTCCTGGATATCCAGTTAGAGTATGCATTATGTGCCTCAAGGCTGGAAGGGACATCTTCATGATTCCTCACTGTTCTGGGTGCCCAGAGAAACAGGGCCTAACAAATGCACCCAAGATTAATTTGGCTCCCATGTGGACAAAGCTTCAAGATTCTGCAGGTGGCAGCACAGAGCACCAGGTGGAGCCTGTTGGGGGAAGCCCATCAGAGTGTGGCACAAAGGAAGAGGGTGTGGATGTACAGGCAGAGCAGTGTAGTGATGATGTCTCCAGCTCCGGGTCAAAGATGGACAGTGCGGAGGGAGCATCAGCAGATCTGTGGAGAGAGGGGCAAAGCCCTAGTCTCATAGGAGAAGATGAGATGAGATAGACCCTAGAATGGGAGGTGTCAACTTGCATGCCCAGTGAAGAGTGGACAGTCTCGGGAGTGAGGACGACTGCTCACTCCTGGGCTCAGATCTTCAGCGAGGAAGAGGAGGAGGGGGAAACTATGTATCCTTATGGAGATGGTGCTAGTTTACAGCCTCGGGCTGTTAACTCAGTGAAGCCAGAAATAGAGATTGGAGACTCCACTGTCTAGTCCCCATGAGGAGGAGGAGCCAGAGATCCATTTTATGTAGCATTGAGCATGCATCACTGGCAGAACCAGGACTAGCCGCCCCCAAGCCAGGCCAGTGGTCTTAAGTTGACCAAGTGTAGTAAGGGGAAAGACTGGTTCGTAGGAAGGCAAATGAGATCTATGGGATATCCTTTCCTACCTTTCCTCCCTCGGAGAGTCTGGGAGTAGATAGAGAGAAACAGAAAAGTCTGGATAGTGGAAGAAGCAACAGAAGACCTGCATCCAGGTGCAACTCGATTTGTCAGAGATAAAGTGATCAAAGAAAAATTCATGTATTGGAAAGTGGGCAGGACACTGTTCATAGACACTGTACGGATTGTGAATGGAAGGGGCCATGAGACCTTCTACAATGTGACAGTATAGCGCAGTGGTCTAAGGCTCTGAGCTGCAAATCTGGTGACATCCAGCAGACCAGACCTGGGTTTGAATCCCACAGCTTCCACTTGCATACTGTGTGATCCTGAGCAAGTCACTTAACCTTCTTGTGCTCCCAGGTCGCTCCTGTAAAAAAGCTTTCAGCTTAGCATGCTATACCTGGTTAAACAACTAAAATAAAAAAAATAAAAAATTATGAGTGCCCAGATGGGGTAATAATTCTCGCACCTGACCCATTGCCCCCAATGCAACCAACTTCCTGCAAATGTGCCCATGGCTACCAAGTGGAAAGCAGAGCAGTGGTAGCCAGTGCTGCCATCCAGCTGTTGCCGTACCCATGTTGTTCCACCAGTTTGGTGATCCAGGTGCTTCCAGATTCGCCAGCCTTGCAGTGTGTCTTCCAGTTCCATCGCCTGGCCTTCCAGATGGCATCATCCAGAGAGGACATCAGCCCAGCTGTTTCCTGATTCATCGCCTAGGATTTTGGATGACTTCAGACCAGCAGTTCCTTTCCTGTTCCAAGGTTCCATCTCAGACGACATCAGCCAGAGATGACATCAACCCAGCAATTTCCAGACATGCAATCCTGTCATTTCTGGAAGATTTCTGCCCAGCTGTATCTGAAAAATGCTGCCAGGGAGAGTCTTCGGCTGGAGATCCAGGTACCGTACCATTTTCATTCTTCAAGGGTCTGGTAAGTCCAGACTTTTTTTATCTTATTGACATTGCAATACACATCCTACACCTGGCAGACTACAGGCTGTATGAACTGTCCACAAAGACTCTAACCTTTGGGACTACAGTCCTCAAGAACTGTGCTTCACCAGGCTGCAGCCCAGGAGAGACTCTTTTTTGGACTTGACTTCGGGCACTGTTGTCACTAGTTGGGGCATTTAGGGCATTCCATCCCCCAAAATGTGTATTGTATATAATGTTGATGTTTTTGTACCGTTTTCTACTTTTCTAAAAAATATTTTTTGGGATTCTCCAGTGTTTAGATGGTAAGGGTTATGTTAGTGTACTGTGTTTGCAGATTAGGGGTGTGTTTGATCTCTTTCAGGTGGCTCCTAACAAAGACAGAAGAGAAGACAAGAAGAGGATTGTAGGGACTCATTGGCTCCTCATGTGCTTTAAAGTGTTGTGTTTAAAGTACAGTGTTGTTGTTAACATGTGTTAACTTTTCCTTCCACAGGTGTAGTTGTGGGGGAGTATGGGAGTGTAATGCTTTTAGGTGTAGTGTTAGCTCCTTGGGTTTGGTTTGCAGGTGTCCAGGGATGGGGGGAGGTTCCCTTGTTTTGGGTAGTTTTGTTTTTTGCCAGATAGGTTGTCCCAGAGGGCTAGGGGGATGGACAGACTGTGGTCCTGACCTGCAGTATGGGCTGCAGTTCTGGTCTAGTAGGGCTATGCTCTGGACAGTTCTTCCAGGGCCACTGGTTGCCATAGTACAATCATAGTGTAGGGGCTGATGCGTCAGCCAATTGCCTCTGGGCCCTTAGTGTTGCCTGCCTGTGCCTGGCACATGGCAGGTGAGGACCTGATCACCCCTTTCCATAGGTAACACATAGGGTAGGATGGCCTGGTGCTGGGTAAGTAGTGACTGCAGACAGTCATTTTCCTGACCGAGGGTGGGTGTAACCCCTTTGTTCCCAAGGGTTACTAGAATTCCACTTAGAACCAGTGGCAGGCAGGGAAAGCAGCCTGTGAGATGCCAGTTAAATGGGTTTCACACTGTCTCACTCTGTTCTCAGTTTCAGCTGAGCTGGAGTGATGATGTCACCATAGAATTCTCGCAGCAGTAAAAGGCACAATGGAATGCTAACTGCAGGGGGTTAGCGGTAGAACTTGGGGAAATTCAAACCAGTCTTCAGGAAGCAGTCTGAGTGGAGACTCAGGAGAGTGAGGAGTGCTGCAGTGTGCAGCTCCTCAGAGCCTAGCTCTGATATAGAGCTACCATAGAAAGAAGGGGTTGTGTGTTCTCACCCTCGAGAGGAACACAGAAGAGACCAGAGTAAAGTGGTAGAGAACATTCCTAAAGTTGTTCCAGTGCCCCATCCCTGGAGGGATGAGGGGAATTCCAGGAATTCAGGGGCAATCCCCTGTGCCAGCCTGGACAAGGAGAAACTGCCTGAGAATCGAGTTGTTTTGTGAGTACCAGAGAATCTGTTGTGGGAGAGAAGCCCTGGGGCACCTGCATACCTTTGGTGAGTTCGACTCTGAAATGGAGTCAATGTTCACTGAAACAGAGTTTAGAGTAAAAGTATCTGCCTACTGTGGGGTCAAAGAAAGACTTGCCAAGTACAGAACTTTTAGTTTGTGTATGGCTTAGAAGCATGTGCAACCTTGGAGGTCTGGGGTAAAGACATAGTCACTTACAGAACTTTTAAGGACAGGACACCTCCTGAGTGAAATGTAGAATGTTAAATGTGCTAAACATTTCGAGAGAGCATCTACAAACAGTAGTTCGAAGAAAGGTGTTGTAACCAAATGAATGGCCAAGTATAGATTTGGGAGCAAGAGGTGGGAGACCCCCCATCTGGAGTAACCAGGTTTACCTCTCCAGGTTCAGTTTGGACACCTATGGTTTTCTCTCAGGCACTTGGCCAGTATCCGAAGAAAGCACCCAGATGTGGGATTGTGGATTTTCCCTGAGAGCTAGATAGTGCTCATGGGTGGTTTAGAGAGCCACCATCAACCTCCATGCCATATGGAAAAGTGTCCTAGTACTGGCCGGGTGCAATGTTCAAGGAATAGAAGAGAAGTATACCTGTTTGGGCTGTGTGTGCCCAGATCCATTCAGAACCTGAGGATTCGTAGTGAAGAAGTGTGCTTTGTACCTCTGTAATCTGCATTACCAGCGAGTGTAGCCCTGTGGGGGTTCATCTTTGCTTTGTTATTCTCTGTGTTATGCGAATAAAAGCCACACTCTAGAATCCCATCCTGGATTGGACATTTCAGTTATTGCTTCCAGTGTCCGGATTTACTTGGGTGCCCCTGATCAGAAGTACAAACCTAGCATAATGCTGAGCAGACGTTTTCTCCCAGGGACCCAGGTTGTTGACCATGCTAAATGGTCCCCCTATGTTAGAGCCAGGCAGTTGCCACACTTGGTTTGCCTGTTTGAAAAATGGCAGGTCACCCTATGTTAGAGCCAGGTAGTTGCCACACTTGGTTTGCCTGTTTGAAGAATGGCAGGCTCAGAAGTAGAAATAATGGGTCCACACAGTTTCTTCAAAAGATAACTTGTACTGACTACCGCCACCCTTCTCGATGGCGCCTAGATGTGAGAGGAGCAGCCCCGTTGACAAAGAAAAAAGGGAGGCTGGTGGGGAGAGGTTACAATTATAAATAACTAGAATAAAATATTATGACTCATTTTCAGCTTCTATTGCAATCATTTAATTTGCTGTTATATTTATAGATCATTATCCCTTATTACTGGGGTCATCTGCATGAAAACTCAGTCTTTGTGTTTCAGGCTTTATCTCGTGCCCTTGTTTGTCCTTCCATGAAAGTCATAGGGTGGATTTTCAAAGGGTAATGATACAGGGCTTCCATCAAGCCCTGTGTCAACCCTAATTTTTGGTGCAGCTGCGCCAAACACCTTTGCCACAGCTGCGGGTGATTTTAGTACATCGGGCACAGTTATGACAGTTTTCACACTTTATGGCATCTTCTGCCAAAATATATGGTGCATGCCCCGTGAAGAGGGTACCCTGGACTGATATAAGTTGGTCTAACATGCAGCAGTCAGTGCACGGGATAGAAAATCCCGATCGCCAACCGGCAGAATGTTGCAAGCCCTGTGTGCCGAATGATCGGCGCACCAAGGGCATGCGGCATTCTCGGGGCTTTGAAAAATCTGGCCCATTATTCTTTTGTTTGTCAGATCATAGCCAATTTTACAGCAGTAAATTGTGATGTCATGACAGAGAATTATTACTTCAGCGCACAGAAGAATCCAGACTCGGTGCACCTCTCAGAGCCAGCAGAAGGCAGGTAGGATAGAGCTACAGACTGGCTGGATTTGATGCTTGGGACACAGCTTGCCTAGTGGCACTGAGGCAGGGCACCTGGAGGACAAGGGTTCGCTTGTTAATGCTAGAATCCTATTCTTGGTAATTTAGCCTGTTGTGGCAACGAGGAGCACCACTCCTGGAGAAGTAAAAAGGATCAGTGTTTATGCATCCCCTGCCAACTAATCAAGGAGCTGCGAAGGTAGCCTGCACTCATCCAACTTTTTGGCCAGAGGGAGGTCCTAGCTATAGTGGCCTCAAATGTCGAAACAGAAGGAAAAGTAGAAAGGGGTGGGGACAATGAAAATGAAACATTACTAAGTTTTATTATTATTTTTTTATGATTTATCTTCCTGGTTAGATGATCCCTCAGGCAGACAACACATCCCGCCCTGTCAACTCCTGAGCCTGCACCAAAATTCCACCTTTGATTGCTCCATGGTGGTGGAGGGGCAGGCATCCCCACGTCTCCCTGTGGAGATCAATCTGGCGTGGGATCGGGGTGATCGGATTGAGGCTTGAGTGTATCACAACAGTCAGATGCCCGCCATTTTTCCACCTGGATTATTCTCCCTTTTGGTTCCTCCAGTAATGCTGGGCTGCACCCCATCGAGCCACACACACAGTGACACTCTTGCAGACAAGCATGACTTCCGCACCCAAGGGCGGTGGAACCTACTGCCAGTAGTCTCACGCTGGTCCTCTTTGTCACCTAAGCCAGCTCCCGAGTCCACTTCAGAACCCAGTTTACCTTCCCAGAAGTACAATGCACTGCTGCGATGCCTTTGAGTGGCCCCAAATATGAGAACTGCATTTTAAACAGCCTCACTGACATACAACTTCATAATTTTTTACTGTGTTGTACCCAAAGTATCTAAAGACCTTGAAACTGACTCAAGATGGTCTTCATTGGAGGTCTTGCAGTACCCTATCTGATTGACTTTCTAGTACCCTACAGTAATAGTTATTCCTTCTGTGATGTCAAATATAGAACTCTGGGGTTACCCAATGTACAGCAAAGTTCAATTATGGCAGAGCCACTTCTGCTTTTGCTGCAGCCACTTCTGTACCATGCAACACGCTAATTCCTTTATTGCATCTAAGCATGATTTAAAAGTCTTTTAGTACTATGTACCTAAGTAAATATGTTTGCCTTTATTGTCCATTGTCATGTTTAATTTATTGTTTGCATTGCTTGTAGCCTTTGTAACTTGGAACTTGCTGTCTCTGTCAACAGGGTATCCATAAACCAGAGTTGCTACACCCAGTGAGATAATCCTGTATAAATAATTGTACACAAATAAATAAAAACTCAAACAAGATTTGTAGAGCTGGAGGAGATACTACTATAGAAAGAGAGTTAAAATAAGGCCTAATGATACTGGACTGATAATTTTTCTAATCTGAGCATGTGAGCAATGAAAATGGAGTCATTACTCTAATGTGCAATTATAAATATTGTGTGTAATGAGCCATGGCAGTAAAGGTCATTAGTAGAAACATAAAATGCCTAGGGAGTACACCATAAATGAATATGCAGCACAGAGCACAAACCAGGGCAAGAACATGATAATTCTAGCACACAAAACTATAACATCTTGTTTGTGATATTTCACAGAGGTTAAAAATCAGCAGACGTTAATCTAAGATTGCAGGATAAATTGAAAAGGTCAGATTTGAAATATGCTGCTCAGTACTGGTCCCTCTGTTGTGAAAAATATACTTTACAGATTGAAAAGGTATACCAGATGACAAAGAGAATGATTAGTGAACTTGAGGGATGGAGTTACGCATAATGACTGCAAAGACTAGGTATTCAGTTTATACTATGGAGAGAAGAGCTAAAGTGGGGGATCTCATAGCAGTATGCAGCACTAAATTCTTGCAACATGTCAATTCATTCCAGTCAGTTTAGCCCACGTCAACTCGCTTAATCACATTAGCTCCACTGACAATTGGGTGCTATGACAGGTCACCCTGGACAGTTTGTTCCCACCACATAAATAAAATGACAGTACAACTTCCCCTTTTACTATCTTTGAGCATATTGTCTCATGCGGTGGGTGAATTGAGCTCACCTGGAGTTTATTTTATATTATTTATGTGGGGTGCGAATTGCCTGGGAACAAATTGTCGTAGGAATCGATTGACGCCAGAGCTAATGTGATGGAGCATGTTGTCATGCAACAAACTCCCCGGGATGAATTGTCATCTAGCCCAAAATTCTGAGATGAGAGAAAACATGTTTATAATGTGTAACCCCCATGCTGATTTGGGGATTACTGTTGATGCCCTGTTGACATCAGGAGCCATGCATGCATGGTCCCAGGTCTGCCAGGGGGGCAGAGCCTTGCAGCATGAGGGTTAGTTCAAGCGCCCACTGGCATGGGAGTTGGCAGTTGAAGGGAATCACCGAGAAGTTTGTGGAGTGTAAGGAGTGGGTTGAGGACTGCTCGTAGGCTGTTCGGGGTGGGCCACCAGTTGGGGCTGGGGAGGCCCCGGCCTAGGGAGGGAAGATTGCCCCTGGACTAAAAGTAGCAGCAGGACCCCCACAAGTCACCGGTGGGGTGGGTGGACAGTGGTCCGCAGAAGCAGAGAACAGAGGCAAGCAAGAAGGAGCCCGTCCAGCTCCATCAGGAGAATTAAGTGTTGGGGTGGCTGCCATGGAGGGACCAGGCCACCGAGTGGCAGAGAAGTGGACCCGGAGGGTTCTGAGTGGTGAACTGGACCCCCCTGCCTGTAGCCCATGTCCACCCATAGGAGTCGGAGCTGCTGTGCAGGAATTGGGAGAGTGCTGTGCCCAGAGGTATGGTGGCTGCTGCCTGTGCAAACCCTGCCCATGGATCAGCAGGGCGGACAGTTTTCAGGTAGTTGGACTGTGCCCTTTGTAACACCAGAGACCCCAAGGAGAAGAGTGCCTGAGGTAGGATTGCTCTGCTTCCACTGGCAGGGAACAACCAAAAAGAAAGACTGATGTGTTAAGCACTCCCAGAGTGCTGCAAGAGTGAGAAGAAGCCCTTTATAGTTTACCAGCAGGGAAAGTTGTGAGAAGGATCCAGGTTCAGGACCCAGGTCCCCAAGTAGTTTGTGCCACAGCCGCTCTGCCATAGTGTTCTACCTGGAAAGAGAATGAACTGTAACTACCCCAAAACTTCATGGAACTTTTCTGTTTGTGACTTGAGCCTATGAAGTTGTTAAAATAAATGTGCTTGACTACATCCAATTTCTGCCCGGATCGAATCATCGTTGTCTGAGTTAAAGACTGTTGGATGTTCTTTCTTACCAGTTTTTACTTCAGAAATCAGAAGTCAAGCCCTAGCCTAACAGTCATGATGGGAGGAGAGACACCGAGCCAGCCTGCACCTCGACAGAGCCCACGCCATCAAAAGTAGAATCCCTGTTCTGCATAACAATGGTACTGTGTGTTTTAATTACCCTGCTACACTGCTGTAAAAAGCCTTGTCAGGAGCTGGTGCCCCCTTTCTCCGCAAACTTTATTCCATCAAAACCCCTAGACAGGGAGGGGAGGAGAGTAACTAAACTGTTGTTGTCACCTCAGAGACTGGGAGTGAGTGTACTGCTTGCAAGTTTGTTGACTGTTAAACATCTAGATAAGCACCCAAAGCAGGAGCAGAGTGAAGAAAAAAAGTGTATACAAGTAAAAGTTACATCAAGAATCTAAGGGGGGCAGGGTTACAACGTGAAGAGATTAACATAAAATTCAAAAGGGGGGCACAAAGTTAAATTAGGGTTATTGATGAGTCTAAAACTAATTTAACAAAGTAAGCAGTTTATATGTGAAATAAACTGACCAGGGCAGCAAAATATGCTAATAAAACAGTATAAATTCTACTTTCACCTATTGTATTTCTTACTTTCTTTACTGTCCTTTCAAAAAACCTGGAACTGCTAAAGTCTACGATATACTGTATTTGAGCAATAATGACTGAGGAACTTGTAATTTCCTGGTGATTAATAACTGGATGGAGAGACAGGTGGCCCGAAGAGCAGCCTCAGGCCACCTCCCACCAGCCAGTAATTAATCGAGGGAAACGACAGGCTCTGAGGTTGTTACGGCATCAAATTGCACTATTGTGACAACCTTTTGGGGGAGTTTTTTTTAACTTGCTTTTTCATTTTCTTGAGCCGAGCATCGTGGGGGTGAGCAGTTTGGCGTCTGGACGCTTCATGTTCCATGGAACATGCTGCTGGCAGCTGGATCTGTAATTTTTTAGTGCTTAATGACAAATCAAGTAGCCAGTTAGAAGCTTGAAAAGGCTCATGAACATTTAAAGAGCTAGTATAAGGCCTGAAATTATCATTCATATTTTTAAAGTAGTCAACAGTTATTTTTTATATTGGGGCATTTTTCCTTTTCTCTTCGACTAGTTCAGTTTTCTGCCTGACAGTACCAGGTACCATGAATGGAACATCACTATGACTGGAGGCTGACATACATAGTTATTTTCTTTGTTGCTCATCAGCTTTGTGACCTCACAGACCATCGTATCACAACTGCACAGGAAGAGCCCCTCAACAGCAGTCAGGTTGGTCACCTGTGACATTACAATGAGCGAGGTCATAAATGCTGATATTAAGATCTGAAAAGGTAGAGAACTAGACGTGTCAGCTGCTGGGTAAAGCACTGTTCTACATAACAGACCACACACCTAATAACATCATGTCTAAAAATTTCAGATGTGCAAAAGGAAAACAAAAAATACTTCCAAAATAAAGAGTAAGAACTGATTATTTTTGAAAATAAATAACATTTTCTGTTTGCTAGTTTTGGTGCTACCAGCTCTTTAATTGACTTATAATGTTATATAAAATCTTTTCACAAGTTCCTTGCAGTGAAGGCCATCATGTTTATGGTTACTTGCTGCAGTCCATTTTTTTACTTATGATTTATGCAGCCTTCCTGTCTCCAGTACCCAACTCCCTACAGCATTCCCAAAGCGCTATCTGACCAGCTGCTTACCTGACTCAGGCATACTCCTTCACAGAGCCATGGTCTTGCTCCATTGCAGGGACAGGGTGGAGGGGATTTACTCCCAAGAGCGTATATCATTAGGATTAATTTTTCCCAAGCAAGCAAGGCCGGACCCGAATGTACAGAGATTTTTCATCATGGGCGCAGCGTCTGTTTCCCATTTTTACTCCTTACCCCACAGGGTGCCACAACTAGGATGTCAAGGGGCTTGCACATGGGATGTGTGGTAGTGTCCCAACGTCATTGATGTCCTTCCCTCCAGCTGCACTGCCACGTGGGGTCAACAAGGTAGCAGTATTGTGGCTGAGGACAGAACCCTCTCTCCTCAGAGAAGGAGAGCATCCTCTGGAATGCTCAATCCTTCTCCACCCCCCAAATGGCCCCAACAACCTGGGTCCATTCCTGAACCATGGTCAATGGTGTTGTGAGCAGTATCCCTGCCACTGAGAAGATGGGCCGGCTCATTAGGGTTCCCTTTCTGATAAGTAACCTTTTCCCAACAAATGCTGATGTGCTTATGTGCTGTACAGGATATTGGAAGCAGTGGGTCATGCTTGTCCACTCCAGTTGGGAGAATACTCCTCCAGCTGTTGCAGGGATTCACACCCGGGACTCTGAATTCCATGGACAGTAGCTCTGATTATTTAGATAAAGGGACATCATGCCTATTTTTTTTTTTTTTGTTTAACCAGGAGTGGCACACTAAGCTGAAAGCTTTTTTACAGGTGTGACCTGGGAGCACAGAGAAGTTAAGTGACTTGCTCAGGATCACACAGTATGCAAGTGGGGCTGTGGGATTCAAACTCAGATCTACAGATTTGCAACTCAGAGCCTTAAACACTATCTAGGAGACTGGAGTGCTCTTTGACTTTAAATATTGTAATCTCAGTGACTACCACTAGAGGGTTCTCTGCTGTTATAGTTTCTTAGCACTATAGGAATCTTGTCACTCGCAGCACTTGCTGCTAGGTGGCACTGCTTTTCACAAACTAGACTGACTTTTCTCAGATGTTCAATTAGACTTTATTATTAGTGAATCACGATTATTACAGTAATTAAAACCATTTCTCATGGGCAGCAGGGGGAAGGGAGAAAACCAGAACCAGGCAAACCACCAAGGCCCACCTCTCTGTTAATTTAAACTCTACGTCCACTACCAACATTGAGTGTGAAACTCAGTTAACAGCTGTATCTACCTAGTGCCCTTTAGTGTTGCTCAAATTCCAAGTCATGGTATTGGATTTGTCAGATTCTGACATGATTTCTGGGATTAAGAATTTTGAATTGCAGTCTGAAAATTCCAATTCCAAAATTTAAGGCATAGACATGTTTTTATGTAGGAATTAAGGATTCCAATTGGATCGGAATCAGCAACTTCTGAGTATCCCTATTCCCCATCCCTAACAAGTTATCCAACTCTTTAACTACTTTTCATGTGCTTAACAATCTCAAGCCACTTGATAACACTATAGCTTACTTTTATCTTATACAAATAGAATGTCACTGATTCTGTGTTGGTGTCCAGATCCAAACCCCACATCCACAAAAGCACTGGATCCCAGAGGGATGCACTAATAGCAGAAATCATGGTTTGTGTAATTAAGGGGTTTGCCTGGTGTGAAAACATTATGGAGCCAGTAAACAGTAAAAGGAAAAAGATTTATTTACAGGTACATTTCAAATTGATAAACAGTCCTTCTTCAGGTAGTATATGTGAAGAACTGTTTATCAGTTTGATATGCTGTACATGCAAATACATTTTTCCTTTTACTGTTTATTGGCTGCATATGACTTTGGCACCAGGCAAAACAACCTGACTAAAAAAAATTGACTGTCACTGAAATGCTCATATTTTAAAATAAAAAAAAAACACAACATTATGAGTGAAAATGGCAATTTTATTATCTTTACAGCAGTGGCCCTGTAGGGCAAGTGGTAAAATGGTTGGGGCCGTAGAGCTTGAAAGACTGTATATGTAGTGACCAGTAATAAGAAAAAGCCATGGATTTACTTGATATAAAGAATGCGGTACATGACAACTGTATATGAGAAGGCTGTATTTCCATTGTGGGGTTTGACTGGCAAACCATTAAGCTTGATTGGTGTATCAGTTACCATAATCTCAAGGGTGAATTTCAGTCTCAAAATAGTAGCAGCAGTGCAGCAAAAGTAATTCAGGAAACTGCAGGTTACCAGCTACAACTGATAAAATGCTGGCATACCTGTTCAGTTTGGTTTAGATGCTTCCTATTCTGTAACCTGCATTTTCTTTGTGTTTTCTCCCTCCTGCTTCCTAGCTAAGGTCACCATGAAAAATCTAAGACTGCCGTTCACAGCTGCCTGGATAGCTGAGTGAATAGCTGTGTGCTAACATCAGCGTAGTGTGGAATGTATAGAAACAGATTTTTTCAGATGGGACAACAGCAGCACACAGCAAGATAAACAAGAACAGACAGGTAGTGGCTTTATTTATTTATTTATTTATTTATTTATTTATTTATTATTTATTTAAAAATTGGTAACCGGGAAAGGCATACTAAGCTGAGGCTTGTTTCCAGGTGCGACCCGGGGGGTGGGGAAGGGGAGTACGGACAGCATGACAAAACAGACCATCTGTTTGCGTTAACATATTCAGCATCACAGATGCAGGAGCAAATGTGGTGATCAAGTAAATTAACTGCAGCATGGATTAGTGCAAAGCTATGGGGACAAACTTGCAAGAATACAAAGACGTGTGCAGTGCCTGTTGGGGCGGGTGACAGTGCTAAAGGGGTATAGAAATAGACCATGGGCAAAAGCACAACCAGCCTTGGTTTAGGGGGGTCGTAAGCAAGGGGGGGTCATATGGGGGGAAGCAAAGTCAGGAGGAAGGTTGACAGGGACAGGAGGGAGCAATTAGAAGTCTTATGCAGGTGTCTAAAGACAGGGAGTGAGGGGGAGAGGCAGAGGGAAGACATTAAAATATTAAAAAGATACTTAAATACTAATGGAATTTGAGAATGATACAAGTAAATGTAGTTGTAAGATATCTGGAATCTCACACTAGAAAGTGAAGACATATGTTCCCATACTTCACTGCACCACTGCTTTAATTCAACAGTTGTAAAACAGCAGTTCATGATACAAAAACCTTAAAATAACCTAATCAGCAGTTACGACAAACAAAAATCGAAGGATACTAGTTTATCCAATCATTATATTTCATTCTGAAGGCAAGATAAGTGTTTTTGAAGTTTTTGAAAAAATCCTGTTTCCTTCGGAGGCCCATCTTAATAAAGTTATGTTGGTTAGGGGCATTACTACACTGTTAATCAGCATAAAAAATGTGCTAGCTCCACCAAGGTATATCATCCATCTGTATCCAGCTTTCACAACTGAAGAGATTCCCCGGGGAAGAAGATTTTGAAAAACTGCTGGGGACTACCATCTTTATCATGGATCCACACTGATTGCAAAACTAAAAATAAATGTCAATTTAAAAATGGTACAAAAAGAAAGAAAAAACAAACTGAAGCACTACAGGACATGCTATCCAATACAATTAATTAAAACACTACACAGTGGAATAATTTTGTACCTAAACACAGAGGCATAATACGACAGGATATACAAATGCAATTAATAATATAATACACAGTGGTAGTTTCTAATGCAGATGAGATGCAGTCAATGTGCTTTAGATGGATACACATGTGAGAGGTGGGAACGAGAGCTTTAGTGCAGAGGTTGGGTACCAGAGCATGTGGAGAGGGTGGAAGTGCTTGAAGTTGCTGTTTGATAGAGTAAAGTGAGGGGGAGTTTCTTGGGGGGGAGTTTATTCCATAGGAAGGGGAGCCTATAGGAGAAGGTAGATTTGCCTGAAGTGGAAGAAGGAAAGGGGAGAGAAAAGGTTTGGGTATCCCTTGATCTTGGGCCATATGGGGATGGTTTGGTTGGGGATAGGCTCTCAGAGAGGTAGGGAGGTAAACTGAACCAGTATTTGGCTATAAGCGCAATGGAGTGGATGTGTCGATGATGAGAGAGGGATTTTATTTATTTATTTATTTATTAGGATATTTGGAAATGCAACCTTTGAGTCAGAGACTCCTTTACAAAGGCTCAATGTAAATTAACAGAGACTAGACAATAACAAACATTGTAGATACAGTGCAGTTTATAAGACATAAGAGCATATAATATACAGAGCTGATACATATAATTCATAGTTCAAACTAGGATGGGTATAGACCTTGGGTGAGAACCCAATTTCGGTGGTATGCAACGGGGGAGTAGAGGGGGGTGGTGGAGCCAAGAGCAGGGATAAATAGTATGGCTCATAGTAAGGGGAAGGGGAAGAGGAGGGGGAAGAGGTGGAGTGGTGGACAGCAGGACAGAGTCCATTGTCCGGGTTTGTGAGCAAAGCAGGAGTTGGAGTAGAAGGGAGACGATAAGGCAGGGCAGAGACTAGGGTCAGCTACCGAGCAGTTATGGGCAGTTATAGGAGAGAGGGTGGAGGTGGAGGAGGAACTTAAATAGGCCTAGCTTGGTTTCCCCGGAGACATGGGACAGGAGGGCATTTAGCCAAAGGGGGGCACGGTAGGTGAAAGAGCGTGGACTGAGTGAGGTTCTATGTCATTGCACTACGTGGGTGGGCTTGAGGGAGCTCCTCGTGGACCTTGAGGGTAGAGCAGCTTGTAGGAGTGTGGACAGGCTGGAGGCAGTGAGCCCCGAGGAGATTTTTTTGGCAAGTAGGCATGTGTGATATTGGAGCCTGTCATTGAAATCCAGCCAGTTTGTTTGATTATAGAGGGTGCAGGTGTGGGTGTTCCCAGGGCATCCTAGAGAGATATGGCAGGCTTTATTTAGGGCCACTTCAACTCTGAGGAGGGCTGAATTATCTGCAGCCCCATATATGGTAATGCCATAGTCTAGGATAGATAGAAAAGAGGAGGAGATGGCAAGCTGGAGGGCTTCTGGGGTGAGGCAGTGCTGGTGCTGGTATAGGTGGCCTATGCAGGAGTTGAGAGTGGAGCATAGTTCATGTATGTGGTCATGGAAAGTGAGAACTGGGTCGAATATAATACCTAGGTATTTAAAAGATTGAACTTGTTCAAGTGGGAGTGCGAGGGAGGTGTTGATGCAGAGGCGGTATTTTTTTGTTTGTTTTGGTGGCGTGCGAAGAGCATGACCTTGGATTTTTTCTGGTTGAGCACCAGTTTGTGGTCTGAAAAACAGGATTCTGCCTCGGTGAAGGCAGTTTGCAGGGAGAGTTCCAATTGGGCTGGGCTGGAGTGGGAGGCAAATAGGACGGCATCATCTGCATATGGATGCCTTGAGGAACTCCTGAGAGAATTGGGAGAAGTTTGGACCACGTGGTTATGGTGTGCATAAAAAGTGATGACCAGTAATTATATTGACTGGGTTATGCCTTGGTGAGGCATTTCATGACATCATGATGCCATATAAAGGAACTGCACTGCCCTTTGTTGCTGTTTTAAGAAGATAATATGGTAAAAAACTAAAAATGAATAACGTAAACTGGTCTGGTTGGGGGCCGCATAAGCAGGGGGCCTCCAGCGACTGCATGGTTCACTGGTGCCTGAAACCAGCTATGGTCACTGGCACAGCAGCAGCACATGCTTCTGTAGCCTCAGAGACCAGGGTTCGCGTGCAAGCCCTGGAAGCCCACACTGAAGTTGTCTGGAAGACGTGTGTCATAGGTATAAACCACTTGTCTTCTACAAATGGAGGGTTTAGGCCTCCTTGCATTTGTTCCTCCCCTGCCAATTGACAGAGGAGTAGCATTCTCATCAACTTTGTGGGCAGACCCCCCCTTTCAGTCAGAGGAAGGGTGCAGGGTGCAGTTATGTTAACCCCAGTCACTGGTGTGCAGGATGGGAGAACAGATGGTTGCATTTTTTATAAAACTCTGGAAAGAAGTCAGTAAAACTGCAAAACAAAAAGGAAAGGAATTTTGTTTTATGTAGACCTTTTCATACAAACTATATCCCAAAGTGCTTTACAGTCCAGGAGAGGCAGGGGAGAGAATGATGCTGCTGTTTTCACTGTATTGGGAGATTCAAAGTATACAGCTAGATTAGGTAGGGGTTAAGCATAGAGAGGTTATGTGACTTACTCAAGGTCACACAAAGAGTATGTGGTAGTTGTGGAATTCAAACCAGTGTCTTCAGGTTCACAGCTCTGCGCTCGAATCACTAGGCCAAACTGCCTTCCTCCAAAAGGTGCTCTGTGTTACTAAAGAAACATGGCATTGACAGTACTATCAAAATGTTATGATATCAGACAGCAGTAAAATTACGTTGAGAATAATACATGGTTGGGTGTGTTTTGCCATAATGTTTTACACACCTGAGGTGTGTGATGCTACATAAACCATGAGAATGAAGCTTGAGTGGTTTATAAAATCACTGTACACAGAAGGTGTGTATAAAATTCTGCATTATATCAAAACCCACGTTTTAAGTTTTATAATTGCTGGTTCCACTGGCTTTGTTGGTCCCACTGACTAAAGAAAGAGGCAGCATGTTTTTAGGCTGCTGGTTTTGCTCAGAAGGTATTGGACTCACAGAAGGAAAAGTTATCACTTATATTGAATTTAATATGGTGAGAGATTTAAATTTAATGAAGAAACTGTTTTGAGTGATTGTGGTTATTGAAAAAAAACCAGATATACAAATGAACACCCCAATGACTTGCTTCAGTAACGCTTCACTAACAGAGCTGCAAGAAAGATGGAGCATGTCAGCATCATTTACTCTGTACTCATTTAAATAAGAACTGCTCATTTTGGCATCATGGTTACAAAGTACAGCTACAAACATCAAAGGTGCTTGGAAAAAAACTGGGCAGTCTAAAAAACACAAAAACATGGTTACAGTATTTGCCCATGATCTTTAATGTGATGACATTTTCTTTCATTTAATCAAACAATTGCATCACTTTTGAACACCAAAGAACAAGACTATGAAAGCATTAAGTTGCAAATCCCGGCAAAGCATGCAAGTGTTAACAAGGGGGAGAGGATTACCAGTACTGTTAAAAAAATATATAAAACAATGACACAAATGCTCACTTGCAGGAGTATAAAGGGAAAATGGAGGGGGGGGGGAGATGAACCAAGATGATAATCCACTTATGGGAATGTATGACTCCGTCTTACTTTATTATTGACCACTGACAATTAGGTCAATAACAGTGAACAGCTATCCTGATCAAAGAAAAATGTTGCACAGTATCTGAAAATTAATGATCAGTTCCAGGCTAACAGACGGTCTCTTTGTGAATTGCAATCAGCCAAACTGACCAATGAACATCAATATGGTTTCAAAATCAGTACTTTCTGGATATACTGTAATAATCAACATAAAAATAACTAACATTCACTCAATCTCAACAAGTAAGCAACCTCTTATATGCATCTGAATAAGCCAAATGCTTTGTGATAATAAAGCACACACAGGCGGTCAATACAGTACAACAAACGTGACACGTGGAGTTAATTGCACTTCATCCAACACTGAAAATAAACCAGTCCCATGTGTAGGTATTTAATCAGTGTAATCTGGCAGTTGGATGAATGAAAAATGTTATCGTGCAAATTTTAGAGATGAATAAAACATGTTAGATGACTACCTTTGTTTGTGATGCTTTATTTCACTTAAAAACAGAATTTAATTCCCCTCTGAAAGCAGTCTCCATCACAAACATATATCACCTGGAGTATGGCTGAATATGGTTTGCAAATCAAAAAGCTGATACTGTACATAAAACTAAAAAAGCACAAGTCATCTACTTGAGAAACACTAGAAGACTGAGCTGTGAACCCTGAACTAATCTGACGCTAACACATAGAGAATGCAGCTTTTAGAAATAAAAAATATATAATAAAATACAGCTTGTGTCCAATATCAGATTGCAGTCAAACAAATATTCATTACCAGTAAGTGACCAATCCAAATATTTGTCTGCGTGTAAGCGGGGGAGTGGGGTCCACGAAACTAGAACAGTAAATGTCTGATGGAATTTACATTGGGATTTAATTATACATTAAGCAGTTGGTTGACAATATTATTCAGTGTTGACAAACATTTCTTACAATCATTTACAAAAGGGAATAAATTCTGTGTGTGTGTGTGTGTGTGAAGGGCAATTTGTATGTCTACTGTCATTTGTAAACCCACTATTCAAGTCTGGTATGATTACGTGTGTATTCATGCACCCTCTTCAGCATTTTGTTTCTTTTCGACGAGCCCTCTCTGTCCGACATTGCCAGGTTCACTGTGAAAGCACATGGTGCTGATTATCCTCTCGACACAGCTGGCTCGCATTGATGTCACTTTTTTTTACAATGGATTTGGTTCAGGTCTCAGTTCTGGTCTGCCGAATATCAATCTAAAAAAGAAAACAAAACCATGCGTCCCGGTATCATTCACTTCCACACATTCTTGTTCTCAATGAAACTGTGTGTCTCTTGCCTCAAGAGCCACAATTCTAGTGCTTTTGTACCTTGCTTAGAACAAACTGTCAAAAGTCCTGACTTGATAGTGTCTCTCATTTTTCTGGTTGTTGGTCAATATCAGGGAAGGGTTCTGCTCTGCAATATTATTTTTACGATAATTGGGCTCATGTTGCCTCTAATCAGTATTTGACCTGCTAAGTCCATGTTTTTTGTTTCATGTATCTTCTGGTGGAAGAATGTGGGTCTTATTTTCAGCTTTAGGGTGCCATTTTTCAAAACAATGGTCGTAACTAGTGTGCAACAGGAAATATTCACTGTCTTTATTTTCACTGTTTTTACTGGTTCCATACTAGCGTGAAAATAAAAAGTCAGTAAATATTGGGTGGATCACTATACAATAGCAACACTAGTATTCCACCAGTGAAAATAAGAGAATGTGAACATGTTGGATGTGCTTGGAGCACTAAATATAACGGGCATGAACTTACACTGCTATACAGTATTTGTATGCCATTTTAGCTTTACATTTATTTTAATGTATTCCCAAATCATCATAAACAGTGGTGCAAGCAAAGTTTTGTGGCGGTGTGGGGTATGTGTGTGTGTGTCAAGAGCAGGGGTGCATGGCATAGCAGACAGATAAAAAAATTGCTATAAGCAGATTTCAGAAGCCAATCTACTAGACTAGATAATTTGTGAGGTTTGAAATCAAGGTTCTGCGTACACACACACACACACACACACACACCCACTACACACATTACACACACTACACACACACACACACACACACACACACACACACACGCACATAATGATCATAAGTTAGTTTTTATGGCTGCATAGCAAGAGCTGTGCTGACCTATTGCAAACAAAAGAAGAAAAGGAGTCTGATCAGAATTCCTAACACAGCAAAACTGTGCCCTTGCAGCAAGTGGAGTTCAAGCATATCATTGTTCAAATCTCTCTGCATTCTCTCCATCCACTACAGTGACCTTCCTTCCTCTCCCCCTGCCACCCTGGCCACCACACTATTTTCTTGTTCCCAGTCCCACTGCCTGCCCTGGGGTTGGGGACCATACTGTTAAGACAAACTCACTGCCAAGTGTCCCCCCACCTTCCGGTTCCTCCCTCTGTGTCCCAGTCCATCCAGATAAAGTTCCTGCCACTGCCAAGTATCCCCCCACCTCTTAGTTCATCCCTCTGTGTCCCAGTCCATCCAAAGTCCCTGCCACTGTCAAGTATCCCCCACATCCTGGTTCTTCCCTCTGTGTCCTGGTCCATCCAGACAAAGTCCCTCCCACTGCCAAGTATCCCCCACCTCCCATTCCTTCCCTCCATCTCCTGGTCCAGGCCCTTAAAGTCCCTTGAAGTAAAGAAAAACGTCCATCTGCTGTCTCCCCACCCTGACCCCCCACTCAGACCCATTACCCCCACACTCCTCACTCACCTAGTTTCACCTTCAGCGTACATCCAATCTCTCAGCCAAAACGTGTCCTCCTACTGGAACCGCGACTGCAAACTGAGGAAATAAGGTAAGTCTGGTTAATGCATTTTCAATGCATTTTGTACTTTTACTTATAACTCGGTAATTTTTTTTTTTTGTATATGAACATTTTATTTAGAGATCATGAAAATGTTACAACCATAACAACATCACATATAACAAAGTCAGAACCAGAAAGGAAAGAGAAACAAATCCTCTGCTACAAAATTACAGTTAGAAACTCTACAAGGGAGCAGTTCACATAGTAAAGTTACCACACATAACCAGCTTTACTCATTAAATAGTAACAAACTCTCCAACATTAACTATATTATTAACTGTGTTGAGTGGCACAGCCACCTCCCCCCCAAAACTAAGAATACTAATACAGTCCTTATGTAGAATTTGTAAGACATTCTGCAGTATCCCCAGTGAAGCTTGTCCTAGCCTTTACCCATGTATCCCACCCACTATAGAAGCTTTTAAGTAAATTTCTCATCCAAAATATTATATAATCTTATAAAAGGCAGCTACTTTATCTATAGCCTGCTTCCATCTAAAATCAGGTGGAACCACAACCGATCATCAGTACAATAGCAAAAGTCTCTTTGCCTCCAGAGCTGCAGCAAATAAGAAAGCCTTTGTATGCTTCTAAGGTCTGGTCCAAAAAGGAGAGAGTCCCCCAAAATCCAAAAAAGTGGGGATCTGGGGATAGAAAATTGCAGGATGCCTTCCAAGCAGAAAATAATGTTTTCCCACCACCCCTGTATCAAGAAGTAATCCCATAAAATATGATATATCATTCTGGGTACCTGAGAACAGCGCCACCATAAGTCAGATCGCAGAATCCCAATTTAACCAGGTGAAGCGGTGTACAGTGCCATCTACTTGACACTTTCTTCTGATTAACTGGAGCCTGGGATCAGGAGATGCCTTATGCACCTCTTTTCAACATCTTATCTAGGCTTCTGGGCCCACTGCTGTATCTAATTCCTCCCCCCATTTAAGTCGATGAGCCTCCTAGTCAGGTAAAACACGTTGTTGCAAGTTTTTATATCATTTTGCAATTTTTTTCACTCCAAATTTTCAACATGGCTTTTTTGGGACCCCAACTCATGAACCAGGTAGTTTACATTTTTCAAATCTGCCGCAAAAAATGATTTTGCAGTTGCTCATCGAAATCACCTTTTAGGCGGGATTTGAAAATGTTCACATGTTGGGTTCATGAGGCATCATAAGAAGGCTGTGTTGAAAATTTGTGCTCAAAATATTGAAAAAACAACAAAGTTATAAATGTGCGTCGACATTTTTCAATGTTCGCTTATGACTTTGTTGATTTTCAATATTTTGACCCCAAATTTTCAACGTAGCCATTTTTTTTCACACTATCTCATGAACATGACAGGTGTCATGGCAGTATAGCCTAGAGGTTAAAGTGGTGAGCTGTGAACAAGCTTAGTACATCCAGCAGACCAGACCTGGGTTTGATTCTCACAACCTCCACTTGCACACTGTGTGACTCTGAGCAAGTCACTTGACCACCCAGTGCTCCCAGGTCACCCCTGAAAACAGGCACTTGTGCCTGGTGGGCCTTAACCGGTTACCAAAGACTAAAAAAAAAAAAATAATTAAGTTGCAACGACACAGTTTCAAATTAAATAATGTGTAGTATTACCAAAATTCAGGAAACGTTAAAATAAAAAAAGAGTATAATTCTTTATACAGGTGAGGTGGTATAGGCAAAGTGGGCAAGCATTAAATATGCAATACTTGAAGCAACATCCCATTGTGTTAGTGAGAAAAGGAAGTGGAAAAGAAGAAGGAAACCACTTTGGTTCTCAAACACAATAGCAGAAAAGGTCAGAGCCAAAAGGCTGACCTTCAGGAAATATAAGGGAATGCAGCAGGATGAAGATAGGGAGGCATATCAAACTTCCCTAAGGGAAGCAGGGAAGGCAGTAAGGCTGGCAAAGGCCCAAACTGAGGAAACACTAACACGAACAGTAAAAGAAGGTGACAAGACTTTCTATAGATACATTAGTGAAAGGATAAAGTCCAGAGAGGGTATTGCTAAGATCAAAGGGGATAAGGGGGCAATGTGAGGAGGAGGAGGATCATGTAAAAGCATCTATCCTAAATAGACACTTCTGCTCAGTATTTACTGAAGAGAAGGTAGGGCAGGGCCCACAGCTCTGCACCATGGACACAGGGGGGAGGGAAGTGTGCACTAGTCCCTTCACAAAAGAAAGGGTCCTACAAGAGCTCGATAAGCTCAGGGTGTACAACGCAATGGGACCTGATGGCATACATCCCAGGGTACTAAAGGAGTTAAGGGTGGAACTAGCAGAGCCATTATCAGAACTGTTTAGTGAGTCTCTGAGCACAGGAGAGGTCCTAGAAGACTGGAGAAGGGCTCATGTGATCCTGCTCCACAAGAGTGGTAGCAGAGAGGTTAGGCAGGGAACTACAGACCAGTCAGTCTTACCTCAGTAGTGAGCAAGATTATGGAGACACTCCTTAAGGAAAGGATAGTGCAACACCTGGAATCCATAGGAGCATAGGATTCAAGACAACATGGGTTTACAAAAGGAAGGTCCTGTCAAACTAATCTTATAGATTTTTTTGACTGGGTAACCAGAGTGGTGGACCAAGGGGGAGCAGCTGATGTTGCCTACCTTGACTTCAGCAAAGCTTTCGATACTGTTCCACTTAGAAGATAGATTAATTAGCTGTATAGGCTCGGGGTGGGTCAGACGTTGGTCAGGTGGGTGGCAAACTGGTTGACGAGCAGAAAACAGAGTGGTGGTAAATGGTATACAGTCAGAAGAGATGCAAGTCACAAGTGGGGTACCTCAGGGATCAGTCCTGGGGCCAGTCCTCTTCAATATCTTCATCAGTGACATTGCAGATGGACTGGAGGGTAAGGTTTGTCTGTTTGCAGATGACACCGAGATTTGCAACAGAGTAGATGATCCAGATGGTGTGGGCAGAATGAGAAGAGATCTGGATAAACTAGCAAAATGGTCGGAAGAGTGGCAACTGGGGTTTAATGCAAAGAAGTGCAAGATCATGCACATAGGGAAGAGAAACCCTGAAGCCACCTATAGGCTGGGAGGGGAGATGCTGGCAGTCACAAGGGAAGAAAGAGACTTGGGCGTCATCTTTGCCGATGACCTGAAATCATCCAAGCAGACCTCTAAAGCAGTAGGTAAGGCTAGAGGGATGTTGGGGTGTATTAGTAGGGGTATCACAAGTCAGAAGAGGGAGGTAATAATCCCTCTTTACAAGAAACTGGTTAAGCCCCATCTGGAGTACGGCGTGCAGTACTGGAGGCCACACCTTCACAAGGACATTAACCAAATTGAGGCAGTCCGAGAAAGGGCAACCAAAATGGTGCAGGGACTGCATCAGAAAACACATGAGGACAGATTAAGTGAACTCAATGTGTATACCCTAGAGCAAAGGAGGGAGAGAGGTGATATGATTGAAACATTCAAACACCTTAAGGGCATTAAGAAGGTGAAAAAGTCTAACATGTTTCAATATAAGAAAAATAGCAGGACAAGAGGACACAGCATGAGATTAGAGGGAGGCCGATTAAGGGGTAATGTGAGGAAGTTCTTTTTCACAGAAAGGGTGGTGGATGCATGGAATGGCCTACCTCAGGAAGTGGTGGATATGAATACAGTGCAGGGCTTCAAACAAGCATGGGATAGGCGTAAGGAAACAATACAGATGAGTATGAATAGATAGGCCATTGACAGAGCAAAGGCCTATGGCACATTCATAGGTAGAAAAATAAATGGGCAGAATGGATGGGCCTTGCGGCCCTTATCTGCTGTCAACTTTTATGTTTCTATGTCATTTCTCAAATCCTGGCCAGAATGTCTTTTTTTGCACTTGTGGCGCAAAATGATGCTTCGGCGCTGGGATTTGAAAAATTTTCACCTTCTGGGTTCATGTGGTATGGCCATAAGAAGACTATTTTGAAAATGTTGGGCTAAAATCTTAAAGAACAACAAAGTTATGAAGCAACATTGAAATTCTTCAACATTTACTCATAATTTTACTATTTCTCTAGATTTAGGCCTCAAATTTTTAACATAGCCTTTTTTTAACCTACCTCATGAACAAGCCAGGTGTAATTTTTCAAATCCCCTCTGAAATATGTTTTTGTAGTCCCCTGTTAAACAGGATTTTAAAAATTTCAGTTGTCTTCACCATACAGTGGGGTAATAAAAAGGCTATTGTGTGAGCGTGTGTGATTGCGTGTGCATGTGATTATTCACTACAATTCTATCCACACATTCATTCTATATCCCTTGTCAGATTAATGCATTAGCTGCCATTTTGGCTCTGACCAGACTTTGTAGGAATCTACAGCTGAGAGGTGGGTGAAGTAAAAGTTTAATGTTGGTCATAGGGAAATAATTTTTATGTATTTATTTATTTCATTTTCAGATTAATACCTTTGAGCCGAAGGGCTCCATTACAAAGGTTCCACGTCAAGAAGTACATGTCAATACATTGGTTACAGGTAAACACAGGCAGATAAGACATTAATTACGTAAAAGGTTACACAGTTTCAGTTTCAGAAGTGCTAAGGGTGACAGTATAACAACACTTCATGAGTGCGATACATCGATTTGGTAAGTTGAGTAAGCAACTTAGGACCAGAGAGAGTTCCTGGGTTACCTAGGTACATAGAGTAGAGATGTACGCAGCCAGAGGTGGCTTTGTCAAGGGTATAGCAAAGAGGAATAGTATTGAGGGGTGGGAGTAGGAGTGATGGGGTGGGGGGAAAGTTGAGATATACACAGCCAGAGATGGCTTTGTCGAGGGTACAATGTGTACAGCAGAGAAAAATAGTATTGAGGGGTGGGAGTAGGCATGATGGAGTGGGTGTGTGTGCAGAGGGAGGAGAGATGTGGCAAAAAAACGAGAGATGGAGTGAGTTGAGGGGGTAATACTTGGCTAGTCCGAGTTTATACGGGCAGCAGCAGTCATTTTTATGGGCTAAGTTGGAGCGGAGCCCAGTTTTAAACTGGACAAGCTTACCGCATTCGATAAGGGGGGCAGGGTGGTCATTTAACCACTTAGGTCCCCGGTAGGATAGGGATAGCTGTTCAGGCATAGTGTGCTTAAAGGGGACCAGTAGCCTCCCTTTGGTCGAACTTCTGGTGTTTTAGATGGGTTGGGCATTCTTAAATAGATGAGCAGTGGAATCAGGTGTCAGTCCTAGGAGTGATTATTTCCCCCAGCAGGCAGGATTGGTATTTTAATCTGAGATGGAGCGGGAGCCATTCAGTCTCTTTATAAAGCACACAGGTGTGAGTCAGATACTCTGTCCCAAGGACCAGCCTGCAGGCCTTAATAAAGAGCATCTCCCTAGTAGCTGCTCCCCTAAACATATAACATAACTGACCTGGCCAGGAGTTGCTGTACAGAAATTGTTCTCTAAAATTCTCCCATTTTAAAAAGTTATGTGCCTTGTAATTTTATTCTTAGACCTAGTCGATGAAAACGGAGCCACTTCCCTAAACTGGAGCCATGCCCCCACACTGGCGCATGCCGCCCCATTTTGTATGTCAGTAAACGAAGGCTGCGTGTGCATGCCCCATTGATTTGAATGGGGGCTATTTTCCGATACATATTAGTACTATTTATCATTGGGATTTTAATAAATCAAAGTGACCACTCCACTAAGGGTTAGTCGAGCGGTTGCTTTGATTTATTAAAATCCCAAGAATAAATATTACTAATATGTATCAGAAAATAACCCACATTCAAATCAGTGGGGTGTGCACATGCAGCCTTCATTTACTGACATGACAAAACAGTGCTGCGTGTGCCGGCGTGGTGGCATGGCTCCGGTTTAAGGAAGTGGCTCCATTTTCGTCGGCTAGGTCTAAGAATAAAATTATGAAGCACATAATGTTTTAAAATGGGATAATTTTACAAAACAATTTCAATACAGCAACTCCTGGCCAGGTCAGTTATGTTATATGTTTGGGAGAGCGGCTAATAATGAACTATGCAGCTGCTCTTTAAGGAGGGTTTTGACCCTTTTCAGCGTGGTGTCCGAGCCAGCTCTGTAGAGCACTAGCCTGTAATCGATGGTGGACAACACAGAGCAGCAAGCGAGCAGTTTCAATGTACCTGGTGTCATTGCATGCCTGTGGCGGTAGAGAACACCTAGCTTAGTAGTTGCTGATTTTACGACTTGGTCGATAAGCGTGGAGAAGGTGAGGGTGTCATCTAGGTGAACACCCAGGTATTTAAATGTGCTTACTTGCTCCAATGATTCCCCTTTCTGGCTTTGAATTAGAAGTGGACCATACTCTTTTTTTTGCTATGAGGCATAGTGAAGAGCATGCTTTTGTTTTTTTTATAGTTTAGCAAGAGCTTATTCTGTGCAAACCATGTTTCTAGCCTTTGGAAGTTGGCTTGAAGTTCCATTGTTATTTTGGACAAATCTTTGCCAGATACTGAGATGACAGCATCATCAGCATAGAGCACCATGTGAGCAGGGCAGGCGGTAGGTATGGAGTTAATGAATAGGCTAAATAGCAAGGGGCCGAGTATTGAACCTTGAGGGAGTCCAAGGCTCACTTCCCTGGGTTTAGAGAGTTTCTTGCTAATTTGCACGCATTGTGATCTGTGGGAGAGGTAGCTGTCAAACCAGGCTACCATGTTAGGGGACAGGCCAATGGAAAGAAGACAGTTTAGTAGCAGTTGGTGGCTTACTGTGTCAAACACTTTAGTGAGGTCTATGAAGATAGACCCCACTGCCATACCATGGTCCACTGCATCATAAAGTTGTGTGGTGCAGTCAACCAGAGTGGTCAGGGTACAGTGTTTTTTCCGAAACCCATGCTGTTCTACGCATAGGAGACTGTACTTATCTAGATAGTCTGTTAATTAATCAAAAACAATTCTTTCCAGAGCTTTAGATGGGGGGAGGGGTAATAGCGAAATAGGCCTGTAGTTTGACAGGTTGGTCCTGGCACCACTTTTAAAGATGGGGGTGATGAGTGCTTACTTCTGTTTGTCTGGAAACACTCCTGTTTTTAGGGATGTATTGAAGATTTTGGATAGTGGTGCTGCCAGCTTGTCTAGGGTGAGGGCAACCATCTTCATATCAATTAGATCACTCCCCATTCTAGTCTTAACAAGGAACCGCTTGACGTATTTTATGGTTTCAACTCTGACTATGTGTCTGAAATAAAATGGTGGTATGCCGTTATGGTGTGTGTGTAGGGGGTGAGTCCTTGGAGGGAAGCTGATGAGGCGGTGGGGAGGTAAGGTAGCTGGAAGACAGTACAGCACTTAGGTCTGTGAAGGCTAGGTTGAAGGCGTTTGCAATATCACTGGGCTCCTGTAATGTTCATGATGCTGTTACAGTAAGGTCAGGTGGTGCCTTGGAGATCCTACCCATCAGGGATTTCACGGAGTTCCAGAAGTCCCTACCACGGCCCTAACTTCTGCCCAGGAGATCTTTATAGTAAGAGGCTTTGGCATTTCTAATGAGTTTTATGCATTTATTTCTGGCTGCCCGTAGGCAATGAGATCTGCATGTTTCCCAGTTGCTTTAGCCTTGTGCCATAGGTTGTCTCTGTAGTGCATAAGTTCGATGAGTGAGCCTGAGAGCCAGGGGCTTACAGTCCCGTTTAATATTTTGAACCTGTAAGTGGCAAAGAAGTCGCATGCATTTGTAAAAATCGTGCAGACGTAATCTAGGGCTTGGTTCCCATCCTTGGCTCTATCTAGAGGAGTCCAGTCGGCCAATCTCAGGTACTGTTTAAATGATTCCAGCTGTCCATTTCTCAGTGATCGATTTCTTGCAGGCTGGGGAGTGCACTTTGTGAACCTATTGGACCAGGTGCACATTACAGGTGAATGGTCACTGAGGGAGTCTGGTAAGACTGATACCTCAGTAATATGTTCTGGGCTGGTGGAGAGAAGCCAGTCAATTAAGGTGCTTCTGCCCATCTGGTAGTTTTGTCTGGTGGTTTGGGTTACCATCTGGGTGTAGACAGTAGAGTCCTGAGATCTGATCTCTTATGGCCAATCCATCTTGGGATTGCCAGTTAATACTGAAGTCAACTTGAGCTTCACTCTTGTGGTTTATGATGTCACCAAAGCCTGATTGATGAAACCATTTCCTTATAAGACAAAATACTTATTTGTTATCCTATATGTTATGACCAAGGACACTGATTTATGGTAATTAAAACAATAAAATTCAATTTTCAAGACTTCAGATTCTGGAATTGCACCGGTGATTGTTACTCTGATTTCCGGATTTTACCGGGATTCTGCTATCATTCTTTTAGTATGTACACAAATAATCAGAATTAAAGAAGGCTTAATATACAGAGCATTAAATAAAGCAAATTAAAAATAGTACAGGAAGGAATTATAAGAAAAATACAAGTTTTGTAAATTTACTGATCTGATAAAAAATGCCAGATTCCATTAAATCTTTGTTTTTATTGGTCTTCAGGCAGCCCTAATTCTGGAATTTTACCAGGTTTTCCAGTAAAAATCGAAAACAGTGGCCTTAGGTATGACTCCAAAGTGGAACAAGCATTTGTCAATGCCGAATGTTGATTGCGTTGGTCTGTTGAGCTCGCTCAGTGGCCCTCTGTCACTGGCTCAGTCTGTTTGTCCCGGTGCTACAGGCTGCTCTTTTGTAGTGGACTGCTGCCTGCTTGGCACCTTGTTCTGCTGAGGAAGAAATATGCAGCTGTCCCGACAGAGCTCCATTGAGGTGGCTCACTCCCCCACTCTGACTCGCTCATTCTGTATCTCCTGGCGCTGCAGGCTGCCCTTTTGTACTGGGCTCCTGCCTGTGTTGGTGGCTTTTTCTACCCAAAAAGAAATCCACAGCTGTCCCGACAGAGCTCCGCTGAGGTCGCTCACTCCGCCTGTCTCACTCACTCATTCTGGTTCTCCTGGCGCTGCAGGCTGCCCTTTTGTACTGGGCTCCTGTCTCTGTTGGTGCCTTTTTCTGCCCACAAAGAAATGTGCAGCAGTCCCAACAAAGCTCCGTTGAGCTCACTCACTCCCCTTCTCTCACTCGCTCATTCTGTTCTGCCGGCACTGCGGGCTGCCCTATTCTGCTGGGCTCCTGCCTGTGTTGCTGCCTTCTTATGCCCACAAAGAAATTTGCAGCAGTTACAATACAGCTCTGTTGAGCTCACTCACTCGCTCATTCTGGTTTTCCTGCCACTGCAGGCTGCCCTTTTGTACTGGGCCCCTGCATGCATTGCTGCCTTTTTCTGCCCACAAACAAATCTGCAGCAGTCCCAACAAAGCCCGTTGAGCTCACTGGCTCCCCTCCTCCCTTGCTCATTCGTGTCTCCTGGTGCTGCAGGCTGCCTTGTACTGGGCTCCTGCCTGCATTGGCGGCTTTTTCTGGCCAGAAAGAAATCTGAAGCAGCCCCGACACAGCTTCACTGAGCTCGCCAATTTCTCCGTCACTCTCGCATTCCGCTTTCTGCCGGGCGCTGCAAGCTGCCATTTGTACTGGGCTCCTGCCTGCGTTGCCGCATTTTCTGCCCACAAAGAAATCTGCAGCAGTCACACTAGAGCTCCGTTGAGCTTGCTCACTACCGCTCTGTCACTCGCTCGTTCTGTTTCTCTTGGCACCGCAGACTGCGCTTTTGTATGGGGCTCCTGGCTGTGTTGGCACCTTTGTCTATCCACAAAGAACTCTGCAGCTGTCCCGACAGAACTCCGTTAAGGTCGCGCGGTCTCCCTCTCTCATCGCTCATTCTGTTTGTCCTGGCGTTGCAAGCTGCCCTTTTGTACGGGGCTCCTGCCTACATTGGCACCTTTTTCTGCCCACAAAGAAATCCCAGCCGTCCTGATAGAGCTCCGTTGAGCTCACTAAGTCCCCTTGTCTCACTCGCTCATACTGTTTCTCCCACCGCTGCAGGCTGGCCTTTTGTACTGGGCCCCTGCCTGTATTGACGCCTTTTTCTGCCCACAAAGAAATCTGCAGCAGTCCTGACAGTGCTTCGGTGAGTTCGCCACCCCCTTCCCTCACTCGCTCTCTCATTCTGTTTCTCCCAGTGCTGCAGGCTGCCGTTTTGTACTGGGCTCTTGTGTTGAGGCCTTTGTCTGCCCACAAACAAATCTGCAGCAGTCCTGACAGAGCTCAGTTGAGCTCGGTCACTCCACCCTCTCACTCGGTCAATCTTAATCTGTCCCAAATACTGATTTCCCAGAGTGACCGTGCTATTGTCTGGCAGGAGTGCGGAAACATATGTTAGCCAGGATGTGAAAAATGACAGCTGTAGTGTTCATAAGGAGTTGTGGAAAAATGCCACTGTTGAAAATGTGGCGTGACAGTATTACAAATTGGCGAAGTTACAGGGGTGCGTGGAAACAGTTCAATGCACGCTTGTAACACAGTCATGTTATGGAGTTTCGTCACCAAATTTTCAATATAGGGATTTTAAGACCTCTGCTCATGAACAGTGCCACTGTTGTCAATTTCTTAATCTGTCCCGAACACTGACTTCCCACAGTAACCACGTTATTCTGCGCCGGAACTGTGAAAACACATTTTGGTCAGGATGTGAAAAATGACAGCTGTACTGCTTATAAGGAGGTGTGAAAAATGGCACTGTTGAAAATCTGGTGTGACAGTATTACAAATCTGCGAAGTTACAAGGGTGCGTGGAAAGTGCGCAATGCACACTTGTAACACAGTCAATTGATGGGCTATTATCACCAAATTTTCAACATAGGCATTTTAGGACCTCTGCTCATGAACAATAGCATTGTCATTTTCTTAATCTTTCCCGGACAGTGATTTCCCACAGCGACCGCTCTATTCTGCGCCGGAAGTGCGAAAACACATTTCGGCCAGGATGGGAAAAATGACAGCTGCACTGTTCATAAGTAGGTGTGGGAAAATGGCAATGTTGAAAATCTGGAGTGAAAATATTATACATTTGGCAGTTACGAGGTGGTGTGCCAACTGCGCAATGCACGCTTGTAACACAGTCATTTTATGGAGTATCGTTACCAAATTTTCTAACATAGGCATTTTAGGACCTCTACTCATGAACAGTGTCACTGTCATTTTCTTAATCTGTCCTAAACATTGATTTCCCACAGCGACTGTGCCATTCTGCGCCGGAACTGCAAAAACACATTTCGGCCAGGATGTGAACAATGGAGGTGTGACAAAATGCCAATGTTGAAAATCTGGCATGAAAATATTGTAAATTTGTGAAGTTGTGAGCGTACGTAGCAACTGCGCAACACACGCTCGTAAAACAGTCATTTTTGGATTTTTTTCTACCAAATTTGCAACATAGGCTTTTTGAGAGCCCACCTCAGGAACACTGGCACTGTTGTTTCGTTAGTCTAGTGATTCCGCGTGATAGTGACCGCAGAACCACCTTTCGGGGCCGACAACGCCATGACAGTTCAAGAATTCATGAGGAAGGGTCCCAAAAACCCCATGTTGAAAATTTGGTGGAAATATTCCCCAAAATGCCCAAGATATGCACTAAAGTTGAAAAAACCCTATGTATTACATTATACAGCTTACTGGCATTTCCTCAGTTCGCAGTCGGCTTTGAAGAGTGCAGACGTGTTCCCAGTCCAGCGAAGATAGTCGCGCCGAGCTCGGAGGTAAGTATGGGGTGGGGAGGCAGGGTGTGCAGTGGGTGAGTGCCGGGTTGTGGGAGGGGGCAGGGAGACTACGAGGGACCGCTTCCTTTTTTCAGGTAATAAAAGAAAAAACGTCATAGGACCGTTTTTAGCTTTACAGGGCATGTGGCAGCTCTGTGGGCTCCAGTGCTGTCAAAACTCTTGCTTTGGGCACGCCAACCGACGGGGATTGGGCACCCCATCGGCAAACAACAAGGCTGTGGCATGCTAGGGTGGGCCCCAGCATGCCACTGGACCTATTTTTTTGAGGAGGGAGCTGTAGCCGACGGGGATTAGTCACCCGTCGGCAAACAACAACAGGCGGAATTATTTTCTGCCAACAGGGATTGGGCACCTGTGGGCCAAACAACAAAGGGGTTCCTTTGTGCCGACGAGAGTTGGACACCCGTTGACAAACAACAAAGGGGATTCTTTGTGCGGCGGGATTGGGCACCCCGAGGCAAACAACAAAGAGTTCTTTCTGCCGACGAGGATTGGGCACCCGGAAGACAATAAAACAGGGGGCATTATGCCGACGGGGAGTGGCCTCCCCTGTCAGCAAATAAACATGGGGGGGTTAAATATTGTTTGTGAACATGGCGTCAAGCCGCCGCCATGTTCACAAACAACATCAGGGGTCCTACATCCCACCCTGCAATGACGGGTCGCTCCCTCATTGCAGCCGATGGCTGACGCTGCAATGACGAGGCGGCCCCTGATAGCAGCGGCTGATTTTTTAGAAAGTTGTGGCACGTTGGCTGAACTAGTGTCAGCAGCAGCGTGGCATGGTATTGGGGGATGGGGGACAAGCCTTTGCAGGCTGTGGGGGCATTGGGCACAACAGTGCCACTCCTCCACAACCTGCTTCTGGAGAAACCTTCCGCAACATGTTTCTTGCGCATGCGGGCAATCAACATAAAAATAATAAAAATGTAAAGCTATTAGGTTTATTTATTTAGTTCAAATGTTTCACTAGAAAAGTCATACTGAGCTGGTATTAGCTCATTTCCAGATGCATCCCAGGGGGAAGGTAAAGAGAGAAGAGAACATATGCAAAGTAGGGAAGGGGAAGAGAGAAGAGAACATATGCAAAGAACAATGTGTAAAATAATACAGTAAAGTAAAAATAATAAATCAAAATACAGAATTTCAAGAACACTTAAAGAATGACTTGTCAAAGAGTAAACTACCAAACAGTAAATCAGGAACAGGCAAAATAACTTTAAATGGTAAGCAGCACAACAAAATAAGAAACAGAGGAAAGACAAACTAGGGGAAGGAGCACTGCTGGTGTCAGTGTTGGGTGGAAGGCAGGTGAGAAAGGACTCCACCCCAATATCAGAAGCAGCTGCAAGAGTGAACAGAGAACTCATGGAGCGATGTCCAAATGGGTAAGGAAGGAACAGAGTGAATGGAAGGGGGATGAGAGCTCCACAGTTTTGGTGAGTGGAACAAGAAGGCAGTTTGACCAGCAATAGATTTCATTTGAGGGAGAGCAAGACAGTGAGAGCAAGCATTGCCAAGGGAGTAAGAGGAAGAAGGGGGGAGAGACAAGAGAGAAGCAAGATAAGAGGGGAGAGAGCCAAATCAATATTTGGAGATAAAGGAAACACAGTGAGTAAGGCACCTGGTATTAAGAGAGGGAAGGGAGCCGGAAAAGTACAGAGAACAGTGGTGTGTATGCCAAGGACTGTCAGGGGCAAAACGACAAAAGGAGTGAAAGAGAGGGTCCAGTCTAGCTAAAGTGGACTTTGGAGCAGTACTATAAACAATGTCTCCGTAGTTGAAAATGGGGAGAATCATCTAAGTGAGGATTTCTTTGTGTGCAGGTAGCGGAATGATTTTCTTATTTCTGTATAGCGCTCCTAGCTTGGGGTGGAGCTTCTTGTTGATAGCATCAACATGAACAGAAAAATCAAGGTGGCGATCCAACCAGATCCCAAGGTTCTTGAAGGAGGAGACATCTTAAATAGTTAAACCATCAAGGGTATGAATGGAGGGAAGGAGTGAGAGTCTAGTAAGCCTCTGCCTGGTGCCACAACATGGAGACTGTTTTCTTAACATTGAGAGATAACTGATTTTCTTGGAACTAGAGCTTGATGTTGTAAAAGTCCAGTTGGAGCTGGTTCATGAGATCAGGAGCAGAGGAGCCAGAGGAAAAGAGTACCGTATCATCTGCATACATATGAATGGACACAGAGGGGCAGGCATTGGGGGGGGGTGGTGGTTTAGGAAAATGGAGAAAATAACTGGGTTTACAAGAGGAGTATTTTAAAGTATGTGTTAGATGAAGAGTAAAGACCACCCAACTACACACAATAAAATCATATTCTGTCAGGGTTTTTATTTGGCACCAGAACACCTAGATACCATTATTTCCCTATTTTGTTTGTATTTTAGTTTTTATAATACAAGCCTTCAGCATGGGAAATTTATTAGGGCATCTGGGTCTTGACTCCCCCAATGCAGAGAGCAAGAGTGAAAAAGGAAACCCACAGGCCCTGACGTTATTTGTATATACTGTATTTCCAGCTACAAGGGGACTTGGGAAAATTTTTAGGGCTTTTGGACCACTATGGATTTGCTTCTCCGCCCCCTCTCCCCTGATAATGGGGAGTACGGAGGGGGGTACAAAATGTCTTCAGGACTTTGAACCTCCAGGCTGGACTGGGTGACTAGGGAGGTAGATAGGGGAGGGGCGGTGGGTGTGGCCTACCTAGAGTTCAGCAAGGCCTTCGACACCATCCCACATAGGAGGTTGATAAATAAGTTGAGCAGCCTGGGAGTGGGCCCCAAGGTGGTAAACTGGGTCAGAAACTAGTTGAGTGACAGGACACAGAGGGTGGTGGTAAATGTTCAATCCGAGGAGAGGGAGGTGACCAGCGGGGTGCCACAGGGATCTGTGCTGGGGACAGTCCTCTTTAATGTCTTCATAAGTTACATTGCAGAGTGGCTAGATGTGGAAGGTATGTCTCTTTGCAGATGACTCTAAGATCTGCAACAGGGTCGACACTCCGTGGGGTGGTGGAAAAAATGAGAAAAGACCTAAATATGCTTGAGGAGTGGTTGTGAGTGTGGTAGCTAAGATTAAATGCAAAGAAGTGCAAAATCATGCACTTGGGGCATGGAAATCCAAGGGAGGAGTACAAGATGGGGGGTGGAGGTACTAATGGTCACCAGTCAAGAAAGGGACCTGGGGGTAATCATATCTAATGACCTAAAGTTAACCAAACAATGTGAGAAGGATGTAGGGAGAACCAGTGAGATGCTAGGGTGCATAGTGAGAGGTATCACCAGCAGAAAGAAGGAGATGGTTATGCCACTGTACAGATCACTATTGAGACCTCATCTGGAGTACTGTGTGCAGTTCTGGAGGCCGCATCTCTGGAAGAACATAGACAAAATAGAGGCAATCCAGAGATGGGCAACAAAAATGGTGCAAGGACTGCGCCAAGAGTCATAAAGGAAAGACTAGAGGATCTCAGTATGTATTCCCTGGAGGAGAGGAGAGGAGAGGAGGAGGGGGGATAAGATAGAGACATTCAAGTATATCAGGGATATAAACAAGGTACAGGAGGGTAGCATCTTTCAGAAAAGAAGGTGTACAAGAACAAGGGGGCATGATATGAGGCTAGAGGCGTAGGCCCAGGGGCAACATGAGGAAGTAATTTTTCACAGAAGAGGTGTGAATGCTTGGAACAGCCTCCCTGTGGAGGTGGTGGGGGCAAAAACAGTAGGGGAATTCAAGAATGCATGGGATAGACATAAGAGTAATCTAGCAATAGGGAAGAGAGGGTAAGCCGCAGATCAACTAGGGTCTGCGGTAATGCATTAGGTAGGGAAAATGGGCAGACTAGGTGGGCCACACAGTCTTTATCTGCCATCACCTTATGGGTATCTGTGTATCAGGCAGAGATGATATACTATATAACAGCTTAAATTCACAGTTATATTTAGTGCTCTGGGCACTCCTGACATGTGCACATCATCTTATTTTCACTGGTGCAACAGTAGTGCAGTTATTTTATAGTGATTCACCTAATATTTACTGTCTTTTTATTTTCATGCAAATATAAAACCAGCAAAAACAGTGAAAATGAAAAGACAGTGAACATTTCGTGTGATACAGTACATATGGGCCAGGTGGCTGCTCCTTCCATGTTTATAAATGTTGAGTGCATATGCCAAATCTTGTAAATGTTATGCGCTGATGTTTTATTTATTTATTTATTTTTATTTATTTATTGAGATCTAGGATTAAACACCTTTGGGCTGGGAGCTCGTTTACAAAGGTTCCACGTCAGTGGGAGGGAAGACAATAATTACAAAGGTGATACAAACAAGAGTGTATAAAACATGAACAATAATTACAAAGGTCATACAAACAAGAGTGTAAAAACATGACAATAATAGGTACAATACCATAGGTTGGAGTACACCATAAGCAATTAATGCTGGCAAACTTGAGCTTAGTTGGCAAACAAATACTTGGAGAGAGGCAGATAGGAGTTAGAGAGGCTAAAGGAGGCAGTGGGTAGGAGAGGGGGGTGGGAGTGAGGTGAGAAAAAGGGTCAGCAGTCATTGACATTGTCATAGTGAGGGGTGTGAGGGAGTGAGGGGTGGGTATAAGGCCAGTGGCCATGCCAGTGCAGTGAGCCGCTAAGTGGCTGGACAGAGGGGTGGGAGGGAGTGAGGGGTGGGTAGAGGTGGAAAGGGGCCATGCCAGTGCAGGGAGCCGTAAGTGGCAGTGCAGAGACTGTAGGCAAGGGGAACTAGGGGTTACAGTCACAGGTGCCGGATGCGGAAAGATGTTGGTGAAGCAGTCTTTTAAAAGGGCCCAGAGTAAGTTGGTTGAAGATGTCCCAGCTGAGGGCATTAAACCAGAGGGGTGCTCTGTAGGCAAAGGAGCATTGGCCCTGCATCATTCAAGGACGAGGAACATGGAAGAAGTGGGCGCTAGAGCTTCTTGTACATTGCGAGCTGCTGCTGTGAAGTTGGAGTAGGTTAGCTGTGCCATGGGGAAGGATACCAAGAAGAGCCTTTTTGGCGAGCAGACAGGTTTGGTAGTGTATCCTCCCACCGAGTTGGAGCCAGCCCATTTGAGCATAGAGGTCACAAGTATGGGTGAGATGTGCGGCCCCTGTGAGCAGTCTGCAGGCCTTGTTCAGGGCAACTGATATTCTGTGGAGAGCAGTGTGGCAAGCAGAGCCATAGAGTACCAAGCCATAGTCTGCTACAGAAAGGATGGAGCTGTTGATGGCGAGTCTGAGGGTGTCCGAGGTGAGACAGTGCTTGTGCCTGTGGAGGAGACCGATCTTGTAGTTGACAGTCGTGGAAACATTGCTGATGCGCTGGTCACAGGCTAGACAGCTGTCCAGAGTGACCTCAAGATATTTAAAGTGCTGGGTATGTTCGAGCAGAGCTCCAGAGTGGGTACTGATGTTAAATGCATGGGACTTATGCTTGTTCCGAGTGCTGCAGAACATCATGACTTTGGTTTTATTGCTGTTCAGGATTAGTTTATGGTTATGGAACCATTCCTCAACTATCCCAAAGCCATGTTGCAGATTGCCCTCAAGTTCCTCTGGGTCTGGGCAGCTTGTGAAGATTACTGCATCATCTGCATAGAGGAGCATCTGTTGTTGGAAGTGGCATGGTAGATTGTTGAGAAAGATGCTGAAAAGGAGCGGTCCTAATATGGAGCCTTGGGGGACAACAGATCTTACAGGCAGATGGTCGGAGAGGACATTGTTGATTTTCACCCTTGGAGGGCAATGTTCTAGATAGCTTTTGAACCACAGAGTTGATTTTGCAGAGAGGATGGAGGTTAATTGGTTTAGGAGAAGGGAGTGATGGACAGTATCAAAGGCCTTTGAGAGATCAATGAAAACTGCCCCTGCTAGGGTTCCTTGATCCAATGACTGGTGTATGAAACCAGTGAGTTCCAGTAATGCCGTAGAGGTACTATGGCCTTTATGGAAGCAATGCTGTTCAGGGCTTTGAATTGAGTATTTTTTAAGGTATTCGACCAACTGGTCGGCCACTATGTGTTGTAGTGCTTTGGAGAGCGGTGGCAGAATTGTGATGGGCTGGTAAATAGCGATGCCCTATCTCCATTCTTGTGGACTGGAGTCACGATGGCTGATTTCCACACCTGTGGGAATTGTGAATGACAGAGTGACAGGTTAAGGATCTTAGTTATGAGGAGGAGAAGTTCTTTGACAGTGAGTGCAATAAGTTGGAGGTCCAGGGTGTCTGCGCTTTGTCGTGATTTCCCAAGCACTTTGCGAAGGTATTTTCTGACTAGTGGAGTCAGCTTCTTGAAGTAAAAAGGGGGGGGCAGGCTGATGGTGAGAGTCAGTAGTAGTGGTGTTGGTGTGTGGTGAGTCCTCAAAGAAGTCTGGGGGGAGTATCCCGGACAGGTCCGAGAATGCTTCATTGAAGGCGTTGGCTAAAATTCGAGGGTCCTGGGTAGGGGTACCTTGAATGTTGATCAGGTATGGTGATGACTTTACATCCTTCCCTAAGACTTCCTTCATGTTAGTCCAGAAATTGTTCCCATTGCCCCAGGAGGCAGTAAGCAACTCCTTGTGGTGGTTGGATTTAGCCAGGTGTATTTCCTGGGTGCAGGCATTTCTGGCTTGCTTGTAAGCTAGTATAGCTGAGGGTTTACCTGACTCTCTAGCTAGGTGCCAGAGGTGGTCATGATTCTTCAGTCTGTTTATGAAGTCAGATGATAACCAGGGGTTCACTGACCCCCGAGCTTTGAGCTTTTTGAGGGGTGCATGTATGTCACAGACCTTCGTGAACTGTTGTATAAAGTATTCCAAGGCAGTGTTGACGTCTGTAGTGTCGTCAATTTGTGACCAGTTGGTGTTGGCAAGATCTTGTTTGAAGGACTCCAGATGCCCATGCTTTAGTACCCTACTATAGGTGAAGTAGGGTGGTGGCTTGAAGAATTTGTTAGTCCAGCTGCAGGAGACTGGGGAGTGGTCACTAATTACGTCTGGGTGCACTGTCACATTGGTGAGTCATTCAGGATTGCTAGAAAGTATCCAGTCTAGCAGGGTGCTGGTGCCAATTTTGTAGCTAACCCTGGTGGGGGAAGAGACAAGCTGAGTGAGCTGGACTGCAGAGATATCATCCCGGTAAGGGCCTGCATCAAGGGAAAGTCAGTTGACGTTGAGGTCACCTAGTATTATGGTCTCAGAGTTAGAGGGCAGGCCATGGATGAAGTCCACGATTTGCTTTTGGTAACCGGGTAAGTGCACTGGGCAAAGACCTGGGAGAGTACAGATTACATAAGCCACAATAGACAACAGCAAGAAACAATATACAAGCATCAACACAGGGATAAATAACATACAGAGCAGAGCTGTAGTATTTGCACTATATGATTACAGGACTGTAAACCCCTGTAATTTATATAGATGTTACAGTTCACCGTGTATTACAAGCTGATACAGAATTTCCTGTTGCTATTAAATGAGCTGATAAATCCATCACCAATGGATATTGCATTTGACTAAAGGATCCCATAAGTTTAGAAAAATTCCTCTGTCCCTGGAGACATAGTGGTTAAATTTATCACATACAAAAGATGACCCACTTTATGAGACTGCAGAAGGTTGCTTTTGTTCAAATATAGATATTATGGGAGGCATTAATCACTCCAAAAGTAATTTCTATTGTTCCCTGAAGAAATACCCTGGAAAATGTAAGAATTTTAGGGATATATGAAGAGCTGGAAGAGACATGTATAGAAAAAGAGTTAAAGTAACACCTAATGAACCAGGGACTGTGTCTTTGGAAAGGTACCTACATAGTAAGAAAAGTAAAATGATTTAAAACCAGCGTACACAACAGCTGTATCAAATGAGACATGTCAGTGATGAACATTAATGATACAAAAGCATCCCACATGATTACAGTGTGCTGTAATAAGCAAATATTTTATGCAAATACTGTATTGTCTTTCCTAGCAGTGCATTTGTTTAACTCACATCACATCGTATTTAATGCAGTGCAGAAGGGTTTTTATATGATTGTGTTTTCTTCCACTTGCAGCCTTCAAGCATGATCCTGTCAGATCTCAGTAGCTAAGCAGGAATGGACCAGGTCTGCAGCAGAATGGGAGACCTCCAGTAAACATCAGGTGCTGCTGGAAGTAGTGTTGGTAGCTCTGCAGAGGGCACTCTCCACCTGGTTATAAGTAACCATACTTATACACAAGCATGGTGTTAGGGGGACACTGTTGTTCTGAGGTGCTGTGTTTCGGATGAGATGTTAAAATGAGTTCCCAACTGCCTGTTCTGGAGAATGCAAGAGGTGGCTGAGGCACTCTGGCAGGATGCTTGTCTGCAGCCCCATGTTAGGAGCAAAATAAAAGGGTGATTTAAAAGTTTTTAAGTTAATATTGTACTGTGTGTTGTTGTCACATATGCTACACAGCTATCATGAGATGGAATAAATTGTTATTTTTGGATGATCCTGATTTCTGAGTTGTGCTTGGTTTGTGGATGGTCAGTTTCTGCTCTTTATCGTTTGGATTGGAGTCTTCCAGAACGTATGCACCTCCATGCCCAGTTTGTTAAGACGTGAGCTCTGACATTTTTCTCTTCTGTTCTAGTGGTTGTTCAGTTGACAACAGTTGTGCAGCAACAGTATTCGGTAGCAAGTAATACAGAACAAATAAAATAAGATGCAGAAGTACAGTATCCTAACAGCTGTGCAAACAACAGAGAAACATAGAAAGTGACAGCAGAAGGAGGAGACATTGGATCCATCTAGTCTGCCCAAGAGTTTCCAAGACTTCGGTGTAGGTCCCGGAATCTAGCCCCCCTACTGAATTCTACCATTTCTTTGACCTGCTGTTCCTGCTCAAGCCCTTGCTTTATCCAACCTCTGTATGAAAGCAGATATGACCCTTGCATTTACTACCTCTGCCAGCAGACCATTCCAGGGCTCCGCCACTCTTTCTGGAATGTAATGCTTTCTCAGTTCCCTTCTGAAGCTCCCGCTGTACAGTTTCCGTTTGAGGCCTCTTGTGGTCGAGCTGGTGGCCCTATGTAAAAGTTCTGTATGTGGCATCCTATGTATGCCTTTCAAGAACTTGAACGTCTCACTCATGTCCCCTCTCTCCCTTCTTGTTTCCAGCGAGAACAAGTTTAGTTCTGCCAGGCGTTCTTCATATGAGAGTCCTTGAAGGCCCTGTATCATCTTAGTTGCTCTTCTTTACACAATGTCCAGTCTATCTCTGTCCTTCTTCAGGTGTGGACTCCAAAACTGGATGCAGTACTCCAGGCGGGGCCTCACCAGGGACCTGTACAATGGGAGGATCACCTCCCTGTTTCTGCTTTCGAAAACCCTCCCTATGCACAGCATTCTGCTAGCTTTGCTGTAAGCTTTATTGAATTGGCACAATTGTTTAAAGGTGTCACATACGATGACCCCTAGGTCCCTTTCTTCCTGCAAGGTGCTTTGCTTGACCCTATTGAGCCAGTATTCCATCTTAGGGTTTCCCTTTCCTAGATGTAACACCTTGCATTTCTTTGTGTTGAATTTCAGCTGCCAGACGTTGGACCATCTTTCCAGCTTTTGTAGGTCTTTCTGAAGTTCCCAGATTGCCTCCACGCTGTCCACCCTACCACCCACATTAAATCCAAAGCAGTCTATGCGCTCCAGTGGAACCAGGTGGTACAACTGAGTGGGCGGCTAACCCAAGCAACAAAACAAATCCAGAGACCAGTTGCACTCCTGGACAAACAAATACAAGTTCACTGATTCAAGTGGAAAAAGCTAATTTTTTTTGAGCAGACAGCGCTAGTAGTATTGAGCCACTGAGAGTCACCCAAAAGGTTCACAACCCCAGCGTTTTGCCTCTAACCAAGGCTCTGTGAAGGGGCCCTTCAAGAAGCCTTGGTTAGAGATTCTGATACCTGTGGGGGAGTGTCAACTGTTTCCATCTTCTCTGTTGGTTTCCTTAGCCTCAAGCTCCCCCTCTTCTAGTTTAAATGCTCCATACAGACATCAAATTTCTGTCTGAGCACCCTCACCCCTTCTTTGTTCAGGTGTAGTCCGTCAAATTTAAAGAAGTGTCCCTCCCAGAAGTCCCTGAAATTTCCAATGAACTGGAAACCTTTTTCTTGGCACCATCCTTGCAGCCATGTATTGAATTCCTTGATCTCTGTAGTTCTGATCCTGCCAGTACCTCATTCCTTATCCCACACTGGGAGGACTTCAGAGAAGCCTAGGGAGGCTGCATGGGTTGATAACTGTTCCCTTAGCTAAATAAAGCTTTTTTTGGCCTCCTCTATTGATTGGTTAGCCAGGTCATTTGTTCCAAGATGCACCAGTACTTTAAGTCCATTCCCAGCTTATCCACAATTTTCCTGATGCGTTCAACATTGAGCTTCACCGAGGCACCGGGCAGGCATCGGACTGTCACTTTAGTTTGAGGCATATTACTCAGGTGGGGCTCAACTCCTCTAATCATTTAATCCCCTACAATAAGAATGTGCTTGTCTTTGCTGCTTCCATTTTTCTTTTTTCTGTTGACCCTGGATTCCATAAACCAGTTTTGTCCCAACCTCTCGATGGTCGTGGTGTCTTCCTTTGCGAGGGCAGGATCCTGTACCCTTGCCAGGGGTGCAAAGCGGTTTGCTATCAGGATTGCCTTGGGAGGAACAGGGTTTGCTTGGTGCATCCTAACGGTTTGACCCCACCACCACCACCTTCTACCCTCCTGGGCCAGTGGGCCTCTGAAGGAGCAGACGTGGTGGGGTTGAACACCAGTACAGCTGATGTTGTATTTGGGCTATCTCCTTCCTTGCTGCTTCCAATTGTGCACTGAGTTCATACAGATTTCTACGTATGGCGCAGTGACGTAGTCTCCAGATATGTCCCCTGGAGACTAGTGCCCCGCAGCTGTTGCAATTAACCACTTCCGTTAGTTGCCTTTGAGGTACAGCTTAGTTTCTCTTATTGTTGATAGTTCCTGTAGGGCTCGATGGAAGTTCCACCCCTTGACTAGGATGAGCTGTAACCAGTCAAGCTTCTTTATGGCTCTTTTCCCCTACAATCAGATTTCCATCCCTACTTCCTGACAGGGAGCTCCACATCATGCAGGAATTCCGCCCCCCCCCCAACATGAAATACTTCCTGTGTCTATAAATTTAGATCAGGACCTGGGTGGGAGGCCCAGTTCAGCAGCTGTGTGTACTGTGAATACTGGCTAACCACACAGCTAGCACACAGCGCTGATGCAGGTCCTTTTGCCTTAAGTGCTTTGCTATTAAATGCAAAGTAATACAGTACAAACAAGGTGCCTAAGGTAGATAAAACTGCACTTGTACAGGAACAGTCCAACAACCTCAGGCTGTAGCAAGCCATGGGGGTGGGGTGGAGAGTAGCTGCTAAGGCCTGGGGCTGGGGACAGTCTGAGGGCATTAGGGTGTATAAGGGGCATTAACACAAAAAGAATGAACATGAGCCAGCCCGGTGGCACTGAGGGGTTGAGTCGCTGGATGCCACAATTGTATTGTGCCAGCCACCAGGTTCGGGAATGAGACTGGGTCGTTGGGGGTCAGTAGCAGGGAGGGTAGGAGCAGGACTGACCAGCCATTCTGGCATCTCTCTTCTCCTGGGGAGGATCTCCATTGCCCCCCCCCCCCCATAGTTCCGCTCCCATTGGGTGGAGGTCCAATGGGTAGTACAGGTGGGCGGGGGTGGCAAAGTATCGGAGTGTGCTCTGGAGCCATGGTGCACACATGCCTCTACATGCGTGCACAACCAGGGCAGGGCAAGGTCAAGAACCAGGGGAAAAACTGCACAAAATATATAAATTAGAAAAATAAAGAATGAAAATGTATTCAAGGTTGCAAAAATTACCATGCCCTGGACAGTAAGCAAACTGAGTAGTCCAAATAGATCTGCAGGATGATGCCTGGTAGCAAGCACTGTTGCTGTTGGACAGCCCACATTTTGGTCTGTCCAGGCATTTCCAGACTAATGTAGATACTTGGGGTGTTAGGTAGAGTAAACTGCATATAGCAAGTGGATGTTAGCATTTATATTGTGCATTTCCACACATCATACTGTGTATGAAATTAAATCACCTGCTAGTCTCCATGGTGTACAAAATAAACACTGCTGTAATTGCAAAACACTTGATCGAATTGGGAGCTGAAGCTATAGGCCAATAATGGAGATTCTGTTAAATGTCCCCTCCCCCTGAAAATCAGTACACTGGGTCTTAAATCTACATGAAACCTTTTGGTTTTGGAAGAGCTCTGTGCTGCATTTTTAGCATTAACGTGACTGACACCATGGTCAGTTAATTGTTATATTGATCAAGTACTTAATTCCAGGATTTGTGACCTCTAAATTCACACTTGGTGAGGCACAAGTTGGGCAAAATGTCCTTCTAACATATAGCACTGAAGTGATTTGTTTTAGAACTATTATATCAAGCCCCAAGTACGTTAGCTTAGCATAGTTTATTTGAAGAGCTTTGCACGTAGTTCAGAGGGGTAGTGGGTGACCATGCCACACTCCCCCTGTGCGCGGTTAAAACCTCACATGTTCAAGCATCTCGGCATGCTTAGAATTTTCATAGTGGCTGTGTGGCTGCTTTTTCTCTTCCGCTATCCCCCTACCTTTGCCACCATGCGCCTATTTTCAGGAGCCACTTTGGCTGTTTGCAGTCATTCTCGTTCATGCCATCTAGCCCTTTTGCTTTGGGCCTTTGGAGCTTCCCATTCCAGTTTGAGACTGAAGCTGGATCCCATGTCTACAGGAAGTGGGTAGTCTAGAACAGATGCTTCCCTTCCATCTCTTTCACCTCAGTAGCCTAGTATCGTCCACTGGGCTTGCTAATACTGAGTTCAGTTTTTACCGCATTAAACTCTGTTTTGTTAGTCTGTTCCCTCTATTTTTCTCATTCTGCCACAGCGTCCTAAAGTCAGCAACTGAGTAGTTAGGCATATGTAATCAGGTCTTCAGTGCCTCAGTTTTCATATCCTTCATGGAGTAACTTCAGTTACTCAGTTTCCAGTCAGAGCTTCCCTGCCAGTGCTGCAGTCTACCTGCGCGTTACCTCCTTTCCTCAGCCTAACTCACACTAACCACAGCCCCTATGTGATTGGTTGGCATGCATCCCTCATTTCTGTCTCATGCAAACCTCAATCAGTACTCTGTCACCTACTTTGTTCAGTCAATCAGCCTAGCCTGCCATTCATTTTGGCTCCATGTGTCATGGCCATCCGGCTCTGCCATCGGTCTCCTACTTTATTCTGCTCTCCTACTAGCTCAGGACACATGCCTTCTATAACTGCCCATGGCTTCCAATGCCTGCCTTGACAGCCGACTGTCTCGCTCTGCTCCCATAAAGTCTGCATCTTGAGGGTGGCTCCCTCGACTTAAGTGGGGTCCTTCTCTTTCTGACCTTTCACTGATGATGTCCTGCACTCTGGGGGAAACTTTAGCCATCCAGATTGACTCAGTGGCACCTCTTGATGTAGCAGTTAAGATTTCAGCTACCGGAGGTGGGGCCTCCAAGTCTTCTGGGGCACTTTCAGCTGTGCAGAATACTTCGGCAGCTTCTTTGAAGGCTATTCTTCCCTACAGCTGCCTAAGGTTCACCTGGTCTCCACATGCTTTCCTTCTGCTGCTCTTCAAAGGTGAAGATCATACAATTATTAACTCTCTTCCCCTAAAGGGCTGAACTCCAGGCCTTGCCTCTCTGGAGCTCCACTTCCTCTCTAGGCCTCCTCTTGGTTGGAGGCCATGTGAATGCCTTTCAATGGCCATTGCTCTCCTTCCCACCTTGGGGGGTGGGCCTCATTTATGGTGAACCACCTTTGGCTGCAGAGATTGGCTTGTGTCACCCTCACAGTGCTCCCATTAGAGGGATGGAGGAAAAGCCCCTCCTCTAAAATACTTCCCCAAATTGGTTTTCTAAATTGCAGTAACTGAGACATCGCTAATTCTGTCCCTAGCCTGGAGGGAGGGTGACAAAGGCTGTGGATCCCTAGAGGTTTGCTTTTTATAGTTATTTTTTCCTCTCCTCCATGCCAAGGTCATAAAAGTTAGGTAGTCAGAGAAACATAGAAATACAGAATTTGATGGTAGATAAGGACCGCTTGGCCCACCTAGTCTGCCCATTTCTGTACCTAATGGATAAGCTGCAGATCCTAGTTAACCAACAGCCTACTTCTCCCTACCCCCCACTAGAATTGCCTTATGTTTATCTCATGCATTCTTGAATTCCCCCATTGTTTTTGACTCCACAACCTCCTCAGGAAGGCTGTTCCATGCATCCACAACCCTCTCCATGAAAAAATACTTCCTCACATTACCTCTGAGCCACCCTCCCTCTATCTTCGAATTGTGCCCCCTTGTTCTTGCACATCTCTTTTTCTGAAAGATGCTACTCTCTTGGACTTTGTTGATTCCCTTGAGGTACTTGAAAGTTTCTATCATGTCTCCTCTCCCTCCTTTCCTTGAGGGTATACATATTAAGCTCCTTTAGTCTCTCTTTGTATGTCTTCTGGTGCAGACCCTGCACCATTTTGGTTGCCCTCCTCTGGACAGTCTCCACCCTGTCTGTGTCTTTGCAGAGATGGGGCCTCCAGAACTGCATGCAGTACTCTAAATGGGGTCTCACCAACTGTCTGTACAGAGGGATAACAACTTCCTGTTTTCTACTGGTGATGCCTCTCCCTATGCATCCCAGTATCCCCCCAGCCCTCCTTACTGCCTTCTCACATTGCTTGCCCACCTATAAGGTCATCTGATATAACTACCTCCAGGTCCCTTTCCATTTTTGTTGTTGTTAGTATCTCACCCCCCCATTGTGTACTCTTCCTCTGGGTTTTTGTTTCCCAGATGCATTACTTTGCGCTTCTTTGCATTGAATCTAAGCTGCCATACATTTGACCATTCCTCTAACCTTCCCAAGTCCCTTCTCATCCTTTCCACCCCACCTTGTGTATCAACCCTGTTGCAGATCTTTGTGTCGTCTACAAAAAGACATACTTTTCCTTCCAGTCACTCCGCAGTGTCACTTAAAAAGACATTAAAAAGGACCAGACCCAGTAATGAACCCTGCGGTACCCCACTAGTAACCCCCCTTTCTTCACTGTGGACTCCGATTACTATTACCCTCTGCATCCTGTTGTCCAGACAATGTTTTACCCAGGCTACCACCCTGGGACCCACTTCCAGGCTGGTAAATTTGTTTATTAATCTTATGTGCGGGACTATGTCAAATGCCTTGCAAAAGTCTAGGTAGGCCATGTCCACAGCCCCTCCCTGGTCTACTACTTTGGTCATCCAGTCAACTAAATTGATTAGATTCGTCTGACATGACCTTCCTGCTGTGAATACATGCTGCCTTGGGTCCTGTGCCCCACTGGCCTCTAGGTACTCAACAATTCTTTCCTTCAGAAGTGATTCTATCATTTTCCCTACCACTGAGGTCAAACTGACAGGTCTGTAGTTTTCTGCCTCTGTCTTGCTCCCACTTTTTTGAAAGGGAATCACACCTACCCTTCTCCAGTCCTCAGGTACCACACCATCCTCCCATGATTTGTTAAAACAGGTAGTCAATGGTGTTACTAGTTCTCCCCTTAGTTCTTTTAGAATTCTGGGGTGAATCCCATCAGGTCCCACTGCTGTGTCCACCTTCAGTTTTAGGAGTTCTTTCAGAACCCTTTCCTCTGTGAAAGGACTAATATCAACCCCCCTATCCAGAGTGCTTCTATTGACTGGATTAGGTACCTCCCTGTCCTCTTCCTTTATGAATACTGAGCAGAAGTATTCATTCAGTATCCCTGCTTTTTCACTGTCCCTCTCTGCCCACCCACCCTCCTCTTTATTCAGCCTCAGTATTTATTTATTTTTAGGTTTTGTTAACCAGGTGAGTGCCATTAGCCAAGACATGACTATTTTCAGGCACGACCTGGGAGATTACAATACACAGCGAATACAATTTGATTTGGGAAGAGACAAGATACATACAAAACTATAACAAGGTTTCATAAATACATGAGTAGGTAACAAGAGATAGTACATAGTTTATAATCAGAAACATAAAAATTTGGTGAGAAAAAAAATTACATGCTGCTGACAGCTGCTGGGTTTAGGGTAGCTGAAACATAACAGTAAGAGACAAAAGTGCACATCCCTCCCTTCGTCTTTCTTCGTGCCCTAATGTACCTGTAAAAGGTTTTATCCTCCTTCTTAACCAAGTTGGCTATCTTTTCCTCAGTTTGGGCCTTCGCTATTCTGACTGCCTTCCCCACTTCCTTCTGCTTTAACTGGTACAGTTCTCTGTCCTGCTGTTTCTGTGTTTCCTTATACTTCCTGAATGCTATCTTTTTCTCCCTAACCTTCCCTGCCACCTCTTTTGAGAACCATAGTGTTTTTTTCTTTTGTTTTGATTTGTTTATTTGCTTTATACAAAGGCTTGTTACCTCTGTGATGGCAGTTTTGATGTTTCCTCATTGTTGCTCCACCCCTCCTTCTTGCCTGTTTGCTAGTGCTTTTCTGAGGCACTCTCCCATTTTGACAAAATCAGCTCTCCTGAAGTCCAGTACCTTCACTTTTGTATGGCTTGACTCTACAGCTGAGTTTATCGTGAACCACACTGTTTGGTGGTCACTTGTTCCCAGATGGCTACCCACTTCTAGATCTGAGATCCTCTGTCCATCCCCATTTGAGAGTACCAGGTCTAAGATTGCTCCCTCACGAGTAGGTTCTAACACTAGCTGTCTGAGGCATGCCCCCTGTAGAGCATCGAGAATGGCTCTGCTCTTGGATGTGGCTGCAGCAAAGGTGTTCCAGTTAACATCTGGCATATTAAGGTCCCCCATCAGCAATATCTCCCCTTTCTCTGCCATTCTAAGGATGCCTTCTATCATTTCCTTGTCCATTTCCTCCCCCTGAGATGGGGTCTGTATACAGCCCCTATGTGGATTGTGGTGCCATCTCCAGTCTCCAGGGTGACCCACAGTGCCTTCTCTCCTCCCTGTTCACCCTTTAGTTCTGTTGCTTTGATCCCTTCCCTTACATAGAGAGCTACTCCTCCTCCTCCTCCTCTTCTACCATCCCTGTCCCTCCTGTAGATTGTGTACCCTGGTATGTTGACATCCCAGTCATTGTTCTCTGTGTATCATGTTTATGTGACTGCCATGATATCCAGGCATCTCTCTTCCATCAAGGCCACCAATTCAGGGAGCTTGTTACTTAGACTACGGGCATTAGTACTCATTACCCCTCCATTTTTTGATGACTTTACCCCTTTTTGCCTCATCCCTGTCCTTACTGCCTTTGTCTTTTTCTCCATTTACCCCTGCCCTTCTCCCCATCAACTTCTCTTTCTTGGTGTTTACCTCACTAATTACCCTGATTTTTTTTGGGGGGGGGTAGGATTTTCCTTCTCCTTTTCAATGCCTCCTCCCTTGGCTAGTTTAAATGCTTGCCAATGAAGCATTTAAACCTATCACCTAGAATCTTGATTCCCCTCATGGACAGATGCAGACCATCACTCCAGTATAGGCCTGCATCCCTCCAGGTGGACCCCCAGTCCCCAATAAAGCCAAAACCCTGAGCTCTGCACCAGTTTTTCAACCACTGATTGAATCCCATGGTGCAGAGCACCCTAGCCTCACCCATACCATAATCTTTGCAGGAGTTGGAGTAGGTTGGTGCAGCTTCTGGGTCCGAGTCTCAGGCTGGCTATGTCTCTCCTCTTTGGGAACACTGTGCTTGTCTACCTTCAATTGTACTTTTGAGCCTTGTTCTTTAAGGTGCCATTGGTCCTGCAACCCTGTCCATGTGATATCTCAAGGGGTTGCACTTGCAACCCTTTATTAGGGTTCCACATCCTCTATGTGACACCCCTACAGGGTGGTAGTCCCATAGCAGGGACAGAGAGAGAGAGTAAGCCAAAGTTCACAGTTGCACATGCACTACATACTACTCAGTCTCAGTTAGTCCTTACCTACATAAGAGTCTGGTGACCCTTTGAATTACAGCTAAGCTGTCAAATTAGAAAAGCATTACATGGAATGGAAGGAGTGTCAGGTCAGGGCGGTTACCCTGATTCATTCCCTGATGCTCCAGCTTGTTTCAGAACTAGCCCACAGCTAACAAAAAAACATGTTGGAAAAGATTTGGTTCCTAGGAGGAAAAAGATTTGGGGAGTGTTGATTTCAGTTAAGGAAGTTATTAAGGTGGGTAAAATATTCTGTAATTGTGTAAGAAGCTGAATTGGGGCAAGGGCTAAAAAGAATCCAGGTTGAGCAATAGATGTGAGGTAGTTAATAATACAGACTTGTAACTACTTAAATGACAAAGAATGCTAGTGCATAATGTGTTGATTAAAACACTTGCACTTTAGATTTAAATAACGTAAGGAAGTTTTTATATTTGAGAATTGCAATATGTGTAAATACCTTCTTCAGAGAGTACCTATAGGTATTCACTCTGGGCCTGATTCACTACAGGGTCGGATTCCTTCCACTGCCCTTGACTCAGACTGTCTGGCAGTACAAGAACAGAAGCAAAAAAAACTACAAAGAGCGCAGTGCCTGTCAGGAATAAAATTGACTGAAAGGCAGAAAAGTGCAAATGCCATGTTCATTTCACAAGAGAAAGGGGAACAGTGACAAAACCCTTGTGCTTCAAATTCTAAAAGTCCTTCATCAATGGCGGGGACCTGTGATGTGACCATTCCTTACACATTCAAATTTTTAAAGTGACAGTTGCTTAATGCACCAATAGCTGCAAACAATCAATGTATAATGTCATATATAGTATGTAAGCAATAACCCACGACAGGGTATGGGGTTATTGAGGATTAATCAACACCCCAGGTGCGTTGAGATGCATGAGGCCGCAGGCCAAGTGTCCTCACAGCACCTGGGGTGTTGATTAATCCCCAGTAACCCTATACCCTGGAGTGGGTTATTGCACTCATAACATGAGTTATGTTTAAACAAGGGAAACATCAGAGAAAGGGTTTATACCCTCCCTGTTTAAATACTAAAAAAGGTACTGTATCCTGCCACCTTGCAAATTAGTCCCCAACAAATAATGCATATCTGATTGCTGTTATGCACATAGAAATGTCAGACATACAGTACTGAGATGATGTCTGACATTTCTTGTGCATAATATTGACTCTACATCTTACGACATTCACTTTGCCCCCCAACCATACACAAAGACACACAGACACACATGCAGCTCTGATTTCAAAGGCAGCTGTGAGGATCACAATCCGATGTCCTGCTACCACTGTCTGCAACATAGGGAGATTTCATGTATTGTATGGAAACAGAAATGTCAGAAAGTGGTAACATGATTTCTGATATTTGATTTCCATATGTTACTTTGACAGATTTCTACATATTTACATTTTGCAAACTGCTGCAGTACGCTGTCTCTCACTCTGTGGCTGCATCGTGTGTGTGTCTCTCTCTCTCTCTCTCTCTCTCTCTTTCTCTCTCCCTCCCCACATGGTTAAGCAAGCCATGACAGCGGAACTGTGCGTTGCTTTCTCTATCTTGCTCCAGTGTGTCTGTTTTGCTCTCTGTTGGTGTACTTGGGGAAGAAGACACAGCTCCAGCAGGTAGCTAAAGCACCAACATTTCAAAAGTACAACTTCCATTTGCCAGCTGCAATAGAGACGTTTCAGATTAAAACTTACTTCAGGGTTCAGAGAAAAAATACGTGGGAGCCACTAGATGCAGTGCCGGGGATATAGTAGGTGCAAAGCTTAAAGAAGCTGGTGACACTAAGTGATAAACTAGTAAGTTTCAATGCAGATTCACTAACAAGCACTTGTCATTTACCACAGGGAAACTGGTATATATATAATTATACAATAGCACCCAAAAAAGCTGGCTACTGATTGGCTATCTAGCAGGATTTACAATGTGTAAATCCTGCTAGTACCTAACAGGAAAAATATCAGCTGCACCCCTCATCCCTATACCCTCTCAAAAATCGTCCGCGCCAAACAACAAAGCCTTGTGCCGTCATCTTCCACAGCGTCGCTACCGACAGCACTAAATTTAAAAAAACCAAAATGGAATGCTCCTTTGAAGTAATTGACGAGACAGAGCTAGATGAAATATTTTTAAACATTCCGAACATGTTTCCACAAGAAAGAACATCTCAAAACATTCCTCACAACTTACCTGATACCTCAGCTCGAGCGTTCAAGCAGCCAGCCTCTGCAACTCCTTCAGAACTGGCACGAATACCAAACACTGCCCATCCTCCACCATCATCAACCCCGCCTACAAGAAACTATAATAAATATATGTAATTTAAAAAAATCCAAATTATATAAAAGCAATATCCCACTTGAGGCTGTGGGCGATGCCAGGATTTACCCACAGGTGGTGTGTTGCTGGTTCTTCAGCTCCACCTCGAGACCAAACAACACACCACCCATGGGTAAATCCTGGCATCACCCACAGCCTCTCATGGTATATTGCTTAAACAACTCTCAGGATAGAATTCAGAGGTGTGGAACTATCTTACAATACAGCAAACCCATGGGATGAAGTATGCCGAGGAGAAATGCTGTGGGAGACAGTGCTGACCTACATGTCCTGCTCTCGGTGAGTGGAGGACGGACAGCCTACACATGGCTGTCTCTCGCTTCCTGATGTTGAAATGGCTGCCTTTCAGTTTTCCTGTCTCAAAGAGGGAACAAGTGCTGATGCAACTTCACATGATTTGCTGCGCCAAACCATGGATTAAATAGGCTGTTTAATCCATGGCCACGCAGACCGACTGCACCAACAGGGTTGCGTGTTTCTGCAAACCCATGTTATAACCAAATATATAAGGCTATACCACACACACACACATACACACACACATATATATGTATCATTTAGTATGACCTCCTCAAAATTACCCACATTTGAATCAAAAGCTAACACCAAGCCAACCGATTGACTTGCTATGCTAGACTAGCTAAAAATGATTTCAAGATATTCACATAAGGACAAAGGTAAGAAAAAGGTTCTGGTCTAGCTTTGGACCCAAATGTCTGAATTCTTTGCCACCAAATATATTACTCTTGGGACAATATACCTATAAAGAAAACTGCTTTCATATTTAAAGAGCTGCTGACACCTCAAAGAAAACTTTGAAAAACATAATAATTAAATACAATTCAGCTTGCACTAGCTTGCATTCTAAATAGATTCTATAGATTTCTATTCCCCATCTTTTATTACAGAGGAAATGTGCACAAATACATGGTCTTTATCTATTAGAGTTCATCTGCCTGTATAGCTTACTCCCTACTTCATGTCATAATCCTCTGTTGTGACATCACAATCTGTTGCCATGGCAGTAACTGTGATGGCTCAAGCAGTACATTATGGCCTCAGGTGGGGAGAAAACAACAGGAACAGATGAACTCTTCAGGAGCAGAGATCCTGTTTTCATGCAGATGGCCTCAGTAATAAATAATGGGGAGGAAAAACACAGCACTAATGTGAAATATAAACTGAACTGTGTCTAAATACACCCATGGCACTTACTCGCGTACTCTTGTCTCTCTCGCTGTCCTCCCTAGATTTAGCCCTAAGTGTTAATCTGCCGCAGCAAACTGTACTCTATGTATGTATGTATGTAAGTATGTATGTTTGTGTGCCTCTGGTATACGCTTTTAGCTGAATGTTAACCAATGTAGCAACCAATTGTTTGATTTTCCTCTGTATACCTGATTAATTTGTTATTGTGATAACCTGCATGTTATCCTTCCTCTGTAACCCTTCCCCCAGGTTGCACCGGGAGACGAGCATCTTTTTGCTCTGTGTGCCTTTCCTGGTGAATCAAGTCAATAAATAAGTAAATAAATATTAAGTTTTGTTTAAGTTATCCTGAAGGCACCAGCTGCTCTTTAAATTATGTATCTGGATGCAAATGTGGTACCTAATTAGTGTTAAACATATTTAGTAAAACAGTGTTAAAGCAGCAGTACAATGAAATAGGGCAAAACAAAATTGACCATTACTTCACCATTAAATATTCCAGGCATCTTCCAGTTTTATGTGGTGCTAACAGTTTCTATTTGTACCAACATGTGAGTATTTTATAAATGTTTTAATCTAGTTCTTTCTCAAGAAAAGCAGATGGCCATCAGATTTGGTTATAAATACTACTGTAGATTCTTTATGAGTTGGAGTGGAGCAAATAAAAAAAAGCTCATGGTGCAGAGTGTAGGAGGTAAATGGAAAAATAATTTGACATGTGCTGAAATTTGTATTAATTGTGGCTGAAACTAGCTTTTTGAAAAAAAACTTCTTTTTTCATTTCATTGCTGCTTTAAATATGTCTGATAATGCTGCCTGTAACCCTTATTGATAAAAGTTCCTCTGTGTGAAACATAAGATGACGAAATTCAATAAAATCCATTTATTTCTGTAAATTCTGAAACTCAGGCTTGGCCGAAATGTGCCCATATGAACCACATCACCTCCTGGTCAGACAAACAATCAACCACTCAGTCAATCAATCAATCAATCATGGTCACTCAATCATCGAGGGAGGCAGTATAGCACAGTGGTTTAAGGCTCTGAGCTCCAAATCTGGTGACATCCAGCAGACCAGACCTGGGTCTGAATCTCACAGCTTCCCCTTGCATACTGTGTGACCCTAAGCAAGTCACTTAACTTCCCTGTGCTCCCAGGTCACACCTGTAAAAAAGCTTTCAGCTTAGTGTGCTACTCCTGGTTAAACAACTTAAAAAAAAAATCAATTTTCTGAGTCAGGCCATTCCTTATCCCTTGTATATAACTAAGTTTGCTGTTACTTTATACATGGATTTCTGGCTTTTGCATGGGAGCTGTTTTTTTCTGTTGTGCATCTGAGTACTTCACTAATACATTTACAGACAATTTAATAATTTAGTATTTTAGGAACACATTTTCTGCAAATGTGCAATAAATACAAATGTGGAACATGCGTAACTGTCTTATCAATTAGGCATTAAATGCTGCATTTAAATAGCCAGACTAGAGGAAAAAAAGGCGGCAGATATTTTTTGCTGCTGGCTTTCTGTATAGGTTAATAAGTATCACCATACTTGATTTCTGGAGCACATGGTAGTAGTTCTTGTTTGTGTGCTTGTTTCTTAAATTCACACAGTTCATTGGGTTCGCAGAATTAAACTGTTGAATTTGCCAGGGGTCATGTAACGACTTGGCTCTGGAAGCTAAATTGCAGGCCAAATCAGCTATGTCCTCAGAATGAAGCCTGGATTTCATTTCTGCAACATCTGCTTATTAACAGGGGAAAACTCAGTTTTAAAAATTGGGGGAGACTATCAGCAGACTCCTGTTACATTTTTAGGCACCAATGGTGTAGCTGCAGGCACCTGTTGTGGTCATGTGTACTCTTTTTTGCATTTAGTCAAGTTCAAAGGTACATTCAGTGTGAGTGATTTGTCTGCATGATGTCATTAATGATGTCTGTGATAGGGATTTTAGATCTGCCATTGGGATTCAGACCTACACAAGCCTGGGTTTGATCCCAATGGGGGAACATTTGTTCCTTCTCACTACAATTTATGTAGTATAGTGAGAGAGTTTAAGCAAGGTTTGAAGTTCTGTTTTATTGATAAGCTAAAAAGTTCCAGCTGAGACTTTCAGGTTTGAATGCAACTTGGAAAACATTACTTCAGATTGACAGACCATTCATTTCTACAATCCACTGCAGCTGTGTGTGTGTGTGTGTGTGTGTGTGTGTGTGTGTGTTGGAGGTCTGTACTCACTGCTGGATGTCCATTGCCACAGCATGCACTTCCTGTCAAGGAACCATAGTACATCAATAAAGCTACAGGCTACCAAGCAGTAGTAAGTAAGGAACCTGTGTTTGATCCCCACCATGCAACAGTTTCTTATTTCTCACTACAATTTATGTAGTGTAAGAGAAATTGTAAAATGTAATTTTTGATGTAAGTGATAGCATTTTAACAAGGTCTGAAGTTCTATGTTGCTGATAACTTCAAAAGTTCTAGCTCTGAGGTTTATATGCAACTTAGGAACTACTTCAAATTGACAGACTGTTCATTACAACCTTCCAGTGCAGCTGTGTGTGTGTGGAGGGAGGTATGTACTTACTGCTGGATGTCCTTGGCAACAGCATGCATCTCCTGTACAAGAGCTGAGTACAGAAGTAGAACTACAGGCTGCCAAGCAGTAGAGGGTAGGGCACCTGGGTTCACTCCTGACTGGAATATTTTGTTCTTTCTCACTGCAATTTATATAGTATGAGAGGAATTGTTAGCTGTCATTGCTAATGATAATGAAGACTTTCAGCAAGGTTTGAAGTTCTATATTAATATAACTTGAAAAGTTCCAGCTCAAACTTTGAAGAGTAAATGCAAATTGACAAACTGCTGGGTGTCCTTTGCCACATCATGCATTTCCAGTCTAGGAAGCTCACTACAGTGGTAGAGCTACAGGCTACCATGCAATGGAGAGCACAGGGCCTGGTTCGATCCCCAGAGTGGAACATTTTTGTCTTTCTTACTACAATTCATGTATCATGATAGAAAGTGTTAAATGTCATTGCTGATGTTAGTGATAGACTTTCAGCAAAGTATGAAGTTCTATATTGCTGATAACTTGAAAAATTCCAGCACAGACTGAGTTTTAAATGCAACTTGGGAAACACTACTTCAGATAGAAAGATTGTTAATTGGGAACATCCACTGTAGCTGTATATCAGGAGCTCTGCACTCACAGCATACATCTCCTGTCAAGGAAGCTTAGTGCAGCAGTAGAGCTACACTCTACTAAGCAGTAGAAGGCCTGGGTTCAATCCCCAGAGCTGAACAATTTTTTCTTTCTCACTATAATTTATAGATGCTGTCTCAGACCCCATCCACCAAGCCACTTCCCTTTCAATTGCCAGTGGAAGGTGGTCAGCTTTCTTTCTGGCCACAACATTATTTCATACAGACCCTCTTTGGCACCTTTAGTACCATTGGTACTTTGATATATGTTTGTGTGCAAATGCTTTCACAGCAAAGATTTTGTTATGAAGAACGGCATTTCAGAGGTGTGTCACTTCCAGGTCCAATGCAGCTCAGGCTGCAATGGGTTCAGTAGTGATAGACCAACGATCAATGAGGCTGATTGTGATGTGTTTTTCTGTTTTTGGGCACAAACTTCTTGTAGATGAAAGGAGCCAACTGCTCCATTCATAGAGCAGTTGGCTCCTTTCATTCTCATAAACCAGCCCTGCAGTCTTGAAGTTTGCAGCAAGACAGGTGTTTCGTGTTGGCAGCTTGCTCTCTAATGATTCTAGCTGTCCTGCAGTAGCTGCCTGGTAGAGTCTTTTGTATAACCCTATTGAGCACACCTCTTCCAGCTAAATGCAGCTGTGGTAAACTGCTTAGTCAGTGTGCAAAACAGCCCACCCCTGTGCTTGACCCTCATCTGGCAGTCCTTGGTTCCCTGCCCCATAGTAGTCTCTTGTTCTCATGAGTCTGTCATGCGAGGACCCATCTCTCATCTCAGGCTCAGCAAGCTTTCCTCCTAAATCTTCAGTTGGTCCATGACTGTGTCAGTCCATCATGCCATAACCCATCTCTCAGGGTCATCACATCCTGCCCTATGAGAGGACTGATGAGGAGGAAGGACTGGACTTGGCTGCCAAACTGCTACAGACAACACTGTGGCCATTAATCAGTGCTGCTGCTGTGCAAGGGAACTGCAATACTACTCCTGCTGCACACTGGAATACAAGGGCCGACTTTGACTGGAGGGGAGGTACACAGGAGTAGCTGACAGGGCAGCTTCAGCAGGCAGCAAGACAATTCCTGGCCCGTCACTCTCCCTGCCATACTCACCCACCAGTCCCAACTACCCTGCCCCAGTCATCACTCTGACTGTTTCCAGGCTCTCTGTCTAGAGTTTGCACTAGTGAGCCATTAACAGCTCTTAAATTTTTAAATGAGCCCACATGCTGGCCTGGGACAGCAGTCTCAGTCTCAGTTTCAGCGTTTGACTAACTCCTCTGCTAATACTGCCTGCCTGTGAGGGGAAGGGGTGTTCTGAGAAAGATGAGGCAGGCAGAAGAGGGAGAAAAACTTTTAAAATGTAGCCCCTTGGGCTTTGCAGGGCAATTATGTGGCTGTTGGTGGTGTTTACAGTGGGGCTACTTGCTTTAGGGAGACTCTGCTGGGTGTGCTGGGGTCATAGTGGTGCTGGCTACATGGAATATGCTAAGGGCTGTTGCTGCAGGTTACTGGGGATACTGGCTACCGAGGGAAGGGTTTACTGACACAGGGGTTACCGATGTGTTCTGGGGGAAGTGATGGGAATACAGGCACAGGGGCCACTGGTGTGGGCTTAGTGGCCAGAATAAATAATCCCCCCATTATGTACCCTGAGCCACCTGGCTGTACACCACTGTTCCCCTGAGCTCCCTATGGGCCTTGAGAGGTCCCCAAGCACATGCTATGCACCCATGTATGCCCCCTGGGGGTCTCAAACCTATTTTCTGTAAAGTTCCAATGCTAGGGACCTACACAGGAAGTCAGTGGAAGACCAGAATACTGAAGAACCACAGGTAACATTGGTGTCCTTGCAACATATAATGTAGCAAATGCCTAAATACCCAAAGCCACTAAACAACAAATCTGATTGCTTTTCTCAATGACTGCAAACTGTTGAGTAGCAGGTAGAGACCCAGCATATGGAGGTCGTAGGGGCAGCAAACATGGTAGGTCAGGTGCTCGATCGATTGGCAGACCTGGTGAAGGAGAAAGTGTGGGCAGTTGAAGATTGGACTGTAAGGTAAGTCACTCAGCTCACCAAAATGATGTGGGGTGTGGGGCTGAATGCACCTCCATGTTCATATTATGCTCTGTGTTAATATTGTGTACATGTTGCAGGCTGTAGGGGTTAAATATAGTTCTGTGTTCATATTGTGCTCTGTGTTAATATTGTGCACATATTGTTGCAGAGTACAGTTGTGGAAGTGATATGTGTGTGTGTGTGTGTGTGTGTGTGTGTGTGTGTGTGTGTGTGTAGGAGTGCTGCTGTACATTGATGTAGCAGGCCATGGTCTGAGAGGAGGGGAGTCCACAGGAGGTAACTGTGGTGGGGGGGGTAGAGACCTTTGCAGCAGAGTGGAGACAGAGGAAAGGGTAGATCACAGAACTGGGTCAGTTGGGAGTGAAACACATTGCTGCAGAGGGAAGAAGTGTTAGGGAGATGACAGGAGAAGTCAGTGTGTGTGTGTGTGTATCCAGGCACCGTTGCAGCAGAGGTGGGGACAGAAGCATGTACAACTCAGGAGGTGTGTGTGTGTGTGTATGTGTGTGTGTGTGGCCGGGCTGGAGATAGAGGAAAGGTGGGGAGGACACAGCAGGGGAGCCAGAAGCTATGGCAGCAAATGAACAGTGAAGGTGTAGTGAAATGGGAGAAACGTGGTTGTAGGGACTGGCTGAAACTAGAGCAGCAAAATGGGTTGGGAGAAAAGGGGACGCCACTGGAGGGGAAGGGGGTGGCCTATATAACACTGGTGAGAGGGAAGCAAGTGTAAGCCCCCCAGTGCTGTTGGGCTTACCTTATTGCCTCCTGCTTTCCCTGTTGCCCCAATCAGCTCACCACCACCTTGGCCCGAGTCCTGGTATCCCTGAGCTCCCTGTCCAGCCCCCTAATGTTTCCTGTCAGTTTGGGTCTGGAGGAGCAAATGGCATGGAACCGCTGTGCAGCTCACAGCATGAATGTGTGAGCGGCAGTCCGTGCATGCATAGTAGCACATTTCAATTTTCCTGCCACTGTGGTGGCAAAGTAAAAGCCTCTCTGGTGCTCCTGTACCCCAGAATGGGTAAATTGGGGTCTGAAGACACGGAGGAGGCGCTTGGAAACCTAAAGTTGTTTTTGTTTAAGAGTGACAATGAGCACTATGAGCTGGTCATAAATAATAAGGGCACCTGAATATTAATGAACTGCCCTGCCTGTCAACTGGGGACTATGTAGAATGAAGGCAGTGACAGGCAGGGGGAAGTGAATTAAGTTGGAACTCTGCATTTGGGTGAGGGGGCAGAGGGGATATTCTGGGACTGAGGGACAGTTCATGGACAAAAGTGTTTGTGCTGGCTGCCCCAGGACTGGAAAGTGGGGTCACTGTATAAACTGTTGGGACTGCATCATATTAGCAACCTCTAACCCTCTGGCACAGCCAATTGGAAGGCAAGAATTTTTTTACAGAAACTTGTGGGACAGGCAAAGGACTTTTGGGAGAAAAAGGGACATTTCTTGGTGCCCAAATTAAGGATCAACAGGGAGTCAAATGAGAGAATGAATATTAATTTGTTCAGTGGAACAACTGCTGCAGCCAATGGGAAGGGGCTGCTGGGAAACTAATAAAAAAGGACTGTTTTGCCTGCCAAAGGGGATTCCTGGAGTGATCAGCCAGAGAGTGAAGAGAGAAAAGAGATTGCTGTGGGCTTGCTAGCCCTGAAGGCCTGCCTGTTTGCCCAAAGGCCTTGTCTGGCCCCAGGATTGGACAAGCTGCAGAGTCTCTGGAGAATTAGATAGCCCGTGGGAAAAGGAACTGGACTGTGGGAGAGGTTCCCAGGGTGAGATTTGAACCTGCATCTAAATGTGTTTGCTGCTGAGAATTTGGAAGTTGCTGCTGAGATTTGAACTGCGGCTGCTCAAGGAAAGCTTGGAGGTTCCGCAGCTGGAGAGAGAGACTTTTGAGATTTGCTCCCCATAGAAGAAATGGACTGTCCTGCAGTGCAGAAAGAGCACTAGGAGTGGGCAGCTGGAAAGCAGAAACTGTAAAGGTTGCAGTCTAAAACAACAATATCTGCAGCTGATAATACAGCGACCTGCAAGCTGTGTTTCCCTTTTCTGCAGCTGAGAAGAGTGCATGCAGGCATCAGTCTGGGGGACTACCAGCCTGCTGTGTACCCAGACTGAAGAAGAGACCACCAGAGAGGAAGATGTTGAGAGGCCTGCCAGGTGAACACCGCATATAAAGGCCCCTGAGGTGAAGATTGGAAAGGCCTGGCAGGTGAAGACTAGCTTTCATCATTTCTTCAGCCAACTCCTGCTGTGTTGCACCACAACTCCTGATATCAGCATGGTACCGTGCAGCAAGTTTCTGCTACCCCCTTTGAACCATACCTCTCAACTGTCCCTGATTTTGCCTCAGAATTTTACTCTGTCCCTCCTAAAAATTGTGTTTCTGTGACCAAACTGTGGGGGTTATAAGCACAAAATGATGTCAAACATTAAAGTTACAGACTTGTTCTTCCTTAAATAATGCATGTTACTGCAAGCCCTTTATTCGACCAGCTTCCTGAAGGGATATCTCCAATTTTGAAGAAGTGTCCCTGATTTTGGTCCTTTGTCCCTGATTTTTTTAAGCCTTGTCCCTGATTTATAAGGCAGAAGGTTGAGAGGTATGCTTTGAACTGTGGAACTGTAAGTACCCCGGGCTGTAGCTTTGGGGAGTCTTTATTTAACTAGCTAGCTAGTCAGAGAAAAATTAAAGGGGGTTAAATCCTGGACAAGTCTGCGCCAAGATTAAAGCTGCTACCATACTGTTTAAAATATTTTGGCCCCAACGAGATATCCCCAGCATCTTCTACATGGCGGTGTGGTACCCACCCAAGGAACTTTATAGAGATTTGGGCAGTTGCCATTGGGAAGCTGGGTGCACCCATAAGTGGGAGGTGGAGATTGTGAAGGGTTAAAGTATTTCCACAAGTGTTAATGTTGTTGTCCTATTTTGTCTCTCTGTTCTTCCTTCCCTCAAAATAAAAACTGTTAGTTGTTAATGTTATATTCTGGTACATCAAAGCCATTTAAATGAGACATGCTTAAGCGGGATGGCCGCTTAAGCGAGTTGCACCTGGAGGAACTGACTTTGCACAGTGCTAACTACAGTGTCTTCACAATGCTTAAAAGGATATTACTTTGATGCCTGCCACCACTTTATCGAGATGCCTGAGAGTCGTTTTTGCTGATTACAGCCAGTCACTGAACACTTTGTGAGATTACAGTAACAGTGTAATTGGTTGTAATCAGCTATGAGTTGTTAGCAATCTCTTAGCTCTTTAAATCAGACATGTGGATAGCTGTCAGATCTGTTCTCTTTGATGCACTTACCTCTGTGCTGCAGTCATGTCTGTGCTCCCAAGAAACGAGCTGACACTCACTGAAGGGGTGCAGGTAACTGAAGCCCTCGGTAACCCAATTCACTCACTGTTCTCTGTTGCAGCGGAATTCAAAATTTCCAAAAGTCCAACCAGCTGCATCAGTGAAAACTGAGAGGCTATTGTGGCTGAGCGGCACTCCAACTCTTAAAGGAAAACTGCACTCTCATATCTTCTAAATGTTATTTGTTTCCATGTCAACAGACAACTCTTTTCATGTAGCTGTTAAAGATGTATGCAACTGCTTCAGTAAGTTTTCATACTTCATACTAGGCCCTGTCACTCTCCTGGGAGGGTCCATTTCATGGCTGTTGAAATCTCCTTGTCCCTGAGAACTGCATTAGCATATGAGAACATGATGTCAGATCAGCCATTTATGGCATGTATCTCTATGCTAAAATAACAAATACCCTGCAAAAACTATCTGGAAACTTATAAACTGAATGGAGTTTTAAGGGGAAAAAACTGCATTACAACTCAGATGACTTGTAAAACTTACTTAAGGTAAATGTGGTATTTCACAGCTTCTTGTAGCTTGGTTCTTTTAAAACTACTTAAGCAGACAGGCATACTGGGGAGTTTAAAGGTTGATTATGCATCACATATGGTAATGCAGCTATTAGGGACAATGAGATTTCAACAACCATGAAATGGGCCCTTCCAGGACAGTGACAGGGCCTAGTATGAAGTGTGAAAACTAACTGAAGCAGATGCATACATCTTTAACAGCTACATGAAAAGAGTTGTCTGTTGACATGGAAGCAAATGACATTTAGAAGATATGAGGGTACAGTTTTCTTTTAACTCCAGCTGCAAATGGAAGACAGAGGGCAAGGACACTGAGGTCGATGATGCCCTGCTCATATGGTTTTCACAGGCACTCACAAAGGGTGCACAGATTTTGGGGCCAATGCTTAAGGCCAGGGCTGTGGGTTTGGCCACACAAATGGGCCATGATAGCTTTGAGGCTACAGATGGTTGGTTGTCCAGGCAGAAGCAGCGGCATCAGATCGTGTTCAAGAGAGAACGTGAGGAGAAACAAGATGTCGATGCAAATGCTACTAACAACTGGACTACTGGTGTTTAGTTTAGTTTATTTAACACATTGCAGCAAACACCCAAAGAATGGGGGTAGCTGAAATTGTATGCAACAAGTAATCACAAAAATATACAAATGCACATTTTTTAAAATAATGCCAAAACAATAAAAAAGAAATTTCTACTACACAAAATATACTCAAATAAATAATATTAGGTCATTTAAAAATCTCTTGAAAAAAGATGTCTGATATTTGGTTGTTCTGAACACTGGTTTTCTCTATCTAACCTGTTTTCTAATCCATAGACTGCAACCTCTCTAGGAGGTAACAGTGTATACAATTTATGTTGGGGATTACACATTTTATAAAACAATTTCTTTGACATTTCTATTCTTCTCTCATCAAACCTTACCAACTTGCAAATCTTCAGAGCGTCATTATATGACATTTCGCTACCTAAAATAATCTGGTGGGCTCTCTTCTGAATTCTCTCAATCTCTTCACTTTCTACCTTAGTTAACCCAGCATCCCATAGTGTAGCCCCATACTCCAAGATGGGGTGAACAACAGTACAGAAACAATACATTAAATCATCCTAGATCACACCTGCTCTCTTTTACATTGTCAGAAAGTACACTCGGGAATTTCCTTTCTTAACCATCTCAGCCACTTGTTCTTTCCAGCCAAAATCACTTTGAATTTTTAAACCTAACAGTTTAACATTCTTTACCACTTTCACCATAGTACCCCAAACATAAGAGGAGGAGGTAACTCTACCTTATTAGTTTTCCCAAATCTAGTCGCTTGTGTTTTTGTCTGGATTTATCTGCATCTTATTACACTGGGTCCAAGCTTCGATTTTTTTTAAGTCTTCCTGTATAGTACTTTGAGTTAATTCCTCAGATCTATCAATAACAGACATGTCGTCCACATATTTAATACAGGACCCCTTTGTATGTAGATCGTTAATCATAATAAGAAAAATAATAGGTCCCAACTTAGTACCCTGTGGAACCCTCCCCCCCCCATACAAATAATCACATTCTGACTTCCACCCCTCTTTCTCAGTTCACTGTGACCTTCCTTCAAGAAAGTCCTGGATCCAACTAACTATACAGGCAGGAACAGCCAAAGCTTGTAATTTGTCTACTAAGATGTTATGTGCTACCAAATCAAAAGCTTTCCTATAGTCAGCTAGTGCCGCTCTTACCATTTCACCATTCTCCCATGACTTCATACAAAACTCCTGGAATTTCAATAAAGCTAATGTAGTGGAATTCCCTTTTAAGGAACCAAATGTATTGGGATCCATATACTGACTCACAATTTCTAATAACCGATTGGTAACAAATTCCTCACATAATTTAGATATGACACAAGTTAATGAAGTGGGTCTAAAATCCTTGTTAACATCGCATGGCATATTTACTTTAGGTAATGGTAATACCTGGGACTGTTTCCATTGATTTGGAATTTTTCCCCAACAACACGGATTTATTAAACAAATTACAAATCCAGGGTGCTATCAAATCTGTGCCCTCGTGCCAAATGCAGTTAGGTATGTCATCTGGTCCTACTGCTTTATTTACCTTCAACCATTTTAGAGCTTTTGCTACATCCTTGACTGACACTATATATTTATCAGTGACCACCCACAATTCTCCCTCACTTTTCTTCAAGGGTTCTAGCCCTTTACTAACTTCACACAATGCTCTATTAAACTCCTGCACAAATTGCTTCTCTTTATCATCTCCCTCAAAATCACAATTAATAGCCCACTTATCTACTGTACCTGTTCCTCCTTATTGTTACTTTGAATAATAGTCTTTGTGGTTTTCTACCATTTTTTGGATCAGATTTGCATAAACCATTGACCTTTTTTACGTAAAAATCCTTTTGCCTTAGCTTCTGGCAGGCTATCAACTGGTAGATGTATAGAACACCGATGAAACAGAGTTGTTTTTCATGGTTACCCTGATCATAGGCATGCCATGAAACACATTGAACTGATAATCGGGAAGAAGGCAAAAGACAGAATTTCAGTCTTATATTGTGCTAATCGGGCGGGAATGAAAAGAGTAAGCTGTTAGTGATAGGCAAAAGCAAATGTTCCCATTGTATGCTGAAGGACTTAAAGACCTCACCAGTCGCTTACACCAGCTCTTCAAATACCTGGATGACTGGTCATATTTTCCAGGAGTGGCTGTTGTCATGGGATGCAGAGCTGCACAGAAAGCAGAGAAAGGTCTTGTTTGTGGACAACTGCTCTGCACATCCACATGAACTCGCAAGATGTCTGAAATTTATAATGCTCATGTTTTTCCCCTCCCAACACAACCAGCATCTTATAGCCCATGGGCATCATAAAAAATATAAAAGGGCATTACAGGTCCTATGTTGTGGGAAAGATACTACACACAAGCGGCAAGGGTGAGTCTGTCCATGCTGCCAAAATCACTCGGAAAGTAAATCTGCTCGATGCAATTTACATGTTGCATATGGCATGGCAGTCAGTTAAATCTTCAACAATTGAGAATTGGTTTGAGAAAGCTGGGATCTGCACCAGTTCCAGGTCTCGGGGTGAGATCAATGTTACAGGGTTGGAGGATGCAGCCATCCTGGTGTTTATGACTGCTGAGACTTTTAACGAATTTGTTGAGATGGACTCCACTGAGCCCATGATCAGTGAGCTCTCTGATGCTGATGCTGATGTTGTCAGTGCCATGGTGAAAAGTGGGAAGTTGAATAAGGATGACACAGAAACAGAGAACACACAGGAGGAGGATGCAACAGTTGGTATGAATGAGACACTAGTGAACTGCAATCAGTGATGTTGTGGTGCCAGCAGTACAGTCAGACCTCAACGTGGGAATCACTGTTTGATGCCAAGAAAACCATACTGTCACTTGCTTAGAACCAGAAACGTCAGAAGACAATCACCAATTTTTTTCAGTCCCACTTCATCCAGTGCACTGTGTACCTCAACAAGCTTCAGTTCACAATATGCCACCGCATCCCATGGTGCACTGGATGTTGTTGATGAGGAAACCCAGACTGCGTCCTGCTACCTCATCGCACAGTCTACCGATCTTCTGTTGGGAGATTAGTTCACTCTTGGAGAAGTTTATTCAGAAGAGAGAGTGTACACAATGCTGTAAACATGCACAAAAAGTTCTGTAATGAGCACAGCACTTATGTAGCATAAGCACCAACATCGGCAAAGAAAAAAAAAATAAATAAAAATGACTTGTGCCAATGACACTCACTCCCCCTTATCTACAAAATCAAAACTAAAAAAAAAAAGCCAAAGAAGCAAAAAGAAGCACATGATTAGGTGCACATATATTTGCCAGCTAATAAACATCTGTTAGTCAACAGAAACCTTGACTTCGGTTTTCTGGGACGGCCACTTAAACAGGACGGTTGGCCTTCCTCCCAGCCGTCCTGCTTAGGTGGCTTCTACTGTACTGTGACTCATTGTGAAAAGGGGAAATTGTTATTGTGTGGGGAAGGTATGGTGGGGGCAGTTACTGTGTTTTCCTTGGGGGTGTTAACCTGCAATTTATCCACAGACATTCCCTATCACTACCCCAGGCAGAGGCACCACTCATACTTATTATTCCAGTACCACTTATCTGCCAGAGAACCTAGGCCGGCCCCCTCGAGGTGTGTCTAGGGAAGACTCGAGGGCCATGGATACAGCCGAGGTGAGTCAGAGGGGCTGTTACACAAAACATGGGGAGGGGAGAGCTAGTATGAAGAATAGTGCAGCCACTGCTCCGAAACTGGGAAGCTGTTGCACAGAGTTGTGTTGCACAGGCAACACCTTGTGATGGGCTGAGGAGCCTTCCCTCACAAGGGGCTGACGTAAGAAGTGGGTTGCCATGAAAACAATGGGTTTTGAAATATCTCCACTACTCCGTTTATTTCATTTCTAAAGGGACCTGCATGGATAAGGATACAATTTCACAATCACAAAAAGGGACATTCATTAACAAAAAAAACAAACAAACAAAAAAAAAAACCTGCGGTAATGAAGACAATTTTGCTGTTATAACTGTTGTTATCTATTTGTTAATTTTTGCCTCTATGCTGTTTATACCTGAAAACTACACAGCAAGTACAACCAAGCAAACATTTGGCATTGACAAATGCTTGTTTAGCATGCAATCGTGCTTCAGGAAAGCAACCAAAAGCTTCATTTGTTGTTTTAACTAAGTCACATGATCCTCAGAAGCAAACTTCGTTTTCTGCCTCCTTTTCTTCAAGACAGTTGGCAGACTGTACAGTGCATGGAGGCTTCACATTTCTTAGCATTTCATTCAAGCAGTGTTAGCAGAAGCAACACCCCTTTCTTGTAGATCTGAGCAATCTAATATTGAAAGGTTCCATGTGATATCAACAACTATAATATGGTGAACGTCAAAACAGCAAAAATAAAATAGTGACTGCAATATAGGTGACCGCATAGTGCGGCGACTAACAATGTCGGCTAGTTTAGCACTACCAGCAATGAAATATGAGATCTCCCATAACCTGCCTTGCACCTACATCCCCTGCATCAGCAGCATGGTTGTGTGACTTCTTTACATACATGACAGCATCTCCAGAAGTGTGAAACTGGCAGTATAGCCTAGATAGCTCCTTGGCACATTTACTGTATCTGTGCAGAGGGACAACGTTTTATATGGAATTTGAACTGTTTTTATACTTTACATTGTATGTTTGACAACAATTGTGTGTTCTAAGTTACCTTGTAATATCGCGAGGTTTTGGAGCCCTAGCTGCACTAGGAGAGGAGTCATGGTCTCTGTGGCAACAGCCCAGACCTAAAACTCAGCTGTTAAACTTTATTTTATTTAAAATTGATACCTGAGGGGTTCTTATCCCTAACTTACCACTGTCATTGCCTTAAATGCAAATTGTTGCAAAAAACTAGGAGCGAGTGATTTTCCTGACATCTTGAGGCTACTTCCGGGTAGCACTCTGTATTTAAACAGCCCTGCAGTGAGCAGGGCAAGCGCGCAAAGACACACGTATCGCGTGTCACGCATGTCAAGAGTGTAAAGAATGAGGCCTTTACAAATAAATCTCTAAATCTGTAAGTATATTAAAAATCATATACGTAGAAGTTAATACATAAATACCATGGCTGACTTAATTGCACTAGGAATTGTACCGGAGGTTACAAAACAGCAAAAGGCACCAGAAATTGTCTCCAAGAGTGATATAATAATAACCCTAGATGGAGAAACAGGTCTTAAATGTAATACATGCCTGATGTATGCATTATTTATAAATCTACCTCAATGTCCTTTGTTTATTTGTGACAAATGCATAAACAATAGTGTCCTAAGAGAAGACATAGACGATTTCCATAGGAGGCTGTCAGTTATTGAACGCTGCCAAGAGAACCAAAGTCAGTTGCCAACAAATATTTGTCTAAATAACAGAGAAGAAAATTTAGGCACTAGTAAATGTGATTGTGTTTTAGAAACACCGGGAAATGATGGAACCTATGAGAAGAGAAAAAGACACGAGTCTCTTAATAATAGTTCAAACAGTGAGGTTGATGAATGGACCACAGTTACCATAGGCCATAAATCTAAACTTAGAAGGAGAGAAATAGATCACAATATTAGTCTTTCAAATAGATTTGATACACTAATCGAATTAGACAAACCAGATTCGAGGCAGAAATAGGACCCGATGAAATTAATAATGGACAAAAGTACCAAACTGATTTAAATGGCACTTTGTGTGACAATGAACCTATTGGGAATAGGCCTTTAGTATTGGGTTCCAAGTCATACAGCATTAACCTGAGTAAAATAGGACCTGCTATAGTAAGAGCTCAGTCTATTTCGGAGAATGGGAGTACAACAGATGATATTGAAGAACTAGACAAAGTAAGCAGACACTTTTTTGTGTTGGGGGATTCATTAGTTAAATATGCTGATAAAATTGTATGCAGATCGGATAAGCATAACATTACATGTTCTTCCTTTAGGGGTGCTGGCATTAAGGACATAGATAAAATGTGTCCAGATATTTTATCAAACTCAGGTCACAATCCCCTGGTCATCTTACATGTGGGTACAAATGACTTGAAGAAATTTAGTATTGAAGAAATCAAGCAGGACTTCATAAACATCAGTAAAACATTATCGAAATTAAATTGTGAAGTATGGTTTTCTGAGATTCTCCCAGTCCCTAGGGCAAATTATTACACCACATGTAAGATTAAAGCCATAAATGAATGGCTAAGAAAATGGACCCTAAATGAAGATTACAAAACCATTCCTCACTGGGAAAACTTCAATAACACTTTGTCACTATTTAGTTGGGACGGTCTGCATCTAAGTCGCCAGGGCACTTATAAACTGGGCACAGCATTTGAAAAAATTATCTTGAATAATTTAAACTAGATTTTAAGGGGGAAGAGGGCTCAAATATTAAGCTCCCTTATGTCATCAAACCAAAAATTGCTCCAATTTCAAAAAGAAATAGTACTAATAAACTGAAAATTTGGCTTATTAATGCAAGAAGCCTAAATAACAACAAATTAAGCGAACTCAAAATTCGAGCTAAACAACAGAAGGTGGATATTATATATGTAACAGAGACCTGGTGGGATGAAAGAAATAATTGGTCAAACAACATGCAAGGTTTTCAACTTTATAACATAAACCGTGAAAGTAAAAAGGGGGGTGGTGTATGCTGCTATGTGTCTATGTTAATATCCAGCCAGGAAATTACAGTAAATAAACATATGGAGAATGCACCTGAAAATCTATGGTTAAGTTTAGCTTTTCCCCATTCATCAAAAATTAATTTAGGGATATGTTATAGACCACCTAACAGTAATAACATCCTAAATAATAATCTCCTGGATGAGATTAATAAAATAGCCAATTTAGGTGACTTTTTGATTTTGGGGGACTTTAACACCCCAGGCATTTCATGGACAGAACACAAAGAGAGTACAGTATTCGAAAAAGCATTAATCGACATTATAACTACTCAAGGATATTATCAACTGGTCGAAGCCCCAACTAGGGGATTTAATATTTTGGATCTTGCTATTACAAACTCTATAGGTAGGATCTGTAAAATTGACATCTTACCACATTTGGGAAATATTGACCATAATATAGTTGAATGTACTATACATACTGATAGTTTCCAAACTAGTAAATGTACTTTAGCTTTTGATTATAAAAAAACTGACTGGAACAATATTAAGAATGTTTTTGGAAACTTAGACTGGGGGAAAGTCTTTTGTAAATTAGGAGTAAATTCTATGTGGGAGGATTTAAAAAATAAATTACAATCACTTATAACAAAATTGGTTCCCACACGTAAAATTTATAATAGTAAGGCATTTATTCCTCACTGGTTCAGCAAAGATATTAAAAAACAAATCAGGAAGAAAAATAAAGCTTTTAAAAAATACAAAAATCTTTCTTCAGATTTAAATCTTATCAAATATAAAAAAACAGCAGCGTTTGCTTAAAACTGTTATTAAGAAAGGTAAGATTAATTTTGAAAATAAACTAGCGATAAACAAAAATCTGAAGGCATTTTATGTATATATAAATAATAACAAACAAAGCAAAAGGATTTCCTCTGTAAGAATTAACGGTAAAACTATAAAAAATAATAAAGAAATAGCTGATAGGTTTAACGAGTATTTTGTTACTACTTATCAGGTACCCAATGCTAAAATAAAAAATAATATAGGTATAAATAACTCTGATCCTATCTATATTTGCCATGAATCAGTAAAATTCGAACTGTCTAAAATAAAACCATCCTCTTCCTCAGAATCTGATAACATTGACTCTATTGTTTGGAAAAATCTTGCTGACGTCTTAGTTGAGCCTTTGACATTAATATTCAATAAATCTATCTCTACTGGCGATATTCCCCTTGATTTGAAAAAAGCTGTAGTTGTACCCATTCTTAAAAAAGGTGATAAATCATGTTTATCAAATTATAGGCCCATTAGCTTGATGCCAGTTTGTTGCAAAGTTTTGGAAAGATTGATTAAAATCAGTATTGAAAAAGATATGTTAAGGTTGAAATTACAAGATATTACTCAGCATGGTTTTAAAAAAGGACTTTCTTGTAACACTAACCTATTGGCCTTTTATAACTTTATTAGTGTAAATTTGGACAGAGGTAAACCCATGGATGTTATTTATCTGGACTTGGGAAAAGCTTTTGACACTGTGCCCCATCATAAGCTAATAAACAAACTGATAAAACTTGGTATAAATAAAACTATAATAAAGTGGATTGAAAATTGGTTGTCAGATAGAATACAGAGAGTGCGTATTAATGGTGTGCTCTCGGAGGAGGGGGAGGTGGCTAGTGGGGTTCCCCAGGGCTCCATGCTGGGTCCATTACTGTTTGGATTGTATATCAGTGATATGAATGATGGGGTTAACTCACTAACTAAATTACGCCGATGATACCAAATAGTAGGTAGTCAAACTACTGGTGATTTTGAAGAACTAAAAAATAGCCTAAGCATAATAGAAAAATGGGGTAAAATAAATGGTATGAAATTTAACGAAAAAAAGTGTTCAGTGATTAATTTTGGAAAAAATAACCCAAAGTATTCCTACTACTTAAATAATAAGAAGCTAAAAAGTAGCAAATTAGAAAAAGATCTGGGTATTTGGATAGATCCAAAATTATCCTCTAACATGCATATATCCAAAATGATAGGCAAATGTAATGGTATTATTTATTCACTGAAAAAAGGATTCATATCAAGAAACAAAGAGTGTTTGCTCAAACTTTATAAAACTTATGTACTCCCCCTACTGGATTATGGTTCCCCTATATGGAACCCATATTTAAAGAAAGACATACTCAAAGTTGAAAGAGTCCAAAGACGTTTAACCAGATCTATAAAAGGTTTACAGAATAGGGTATATGAAGACAGATTACTAGTACTAAATCTGTATCCCTTGGAACTCAGGCGAATTAGAGGTGATTTACTATTTCTGTACTACATCTTGGAAGATGTAACATTAATGGAGCAATGTAATATTGTAAGGAACCATAAAACTTTTATCTCATGATCTCATGATAAATTTTTATAAATATTTCCAAAACAAGTAGACACTTAAATTTTTTTGTTTCTAGAGCTTCCCATGTATGGAATAGTCTCCCTAAACATGTGGCAGAAGCAACTACTTTTGACTCCTTCAAAAGGGAGTTGGATGCATATTTGCTTTTAAATGATAAACATTATACTAATAAATAAACCCACTAGGAGTGGGAGACAATTAAATGGACCTCGGCCTACTTTGTCTAAATCTACCAAGTTACCAAGTTAGAGGTTAGGTGAATGAGCTTGGCACATCCAGTAGACCAGACCTGAGTTTGATTCTCACAACCTCCACTTGCATACTGTGTGACTCTAAACCAGTCACTTAACCACCCAGCACTCCCAGGTCACCCCTGAAAACAGGCACTTGTGCCTAGTGGGCCTTAACCAGTTACCAAAGACTAAAATTAAAAAAAATTAAAAAAATCCTCGCACAGCACTTCAATCTATGGGATTCAACGCATCACCAGTATACCTTTTCCAGCCGCTCCTTATCCTGGCGATAAAGAAATCCTCCATACAGCAGGAGCTGCTAGCCCTTCTGAGACACCAGGTATTCCAAAGCAGCCATTACAACTAGTTACCTACTACTAATTGGGCCCTTTTATAGACGTGGGGGGCTGAACCCCCCCATACCCCCTGCTATTCCTAAATATCTAACACTGAGGTGCTATTTGATTGGGGGGGTAGGCTACAACTCAAGATTGCCATACTAGTGTTCACCTTATTTGTGCTGCCGCCATTAGTTGCCGGTCGGCATTTATTCATGGTCGCCGTTTCAGCAGTCGCGTTAAGTTAGTCGGCGTTATTGTGTCACCGTAATTACTTCACTGTTATCATGTGCTACCATATTGAAAGACAATGCAATTGTGACATAACAGTACAAAGAACTTCTTACTGCTGTGGAGTGCATGCTGCAGAAAAGAACTAGGGTTCCTCTGCAAGCACACAATGTAGAATCATACCGTACCTGGAACAATCTCACTGGGGATGCTAGATGCTTTGGACTCGAGTCTTAAAGAGCCCTTAGAATGACACAAGCTGCCACCAAAGGCAGCTTGCATCAAAGTCATGTGCGCCAGGGATCCTGCTCCCGATGCTGTATTGGGCAGGGTCCTGGCAGCAAAGTCTCATGGCTTGCAGCAGCCTGGCAATGCGCCAAGCAGAGGTGCATCCTGAGGGTCTGCAAGGCTGTGGGGTGGCTGTCGCCACTCTAGCTAGTCCCTGGTGGCTTTGCCCCCTCCCTGATCCCGATATGTCCCCTTTATATATAATAATGCTGCTCTTATCCCTGGTTGATTTGGGTCCCCTCCCAATCCCCCATGTGTCACTGTTTTCATTCCTACAATGACTTTTTCCGAGGGTTTAGCGCAGCCCGACTTATCACTGGCCCCTTCCCGAAGAGAAGAGCTGGAGACACCTCTCACCTCTGTGTCGGTGTTGACTCAACCGTCACAGAGGGTAATGTCAAGTGCACATGCCATTGGGCGCCACTTTACATTACCGCCAGTGACAGCTGCTGCGGCACCAGCTACGGAGGTGAGAGGAGGGTTGTGGCAGCTCTTCTTGGGAAAGGGAGAGCGGGGTAGGGCACTACCTGCTGGGGTGGGGGGGCCACTAAACCACCAGGAGGGTCATTATTAGATATTATAAAATGGGGACATAGGGATTGGGGAGGGGATGCAAATCAACCAGGGATGGGGCTGCATTATTATATTATATAATGGGGACATCGGGATTGGGAGGGGGCCACTATACCACCAGTAAAGGAGAGATTAAGTATATTAATCTCACCGGTGACATCGGGGTTCGTGGGGGCACTAAACCACCAAGGATGGATGATATATTTATCTGTTTAACTATTTCATAATGGGTGACATTGGGGCTGGGGAGGGGGACAGAGGCACATTGCTGCAATGGTCAACTCTCCCAGAGGAGACGTTGCTAAGTACCCTTAGACCAGCCCTGGCTGGTCTAAGGATACTTAAAATTCCCCCTCCGGAAGAGTTCTGAGAATCGCATTCGTGGGGCTGTGGCAGCTTTGCATCTGCCACATGCCCCCTAGCACCTTGTCACAGCTCATTTCTGGGTGCAGGGGTGATGCAAGCCCCGTTTAGGGCAGGCAGCCTGCAGTTGATGCAGGATGCCTTTGAGAATCGCTCCCGGCGCATTTGTATGCACAAGGGGCACTTTGTACCATTCTTTGTGGCATAAGCCCCTTGCATCCTGCCGAGAGCTTTGAGAATTGGGCCCCTTATTGTGGCCAGCTCCATTCTGTCACTTATACATTATTGGCTCCCAGTCTATGCAGCTGTCTGTGATGTGGTACTAAACAGAGTAAAGCTGATCTGTAATAAGGCGTGCCGCTTTGTACTTGGTGCAGATAATTGCACTCACAGTTGTACCCTGTATGCACTCACTAACTGCCTACCTTTACTCAGCAGAATAAAGTTCCAGACCTGTTAGCCAAAAAGGCACTTTTGGGTCTAACATCCCCTGCTTTAACAAATTTCTTCTGCACTGCCTCCAACCAATACAACACTAGGAACATTGCCAGGAATGTCCTTAAGCCTCCTTTCCAGCATACTCAGCTAGGCAAGTGGTCATTTGCTGTCAGGGCTGCTAAGCTGGTTAAATGACTTGCCTGATACACTGCTGAATCTCCCAAAGTTTAATCAGTTTAAGAGATCTTCATGGTCTGCCTTCGCAGTCCAATGTAATTTAAGTTTTACTCAGTTTCTCTCTGTCCATAACCTGTGGCTTTTTATATAACAATCTACATGGAGTTTTCTCAAGACTATGTAATTATTTAAGTCATTTGAGCCTGACTCAGCTGCATTTCCTTTGGAACTGCTTATTGTAATTTTTTTGTGACTATGTATTTGATGTGGAATCCGAGCTGGATAGTCATATGGGAAACCTGGTTCCAAAGGGACTTTAGGTATCTTGCTCAACAGTCCATCAGGGAGAAGGTACATCACAGAGGTGATAAACTTGTACTCTAGGGAGGGAGGACCACAATGCATTGCTTTGTAGTGCATCCTGAGGCCATCCTGTGATCTGGGTTTAGTGAGATCTGATAGGAGACCTCTGCCTTTGCAGTGGAGGTCGGTTGCCATAGCATGTGAGGAGTGGGAATCAAGATCGGGACCTTGGAAAAGAGGAAAAAAGGAAAAAAAGAAACATCTGGCAAAAGGGACATCTGACCACAGCAACAAAAGAAATTCCATTTTCCACAATAAAACTTTAACAACATGCCTTTATGTAGCATAACCAGTTACATGATACACAACCAGTAAAAGCACCTTTCCGGCAGCTGTATTTAACTGTAGTCAGAGTTCAAAGGATGAGGTGTCTCTGGGTTTGTGGCATGGTGCAGGCCCAAAACCAATGTTCAAGAGAAGAAAAAAGCAGTGTTGCACTCACCCCATTGGCTTGCTTAATAATGCAGTCCAAGCCTGGATGCATATAGGTTCCATATAAAATAGAAAGTATTCAGTCAGGAACTCAAAAAGATAAATCCAGGCATATTTTATTAAAGCTGCTAAAGTGACATACACAATGAGACACGACTGACACAAGAGATCTAAATAATTACATTATTTTGTGTACATATTGAGTATTGTGCTATCTGTTATGCTTTTTCATTGATTCCATGCTCATCAAGGTAAATGTTTGGCTGACACTGTTGGGTAACCTTTTTTATTTTTTTTAATTCCTCAGTTAGTGATAATATGCCCCCAGAGGATTGTTTAAATGAGATTCCTGTCCTCTTGTTTAAGTGCCTTCAAACAGCCTGCATAAATGGAAAGCACATCTGTTTTCAAAACCTGCATTCCTGTGCTTCTCACAATGAATACTATCAATTTCTCATTGCTTTTCTACAATTTTGCTGTACCTTATCTTTATTTATTTAATTTAATTTTTATTAACCAGATAGGCACATTAGACAATAAATACCTATTTTCAGGCCTGACCTGGAACAGTACAAAACAAGCAGTAGGCTAAACAGCTGTAATATATAATAAGTAAGCAGGAACATAAATAGAATAATAGATAAGTGTGTATTACAAGGCAGTAATACCATCAAGAGATTTTGGGGACATGGAACCTCGAGAGCGAAGCTCGAGAGGTCCTAAAGTCCCCAAAACCTCGAGATCGTATTACTGCCTTGTAAAACACTTATCTTTCTGTTATTTTTTGTAATATATGGATTCACTGATAATACTACAGTTGAAGATGACCTTTAAACTGTAGTATTATCAGAAAAAATGATAGTATTATCACTTTTCAGGATAGTATTATTGAGAGTAGTGATGTATTACTGGGGAAATTTTGTATAACTTAGTATAGTATCATTGAGGCGTATCCATATACTACAATACAATATAGCAAAATGTATATCATATTACAGGCGATCAGCAGCAATAAATTACATATTACATGGTTGCCTTCGATTATAAATGGATGTCAGTATCTTTCTTTTTCTTGTTGTTGACAGTTCAAAAGTCAGGAAAAGTTGTATTTTTCTGATGTCAGATCAATACTACAACAGCTTTTATGGCCTTTAAAGGCACACACACTCACTGACAGTTTGAGCTGCTCACAAACTTCAGTTTTGACATGAGCCTTGGTAGCACTCATTGTGCTTAAAATGACTGTAAGCAAAACAATTAAATCTAAGAAGTCAGACAGCTCTGTGGTGCCGAATGATGGGGGATTGCTCTGACATGCTGGCAACCCAGGTTTGTACCCTGCACCCAGGATGTCAGAAGCGGAGGCTGGCAGGGAGGGTGAAAGACCAACCATGCAGACACTGTCCTCCCAGGGAGGGAGGATTTACCTGCACTGCCCTTGGGCAGCTCCTGGTGGTTGGTGGATAGAGGTGCACTTAGCAGCGTGGGTGACCATACGCTGCTGTGTGTCCTTTCCAGGATGCTGCAGGCCATATGATCACATGAAAGGAAGGAGAAGTGGGGAGAAAATGGAAAACTGGCCATCCTGCAGCACTGGGTGATGACCTCCGGCCTGATCCCCCCCACACCACCCAACCGCTCAGCGAACAGTGCCTGCCCCTAGACCAACAGCCCCCAGTGATAAGGCGCTTTCTCCCTGGCAGCAACCAAGGGGACCCCAGCAGGGATAAGGCAGAACACATGGGGATGTCAGAAGTCTTGGGGAAGCCTGGAGGTAGGTGTAGCAGCAGGGGCTAAGTCCGTTGGGCAGTGGTGCCAGATGAAGAGAAGCCCAAAGTAGTCAGGTTGTGGGGGCTCTGGGAGGGGGGAAAAAAACTAACAAATTTGTGCAAAAGATTGGCTTATTTAATCTATTTAAATGTTGGAAAAACTCCTCTGAAATAGAAAGACAGTCAGGAATGGGGGGGGCGGTGGTAATGAGTGTCAGTGTGGTCAGAGAGCTGTTACTAAATACTCTGTCTCTCTCTCTCGCTTTCTCTCTCTCTGTCTTGCTCTCCCCCCCCTTTCTAAAAAACCTGCAAGAAAAGAAAAGGTTTGAAAATGAACCTCTATAATGAAATATGTACAATAAAAGTATTGTGAATTAAAATCAAGTGGTCTGTTGTTTTTCTGAGCCACGATGAAACTTGAGTGTGCTGTGTTATTTAGACATACAAGTATCCATTCACAATTGAAGGCAACCATATACCATATAAAACAGTATATGGGTAACCATACACAGCAAGGCTGTGTTTCCATCTTGAGTTTGTGCTGACATCATAGGGACTGCGAGAATTCAACTCGCAGTCCTAAGTGATGTCATCATATACCACGGAACATGTTCGCTGTGTATGGTCACCCACACTAGCTCTATATATCATACAGTACAAATAAATACAGCCGCTGTGGGATGTAAATTCAGTCGGCTAACAATATCGAGAGGGAGAGAGAGAGAGAGACTGAGCAATGAGATGGGGACATTAATTCCTGAAGTGTCCTCTCTCTTTCTGTTTCCAGGTCATGCACGGGAGAGCATAGACATGGTTTCTGTGGTACAACACTTCTGGGGCATGACACAGACAATGACAGTGAACAAAAGAGTGACACCTTCAGTCTCCGTGATGAAGTTTGACTTCGAGACACAGCAGAGAGAGAGAGAGAGAGCAACAGAGACACTGACAGCGGCAAAAACAACAGTATCCTGTCGGTGAGTCTCTCTGTTCAGTTTACAGCCATGTGCATTTCCAGTCTGTGCTACACTTTGTACGTGGCTAAAGGAGTTCCACGGTGGAACTACTTTGTGTCGTGGAAGGACATATAGAAAATATTATATATTTCATTGGAAACAGCAGATTTCTGTTAATGGGATCATAATCATGCTTCCCCCATGTTATAAGCACAATAACCCACTCCAGAATATGGGGTTATTGGGAATCAACACCCCAGGTGCTGTGAGGGCACTTGGCCTGCAGCCTCATGTCTCACAATGCACCCAGGGTGTTGATTAATTCCTAATAACCCTATACAACTGTCATCGGTTATTGTTTACTCATAAACACAGAATTTAGACATTTCACTTCTCTCCCATCGGTAATTGCTGCCTTTCAGTTTGCTTCTGTTAGGAATATAGCAAGTCCCACTCTGCCCACTAATTCTGTTTCAAGGCGACTCACAGCAACTGTACATACATATATCGAGCATTAATGCACGGTCAGGTGATGGTGATTCACCAATTGCCTTGCTAGTGTTTCAGACCCATCTTATAAAGACTGTTAAATGATTTTAATCTGGATGACTGGTTTACCGTTATCCTATGTTTTCAACGTAGTAGTGATAACGGACATAGGAACTGACTACTCCCCGAAAAGTTTTTTTTTTTTGGTACGGTGGATGGCTCCGCATCTCCCTCTTTGAAATTTTCCTCAAAAAACATCTGTAGTGTTTTCTGACATTCCTCAAGGCTCGATACAGTCCCTGATGTTGTTTATGGTATACATGCAGCCTCTGGGGGAGATTGTGGAATGGTACAACTTTGAGTTTCACTGGTACAGTGATGACATCCAGTTTATTTATTTATTAAAGATATCGGAATTACATACCTTTGAGTCAGAGACTCATTTACAAAGGCACCACATCAGTAAACAATACATAGACAAATACATAATACAAGCAGTACAAAGAATACAGTTCATGGATAATACAAGCAATGCAAAGGAAACAGTTCACGGATAAATACAGAGTAGGTATTACAGTCAAAGAAAGATCCCAGTTGTGCAACCAGGATGGCATGCAGCTGGTGTATTACTTTTTACATGGTGATTATACAGTGGCAGTGCAAGAGACATGGCAGCACTATAGACTCGCATTTTGTCACCTGACCTAGCTGGCAGAGAATTGAGCAGGACATAGTCCATTGTCAGGGGGGTGGGCGGAGGGCTAGGGGCTGGTGCAGGTGCATGAGGCAGCAAGGTGGGATCAGAGCAGAGATTTGTATATCTCTTTCACTCCGTATAGAGATGACTCGGTTGCTGTGCTTATTCAAAGCCTGTCTGAGCTCAGAAGCTGAATCCAGATAAAACAGATTTGTCACTAATAGAAGAAGGGTCTCAGAGGCCGGCAATGAAGAAGGGTGGGGTCCCTCTCTGACTTATGTATAGGGCAGAAAATATGGGTGTTACAGTGAATGTGTTGGAGGTATATGCTGTGGTTTTTTTCATCTTGGAAATATTATCTGGCTGAAGCCCTGTCTTTAATATGATGATCCGGTAACTGTGGTACACAACTGCCTAATTTCTCATCTTGATTTCTGTAACACTCTTTATTTAGGGCTGTCAGTGGGAGTGATACACCATCTTCAGCTAGTGTAGAATGCATTGGCTAGGTGGATAACCAGAACACACACTTTAAATCTTATCATACATGTGCTGTGCAGGCAGCACTGGCTTCCAGTCAGATGGCATACCTCCTTTAACATCTGTTTGATGGTATCCAAGGTCCTGCATTGGGTTGGCTCCTACTATATTAAAGACCTCCTATGCCCATATGCTCCAAAACACCTCCTCTGCTCTGCTGGGGAGAATCTTCTGGAGGTTTCATGCCCTTGCTTGATGTCATCAGGGGACAGAGCTTTTGCAAATGCTGCCCCCTCCCCTGGCTGCAAAACTCCTTGCCTCATTCTCTGCCTTACAGCTCATCGGCAGAGTCCTTTAGAAAGGCACTGAGAGCTCATTTTTTTCTCTGCCTTTTTTTTTTTTTTTTTACACAGGCTGATTTTTTTATTAACTTTGGGTCATTGTGTTTTATATTTTAGTGGTTTTCATTCTCATCCTTACTGTTCCTGCTGATACTATGATGTGCAACATCATGGACCACTGGCATAAAATGCTGTGCAAATCAAAACTGACTGATTGATTGATTGATTCTTCTTCATTTCATTTATCACCTGTTGTAACAGCTTTTTCAGTCTTGATGTCATCAGTAAGCTTAGTGAGCCAGGGGTCTATGTGATAACGGTGAATGCCTAAAGGCGATCACCATTATCGCACAGTTAGAGTCCTGAAAACCTTTCCAGCACTCTGACAACCCCGGCACACAGGACAATGGCACCAGATTTTTTTAATACTTTCTGTAGGGGGGGCTGTGCCCCCCCCCACACCACCCCTCGTGGGGGGCTTCACCCCCTGCACTCTCCTACTTAAGGATTCTCAACTCCAGGGAAGGGTGCATGTCGGGGGGGTGAAAGCATTAAAAAAATTAAGGTTCAGGCTGGGCGCAATAAAATTGCACCAGCGCCCGGATCTGTACCCGGTACCTCACCCACCCCAACCACTAACCAATCCCAGATGCCACAACGCAGCTCAGCCATCCACCACAGCACCACCCCATACAGCCCCTCTGCCCTCTCCCAGCCCATGCTCGCTGTGCTCGCTCCTCCCTGCGCAAATACACATAGCGACATTCTGTCGCCCAGTTCACCCACCCACTCATCCGGTCCCCCCCTCCCATTGCCGTGAGGGATTGCGCCGCGAAGGAGTTGCTGTTACAGACGGTGCCCTTCCCCATGCACCCACCTCATGGGTTACCATGAGCCAGCTACTGGCATCCATCTCCAGGTCACTCATAAAAACATTGAACAGTGTAGGTCCCAGAAAAGACTCCTGGGGAACCCCACTGGTTACTTGTTTCTATGTTGATGGGTTACCATTAATTATGACTCTTTACCTCCTATCCTACAACCAGTGTAGAATCAATTTCATCTCACATGGAGTTACAGCTACATTCTCAGAGTTTACGAGCTAGTCTTCTGTGTGGTACAGTATCAAATGCTTTACTAAAGAATGGATGTACAACATCAGTGTCAATGGCTTACAGGTTGCACACTCACCTCTGGGGCAGAAAGATCAGAAGGTTGTGGGTTATAACACCACATCTGGAACTTATGTTAATTTCCAGTGCTGACACTGTAGTGAAGCATGAGGGGGGTGCAGCACTCCAGAGGTGCTACCCTTTGGATAAGACATTAAACTGAGGTTCTGTCTATCTGTTCTGGTGGTTGTTCAGGTGGACGTGAAACATCCCATTGTATTTCTCAAAAAGAGTAGGGGAATTCTTTATTGACAACATATCAACAAGGCAAACTAAACAAGATACAGTACTATATAGAAAGCAGAGAGAGTTGAAAAAAACCCAGAGAAAAACAACTTTAATCACAGTTAAGATGTAAGCAGATTCATAAATGCATCAAAAGATGTTTGATTGAAAAATGTACAATCAAGGGAAAATGCAAATGTAATGAAAGATACAACATACAAACACACTCATTCAGGAAAGAAAGACCAGTCTGATCAAATTCTTTCTCCCCTAACTCAGTGGGAACAATATGTCACTCCGCTTTCTTTACAGTATTTATCTAGTTTGAACTTAAATGGGAACTATCAGCATAATGGGTCCCACACTCAAATGTGGAGGTGGTCCCAAGGCACATTTTGTGTGAAAAAAAATGTTTTACTTACTGTTTACTGTAGTATAGTAGATTGTATCAAACTACTTTTGCATAGTTCTAGGCTGACATCTTCTGTAACTACAAATCCCAGAATCCCCTGCAGCTGACATTAGAGCAGTAGGTGATTCAATAACTTGCAGTGCTTGTCATAGCTTTTATAATCTCCTATCATATGTTTTATGGTTCTGATTTTCTCTGGGGGCTAAATACAGTCCTCTGTGACAGAACTGAGCCCAGGGAGGACAAAGGGACCAGCAAACAAAAGATCAGAGCTTATACACAGCAAACCCATGCACTGCAGGCTACTGAATCTTCTCACTGCTGCCTACTGGTCTCATGTCATATGCAGGAGACTCTGGGATTTGCTTGAAGATACATGTAACTCCCCCTACAAATGGGGGTTCCTGAAAGTCTTCCTTGGGTGTGCCTAAATGCCCGCTGCCAGGCTGGTGTCCTGTGTCTTAACCGTTTAAAAGCTACTGCATGCGAGTGCCTTCATAGCCTCTGTGTCCTGTCTGTTTAAGAGCTGCCTATGTCATATTGTATAATTAATCTGAGTGTGGGCTGAGTGTTTCTAAGCTCAAGTCCTGCCTGGGCTGCTGGATAATTGCTCCATTATGCCATCGCTAATTGCACAGAGGGAGCTCTGTTAGAAGCTGTACTTGTTTGCTGATTATCTATTATAATAGTAATGATATCAAAGTTTGTCTAACCAGCCTTCTTTGCAGCATGGACATTTCTGTAAATCACCACCATCCTGGTTCTGGATTGCCATTGTGGACCAATCAGTACCTTTGGGGCCCCTAAAGTGGAGCCTGCCCCCAGGGGCCTTGTGGGAGTGAATTTTAAGGTTCCACATCACTAAAAACCTTTTTCTGCATGAGCCCTTTCTAATAGTGCTTTAATTAGGTCCTTAATTGCATCTGTTGGGTCCTTATTTAGTTCCAAGTAATTATTAATATTTTGTAACAGTGTGTGACAAATAGTTCTATAGTGTGCATAATCCATCACTACTAATATATATTTGTCACACACTGTTACACTATACTAATAATTACTTGGAACTAAATAAGGACCTAACAGATGCAGTTAAGGACCTAATCAAAGCACTATTAGAAAGGGCTTATGCAGAAAAAAGAAATTACAGAGTGGGAAACAGATTCTTTCTTTAGGAACACCCCATCCATTCCAATATTTTACATACTTCCTAAAATTCACAAAAACCTAAGGGAGCCCCCGGGCAGACCTATTGTTTCAGGGGTCAGTTCTATTCTGGAGCCATTGTCAATATTTATTGATTTTCACATTAGGCCCCCGGTAGAACAGATGAGAACATGTGTCAAAGATTCAGTTGATATTGTCAGATTAATCGAAGTGCTTAATGTCACTACTTTGGATATAAATAACTGTTTTTTAGTGACACGGGACCTTAAAGATTTATATACCTCCATACCACATCAAAAGGAGTGCGAGGTCATTTAGAGAATCTTAGACACATTAAGGAGGGTCCAAAAACCATCAAATGGAGTGATTATGACAATGGCAGAAGTAGTACTGATGCAAAATTTCTTTAAATTCAAAAAGCAATTCTATTTACAAATTAGAGGGACAGCAATGGGGTCTTCTATGGCCCCATCATATGCAAAAATATATGTGGACAGTTTTGAATCTGAATATGTTTTTCATGAGAGTAATAGATATGTTGATAGAGTGGATGTTTGGAAGCACTTTATTGATGATATTTTAGTTATTTGGACAGGAAGTGAGAAGGAATTATGGGAATTTAACAACTATTTAAATAAATTCACTGACCATTTAACTTTTGTTATAAATTATAACAGTATAGAAATTCCTTATTTAGACCTGATGATTTATAAAATACAAGGGAAATTAGCTACCAAACTGTGTAGAAAGGAAACCGATAAGAACTCTGTTTTACATGCAGGAAGCTTTCACCCTAAGCAATTGTTATAGTCCATTCCATGTGGACAAATGGTCCATGCAAATCCAGAAGAATCTGAGAATACAAGGATGGAGATGGTGCATAGGTTTAAACAGAGAGGCTATGATACCAGTATACTGACCATGGCAACAGAAAGAGTTCAAAATAAAGACAGAAATGACTTACTCAATACAGGAGGCATACAACAGAGAACTGGAGGGGAGAGAGTAGTAATGGCAACAACATAGAATGACCTATTCTATACGATCAAGAAGACAGTGAATACACACACTGGGGCATACTGAGAGCCACATCAGTAGGGGCATACACTTTTCAAAATTTGCCACTGTCAGTTGCAAAAAGAATTAGGACCTTGGGAAACAGGTTAGTGAGGACTAATCATAAAGTCCCAGATACAAAGCAACCATACCAGTTTACCTCAGAGGATATTAAGGGGAATTACCCATGTGGACACTGCATAAATTATAATAATACATATAGAATTAAGAAATTACACAATACTGCTCGAGATGAAGATATACTAATATGACAATTCATTAATTGTTCCACTGCGGGAGTTGTTTACCTTTTAAAATACCCCCGTATAAAGATATATATAGGGACAACTGAGAGGCAGCTTAAGAACAGGATAACTGAACATAAAAGTGACCTAAGGAGACAAGATCTTACATCCCCAGTGGCCAGCCATTTTAATGAATACCAACATCAAATAACGCATTTAAGATTTTTTGGACTAGGAAAAAGTGATGCCAGATGAAAGGGGAGGGAATTATAGAACTAAAATTCTAACCTGAGAGGCATACTATATAGACAAGTTTGAAGCAACCAATCCAAGGTTTGGTTGAATGAAACCATTGACTGGCATCCAATAATTTAGAAAAAAACACAGTAACAGTAAATGTTCCTTACAGACTGAGGCATTTTTACAAATAAAAAACACCTTCACTCCCCCTCCTCCAAAAAACTTCTGTCCCCCCTGGTTCCGGCCCCTGCGCTATTTACAAACACACAAAATGTCTTAGTGTGGACTAAAAGATTGGATTAAGGGGCAAATTTAGGATTAGGAAATAGAACCCTGTGCATATTATTTATAATGTTCGAGGAAAGCAAACAAATTGAGTGATAATTCAAAAATAACTTCCATGACCCTGTGCTATTTTTGTTGAGCTCCTTTGCCTAGATACAATGGACTTAATAAAAATAAAAAAAAATTCTATCATTTAAAAGTGGAGGACACCATACAGGAATTATTCCTCTGCAGTACATCTGGCTTTGTGCACACTCCCTCACCCGGGGATTGACCTCCCTGACCTCCTGTGGTGTCCCTATTCTAGTTAAGGATGAGGGCAAATATTTTGAACAAATAAGAGGACTATGGATGCCATGTACCAACAACGCTTGGTATGGATGAAGACAATAAGAATTACTTGTATAATCCCAAATAGCAGGACACCAGGAGTAATATACCTTTTTCTGGTGCTGCAATTTAAAGGTCGGGTTCCTGGAGATCATGTATGTGCCTGGGCGTCTATTGACACACCATGGTGACGTGCTTTATCCAGCATCCAATTCCTGTTAGAGAGATCTATAGCCTAGAGGTTAGAGTAACATGCTGTGAATGAGCTTAGTACATCCAACAGACCAGACCTGGGTTTGATTCTCACAACCTCCACTTGCATACTGTGTGACTCTGAGCAAGTCACTTACCTGCCCAGGTCACCCCTGAAAACAGGCACTTGTGCCTAGTGGGCCTTACCTGGTTACCAAAGACTAAAAAAAAAAAAAATGAACTGCGTAGAATGCTAGTGTTATCTCCATTAAGAGAAAGGATTGTGGAGGTCACGCACCACGTCTTGCATAGAAAAGTAAGTTTAAGTGAGCGCCTTACTACTTTTGGAGGGCTAAAAATAAGAAAAGATTGTTAACCCCATTATACTCAAACTTTTTAAATAAGTGAAGTGAAACTAAAAGGGATTTTTATACATTTCTTCGTGTCAACAGAAACTTTAAAGGGAAAATAAGAAGATATACTTCACAAGGTAAAAAATGAAGTTTACAGTCCAGTACCAAGCCGTTTAAAATATAAATAGTGCTTTGAACTGTATGAAAAAAAAATGACAGCATATTTACTTTTCTCTAGAGACTTGGAATTAAGAAAAATAAATAATACTTTGCACATAGTACAAAGCTTGCAACCAGGAAGGGTGTATAAGGCAAGTGTAATTTATGTGAGTAGCTTTGAGTACAGGCTGTATGCAGAAATATATATATAAAATAAAAGTGTGAATACTTAAAACCTTTTTTTTTCCACATGCAGAAGACAGAGAAAGCCTGATATATAGTTTTGAATACTTTAAAGAAATTGAAGTGTACTAACACCTTATGTGAGATTAATCATGCGGAACATTTCCTCCATGTTCATTTGTGGCTAAAACAAATAGAACTGATAATTATTTTGGATATAAAAAACTAAAATTAATGTATGTTTGATTTTATTAGAGATACAGTACAGCACTGAAGAAGGATTTTTTTTCCGAAACGTATGCTACATTGTTCTGTATCGGATGTGTTTCTGTACCTTGTAGAAAGGAAAATATACGAAATTAGTAAAAATTACTTAGATTTTGAAACAACTGGTGAGTGGGCTGTTTTTACCACTCTGGTTATGTGTATTTTGGCTCATTTTTTTATATGTACTTTATTGTCATAATACAATTTACATTTATTTCAACTTTGTCTTAGCAGTTTTTCTCTTTTTGTTTCATTATGCTAAGTTAGCGAAACATTCTTGACTTAATGGATTCCATTTAACTGTTTACAGCAAAATGGATATGTGAATAAACAAAAATAAAAAAATTAAAAGAGAATAAATATATATATAACAATACAAAGGTAAACCTAGGTTAATATATTACTCAGATGATTCCTCAATCCAGTTTTCCTGAAAAATCCACTTCATTTATTTCTGTCTTATCTTGGATTTATTTTTTACATTTCTTATTTAGTTTTAATCTATTCTGTTATTTAATAATAACATTTGCAAAGAAGGTGTGCTTTCAAGATATATGGGGTTGCTAAAGGTTATCTCCACCAATCTTTTTCCTTTTCCACTCAGGTATTAAAATAATAACTTAATGCATTGTGGTTTTTAGTCAGTTCGTCTCCCATAAACAATAAACCTATTTAGTTCAACAGAACCCATCTAGACCATCTTTTTAGGCCTTTTGTTGTAGTATCTCTTAACTGGTATGTTAGATCCTCCATATGTTGCATATCATTTATAATTTGAGTCCATTCCTCGACAGCTGGTGGGATGGGTTGTAACCAGTGTCTTGTTATGGCTTTGTTATATGCTAACACACATATTTACCAAAAATACAAGGTATCTGCTCCCTTCACTCTTTTAGGCGGTAGACCCAATATTAGATTTTGTAATGTTAGTGGGGTCTGTATCTGAAATAACCTAGTAATCCTATTCCCTATGTCTTTTCTAAATTGGTCTATTCTAGGACATAAATAAAAAATATGTGTGGGGGGGTTGCCTTCTGCTCACCACAACATCGCCAGCAACAGGCTGACCCCAAGGATGAATATTTAGAGATTTTGTCTGGTGTTAGAAAGCAACGTACTCTAACTTTCCATAGATGTTCCTGCCAGAGAGGTGACATGATGGCCTTCAAAGAAGAGGCCCAAATTCTAGCCCATAGGGGGCCGGGAGAGAAAAACCGGCCTCTCTTTCCCATTTTGCCTGTAAAGGCTGGGACCCTCCTTCCTCATGTAGATTCAGATGCTTATATATCTCAGTAATAGCATGTTTAGCACTTCCCAATGAAAAAAGGTCACTTAAAGTTATTTCAGAACTCTCTGTTGTGAACTTCTCCTGTTGACGCAGTTTGTGTTGTATATAAGTATACATCTGCAGGGAATATATTTTTTCCCCTGGCGTCCATCCCCATGTTTGAGCACACTCTGTAAAGGAAAGTGTAACAGCTCTCCTCAGCATTTGCATGGGTGCATATAGCCCCTTAGCTGCCTGTTTCTTATACCAAGTCTCTCTCTGGCCGGGAGTAAAATGTTCGTCTGTCCTAAACCACCTCACCCTCCACATTCCTCTCTTTGGGCCTGAATGTGCACAGAATAAGTCCCATGCTTTGGCTCATTTTTGATTGGTCTCAGCTCCTCCCAGTAAGTATCTTTTTTTCTTTTTTATCGAGGTTGACTAAGCTGGATCACTACCTTATTCTATTTGCTAGATGTCAGCCTAGAACTAAACAAACAGTCTGAAGGGGGCACAATTTGAAGATAAAGGGAGGATGGCTCAGAGGTAATGTGAGGAAGTTTTTTTTCACGGAGAGGGTTGTGGATGCATGGAACAGCCTCCCTGAGGAGGTCGTGGAGTCAAGAACAGTGGGGGAATTAAAGAATGCATGGGACAGACATAAGGCAGTCCTAGTTGGGTAGGGGTAGGAGGAAGTAAGCTGTTGGTTAACTAGGATCTGCAGCTTATCTGTTAGGTAGGAAAATGGGCAGACTAGGTGGGCCAAGCAGTCCTTATCTGCAGTCAAATTCTATGTTTCTATGTTTCCATGACACAATCTATTATACTGCAGTACACAGAAAGTAAACCAAAATGATTTTACATACAAAGTGCACACTTGGGTATGGGCCCTTTGTGCCAACTGTTCCCCTTTAAGAACAAACTAGGTTAGTACCAGGAAGATGAGAAAACCTGTTCAGACAATGGTCTTCTTTGTTTCCTAAATAAGTGTGTTTGTGTGTTGTAATGTAAGTGTGTCAGACTCATGCCTTATAGAACGTATGAGGTTACCTGCTGGAAAAAGGATTGCCAGCGAGGCAGAAGCAGCGAATTAGAATTAAACTTTATTTAGTAACCCTTCTGGTAAGTTCTTAAATTAGAAACCAAGCCTACTGCATAATTGATGCATATGTCATTGTGAAAAGGGATAAAAGTGAAAGAATTTCAGTTACTGTAAATAGCTGTCAGATTAATTTGCAACAAACCTAGGGGGACCTAACTTAATTCCACACTTTGACTTTTGTATAAAAATGAGCTGCAGCACTTAGGTTTCCTTATACACAGGAAAGGCAGGAAGGAAACCTAGTTCTGTTTACCATGCGGACATGACTAGGCAAGTATTTCCACTTAAGCTGTCTATTGCTTCTTTTCCTAAATATCTGTTACTTACACTACACATACAAGATGAAATCTAGTGGTTCACTACTGACAAATTGTCTTTTTACTGAGTCAAAGGCATATAACCCACCACATATCGATCTCGCAGTATGTATTTTCATGAGAAATAATGCTTAAAGAACCTATAAACTTAAGTCTGCAAGGCTGACTGACAATGATTGTCACAGACCAGGCATCTGCAAGCCCGGCAACACCCCTTTTGCACCAGCTTGGCACACAGCTCCACCCTAGTTCACCCCATTATGTGTCTTGCACCCGCACTTACCCCTCTGTGTATATGGTACGTCCCAGATTTCAGGACCCATGAGCCCAGCCATCTGTCCCATAGATCAAGCCGAGGATGACTGGTGCAACCTCAGGTGGAGTGCAATACGGTTTACTAATCATTTTCTTATTACTTCCTAGTGTTAGGAAGGCTTGCTTAGCTCTGATTAACTATGATAGCTTATTTTTGATAGGATCCATACCTCAGACATCCACAGAATACTCTTTTCACAGTGCACCACTAGTCACTTGTAGCTTAATAAATAGTGTAATTTATTTACAAGATATATTTCAAAGTAAACAAGGTTTAACAATGCAGTTAGGAAAAACATGTAAAAATAAAGTTTTAAACAGTAAATGCAAGTACATAAATCTCAACTGATTTAGGCTCAGACTTAGAGGTAGAAATGGTATGTTAGCCAAATAGGAAACAGGTGATCAGTTAATACCCAACAGAGAGCTTTTTTCTCTTGCAACAAAGCAGCACAATTTATGCTGGGCATACTTTCTGACTGTCCTCCAATGCCACCAGCTGTTCGCCGGTAATCAGGAAGTCTAGAGGACACACAGTGATGGTAGTGCAATGGAGTAATCACCAGCTTCTGATGCGATTGTGAAAGTACCAGTCAGTTACTCATGCATACTGAGGTATACTTTATTCCAGGCAAGAGCAAAATGATACCAGAAAAAAACCCAGCAATTCACATCTAAATTGATTGCAACAGTGCTACCTGCCTTCTTGTTCTGTATCCCCCACAGAATGAGTAGCTTGATGTCTCAGTTCTACATTCCTCTTTCCCTCTCCGTCTCTGATTAACACCTTTATTTTTGGAGCTCAAAAGAGGTCCCTCTCACAAGAATCATGAATGAGTTTTAAATTTTCTCATGAGATTCATGGGGTCAGCCCATGTCTTGCCTCTGGTCACATTTATAGTGCCACCTACAGAGCTCTGTTTCCAGAGGTGACACTTCTAAACATGGGCCACTCTGTCACTCCTGAGATTCCAGTACTACAGCCCATTTCACCTTCGTTAAAAATTCACACTTTGAGGCATTTCACTGCTTAACCAGTACTTATTTTTCTGATAAAAATGTATATCCATGTATGTCACAGTGTCATTCTTACACAACAAAGTATGAGGGGGCAGCACATTAATTGATGAGTGACAGAGCCATGCATGAGTTATGAAAATCCTGCCTCCTTACAATTGATGATAAACTCTCTATTCTGGGCCAGACAGTGCTGGGCAGAAGCTGTGAATTTTGAATTTACAGAAATGTGGTGAAATTTCACAAGTTTTGTGACATTTTTCAAAATTCTGGCTTTAGGAAAATCCAAATCCTCAGGCTCTGAATGCTTTTGACAAATTTTTGCCCCATTCCATGAAACTTTCTGGCAAAATTGCAGAATGATACACATGAAGTGTGGACTAATAGTTCTGAGAAATTCCTCTCCACAGTTTAATACTGTACATCAATCTGAAATGGTACCAAGTCAATATGTCGTACACTTGATAGTGTACAATACAAGTGCTAAACAGAAACAGCGCTTTGCATGACAGCGAGAGGGTGCAATACCACAAATGGTTGTGTGTGTGGTACTGCACCCTCTCACTGTTCCAGGCAGAGGATAAGACCTCTTTTGGGACAGGCTTCTACAGAGCAGCTGCTGTGGTTTGACAAGATGAGCTGCTAGTAACAAGGGAGCAGAGTGTTTGGGACTGGGTTCAATTCCTGCTCCCAGACACATGGTAACTTCATTTTTTTTTTGCACTTAATGCAATATTTACTGTAACCCCCCCCCCAGGAGTTAGTAATCTTAATTAGGGGGTCAGGGGGTGCAGCCCCCTGTAATGGGGGGTGTGAGGAGTGGAGCCTCTCGCAGAAAAAAAACATGCTGCATGCAAGAAATTCTGCTGTTTTGGCAGCGCGCTTAATGCTTGAGGCATAATGTCTTGCAACATTATGATCCCGTGCCATCTGAAATACATGTAATCATCTGCAGTTCAGTGATCAGTTCTGTGGAATGTCATTCCTCAGTTTAATACATTAACCTGCATTCCATACATTCATTCTGCCATTTTAAGTCTGAATTTTGTGATCGTTGCCAGAGTACATTCTGAAACTTTGTGGTAATTCCGCTGGCGGAATTTTATTTTCGCACAGCACTATTCAGACCATTGCATATTTAGTTTATGAAAATTCAGTTTGCTAGTTATAGCTTTTAAACAGCTGTTTGTTTGAATATCTAACTTTGATTTCAGCTGCTGGCTTCAGTGCTTTTGTGATGTCATCCGCACTGTGAATACTGCAATCAGATTAGTTCATTATTCCATTTTTGTACTGCACCTTCATAATTTCGACTATGACAGCAAAAAGAATGCCATGAGGTCATAATGTCACAGACAATACTGTGCATATGACCACCGGGCAGAAGGTAACAGTGTGCGGCAATGATAAACAGCTGTTCTTTTGTTTTGCGGGCGAGCTTTGCCCCCCCCCGATCTAATATAATCAACTCTGAGGGGGTGTGGACACTGGGTCAAGAAATAAAAAATTAACTCTAGGAGATTTCCTACCAGGGAATCAAACCACAATTTCTCCAACCCATATACTGCAGGGTCTAGTGCACTAGCCACTCCACCATGGGAGCAGCTCAACTGAGAACCTGACCGGCAGTGGCTAAATACACTTCCTTCTTCCTGGTGAGTGACAGGGGATAGCGATAGTATCACATCACTGATATTCCCCTGTCTCTCTACTCCCCTACGCGCTACATGTAATGTGCTCCTGCTCTGTGCGGATTAGTGTGCATGGTTATCACCCATGCTATTAAGAACAAGATAGTCCCTGATAATGCCAGCTGGCACTCTGGAGGGAGGCATGGAGTACTGTGCCAGCGTGGGAAGAGAGTGTAGGTGAAAGTAGAAGTATGAAAAGTCTTTGCTTTTATTAGAAGGACACATGATTTTATGGGAAGGACCCATAAGATGGACTGGGAACAAGTTCTTGAAAAGGACCTAGAGGTTGAGAGAGAAATATGTCCCCAGTGCCTGATGATATCAGACTCCTGTGTATCCAGGTCCGGGGAGGAGCAATGTAGTGTTTTTTTTTTCTTGTTCATACGTAAAGTGCACAAAACATATTCACATTAAGGTTAGGTATCAGAGGATGCTAGGCCTCAGAAGTTCTAGGGGGTTTTAGATGCTCTGTGGTACAATTTCTGGCTGATACCAACACACACTTCTGTCAGTCCTCCCTCCCACCCTGTACTCAAGGTACAAAAATATCCCTCTTTGGCTGGCCTCATGTACCTACTCGAGGTTGTGCGGCTGGCGCTGACTGGGAGGGCTGGCAGGCGTGTAAATTCATGTGATTAAATATAAATTTTGTTGCATTTTGACGATGGAGTCTAACCTCCATTTTTTTTGTGCAAGCAAAATTTAAAAAAGAAAGAAACTGGAAACATCTGGTACTGTTTACTTCGTTGGTTTTTCCAATCAAAACCTTATTCAGATGCAGAATCCCCCCCCCAAACAAATCTTTCATATTTTATCCATCCAAAGTAAGCAGTTTTTATTCCATTTTCAAACATCATCCCCTATCACAGAAAAAAAATGTCATCGGGCAGACACCTTGAAAATGAACCTCTCTGTTGTTTTATTAACCTTTAGACTGCCAGAAGATTTAAAATACATAGGTTTGTAGGATGTGTATACACCCCAGTGGCAAAGCAAGGGTTAAGCACAACAACCTGACCAGAACTGCTGTCCTGGGCTGTCCTACAGTGCTGCTATTTTCTGTCCCCTATTGCCCTCTGCTGCTAGTCACTAGCCAGATAACTGAGCAAACAAGCGAGCCAGCAATATTTATTTATTTATTTGGAATTTCAAACCTTTGAGTCAGGGACTAATTTCCAAAGGCTCCACATCAGATTACTTACAGATTCACAGGCTTAGAAATAGACTAATAGCAGAGGAATGGGGAAATGGCACCTGCCTGGAGAGCTTTCTTCCCTCTGAATGACACCCAGACAGCATCTCCGAGCATTATAAAACACTAGAGCCGCTCCCAATGTATGCAGCCCTTTCAGCTGCTATAAATTCTATGAACGCCCTTATTCTACAGGATACCGCAAAAAAGGAAACATTTTCCCCAAGCAACTGACATGTAACTGAATCTCTCCATGAGTCACTTTGTCGCCTATCAGTTAAGAATAGTATTTCTGCTTTTGTTTGTGAAGATGTTATTGCCAAAGTTTCAGGTCTGTTTGTCTTCTTTAAGTATTACAGCTGCACTGCAGCATCAATCAGGACATCCTGGGGTGGTGGACACACCCTGCTATGATAAGTTATGTTGCTCTCAGAGGGCAGGACAGTCCACAGTGGGGTATTTATCCCAAATGTGGAGATCAGCCCAGGCTAAAACACTGTATTTTGGCCATATGACTTCACACACAGTAACCAATGTATGTATTTGACATGGACACCTTTGAAACTGGACTATTTTAGCTCAAAGGCTTTCTGAAATAAAAATAATGAAAGCTTAGAAACTGGTTAGGGATGCCCATCTAATAGGGATCTGAACCCAGGTCTTCTTCAGTTAAAGCAGAACATGGAATATAGATTCAGTCAAATTGTATTTTTACTTGGTGGGCACCAGCACATCACTCTCCTGACCTGCAGACTTACTCCCTGGCCATGAAGAAAGTTCCTTGTTGGCTGCTTCCCTAATAGTCTGGCTGCAGCACTGCCAGTTTCACAGGGCAGAAAGCACTGCTCTGCTTGCCCTTACAGTAACACATTCTACTGAGCAGCAAGTCTCGCTTCTTCATCATCTTCCCAGTCCCTTTGTGGTCTTGGCAGTGGTATCACACACAGCTGCACTGATCAATAAGGGACTGGGTGCATCTTTCCTTAGCTGTCTGTCTCCTGGTATAGGGGAAGTGTCACTGCATAACAACCCTCCCCCAAAAAGTCAGCTAGTGGCACTTCTTCCAAATCCTCAGATGAGCAGGGGGAAAAAAAACCTGTTTGGAAGGCCCAGCCATTTAGCCAGTGACTGGACAGACAAAAAAACAAATATAGTTTTTTTGGCCAATGTGGGGTTTGCTCACTTCACATGAATCCCACGTAGCAACAGGTCTGAATAAATATTGATTAGATAAAAATACACAGTATATGTTGTTTTTTACATTTTTGGAAATAACTAAAATGGAAGGGAAGGGAACATTGTTTAACCAGGAGTAGCGCACTAAGCCGAAGCTTGTTTCCAGATGCGACCTGGGAGCACAAGGAAGTTAAGTGACTTGCTTAGGATCACACAGTATGCACCTAAGTGGCTGTAGAAATGAATGATCTGTGTCTAATTTATAATCTAAAGAGTGTGTGTGTGGTGTATGTGTGTGTGTATGTGTGTAGTGTGTGTGCATATGTGTGTGTGAGTGTTGTATGTATGTGTGTGTGGTGTGTATGTGTGTAGTGTGTGTGTGTGTGTGTGTGTCGTGTATGTGCGCATGTGTGTGTGTGTGTGTATGTGTGAGTGCTTGCGTGTGTGTGTGTGTGTGTGTGTGTGTGTGCATGTTGGTACCCAATCTTTTTTGGAAGTTAAACTGTACATATCATGGAACCCACCAGGATGCAGCACAATTCTGCAGCAGAGTTAATGGAGGAAACAAGGCAATTTCAGTAGCAGTTAATCCCTTTTGTCATGTAGTGACCTGAGACGATGTATGGCATCCCCGTCTGACTCCATTATCATTTTGAAATAATGTAGGAAATACCATATAGGACACTAAAATAATATCAATCATAAGTACTAATCTCCGACATTACTAAGGGTTAACAAAGGGATTTGTTGACAAGTAATGTGACTTTGTGTTAGTGATTTAGGTTACTACCTGAACTGAGCCTGTACCTTTAAAACTGCATTATTTACTGCACTGTCCGGCATGGTGAGGGAGTTTCTTTGAAAAAGCATATCCTGTGTGAAATTCATTAGGAGTCAGTCATGTGGGGGGACTACTGTGACTACTGGGCATGTCTATAGGTCAAGTTTTGACCAAACACTTTTTGCACGATGAAAGTCTGCTTGTTCTGAAAGTACTTTGCAATGAAGAGGTTGTTTGGCACAAAGTAAATCCTGTTTTTGCATTTTGTCCCTTGAAGCTGGTAAGTTCATGCCAAAGTCTGACTGGTGCCAGCTACCTGTTCCTGCACTTTGGGATACAGCAGCCCATAGAGCACTGCCATGTCCCACAATCCCCGGCTGTGTGAGGAGCAAGGAATCCACTCTTGCCATGAGTCAAGCATCCAATGTGATTCCCACCATTGATCCCTACTCCTCCCCCCATTGTACCCCCTTGTCCCTTCACACCTGTGTTCACATGCACAAGGGACTGTGGATGGTAGCTTGAGACTTTGGATCTTGCCTTGGCGTGAATATCCACAAGTGTGAAACACCAAAGCCCAGGTACACTCTGGGGGGGCCTATTCACTAATGTGTGCCCCAAAGGCATGTATCTGGGCACACAACTCCACACCCTTGGGAGATCTGTGCAGGGGCTGCATTCACAAACACCAGCCCCCATCTGACTCCCAGATGCGACCCTACCCCCCGACATGCAGGTCTGTTAGGGGCAGGCATGTGCAGAGTGGTGAGACCAATGTGCAGTCAATTGGCTGCCCTGGCAGTGTCCCACAGTAGATCACGTTGCACCCTTGTGGTGCCATGTTATCGGCTGATGCTTGGGCGTAACTGCAGTGTTGAGGGGTACCCTGGCTGGCCGCTGTGACCTCCGGTGTGCTGCGACAGCAGGGCATCATGATTGGGAACGATGCCCCCCGCCTGTTCGCTGCAGTCGACTGCTGCTTCCCCCGGGGGCATAACCATCCCCATAATGGTTATGGCTGCCCTGCAAAGGCATAGCTGGCAGCCCCTGCGCACAGCACTCCGCGCAAGTGAATCACGTGGGTACTGGCAAGCCCCCTGCACCGCCCCCCAGGCCTGTCCCTGTGCAGAGCTCCGTGATCAGCCAGGGCATTGGGTGCGTGGGGGGTGTATATGCATTGTCAATGTGTGCAGGGGCCGGACAGATGCAGAGTGGGCAAACGGCAGAGTTGTGCAGTGCATAGCCCACTCCGCACCATTGTGAATAGGCCCCCATTAGCATATATCTGGGCCACCTTTGTGGATATTCTTTATTGGTATTAGCATTGCAACTCCCACCACCAGGTGGCGCTGTGCCATCTATTCTGTAAGTTCCATTCTCCAACTTTAGGTTAATGTTTGGGCCTGAGCCAGCTCCTTGCCGTATGACCTAACTGCAGTATTAAAGGAGAAGCCTGGCACCATTTTAGGTTATAGAAACATAGAAGGTGTCAACAGACATAGATCAGCCGGCCAACCTAGTCTGCCCTATTTTCCCTGCCTAACACTACACCCTCGACCCTATCTGGTCATAGGTGTCCCTCCTTCCTCTCTTGCCTCTGTTTATAATACCCATGTGCCTATCCCACACATGCTTGAAGCTCCCCACTGTCTTTGCCCCACCAACTCTTCAGGCAGGCTGTTACTGGTATCTACCACCTTTTCTATGAAGTATTTCCTCATATCTCTTTTATATTTCCCACCCCTCAAGTTTCATAGCATGTCCCCGTGTACTGGTGTTCCTTCTCCTTTGAAAGAGGCTTCTCCCTTGCACTTTGTTCAGCCCTGTGAGGTACTTATAGGTCTGAGTCATGTCCCCTCTCGCTCTCCTCTCTTCCAGGGAGTATCCTTTCCAGCTCCTGCAGTCTCTTCTCTTATGGCTTCTTGTTCAAATCCTGCACGATTTTAGTAGCCCTCTTTTGGACTGCCTCCATCCTGTTGATGCCCTTGCGAAGGTGCGTCCTCCAGAACTGGATGCAGTAATCCAGGTGGGGTCTCACCAGTTAATCATACAGAGGACACCCCACTGCCCTTCTCCTGCTAGAGATCCCCCTTCCTGTACAGCCCGGCATCCAGCTCACTTTGCCTACTGCCCTGCCACATTGAGCTCATAAGATATGATCACCCCAAGGTCCATTTCTTGCTTGGTAACTGTAGGGTACCTCCCCCAACTTATACACAGTGCCATGTTACCCCACCCCAGATGCATGACTTTGCACTTCTTGGCATTGAAACCCAGCTGCCACTGCCTTGACCACTCCTCTAGTTTCTCTAGATCCCATTGTATTCACTTCACCCACTCCTGAGTGCCCACCCTGTTGTAGAGCTTTGTGTCATCTACAAAGTGACACACTCTCCCTTCCAGTTCCATAGCAATATCACTTATGAACACATTTAAGAGGACATGGCCCAGTATTGATCCCTGTGGTACTCCATTGGTCATTCTCCCATCCTCCGAATGGCTGCCGTCTACCACCATGCTTTGTCTCCTATCTCTCAACCAGTTTGATACCCAGCTTACCACTTTCTTCCCAACTCCCACTCTGCTACATTTCTTTATCAGCCTCCTGTGTGGTATAGTGTCAAAGACCTGATGTCCAGATAGGCCACATCCACTGCCCTCTCCTGATCCACCTCCCTAGTTACCCAGCCAAAGAAATGTATGAGTGTTGTTTGACATGACCTCCCTCCATGAAGCCGTCATGCTGGTGGTCCTGCAGCCTGCATGTCTCCCAATACTCCATCAGTCTCTCCTTCAGCAGGGACTCCATTAACTTCCCCACTACTGATATGAGACTGACTGGTCTGTAACTGTTGGCCTCCTCCTTGCTGACGCTCTTGTGCAGAGGGACCACATGGACCCTCCTCAATTCCTCTGGAACCATCCCTGTCTCCAATGAGGTACTAAATAGCATTGCAAGAGGAGTGGCTAGCACTGTGCTTGGCTGCTTAAGTACCCTTGGGTAGATCCCGTCTGGCCCCTTCACCTTGTTTTCCTTTATGACTTCCAACCCACAGTGGAATTTTTCTTCTGTAAATGGACTTGTGTCCATCCATCCTCCCTGGTGCCTGTTAATGCATGTTGGCCCATTCCCTCACTCTTCAAGTGTGAATGCGATGCAAAAGTATTTGTTTAAAATTGTAGCTTTTTCTTGGTCTTTCTCTACACAATCCTCCCTCCTGGTCTCCTAATCTTCAGTATAGCCACCCTTGTCTTCCTCTTCTCACTCATGTACCTGAAGAAAGTCTTATCTCCATTCTTGACCTCCTGGGCAATCCTTTCCTCATTTTGAGCCTTTGCTGTCCTTACCCACGTTCCTGCCTCCCTTTGTATCTCTAGATATATCTCCCTGCCTGTATCCATTTGGGTCTCCTTGTACTTTCTGAAAGCTGTTTTTTTTTCTCCTTTACCACCTTAGCCACCTCCTTTGAGAACCACAGTGGCCACTTTCTCCTCTTACCTTTGCTTGTTACCGTTAAACAGCTTGCCGTTACCTCAGTTATTCCCTTCTTTATTCTATTCCATTGTGCCTCCACCCCTGGATAGCCCCCCTTCAAGGTATTTCCTAAGGCAGTCTCCCATTTCTCTAAAATCTGCTCTCCTGAAATCCATGACCACCATCCTAGTGTGGTCCCCCTTCCAATCCTAGTGTGGTCCCCCTGCCCAATCCGTATGCTAAACCACACTGTACTATGATCACTTGAACCCAGTGGCTAGCCACTGCAACATCTGCTATGTTGTCTCTGTTTGTAACTACCAGATCCAGCACTGTCCCATCTCTAGTGGGATCTGTAATAAACTGCCTGAGAAATGACCCTTGCAGGGAGTCTAGGATGACCTTGCTCTTAGTTGCGGCTGTGCCAGGATGTTACAGTCCACATTTAGCAGATTAAAGTCACCCATAGATTGCAGCTTCCCAATTGCTTGCCATTTTGCCTATGGCCTCCCCAAAAAATCTGTCCAGTTTCTCCCCTTGTGTTGGTGGCCTGTACACCACCCCCACATGTATAAAGACATCCGCATCCTGTTTTTAAGAAAAATCCAAAGCACTTCCAGACCCTTACCTTCGCCGCTGTGTCCTGTATTCCTGTGACCTTTATACCTTCCCTTACATATAAAACAACCCACCACCTTTCCTCCCTTCCCTGTCCTTTCGAAACATGCTGTAACCCAGTATGGCCACCTTCCAGTTGTGGTTGTCGGTGCACCATGATTATGTTATTGCCACCAGATCCAGGTCCACCTCAGCAATGGTAGCCTAACGCTCAGGAACTTTGTTACCTAGGCTCCTTATGTTGACACACATAGCTCTTCACTCCTTTCATCCCTCCTAGCACTCACTTTGCCCTCCCTTCCTGAGTCCATCCTTCATGCTACTCTTTTCACTGGCACTGTCCTCCTTTTCATCCTCCCTTTGGCCACACTCCCTAGTATATTTTCCAGCCTCATTTCCACCTTTTGACCCTCCTGTCCATTCCCTACCCTTTCCCATACTACCCACTACCCCATGGAAATTTATTTCCCCTTGGGCTATTCTTCACTGCTGCTTCATTATCTGGGGGGCATTCATTACTCCTTCTTTACTTCTGTCTCCCTCCTTGGCTATAGTAGTTTAAATGGCCATCAAAGTAGTATTTAAAGACTGCCATTCCCCTCCTGGATGGATGGAGGCCATCCCATTTGTACAGGCCTTTATCCCTTCCAGGTAGGACTCCAGTCCCTGATGAATCCAGACCCCTCCTCCTTGCACCATACCTTTAACCAATTGTTGAAGACCAAGGTGTGGTGTCTCCACACCTTCCCCCACACTTTCCCCCAGCCTTGCACTGGTAGCACCGTAGTGAAGACCATCATGCATGCTACTTGCTTCAGGCCTCTCCCCAGCTCCCTAAATCTATCCTTCACACCCCAGCTATATCCCCTGCCAGGTCACCTGCACCACATCAGCTGTGTCCCCTGCTAGGTCATTTGTCCCAGATGGACAATGATTTCCAGCTCTCCCTCCTGCCCCACTGCTTTAGCAATCCTAAGGATCTGCCCCCCTCCATCCCTCTGTGCAGAGGTGCTGGGCAGGCACCTTCCTCCTTCCCTCCAGCTGTGTTCCCAAAACTACCTCCTGATGACTGTCCCCCACCACAAGTTACTGGGTTCCTCTTCCTCCTACCTTGAAGCCTCCATTCTGAAGGACCCCCACAGCTTCCCTTGCCACTTCCACAGGTGTCTTGTCTTGGCTATCCCGTTCTGCCATGGTGGTGAAAATGTTCTTTAGTGACCCTGGCTGAGGAATGTGTTCCCTTACCCCAACTCCCACCCTCCCAGAGCCCACCACAGTCCAGCTGGCCCTCTTTCTAGGTACCATCTGAGACAATGGCAGTGGATTTGGTGGCCTCTGGGTGGGAGAAGAGGCCCCCAAATCCTAGCCAACTTGGCCCAGAGTTGAGAGACCTCTCCCCTCAGCCCAGAGAGGTTCATGCAAATGGGATAACATCTCAGTCTCCAGAAGGACTCCCTAAAGACTGCTAACCCACAGCCACTACACCACTCTCATCATTCCCAAATCAACTCCCCCATTACCTTAAATTGAATTTATATCCTTACCCCAGATAGGATGTATCTTGATAGGTTGGTTGGAGTCAAATAGTAGTGGAGATGACTAAGAAGTTGGAAGGAAGTAGGCATTGTTGAGGAAGTGCTCCCTCAAGGGGGTCTTCTTGGGGACCCTTTTGGGTCTCATGTTATCCATGAAGGGAATGGGCATCCAGGTTTTCTGGTAAGTCCTGGAGTTTGGTTAAAGGAGCAATATATGTTCTGCAACACAGGACCCCACATAGAAGGATGACTTTACATAGATACATAGACAATATCAATAGATAAGGGCCTACGGCCCACCCAGTCTGCCCATTTGAGCTTGTAAGTTCATTTTATGTTTTCCTAGAAGTCTGTTGCCCCTTACCCCTGACGTCCAGAATTCCTTTATGTCTATCCCATGCATTCTTAAATCCCATGATTGTTTCAGCTGCCACCACTTCCTCTTGCAGGGTGTTCCACTTGTCCACTCCCCCATTCTGTGAAGAAATTCTTCCTCAAGTTTCCTCTGAACCGTCCTCCCTCCAACTTCATCCCATGCCCTCTAGTCCTGGAACATCTTTTTTGCTTAAAAATAGTGTATTCCTGCACCCTATTCCTCCCTGTAAGATACTTGTATGCCTCTATCATATCCCCTCTCTTCCTCCTCTCCTCCAGGGAGTACATATTTAAGTCCTTCAACCTGTCTTCATAGGACATGTGATGCAATCCATGTACCATCTTTGTTGCGCTCCTCTGAACCTTCTCTACCCAGTCTATGTCCTTACATAGGTAAGGTCTCTAGAACTGTACACTGTACTCCAGGTGGGGCCCAACTAGTGTCTTGTATAGTGGAATTATGACCTCCCTTTTCCTGCTAGTGATGCCCCTGTCTATGCATCCCAGCATCCTATTTGCTTTACCTGCTGCCTTGTTGCACTGTTTCTCTACCTTGAGGTCATCAGAGATGATAACCCCAAGATCCCTTTCTTGCTTGGTGCATACTATATCCTCACCCCACAACTGATATATTATGCTAGGGTTTTGGTGCCCCATATGCATTATCTTGCACTTCTTTGCATTGAATTTTAGCTGCCAAATCCCTGACCATTCTTCAAGTTTCTGCAGGTCCCTTCTCATTCTGTCTACACCCTCTGGTGCGTCTACTCTGTTACAGAGCTTTGTGTCATCAGTGAACAGGGAAACTCTGCCTTCTAGGTCCTGCGCAATGTCACTGATGAAGATGTTGAATAGGACCGATCCCAGCACTGGTTCCTGTGGTACTCCAGTGGTCACTCTTCCCCCTGTGGTGTGACAGCCATTTACCACCACCCCCTGTGTCCTGCCACCCAGCCAGTTACCTACCCACCACACTACTGTCCTACCCCCACCCATATTCCTCAGTTTGTGTAATAGTCTTCTATGTGGCCCAGTATCAAATGCATTGCTGAAGTCCAGATAGGCCATGTCCACTGCCCTTCCCTGATCCGCCTCCCTAGTCACCCAGTCAAAAAATTCAATGAGGTTGGTCTGACATGACCTCCCCCTGGTGAAACCATGCTGCCTTGGGTCCTGTAGTCCATTGACAACCAGATGTTCCACCAATCTCTCCTTCAGTAGTGCTTCCATGATCTTCCCCACTACTGAGGTGAGGCTGACCCGTCTGTAGTTCCCTGCTTCCTCTTTGTTCCCACTTTGTATAAGGGACTACATCTGCTGTCCTCCAGTCTTTGGGTACCTCTCCTGTTTCCAGTGATTGGCTAAACAGGATTGCCAGAGGTTCAACCACCACCTCTCTTAGTTCTTTAAGGACCCTGGGGTGTACCCCATCTGGCCCCATTGCTTTATCAACTCTTATTACTTCCAGTTCCTTCAGGACCCTTTCTCATGTAAAGGAACTTGTGTCCATTTCTGCACCATTCCCACCCTTTGTACTCCCTTCAGACCCATTACCCTCCTCTTCTTCAGTAAAGACTGAGTAGAAATACCTGTTCAATATGTCAGCTTTACTGTTGTCATCCTCCAAGTGGCCCCCATCCTCCCCCTTCAGTCTCATTATCCCTCCCTTTGCCCTTCTTTTTTCACTTATGTACCTGTAAAGGTTTTGTCCCCTCTACCCACTGATTTTGCAATGTGCTCTTCTGTCTGAGCTTTGGCTTCCCTTACTGACCTCCCTGCCTCCCTTGTTTCTCCTGGTACTTTTCCTATACCCTTCTGCCTGTGTCTTTTGTATTGTCTGAATGCAATCTTTTGGCTTTCACTTTCTCCGCTACCTCCTTGGAAAACCATAATGGCCTCCTCTTCCTTTTCCCCTTGCTAACCTACTTAATGCATAATTCTGTTGCTTTTGTAATCCGCGTTTTAAATACTGTCCATTGTTCCTCAATCCCTGATTCCTGCCCTATTCCCCTTAATGCCTCTTTCAAGCATCTCCCCATTTTCCCAAAGTCTGCCCCCCTAAAATCCAGGATATGTGTTTTTGTGTGGTTTGGTTCTGCTCCTTCTGTGATTTCAAACCACAATGATTGGTGGTCACTGTTCCCCAGGTGCTCCCCCACTGTTACCCCATCACACTGTCCCTGTTTGTGAGCACAAGGTCCAGTATTGCCTTCTGCCAAGTTGGTTCCATGACCAGTTGCTTGAGGAAAGCACCTTGAAGGGAGTCCAGGATAAATCTGCTCATAGCTGATACCAGGATAAATCTGCTCCTAGTTGATACTGCTGCTGGGATGCTTCAGTCCACATCTGGAATATTGAGGTCTCCAACCAGCACTACCTCACCCTTGTCTGCTATCCTGTGGATGGCTAGCATCAGCTCCCTATCTATTTTTTCCTCCTGGGCTGGTGGTCTGTAGACTACCCTGTGCAGACGGCTGGCCCCATTTTCCTTTCCAGCTTAACCCACAGTATCTCTCCCCCATTTTGTTCCTCCTGTGTCTCTGTGGCCCTTATATCATTTTTCACTTTGCATCAGTCAGGTGTATAACTGGTCTGCTAAGGGTGGAACCACTGGAAAACAGTGTCCATGTAAAGGTAACTTGGCATTGGGGTGGGGTCATCAGACAGAGGGCCCTTTAGCCATGACAGTTAGTGATGTGTCAGCCAGGCTCCCAGTATCGGAGTCCACATAGAGGTAGTAAAGTGGAAGTTTGGGTAACAGCCGTGACAACTACACAGTACCTGTATGCTGTGTTGTGACATAAATAAATTCTGAATTGTTTGACCCTGATTTTCTTTGTGCAGAAAAATGAACTTTGTACAGCTTAGCAAAGGCCAAAAAGGTGAGTATTGCATGTTCCAGAGATATGTTGGTCTTCAATTCCTCCCAAGTTTTGCTGCCCATGTATGAAGGGTGATCCTCAAGGGAGGTATGTTTACATTATTTTGTCATTATTTACTTCCCTATTAGCAGTCTTTACATAATCAGTCCAATGGTAGCTATGCACTATTGAAGGGTTGGGTATGCACAATTCACATGTACCACACCTATGTAGCTCCGCATCTGTGGACAGGCGCATGGTGCATGGTGTGCACTAGCGCATGCCTCTGCCTGCAGCCCCACCTGCCTGATATGCAGCTGCATCGGAGCAGATCAAGAGACACAGGCAGGTATCCAATCAGTTGCCCATCCTGGGTCTTGAAATGGATCCCCTGCTCCGCTTGAACAGGGGATTCTGTGTAGATACAGGTCAGATGTTTTTAACAAGTATGGGTGAGCACCCAAATGGATGTCCCCAGCCCTCCCTGTGAGCCTATTGGGCAGGGGTAGCACAGTGGGGGAATTTCCTGTCCTGCTGCAGCCGATGGCTCATGCAGTGGTGCGCAAAAGATACAGCTGGGTCCCCAATGCTATATCCTCCACCCCCCCTGTCCAGAACTTTGTACTTTTGTGTATAGCATGGAGTTTAGGCATGCCCCCCAGACTGGCCTTATGCATAGCTGCACAATTAACTGAGGGGATCGAGTATGCAAGGAGAGTGCACTCCTTCCTTGAATGACACTTGAGGTTCGCTGGACCCCTGGTTCGCAGCATACCGTCTTAAAGTTGGCTACACACTGCAGATCTGTGGTACATAGATTATCTGTCTCTTCATGCATAGACTCCAATGACAGTAAATGAAACTACTGTAGTTAATGAGCTCAGTCAGTATTAAAGAGCACTTCTTATGGTACGCACCTCCCCACCCTATAGGATCCTATGCCCCTACGACTTTCATGCTGCATTAAAAAATTTCCTAACTGCAGGCTTTACAAAGGGAAGGATCATATTTTAGCTCCGTGGAGCTGAGAATCCAATCCCTTCCACTTCCCTGTTTGGAGCGCCACCCCTGCACTAGCATGTTTTGTGATGTAATAGTCTGGAGAGTCCAAGGGCATGCTCCATTGAATTCAATAGGGCTTCTCTTTTAAACATTAATTTTGATATTTTAATGGCCTGATCGGAACTAAACAAGACCACCACTGTACTAAGAAGGCCCTTCTTAGTTGAGCAGTGGCCTTGATTAGTTTCAGTTGGGCCATTAAAATATTGAAATTAGTGTTTAAAAGATAAACCCTATTGAAGTCAATGGAGCACACCCCCACACTCTCCCATCTATTACATTACAAAACATGCTAGCGCAGAGGAGGTGCTATGAATAGGAAGTGGAAGGATTGTGTCATTCCATGGAGCCAAAAATACAACTCTCCTTCCTGAAGCCTGCTTTTGGAAAAAAATGTTTAATGCAGCTGGCGGGGTGGGTGGGGGTGGTGGTAAGGATCCTTCTGGGGTTCTGGGGAAACTGGGGAACACTTTAGAAAGGGCATGAAAGGTGCTCTTTAAATATAGACTAATACATGGGTAGATTGTATTTTTTTTATTTTTATTTTATTGAGGATTCAGAAAATACCTGTGAGTCAAAGACTCTTTTTCAAAGGTTCCACGTCAGTATGAGTACACACAGTAGGAGAACAGTACAGAGCAAATATAGAAACAGTAGCACAACAAGTAAGACACAATTACAATAATGCATTAAAGTGACTAACATGTTAGATACTGGTTATACTTGGAGCGAGGCACAACTACAGGGAACATATGCAAACCCCTATGTTGGGCTAACAAAGAGAGGCTCTAGAGCAGTGGTTCTCAAATGGTGAGGCCAGCCTCCCAAGGGAGGCCCCAGACTGTTCCATGGGAGGCCCAGTTAAGTCTGAGAATGTAATACACCTTTAAACCTTTCTTGTTTTATTTAGTTTTTGTTGACCGAGTAAGTTCACTAGACAAATCCTGCCTATTTTTCAGGCATGACCCAGGGAGGGGGAATACAGATGAATGCCAACTGACTTTGAACCAGATTAAGCTGTTGGTGGTATTTTTAGTAAATGAGGGAAATTTGGCCAGGACACCAGGGAAATTCCCCTACTCTTTTCGATAAGTGCATGGGATCTTTAACAGCCACCTGAACTACCGCCAGTCCAGGTAGATGGGACCTCAGTTTAACGTCTCATCCGAAAGACAGCACCTCAGAAGTGCAGCACCCCTCTCATGCTGCACTACAGTGTCAGTACAGGGATATTAACCCAAGTGCCAGATGTGGGAACTGAACCCACAGCCCTCTGATTTCCCGGCCTCAGAGGTGAGTGTGCTACCTACTGAGCCACTGTCACTGACAACCAAATGTGTGACAAGATGTGTGACAGCAGGACAAAATGTGTGACAAATCATCAAACATGGCACTGCAAGCTCAGAACACTATTGAAATGTGTGTACTAATGTTTATAATGCTTGCTAATAATGTAGCATCTTATATTGTTATAAATGTCTGCTTAAAAGTCTCAGTGGTTAGTGGTTGATGTCACCTCAGTGTGGGATAGAGGGTTTCTGAGACATAAAATGAGTGACGTGTCTCGTAATGTGTGATAGTTGAGAGGTACTGTAGTGTATTTAAATTTAGAGTTTTCGATGTTTTGTGTGAAAGGATGAAGCAGACTAAATATGGATAATGGCAGGCTCTTTATTTGTGCACAGAGTTGTGACCAGGAAAGGCCCATTGAGCCAAAGCTTGTTGCTACATGTGTATTTATATGTAAATTGGTGACTAGTAAGGCACACTGAGTCAAGATGTATTTTTACAGTAGGTGTTATATGCGAATTAGTGACTGGGAAAGGTGCAATGAGTCAAGGCTTGTTTCTACAGTATTTGTTTATTTATATGTAAATTGGTGCGTGGGAATGGCACACTGAGCCAATGCTCATTTCAGGTGTGGTCTGGGGTAAGGGTACAAGAAGCTGCTTAACAGCAGGGCAAGGGGGAGAGATGAAGTGACTAGGTTAATTGTTCCAGCTAGAGATGAAACGGAGTAACCAAGGTCCCAAGAGTCAGAAAAGTGGAATGACAAGAATAACCTGGGGCATGGGGTTGGGGATGGAGGACAGTAAGTTGAATAAAAAGAGAATATATACAGTCAATTTTACTAGTCTCAATTTATTCCTGGTATAGTGTGTGAAGTATGATATTTTTTTCTATGGGGAATCCCATGATTTTTTCCAAATCTGAGGGAGGCTCGGAATATTTTCCATGGCTTGGGGGAGGCTCACTATCACAAAGTGTGAGAACAAATGATCTAGAGTGATGTGGGGACATATGTCCAGAGGCCATGGTCAATCGATATTGGGTGGAGGACAGGTTCGGTTGCAGTCACTAAGATTTGTGGACAGTAGGTGGTTTCTAAGGTGCGTACACACTCTTGAGTTCTGTGATGTTTCATAAACCCTGAGAGTGATGCTAAAAGGGTCCATAATAGCATCACTGCGAGTGTGTATAACATTTTAGTTTTGCACACCTACCCACGTTTTGTTTTATACTACTGTTGGAGACTGTTTTTTGTCCCAGGCACTGGTGTGACAGTAAAGATTTCTTCACAAAACCATGTCAGTATCTGTTTTTATTGAGACATTTAGGTGTGATCAGTTCATCCTAGTCCTTCTGTTGCACATTTATCAGCTTTTTCTTGCAGTTGGGAATTTAAAAAGAATGGGTTACTATAAGAATATCAGATGAGGCAGAGATTCTGCAGTGATGTGGAGAAAGTGAGAAAAGGGTGAGTGTATTACAGGTAGGGAGCATATGCTGTCCTGCAAGGGAATATATTTTCTGGCAGCGACTCGAGCATTTGCGATGCAGTGTGATGATGAGGGGCAGACTTAAACGAAAAGTTACTAAAAGTAAGTTGAGGGTTTGTGTGAGGAAAGGGGAATGTTTTCAATTGACAGAGTGGGAAAAATATGTGTGCAAAAAGTGCGAGCGATACTGGGGTCTATTGGGGACGCTGGCACATGAATGCTGTTATAACCAGCTGGTCATAATGGCACATTACATCCGGCTTTCCCTATGTCAAAAACAAACTTCTGTTTATATATACAGGTATATAGAATAATGCTCAGGCATCTGTATGTTATGATGTCATCACACACCGAGGGTGTGTAAACAAACCTCATAATTACACAGAGATTTAATTTTTTTATAACTGGTGCAAAAAAAAAAAAAGATAGACAGACAGACCAGTGCTGAACTGACGCACTGACAGATGACTGTACTGGTTTCTAAAATTGGGTTTGGGAGGTTAGTAGCCCTGATTAGAAGAGGAAAAGTTTTGTTATTATGAAACAGCGCTCTGAGTCCAACTTTCCCTTTTCCGTTTATTGGGTTTCACAGCACCAAGACCTGCTTACGTTGTCACTTTGCCACTGTTTGTCAGTCTGTGTGAGTGTGTCGAAGTAAACACCGTAATAACTGGGTGTGATATCACACACAGCTATTATGGCATTTGACCTCACCTGAAATCAGGTTGATAAATAATGATCCACTCTCTCATTTCAAATAAAAACACAATGGTCTTACTTAACAGTTGCTAAGAGTGGCAGCACAAATCTGAGGTGGGCAAACAGGCACCCTATGCCATGCCACAAGCCTGTTGAGACTGGCAGTACCCAAGACCCCCACAACCCACTCACCTCCAGCCTTAAAGACAGTTTCTGGGCCACTGTCTGTCTAATTCACTATAAATTCACCAACAGCTTAATCTGGTTCAAGGTCAATTGGCATTCATTTGTATCCCCCTTCCCTGAGTCATGCCTGAAAATAGGCAGAATTTGTCTAGTGCACTTACCCGGTCAACAAAAACAAACTAAATAAATAAATAATTCTTCCAGGTTCCATTGTGCGCTATCTAGTAGTACTGTATAGTGGCCCTCCCCCTACACTTCTCCATCCCTTAGCATACAATGGTGTACAGTGGAAACTTTTATATTAGCCATGTTCCCTCACACTGTCTACTGCCATTCATTGGCTTATGGAGATCCCTAGCCTTCGCTGGCTCACTCAAATGTGGTTGCAGTATTGGAACAACCTGAATGCCTGCACATAATAGTTTTACAGGCCGGGGGTGTGGCAAATCTCTAGAACCATGTTTTCAGGGGTCGTCATGTATTGTGATTGGCCCTGCCTCCCATTTATATGGTGTTCCCTGCAGGATCCCAGTGTGGTTAGTGACTGCATTGGGAAGGTGTGCAACCACCATTGCACATGGCCCAGTGTGTGTGTGTGTGTGGGGTAAAGTCAACGCTGCTAGTAAGTACAGTACTAAGTGTTCATTGTGACCAGTTAACAACAGTTCCTTTGAGATCTGTGCTGGCACCTAAGTATTATACAGGCTGAGGTATTGGATGTTGCATGTAAACATAGAAACATAGACTTTGATGGCAGATAAGGACCACTTGGCCCACCCAGTCTGCCCATTTCCCTACCTATTGGATAAGCTGCAGATTCTAGTTAACCAACAGCCTACTTCCTGCAACCCCCGACTATAATTGCCTTATGTCTGTCCCATGCATGTTTGAATTCCCCCACTGTTTTAGACCCCACAACCTCTCCAGGAAGGCGGTTCCATGCGTCCACCACTCTCTCTCTGAAAAAGAATTTCCTCATGTAACACACTTGTATGGGTCCCCACCCCTGCCTTTTTACTAAAATGACAGGTGGCATGCTGTTGGCATTTGGCAGCAATACCTGGTGGGGGACCTGGGTTTGGGGAAGGGTGAGGTGACCTGGCACAAGGGACCTAGGTTTGGCTACTCTGCACAGGGGCACCCAAGTAAATCCAACTACAGGAAGCAATAACTAATGTCCAGAACCAGAATTGGGATTTTTCAGTGTGGCTTTTTATTAACTAACTGAACATAAACAAAGCATTGCATGGTCCCCAAAGGGCTACGATACTGTATGTGCAGATTAGAGGTTAACACAGTGGTCCATTTGAGGGAACGAACACATTACTACAGTTGTCTGGCTTTGGAACCACCAGGCACTCAGCCCGGACTTTGCATACGCTTTGGATACATAGCCCGACTGGCCCGGCTCCCCTGCCGACCACTTGACTGACGGTCCACTTGAAGAATGAACCCAAACTTTACTTGGAAAGACATCCCATCAAACAAGGAGACTCCCAAACTGTGGCTCCCCACACCACTTAGAGTCTGCGACTCCTAGAGAGATTTTCAAGTTGCGACCCACGTCTGGGTACCCACCCCATCACTGGCCAAGTGCATGAGGCAAGTAGCAAAAACACAGAAGAAATCTGTAGAGGTGGACCTGGTTACTAAAGACGGGGGGTTTTCCCACCTCCAGCTCCTACAGCCCATACCCGGCCATTTCTCTGGATACACACAGAAAACTTTAGAACTTTAAAATGTAGATTGAACGGTGGATGACCTGAAGCACCCCCTTCTACAGCGAACTTTAAATCCATTTAAAACTTTAAACAGTTTGCTCTATTTGTTTGTCCTAGCTGACATAGTCCTCCCAAATAGCAGTCCACATTCATTTCCCAACTGAAGAAAACAATTTGTTTGCCCCTTCAAATGGAGCCAAACACTCACCCATTCGTTGCAGGTGCCCCACAGGCGAAGTAACGCTTTCTTTGCTGTTATACAAGAACAGACTAAATTAAAACCAGGCAGCTTCCTTCCATGGTGGGAGAAGGGGATTGCCCCTGGAACCCACAGAGAACTTTTTCTACCCCCAGAGGAGGGCACCGAACTCGAGGAGGCGGTCTCCACCACTAAAAAAGGTAAACTCAGGAACACTTCCTTTCTTAGTGAGAGATCAAACAGCAGACTGATGCTTCCTTCTTGTTAAGGACAAGCGGAAGACTGACTTTGAATTTCCCAAAATTCTAAACTCACTCCCTGAGCTGTAGATTCCAAAGTGGCTCATGCAGCTGCAGCAGTTCTATGGTGATGTCATCTCTCAAGTCTCAGCTGTGACTGAGGACAGAGTGAGACAGTGTGAAACCCATTTAACTGGAGTTTCACAAGCTGCCTTCCCTGCCTACCACTAGGTCTTACTGGGATTCTAGTAACCCGGGTAACAAAGGGATTACACTCGCCTTGACCAGGAAAATGACTGTCCCCAGTCATTATGCACCCTGCCATATGACCATCCCACCCTATGTGCTACCTGCGGAGGGGGGTGATCAGGCCCCTTCCTACCATGTGCAAGCACAGGTAGGCAACACTAAGGGCCTAGAGGCCTATAGCTGACACATCAGCCTCTACTCTATCCACTTACTATGGACACCTAGTGGCTCTGGTAGAACCGTCCAGAGCATAGCCCTGATAGATCAGCACTGCAGTCCCTATGGCCACTGAGGACCACAGCCTGTCTATCCCCCCTAACCCTCTAGGGAAAATCTATCTGCCTCTTAACATAACATCCCAAACAAAACAAAACCCGGGGAGCTCCCCGACCTTGGGCAGCCTGCAACTACAACCATTAGCAATAATAACACAGTACATTTAAATTCTACACCATAAGTACTGATGAGGAACTCCGATGAGCCCCTCCTCCTCTTCTTGTCTTCTCTTCTGTCTTCCAGGAACACCTGTAAGAAAAGACAAAAACAACAACAAAAAAAAAAACACATCCTAATCTGCATGCACAGTCTATCTAAACAACAACAATGACAACAACAACCCTTACCATACAGAAAAACAAAACACTGAACAATCCCAAAAAAGATAACATTTTTTTTTTTTTTTAGAAAAAAGGTAGAAAAACAGATATTTACATTAAAGTACATTGAAAGACATTGGTAACAATACACATTTGGGGGGGGATGGAGTGCTCTAAAAGTCCCAACTAGTGACCACAAGGCCCGAAGGCCAGTCCATTAAAGAGTCTCTCCTGGGCCAGAGCCCCGTGAAGCATAGTTCTTTAAGGCAATAATCCTGAAGGGGAGAGTCTTTGTGGGCAGTTCACACACTTTTGAAGTCTGTAGTGTAGGGTGTGTATTGCAATGTCATAAAGATAGAATAAAAAGATTTTTTTCGGACTTACTAGCCTCTTGAAGTATTAGAATAGGCACCGACCTGCACCGCAGCCGAAGACTCTCCCTGGCAGCATTTCTTCTGATACAGCTGGGCGGACATATTCCGGGAACCCACAGGAGTGCACATCTGGAAACAGCTGGGCTGATGTCATAACTGGAGAAGGAACCTTAGAACAGGAACAAAAAGAAAAACAGCTGGTCCGGCGTCATCCAATTACCAGGCGATGAACAGGAAAACAGCGGGGCTGGTGTTCTCTCTGGATCTGAAGTCATCTGGTGGTGCCAGTAGATGGTTGCTGAACAGGACAGTACACTGTGGACTGAAGAATATGGGGCACCTGATCCTTGGTTATTCATATTGGCAGTTCAATAAGGGCACTTCACAGTCTTAATGTGGCAGTATTGACTACCACTGCTCGGCTCTCCATTTTGTAGGCATGGGCTTAATTACTGGGAGGTCCTTGCACTGAGGCCAATAGTAGAGGGTGTCAGGGGCTTGAATTATTACTCCGTCTGGATGCATATAATTTACATAGTGGAAGACTTCACGTCCCTCTCCATCCACTATTCTCACTCTGTCCATAAACAGTGTCCTGCCTCTCTTCCACTGTGTATACTTTTCGTGGAACAGTCTATTCTTACATGCTGGTTAGCCCGGGATGCACATGTTTCATTGCTTCATCCCAGATCCAGGATTTCCTGCAGTTCTCAATCTCCTCCCAGACTCTCCGAGGAAAGGTAGGAAAGGTCATACCAAAGATTTCATTGGCCTTTCTACGAACCAGTCTCTCCTCTTTACTTGCTTTGGTCAATCTGAGACTGCTGGCCTGGCTTGGGGTGGCCAGTCCTGGTTCTGCCAACTTCGCATCCTCAATGAAATTAAAAAAGGATCCCTGACTTCTTCTTCTTCTGGTGAAGCCAGGGCAGTGGGATCACCACCTTCTTGAACACATTCCTCCGAGGCAAGATCTTGAGGCTGTGTACCTGTTCCTTTCTCACAAGGCCACATAGGTTCCCCTCATCTTCCTCTTCACTGAGGATCTGAGCCCAGGAGTGAGCAGTAGTTCTCACCCCTGAGACTATCCATTCATCACTGGGAGCGGAGGTCGACACCTCCCATTCAAAGGCCTCCCGCATCTCATCTTCACCTTCGAGACTTGGGCTAGGCCCCCCCCCACAGGGGTCTATTGATGCTTTATCTGAACTTGCCTTCTGAGATCCAGCATCCAATGCTTCAGATGCTACCCACCTGGACTTTGTTGATTCCCTTGAGGTCCTTAAAAGTTTCTATCATGTCCCCCCGTCCCTCCTTTCATCAAGGGTACACATATTAAGCTCTCTCAGTCTCTCTTCATATGGTTTCTGATGTAGACCCTGCACCATTTTTAGTTGCCCTCCTCTGGACTGCTTCCATCCTGTCTATGTCCTTGCGTAGATGAGGTCTCCAAAACTGCACACAGTACTCCAGATGGGGTCTCACCAACTGTCTGTATAGAGGGATAACCACTTCCCTTTTTCTACTTGTGATGCCCCTTCCTATGCAGCCCAGTATCCCCCTGGTACTCCTTACTGACTTCTCACATTGCTTACCCACCTTTAGGTCATCTGATATAACTACACCCTGATCCCTTTCCATTATTGTTGTCGTTAGTACCTACCCTGCTATTGTGTACTCTTCTCCTGGATTTTTATTTCCCAGGTGCATTACTTTGCACTTCTTTGCATTGAATCTAAGTTGCCATATGTCTGACCATTCCTCCAACCTTGCCAAGTCCCTTCTTATCCTTTCTACCCCCCCCTTGTGTATTAACTCTGTTACAGATCTTTGTGTCATCTGCAAAGAGGCATATCTTTCCTTCCAGACCCTCTGCTATGTCACCTATAAAGACATTAAAGAGGACTGGACCCAGTACTGAGCCCTGAGGTACTCCACTAGTAACCCCCCTTTCTTCAGAATGTGTTCCATTCACTATTACCTTCTGTGTCATGTTGTGCAGCCAGTTTGCTACCCAGGCTACCACTCTGGGACCCACTCCCAGGCTGGCTAACTTGATTATTAATCTTTTATGCGGGACTGTGTCAAATGCCTTGCTAAAGTCTAGGTAGGCCATATCCACAGCCCCTCCCTGGTCTATTACTTTGGTCACCCAGTCAAAGAAATAGATCAGATTCATCTGATATGACCTTCCTGCTGTGTATCCATGCTACTTTGGGTCCTGTGCCCCACTGGCCTCTAGGTACTGAACAGTTCTTTCTTTCAGAAGTGATTCCATCATTTTCCCCACCACTGAGGTCAAACTAACAGGTCTGTAGTTTCCTGCTTCTGCCTTGCCCCCACTTTTGTGAAGGGGAATCACATCTGCCCTCCTCCAGTCTTCAGGTACCACCCCATCTTCCCATGATTTGTTAAAAAGTGTGGTTAGTGGTGTCACTAGGTCCTCCCTTAGCTCTTTTAGGATTCTAGGGTGAATCCCATCAGGCCCCATTGCTTTGCCCACCTTGAGTTTTAGGAGTTCTTTCAGGACTCTCTCTTCTGTAAATGGACTGGCGTCAACCCCACTACCCACAGTGCTTCTACTGTTTGGTTTAGGTAACTCCTCCTCTTCTTCTTTTGTGAATACTGAGCAAAAGTATTCATTCAGTATCTCTGCCTTTTCACTGTCTCCCTCTGCCCACCTCCCCTCTCCTTTATTAATCTTCACTATCCCTCCCTTAACCTTTCTATGCTCCCTAATGTACCTATAAAAGGTTTTATCCCCCTTCTTAACTGAGTTGGCTATCTTTTCCTCGGTTTGGGCCTTTGCTTTTCTGACTGCCTTCCCCACTTCTTTCTGCTTTAATTGATACAGTTCTCTGTCGTGCTCCGTCTGTAATTCCTTATACTTTTTGAATGCAGCCTTTTTCTACTTAACCTTCCCTGACACCTCTTTTGAGAACCTTAGTGGTTTTTCATTCCGCTTTGTTTTTTTTATTTATTTCACAGAGGCTTGTTGCCTCCATGATGGCAGTTTGATTTTTCTGCATTGTTCTTCCACCCTCCTTTCTGGCCATTTGCTATGCTCTCAGTTATTCACCCATTATGCCAAAGTCAGCCCTTCTAAAGTCCAGCATCCTTGTCTTTGTATGGCTTGTCTCCATGGTTGTGTTTATTGTGAAGCACACTGTGCAGTGGTCGCTTGTTCCCAGATGTCTACTGACTTCTAAATTTGTGATCCTCTCTCCATTTGAGAGTACCAGGTCTAATATTGCTCCCTTCCGAGTGGGTTCCATCACTAGCTGTCTAAGGCATGCCCCCTGTAGGGCATCGAGAATGACCCTGCTCTTGGATGTGGCTGCAGTCCATGTCACCCAGTTAACATCTAGCATATTCAGGTCCCCCATCAATGGTATCTCCCCTTTTTCAGCCATTTTGAGAATGCCCTCTATCATTTTCTTGTCCATTTCCTCCCCTTGAGACGGGGGTCTGTATACAACCCCTGTGCGGATTGTGATGCCATTTCCTGTCTCCAAGGTGACCCAGAGGTCCTCTTGTCCTCCCCTTTTACTTTTTAGTTCTGTAGCTTTGATCCCTTCCCTTATGTAGAGAGCTACTCCACCTCTCTTTTACCCTCCTGTCCCTTCTGTAGATTGTGTACCTGGTATGTTGACATCCCAGTCATGGTTCTCCGTGTACCATGTTTCTGTGACTGCCACAATATCCAAGTGTTCCTCTTCCATCAGGGCTACTAGCTCTGGAAGCTTGTTTCCCAGACTATGGGCATTGGTACTCATTGCCCTCCATTTAATGTTGGCTTTATCCTTTTTTACCCCATCCCTGCTCTTATTGCCCTTGTCCATTTTTCCATTTACCCCTGTCCTGCCCTCTGTCAAGCTCTGTACCTCAGTGTTTACCCTACTGCCTGCCATGTTTTATGGGGGGAGGCTTGAACTTTCCTGTTTCCTATTGGCACCTCCCCCTTGGCTAGTTTAAAAGCTTGCCAAGCAAGCCTTTAAACTTGTCACCTAGGAGCGTGTTTCCCTTCCTGGACAGATGCAGACTGTCATGCCAGTATAGACCTTCATCTCTCCAGGTGGACCCCCAGTCCCCAGTGAAGCCAAAGCCCTGTGGTCTGCACCAGTTATGCAACCATTCATTAAACTGCATGGTGTGCAGTACCTTTGCCTCACCCCTGCCATAGACTGGCAGCACCTCTGAGAAGGTTACAGTACTTGCTACCTGTCTGAGACCCCTCCCCAACTCCACAAATTCATCCTGCACTGCACTGATCTCATGCCTAGCTAGGTCATTTGTCCCGAGGTGGACAATGATATCTAGTTTCCTCTCCTGTGATGCTGCTTCTGCAATCCTGAGGATTTGCTTCCTGTCCCTTCAAGCCATGGCACCAGGCAGGCACCTTACTTCCCTTCCCTCTCCTCTCCCTTCTCCAGGTCTACACCCCTAACAATTGAGTCCCCTATCAGAAGCTGTTTCTTTCCCCTGTGGTGTCCCTTGCCACTCTTTTGTGGGTCTCCCTTGTGGATGTCCCCAGCATTCTTCTTGGTCTCCAATGAGGGTGTAAAGCTGCACATTTCAGATTTTCTTAGTTTTGCTCAGATTGCATATAAATACATGTTCCCCAAGTCTTGGGTCCAGAAAATGTATTGAAGACAGGACAGTTATGACAGCTTAATCTGGTTCAATTTCAGTTGCTTACCATCTGTATCCCCGCCCCCCGGTCGCCCCTGAAAAAGGGACTTATAGGCCCAGTGGGCTTACTGGGTCAACAAAATTCAACAAAAACAAAAACCTCAGAGAAATAAAGACATACTCATTTATGTAAATAAATGTTCACAGTCCCAGTCTTTGAAGTGCAGAACCAAATCATTGGGGCCAGTGTGTGGCTGAGGTGATACAGTATGTACTCCAGTTGTTATATAACACCCCTTCATGTCCCCTTCCTGTTGTATACCTCAGTGCATTACATTTGGAAACAAAACTATAACAACACTCAGTTTTATGCTTGTAGTTTGCTCAAAAAGTGTATAAAAAAATCAGAAGGTAGGGACAATGGTGGACTTTAAAAAGAGCCTGTACACTATGGTGTACATGGTATTAGGGCAATATTTTCCAAACATTTACACATGCAATTTGCTAGTATCTGCTACTATGTTTTTAAATTGTGTGTTTATTGTTTTAAACATAGAACAGTCACACAGCATAACTGTTGGACATAGAGCATAAGATAGTAGTTAAAATGCAATGAGGGTGCCACGCTTAATAAATTGAATACCACGTTCTGTATCAAAAAGCTACATAACTGGGTTAAAAGCCTTTATTATTCCATTGTTATTCAACACATTGATAGCTGTGTAACAAGATTTGCCATGCTTCCCCCTAGACTGCACACCAGATAGTGTGAGTCACAAATAGATTTTTACTCTGCAAAATACCAAACGGTTTCAAGTTAGTGCTTAATCTAAGATACTTGCTTAGAAAGTAGAAAATGCACAGTGATAACTGTCCGAATTGAAACCATTTGCAAACACTAAATGTGTAATTATGGTGAACAACAAAATGCCACTATTTATGTAGAAAACAAAGATAACAAGCATGATTCATTAAAGCTAGAGATACTGGAGTCCAAGTCTTTCAGGATGAAGTACTTTACAAGTGTGTTATCAGGAGCCTTAATAGACTGGATGCAGATCATTTGCTAGCTCCATCCCTAATGTGCCCAAACCCTGTGAACTCTGAAGTCACTATATTCAGTTGGAGGGCCTACCATATCCATTATGTCTCATCCTGCTCATCATCAGATGACGATTCCTAGTCACTTGCTCTTCTCTGCCGAGGTGGTTTGTTCTTTTGTATCCATGTCAGGGAGTCTGTTGGATCTGAAATCAAGTAGACTTTTGCATGATGCATGACCCGCAAATAGGCTGGCAAGACCATGCATGCAGCACTCTTGCCTCATGTAGCATTGCCCTGACCCCATCAAAATGCTTTTTCTTTTGGTGTGTGGAAAAATGGGTGTTGGGGTAGAGTGTCACTGGCGGACCACCCTGTAATGTGTTCTTGCATCTGGCAAGTGCTAGGGTGAAGTCCCTGGAGTCTAGCCCACCCAGTACCATTACGATCATTCTGGACACTTCGGTGTTGTGCGAGCAGCCCCACAGTGTCACTCTGTAGGTCTTCTGAATTGTTATAGGTCTGTCTTTTAGCTCATCCCAAAGCTGCAGCTCCAATCATTCCTTAATAAAGAGGAGAAGGTAGGCCCCCTCACTTCCTGTGGGCATGCCAGCCACCCTGATATTCTGCATTCAAGCTTGATTTACAAGCATTTCTATTCAGGACTTAAGGTGGGTGTTTTCTTTGAGCACATTTGCTGTTGCTCCCAAAGCTGCTTCCGATGTTTTATTTGATTCTGGCATTTCCAACTTGACAGAGTCTAGATTAATCTGCAGGATGACCACTCTGTTGGTAAGAGTGTCAAGTGTATCAGCCAGGCCAGCAACCGTGTGAATGAATCTATTAATTTTGACACTAAAGCTTTGCACTTGCTTTCTATGGTAGCGTCAGCTTGGCCTGATGCTGCAGACCTCTTGGCTGTTTGTGCCATTGCTTTGCTGTTTGTCTTTTTTCGGATTCCCCATCTTCCAATTACAGATGATATCTCCCACTGCTAAAACCATGCATGAAAAAGTAGTTTTTAGGCGCTATTAAATTAACTGAAACACAAAGCTTTAATCTCGAGTGGCCATCTTGCTCGGGCTCCACACCACCTCCACAAAACAATTTTAAAGGGAACATAAAACCTGTTATTTACATTTTTTTATATCATTATTTAAGTTGGGCATGTGTGAAATTTATGTAGTAATCCTGGGTATCGTCCAGTGTGTTTATTTTGAAGGTTTTCATTATTTAGGGTGTTATTGTTAATGCTGCCTTTTTTTCGCTGCCCAATATTCAGCACCAAGGCTGATATGCTCTAAGTCACAATTCCAATTTTCAGAAGAATAGTTTTAAGTGTTTCCATGCTCGGTTCTTCAGTTTAAACCATATTACCATGTTCAGGCCATGTATTTATCTCAGAATACTTAAAATATGCACAACTCGTGCATGTATGGTTATGCATAACTTGTGCATGTAAGAGTTCATGTTAGTTCAGGCCCCCTTGCTCAGAAGCATGTCTCTTGTCCTCAGGAATGCACAAGGCATTTGATGGGTGGAACTTCAGATGAGATATGAGGTATGGAACTCGGGCCAAATAAAATTACATTTTGATTAAAATATAACAATAAATTAATGAATAAGGCAAAATGGGCAGCCTAGATACAGTCAGCAAGCATGTAGTCTTTGAAAGGCACACTGGTCCCATAGGACCAGACATAAATACTGAAAGGTGACGGTGCCTGTGATGGAGTACATGTCTGTCACCCTCCTTTCACCCATAACCCCTTCCCAACCCAGCATTACAGATTTTGACTGGGGCTGTAGTGGGATTTGTACCAAACACCTCTTGCTATGAAGCTGGCCCTTTAAGACCTTGGTGAACTGCATACTGTACAGTACTTGTTGGCGATCCCTCAAGGGGTGGGTTACAAGTAACACTTGAGCTCAATAAGGTGGGGTGGGTGAACAAGGATGAAAAGGAGGTTTCATTTTCCATTATGGGGGAGACAACTAGAAACTGAACTGCAACAACCTTCATTGTAAAGCTGAATACAAGCCATTTGTTTTTTCTATGTTACCAAAAGTAAAGCAGTTTTCATTGCATTTCAACTGCTGCCCAGAGTGTTCTCTTTGTGAGTGTTCCCCAAGAAGCTGCTGGGTTCGCTACCCTGTCACAGTACTCAAATGTAAAAGCACAACAGTGGAGCCAAAAGCAAGAGACAAGTTTCAAGCACAGGAATTAGAAGTCACATGCAAAAACCTTGCAGCTTGCATTTTCCAGTCTTGTTAGTGGACAAGGACTTCAAAGACAAAAGAAGGAGCAAGTGGGAGAATGGGCAGAATTAGGGAGCAGATTTGGTATTCTGAAGCTGTATTAGATGATGGAGGGGCATGCCTCCAAATGCCCTGTCACAACTCAGACAGATACCAATATGTCTGCATGCTTCACAAGCAAATATAAAAATGAATATTGGGCGAGAAAAAAGACTGCAATAAAAAGCGAACTTAAATAAGAAATAAAACAAGCATTTGTCAATGCTGAATGTTCATCGTGTGCTCTAGTGTCATGGGGGGGGGGGGTGTTTGAAAATTGCTACAGTTAAGTTGTTTGAGAGGTGGAGTCCCCAAAAACATATGTTGAAAATTTGGGGCAAAAATATTTAAAAATGGCCAAGTTATGGCACTAAGTTGAAAACCCTATTGAAAAACATTGACGCCATAAACCCCATTGAAATACATTGAAGCGCTTACTTCAGTTCGCGGTTGGGCTTTGAAGAGTGAAGACATGCCTGCAGTCCAAGGTAGAGTATGGTGACGGACCTCCAGTGGGTAAGTATGGGGTGGGGTGGGTCCTGAGTAGGAGGGTAGGGGGTTGGGTAATGGTGGAATGGACAACGATGGACGGTTTTCTTTTTTACAAGAACAAAACAATGAGGTACAGTTTTCTTTTTTCAGGGAGTTTGCTGAACAGATAAGGACACTGGGGGATTGGGCACCCCCCGTGTCTGTATACTGTTTGGGGGGATTACACAGTGGACAACAATTGACAGACAGAAGACACTGGGGGATTGGCCACCCCCAGTGTCTGCATACTGTTTGGGGGGGGTTATACAGCGGACAACAATGGATGGACAGATGAGGACGCTGGGGAACTGGGCACCCCCAGTGTCTGTATGCTGTTTAGGGGAGGGGGGTTATACAGTGGACAATGATGGATGATTTTCCTTTTTTTAGGATAAAAAAACCCAGCATTTGTCAATGACACATGTTTGATGTATTGAAAGATGTCCACCTCTGCATCTTGTTCATGCCCTTGAGGTACTTGACTGTATCTATCATGTTCCCCCACTCCCTCCTTTTCTCCAATAATTACATATTGAGGTCCTTTTAATCTCTCCTGATATGTTCTGTGTTGCAAGCTATGTACCATCTTGGTTGCCTTTCTGTGGACTGCCTCCACCCTGTCAATGTCTTTGCGCATTTGCGGCCTCCAGATTTGTACATAGTACTGTAGGTGAGGCCTCACTAGTGTATTTTTTTTATTTTTTTATTTTTTTTTTATATTTAACTTTTTACTCCTCCGGAGCATGCCGCCCTATCCTTCCGCGCGGTCACGGGCCACGGCTTCTGCTTTTCCAGATGCGTACCTCCCGATACCCGATACCCCCACGGTGGGGCCCGCAGCACCCCCTCATATATACCGCGGGCACTGGAGCTAGAGTCGGGGCCTGGCCTGGAAGCACATGAAGGCCGTGGCGCTCATCCATGACGCAGCGGGCAGCTCCTCCTCCTTTTTCCGGTTTTCTCCCAGGGGAGGCGGGGTCGTGCAATGACACCAGCGTCCGCCCCGCCTCCTTCCATGCTGAGTGTCAGCTGCGTGGAACTCCTGGTCTCCACCAGGGGTCCCCAGTGCGCCGAAGACTGCCCACACCCTCCCCCTGGAGTAGGAGAGCTGCCCATCGGACGCTCAATCCTACTCCCCTGACTGCCCTCCAGCGATCGGGTCCGCTTCAACTCCGGTCGCTGTAATGCAAGCGAAATCCCACCGCTGCGCCGACGGGTCATGTCACTAGTGTATTATACAATAGCATCACCACCTCATGCCTTCTGCTAATGATACCTCTGCCTATGAATCCCAGCATGCCACTGGCCATTCTTACAACATTTGTGCTCTGCTTTGACACCTTTAGGTCATCAGAACTGATAACTTCTAGGTCCCTTTCTTCCTTGGTGATCATCAGCACCTCCACCCCATCCTGTAACTCTCCACAGGTTTCCCTCTTCTTAGGTGCATTTGGGCTTCTTTGCATTGAACCTCAGTTGCCACTCCTCAGACCATTTTTCAAGCCTCTCCATGTCCCTGCTCATTTTCTACACCCGTCCTGGAGTATTCATACTGTTACAGATGTTGGTGTCATCTGCAAACAGGCAGACAGACCTTTCCTTCTAGCCCTACCACAATGTCTGTAATGAAGACGTTGAACAGGACTGGTCCCAGGACTTATCCCTGAGGTACCCCACTGGTCACTCCCTCACCTCAGATTGGATCCCATTACCACCACCCTCTGCCTCCTGTCCGTCAGCAAGTTTCTAACCCAGTTTATCAGCTTGTGCCCCATTCCCAGACTACTCATCTTGTTAAACAGCCTTCTGTGTTGGACATTGTTGAAGGTTTTGTTGTAATCAAGGTAGGTGACATCAAACGTCCCTCCCTGATTTACTTCCTTAATGAGGCATTAGAGTTTCCAACCCTAATGCCCCACCACCACCCTGCAGAGACTGACAGGCATTGGGGGTGTCCCTTTCGGTCGTAGGCCGTAGTGCTCACACTATTCCACCCCCATCCTGCAGACACTGACAGGTGTCACAGTGTGCCTTGAGGTCTTCGGCCCTAACGCTCACCCTATTCCATAATGAAATAAGCTGAGATGGGTGCAGTATAGGAGAATGGGGTGAACATTTGGGCCAAAGAGTGCAAGGTACACTCAGATATCTGTCACTGGCTGCAGGGTGGGGGTAGGGGTGGAATGGTGTGAGCATTATGGCTGATGACCCCAAGGCACATGCCCAACACCTGTCAATCTCTACAGGGTGGGGGGCCTTACAGTTGGAAACCCTAATGCCCCAGATGTTTGTTGGTATTTTCGCTCCAGATTTTCAACATGGGCTTTTTGGGACACAACCTCATGAACAGTGGCACTATCATTTCGTTACTCAATCCCAAAAGGTGATTTTATGCAGTGACTGCGTCATTCGGTGCCACAGGTGCTAAAACACATTTTGGGCAGGATGTAAAAAATGGCAGTTGTACTGTCATGAGGATGTGTGAAAAAATGACAATGTTGAAAATCTGGAGTGAAAAATACAAGAAACTGGCAAAGTTACGAGCGTGCATAGAAACTGTGCAACACACACCCGTAACGCGGTAATTTTTTGGCATTTTTTCACCAAATTTTCAAGAAGGAATTTTTGGGACCTCCCCTCATGAACAGTGGCACTATGATTTTGATACTCCAACTGGAAAGTTGATTTCGCACAGCCACCGTGCCATTCTGCTCAACTGGTGCGAAAACATATTTCTGGCAGGATGTGAAAAATGACAGCTGTACTGTTCATAAGGAGGTGTGAAAAAATGGCAATGTTGAGAATCTGGAGTGAAAATATAAAAAATTGGCAAAGTTACGAGCGTACATAGAAACTGCACAATGCATGCTCGTAATGCAGTCATTTTTTGGAATTTGTTCACCAAATTTGCAACATGGGCTTTTTGGGACCCCATCTCATGAACAGGAGCACTGTCATTTTCTTACTCATCCCAAAAGATGATTCCACGCAGCGACTACGAAATCACCTTTCGGGACCGAGGAACAAATGACAGTGACATGTCATGAGGTGGGGTCCTAAGAATCCCATGTTGAAAATTTGGGGCCAAAATTCCTAACAATGGCTGAGATATCCGCCTAAATTGAAACCCCATTGAGTCCCAGTATATAGTTTATTGTTCATTCTTTCAGTTTGCTGGTCGGCTTTGAAGAGTGTAGACATGTCCTGCTTTGCAGAAGATCGTGTCTGCCGATCTCGGAGGGTAAGTATGGGGTTAGAGTGCAGGGGAGGTGGGTGCAGAGGGAGGGTCGGGATGGGGAGGGGGACAGGGTTTTGAGACAGCGAGGGACGGTTTTCGTTTGACCATGAGGAAGGTTTTCTTCATTTACAGGTACAAAAATAAATAAATATACATTTAGGCACACTGGGGTGAGCTCCCAGTGTGCCACAGTAGTGATGCGGAGGGGGGATGCCAACATGGGGACTAGGGATATAGATGGGGGCGCATCCAACACCAGAAGTGGGCATCCCAGTGTCGGAAAGGGGAGATTGTTTAACCAGGAAAGACACACTAAGCGGCAGCAGGGAAAGGGGACATTGTTTAGCAAGGAAAGACACACTAAGCCGCGGCTGAAGGGCTCGCATTTCAAAGGACAGAGCCGCGCACAGTGTCAGCTCTGTCCTTTGAAATGTTTGCCGAGACCCGCCACCTCAGCTAACCAGTGTCATCAGGACACTGCCTGCTGATTTACCAGCCATAGACCGGCCCCTGCAGCATCGCTGGCCATTGGGCTATTACCCCTCACGCCTCTCTCTAGCAACTCTCGTACGTACGATGAACATAAAAAGGACAGTTTTTCAAAACAAAAACACAGCACCATACAGTGGGGTTATTAAACAGACTTCATATGTAGCCAGAAACAGGGCTTATGTTCCCTTTCAAGAAATGTCTTTTTGTGCAGAAAAATGCCTGCTTAGAGTTCTTGGTACATCACGGGAAGTAAATAGAGCTATACGTTCTGGTGAAGTCCTTGTAAACTTGAGACGGCTGTTTTTGCACCATAAACTTTGATGGAGTGAGCAACAAAATTTCATGTGCAAATGTTTTGAAACTCATAAGTTTCTATGTTTTTGCTTTTTTGTTTTGTTCCTGGTTTTTCTAAGCTGTTTTTGTTTTTGGGGGTGGGGTATACAGTGCAAACATGAAGTTAATGCGAAACTTGCAATAGTACTCCATCTAGTTATCTAAGGTATCAGATGTTATGATATTGTGCCTCTTGTAAAAAGCCTTGCCCTTCAGGCAGCAACATGCCTATTAATCACATACAGGAATGGATTAGTCAGACACTTCCTTATTCCTGTAACTACTTGATATACTGGCATTATCAAAGCAAAGATGTTGCCATGGTGCATACCTTGCTTTTGCATGTCCCAGTTTTAATGGCCATTACTCATTCTATTTAGAGCTGGTTGATCCTTGTAAATTATTTGATTTTATGCTAAGGACAACATATATTTAGGGGTGTTAAAAGGACACCCTCATCCTACTTTAAATAGGCATTCTGCTTATTTTAATCTCTTTACCAAATTTATTAATCACAAAATAAAATGAAGTTCTGTATATATTTTTCTTCATTTTTTCCCCCTTGGGGCTAGCCTGTCATTGCAACATAAGTATTACCACTCATGACTGGTGCGAGTGGGCTCTCATCCTTAACCCAGGGTATTGGAAAGGTGGCAGAAGAAGTACTGAGTATTCCAGGGGACAGTCTCCTCCTCTGGGGTGGAAGGGTGGCAGGTCCCACTGTGCTACCACCACATGAGAGACCATAGGTAGCACTCTAAATGAGTGACATCATGTGGGAGGGGGTACACCATAGATGGCGCTGAATAAGCATGCTGCTTTGCGTACATTATCTGGAGCCCGCACTGCCAGCATTTCTTTGGGCAGAAAATAGGAGGAAACAACAGACAGACCTCCCCGGCAGCAGCTCCATGGACAGTGGTCATGGCCACAATAGGCCACAGTGCTATATTTCAATTTCAGGGGGTAAGGAGTGAGATTACTTACAGGAATGTGGTTGTTGGGGCTAGCAGGGCCTAACAGGAGCACCAGGAAATGGGGAGAGGGGAACTGAATACAGATATTACAAAAATAACTTTTATTTGCAACAGTTAATTTAAAAAAAGTCTGTCCAGTCAGTATTTCTAATCAGCTAAAGAGAGTGTTGTGTATTTTGTTCTTATTACAAAGAGGTTTGAGATGCCCCCTCTTCCCATTTTCTAATTCTTTCCTTTGCTCATGTCAAAGACCACTGTAGTCTACCTTACAGTGGAATACTGCCAGTGCTTTCCCCTTCCTCCATATACAGTTGAAATGACACCCATTGCCTGTTTGGAACATCATTTTCTTTGTTTCTTGCATTATAATTGTTTTTCATTTGAGGCCAGCCCGGTGGCGCTGACGGCTGAGGCGCTGGACGCCTTAACTTGCGCTATGCCGTTTGGGAATGAACATGGGCTGCTTGGGGTTGGCAAGGGAGGAGAAGGATTGAGCGTCCGATGGACTGCTCTCCTTCTCCAGGGAGGGGGTCCTCAGTGGTCGGCACTCTCCTGCTCCCTAGCGGAGGCTGGGGGACAGGACATCAATGCTGCAGAGGGAGGAGGAGGAGTTGGGACAGATGCTACGAGGGAGCGTGTGTGGACGTGTGCGTGCTCTGCTGTCATCATTGCACATCCCAGCTCCTGGGGAGCAAGAACAAGGAAAGAAACAGCATGGTCACGCAGATTGATGGCCATCCTGGGATACATCTCCTGGCTCCAAGGGTGTCACCCCCAGTGCACTGGATCCATTCCTGGTGATGAGTAAGGGGAGCTCGCTTCCTCCCCGCCATGGGGGCAGGCCTTGGGGGTACTAAGTACTGAACCTATCATCTTTGAGGATATTTCTTTCATAGAGCCACACACACTGGCCGTGTACAAAGCAGTTCTGCACTCTCATATGGGAGGTAAGCAACAGAGGATGACAGTGCCCCTGAGACAGCAGATCTTGTATCACAGCCAGGCCAAACCAACTCTCCAATGAGAGACCAGATCCAGACCGTAATATTTAGTGAATATATGTATCTTGCTCTAAGTAGCAGTCAAACAGATTTTGGATGCTGAAACTGACCAGCAGCAAGCCACGGAGGGCACAGTGCCCCAAGTGGTTTGCCCCATATCCATAACGGGATGCTCTTTGCTAGCCTTCTGATAACAAAGTAAAATGCAAGACAGTATGCACCTGTAAAAACACTGCTTAAACACTGGCTTGCCTGGAATGTGCAGGGCATATGACATAGACAGCTGAGGAGACCACCGCATAACCATGGTGTAGTCCAAAAAGACCCTGTAGACATCCAGGGAGTGTTGGTGTACCTCCCTTGATGTAGTTTCAGAATAAGCATGGGTATGTTGACAGAATGATTCAAAGTAAATTCAGACACTATCTTAGGCAGAAACATTAGGTGAGTCCACTCCTAAAGGTCAGCCTATCCAGATGAAATGTAAGATAAGTGGAGTCAACAACCAAAGCCTGAAGCTTGGACATCTCGCAAGCCAAGGTGATCACCGCCCACATGAAAAAGGAGTTTCCAGGACAAAAACTTGAGTTCACAGAAAGGGTAGATTTGAACAGAGGTCTGACCAGAATATCCCGAACCACGTTCAGGTCCCATGTCAATACAGATTTATGGGGTTTTATGTGCAGAATACCCCTTGCAGACCTTCTTGAAACTTCTGGTTGAGCCATAGATTTTACACCAATTAGTGCATGATATTCTGAGGTGGCTGACAGGTGCATTTTGACAGAGAAGTACTGAAGCCTGGACTGGGACAGGAAAGATACAGTAAAACACTCTGGACAAGGTAAGTGAAAGGATCCAGAGATTAAACTGACACCAGATGCCTAAGTATTTCCACTTAACTCAATTACACCTTGGTGGCCATTTTGTACCAAGGTTAAGCAATGGAAAACTCGGACTTCAAAAAACGCTCCAGGTGGTAATGAGTTAAGTGAATAAGGAGGCCTGGTAAATGACACCCTAGCAGCCAGTAAAACAGCCTAAATCTCAGGAGACATGCCAGAGTGTGCCAGCTGTATACCCTCAAAAGCCAGGTGTGCAGTTGGTGTGATGGGCAGTCTGGGTGAAGTAGCTGGACCTGGAAATGAGACAACAGACCCAAACTGAGGGATAGGTAGATTGGCAGTTCCACTGCCATATCCCAGAGCATCAGGAAGCCCATCTTTCCGGCCTACAGAAGGTCCACAAGAATCATGGTAGCTAGCTCATTCTGTAGCTTGACCAATGCCAGCTGAATGAGCAGGAATGGAAGAGAGGTGTAGAGAAATTGTCCCTTCCAGCAGAAAGACAACATGTAATGGATGTGGGTCACCATTGTAAATGTTATTGCTCAGTGGCATTTTCCTTAATAAATTAAATGAAATATCTCATCAGAAAGCTCCATGCCCTGGTGCAATCAATCAAAAATGCAGCAGTATTGCATTGTCTGGGTTTGCAGGGATGTCCAGCTTGGGACACATCTACTCACTGAACAGAAGTTTTGACACACCCCATGTATAGTTCCCATTCATAAGGCTGTTACTCGGAGCATCTGAGAGCACTTACCAGCATATTTCGTATGCCTGCCAGATAAGTTGCAGCAAGGGGCACATTGTGCTGTGCTGCCCACTTCCGCACCTGCATCACTTCCCAACATGGGATAAGAGCATGCCCCTCTCCATCTTTTTGTTCAGGTAGTGCATGACGCTCTTGATTGTCTGTTCAGACTAGCAAAGTCTGTCCCTGAATCTGTGTGGCCAGCAGCTGGAACCCATACAGAACTCTCCAGAACATTTGGACAGAGATTGCATTCCACGGGGGATCAAACTCCTTGGGTCCAGAAGGAACTGGGGTGGACACTTTACTGAAGGATGGAAGTCAGAGTGACCTGAAGAGGGTCCCGGAGGAAGGGAGCCCTTAGCAGCAGATGATGCCTATCTCACCACCAGTGGAGTGCTTTAAAGACTAATGCACTTGAGACCACTAAGACTGCAGTATCTACTGAGGACTCTGCATATAATGGGAGGACATGGGAAACATGAATGTAGGTGCTGCAATGAAGCCCAGTAAACGGAGCATGGTTCTGGCTGACACCATGCCCCTTCTGGAAATCTCCTGTGTCTGACCTCCAGTAGGAAAGCTTTTGCCTGAGATGTGCCCAGAACAGTTCCAATGCACTGTGACCTCTGGCAAGGAGTGAGAACAGCAGTAGTAACAGATTTTATTTCTTTGTGGCGCCCTTCCCCATAGGCTCTGGGCAGCATTACAGTAGCACAATGGCAGTAAGAAACCATACATTAAAATAATTAACATACTATAATAAAACAGTTTTCAGTAAATAATTCATAAATTACTACTTTGAACTAAAAGTCAGTACTGGGGCAGCTGACCACAGGGACCCTCACTACCCATAAGCTTGTGCAAAAAGATATGTTCTAAGAGGTATTACATCAAAAGGGTGACTAGAAATGAGCGACTTGTAAATGAGTGAGTCATATTCACTGAAATGATTAATGGCTGCCCTGCAAGGGTAGCAACCTGGTTAAAGGCAACCATTCAGAAGGGTGACTGGAAGGCAGGACTAGCGAGGAGGAGGAGAAGTGGAAAGATAGGATAGAGGGTTTCTGTGGGGTAGTGTCCTTGGTGTTACTGAGCCAGCCCGTGTAGTGTGGTGGTGAGGGTGGCTGGCTCTGGCATAGGAGGATCTGGGTTCAGGGACAGGACGGGGAGAAATATTTTGCCGCTACTTGGGCTGTTGCTTTTTTTCCCTTTTTGGGAGTCTCGCCCCCTCTGTGACATACACCCCCTTGGAGTTGATAATCCTTCAGTAGAGTGGTGCAGGAGAGGCACAGCACCCCCTCACACACATACACACTGATAAGTACTGTCTGGATGCAGTGTTGTCATTATGTGCATATTGCCGAATTGCTTTTCGGCAATATACATTCGTCGTAATAGCGATCACTCTTTTGCGTTCACTATTATGACATGGAACCACTTTAAGGCCCCTTTTTCTACAGGTCTTTACCGAGGAGACTTCCCTCAGGGCCCTCAGAAGAGAGTTTCAAAAGACTCTGCCCACCACCTGGAATACCCACTCCCCCAAGGTTTTTTAATCTTTTCCATTAACCCCACCATTTACTGTGCCCCAGTTGGATATGCCAGTACCCATTCTTACTTCATGCCAGTGATTCATTAGAAATGAACTCACCCATCTGATTATTACCAGATCGAGCTACAATTAGTCCATTTGATTGATAAGTATGTTTTGACTGATAAAGTCAAATGCTTTACTGACACACTGACTAAAACTATGTTTGAAATACAGTACGTCCCTGCTCAGCAGTGACACGGAGCTCATACACTAACTTCAGGATGTAATGAATATCTTTGAGCTAAGGCTAATGACGATATATATAATATAAAACAAGTACAATATTTTGAGCTGAAGAGGACAGCCATTCTGACCTGAAGAAAGGCTGTCCTTCTCGGCTCGAAACTCTTTCAGTTCAAATATTTATCTGAAAAAGGGTTGCTCTTTTCAGCTTAAAATACTGTATTCATTTCTGCTGTGTTAATTCTTTGATACTGTTTTGGTACCTTAAAGAGTAGAATACACCATACAAGTTCTGAAAATGTATCTTTGGATCCAGTCCATCTTCCTAGTAAAGAGTGAAATCAGTCAATCGATCAATCAATCAATGTTTGTATCCAGTAGGTGATAGTGTGTATGCGGTTGTGAGACAGACACAAAAAACAGAACACCAACTTGAGGAGAAAATAAATAGTCGAGCTACTGTACAGTACCTTTGTGGTTTCTAAATTGTATTTCTTTCACCAGCTACTGTGAAAATCCCGGATTATGGCTGCTAAAAACAAATGACATTTTTTTTTACCTTTTTCCGTAGATTTTAAGTTCTGTTAATACTGCTCGCTAACATCCAAGAAACAGAGATGCCCATAGCCATTCTGTGCTCAACAACCAGCTTCTTGTACTCTTGTTATGCTAATTAGCACTACTGGACTTGGCCATTATTTGGTAGTGCTCTTTAGCATATGGAGAGCACAGGAAGCCATCTGGTGCATGAGAGATGGCAACAGGCATCTCTCAGTCTCAGAAGTTATTTGCAGGAGCTAAAAACTATAAGCAAAGGTGACAAAAAAAAAAAACTGGTACCTAAAAGCCCTTACTTGAGGTGTACACAGCAGCTAATGGCAGTACTGCAGTGTGTGCAGTGTTCCTTTAATTTGCCTTGGATAGATTCCTTCCCACATACTACTCGAAGATAAATTCCTCAGCAGTTTTAGATATGAGAGGAGCTAGTGAAATAGGTCTGCATTGTACAACTAGTGATTTATTCTGTTTAGGAATGACTGTGTTACCTTGGGCTGTTTCCATTCGTTGGTGACACAGCCTTCCAGCACCACTGACTTATTTACTGTGCAGAGGAAAGGGGCCAAGAAAGCAATTCCTTTTTAAAGTAACGAGCCAGGTATTTGGTCCAGACCTTAGAGACATCTCTTTCTTTGCTAGAGGTGGTATTTAAAATCGGATACAACTGGGACCCACCATACCATACAGTATATAGTACAGGTGATTTATAAAATGCTTTTGTGTCCTGCACAGCTCACATTTTGGTTTACTTTTTTTAATCACTTCCATAATTAATTTTATATAAAACAATATGAACATTCTTGTTTGATTATTTCTCATTCATATGCTTCTTTGCACTGTAAAAGAAGTGAGCTTAGGTATAGTTTCATGAGAAAAAAATGAAACTAAATTTAAGCCCTTATGACACCATATTTCTTTTCATGAAAAGTGAGGTTTTATAGAAGCTGCAACAAAATGCCTATATTAAGCTCCAGAACAAGAACTTTCATAAGCAGAAACCTCTGCTCAGAATTACTCTCTATGCCGACAGGGCCCAGGAATGAACAACTTGGCAGAGACTGTATTTGTATCCCATGAGATCTGTGTGAAAGTGGTCTCAGAGGACAATCTCTGAATTGTTTGCCAGTGTTGTCACTTGCTGTGTCTAATGAAAGAGCTCAAATTCCCAGTACTCACTGTATTCAGATCCCTTATATTTAATTAGTGAAATAACAATCAATTATACCAAATTAGAAGTGTCTTAACATTCCCCAGCCTACGCCAGTAGGGCTTAGCCTCTCATGGTCCAGAAAGAGATGTGTAGGTTAAGTTATATAAACTACTGTATATGCTGCTTTTCACTGCTGCTAGTGAGATCTTTATTAAGGAGCAGGCTTAAATAGGGTTTTCTCTCTGGCCTGCTACCTGTGTACTGTTTCTTTTATCTTAATAAAGAGTTAACTCATAGAGGCTATCAGAGGCCTGTTTGACAAGCATAACACTTATTTTTGTTGCTATTGTGGACCTGGAGACTGCAGTGCTGCACCATCTGCATGTGCCTCTCTGGGTTCAAAAAGGAGGTCACTAGACTGCAGGCTGAGTTGGCTAGGGTTTGGGGTACCTTCCCCCTTCAGAGGCCACCACATCTGCTGCCGTTACCTCAGAGGATGCCGGGGGGGAATGGTTGAACTATGGTGGGCTCTGGAAGGGTGGGAGTGGTAGGTCAGAGGCACATTCCTCAATTGGTACCACTCTGCAACTCCTACACTGCTCTGGTAGAGCAGGATTGATGGGAGGAGGCACCCATGGTAATGACCAGGGATGATATGGGGGGGGGGGTCATCCGTAGTGGAGTCCCCAAGGAGGGTAGTAGAGGACCCTAGAGGAGGAGTGAGCAACTTTTGATGGGGGACTCAGTTGAGAAGGGGATAGATTTGAGAATATGAAAAGGGGAGATGGAGGTTAGGGTTAGGTGCCTAGGTGGTGCCATGGCCTGGAGGGATGGGAAGTGGATCCTGAGGATAGCTAGGGCAGCAGGATGGAAGGGGAGAGCTGGATGTCATCGTCCACCTGGAGGTTAGTGACCTAGCTAGGGATGGGGCTAGGATAAAGCAGGAGGAGTTTAGGGAGCTGGAGAGGGGTCTTAGACAGGTTGCATACTCAGTGGCGTTCACTGAGGTCTACAGTAGGGGGGAGGAGATGGATCTTCGCACAAGGAGCTTTGACTCATGGTTGAAGGAATGGTGCAGAGAGTGTGATGGCCTGCATCCATCCAGGATGGGAACCGCAGTCCTTTGTGGACGGTTTAAATGTTTCTTTGATGAACATGTAAACTAGCCAAGTTGGGGGGGGGGTGGTGGCAGAAGGAATCAGGCAGGCAGAAGTCAAGTCAAGTTTTATTATTCTTCCAAGACATAAATGTTTTGGACATTACATCACTACATAAATATAAAATAATATTATAAAATTACAGTTAAAAAGATAATATGCCTTCATTGTGCAGACACTGTGTTACATAAGAAATAATTACCTATATTGCATCTCTAAATTATGACAGATACACAAGAACAAATACTCATTCATCATTCATAATCCCAGAGGGAAACAATAAATAATCCAATCAATTGCATCTCTCCGTAGCTAGAGTTATTTTCCAGTGCGCCCACTCTTTGATTTTAAAGCTATGAATCTGTTCTTTTTATAACTAATTACAGCAGTGATGAAAAGAACAATTTTTTCGGCGTCCTCTTTTTCCCTTGGATGCATTAATATAAATAGTTCATCATAATTAGTACTGACATACCTGGTCTTTTAAATTTTTATCTTTAACAGTATTGTACAAAGGGCACTGTATAACAATATGAGACAAAGTTTCCTGAAAGCCATTATTACATGGACACATGAGATTCGTAAGTGATACAGCAGGACACAAATAACACACAAATATTATGCCCACCAGTAGATACAAGTAAAAAAATATAAAATGCAAGGAAGAAAAGGGAAAAAATAAAAAAAGGAAAAGAAAAGGAAAGGGGAAGGGAGGGGGTAGGAAAAAAGAAAATGCGTAAAAGTTCTATTATGAAAACCACTATTTGGCAAATTATTGCACATAACACTAATCCATAATATTAAAGTGCCATCTATAAACATCAAAATTAATTCCACCACAGAAAAATACTATTATGTAAGCAATAATATCCAACAGGGTGGGTGGTATTGGGCTATACCGGACCACCCAGGGGTGTAATGAGGCCTGACGCCGCAGGCAGAGGGCCTTATAGCCCCTGGAAGGTCCGGTATAGCCCAATACCGCCCACCCTGGAGGGTATTATTACGCTTAGAAAATGGGCACTGTAAAAAAATTTGTTTAATTAAAAAAAGTTAATAAAAAATATGTTTAAAATAACTTTTGAAATAAAATAGTTCCTTCGTCTGTATTATACTGATGTGTTTATCCTCTCCCACACAGATATACACACACAGGAGAAAGCTGACTGGTCCCCACCCCCCAACCCAACACACTTAAGACATACAGGCTCTAATCTGTTTTTTTTTTTTTAATATTGGTACTGGTCTGTGTCACAAACTCGCTCAGCCGGTCAACCCTCTACTCCCAAAGTACCACCCTCTGAGCGTATGATTTGTGTACAGTGAACAGAACAAGGTAGCCCTCTTGTCTGTTTTGTGGGTTCAAGTCACCTTAGTCTCAAGCTCTGGAAGGATTCAAACTGATAACCTCTTGTTAGCGTACTCAATTATCCGGCTCAGATAATTTTGTCTTTGGGGGGACAGATATCTTTGCCTACGGGCACCCAACCAGATCTTTCAAATGAACCCTTAGAACTCTATGCAAGACTTTAGAGAACTCTATCCATTTCCCAGTTTGGTATACAATAAGCCCGTACACAGTGTACTTATAACCTTTAAAAGCTCCACTTAAAATAAAAAGAAATGTCAAGGCACTCCATGCAGTTTCGTTTGTAAAAAAATATCTTTATTTTAAAAATATCAAAACAGAACAATCATTACAGAACAATTATATATCCCAACACAAACAGCCTTAAAACAAACAGGTAAAAAAAGTACAGTTCCTACAATTTATAACTGCAGACTAATCTTGTCTAATGCTTACTTTCTTTCAGTGCTTTGAGGGTCTCTCTTCTCTCAGTCAGGAAAATATTGTCTTGTGTGTCTCTAAGGCTTGCCCAGTTGGATAAAAGAGTTCTGAGCCGGCCTCCTCTCTGAGATCATTAAACTCCACCCTGGTGTATTAAAATTTATATGTTACCACACAGGATGTCCCAACAAGATTTAAAAAAAATAAGTGACATACTCAATTTCCTCTCCTCGGGGTAACTGGCCAGAACTGGTTTTTGTTCTGCCACACACACACATAAACAGGTTCTGTGATGTCCTCCCAAGTCTTCCTGGGGAATGTGTATTTGACCTTCCAAATTCATCTGGATCCTGCCTGGTCCAGACATCAAACCTCTTCAATGTCCATTCTGGCCCCTCTCTGACATCCCTCCCCACAAGTCCTTCCTGGCAACTATGCAAGTCAAAGGATCTCCCTGAGGGCATTATGAATGGCTAATCTTATTTCCTGGGATGAATGCAAATTGACAAGGTAATTGCACCCCAGATCTCTGCAGTTTAAAATACCTCCTGTCCTTTGAACTTTTCCCTTGGGGGTCTTGATGTTTCAGTTCCAGTAAGACAGTAGTTTCCTCAAACTGACCTTCCCATCATATATTTTATATGTAATAAAAAAAATGAATACAGCACTCGAGCACTCAAAGCTGGCTGTCTACGTCACACTCCTCCCCACCCAGACTGAATTTGGGGGATCCATCCCCTACATGGGATGAGCTTCCCAATTCAATTCACTCCTCATAGACCCTAGACAGTCCATCTGAGTTCTTATTTTTGGCTCCGACCCTATGTACGATTTTCAAATCATACCCTTGTAAAGCAAGACTCCATCTGAGCAGTCTGCCATTGATTTTCCCCATCTGTGATAACCAAACCAGGGAGTTGGGGTCAGTCTGCACCACAAAAGGCTGCCCGTACAAGTATGGCTCCAATTTCTTTAGGGCCCACACTAGGGCAAGACACTCCTTTTCCACCGTGGAGTATGCTTGTTCCCTGGGGAGCAGCTTTCGGCTCAGGTAGGCTATCAGGTGGTCCCTCCCTTCGCTGGATGTCTGGCTTAGTACTGCCCAGTACCCACATCTGAGGCGTCTGTCTGAACTGCAAAAGTTTTGCTATAGTCCGGACTTGTCAAAACAGGAGCACTGTACAGTGCCTCCTTCAGTTTGGTAAAGGCTTCCTCACAGGCTGTACCCCAGGTGATTTTCCTTGGCATTTTTTTCCTTTGTCAGGTCAGATAGGGGAGCAGCCAGGGCACTGTAATTAGGTACAAACTTTCTATAGTACCCTGCTGTCCCTAGAAAACTTCTGACCTGCTTCTGAGTCTCTGGTCTGGGCCATGCCTGTATTACTTCTATTTTATCTGGTTAAGATGGAGCTGTCCCCAGCCTACCACATGGCCGAGGTATGCCACTTCTCCCATGGCCACCTGGCACTTCTCGGCTTTGACAGTAAGCCCGGCCCTCTGTATTCTGCCCAACACTCCCCTAAGGTGTGAGAGGTGTTCCTCCCAGCTGGTACTGAAGATGGCAGTGTCATCCAGGTACGCCATGGCGTACTCCTCAGCACCATTTAACACCTGGTTCACCAACCTTTGGAAAGCGGCCGGGGCGTTCTTCATTTTGAAAGGCATTATTTTGAACTCAAATAAGCCTATCGGAGTGATGAAGGCCGACCTCTCCCTAACTCTGTCCGTGAACTCTACCTGCCAATACCCCTTTGTCAGGTCAATAGTCGTAAGGTAGATCGCCCCTCCCAACTTGTTCAGGAGTTCATCCGTCTGGGGCATCGGGTGGGCATCGGACTTTGTGACTGCATTTAGTCCACGATAGTCCACACAGAAATGAGTTGAGCCATCTGGCTTGGGCACAAGGACTACGGGTGAGGCCCAGGGGCTGTGGGATCTCTGGATTACCCCTAAATCCAGCATCTCCTTCACTTCCTTCCTAATGTCCTTTTGGACAGCCTCTGACACCCGATATGCTGTCCGCCATATGGGCGTCTGTGTCCCCATCTCCACATCGTGTGTTACTAAGGGGGTTAGTCCAGGCTTGGTGCTAAACAAGGGGGCAAAGTCTGCTAAAACCACCCTTACTTTCTGGACCTGGTCCGGGTTCAGCTGGGGAGACAATTTTACTGTCTCCACAGAGGACTCCCGCTTACTCTCTTCCAGCAAGTCCAAAAGGGGGCCTACTTCGTCCGCCCCCTTCCCATGACTACATACTGCGAACACCATGTCAGCCCTGTTTACATATGGCTTCATCATGTTGACATGGTACATCCTTTCAGTCTGTCTACAGTCAGGTAACTCCACAATGTAGTTCACGTCATTTACCTTCCTAACCACTTTGTACAGTGGTGCCCACTCAGCTTGCAGCTTGTCTTTCCGAACCGGAATAAGGACCATGAATTCCTGACCCACCATGTACGAGCGAGCTCCGGCTCCATGGTCATACCATACCTTTTGTTTCTGTTGGGCAGCTGCCAGGTTGCTCTGGGCTGTCCCCATAAGCTCTTTCAGCCTTTCCCTAAACCTTAGGATGTAATCCACATTGGGAGTTCCCTGGGTGGCATGCTTGCCTTCCCAGTCCTCCCGGATCAAGACTAGGGGCCCACGTACCCAGCGTCCATACAAGAGTTTGAAGGGGAAAATCCTGTTGACTCTTGGGGCACCTCCTTGTATGCAAGCAACAGGTGGGGAAGGTATTTCTCCCAGTCCCTCCCATGCTGTTCAGCAAATGCCCGGAGCATTGACTTTAAGGTACCATTGAAGCATTCCACAAGCCCATTGGCTTGTGGGTGATATGGTGTCATGCATCTCTGCACCACCCCACACTTCTTCCATAGACATTTCATTATGTCCAACATGAAGGAACCCCCTCGATCGGTGATTACCTCCTGTGGAAACCCAACACGGGAGAAAATCCCAAGCAAGGCATCTGCCACTTTGTCTGTCCTCATTGAGGAAAGAGCGACTGCCTCTGGGTACCGGGTGGCATCCACCACAGTCAGGATGAACCTTTTCCCTGAGGAGCTGGGGGTATTTAAAGGCCCCACAATATCCATTCCCACCCTCTGGAATGGCTCCTCCACTATGGGCAATGGAATCAGGGTGGCTTGGGTTTTCTGGCCCGCCTTCCCTATTTCTTGTCACCGGTGACAAGACCTGCAATACTCCTTCACCTGCTGGGTGAAGTTAGGCCAGTAGAAATTCTGTGCCAACCGCTGCGTAGTTGGTGTGATTCCCAGATGACCAGATAAGGGAGTATCATGGGCAACCTTGAGCAACTGCTCACGATATCCCTGGGGAACGACAAGCTGCCCGCCTAGCATCCCTCTGTCTGTACTGTCTTTGTATACATAAGTCCATTTTCCCAATAAACCCTATATCTGCCTTCACCTCCCTGTGCACCGTCCAAGTCTGCTCAAGCCCTCAGCTTCTCTAAACTAGGGTCATTTTTCTGAGCAGCTGCGAACCCCTCACACCTTCCCAAGGCATGGGACAGGTCCCCTTCAGTCGCTAAACTAGGGTCCCTAGCACTAGCGTCAGGGCCCTCAGGATCACTGTCAATCCCTACCCTCTGACAAGGGGTCACCCCTCCCTCTTCAGAGTAACCCTCTGTAGCTATGTGGTTATTTGCTACTGGGGAAATTTCTACCCTCTTTTTATCAGTCTCCTCCTCCTGAGACACAGGCTGGGGAACCAGCCTCTCAGTGTCTTCCCCAATGGCTTCTGGGGGGCTCAGGGAACTACAATTTTCCCTGGCCTCTTGGCTATGGGTAACTGCACATGCCACCCCCTGCTGGAGATTGTTACCCAGGATCACATCCACTGCTAATGTGTTAACTACAGCCCGCTGTTGCACAGGTCCCAGTTTCACCCTAGTCCAGGAGAACACTGGCCAGTGGCAATGTTTTCTCTTCACCAGTAAACCCTTGTACAGTTATGTATTTGTTGGGTATAAGCTGACCAGGCTGTACCAGATCCCCTTTTACCAATGTCAGGTATGCTGCTGTGTCCCTTAACCCCTGCATCTGTAAACCATTTACCATGACTGGGTGCATGTGTTCCCTCACGTTCACTGGCATTCTTCCAGGGACACACAAACAACCCACTTCCTTTCTGGTACTACTTTGCATATTATTGCTTGCCCTTCTTGGACACTGTCTAGCAATGTGCCCAGTTTCTTTGCATAACCAACAAACGTTTCTTACTTCTGAGAAATCTCTTCTTTGAAACCTGGGGCTAACTGGTTTCGGTGGAGGCAGTGAGGGTTTTAGCTGCCCTGAAGGCACACTTTTCCCTTTCTGTACTGCCACACTCGCCCCATTCACTCTCAGAGTAGGTCTGCTCTTGGCATAGCGGTCCGAGAGTTCAGCAGCCTCTTGCACTGTTTTTGGATCTCGGTCCTCTAGCCAGGTTTTTAACTCTGCTGGGCATGCCCAATAAAACTGTTCTAATAAAATAACATTTTCAATTTTATCAACAGTACTTACCTCAATTCCTTCCCACCAACGTTTTAAAAACTGACGTTGTTTCATGGCTAGCTCCTCATAGCTCATATCAGGGCTTTTCCTGAGCTTACGGAATTTAGTTTTGTATGATTCAGCAGTTAATTCAAACTTTTTTAGTAGTGCAGCTTTTAACTTGCTGTAATCTTCGCTGTCTTTATTGTCCATGTGACCCAATGCATCCTGAGCTTTTCCGTTAAGTAGCGGGGATAGCTGGAAGCTCTAGGAATTTTAGCCTGAATACAAACTTTTTCAAAAGAATTTAAAAAGGTGTCTATGTCCTCCCCATCCTTAAACTCAGCTATTAATATAGAGTTCAATTTGTAACCCAGTCCTGCAGTCCCAGTTAAACCCAAGCCACTTACCTGCCCTGGTGCCACTGGTTGGAGTCATAGCTTCTCCAGTTCATGTTGCCATTGGCACTCCTCTCTCCTCTCCTCTACAGCTCTGTGTTCTCGCTCTCTCTCTTCTCCTTTGCCTCTCGCTGGCGCTCACGTTCCTCACGGTCCGCCTCCCTCTGTTGTCGCTCTGCCTCACAGTCTACCTCCCTCTGTTGGCACTCTGCCACACGTCCCGCCTCCCTCTGTTGTCGCTTTGCCTCCAGTTCTATCCTCTGCAACTCAATCTGCAGCTGGAGTACCTCTGGATTCAGGATACTGGTGACCTTCCCCTGCTGCTGTGGCCCTTCACTGACAGTGGCCCTGCTGTCCACCTCATCGGCTTGGGACCCCTCACTGGCCACTAGTTCTGCCACACTTGAGGTCTGGTCCCTTTCAGTCATGGTTGGTGACTCGCTGCTCTGGGTATCTGCTACCATCAGGGCCTCTATGAGGTTCTGCTTACTGGCTTTCGCCCCAAACAGGACTCCCCTGTCCCCGCACAACTGCTTTAAGAAATCTACAGTGTGCTTGCTGTAGTCAGAAGCCATTTTCTTCTCTCACTACTAATACAATACTGACTGGCACTTCAGAAAAAAAAAATAAAATGGGTGGGAACTTAACTGTAAGTCAAGGGATATAGCTCTGTTTCTTTTTGAAATAAAACACTGCCTTCTTTTTTTCCAAGTGAGCTAAACAGTTTTAAGCTAACACACTGAACAATGAAGCTTATACCATCAAACTTTTTATGCCACCGCTGCCAACCAATCTGTCACAAACTTGCTCAGCCAGTCAACCCTCTACTCCCAAAGTGCCAACCTCTGAACGTATGATTTGTATACAGTGAACAGAACAAGGTAGCCCTCTTGTCTGTTTTGTGGGTTCAAGTCACCTTAGTCTCAAGCTCTGGAAGGATTCAAACTGATAACCTCTTGTTAACGTACCCAATTATCAGGCTCAGATAATTCTGTCTTCAGGGGGCCAGATATGTTTGCCTACAGGCACCCAACCAGGTCTTTCGAATGAACCCTTAGAACTCTATGCAAGACTTTAGAGAACTCTATCCAGTTCCCAGTTTTGTATACAATAAGCCCATACACAGTGTACTTATAACATTTAAAAGCTCCACTTAAAATAAAAAGAAATGTCAAGGCACTCCATGCAGTTTCATTTGTAAAAAAATATCTTTACTTTAAAAATATCAAAACAGAACAATAATTACAGAACAATTATATATCCTAACACAAACAGCCTTAAAACAAACAGGTAAAAAAGTGCAGTTCCTACAATTTATAATTTCAGACTAATCTTGTCTAATGCCTACTTTCTTTCAGTGCTTTGAGGGTCTCTCTTCTCTCAGTCAGGAAAATATTGTCTTGTGTGTCTCTAAGGCTTGCTCAGTTGGATAAAAGAGTTCTGAGCCGGCCTCCTCTCCGAGATCATTAAACTCCGCCTTGGTGTATTAAAAGTTATATGTTACTACACAGGATGTCCCAACAAGATTTCAAAAAAATGATAAGTGGCATACTCAATTTCCTCTCTTCAGGGTAACTGGTCAGAACTGGTTTTTGTTCTGCCACACACACACACAGCGTGCACACACACACACACACACACACACACAAACAGGTTCTGTGATGTCCTCCCAAGGCTTCCTGGGGAATGTGTATTTGACCTTCCAAATTTGTCTGGATCCTGCCTGGCCCAGACATCAAACTTCTTCAATGTCCATTCTGGCTTCTCTCTGACACCACTCCCCACAAGTCCTTTCTGGCAACTATGCAAGTCAAAGGATCTCCCTTAGGGCATTATGAATGGCTAGTCTTATTTCCTGGGATGAAAGCATACTGACAAGGTAATTGCACCCCAGATCTCTGCAGTTTAAAATACCTCATGTCCTTTGAACTTATCCCTGGGGGGTCTTGATGTTTCAGTTCCAGTAAGACAGTAGTTTCCTCAAACTGACCTTCCCATCATATATTTTATATGTAATAAAAAAAATTAATACAGCACTCGAGCACTCAAAGCTGGCTGTCTACGTCACAGTCTGTTCATGCCCCCACCCCGCACAGGTGGATGTGCATTCATTTCCAACAACCAAGGAAATTATGAGGACAAGACAGAGAAAGGTGAAGCCGGTATGTTTTTTCCCTTTTGTTTTCTTTACGAGCAGGGAAACCAGCAATAGAAAGGCGGTAATAGCGTGAGGCAAGAGCTATGAGAAACGGCCGAGAAGCAAGAAAGAGAGAGACAGTGTGAGCATGGTTTACAGAGTAAAATAGAAGCGCCTGTTCCTCTGAGCACTGTCACAGTATTCCCCGCTTCACCCTCGCAGATGCTGTAAGAATGAAAAAAATGTGGATTCGGTGTTCTAAGGTTTCTTTCTTTTTTTAATTCAAAAGCAACTCATTTTGTGCCTGTTATTCTGTATTATACTCTTACAGCATCTGCAAGGGTGAAGCGGGGAATACTGTGTGTTTTTTAAGGAAATTTTAACTGATTTTTAGTTTAAAACTTTTTGGGGGTCCACAAGAGGCAGCGGACAGCGAGTGGGCAGCTGGAAGAGGGGGCACAACAACGGGGTTGGCTCTCGGAGAATCGTATTGTCAGCAATCACGGCAGTGGGGCAGCATCTTTTGTAAAGGGAGAACAGCTTGAGGGCAATGAGTAAAAATAAAGTAAAACCATTCACAGTAGTTGAGCTACTTCTGTGGGAAGATTTAGCTTTACAACTGTGTCACAGGATGCTGATTGTGAGAGAGAGGACATTCACTTCAGCATAAACGCAGTCTTCTCTCTCTCTCACTTGACATTTTATTGAGCTGTTTTTGTTTTTTGCTTTGGGCTCTGGTTCCGGGACATACTATGAGCAACACAGCTTGGCGGTTCTTTTTTACATGCTTCTCTGGCAGGATAACTGTGCAGAAGCCATGCAGTCAGTGAAAAGGACATTCCCTCCCTACAATTTCTGTTCTTTTCTGGTGGCGCGGCACAAGTGCCAGAGACAGAAAGAACTGTACAAGCTTCGAGCAAAGCTGACCAGACAGGGACAGGAGGTCTCTCTCAAAAAACAGGACACTACTAACTTAATATAGAAAAACGGCTTTCATACTGGTATTGGTGAAGGCCAGGTGACAAGGTCACTCTGCAACCCTGCAGTTTTTATTATTCATAATTGGGGGGCTGGCCATCACTCAGTATGTTGCTGGTTAAGCAACTAACAGAATGGTGGCTTATTTAAACATCAACATTCTCAGGCCCACTGACATTGGTAAAAAGGCTGACAGGGACTAGTTATTTACTGGTCTATATTGCCTGATACCTGCCCCGGTAGACGATGCTCTCTACCAGTCAGAGAGCAGGGTTGCCACAGCCCATTTTCTAATATTAATTATACCTGCTGACCTTAAAAATAGGCACACACATTCTTACAGCTTATCCAATAACAGCCAGCTAAAATTATACAAAAATCTTTTCAAATATGTATATATCTTCTATTAACTATACCCAGCCAAAATCCCAAGGTAGGAAAACACATTTTCTATGTCATTAATACACTAATTACATTAAATGCTAGAGAATGTACCATCCTATAAATTATTTACAGTTTTTTTGGCACAAACCAAGCCTCAAAAAAACCTAAAAATCTATCTCCTATTTTTCAAAAATGGGGACAACTGGAAGGTGTCATTTAATCCTGGATACACCCCCTCATGAAGTTTGTATTGCCAGAAGGTCTCATGACAAAGCAGTTTATTGCTCAAGTCTCCCCCTCTCGGGCCCAACGTTACTACTTCCAAACCCTGAAACTTAAAGGAGTATCCACTACCTTTTTCCTGAACCACCCCGCTCGCCCCCCGGTCAGCGGCAGGCAGCAGTAGTAAAGTGTTTAATGCTCATAATTTGCACTGTAGGTACTATATACTATTTTTGAAATCACATATTTAAACATTAGATCTGGGGGTAATGGGGGCTGGCAGTATATCCTAGCGGTTAGAATAACTAACTGTGAATGAGCTGGGGACATCTAGCAGACTTGGGTTTGATTGCCACAACCTCCACTTACATATTGTGTGACTCTGAGCAAGTCATACCTCTCAACCTTTTGTCCCCCAAATGTGGAACACTGCCTCTCAAAATGTGGAACAAATGAGCAAAATGTGGAACACTTAATCAAATCTTTACCTAGGAAGCTCAGAACACTGTTAAAATGTTTACATTTATATTCAGAAAGTCTGTTATTACTTGAATAATATAATTGTTGTATCATTTACTATAGATTTTTGCTTTAAAATGTTGATACTGAATGTGGGACATGCCCTCACAATGTGGAACAGGGAGCTTTTGTGAAGTAAAATGAGGAACGTTCCTCGTAATGTGGTACAGTTGAAAGGTATGGAGCAAGTCATTTAACCTCCTCAGTGCTCCTGGGTTGCCACTGAAAACAGATACTTGTGCCTTGTGGGCCTTACCTGGTTACCCAAAAAATATACTAAAAATTACCAATATATTTGAATGCATCATACAGTAATCAGGGTACCCTGTAATTTACTTTTGTTTTACTCTGGCTGCAATGGTTTTGTTTAAAAATAAATGTTCAAGTACATTTTATGTGTTGTATTAGCTTGTTTTCAGACAGGTTTTTATTGTGGTCTTTGCATGTGAGCATCTAGGTGATAGATTGCTGAGAGCAAGATCACTGTTGCCAACTAGCTTATTCAAGTTTATAATCAGCAGGGCCATCCAAAATCCTCAGCTGTTTAAATCAAAACTGTCTGAATGAAAGTATGCTCACAAGGAAAAACCTGTCCTACCACTTACAAAAAGGCTTCTTAGTTAGCACCTCATTTAGGTGAATGGGATAATTTGCACCTTTTCTCCCATCTTTTGTTTCAGTTTCTGTGGCAACAAAAAGTTTTCTGATAGACTGCTTCAACACAAACCAAATGTTAAGTGCTTAAGTGTACTTATGCTTGGCCAGTGGATTTTGAAACCAAACAAGACAAAATGCGCTTTTACACACAGGTCTATGTAACGGAATAACTGTTATGGATACAGTATTCCGTTACATCCCTTGTGTGTAAAAAGCATTTGTTTCGTTCCTTGGTGAACATTCGTCCAAACCGCAATCTCTGCTTCTTGCGGTTTGCACAAACATGTTTCGTTTGATCTGGCTGTATAAAACAACCATTCCAGTACCACTGCAGAAACTGCCATTAGAGCAGCAAACTCTGGGGTAGCCGAAACAAATGGAGGCAGGATTAGCCGGAATACTCGCAGGGGTGTAAAAGGAAACCCGAACGCAACAGAGTACATCAGCGCCACACAGGTAACGTTTATTTCATTTTACAAACCTGTGTGTGAAAGGGCCTAATGATTCAAAAGAAGGCAGTGTCACATAAAACCCTTCCCCTACCTTGCACTGCATAGTTTCAGCCAAATGCAAATCTTCATGCATAATTGTCAATATATTTGAGAGTCTGACCAGAAAAGTGAGAGAAGCCAAGGTCCAGAGGGAGCTGAGATTAGCGCAGGGAATTAAAAGGGGGGAGAAAGACTTTTTCAGATATATCAGGGAGAAAAGGAAGTGCAAGAAGACAATAGTGAGGATAAACAAGCATTTGTCAATGCCTAATGTTGTCTTGCTGGCATTGGCATTGGCATTGGTAGTGCCGGAGTTAGAGACGCATAATAGGAATGGCAGTGAAGTATTGAAGTGACGCTAACTTCACCCCCACCCTGTAGAGACCGACAGGCATTGGGATGTGCCTTTGTGTCATCAGCTATAATGCTCATGCCATTGTACCTCACCCTACCCTGTAGACACTGACAAGTGTTGTGGTGTGCTTTGGCGTCTTTGGGCGTTATACTTACCCCATTCCATAAGGAAATACGCTGATGTTGTTGCAGTATAGGAGAATGGGGTGAACTTTGTGGCCAAACAGTGCAAGGCACACCACGATGCCTGTCACTGGCTGCAGGGTGGGGTGGGGTGGAATGATGTGAGCATTACAGCCGATGATCCCAAGTCACACCCCTGACGCCTGTCAGTCTCTACAGGGTGGGGTGTTACAGTTGGAAACCCTAACACCATAGGCTTGTGTTGGTATTTTCACTCCAAATTTTCAACATGGGCTGTTGGTGAGCCCACCTCATGAAAAGCGGCACTGTCAGTTTGTTAGCTGAAAGGTGGTTTTGCACAACGGCAATGCCATTTGGTCACACAAGGATGAAAACAGATTTTGGGCAGGCTGTGGAAAATTACATCTGTATTGTTCATGAGGAGGCATGAAAAAATGGCAATGTTGAAAATCTGGAGTGAAAATATGAAAAATTTGGTGAAGTCATGAGCATGCATAGAAACTGCGCAACACACGTCCGTAGCCCAATTATTTTTGGGAATTTTTTAGCCACATTTTCAACATAGGCATATTGGGACCTCCCCTCATGAACAGTGGTGCTGCGATTTTGTTAATCAGTCCCAAAAGTTGATTTCCCACAGCGACCACGAAAGTGTGCGCCACAGGTGCAGAAACACATTTTGGGCAGGCTGTAAAAAATGACAGCTGTACTGTTGATAAGGAAGTGTGAAAAAGTGCCAGTGCGGAAAATCTGGCATGAAAATATTGCAAATTTGCGAAGTTACAAGGGTATGTGGAAACTGCGCAACGCATGCTTGTAACACAGTCATTTTATGGACTTTCGGCAGCAAACTTTCAACATAGGCATTTTAGGACCTCTGCTCATGAACAGTGTCACTGCCATTTTCTCAAACTTTATTAAAAACTGATTTTGCACAGCGACCACACTATTCTACGCTGGACGTGTGAAAACACATTTTGGCCAGGATATGTGAAATGACAGCTGTACTGTTCATAAGGAGGTGTGGAAAAATGCAGTTTTGAAAATCTGGAGAGAAAATACTACAAATTCACGAAGTTACGAGCGCACATGGAAACAGCGCAATGCACGCTAGTAAAACAGCCATTTTTGGAGATTTTTTTCACCAAATTTGCAACATAGACTTTTGAGACCCCCTCATGGAGGGCACTGTCATTTCATTACTCGGTCCCGAAAGGTGATTCCACGCAGTGACTGCAAAATCACCTTTCGGGACCAAATTCCATGACAGTGACAGTGAATTCATGAGAAGGGGTCCTAATAACCCCATGTTGTAAATTTGGTGCAAAAATTCCAAAAAATGCCTGAGATATGCACCAAAGTTGAAAAAAAAAAACTATTTATGCCATTATACAGTTTACTGTCACTGGCATTTCTTCAGTTCGCGGTTGGCTTTGAAGAGTGCAGACGTATTCCCAGTCCACCGAAGATCGTTGCGCCAGACTCCATAGGTAACTATGGGTGAGGAGATCTGGGGAGACAGGGTGCACAGAGGTGGAGTGCGTGAGGTTGTGGGAGGGCAGGGGAGACCCGCGAGGTTTTCTTCCTCGGTAGGGTTAAAAAAAAAAAAAACATTGTGGACAGTTTTTCTTTTCAGGGAATTTGGCATGCTGGGGTGGGCTCCCAGCATGCCACCTAAGTGTTCTGGGGAGGGATGCTGTAGCTGACGGGGGATTGGGCACCCCATTGGCACACAATGAAAGTGGGGGGGCAAAAGCCGAAGGGGATTGGGCACCCCCACGGCACATAACAAATGGGGGGAAGGTGCATGATGCTGATGAGGGGTGGGCTCCCCATCGGCACATACATTGGGTCAGTGCATGCTGACAGGGGGATTGGGCACCCCCTAAGTCAGCATTGTGGCAGGCAGTGTGCTGCCATGTTTTATTTTTTCATCAGGGCAAGCACGTTGGGAGGTGCCACTGCGTATGACGAGCTTTGCTTGCATTACAGTGGACCTTTCATTAGATGTGCTCACCACATTATGTATGCATGGTGTGGTGCCGCCGCATGCAGGCTTATTGGGGAATGAGGGACACATCTACTGATGTATGCCCTGTATTCGCCCAACAGTGACTGTGCCTCCAAATCTGCTACTACCACAATATGTTGGCTGCGCATGCTCGAGCCAACATAAAAATGGTGGGGAGTGGATGGAAAAGGGGGAGGAACAGGCAGAAGCACTGAATGAATACTTTTGCACTTCTTTCTAGTTATCTTTTCCTGGGGGGGGTTAATTCCATGGGGGTTTTATACAGATTTTTAAGACTGTTTTTGCACATATAGTTAATTGATTATATACTGACTCATTATTGAACTTTGAACATTTTAAGATGCGTGAACTCATTTTCTAGGTGGTCCTTGAGAGATTTATTTTTTTATAATTTTTTATTTGGCAATAATACTGAGGATATTATCTTGCTAAAAATATTGTTACAACACATGATTTTAATGATTATGGAGTGTGTTAACTGGTTGAAAGTATAGTTTAGAAAATATCTCCAGATAAATTTCATTCTGTATGAATGTTTTAAACAGTTGTTCATACGAGGTACATTTTTCATATTCCCCTCATTACCATGCATATATTTCTGTTGTACAGTTTTTTATCATACTATACTATCAAGTTTTAACTTGGACACTTGTGGTATTAAATCTAAAGGTCTTGCTTTTAATTTTGAATGTATTCTCCTAACACACACATTCATTAATAATTTAAGTTACAGGCTTTGCCTGCTTGAGTGGTCAGCTTATCTATGGATTCGACCTTGAAAAGATTCTCAGTAATAGCAAGCTAAAGGATGTTATTCATTCCATTTAAATTTGCGATTTTTTTGAAATAGGTACTTTTAACCAACGAGAATTTTTTTTTATGTGTGATCTGGCTGCTAATAGATTGTGACTCTCTGAACAATTGTCATAAATCTCTGAGGAAGGACTTGGTTTGTCCAAAAGCTTAGACATTGTTTTCTTTTTGTAACATCTATGTTGGTCCAATAAAAGGTATCAAACCATTTGCTTTTGGAGCTTTTCAAAGGAAAGAGTCCTGAAGGGACGTGCTAATCTTAAAATGGACAAAGCACAAAGCAATGGGGCCAGATGGGGTGCATCTAAGGGTATTGAGGGAGCTCAGGGAGGTAATGGCTGCACCTCTGAGAGCCTTGTGTAACAGCTCATTGGAAACGGTTTTACGGGATAATAGTGAAGGAACAATAGCGATGGAAAAATGGCAACGGTACAATAACGACTACAAAAACAGCGAATGCGTCTTTTTCAGGGGACGTTTCCTCCCACCCCACCCTTTGTGGAGGGGCTTTGCGCCCACACCTCCCTTTCTATAGATTACCAAATGGGGCACAACTCGAGGAGGGGGGAAATCAGTAAGTAGCTGAAATGACTTGCGCTGTTTTCCCGTCGCTGTTTATGTCAGTCGCTGATGTTCCTTTGCTATTAGCACTGGACACCATTGGAAACAAGAGTGGTTCTGGAGGACTGCAGGAGGGCAGATGTAGTCCCACTTCACAAAAGTGGTTGCTGGGGGCAGGCTGGTAATTATAGACCAGTCAGCCTGACATTGGTGGTGGAAATTTAATGGAATCACTGCTGAAAGAAAGGATTGTGGAATATCTTGACTCCAATGGGTTACAAGACCATGTCAGCATGGATTCATTGGAGGGGGGGGGTCACGTCAAATGAATCTGATAGATTTTTTTGACTAGGTGACTAAGGAATGATATCACGGTGGAGTGGTTGACGTGATGTACCTAGATTTCAGAAAGGCTTTCAACACTGTTTTCATGTAGGAGACCAGTAGGCAAGTTGGGTAGTTTAGGAGTGGGTCCAAAGGTGGTAAACTGGGAAAGAAATTGGTTAGGGAGTAGGCGACAGAGGGTGGTGGTAAATGGAGTTCACTCCAAGGAAAGGAGGGTGACCAGTGAAGTGCCTCAGGGAGAAGTGCTGGGACTGGTCCTCTTTAATGTCTTTATAAGTGACACTGGAGTCACTTGATGTTACTGTGCTGAGCATACGTGTCCACTCCAGCTCTGCATTCTCCACCAGATTTAAATAGACCATTCTATCAGTACAGTTGATTTTTGTATTGAATTTGTACTTGTTTTTGTCTTATTGCCATGGAAGAGCCTGGAAAACAACATGTAGAGATGGAGATAGCTCTGGAATCAGCATCTTTAGATCAGCCCAAATCTGTGCCGACTGTGCATCCCAAGCCGCCCGGGAAAAGACTAACGCCCGACTCTCTGGATCCTAACTCAGAACCAGACAAACTTGATTTAATTCTCGCTGGCATAAAACTGTCCTTAAATAAAGTAATGGAAGACCTGCATTTGCTTGAACCTACCCTGGAATCCTTCCACTAGCGTATCAGGGATGCAGAGGTACATCTCTGCGCTGTTGAGGATACACAGGCATGGGAAGAAAAGAAGCTTCTCAAACTCAGCAAGTGTGTGGTCAAACTGGAACTCAAAATGGATGACCTTGAGGCCAGAAGTTGTTGCAATAATTTAGTTATTGTGACAATATCGGAATTAGCAGAGGGCACTGATATCTTGTCTTTTGTCCAGAACTTGCTAAGAGAGATTGCCAGTTCTCCGAAGATGGTTGCCGAATATTACATTGGCCAGGTGCACTATTCTCTGTGACCACAGCCTCCCCCCTCATGGCAAACCCAGAGCCATTATTTTTAGGTGCCTGCATTTCCAGAATAACGTGCACAGCTTGCAGCAGGTGAAAGCTAAATGGCCACTGTCCTGGCAATGTAAGCCAATCTTTGTTTTTGGGGATGTTACCCTGATGGTGAGAGAATGAGAGCTAGGCTATCGGAATATCAAGCACGTTTTGTTCAAGGCTGGGATAACAATTTACACTAGATATCCCGCTTGTTTATTTGAGTCTACAGCTTTGGGAGTGGTAGAGTTCAGTTCGACGGAACAAGCTCAAGAAGTGCTCACTAAGCAGTTTCCTCAACTAACTTTCTCCGTTTATAGAGGGACAACTACTTGACAGTGACTGTTAAACTGCTTCTGTTCTGTTTCTCCCCCAATTACCAAACTACTTTACCTCCTTGGACATTGAATGTATCTCTGTTTGCTACCTCATGGCTTTACCTTTTCAGTGGGTCTATGTCCCTGTTCACCTGAATGATAGGACTTGTTGGTCCCATTGAATTCTCTTGTAGTTGGACATTGTTCCTCGTGGTATGGAACCCTTTTCTTTTGGCTATGGAGTGGCTAAGACTTGTTACCTTGTCTACAACATTTGCCTCTCTAACTGGAATAAACTGTGATCTCACTACAGAAGCAGGCTATACTTCGACTTTTCTGCTTTTCATTTACCCACAGTAGAGACTGGCACATCATGTGGATACAGTGGCTCCGTGTCCCTGGATTTCATTCATAGTCTTTTCATTTACAATTATGAATTTGGACTTACTTGCCTGATGACATTGCTTTTAAACTTCAGGGGATCACAGAAATATCTCTGGTTTTCAGGGTGCAGGGTGTCTGACTGTTTCTGTGCATTGCTGGATCACTGAAACTACTCTGTTTTCAGGGTGCAAGGAGACACCCCCTTCTTTTTTTTTCTTCTCTTTTTCCTTGCTATATGGTTTGTGCTGCAAACTTTTTGGGACTGCCAACACTTGTATTTTATGTTTTTTAAGTCATGAGGAATAGAAAGTTTTAACTCTTCTACCATAAGTTCATCGGTGCTTTTACCACCTGTGTATATTCTCAGCTGCCTTTTTCTTTTTGGGAGGTTTGTTATACTTAATAATGTTTGGCAGAAGTACCTATAATTTTTTTTCTTTTTTGGGGGGGAGGGGCTGTGTTATTTATCTTCTGAGACTTTTTATTTTGGCCGAGTGGAGATGGTTGGGACTGATGCTATGTTCACCAAGCCATCACGGTCAGTTGTATATGGTGGGTTTACTTTACTCACTGTTTGGGTGTGTCCCCTACCCTCCCTCCTTTTAAAGGAGAGAACACTGGGGAATGATAGTTATTTCTTGCTCACCTTAGAGTCTGGCCCTTATGGCCTATTGTTTAATGTGTTGTTTGGATTCTATGAGTTTTTTAGGGCTACACATTCCAAGGTTTTTTTGTTACACATGATGGGTGCTCTTCAGTTAATACCTTGTCTCTTTTTGGGCCTATTACGTAGCTATTTTGCGGGATAGAACTGTTGTACTGAGTTACATAGGATCCTCTTATTTACATATATTGAATAAGTTGAGGTCATTTTTTTTCTTATGTCTGTATCTAACCTAACCTGTGTTACGTGGAACATTAAGGGTGGCAATTCCCCACACAAACATTTGCAGGTTCTTAAGCATTTGGCCACCTTTAAACCGGACTTGGTGTTTATTCAAGAAACACATTTATGTGCAAACCATGTCCATCTTTTTCATAGATTATGGGTGGGCGCTTCATATGGGGTGAGGTCTAGTTCCTGTAAGGTAGGAGTGCTTATACTGGTTCGTAAACATCTTGATTTCCCAGAGCTTCAGGAACACACTGACTCAGAGGGCAAATTTCTTATTTTACATGTGCAAACTGGTACCTCAGAACTTCTGCTTTGCAATGTTTATGGACCAAATGAAGATACTCCTGCATTTTTTACTAATTTTATGACCCTTCTTTCTACCTATTTATTATTTATTTATTTATTCAATTTTGATAACCGAGTAAGCCCACTGAGCCCCGAAGGTCCCTTTTTCAGGGGCGACCCAGAGTTAGTTACACAGTAGAGCATTTCATATACAGAGAAAGTACATAGCAAGTAGGAGCATTTGACCATTAAAGGTTACAATCTGGTCATCACAGTGCGGAGGTCAGGTCTTTAGTACATGGTATGGTTTAAGCATTCATACATGAGGAATAAGAGTAATTAGTATGGGGAGTGGACTTAGCAGACAATCAGAACAATGGGTGACTGGAACATCACAATTGATGACACCGTCGATATATCTGGTTCCAATCATTAAGGCCTCTTTCCGGTGCAGAGACCTGTATGAGAGTTGTTAAATTACTGTGGCTTAATTGATTTATGGTGTATTCTTTCTTCATCCTACACAGAGAGAGTACACCATTTGCTCTCCAGCCCACAACTCTAGCTTCTGTATTGACTTTGCCCTGGTGAGCCCTGTTTTTACAGATGGCCAGATATTGTGAAATTCACAGTATTCTTATCTCTGACCATGCTCCGGTCTCTCTTTCTGTGGGACTTTCCCCTCTTATTTTTTTTATTTTTATTACTTTTTCCCCTTGGGCCACCAGTCTGCTTACTTCTCACACATCAGGCATCCTCCTGAAGTCTCCGGCTGCCATCCCTGGGGACTCTTCATCTCCATTGTTCAGATCTTGCAGCTACCCCCATGGCTTGCCCCCCATGGTGGGGAGGTGGAGAGCCACCCTATGCTCTACCACCAAGTCAGGATCCAGTACTGCTGCGTACCCTCGGTGCCTAGCAAGTCCCTCCACGGAGATGGCTATCATGCCACCATGACTGGTGCCCTTTTTTCCCTGTTCTCCCTCTGACTTCTGTGGCGTGCAATGATGCCAATGGTCAGAAGCACGCAGGTGCTACTACATGCACTCCGTTCCAGATGTCAGCCCCAGTATGCCCCCCAAGTCTTTTTGCCTGTGTCCTGCAATCACCAGCAGCCTCTGCTAGGATCCACCAGCACACCAATGGCAACTCACCCCCTCTCCCCCGGAAAGGAGAGCAGTCCTACAGATGCTCAATCCTTCTCCTCCCCTGCCAGCCCCCGATGATCCCGGCTCATTCCCGAACCCGGGTCACCAGCGTGGTGCGAGGTGTGGCATCCAGCACCTCAGCCCTCAGCACCACTAGGCCAGCCTTTCCCCTCTTATTGACAAAGACAGGCTATATAAAATCAACAATCACCTTCTTAAAGATGAGTGGTGCTGTAATAAATTAAAGCAAGTTACCACTGACTTTTGTGCCCTTAATATCCCCTCGGTTCAGTCCTTAGCTACTTGTTGGAGTACATATCAATCAATCAATCAATCAAAATCTTTATTTATCCAGGTGGGCACCATTGAGCAAGGCTCATTTACAAGGTGGACCTGGTCATGAATACATCAAAGTACAGTACAGAAGCAGGTATACAAAAAGCAATAATATACAAGGAAAAAAAAGTATATACAGTGTATACAGTACAGTACAAGGTTGAAATAAATAATAAAAAAACAGCATTATTTTACAATTAAAGAAGTCAGCAGATGTGCAATCAACCATAGGCATACAGGGGTTATAAACAGATCTTTTGAGTGAGGCAGCCAGCAGCTACACATATAGGGGAAAGAGGCCGTGTATGGGGTGGCAGGCTAGAGAGGTAAAGAAGAGGAGGGATATATTACCGACGACTGGGGGATAAATTGGACTAAAACCACAGAAAGTGACATATAAATAAGCAGTTAGCAGGGAACTCATTCACTTAGCTTCAGCTCGCACAAAACATAGAGAACAGCAAGCCCGTGATTTATTACAAAAGATTCAGAGCACAGAACGGAATATTAGCCTGACTTCATCTGAACAAGAATGGATACACTTTGACCAAATATGGGCTGCTTATGGAGAACTAAACAGAGAACAAGCTGAGCATGCTGTTTTATGTTCCAGACTCCATTACAAAACATTTGGAGAGAAAGGAAGCAAGTTATTAGCTGTGCGGCTTAAACAGATGGAGATGGCTTGCCTAATTCTGGGCATATGTTCTCTGATAATACAATGTTGACTGCCCCTAGGGGCACTGTTAAAGAACTACTGATGCCTCAAGAAGAATTTTGAAAAACATAATATTTGAACACAAAGCAGCTTATATTTCTGATTAGCTCTGTGTTTCTTACCTCCATTATTTATTACTGAGGTCAGATGCATGAAAACAGAAGAGCTGTTCCCTGAGTGTTCATCAGCTCCTATTGCTTCTTCCCAACCTGATGTCATAATATTGTGCTTGTGACATCACAGTTATTTCTATAACAACAGACTGTGACGGCACAACAGAGCTTTATGATATCAAGTAGAGAGTAAGTTATAAAGGCAGATGAGCTCTAAGGGCTAAAGATCCTGTTTTTTGGAGTCACGTGATGCCAGCTCTGTAGGAGCAGTCGGATCCTTCACCTCCAGCTTCCCGTCGGCATAAAAGTTGATATTTTATAGATTTGGGAGGTACTAGCGGCTTTATTTCGGTTTCAGCAGAATTACTAAGTTAATCGATCAGTTATAGTGGCGTTTTGGCCGTATATGGAGATAGAAATGAAAAAAAATACACCCCGACATACACCGCCAGTGTCACCGCCAAGGCCCAGCCGAAAACCGAGAGTCGCGAACGGAAGGTGAATGCCTCGTAAAAATAGCACTCTACCTCAGAAAATGAGCCCTGACACTCGCTTCAGTTCCTGGCAGAATTTAAACCTTTTCGGCAGCAGAACTGGGCATGGTAACCGAGGAACTGAAAGCTGTCACTCGGCTTTAGAAGAGCTATCAAGGCACAGGGACACTGAAGTAAAGGTCTCTTCGTTGGAGAAAAGGTTTCAAACAGGATCTGGAATTAATAAATTTAAGGCAGAAGGTTTCCAGGATGGAAGCGTTTCGAGGATCTCGAGGGTCGGAGTCGGAGGAACAATTTGGTCGTTATTGGCCTCCCGGAGCCGAGAGGGGAAGGAACCGACCACTTTTCGCCCAATGCCTTTTAAAGATCTAGTAGGTCTGACGCCTTCGGGATAAGTTTATAATTGAGCGGGCTCATCGGGCTTTGCAAGCAGTACCAGCATCGGGTGCCCCCCCGCGTTTTCATTGTCCATTTTCTAAATTACCAGGAGCGTCAATTTGTTTTATTGAAGGCAAAGGAAAGCAAGGAGCTGAAGTGGAAGGGGGCCCCCATCAGAGTTACCCAGGACCTGCCAGTAGCAGTGAGACAGAGGCGGGCAGAATATCACCCGATGGTTTCCAAGTTGATTCCGGCAGGTATCAGATTCAAGGTCCTGTATCCGGCGAAGCTACAGGTCCTGCTAAACGGTCAGTGGTCCACATTTGAAGATGCCTCTGTTGTGAGTAAGGGTTTGGTGGCTGCCCTCCGGACCTTTTAAATAGCCACGGGGACCCGGTGGGGATTAGGGCCTGATCGCATGTGGTTCCTGTGTCTCTGGGTTTGCTTAAGGATAAGGGATCCCTCGATGGATAGGAGTCAACGATCCTGTTCTGATTTTTTTTATTTTATTTTACCTGAGGAGGAAGAGAAATGAGACTGGAGAATGGGCCCCGGTTTAAAAGAAGTGTATGTTTCTTTTCCTGCTCTGGAATACAGATCTCCTGATAAGCTATCTATCTGATTGTAGTGTGGGCCCCCGGTGGACAGCATGTAACACCTCTTTTGAGTGTGAGGGGTCTCCTTTGTAACGGAGTAGCGAATTCGGTATAGATCTGGCTATTTTAAGGAGCGGATCGATCCCTTGCTGCAACTTGCCTCTTTGGATCCGGGGTCCTTTTTGAGAGATATGAGAGCATTCTATTTCCATCTGTGATGCGGGCTGTTCACTGGTTTCATCTGGCAGGCTGCTGTGGAAGGGACAAATATTGTTGTAAGGGAAGTGCATGAGTGTCCATCTGGTCTGGAGACAATTTACACCTTGGCGGTGGCTTCCTGGACAGACTGAGGAATGATAGCCGGGTTTTAGGCCCATGTTATTAATTGTTTGGACTTGGGGCTATTTGGATTCGACTTGGCTATTGGAAATGGACATTAACAACGTTCTATCCGGATTATATATGTTTTTTCGAGCCACTGACTACTCTTGTTGAAACCTCAACAGGATAAGGTCATTTCTTTCATTTTCCTCCCTTCCCCTCCCCGTTTTTTTTTTTTATCTCTCGCTCTTATAAAAATGTGAAATTACTGCAAGATTGACTGAGGCTGTTTAATGGGTTTAAAGAATCTTGGACTGTGCTGATTTTGGGGAAATATTGTGTGAATTGGGGGTAGGGGCTGGGGATTGGGATTAAAGGTGAAAAGAGTCTTGGGAATAAATAAGTAGTCTATGCCGGATAGAGGTCAGTATATGAACATAGGTTTTAATAAAAGGTTTCAGTTAAAATGGGCTAAGTAGGTAATGGAATGCTGGGGGTTGGGGAAGGGCTAGTCATGAGCTATGGATGTCATGGACCAAAGTGCTTTGGGGAGGGTACTTGAGGGTGGGCGATGGAGGGTGATGTTGTTGGTTGTGTTAAGTATATTTGTATGTAGCTGGTTTATTATAGAGATTATTTGTAGAAGGGAGGGTGGACTGGGAGGACGGTTAAGATTGGTTGTTTATAGTGGGTCAAAGGAATGGTTTGGGGGATGGGTATTGGTGGGAGGGTATTGTTTGGAGGATTTCGATTCTTTGTGTTGTGGGGGGGAGCACACAAGGCCTGCAAATATAGGAGTTTGGACTGGTTAAGTATACAATCACAAGTCACTACAGGGTTGAACCAGAAATGGGGACAGATGTTGCTATAAAATTTCTTACATTGAACATTAAAGGGCGGAATAAAACGAGCAATTTAAAATATTGAAGTACATTGATGCATTGAGAGCCAAAATTGTATTTTTGCAAGAAACTCATTTGTTACAAGAGGAAAGCAATGCTATGTGGAGACTTCAGATAGGGGGATTTTCTCGTCACAGGGCACCACAGAGCAGAGGGTCATGTTATTATTCCACAGATCATTGCACTTCATTCCCTTAGTTATCCAGATAACGAGGAGGTACATTTGTGCAAGGTAAATTGCAGAGTAGTTATAGTTGATTGGTGCAATTTATGGTCTCTAACTCGATTCTCATGATTTTTTTGGTTGAATTACTATGGGTCTTACAACCATTCAATCATTTTCCATGATAATAGGTGGTGATTTCAATACGGTGCTAGACCCGTCACTAGATAGAGCTTCTAGGACCCAGGCACATCCTACTCCTGCTTCCCGAGCTTTTGGGGAATTGGTTGACCAATTGGGCCTAGCAGATGTTTGGAGGGTTCTTCATCCTGAGGAGAGGAGCTACACATTTGTCTCCTCAACTCATGGATCGCGTTCTCAGTTGGACTATATCCTATTGTCTCGCACCTTGCTCCCCGGGATTCTCAGCTCAGCAATAGTAGCTGCTCCCCTCTCAGACCATTCGGCTGTAGACCTCACAGTTTTTTTGCCTTCCCTAATCCGTAAAAGTAATAGATGGAAGATAAATAATCAGATATTGAGGAGTCCCAAAATAACTAAATATTTGTCAGCACAAATTACAGAGTTTTTTCATTTTAACTTGAAGGATCAGGTTCATCCGGATATTCTTTGGGGAGCATTTAAAGCATATATGAGAGGTTTATTGATCAGCCAGGCAGTGCAGAGAAAGAAAGAAAGGGAAATCGCAATGGAGGGGTTGTTAAATCAGATTAGGTCTTTAGAACATAGGCTTCTCAGTACCCCTACTGAGGAGGTGAAATTAAGTTTAGTGAAGGCAAAAGATGCATATCTTAAAATACTGGGAACAGGCCTAACTGGCCATTATTAAAACTAAAGCAAAGTTCGTGGACCAAGGTGAAAAGTCGGCAAAGTGTTGGCCAGACTTAATTACCCAATTTGAAGCTTCCGCTTAATTGAGGGTATTCTCTCAGAAGGAGGGTACTATCAAAACTACTCCCAAAGATATGGCCCAGATTTTCTAAAATTACTTTAAATCTCTTTTATGGGAATGCAGTCACCCCGCAGAGGCGGATATCTCCTCATTCCTGGACAAGCTACCCCCTACCCTCTCTGAATCGGATCGATCAGTGCTCAATGCAGAGATTACACAAGGATGTTGAATGACCATTAAGGCATTTCACCCGGACAAAACACTCTGGGCCAGATGGGTTCTCACCCAATTTTTATAAACATTTGTCACCAGTTGTCCCGATATTACTCAATCTTTTCCAATATATTTTATCTGGTAAAGAAGTAGAGCACTCCTTACTGAAGCACTCATTGTGCTCATCCCCAAACCTAACAAACTCTGAAAGATCGGCCAGTTACAGACCAATTTCATGTTGAATTATGACATTAAGATTCTAACAGATATTATTGATCGTATCTGCCAGGTAATTCTGAGGCTGATTGGACCAGAACAAGTAGGCTTTATGAGGGGTAGATCCTCTTCGGATCATTTTAGAACTCATGATGTTTTCAGCTCCGAGGGGTCCGAGCTACCACTGGCTGGTCTCCTTGGACGCGAGAAAGCCTTCGATAGGGTCCACTGGGCCTATCTTTTCGAGGTAATGGGTAGATTTGGTTTCTGAGAGAAATTTGTGGCTTGGATTAGGGCATTGTACACAGACCCCTCGGCTAGGGTCGTGTGCAATGGGGCTATCTCTGCATCTTTCAAATTACAGGCCGGTACGAGACAGGGCTGTCCCCTTTCACCCCTATTATTCAATTTATATATGGAGCCCCTTATAAGGAGTATTGTATTGTCCCCTGAGATTCTTGGTATTAACGTAAGGGGATATACAATTAAGGTTACGGCTTATGCCGACGATTTATTAATCTATGTATCGAAACCCATAGGTCTATTCCCAATCTATTAAAACTTATTCAGAATTTCAGTGGCTAAGCAATTATTAATTGAATCAGGACAAAACTGTTGTTTATCCTTTGAACAACAGAGTATTTAAGCCTGATGTTGTAGGACTAGGTTTAGGATGGGATTCTAAATCTTTAGATACTTGGGCCTTTTTGGCAAGGCAGTCAGGATAGATCATGCAACTGAACTTAGAATCTTAGTCCACAAATCAAACTTGATCTCAAAAGATGGACACAATTACCTTTGTCCTTATGGGGAGAATAAATATTGTAAAATGAATATATTCCCAGGCTTTTCTATCCCTTATCTATGTTAAATATTTGGATTCCCTTTCTTGGTTTAAGAAACTTCACGGTGAATTGGCTGATTTCGCCTGGGGACATAGGAAGGCTAGGATGTCAGATCCTAAGTTGGCGGCCCCTAAAATCTCGGTGGTCTGAGAATGCCTCACTTTATGCTTTTATTTTGGGCAGCGCATCTAAATAAATACAGGAGATGGATGTATCAGAAAAACCACCACTAATATGGGATACATTCCATTATGGGTTAATTTGGAATTTAGTTTTATTAAGAGCGTAGATATTAATCCCAAGGCTTTACCCTATGTACCCATTCGCTTGCTTCCTCTTTACTGAAAAAGTCTCCTATTGACTTTCTCTTAGAATACATAATCAGTTATGTAATTTTTGAAGTATGAACAAATGTGGGACATGGGGCAGCCTGTTTGGGGAATCCCAAGAATGGCGGATAGGATATCGGACTATTAAACAGAACTGGTTGTCCTTCTTAGCTGTTTGCTCCTGAAAGATTTTATAAACACGGATGATGTATAATCTCTAGCAGGATTTTTGGTGAAGTTCGATTTGACTCAGAGGGATATTTTCAAAGTATATCAATTACGCTCATGCTCTGATTCAGAGAATCGGGTAGTAACCGTTTATTCACCCTGCATCTCATTCTGGGAAGACCTTAGCGTATTAGTCGTGCCCTACAGGCTATTTCCAAGATCTATTTAGTATTGTTCAATTGGGCCTATAAGGATAGCCTAGCACCTAGTTCATACTGGGCCAAAGTATCTCTAACATAACCTGGAACTGGGCGTGGATTTGGCTGAATTGACACAAATTGATCCGACAAGATCTATCTCAGACTGGTGCAGTTCAAAATATTGCACAATATTTATTACACGCCTGTAGTTACAGGATCTAAAGTTAGTACAGAGTTCTGTGTTATAGATGTGGTGGGGAGGGGAGACCTTCTCCATATCTTTTGGCACTGTCCTAACATTGCCCTCTGTGGAATGAAATCAAAGGAAGCGGATCCATTACTGGGATTAGAGGATCTGTTTACCCCGGAAATATGTTTATTAGGCGATATGTCGGGCTGTATGGTTAAACAGAGGAAATTTTATATAACCATGATCTCTTGTATAGTTAAAAAATAGTGTTGAAGCACTGGAAGGACCCCTGCCTAATCACTTATTTTGAATGGTTGGCAGAATTTTTCGAGCCTCAGGACCGAGAGGATGATTGCCATATTGAACAAATGTGTTGCCCGCTTTAGAAAATCTGGTCTCCATTAGTAACAGCTTACTCATAAAGAACCTATAGTAGTGATGCCTCTTTTCTTTTTCTCCCAGGTGGTTTCTAATCGCAGTGCCTTGTATGGAGGGGGGGGTGGGATGGGTTGGTGGGGGAGCTATGGAGGCTGTATGTATCTCTATATTTTAGATTGTACTGATTGTCCTTTGTGTGACCCCACCTGTGTTTTATTTCTTATTTCTACCTTGTCTCTGCAAGTGCTTGTATTTAAATGTTCAATAAAATGTTAATTGCAAAAAAAAAAAAAAAGATCCTGTTTTTGAGGGAATTTCTTCAGTAACAACTACTGAAGAAGAGAAATATACAGAAGATATGTGAAGTACAAGCTGAATTGTGTCCAAGTATTAAGTTTTCCAGCGTTTTTTCAAAGGCGTCAGCTGCTCTTTAAGGAATTCCAACAGTTTTATTCTAATCTTTATCATGCAGAGCCTTGCTCCCTGGATGCACACACTCAAATTCAAACTTATCCCTTAGTTGCCCAGCTCCCTTGCCTGAATTTGGGTTTGGTCCTTCTTTTGTCTGCCCCATTACCAATCTTGAAGTGGACAGAGCTATCTCCTCCATTTCTGTAGATAACGTCCCAGGTCCTGACAGATTTTCACCTAATTTGTATTCTATTTTAAAATCAGATCTTTTCCATCTTAGCAAATTTTTATAATTTTTGCTACCAAAATGATGCATTTCTCTCAGAATTTCTGGAGGCCCTTATTACATTAATTCTTAAACCTGGGAAAGATTCCTCAGATGTGGCCAATTACTGCCCATTTTCGCTATTAAATGTGGATGCTAAAATCTTGTCCTCCATATTGGCACATAGATTGGTTCAGATATAGCACACACTAGTCAGCATAGAGCAAACTGATTTCATGCATGGTCGCCTGGTGTCAGATCATATAAGGAAAGATTTTCATTTACTTTCTGCCTCCAGGGAGTCCAATACCCCTGCAGTGTTGGTCTCCCTGGATGCTGAAAAGACCTTTGATCGGGTTTCATGGTGTTTTTTGTTTTCTACATTAGAAGCCTTTGGTCTTCCTGAATCTTTTATTAAATAGATCTGCCTTTTGTATTCAAGTCTTCCAGCGTATATTTTTTGTAACGATGTGTTGTCTGAAAGTTTTGGTTTACATAGAAGTACAAGGCAAGGGTGTCCCCATCTCCATTTTTATTTATTATTTATCTAGAACCCCTTACAAGGCATGTTATGTTACACCCAGCTATTACTGGTATTTCTATTGATCCACACACTTTTAAGCTTTCCCCATATGCGGACAATATCCTTCTTCTTTTAACTTATCCCTCAGTTTCCCTACCCACAGTATTACAAGTCCTGATGGACTTTGGTATTTGGTCCAGTTATGAGCTGAATTTGTCTAAAACTGTCATTTTTCCTTTACATTCCATCACTTATAAAAGGGATCTGCCATCTGAGTTGCATACTTGTTAGTCCACAATGGGTCTTATATATCTTGGCATTCAGCTTCTTCAGGGTAGGAATAAATTGATTGAGCATAACTGTCAGCCTTTGCTAACAACCACTAAAGTGGACCTTATTCATTGGCAGTCCCTTCCCCTTTCCTTATGGGGAGAATCTCGACAATATGGATGCATATTTTACTGAGAGTTCCATATCCTTTAAATATGATCAGGCTTCTGCTCCCTCAGTCTTGGCTCTGAGAACTACATAAGATAATTAGGGTTTTTCTATGGAAAGGTAAACAATCTTGTTTGGCATACTCAGAATTAGCTTTGGCAAAATGGCATGGGGGACTTCAGTTGCCTCAGTTTTATTGGTACTACTTAGTATCCCAAGCAAGCAAATTATTATCTTGGGGCTTTCCCAATAGGGGACACCCATGAACCAGATGCACTTACCTTGGAAACAGATAGAGCTGTACTACTGTAGGACCACTGGTATTTCACACCTTGCTTTGGCCCACATTCTCTGGTCATAATTACCCTGAAGCTTACATGACATGCCTTTAGGTTGGTCGCACCAAATTAATATGCAGTTATGCTGCCTACTTAATTATGCTCCCTGTCGAGACATTAACTAGTCATTTCGACTTAACCCCAATGTTAAAATTGCTAACAAATCGACCCCACAAATCTTTCTTCAGGATTCTACCCTCCATAATATATTGGACCTTTTTGAGGGTGATCAGGTTATTGATTTCAACATGGCCTGTCACAAATTTTCTGTACCCAGCTCAGCGATTTTCACTTTTTATCAACTTAAACATGCAGCACTGGTATTTGTAGGCCCACGTCCTTGGACATTTGTGAAGAGATCTGACTATTGACAGTTAATGGATCTGGTAATCCAGCCTCATGCTGTGTCTTTGTCATATAAAACTATTTGAGATAAGTTAGGTGCGAAGTCACCGGGGAAATGTGTCTATTGGTCTAAGGAGTTTCCTGATTCTCTGTCTATTTTGGATTCTACTGCCCTTTGGGAGTTTATTTCTAAATATATCAATCTAGATAAACTTAGATTATTGCAATACAAAATTCTATATAATGTGTATTATACACCTTCTCATTTATTTAGGATGGGTAAAATTGAATCACCGATGTGTGGGCGTTGCAAATCCCATGAAGGCACTTTGAAACACATGCCGTAGGATTGTCATCCTATACCGAGTTTTTGGAAGCAAATATGGTTGCGTTTGGACCCCTTATTGGTATTTCAAAATAGTTTCACTCCACAGCTGTGTCTCATTAGAGACAGGATAATGCAGTTGCTGGGTTCCCAAAGATACCACTTAGCTGTTGTCACTGCTGTAACTAAACTGGTGATTTTGAGACATTGGGTTGATAATCAGATCCCTTCATTATAAAAACTGGCATGATGAAATGCTGACCATTTTACGTATGGAAAAATCTGTTGCCAGCCTTCGTCATAATCTTCAAACTTATAGAAATAGGTGGGAGAAGCTGGCTACCCTTCTTCTAGTCAGCTAGCTTCAGAAAGGAAAACATGTTTTTGGGATCCTTTTATTACACTTTATGTTTTGTCTCCTGTTCTTGATACCTTTTTTATAGTGCTAGCTGCCCTTCAACTGTATGACTGTATGGGAATTGTCTACCTTTTCTTAAGTTTGCTATTTCTTTTTAATCTAATGAAGCCTATATAATTGGACTGGTATTCCCATTTTACCTTGCATTTTCTGCACCCTGGATTGTATATTCCTTTTTGATTTAGTTATTAACTCTGACTTACCCTGTGTCCGTGTATCCCTTCTTTGTTTGTTGTTTGTTTTCTCTGGTATCTGTTGCTGATTTTTTGACAAAAACCTTTAATAAAGTTTATTAAGTAAAAAAGAAAGTGACATTGCAGAGGAGCTGGAAGGGAATGTCTGCCTCTTTGAAGATGACACCAAAATCTGCAATAGGGTAGACACTCAAGGGGGTGGTGGAAAGGATGAACAGAGACCTGAGAAAACTTGGAGTGGTCAAGGGTATGGAAACTGGGTTTCAATGCAAAAAGTGCAAAATAATGCACTTAGAGCACAGAAACTCAGGGGTGGAGTACAGAATGAGGGGAGTGGTATTGACAATCACCAAGCAGGAAAGAGACCTGGGGTTATCATATCTGATGACCTAAAGGTGGCCAGGCAGTGCAACAAAGCAGACTGGAGGATTAGTGGGATGCTGGGGTTCAGTGGGAGGAGTATCACCAATAAAAAGAGGGAGGTGTTGTCTCTAAATAGATCGCTGGTCGGACCCCGCCTAGAGTACTGTGTCCAGTTCTGGAGATCACATCTCCAGAGGAACATAAACAGAGTGGAGGTGGTCCAGAGATGGGCTACTAAAGTGGTACAGGGTCTGCATCAAAAGCCCTATGTGGAGAGACTAAAGGACCTCAATATGTACACCCTGAAAGAGAGGCGAGAGAGGGGGGGATATGATGAAGATCTTTAAATACCTCATGAGGGTAAATAAGGTACAGGTGGGAAGTATTTTTCAGAAAAAAAGGTGCTCAAACACAAGGGTACAGGCAGTGAACCTGGAGTGGGGGAGTATATTCAGGAGAGATGTGAGGAAGTGCTTCATCACAGAAAGAGTGGTGGATTCTTGTTGGCCCAGTGGCACTAAGGGCTGAGGTGCTGGATGCCTTACCTCGCACTACACCGGTGACCCATGTTTGGGAATGAGTACAGGCCGCTGGGGGTCAGCAGGGGAGGAGAAGGATCGAGCGTCTGAGGGACTGCTCTCCTTCTCCTGGGAGGGGGGGTCACCAGCAGTCGGTGTTGACTGGCCCCTAGCGGTAGCTGTGGGACAGCACACTGACTCTTTGAAAGGGAAGGAGAGGAGGCAGATGCTTGGAGGAGCACGTGTGGATGCATGCACGCTCTCTTCTTAAGGTGTCATTGCACACCTCCTCTCCTAGGGGGAGAAAAAGTGGAAAGAGACCTGGGCGTGGCACGATGACAGCCGATCCCTGCAAGCCCCACTCTCACAAATAGCGGTAACCTCTGCACCAGATCCGTTCTGGCGGGCTGAGGGATCCCTGCCGCCCTGCCACAGGGGACAAGCCATGGAGGACAGCAGAAGGTAGGCCGCGAGCGGGGGTTGGGGCTGAGGGATCAGGCTTAAAGGTGTGCCACCCAGGAAGAGAAAAGAAATTAACTGTAAAAAAAAAAAAAAAAAAGAGTGGTGGATTCCTGGAACAGCCTTCCAGCAGACACAGTGGGAGCGAAAACAGATGTGGGGTTCAAGAATGCAGGAATGGGCATAAGGGAATCTTAGTAGAAAGGTAGAGGGAGGGAGAAGGAGCCAGAGATCAAGTAGGGTCTGCGGTGATGCTCACAAAACAAGGACACATGGCACCAGAACAGTGTGCAACAATAGGTTTTAATGAATAGCGTGAATAGATAGTTACCTTACAGTGCTGTGCCGATAATAAAGTGCAAGATGTACCAGTGCAGTGGCTGAGACAGACCCAATCTGGTTTCGCCTGTAGGGTTTTATTTGCGGTGATACTGTAGGTAGGGAAAAATGGGTAGGCTGGGTGAGACAAGCGGTTCTTATCTGCTGTTAAATTCTGTTTCTGTGTTTCATATAGGGTCACAATTTTCAGGTAAATTCTGAAACCAGGAATAGACCTTGAATTCAAAGCGCATTTTTTTTCTACCTGTCATTTCATGTAGTTTGACATGGCTGTGTTTTTTTTTTTATGTAGTGCTATAATTGCAATATTATTCAAGGTCTCAATCCTTTGTTATGGCAAGTGTCAGATAAATTTGTTTAAGACCACCAGATAAGTGGCACTGAATAATGCATAAGCAGGTGTGTCATATATTTTATAAATTTGGGTCAATGGAAGTTCTTTAGGCATGAGTCCCCTCTAGTGGTCTTGATACAAAACCAACATGTGTTCAAATCTTAAGACATTTCTTTCATATAATGTATTGTTTCACGTTGTGAAATACCTCAGATGTGTTTTTAGTTTAGTTTATGTAACCACACATTGCAGCCAAATACCCCACAAAGAGAGTAGTGGCTGTAGTTACATACATCTTAAAATAGAAAAAAAGAACAACCAACTTGAAAATACATTATACATTGACATTTAAAAAAAACAACAAATTCAGCAACTATTACCACTTTACAACAAAGCCAATACTATATTATAAAAACTTGTGTCATCATACAAAAATTCATTTCATCATTCATACTACATCCAATCACCCAAGGGAGTTTTATTAATCTAAGAACCGCATAAAAAAAGATGATTTACTGTATATTTCTCGGTTCTAAAGATTGGCTTTCACCATCTAACTTGCTTTTTTAAACTATACATTGCCACATCTTTTAATACTAATGGGGTGCAATTTATATTGAAGGTCACAAGCTTCCATGAACAATTTTTTTTTTGCCATTTCCTTCCTTCCTTCTTTCTTCTAACCTTACCAAATTATACTTTGTTAAGGCATCTTCGTAAGCAACTTCAGCTTCCAAAGTTGTTCATAATGCCCTTTTTTTGTATTCTTTCTAACTCTTTGCTTTCTAAATTTGTAAGTCCTGCGTCCCATACTGAGGAACCATATTCAAGTACTGGCTTAATTACAGTACAATAAAAATATATCAAATCCTCCTGACTTGCCCCCTCCCTTTTTAACATAGTCAGAAAACATACTCTTAAATTCCCTTTTTTTAACATCCTCTCCACCTGATCTTTCCATCCAAAATCATGTTGAATAGTAATCCCAAAAGGTATCACACTCTTCACCCTTTTTATTTCAACCCCACCAAAAAGTAAGGGGATCTCCACCAATTTATTTGTTTTCCCAAATCTGATTTCTTGGGTTTTATCTGGGTTTTATTTGCATCGAGTTAGCTTTAGGCACTCCTCAATTTTTCTCAAATCCTTTTGCATTGTACTCCGGCCTATTTCTCCAAACCTATCGACTCTGTTGTATCATCCACATACTTGATACATGGTTTCTCAGTTTGCAAATCATTTATCATGATCAAAAGCAACTTAGGTCCTAATTTTGTTCCTTGTTCAAGTTCAAGTTCAAGTTTATTGCAGGAAAACTCCATTGAGCAAGCTCATTCACAAGGAGGTCCTGTGAAATAAACACTTAAAGTACAAACACAGATAGGTAATAACAGTATATACATGAAATACACATTACATGATGCAGGCTGGATATACATACAAGGGTACCACACAGGGTGACCGCAGGTGGTAAACATTGATATGAGACAGGGAAGCGACTTATAGGTCGCATACTGATAAATGAAACATGATGACTGGTGTGATTTGATTTAATCAAATCAAATCAAATATACAGTATTTTGGCAGCTAGAACAAACAACAGTCTACAACTGAATGAGAGGAGGAGAGATTTGATAGAGTAGCAGAGTGGAGCGTAAGCAAAGATAAAGCCAGGAGTAAAGGGAAGGGAAAGCAGTTAATATGACAAATCAATTATACCTTACCAGTGGATAAATATGGCACACATGGGAAAGGAAGAGACTTAATGACAGTTACAGGTGTCTTTTATTTTGGCTGAACTTAACGATTGTAGAAGTTTATTGAAACTGTGCTAGTTAGTTTCAGTATGGTTTGTAATTGTTTCCAAATGGAGGGAAGGGCATATGACAATATACGTTTACCAAAGGAAATCCGCGTCCTTGGTATGTCAAGCATAATAAAGTCAGATTTTCTTAACGAGTATGCACTATGTGAGATACTAATAAGGGAAGAGATAGCTTGGCAATTTCTGCAGGAGCAGTTTAAGAGTCCATAGCCCAGCATGGAGCAGGTGTCTAGTAGTAAGGGATGTCCAACCAACAGCTGCATATAAGTCACAGTGGAGTACTGACGGTAAGGAGTTGGTAATGAACGTAATGCACGGTGATAAAGGATGTCCAGTTTACTTAGATTTGCAAGAGTGGTGGAGGAATAGATTACATCAGCCATAGAGTAGGGGAGAAAGTGGCCTTACAAGCTTGTTTCGAGTTTCAAGGTGAAAGGGGCCTATTTCTGTAGAAGAAACCTAACCTTGCTTTTTAACCTTCTAGAGACATCTTCGATGTGGTCACTGAAAGATAATTTATTGTCGATCCAGATACCTAGATATTTAAATTTGATTTACAACTTCCAGAAGGCAAATTTAGCGTGGTGACAATGAAGTCTTAGGCAAGAGTATTAGGGGCCTGAGACAGCACTGCGGAGAATATCATCGCTTTGGTCTTCTTGGCATTGAGCAGAAGCTTTGCCTTTATTAAATTATGCCTGTTGTGCGAAGTCCGCTTGAAGCACCCTTGACTTCAGATAACGATGAGCCAGAAGTATACAACACAGTATCATGTGCAAAAGTGCAGATTGGACGTAGATATGTTAGCATCTAAGTCACTGATGTACAGAGAAACAAGATAGGGCCTAAGATGGATCCTTGGGACTCCTCTTGCAACTGGCAAGGCAGCAGAAAAAATCCTTCTTTACTTTTGGAATCTTCCAGTTAGGTAGCTAGAGAACCACTGGGTGGTATGGTAGTGGCACCCAACTTTGCAAGGCAATTGACTAATAGTTTGTGATCAACAGTATCAAAAGCTTTTTGAGGTCCAAAAAGACTGCACCAGTTACCTTCTTAGCATCTATAGCAGAGATCCAATCATTGGTTACTTTTGCTAGTGCAGTGATTGTGCTGATTAGCCCGGAAGCCAGATTGAGCTGGGTAACGAAAGAAAGGTTTCAAGTGAGATTTTAACTGAATATGGATCATGTTTTTCAAGAACTTTAGAAAGGATAGGCATATGGAGATAGGCCTATAGTTGTTTACATCGCATGGGTCACCAGATTTAAATAGAGGAGGATATGTGCTGATTTCAGCAGGACGGCACAGCAGCAGATGTAATGGAAAGACTGAAGATTTGGAGAATTGGGGCAGTGAGATGGGCATAGCCTGACCTTAGGAAAAGGGTTCCAAGCCATCGCCCCCTGCACTTTTTTGGTGTCTGAGTAAGAAGAGAATCTTCTACTTCTTATAAGTTATCCTGCAGTTGGAAGGGACTGGGTCCAGGACTAGATGTGGCGGGAGGGGTATGCTGGCTCACCGCAGCACCAGCATAAGGATGAGTCAAAGCTAATCCAGCTGTGGCAAAGTGGGAGTTAAGTTCCTCCAGGATTAGGACTTGTTTTCCACAATCTTGCTACTATGACTATCTTTGTTGGGACAGAGGGGGCCATGGGCCGTCCTTCTATAGCTTTGATAGTCTTCCATATTTTATGAGGGTTACCTTTAGCTTTTCGAGTAGAAATATAATAGTTAGCTTTAGCAGAGCTAAGTTTTTCACACAGTTATTCCTGACTGTTCTAAAGGCCTGCCAATCCAAGATTCTTTTGAATGTCTAGCTTTAGCCCAGAGATTATCTCGAGCTATAAGGGCTGCCTTGAGATCCGAGTGAACCAGGGATTGGGAATTGTTCCGCTACTCTTACTTTGATGAAAGGCATGCTTATTTATTATTGTAGTGAGTTTGTCATTATGATGCAAGCTGCCTTGTTGACATCTTTTGGCTAGGTAAAGATCTTGCCATCTGATCATGCTCAGGTCAGATAAAAGTTTACTGCACTGAATTTCGCGTAAAGGATCTTTTTGTTATAAAGATGGGTTGCGTCGGCCTTAATTTGAGATCTTATGCAAGCAACAATTCCATGATCGCCATGTCGCTGTGAAACACTGCCAAATGAGATATTTGTGTGGATGGGTGGTTAGTACCACATCTAGAATGGAACTGTTGGCAGTATTTAGAGTGTTGTTCCTAGTAGGTTCTCTGACTAATTGCCCAAGACCTAGCTCGCCACAAAGGGATTTGAGGCCATGTGATTTAGGTGACAGCCAGTCCATATTTAGATCTCCTAGAAATATTGTTTCAGTTTTTGCATCTACGAACATGGATTTCAAAAGATTAAGGACTTCATCACCACCAGACGGGGTCTATAGCCACCTAGGATAGTGATACATTCGAGGAAGGGAGATGAAAGTCATGCACAACTAACTCAAATTCTTGGCTAGAGATTTGCAACTAATATTGGTGACCAAGTACTTAGATTTGGCATAGATAACCACACCCCGCCTCTAGACTGTCTATCTGCTCTAAATAAATTGTAGCCCTGCAGTGATATTTGTTGATCAGTGTTCGCCTTTTAACCACCACTCAGTAATTATGATAAGGTCTGGGTTAACGTAGCAGCCCAGGCTTGCAGCTGTACAAGATTTTTAGGCAGGCTTAAAATGTTGACCATCATCATTTTGAGACCTGTGGCCCAGCAAAATCGATAGAGCAGGTAAGTTGTAGGGGGCTAGGGTTGAGCTCCACATTTCCTGAGCAGAGAAGAAGCAGAAGTATAACTTCTCTTTAAGGAGCTTATAAGAATGGAGACTGCTTTTTATTTCTTTGCGTAACCCATATTGAGATGGCGCAAGAGGCGGCGCCCACTGTAATGACAGTTGATTGTGATCAATGTAAGTGCTTGGGTAGACATAGGTGAGGACAGTAGCAAGGGGTGTAGGCTAACCGGGGAATAGGCTAAAAGGGGAGAGGAGAATGACAGAGTGTCTGCACGGTAGACTGTTATAACATTAGGTATTGATAAGTACATTGAGAACTGAATTGCATTGAGGTACTTGCAATTGCACTGTTTTGCTGAAAACTCTGCACCTTAGGGAGCAATAAAACACAATAAGGAGAGCCATGGTCCCAGATTGAGTGGTCTGTGATTTGTATTAGTGCAATATTTTCTAGGCAAGAAATTTCCCACCTAGGTACCCATTTAAACCTAGATGAGAAAATAGCAGAAAGGGGAACAAGAGATCAGGAGCAGCTTAGTTAGTGGCCATCCACCCTTCAGACTCAAGTCCCTTGTAGCAGAACCGGGAAAAGTAGAATGATAATGCAGCCATATTGCCACGAAAGAATACGGTGATTTATGTAGAAGACCAAGAATCCCTCTAGTGGCAGGTCTGTATACCCTAGTAATGGAAAACTAGCCAAAAGGTAGTTAGTTAGACTTATCGGAGCCAAGGCAGAGTGCTTGGATGGGGGGGCGCTGCAGGAATAGCAGTCAGACAGAAGAGGTGTAAGCAATTTAAAACAGTAGTAGAAATTACAATCCAGCTAATACAGTAGAAAAACTCCTAATAACACAGTAGAAATGTGCTTAGTTCTATGGAAAGTCTAACAAAGTGCCAGGTGTCTATAGCAGGGGAAAACTCCTGCCAATCAGAGTGGGTTTGCTGGAAGCACCCATGTTCTGATTGGCTGCGCTGTCCCATACCTTCCAAGGAGCTGCAGGCGGGTGTCCTAGTATTGGTCGGTGGCTGGCTGGGTGCCGGCCGACCGTGGGTGAGCTGGAACTGCCCTGTTCAGGGACAAGCAGCTTCCAAGGAGCTGCAGGCAGGTGTCCTGGTCTTGGTCGGTGGCTGGCTGCGCCGCCGACTGCGGTGAGCTGGAACTGCCCTGTTCAGGGACAAGCAGCTTCCAAGGAGCTGCAGGCGGTGTCCTGGTCTTGGCTCGTGGCTGGCTGGTGCCGCTGACCGTGGGTGAGCTGGAACTGCCCTGTTCAGGGACAAGCAGCTTCCAAGGAGCTGCAGGTGGGTGTCCTGGTCTTGGTCGGTGGCTGGCTGGGTGCCGGCCGACCGTGGGTGAGCTGGAACTGCCCTGTTCAGGGACAAGCAGCTTCCAAGGAGCTGCAGGCGGGTGTCCTGGTCTTGGTCGGTGGCTGGCTGGGTGCCTTGTGGTACTCATCCACACATATACTTGATTTCTGACCCAACTCCCTCCATTTCGATCCACTGGGACCTCCCCTGTAAAAAAATCATAAATCCCTCTCATAATACATGCGGGAATGCCTAACATTTGCAATTCCTTCAGTAGAGTTTTGTGATCTATCAAGTCAAAGGCTTTCCTGTAATCAACTTACACTGTCCTCCCCCTCTCTACCTCTTCCCATGATTTGATACACAGTTCCAAAAATGTTAACAGTGCCATAGTAGTTGAACTGCCCTTCTGGCCATCAGGGCACCTGTTGGAACATGCCTGTCATTAGTGCGCCACAAGAGGGAACTCGCCATCCCCTCCCCAAAGTCCACCCCCCAGAGTTAGAATAATTAGAAAGGGGGGCATGGGGTGCAGGGGGCACAGCAAAAGATGGCATGACAAAATAGGGACTTGGAACCCTGATGACCGGGCACATCTCGGCGGTGCATTCTGGTGGTGGAACCATTGAACTGCCCTTCACAGAACCAAATTGTTTGTTATCAATCTTTTTTTTTTAACTCTGTTTATTCACCTTTGGAGGTGTGGGGGAAACACTGACCCCCCCTATCGTTCTGATACCCCTGTACCAGCGCTGGACCCCTGAAGCTCCCACTCAACCTGGCCTCTGCCATGGCCATGAGATGGGGAGGACCATGACTTACCCCTCAAGGAGGGAGCCCCCCCAGTGTAGGACAGGGGAGGAGACCAAGATCTCCTTGAGTCCCCGCTCAGCTTTTGCTGGGCTTTGTTCAAGTCGGGAGAGTGTGGGTTCATTGGGAGTATCCTACTGTGTGCTCCAGAGGGGTTTTGCTTTGTTTGCAAGCACAGTGGAGGGGTTTAAGCACACCTAGGACAGGCACAAGGGAAGCTTGAGAGGGGAGGGAGTGATGAAAAGTCATTGATCACATAGGGTCAGTGACCACATACAACGTATAGAGCCTACAGGCAGACTGGATGGGCCTAGCGATCTTTATCTGCCAACAGTTTCTATGAGTTACCTCTGAAGGAGGAAGACATACAGTGATGCCGGCATGTCGAGTTGTGCACTCCTGCGCATCCCTATGTAAGCGTCTGCTGCCTCCTTCAGTCTTGTCCAAGGTGGTTCCAGCTGTAGTAGCACCCAGTCACCACTGGCTACCACTGTAATGCCAGAATCCATGGATCCCTCCCTTGGAGAGGAGAACTTGCTAAGCGGATGCCGAGTCCTGCACCCTTCCGCCACCCTGGCTGACCCGAGCTCACTTTCAAACCTGGGTTGCCGGCGTAGTGCGTGGCATGGTGTGCAGCGCCTCAACCCTTAGTGCCACCAGGCCTGTTATCAATCTTGTTTGAGATAGTTCCATCACTAATTTTATAATAAATTCTTCACATAATTTAGACATCACACAAGTTAGAGAAATAGGTCTAAAATATTTTCTAATATGCTGACCTGAGGTACTGCCACTTTGGGCAGTGGTAAGATATGTACCTGTTTCAATTGTTTGGTAACTTTCCTGACAGGATAGTTTTGTTAAATATATTACATACTCATGGGACAATTAAATTAGCTGTTGGAAATGCTTTCTGTGTGAACTGAGAGACTTGCTGTGCTTAATGGCCATGAAAAATGGTTGAAATGGGCTCCCGCCATGGAGTCAGTTGGAAAAAAAAAGTCTGTGGTTTTGCAGTTTAAATTTGACTGCTCGACGATCACCATGAGGAGAAGAGCATGAGAGGAAAGAGGCTCATTTGCATGGTATCGAGTGATTAGTGAGACTGCAATCAGTCCTGCCCCCAAGCCAGCTCTAGAGTGACTGCACAGCATTCAAGAGGGAGAGTGAGTGGTGTGTGCGAACTGGCTTACCAGGAGGAGTATCACGGTGATTGAAAGTGCTGTAAAAAGTTTAAAAACTGACTTTTCTGTTTGAATTCGGGCTCAATTCGCATCTCGATCGACTGGACTGTGAGTGTAGTGTTCAGAGGGACAATCGGCAGGACTGCCAACCCGCTTCTTTCCAGAGGCCTCCAAGACTGGCTGCAGGCCGTTTTCCATCGCAGCAAACAGCTACTGACAACAGTGAGTACCAACAGAAATAATTGCTCAAACGAAGTGATTTTACCAAAAGCCAGATGAATCTGTGTGTAGCTGTGTAATTGCTTTGCAAAGAAGGACTGTAAGTGTTACCGGCAAAAGCAAGCATTCTAAGCAATCGACTGTGAGCATAATTATAGGTTCAGCGTCAGTGTAAGTTTCAAAACCATGAGAGAGACTGTGAGTTGTATCAGATATGCAGCAATAATTACTGGCTATCCTGTGCTATGAAATACTGAGGCTTTAAGGGACTGTAAGCTAGAGCGATGTCTTCAGCGAAGTTAAAAGTCCGTGGTAAATCATATAAATGTGCTAGGAAAAAGAACGGTGCAAGTTTGTGCAATTTGAACAAAGTTATCAGTAGAGTGTGTAAATCGGATTTGCAGTGGCTTGACCCAATTACAGAATGTTGATGTGTAGGAGTGCTGCCATTACAAGGTGGGGTAGTAATGTAAACACAGCAGCAGAGGAAACATTTTGAAAGAGAAAGAACATTTTCAGTGATGTGGGACTTGAAATAACAGTGAGCATTATTTGTTTTTTCTCTGCATTCATGGCTTCAGGACCAGCCCGCTACCCGGATCATGCCCGGGCTGTGATAGCAGTAGAAGTGAACAAGTTAAGGGACATTGAGAGATGTTACTACGGAGGACGACTGCCTCCTCATGTGGTGAATCCTGGATATCCAGTGCGAGTATGTTTGATGTGCTTAAATGTTGGAAGGGACGTCTTCATGGTATCGCACTGTTTTGGCTGCCTAGAGAAATATGGTTTGGTTAAAGTGCCCAAGATTCATTTGGCTCCCACATGGACAAAAGTTCAAGAATCTGCAGTTGGCAGCACACAGCACCAGGTGGAGCCTGTTGGAGAAGGCCCCTCAGAGTGTGGTACAAAGCTAGAGGGTACAGATTTACAGATAGAACAATGTGCTGATGTTTCAGAGTCTGCGTTGCAGAGAGACATTTCAGGAAGAGCATCAGTAAACTGTTGGAGAGAGGGACCTAGCCCAAGTCTCATAGGTGAAGACGGGATGGAGGCGGCCTTTGAATGGGAGGTTTTGATTTCCGTGCCCAGCGAAGAGTGGACAGTCTCAGGAGTGAGGACGACTGCTCACTCCTGGGATCAGATTCTCAGTGAGGAAGAAGAGGGGGAACCTATGTGGCCTTGTGAAAAAAGAACTGGTACACAGCCTCAAGCTCTTGCCTCAGAGGAACACGTGGAAGAGAGTGGTGATTCCACTGCCCTGGCTATGCAAGAAGAAGAAGCCAGTGATCCATTTTTTGTGTCATTAAGAATGCATAGATGGCAGAACCAGGGATGGCCACCCCCAAGCCAGGCCAGAGGTCTCAGATTGACCAAAGCTAGTAAAGAAGAAAGACTGGTTTGTAGGAAAGCAAATTAAATCTACGAGATGTCCTTTGCTACCTTTCCTTGGAGAGTCTGGGAGGAGATTGAAAAAAAGCAGGAAATCCTGGATTTGGGAAGAAGCAATGAAATGTGTGCATCCTGGTGCAAACAAGCATGTCAAGAACAGAATGTTTCATGAAAAAATGCAGCCAGTGGAAAAGCGGCAGAACACTATTTATGGACACTGTTCGAATTGTGGATGGAGAGGAACATGAAACCTTTCACAGTGTGAATTATGAGTACCCAGAAGGGGTGATAATTCAAGCAACTGACCCATTGTGCTATTGGCCACAATGCAAAGACCTTCCTGTGAATGTGCCCATGCCTACCAAATGGAAAGCAGAGCAGTGGTAGCCAGAGCTGCCACTCCAGCCATTGCCGTACCTATGTTGTTCCACCAGTCTGGATGTCCAGGACTCGGGTGTCCCACATTCATCAGTTCTACAGTGTACTGGCTTTCCAGAATCCATCGACTGGCCCACCAGATGACTTCAGATCCAGAGAGGACACCAGCCCAGCTGTATCCTGATTCATCGCCTGGGTATCAGATGACTTCAGACCAGCTGTTTTCCTTTTTGTTCCTGTTCCGAGGTTCCATCTCCAGAGATGACATCAGCCCACCAGGTAGAGCTGTCTGATAGAAATGGCATGCCTGGTTGGGGGTTACTGATGATACAAACATCTCCCCCCTTCAAGGTTGCATGTACTATACCCTTGTGCTGCATCAGTGACTGCTACAGATTGAAAGGGATGACATGCTGAAAGGGGGGGATGGCTGGGCAAGATGGGATTTCTCATTATTGACCCCTCCAGATCATGCACAAGAGGCCATGAGGGGGCCCAGGATTGAAATAAATGTATTTTGGGGATTTGAAGGCTTAGGCTAGGGAGTGGAAAGGCTTTCAAATGACAATTTTTCTTTTTTACTTTTTCCTCTCTCCTTCTCTCTCGAAGATTAGGTAGTGGAGGGGAGCGTGGGAAATGTGGTGCTGGGAGTGGGTGGCTATGGGACCAGCTCTAGGCACCTGGGGGGATATGGCTTTATTTCTTTTAAACATCTTGAGTATTTTTCCCTAAATACCCATGAATAAGGAAAATTCTCAGTACTGGATCCAAGTAATACCCTATTAGTTGTGGCATTCAGAAACTGATATTCATTGCTTGCACCCTTCTATAGTGGGAAGAGTTCTTTATTCTGTCCTTAAAAATGAATACCCTATTATTGCTGTCATTTAGGAATAAAAAAATCCTTGCTGTACAGCCTTACTGACTAGGTTACCTAGAAACAAGCAAGCATTTATCAGTGATGAACATGTTTGCTTGCATGCTATTACAAGTTAGAACAACAGTATCATGAGACTGAGGGCAGAACTTTGATACTCCCAGTCACCCTTGTCTTGTGGACTCTGAGTTCCACCAGGCTAAGGGGCATAGGTCCCCATATTCAGAGCTGGCAGCATGTGCTCCATTGACAGGAGCACTTCACTGCAATTAGCATGTAGCCGGTTGAGGGGCAATATTCAGACACGCTAACTGTCTGACTATGGGGCCATGTTACTGCAGTACATAGTGATGGTGCAGTACTCTGACACAACTCCAGACTGAATATATGGGCATGCAATGTGCTATGGGCCATTTGCATGCCCATTATGGGCTCATTAGCCTTCGTGTGCCCTCCCTCCAAGTGCCCATACTGTAGCTGTCTTGAATAGTTGTGGTGATCTAGTGGTCCCCCATGTAAGGGCATCCAGCCCTCTCCCAACCAGCCTGCATAGGACCTTCTTTCCCACACCCAGCCTTGTCCTGGTCACCTAAGCCAAACTATGGTAATAGTGTTGGGGACCAGCACAGCCTTCTGCTCACTATCCTGGCCAATTGCTGTCTGACTGGGGGGGAACCATGGGCAGGGTTGTGGCAGTGTTAAACAGCACTGCAATGGAGGCTGTTTAGCACTGTTGAAACTGCTGTATGTAGTGCTGCACCCAATATGCACGGGATCCCTCACTTGCATGGATGCAGCAGTCTATTCTGCCTGGTCACACTGTTGGGTTAGTGCTAAAAAATGAAAACCAGTGGCTTTGGTTTTGTCTGTTAATCAGGAAACAGGAAGCAGTCTTATTTAAATGAATGTCATCAGAAATCATCAGGATGAATAGTTCTAGGACGAACTTAGAATAATTGCATGGATATTATTTAAGTCATCCTGGGTTATCGTGCAGTCATCAGGTTATTTGTTGCAACGTTTACTGATGATGTCTTGTTGACTTCTAAAGTAATCCAATGACCACAGATTACTATGGGACAGCTTAAATAATCTGGTGTGGCTTCGGCAAGGGTGTAGACAGGCATACTCACTGTACACATTTTTGTACAGTTTTGTTGAGTGCCTGTCACAAACCATATGCCACTCTGTTAATATTATCATTCTAATCTGTAGTGTTTGGGATAGTGTAGGCCACTGAGGAGTGTCCAATACATGTATAACCTCTTTAGAAAGTAGAGGAGTCATCTGACAACAATCTGACTAGTTTTGAAGGGGGTGCCATTTGGAAAGGATGTGTACATTTTTTAATTGGGGGGGGGTATAACTGTTGGAGATTGAGTACAAAATGGAAATTTCTGGCTACACTTCTGGGCTTGGGTATTGTTACACACTTTCTTTTTCTCTTTCTCTGCATGACCTGAGGCCGTAACCTTAGAATACAGAGTTCAGTAAGAAACAGAACAGTTCACTCAAACAACATTACAACATGTATGCAGTCTTCTTGCACAACTACCTGGGTATGGCTCACCTGTACTGTTGTTGCCTAATGCTGTCTCCCATATTCTCTCCTCTAGTCATACAGGACTGCATCGGGAAGTATTGTCTTCAAGGTCGGTTGCTGCTGTACTCTATATAAACCATAGTACACACACGCAATATATAGAAAAATAATATATCTTTATTAACTACTGACAGACATTTATGCAGTACATGTAGATTGTTCCCAAAGTTTGGATGAATTTGGGGCTGAAACTTGAAGCAGCAGGAACTGCAGGAGTACCCTGGGTTTCGGTGAGGCTAAACTCAGAAAGTATTTTTTTTTGTGTGTTTTCCTACATTTGCTTTAGTCCAAATAGCTTACACTGGGAGTGGGATATGTATTTGGGTGTTTAAAACGTACTGTTTGTATAAGAGCTGTATTTTAGGTGTGGTGGGATATGTATTTGGGTGTTTAAAATGTACTGTTTGTATAAGAGCTGTATTTTGGGTGTGTAAACTGGGCTGTATTCTGGAGTTCAAGTATGTGCCAGTTGAGAGACAGGAAGTTTGTTCCTGCCTGAGGATAAGGACTGAGGTGTGCAGTTGTGTAAGAGGCTGATTGACTCACACGGGAGTGGCAGTGGGTCCTAATCTCACCCTCCCTCATCCCTCCCTCCCCTAGCTTGTTCACACTTATTGGGGTGATGCTGCATTGGGATTGGTGGAAAGCACTACCACATGCATCCACTAACATGCCCTAACAGATGGGATTGTTCTTTGTAATGTTATAGAGTGATCTGTAGCTCTGGTTAAAGAGGTAAAAAGTTACAGATTTATAGATAGTACTGTGTTTTGTACTTGAGTATAGCACCTCAATCAAGCAATTAATCAATCAATCACTTTATTTAGCCAGGCATAAACACCATTGAGCAAGCTCATTTTCAAGGTGGTCTTGGGTACACCTCAAGCTGTACGTTGCTGGGAAATGTATGGATGGGATAGTATCATAGTAGTGTTTTATGCTTCTCTGCTAGTGGAGTTGGTATTGTATTGTTAAGTAGGGACTGGGCTGGTTAGAAGCTTATAGACAGAACTGTATTTTGTAGGTAGAACTAGTATCATGGGTAGGATAGTGGGCTGTAATGGATGTGGGGTGTCAGTTTGGATTAACATATTATGGAGGCTAGGAGGGTGTCCAATCTGTATCCGGTTGAAGAGGCTGGAGGAGGAAGTGCTATGGCTTGGTAGAGAGCTGGAGAGGATGAGGGGAAGGGGAAGGGGCCCGGAGGCAAGAGGGTCACATCCAGGAAATAACATGAGGACATCACAGGGGAGGAACAGTGGCTCAAGGGAAGTGATGGGGAGGGGGTACCGGAGCAGAACAAACAAGGGGTCTAGCATTAGTGTGAAGGATAGACTCTGTGGGAGGGAGCAGAGGCACAGCCAGGCAGGATGGGCAGGAAATAGGTTTGCTGAGCTGGCGACATTGGTGGAGGAGGAGAGAAGGAGTGATCACCAGGGAAGACCAGAATATGGAGGAAGAGGGAAACCCACAAGGGGCAGAAGTCAGTCAGAGGAGGGCGACATGGGTGAAGGGAGAGAAGCACTGCTAGTGGGGTGGACAACAGGGGCGGAGTACAGGGGGGCCACGGATGAGGTGAGGGATGTGGAGGATAGGGAGGGAGCAATGAAGGGGGCAGGGGACAGGATGGGAGAGAAGAGGCAGAAAGCAGTAGGGAGGAAGTGTGGAGTTAGTGAGCTGGCATGCTCTAAGAGTGGATATCCTGGGAAAGGGTGGGGGCAGGGACAAGGAACGTGGAAGGGGATGTACTAGAGCTTGGTGATTCCATACTTAAAGGGATCTGATGGGGTGACAGGGGAGAGAGGGATAGTAGAATATGGGTGAAGGCTATACTTGGGGTAACGGCAGACAGGGCAGGGCAGGGCAGGCAGTTCTTAAGTGCATAAGGAGGGTCAGGAAGAAACCACATGTAGTGGTGCATGTGGGCACTAATGACCTGGCGGGGGAGATAGTGGAAGTAGTGAGGAGGAGGTTTGAGGAATTAGGAGGGCTATGTGAGGAAGTGGGGGAATCAGTAGTCTTTTCAGAGGTGCTCCTGGTACCCTGCAGGAGTATGGGAAGGAAAGGGAGGATTGGGGAGTTCAATAAATGGCTGGAGGAATGGTGTCAGTCTAAGGGGTATGGGGTAGTGGGGGACTGGGGCAGTACCGGGGAAAATAAGGATCTATTTGCAGGGGATAGGCTGCACCTGAGCGGGAGGGAAAGGGGTATTAAAGCAGAGGCAAAAGGTTACAGTACATTAGCTGATAAAACGTAGGAGTGGAGGACAGCTAGTAGGCAGGGATCCCAGAGGGGGAGCCAAGGTGTGCCTACCCCCAAGCTATCAGAGAGGTATTTGAGGTGGGGACACCAGGAGAGATTAGGAGGGGGAATTGGGTGGGGAGAATGAAACAAGTTGATGGTGGTCTCTGCTGAATGGAAACCTTAGGTAACACATCAGCTGAACCACAGGCTCTCTTGGCTGTAGGGAGGGAGGGAGGGTGGACATTGTAGCCATCACAGAGACATGAGCCACCCAGAACCAGAACTGGGATATGATGACCCCAGGGTATAGAATATTCAGAAAGGACAGATCTAAGGGGAAAGGGTGTGTGGCAATCTACATAAGGGAGGGGATAAGGTGTATGAGAGAGAGAGAAGTAGGTGGAGAGAGGGACAGAGGCCCTATGGATGCAGTTTCAAGACTCTAAAAGAAAGATACTGAGGGTGGGGGTTGTGACACTTGGCCAGCTGGTTATGATTATTGTATGCTATTTATAATATAAAAATATAGTATGTGATTGTCTCACATAAGACAGCTGTGCTTCCATGGGTGCCCCCCAGATTTCAGTGAAGCTACATATATTAAACTGAAAGGAGAGCTCTGTAATGTAATTAACATCCTTGAGAAAATGGAATGTTATGGTTGTTTTATGACCTGTTGCTGCTCTGAAGCTGAGAAACTAAAATATACATTTTATGACTTCAGAAACAGGACATTATTAACCTGATTCCTGCCAGCTATCTCACACTTAGGTGATGGATTGCAGGGTTGTAAATCTTCAAGGGAACTGGTGGATCAAAGACTCATAATTTGGGAAATGAGTTTTTGCTGATGTCACCTTATTTAATATACCTCCTGATAGAACATCCTGTTTTGCATTTTTTTTATATTCTAAAAGGAGGAGCTAGATGACTCACAGAAGGGGTGTTGAGAGACACAGTTTAAACTATACTGTGTCTGAACTGTTTAGTCAGATATTCCATCTTGGGACTCTAGAAAGACACACAGCTCTGATAAGCACTTAAAGAGGTAATTAGATAGAAAAAATCTAAACTGTATGTTGGTAGGCATTTGCCTTTAGTTTTCTTTGCTTTTCTTTTAAGTGATTGTATGCTCTTTGATATATTGTTCTGTGTTTACATTTTTCATATTTTTAACATCTTTCAGTAAAATCTTTATTTGAAAGACTGCCAGAGTTTCTGCCAGTTCTTTTTGCATGTGACATATAGAGGGTTAAGACTGACAAAAACTGTTCAACAGCTTGATGGTGTTGCTAAACTGGGAAAAGGTAAGAATATACCTAAGGTCTTTTATAGAGTTTTAAAGGTTCATTTTGGAAGCCTGGCTTGGTGCCCTGGCGAAAGATTGTACCGCAATCCCCGAAGAGGGTACATATCCGAGCCTGTATATTTGGGTACGCTAGTATAAGGTTCACAGTTTGAATCCTCCTAGAACTTGAGACTAAAGGTGATTCAGACCCAAAAGCAGACAGGACGGTTACCCTGTCTGTACCTGTGCACATTACTGTGCTCGGAGGTTGACACTGTGACAGCAGAGGGCCTGACCTGCTGAGTGCGTTTGCCATGGGGTAGTGTACAGGCCACCACCTCAGGGGATGACCTGGATAGGGAGTTGGCCGAGCAGATTAGAAGAGTCTGTAGGAAGGGGAACACCATAGTGGTGAGGGATTTCAACCTCCCTAGGTTGAACTGGAACACCCCTACCACCACGTCTGCAAAGGAGCAAAGATTACTAGATGCATTTCAGGACAGCTTCCTGGTGCAATTGGTCAGTGAGCCTACTAGGGAGGGTAGGACTCTGGACCTGGTATTAACAAATGGGGATGCTGTTAGGGATCTGGGAGTGGAGGACCCCCTGGCTGGAAGCGACCATAATACGGCATGGTTCACACTCAATATGGGAAAGCTAACGGGAGGAACAGGTACCAGGGTGATCGATTTTAAGGGAACAGACTTTAAAAGTATGGGAGAAATTTTGGTTGAGTACCTGGTGGGAATTCAGACATGCATGAGTGCCAGCCACAATGGAATATCATTAAGAAAGGGCTGGCAGAGACTACTGAAATCTGCACCAGGACACGGAGCAAGAAGGCGAAAGCAAAGAGCTGAGCTGGCTGACTCGTGAGGTAATGGAAGGGGTGAGGGCCAAGAGAAAAGCATTCTGGAGGCTTAGGAAATCAGGAGGGCAAGGGGACAAAGACGAGTACACGAAGAAGTCCAGGGAGGTTACCAGGCTAGTCAGAGCAGCCAAGGCTTCCAGAGAGCTGAGACTGGCACAGGGAATCAAGAACGGTGAAAAGGACTTCTTCAGATACATTGGCGAGAGAAGAAGAAACAAAGACCAGATTATGAGGATTAAGAAAGATGGGGGGTGGGTGGAGAAGGGGGAGGACCAGGCAGAGGCACTGAATAAATACTTCTGCTCTGTGTTCGTGAAGGAAAGGGAGAGAAGATACCCCTATCGGAAGGAGGAGTGGGCGGGGGTAACATTGATATCAGAATTGTGGAGGACAGGGTGCTGGAGGGACTAAGGGCACTGAGGGTGGACAAGGCTATGGGGCCGGATGACATTCACCCTAGGGTACTTAGGGAGTTAGCGAAGATCCAGGCGGAACCACTGGCAGACCTGTTCAGTACATCACTGGACACAGGATGCATGCCACAGGACTGGAGGATGGCCCATGTGGTGCCCATTCATAAAACTGGCCCGAAGGATGATCCGGGCAACTACAAACCGGTGCGTCTCACTTCAATCATGGGGAAACTCATGGAGTCAATCCTAGAGGAGAGACTGGTGACCTTTCTGGAGGACAATGGGCTCCTAGATGGCCATCAGCATGGTTTTGTATTGAACAGATCCTGCCAGACAAACCTAATCGAGTACTATGATTGGGTTACCAGGGAACTGGACAGGGGCCATGCAGTGGACGTCCTATATTTGGACTTCAGCAAGGCATTTGACTCAGTGACGCATGGGAGGCTGGGGGAACTGGAATACATTGGGGTGGAGACAAAAATGGTCAACTGGATCACCAGCTAACTGAAGGGTAGGCAGCAAAGGGTGGTGGTGGTGGGGGGGGGGAATTCTCATCACCAAGGGATGTTACGAATGGGGTGCCCCAGGATTCAGTACTAGGACTGGTGCTATTCGGGATATTCATATCTGATATCTCAAACAGGATCTGGAGTAGGATCAGTCTGTTCACAGACAATACTAAGATTGGTGCAGTGGTAGACGACATAGAGGGGTGGAGGGGGCTGCAGGAACACCTGACCAAACTACAGGAATGGTCAGAGACATGGCAGTTGGGGTTCAGCAGCAAGAAGTGCAAGGTACTGCACTTCGGAGCAAAGAACCAGGAGAGGAAATATCAGTTGGGAGGGGTACAGTTGGTAAGCACAGTGGAGGAAAAGGATCTATGGGTACTAATAACGGGGAGTATGAACCACTCAGCTCAGTGCAGGAAGGGGCTGCAATAGCAAACAAGATGCTGGGGTGCATAGTGAAGGGAATCTCCTCCAGGCACAGAGAAGTGATCCTTCCCCTGTGCAGGTCACGATGCACCTGGAATACTGCGTGCAGTACTGGCGTCCATTCCTGAAAAGTGACATCAGATTGCTGGGGGGGTGCAAGCAAACCAAGATGATAGAGGGACCCGAGGGTAAATCCTACGAGGAGAAGATGGGGGAGCTGCAAATGTATTCCCTGGAAGAGAGGAGGTATGGGGGGGATATGATCGAAATCTTTAAGTACCTAAAGGGTATTAACAGAATTGATACAGAAGGGATTCTTCAGATCAGATGGGGAGGGACACGAGAGGGCATCAGCTGAGATTGGAGGGGGGGAGATTCAGGAGGGAAATCAGGAGACACTTTTTCTCAGAAAGGGTGGTAGATTAGTGGAACACTCTGCCCAAGGAGGTGGTATCATGTAGATCGATGGGAGGATTTAAGAGAGGGTGGGACAGAGTGGGGGGTAGTTAATAGGAGGGGAGGGGAGAGCGGGGCGCCTGCAAGTTGTGGGGCTAGCTGCACAATCGGGCAGACTCGATAGACTGTGAGGCCTGTTTCTACTGGCATTTTGTATGTTTGTATGTTCGAGTTTATATATTGGACTTACTCATTCTTAGTTTGTCTTTTGTTTCAGAGTGCCTCCATCATTCTCCCTGCTTGTTTTGTTGGCTATGAGTCTGTGTCCTTCTGCACTGCGTGCTCTGATTGCATGCACTCTGCATGTTACATTTTAAAATCAACCTCTTTAAAGAGTAGTTTCTTACTTTCCTACTATGGCCCACCCCAAACATATAATAACCCTTACCTGACCCTTAAGTGGACTGCAACATGAATTTTAATTTCTTGTTGCTTATTTAACAAGGCAAGAGGTTAGATTAGTTCAGGATAACAGTTAGAAACACCACTTCCTATTGCTGAGACATGCTCACAAGACACATTTGGTAGATGTCAGTAAATGTATTTCGTGGGGGTGCACTCAATAGAGTACCATAGGGATGTTTTTTGACTGCTTTTTATTATAATTTAGAGTTCTGATATGATAAATCAAGGTCACTGCTCAATTTACTAGGGCCTTGAGCAGTGGCCTTGATTTGTCATAACTGGAACTTTAAAGCATAATAAAATGCAGTTCAAAAACATCCCTACTCTGTGGAGTGCACTCCCATACTCTCCATTTACTGACACCATAAAACATGAAAGGGGGGGTCCTCAATGATTGGGAAGTGGCAATGTTTTGGCTATTGGCTCCACAGAGCCAAGTATGACCTCTTGCCTTGTTAAATGCAAGTAGCAATTAATTAAATGTAGCCCAGGCGCCATGTGCCAGTGGGCTACTACCCCTGCCTGTTGACCCTGGTACAGGTTAAGGGGCTTGGGTCCTGTGGTGGTGGCAACTGGGGGTTCTTTCCCAAAGTTATGAATAGTAGCGCGGTGCCTCTTCCCAGAGTGAGTTGTAAGTGGGTCAAGTAACTGGTTGGTACAGGCTGGGTACTGCACCTACCCATCTCCATGACCGGCCACCCTGCACACAAGGTCTGAAATAACACTCTCCCACCAAATACCATACATCAGTTGGACGGTACAATGCAAAGAACCTCTCTTGACACAGTAACTTTAACAATCAAACTCACAGCTTTATTGGGGGCAAGGGCTAGAAGAGGGGTACCTGGATGAGGAGTAGCTGTGGAATAAAAAGAAGAGTTAGTGGCCAATGGCAAAACGTTAATCATAGAGGCCCGCAGGCCAGTCCACCCCCGGCTGCCCACCCCCACTAGTACCAGTGTTAACATCCTGAGGAGTCTCTGGGGTATCCACTAGATGCTGGCCTGGACATTGCCATGAGTTGGCTGGCTGTTGGGGCCCTGAAAGCTTGGAAAAAGTTTAGATTAAAGTTACACTCCCTTGTTATACCTCCAGGAAACAGGTCCTGGGTGTTTACAGTTTGCAGAACTTATCAGTAGCCAGAAACTGGAATCATCAGGTGTCCTGGAGGATGGAGCTCCAATCAACAAAGACAGCAGTATGCAGAAGGGAGGATGGTCTTTGGTCCCCTTGCAGGATGGATCTTTTTTGCAGGTCTTGCAGCTTGTCCCCTTGACTGGAGTTCTGGCCGCTTGTCAACTTCAGCTGCTTCCTGCCCATTGCAGAGCTCAATGGCAGGTCCACACCAGCCCTAGAAGGCCCAGAACTGGGAGTGGCTCCACAGCCCGGCTCTCCACCAGGGTCATAGGTGCCCTAGCACCCCAGCAATCGCCGGTGACCTCCTGAGACAGTGGTTCCCAGTTGGAAGAGATTAACTAGTTCCCTCCTTGGCTCTGGGTGAGGACTCCCAAGCAGTAGGAGTCCTCTCCAGTCCTTGACTGAGGTGGTAACCAGGTGGTGCGTTCAAGTAAAACAGCAGTACCGGTGTGCCAAACGGGTGCTAGCCTTCCGATTTTCACTCAGACTACAGGACTCTGCAGAGGAGGCCCACGACTAATTAAATCCCTGTTCTGTTCAGCGTTTGCAGCTCTAGCTGTCCACAAAAAGGTCCTTTCAGCTTCAGCTGGAACATAGCTCTTAGTCACTTAGTTCAGTCAACACAGCAAAATCCCAAAACCTGGCTTGCACCCTGACCAGAGATGATTTGCCTCTTCAGAAACACTTTCAGAGTCCCAGTCTGCAAGTCAAGTCGTTTGCAGCAACTGATTAACTTCCAAGAATGGGACAATGCAGGTCTAGCAGCACAGTCAGACTCCCAGTGCAGGGTCTCTGCAACAGATGTCTTCTCCAATTAAAGCAGCACAATTCACAGTACCTGGAGAGTTTCAGAATTCAGTTGTCTTTCACTCTCTTTCCTCTTTAAACTCGCTTTCCGCAGCACAGTCCACAACTGAGACCTGAGCAAGACCTCTACCAGTCCAGTCCGTCTCACATAGAATCCTCCTAGCTCAAGAAGAGCCCAGGAACAGACTGAAGAAACCCCAGCAAGTCCTTGGGTTTTCTCTCAGGAATCCAGCCTCCTGATTGACTGTTCAAGCCAATCAATCATCAATAACTATAGTGATCAATACTTCTTAATTGTTCATTGGAGCATGATCTAGGCACCTGAATTAGTCACCACCTTCTCCCAAAAGTCCTTTTTCACGGTTTTGGATGCCCAGTTATCTAACTGGCTATTTTTTGCAGGTCAAAGGATCAACAACATGGCTACTCCCATTCAGTTCTATGGTAGTTAGTGCAATCTCACAAGTTCAGAATCCCAGTGCAGCCAGTACGGTTCCTTTGTATTTACAATTTCCCCCTGGGCATGTAGCCCTTTTTGTGCCCTTTTATACGGGCCCACTCTTATACATCTGTGCCCAATAGATCTCCTGTCACTGCCGCCATAACACTGTACCCCTAGATGGCAGGCAGCAACTCATTATTATGCACGAGGGCTCATTAATATTCATGCGCCTTCAAAAATATGCCCCGTTTTAAACTCTATTTTTAAAGTCTGCTGGGACTACTGCCCAGCCTCCCCAAGGTCACCAGCCCTATTAAGCTTAAGAGGGGCACCGGGACTGCTGAAACACTCCATGGCCAACTGCAAAACCGTCGGTTGGCACATGAAAAGCACCACTGTGCTCCTGCGTGATCCCTGCTTGCTCTGAGTGGCATAACAAATAGCGGCAGATCATGATCAAGTTTCAAGTCCAAAACTAATCTGGAACAAGACACTGGGGTGCACGGGGAACTTGAGAAGCACCGGGGAGCACACAAAGACAACAGGAAAGCAGGGAAGATGGGAAATGAAGGGGCAATTCAGGTAAGCCTGAATTGGGGGGGGTGTTACATGAAATTCGTGTTGCAGTCCACTTGGGGCCAGGTCAGGGTTATTATATGTTGGGGGGTGTAGTAGGAATCTACTTTTTAAGTGGAGGTTTGAAGCTCAGAAGTTCTACTTTTACTCATTATGTTTCCTTGCACGCATGTGCAAGAAGCATAGCACCATCATACAAATTTTTGCAGGTGTGGCACCCTGTCTTCCAGTGCAGTCAGTGTGTTTACAGGCGTGGCCCCAGTTCACCAATGAATGCTGCACCTGTCTATGACAGCAGTTGAAAATGCAGTGGCGTACAGTTGAAAGGGAGAGACCACTTCAATGAGCGGCGATAACGTGGTGTTTAGTAGCATATTGCTGGCAATCCTGCTTGTCTTTGAGGTAGATGAGAGCAGCAGAATTCATGACTGTTCCAACCAGATAGAGGAGAGCAACAGAGTTTGTTACTGTTCCATCCCCCTTCGCCAGTGTTCCATCCCCCGTCCTGCACGATCGTGGAGGAGTATCCTGTGATTTCTCTTACCCCCCCCCCGTCCCGCAGTATTGCAAAATCAGAGAGTGTTGCTCCTGGGTTATTTTTTTTTTTATTAAAGAAACTTACACAGACGTGGGAGAAAAAGAAAGCAACACACCAGGAGGACGATCCTCCTATGCTATTTACATGTGCTCCCCACACACACAGTATGCTGATGGGGTGCCAATCCCCATCGGCTCAGTGGCCCCTCTGATTCTATGCCACGCTGGGAGCTCACCCCAGCATGGCAAAAGTCATAATGGCGACGGGGGTGCCAAATCCCCCGTCGGCTCCACTCAACACCCCCCCCAAAAAAAAACAGATTTCCAGTTGCCACACTGGGAGCCCACCCCAGTGTGGCAAACATCTGTATGGCCGACTGGGGTGCCCAATCCCCCGTTGGCTCCACTGACTCCCCCATAAAAACTTTCAGCTGCCATGCTGGGAGCCCACCCCAGTGTGGCAAACGTCTGTATGGCTGACTGGGGTGCTCTAACTCGCTGGCTCCACTGTCCCACCCAAAATCTTCAGCTGCCACACTGGAGCCCACCCAGTGTGGCACAAGTCCTGTGTCATCTTCCTAAAACAAAAACACACCTGAAACAAAAAATGGTCCTCGTTGATTGTCTTGCCCCTCCCCAACGCTGCCCCTCAACCTCTCGCATCCACCTCCCCACACACACCCTCACCCCATACTTACCTCCGGAGTCTGGTGCGCGATGATCTTCGGTGGACCGGGAACACGCTCTGCACTCTTCAAAGCCGACCGTGAACTGAAGAAATGCCGTAAGCTGTATAATGGCATAAATGGTGTTTTTCGACTTTGGTGCATATCTTGGCCATTTTGGGAATTTTTCACCAAATTTTCAATATGGGTTTTGAGTCCCATCTCGAACTCAGTCACTGTCATTTTGTTATTCGTCCCCAAAAGGTGATTTCCCTGTCACTGCGCAGAACCACCTTTGGGACCCAGTAATGAAACGACAGTGTCACAGTTCATGAGGTAGGGCCCCCAAAACCCTATGTTGAAAATTTGGTGAAAAAATTCCCAAAAATGATGGTTTTATGAGCGTGCATTGCGCAGTTCGTACGCATAGTCGTAACTTTGCAAATTTTTAATGTTTTCACTCCAGATTTTCAACATTGCTATTTTACCATGCCTCCTTATGAGCAGTACAGCTGTAATTTTTCATATCTTACCCAAATGTGTTTTCGTGCATGTAGTGCCCAATGGCATGGTTGGTGTGCGAAATCAATGTTAGGGACAGATTAAGAAAATCACAGTGACACTGTTCATGAGCAGAGGTCTTAAAATTGCTGTGTTGAAAATTTGGTGACAGAAGTCCATAAAATAACTGTGTTATGACCGTGCTTGGTGCAGTTTCCACGCACCCTTGTAAGTTCACAAATTTGTACTATTTTCAGTCCAGATTTTCAGCACTGGCATTTTCCACACTTCCTTATGAACAGTACAGCTGTCATTTTTCACACGCTGGCCGAAATGTATTTTTGCACTTCCGGCGCAGAAATGCATGGTCGCTGTGGGAAATCAGTGTTAGGGACAGATTAAGAAAATCACAGTGAAACTGTTCATGAGCGGAGGTCCAAAAATGCTTGCATTGACAATCGGCTGTAAAAAATTCCCAAACTCATTACATTATGGGTGTTCATTGCGCAGTTTCTACGCACGCTTGTGACTTCACTTTTTTTATATTTTCATTGCAGATTTTCAACATTGCCATTTTTTACACCTCCTCACGAACAGTACCGCTGTCATTTTTCACATCCTGTTCAGAATGTGTTTTTCCACCACCTGTGGTGCCAAATGGCATAGTCAATGTGCAAAATCAGCTTTTGGATAATGAACTGACATTGCCACTGTTCATGAGGTGGGGGTCACAAAAAAACCCTGTTGAAAATTTGGATTGAAAATACCAACGAACGCCTGCGGCGTTAGGGTTTCTGACCATAATGCCCCACCCTTTAGAGACTGACAGGCATCAGGGGTGTGACTTGGGATTGCCGCCTGTAATGCTCATGCCATTCCATCCCCACCCACACCCTGCAGCCACTGAGAAGCATCGAGGTGTGCCTTGGGATTGCCACCTGTAATGCTCATGCATTTCCACTCATACCCACACCCTGCAGCCAGTGACAGGCATCGAGGTGTGCCTTGGACTCTTCGGCCCCAAAGTTCACCCCATTCTCCTATACTGCACCTATCTCACTGTATTTCCTTATGGAATGGGGTAAGCATAAGGCCCAAAGACCCCAAGGCACACCGTGACACTTGTCGGTGTCTGCAGGGTAGGGTGTGGTGAAATGGCATGGCCATTATGCCTGACGACCCAAAGGCACACCCCAATGCCTGTCAGTATCTGCAGGGTGGTGGTGAGGTTGGCTTCAGTTCAATACTTCACTGCCATTCCTATTATGCAGCTCTCTAACTCCTACACTACCAATGCCAATGCCAGCAAGCAAACATTCGGCATTGACAAATGCTTGTTTCTATAGAGGAACCATTTCTCTCTGAGATTTTGCCTAAATCTTCCAGTTAGTCACTGGACAATGTCAAGTAGCACCTCAAAGATCCCTTTCAAATCTACTTTCCCTGGACTGAGACCACCCTGATGTCCCAGCTTTCCTTCCTCAGGGTTGGCTGTGCGTCTACACGGCACCTTAGCTCAGGAAGGAACACATTAAGACTTGGATTCTTATATCCCTGAACTCCCATCTGTTAGGACCAAAACAAAAATCAACAACAATGAGCTAAGCTTTTTTTCTTTCCTCTGCTACTTGCACTGCATGGAGCAGCCATGACTCCGCAAGTGATAGGGCTAGTCACAGCTTGTAAATCAGTGTCCTTTCAGGACAGTAACAAACAGAATCCTGGTCTGTAGTTTATCATGCCCCAGTGACTTACAACGGTTAGTTGTTTTGTTTTGAGGCAAAACAATGTCTTGGCTGCCATCATTTGCTTGTTGTGAAAACAGTAGTTTAGGGCCCTTGCATTTGTGAACTTTTTTTAATGACAGGATTAAGTTACCAGTAAAAAAAGATCACAAGTGGCTTCAACAGCAGTCGATAATAATACATGCATGTTTTTTTCACTGGTTTCTAATTCTTAACATACATTAAGAACAACTTTTAGAGAGCATTAAGAACCATTTTGCAAGTGCAGTGTGAGTTCAGTTGAGAGATCAGCTGCACTTATAAGGCTCGTTCACACAGCCAATTCTGTGGCATTCTTGGAGGTGCACAGCAACAAGATCATTGCCGCTGTACACATCTGAATGCCCGCAGTTTGGCCATTTTGTGCTTTGTTCCATTGCGGTCATGATCCCTGTTTTCTGGGGTTTGCGTGGTGGTACGGGCATCTTAAGGCATTTCACTTTGCCAAGTGAACCACCTGCACCAACTACAACACTGTAACAGGCTTTTCCCAGCCTGCACTTGTGGTTGACAGTGCCCACAGGTTAAGAACTTTTTCTACCCGAGTTCAGCTAAAAGTCCTTTCTGGCTGCGTAAAGAAAGCTGAACTCGGGAAAGTGTATTTTATTGCAAACCGAGGGCTCAAATAAAAGAGAAAACATGGGCTCAGAGTGGAGCCCTGACAGTGGGCATGTGTTATATGCATATTCATAAGCACATGCCCTTGTCACAGCTCTACTCTGAGATAGTTTTTCCTTTAATTTTAGCCCTTGGTTTTAACTAAAAAACACCTTCCCAAATTCAGTGCTATTTACTGAGCCAGAAACAAGGTTTAGCTGCACTTGTGTCGGAAGACCCATCCTTGAGCTGTGGTGCTACAGTAGGAGCCCCGACCCATATCCATGCCCCCTTGCCAGCTGGAACACTACTCGAATCGCTGGCACTTCAATGGGAGCATCTACAGCATTCCACTGGCTGTGCTGTCTGAACACTGATCCACAGCATTTCAGAAAGCATAGCCCCAGTGATCTACACGGCAGCGATGCTGTGTGAACGAGCTTATTAGCAACATGCAGTCAGAAATGAAATGATTCAGACAGTGACAAACAGAGTTTCAGTTTGAACCTTCATTTCTTGCAGGATTGGACCTCACAGTATTGATTTACAGAATTTAAGTGCTTAAAAACATTGCATCCCACGTATTATACAAAATATAAAATACCACCTGTGAAAAATCTGCTGGTTCACACGCCTCATGGGTGCTGTGAGATACATCAGTGAGACCCTTGAACTTTGCCATCATACCCAGTGATGTCATAACACTCACTAGATGTGTAACTGAGCTTGTTCTTCATAGTTTGGTGTTATTTATTCTCTGTACACTACATTCCCCCCAAATAGAACTGCAAGCCAGTGATGGCCCTATTTTCATATGCAAGGAACTGCTGCTAAATCACTGTGATGTGATTTAGCGGCAGTCCCTTGCCTGTGAACTCCCAGAGCTATGCTGAAAGGGGATCAAGAGCTCTTCATCATCAGAATGCATCAAGGAGTGGGGCATGGAAGAATGCGGGTTTGCCATGCAAGTGGCACCAAGTGCTGTGCTCAGAAGCATGGTAACCCCTCTGCACCAGGCATAGCACTTTATTGCCACTCCCTGACTAAATGCTGGTTGGCAGTGGAGGCAGGAATGTTGGAGCCCAGCATCTGGGGCACACAGACATTAGAGGCCTGAGAGCAACGAAGAATTGGAAGGGATTTTGTACTCAAGTGGGCAGTCAGGTTTAGGGAGGGGAATCCACTGAAATACCAGGGATTTTTAAGAGGTGCCATTGGGGTTGGAGGCCAACTGGACTACCAAGGACAGTAGCAAGGGACACATGATCAGAGGGCAGTGGCAGGCCGTTATTTATTTATTGAGTCTTGGATTACAACACCTTTGAGTAATACAACTCATTTACAAAGATTCCACGTCAGTAGTACAAAAACAAAACAAGGTAAACAATAGATAAGTAAATAGCAGATATCAAGAATATACTTAAAAAATAAATTAATATGTCAAAAGCAATCAAAATAGCACTGAATGTTGCTCAATATAACAGTGGAGTGGACTAGAAGAGGGGACAGCCTGGGAGGCCTTGTCAAAATCTAGGAGAGAAAGTAATGGGGTGTAAGATGGGGGATGGGAGCAACAAGAGCGAGAAGGAGATGAGTTGCACAGGAGGTGGAGAGGGAAGGAACAGAGTTGCAATGGAGGTAATGGGAATAGAGAGATGAGAGGATAGGGAGGTGGAAGGAGGGAAATGGGGTGAGTGCAGAGAGAAGGGAGGAGTGCTGGTGAAGTGAGGGGGAGGAAGACAAATTAATAGTATAAGGAGAAGAGGTGGTGTTTAGTCAGGAGAGGGGGCAGCCTAGCAGGCCTTGTCGAAAACCCAAGAGAGAGAGTAACACTGGTGGGAGAGAGGTAAGAGAGAGAAACATAAGGAGAAGGAGGGGAAGAAGTTGCAAAAGAGGTGGCATGAGATAAGAGGATGGGGGGGGTGGAAGAGGGAAGGTGAGGAGGAAAAGGAAGAACTTTTTCAACTCTTTTCTCTTCTCTGAGCCGCAGACTCTCTCGGGCCTCACTTCTGGCCGGTACTGCTGTACCGCACACTGTGAGCCCCACCATCCTCAAAGGTGTTAACGTTCCTCCCTGAGCCCCCCAGAGGACATAGGGCCGAGGAGATAGAAGGGGCGATGGAGGGGCTCCAGTATTGGACGTGTGGCAGCGTGGCTTGGGGCGGGCCATTACCTATCCGGCCCAGAGGATTTTTTCCCTATGATGTATGCCTCCCCGATGCGGGACGTGCAATGCCATCCCAGCCCGAGATGTGGGTGCTTCCAACCACGTCCGGAGGACAGCCGCCTGACGTCTACCCCTTCACTTAGCCCCATGTACGTAGCAGTGCCGCCAGTCTCCACTGGGGGCCGCTGCCGCACCGGACTACCCCTGGATCCCTCCCCAAGAGAGGAGAGCAGTCCTATGGATGCTCGATCCTCTCTCTCTCTCTCTCCCCTGCCGACCCCCAACGGAATGGGCTCGTTCCCGAACCCGGGTTGCTGGTGTAGCACGAGGTGTGGCATCCAGTGCCTCAACCCTCAGTGCCACCGGGCTGACCTGCAAAGGAAGAACTTGAAGATGCGTGAAAGAGAAGAATCAGAGGTGAGGGGTGGAGGGGAAAAGGCTCGAGGGTAGGATTGAAATGAAGTGCCAATACTTAAAAGTGTCGAAAGGTATAAATACAATGATAAAATAAGCAGAAGGCTGCTAAGGGTGGCAGTGACATATACTGTTTGCCAATAGATGTTGTCAGAGTTTGTATTTGAAAGGGCCGAGTTTTGACTCAACAGAGATGTCCCTACCCAGGGAGTTGAACCAGAGGGGGGCTCTGTGAGCAAAAGACCTCTGACCTAAGGTGGCGCGGCATCTGGGAACAGTGAAGACCTGAGTTGCCAAGCTGCGAGTATGTTGGATACTGTGACAAGGGCTAAGGAGCTGTTGGACCCCAGGAAGTAACAAACCAAGGTGTGCCTTCTTGGCAAGTAAGCAGGTATGATCTTGGATCCAGCTGAATAATTGAAGGCACCCAGTCTGAGCATATAGGTCACACGTGTGTGTGTGTGAGGCGGGCAGCCCCAGTGAGTCTGCATGCTTTAAGAGCAACAGTGATCCTGCGAAGGGACCTAGCAGAGGCAGAGCCCTAAACAACCAGTCCACAATCAGTGATGGTGATGACAGAGCTGAAAATTGCTATTCTTATGCTTCGGGAGCGAGTCTATGCTTGTGCCTGTGGAGTAGGCCAATCCTTATGTTGACAGCTTGAACTACATTATCAATATGTTGCGAGTAGGTGAGTGAGCTATCAACAGTGACTCCTAGATATTCGAAGGAGTGGATCTGTTCAAGTGGGGTGCCAATGCAGTTTGTGATGAACAAGGGTTTGGACTTGTGTTTCTTATGGGCATTGTTGAAAAGCATCACTATGGTCTTTTTATAGTGTAGCACCAGTTTTTGAGTGCTGAACCACTTTTCCACTTCTGAGAAACTGTGTTGAAGGTTCTCCTGGAGGCTCTTAGGGTCAGGGATACTAGAGTAGATCATGGCATCATCTGCATAAAGCAGAATCAGTTCATGACAGGCTCGTGGGAGGTTATTCAAGTAGATACTGAAGAGAAGGGGCCCCAGTATAGATCCCTGAGGCACTCCAGAATGGACTGGCTTCCTTTCGGAGAGGTCATTGGTTATCTTGACCTGCCACGAACGGTCTTCTAAGTAACTTTTGAACCAACTGACAGTATCATTCGACACCCCTGCGAGCGATAATTGCCCAAGTAGCAGTGAGTGGTTCACAGTATCAAAGGCCTTCATCAGGTCGATAAAGGCAGCCCCAACCAGATGGCCCTGGTCGAGTGCATTTTGTATGAAACCAGTGAATTCTAACAGTGCAGTGGTAGTACTATGACCTTTACAAAAGCCATGCTGCTGGGGACATTGGATATTGTATTTGTCCAGGTATTCCACAAGCTGATCTGCAAATATACACTCTAGTGCTTTCAACAGAGGAGGTAGAATGGAGATCGTCCTGTAGTTTGTGTGCTGTGCTCTTTCTCCACCTTTGTGCACCAGGGTAACTAGGGCCTGTTTCCATTTGGGGGGAATTGCCCAAGCCTTAGAAAAAGGTTCAGAGTCTTGGTAAGAGATGTAAGAGTTTCCTTGAGGGTGAGGGCAAGAAATTTGAGATCTAGATTGTCCCCACTGAATCGTGCTTTACTGAGTACTTTGCATATGTACTTTTAGCCTCATGCTTAGTAACCTCTTTGAAGTTAAAAGGGGGAGAAGCTTGCTGCTGAGCATCACAGACGGGGAGGGGGGGTGGCAGGGGCAGAGACCATGTAAAAATCAGGGGGGAGAACACTGCTGAGGTCTGTAAAGGCATTGTTAAAAATATTGGCTATGGCCATTGGGTCAAGAGTCAGGCTTCCATCAATGTTAAGCATGGTGGGTGCTCTCTTGAGGTCTTTGCCAGTGACTTCCTTTATGTTGCTCCAGAAATGTTTACTGTCACCCCACGAGTTGGAAAGTGCCTCCCTAAAGTATTGACTTTTTGCAAAACAGATGGCTCTGGTACAAACATTTCTGGATTTTTTATAATTCTGAATATCTGCTTGCTTGCCTGTAGCTTTGGCCCAGTGCCAGAAGTGGTCCCTAGTCTTCATAAGTCCCAGTAGTTCAGGTGTTATCCAAGGGTCGCACACCCCCTTAACTTTCTGCTTTTTTTGGGTGGGCGTGAGTATCACATGCAGCATTAAAGCGGTTGATGAAGAAATCAAGTGCCTCGTCAATGTCATTGGCAGAGTCCAGTGGTGACCAGTCCTGGCTTCGAAGGTGTGATCTGAGTGGTTCTAGTGGTTCTAGGTGTCCTGGAGTTAGGGCCCTGCTGAGAATAACCTTAGATGGAGATTTGCTGAACTTGTTAGACCAACTACAAAGTATAGGAGAGTGGTTGCTTAGTGTGTCAGGGAGTACAGAAACATTTGTGATTCATTCAGGGTGACTATACAGAACCCAATCCAGTAAGGTATTTGATCCAGTTCTATAGTTAATTCTGGTCAGGGTGTTAACTAGCTGGGTAAGGTGCAAGGCAGAAATGGCATCCTTAATGTGTCCAATGTCAGATGAGAGTCAGTTTACATTGAAAACTTCCAGTATTATGGTATTATGGTTTCAGTGTTCCGGAGCACACTCCGAATATATACCAAGAAGTTATGAATGCCAGAGGCAGATTCTTTGGGTGGTATGTAAATAGATAGCACAGTTAATGTTTTCTTTTGGGCCCCTAGGAGTACCTTGATGGCCAGGGCCTGAGAGGAGTTTCCTATACAGGGCAATTCAAGGGTGCGACCCATTAGACTTTCTTTTAAGTAAATAACACAGCCACTACCTCTTTTAGTGAGCCTATCCTGCCTAAAAGTAGAATAGCCAGGTATGGTGATAGCAGAATCAGGGATTTTGGGTGACAACCAAGTTCCTGCAACAGAAAGAATATCTGGGTTGTGTTGTGTAATCCATACCTTGAGGTTGTCTAACTTACATAGAAGACTACATATATTGATAGATGAGAGGGAGAGCATGCAGGACAGTTTTGTGCTGCAACAGTCCATTGCCCTAGCGGGGTCGGGGTTAGGGTGCACATTTCCAGACAGGAGCAGAAGCAGTAGAATTAGTTTCAGAAGGTATGCCTTTAATTGTTTAAAGTACTGTTTCTGTTGTCTTCTCCAGGAGGAGGTACTGTTAAATGTGTTGGTTGTTGCTGTGATGTTAGAGAAAGTAAGCAGGTATGAGAGATGATGTTGGAAGCTAGGTGTTAATCTACCAGGGGGTAGCAGTGGTGTACTTAGGCCAGTTACTGAAACCATTTTCCATTAATATAGTTCGAAGTTGTTGTGCCAGTGGCATAGTGCACATACCCTGAGAATAGGAGATGACCTTGGGGCTGTTACACAACCTCAAGCAGGCCAGTGTGATGTACCAGAATTAACAGGATAGGTAGATGAAGGTATAGAAGTGAAGTAGACATCCTTATAGGGTATATCTGAACCAGATATTTCAGGCCTGGAGAGCTGGAGCTGATCCCCAATGTCCTCCTCGAGTTCCAGAACTCTCACAGTTAGAAGTAGAAATTGAGTGGACAGGAAAGGACCTACCTACTACAGTACTTCTAGTCAAAATAAGGGAGGGAGGACGAAGCAATAGAGCATTTAATAGAGAGCGAGGGTGGGGGTGGGTGGTGGGGACAAGCAGTGGCTCTTAAGAAACTAGTACAAATTATAGTGACTAAATTCAGGACAAGTAGCAAGCTGGTTCAAATTTAAGGGGCTTAACTTCAGCTGTCCAGGCGTCCAGGCATGAGTGCACCAGAAAGGTGGCAAGCATCAAAAATCGGATTGGATCCCTCGGTGGTCCGGCGGTTGCGAGGGCCTGAGTGCAGACGCCCTGGTCCTGGACATTCTACCCCGCCCCTCGCACCTGCTGGGCACGGCCTCCGCATTGCCTCTATGAATATCTGCAGTCTCCCAAAGAAAACTGCTGCACTCCAGTGCTGTGTTACCCAACACAGGCCCAACATCCTTGCCATAGTGGAGACCGAGCTCTCCCGCATTACACCCCGACTCTGCTGTCTCCCTCCCCGGTTTCACCCTTTTCAGAGAGGATCGTGTGGGTAAGCATGGTGGCGGATGTGCAGTCTACTTGCATGACTCCCTCCTGGGCCATGCACTCCCTGCCCCCAAGCTCGATCATGGTGCCCAAGCCATCACCTTAAAAATCTCCCCTGACCCGGGCAGGGACCCTCTCTGTCTTACAACCACATACATACCACCACGGGCCCAAGGTCCAGCTATCCACTCCCTCACTGACTATCTCTCTCTACCCTGCCCCACAAGACTGAACAGCTTGTCCTAGGTAACCTCAATATCAACTGGTTTGGCTCCACTGCAGCACACATAAAGGACTCCTTCACTGCCCTCGATTTAACTCAACTAGTCACCTGTCCTACCAGATTTAACCAGTCCAGTGGAACCAGCTCCCTCCTTGACATAATACTCTCCAATCACCCCCACAAAATCAAATCTGTCAGTGTCCTAGCCAACTCCCTTAGTGACCACTCCCCTATCCTCTGTTTCTGGTCCTCCCCCACGCTCAAACCCACATGCGAAGTCTCCTACCGGCGCTGCTTTCACCCCGTGGGCTTTAATAAGCTAAAGCAGTACTTAGCCCAGCTTGACTGGTTCCCAATCTCCCTTGCGACTGATATAGGTGCCGCGCTAGCCTACCTCACCAGTGCCTTCTGCAAGGCCTGTGACATTTTTGCCCCTGTCACCAGCACTCGCTCCAAAAGACACAATGCCGCCTGGATTTCTCCCTCCCTGATCCAGCAATTGAAGCAGCGAGACAACCTATGATGGATCGCGGTCGAGTCAGGCAGGACAGTAGACGGACAAGCCTATAATGCCGCTCGCACCCAATGCACCTGGGCCATAAGGCAAGCCAAGGCCAGATACTACCAAACCACCCTGGCCTCATCCTGGGGCTCTGCACAAGCTTTCTAGGATAATATCAAGGAGCTTAATGGGAAATCTCGCTCTCCCCCCAGATGCTTGTTATCGGCGCTATTACCACTGACCTCCCACTTGTTGCCGACTGCCTTCTGTCCTGGACACAGCACCACTTCAGCCCTACTGGAGTTCTCCCAACGAATGCACTCTGCACTTGACACTGGGGATATCACTGGGGCAGTGTTCATTGACCTATCTAAGGCCTTTGACACTGTGTGTCACCCTCTAATGCTTGACTCCCTCCATCAACTTGGTTTTTCATCTGACCCCCTGTTCTGGTTCTCCAGCTACCTCCATGCCAGATCCGAATGGGTCAAAATCAACAGTTCCCTGTCAACTGCCCTACCTGTATGCTCTGGTGTCCCCCAGCGCTCCATCCTGGGCCCCACATTATTCAGTCTCTTTCTAAACACCCTCCTCAGCTCCTGCTTGGGCAGAATGCTCCTATACACCGACGATGTGGTCCTTGTCACCTCCCACCCCAACCCACTCACCCTCCAGAGCTCTCTGCAACTTGCCTTCAGCCAAGCGGAAAAATGGTTTTGTAACCATCGTCTGGTTCTGAACTACAAGAAGACAAAATCTATGATTTTTGCCCACCACCAAAGTAACTCCAGAAATGCCCCCCTTCTCATCCTCCCCCGCACCCTTGAACAGATAACAGCATACAGATACCTGGGCATCACCTTCAATTCAGCTTTCTCCTTCCACTCCCATCTTAACTCCCTGTCCTCTGCCATGAAAGCCTGGATTGGACTCCTCTACTGCCACAAAGACTGCCTCCCTGAGTATGCCCTCTGGCTGGCTATCACCTCCTCCATCCTGTCTTTGATTGATTATGGGCTCCCAATCTATGCAGCTGCTGACCCACTGCCCTCTCCAAAGTCCAGACCTCAATCAACAAGGTTTGCAAGCTCCTGACCGGTGCCCCCAGCAGAACGCACACATGCCAGCTTTACTGGACCTCGAACCTCCTCACCTTTGAAGAGCGCCTGAGATACCACACCTGTATACTGGCCAAAAAAACACTACTTGGGCTCTCCCCACCGGGGGTAACTACAGCCCTAAAACAGGCAACCCACTCGGTCACCACCCGAAATGCAACCAAAGCCACCTTCCAGGTGCCGAGAGCCAGGACCTCACTCGGCCAAAGATCTTTCCACTCCAGAGCCCCCTCCTGGTATAATGCCCTCCCCGCTCATATCACAAACATCCTTAAAATTGGCCCCTTCAAAATTGCCCTCCATAAACACCTCACTGACACTCAGAGCTGCAAATGCCCATGACTGGGCCATACCTTGAGCTCTGCCTGACCCAATCCACAGACAAAGTCTTCCCGGTCTGCCACTCTCCCCAGCAACTACCCCTTCCCCCCCCAGGTATTCACTACCCAGTATCTCTAGGGGTCCCATAGTACTATACATATATTAGTTTAATTAGAATAGCTTAATTAAGGCCTGAACACCACAATTGGAAACCTGTGTGCTCCACTGTATCACTGGAATTGCTTTGAATGTCTGCTTGCTTTGCTTTGTGTGCTCTTTTTATTTTTTATTGTAGCTCACCTGTAATGTTCTCCATTGTTGTACTCCACCAAAATGTTGTCTACCCTCCCTGTGATGAGGTGCCTTTGTAAATGAGTCTTTGACTCACAGGTTATAAATCCGAATTGTGAATAAATAAATAAATAAAGTTCAGAAGGGAGCTTGTCCCGTACCCTCACTGCAGCAGACTGGTTCCACTGGGGGATTCAGCGGCGATCAGAGTGAGGGGGCTGGGGAGGACTAAAGCCGTAAACTAGCCCTCCTACCTTCACTGCAGCAGGTTGGTTCCACTGGGGGATTCAGCGGTGATCAGAGTGAGGGGACTGGGGAGGACTAAAGCCGTAAACTAGCCCTCCTACCTTCACTGCAGCAGGTTGGTTCCACTGGGGGATTCAGCGGCGATCAGAGCGAGGGGACTGGGGAGGACTAAAGCCGTAAACTAGCCCTCCTACCTTCACTGCAGCAGGTTGGTTCCACTGGGGGATTCAGCGGCGATCAGAGCGAGGAAGCTGGGGAGGACTAAACCATAAACTAGCCCATAGACCCTTCACTGCAGCAGGCTGGTTCCATTGGGGGATTCGGCAGTGATCAGAGCGAGGGGGCCGGAAGGACTAAAGCCACAAACTAGCCCTCAGACCCTGTAAAAGAATGTGACCAATAGCCCTAAGGTATGGGTCAGGGGATTGGGGGTACATTTAAGTGGCATGTACTGGCTCATGTACATAGGTATGTAACAGCCCCTCTTGTCTTACTCACTTGGGCTGCCCCGGAGCCCTTGGGGTCCTCAACATATTTCCCCAAGGGGGCCGGGCCTGAGTCCTAGCTGGATCATCAGTGGTGACTTGGTGCCTCCACCTGGGGCAATGGTACGGCCTCCTGTGGGCAGGACAGGTTACCACCCCCCAGGAACAATGATAAATCCCCTTAGTGACTGACCCTTCTGGCACAGTTAGATCAACACTCCCACCCCGCAATAACGATAACAAAGCACAAAGCACAAACACTTATGTAAAATGTCAAACAATAATCCCGCTTTATTTAAAATGATCTAAGACAGAGGAGGTGAGGGCTACTCCCTTGAGCCTCCATAAAATCAGGCACACAACTCAGTATGAGCTCTCCCCCCTTCCCTGGATGCACCCAGAACAATCCCAGATGGTGGGTACCTCACCATTCTCAGTTGCAGGCCTGTAGTTTCTCATTGGGGCCCCTTGCAGAGCAATACAGGTTCAGAGAAAATCAGTCTGTCATTGGGGGTGGGGCGCTTCCCCAACCCTCCTAGCTGATACAAACAAAGAATCCCCAGAGTTGCAGCTTGGGGTACTCATGGCTTCCCCAGGAGCGTGATGGTCTTCCTGATTCAAGGATATGCATGGAGAGTGGAGGAGGCACTGTTCTTCACCTGCCTGGCCTTTCCAGCTTTGCCTGAGGGCCTTTGTATACAGTATTCACCAGGCAGGCCTGTTCGTCCTTCTATCTCTCTGGTTTCTACTGCAGCAGAAGATTCACACTGAAGATACAGGGTGGATCAGCTTCCCCTCAGCCAGACCTTGGCTAGTGGTCCCCCAGCTTCCAGTGCTCTCCCCTGGCTGGAATTCAAGGGCCCCTGCGTGGAGCAGTCCCCAAAGCCCGAGGCTCACTTTAACTGTCCCTTCCAGTCCAGTCAGTCAGCCTCAGCCCCTTCAGGAAACCTCCTGCTCTCCTTCTCTGAAGCAGCTCAGCCTTTCTCCTCCTCTTGCTTCCTGGGGAGGGGCCAGGAGCCTACAACCCAGCAAGCAGCCTTCCTTTTCTGTTGCTTTTTGGAAGGGAGGGAAGGGTAGCCAGACAGCCTACATCTCAGCAGGCAGCCTTTGTAGCTGCCTTTTCTCTTGGTCCCAGTTTGTTTATCTTTTTCTCCCAGCTCTCAGCTCCCCTTCTCTCAGTCCTCTCTCCTTTGTTCCCCTTCTCTCCATTCACACTCTTTTTCCTGGCCCCTCTGTAGGTAAGCCCATTTTGAGGAGCTTACAGGTATATTGCACTGCACAGTGCCCATACATGCATGTGATGCTTTTGTATGCTGTTACTGTGCGCAAACCCTGCTTGTACACAGTAACAATTTTGAATGCCTAATTTGTGTCAGGAGATCTCCCTGTCGCAGGCACAAATCTGTTGCTCTGAACGTAGCAATTTCATGGGTCGGCGCAATGAAGTGCCTATTTGTGTGCCATTTTGTGGCCCATGAAATTGTGTCTGACAGCTGGGCACTCTAGTCTTTATTAAGTGCATTTACATGAAAACAAGATAGTTGTCCCTTACAGTTTATTTATAGTGCATGGTCTAATCCTGTTATGCAGGGAAGTCCATGCCTGGAATATGCTTGTTGTGCTGCAGCAGTGACATCATTATGTCACTACTGCAGCACAACAATGTAAAGTGCTGCTACACAACTGATTTTTTCTATTCAATCAAGCTGGAAGCTGTTCTTGTTTTTAAACTTGAACTTACAGAAAAAGTTGCAGCACATTGTATCAGTAATTTGAGCTCACCATGAGCTTATTCATTTTATTTAGTTGTTTAACCACCAGCTTGCCACCAGCCCTCAAATTCCTCCCCCTCCAACTGCCAGCTCACTGAAAGGAAACAGTGTCTGAATTGGGCATGGACTTACAAACATTTTTTTCCCATTTTCCCATTAGCAAGTTATACTATACAGCCACTAGAGGGACACAATCGTTCTCTAAAGCAACCCCTGCCAGTTGTTCATATAGATACCTTCCTAAACTACAGTTACCCCCTCTATCTGACCAGCCCCCCCCGTGCTCCCTGCTTACAAATTCCTTCCTGTTCCTAAATCAATTATTCACTAATTTCTCTACTTTTATGAACAATGCATCCCCTACTCTCCTCTCTTCCCCTTGTTCTGATCATATCCCTCTCTTTACCACCTCCATTTGCTCACTACCCATCTATTCCTAATAACTCTCCCAACCCCATCAGTTACTATCTCCAATCTCCTACCCACATCCACGCTATCACTCCCTCCTCTCCATTTGAAATATGGTCTCACTCTACCACTATTCCTCATATGGCTTTGCTAGTGGTGACCACTTTCACTGCTGTTCTCCACCTTCTTCTTCCTCACCCATCCACTCTTTTCTCCTCAAAACTCCCAACCTCCTTCACAGCATTTTCAAAATCCTCTAAGCTCCACTTTCTCATTCTTGCTCTCCTCTAGCTTTCTGCCGGGGATATCCACCCCCAGCCCAGCCCTATTGCCCCAGCTCCTCTGTTGCTTCCTTCTCTACTATCTCCCCCACTCTCTTCTCTCAGTCCTCCTAAAGGACTTAACGATCCTACATCTAAACACCTGTAGCTTGTTGCAAAAAAACAAACCAGATTCAGACAATGGTGTGCACTCTAAAACCAGACGTTCTACTCATCTCAGAAACTTGGCTAAAGAGCACTATCCCTGACCACTTGTTCTCCATTCCTGGCTACTCACTGCTAAGGCAAGACTGTGCTGGCAGGGGTGGTGGTGTGGCCATTTATGTCCTAAACTCCTTTCCATATTCTGCCATCTACTCATCCTCCAATCCTGAGACCCATGATGCCCTAGCTGTCCGTGTGACCCTCTGCTTCACTCTCCCAATCTTCATAGCCAGCATATACAAAATCATAGCCAGTGCTCTAAATAAGCATGCTTCATTGACCAAAACTCGAATAAAAACCAAAACCTGCCGGTGGTTCACACCGGATCTGAAGAAAGCCTTACTCAAAAGAGACCTACTATGGAAAAAGGCCCGGAACTAGCATGCTGAAGCTGACTGGTGTCTCTTTAGGATGGCTAGAAATGCCTGCACGAAACTCGTCAGACAGGCTAAGGCCAACTTTTATCAAAATGAATTACTTTCTGCATCCAATAGCCCTGCCAAATTTTGGTCTACCATAAAGGAACTGTCTGGACATTCTCCAAGTACTGTACTACCCTCAAAAATTACCATTGACAATGCAACTATCACTAATAAAACCGAAATTCTTCAAGCCTTCAACAACCACTTTGCCACTGGAGGCATGGCATTTGATGATGCACCAGTAAGCAGACTACGCCCAAAGCTCAAAGCTCAGCTGCCTGAACCAAGTAATAAAGATATGATCTTCTCCTTTTCCCCAACTACCATTAAGGAAGTTGAGAACCTTCTGCTACAGCTAGATATTAGAAAAAGTGCAGGAGCCAACTCCTTTGACCCATACTTTCTGAAAATTACATACCATATACTTGCCCCACCTATATCACACCTATCCAACTTGTCCCTAGCCTAAGGTTCTCTCCCCGCAGAATGGAAAACTGCTCATGTCATCCCACTATTTAAAGCAGGAGATCCAAGTGACCTAAACAATTATAGGCCAATCTCTCTTTTACCAATACTTTCAAAACTGATGGAAAAAATTGTGGATACACAGTTGAGAGCATTCCTAGATGACTTCTCACTGCTTAATCCTATGCAGTCCGGCTTTAGAGCTAAGCATAGCACCATTACGGCGTTGGCCAAAGTCACTAATGACTGGCAACGGGACCTTGACAATAAAAAATTTGTTTGCACGGTGTTTCTAGATCTCAGCAAGGCCTTCGATACCGTCGACCATTGCTTACTTTTCTCCACCCTAAAATCCATAGGCATGGACTCAATCTCATTGAATTGGTTTCAGGACTACCTCACCAGCAGACAGCAACAAATCAAAGCAGAAGGTGAGCTCTCTACACTCAAGCCAATAAATAGAGGAGTCCCACAGGGATCCATACTGGGCCTTCTACTGTTCGCCATCTACATTAACAATTTGGATTTGGGAATCAAGGAAGCTAGTATACATCTGTTTGCTGATGATACAGTGCTCTACCTAAGCCGTGATTCACCTGGAACTGCGTGCTCAGAATTACAAAAGGAATTCAATACACTACAGTACCAGCTTCTACATAAAAAACTACTACTAAATGCAAAAAAAACCAAGGCCATGATATTTTCACGCATAGCTCTGGGGCCTATACTGCTGCCGCTGGTACATTTCCTCCCATAACTACCTTACTAGGCGAAAAGCTTGAATTTGTACCTAAATTCAAATACCTGGGCATACATATGGCTTGACAACAAACTTCCTACCTTGAGCACACAGAAGCCCTGATGAAAAACTAAGGCAGAGGCTTGGCCTCTTTTCAGAATTAAGCACCTCCTGACCACAGATGCTAGGAGGCAGCTTGTTGGGTCTACATTCCTCTCATTAATCGACTACGCTGACATTATCTATAGCCAATGCTCCATCTCATACCTTGCAAAACTGGATGTTCTGTACCATAGAGCTTTAAGATTCATAACCGACCTCCCGTCCTTTACATATCACTGTTCCCTATATTCAGCAGTAGGGTGGCCTTCCCTGCAGTACAGACGGTGTAGAAATGCAGCCCTCTGGACACTTAGAGCCCTCACCAACAAGCTCCCAGAATACATCACTGCCTGTCTCCCCTTAAATCCAATGAGTAACTATGATCTACAAAACCATTCACTAATTACTTTGAAAATCCCCAGGATCAGTAACCATTTTGGTAGGGCTGCCATAAGCCACGCACTGCCCACACTCTGGAATAAGATACAAAGATCACTGAGACTTAGTTCTCCGGTCAGCATTGCCCTTTTCAGGACTATTTATGATAAAGCATTCACCGAAAACTGTAAGTGTTTCCACAGTCACTAGCAGTCCTGTATACGGTTACCCCTTTGGTTCCATCACACTCGGCCATGAATCTAGCTCTATCTTTCCCCATTTAACTAGTCACTAACCAGCTGCCATTCTGGCCCTCAGCACCTTGGCATCTCTTTTTTCTACTCTCCAGTCGCCTCTGAAGCAGGAGATATTGTCCTCACTGTGGGCTCATCGGTAAACTGGGACCCTCACCTAAGCATATAATCAGTTACTGAGGGCTGAAATGAAAATAATTGTACCCTTCCATGTAGGCAATAATACTGATGATAACTCAACTCTGTGTACATGAAGGTTGTAAATACTGCATAAATGTTATGGATCTCATGTAGGATCTCTGTGAACAATTGGAATGTATATATTGCATCTAACATGTTTGCTGTACGATTGTTTTGTATCCTGATTCTCACCTTGTAGCCTGTGTTTTACTGTACGTATGTATGTATACTTGTACTTGACCACAGCAGGTCCACCTTGTAAATGAGCTTGCTCAATGGTGATCGCCTGGATAAATAAATAAATAAATAAATAAAGATTTGATACTGCTGTCAAAATGTCAGTCCTTCAGTCGCACTAGACCTCCTAACCTCCATAATTTCCCTTGCTCGCTCTGGGGAATTATTCATCCTAGGTGACTTCAATATAAATTGGTTGTCATCTCAAACTACCACAACTAAAAATGAAATCAGAGCCCTAAACCTCTCCCAACTGATCTCTGAACCCACCCGCCCAAACCACAAGACAAAACAACACTCCCTACTTGACTGGGCCCTTACCTCCTACCCCCACTGTGTCATCACCGCTGGCATCCTCCCCAATGCTCTCAGTGACCATAATCCAATATACATAGTTAGGAAAGTCCAAAGAACTAAATCACCACACAAAACCATACAACTACACTGTTTCAAGTCTCTTGACCGTGAACTTCTCCTGAGTAACCTTGCCACTTCTGACTGATCCCTCCCAGCCTCCTTCCCCTCAGTTGATAAGGCCCTTGCCTACTTCAAAGAAATCTTTCTTGCAAACTGGAATGCCTTTGCCCCACTTAAACAAACCAGAGCCAGAGGTAACCACTTACCTTGGATAACCCCTGAACTTCTGGCCTGCCTCAGGGCTAGAGATGGAGCCTGGAAGCGTCATAAAGCTACCCAGCATCCTAGTGACCTTGCAAACTACCACATGCTCCAAAATGCTTGCACCAGGGCTACAAGGTTAGCCAAGTCCGAATATTTCAAATCTGCCTTTATCACCAACTTAAATTCCCCTTCAAAGTTCTGGAAGGTGGTCTATGCCCTATTTACTCCCTCATCTCACCCCCCCCCGGTACATATGGTTAATAGCTCACTAGTGTCTGACCCACCAGCCATAGCTGTGGAATTTAACTCCTACTATATCTCTTCTGCCACTGAGCTACTGAAATCCCTCCCTTCCTACCTATCTCCCTCCCCACCCTCTACTGGTGTGCTCCCTTCATCACCCTCCTACCTCCCCTTCTCTTTCGCTACTGTAACCCCAAATGATGCCCTAAGTGCCCTCCTCACCATCAACCCCTCTAAAGGTGCCTCCCCTAATGGCATTGACCCAACATTCCTCTCCCTCTCTGCTTCGGACATTGCCTACACCCTCTCAATAATCCTAAATCTCTCGTACTCTACTGCCTCGGTCCCCTCTTCATGGAAACATGCAGTGGTCCTCCCTCTATCCAAAGGGGGTGACCCCTCATTCCCTGACAATTATCACCCCATTTCTCTCCTCTCTACCCTTGCCAAGCTTCAAGAACACATTGTCCTCTCCCAACTCACCTCTTTTCTATCTGACACCTCCTTTTTCACCCCTTTCCAATCTGGTTTCAGGAAAAACCACTCAACTAACACCTCTCTCTCCTACGGCTCACAGACTCCATCCTAACTGGGATGGACAATGGACAAATTACCTCTGCCATTTTTGTCGACCTGGCCAAGGCCTTCAACATCGTCTCTCACTCCCTTCTCCTCGACTCACTCCCGGCAGCTGGCCTGTCTCCCTCCACCACAAACTGGTTCAAGGCCTACCTTATTGGCAGAACCCAATCATTTAAGATCTTGGACGCCACGTCCCCTCCCCTCCTGATTAGCCCTGGAGTCCACCAGGGCTCTGTATTAGGGCCCCTCCTATTCTCCATCTTCTTAAATGACCTTCCCTCTGTTTGCTCCCCATCCTCTGCTATACATATGTATGCCGATGATACAGTCCTGTATGCATCTGGCTCTTGTCTTGATGAGGTTACAACCAGCTTACAGCAAGACTTCAACAAGGTTCAGCTCTGGTTTGCTAACCATCAATTTTTCCTCAATGCCAAGAAGGCTGTCTCCATGACCTTTGGCACAAGGCAGAGACTCTCTAGGCTTCCCTCCCTACCCATTTTCCACAACCTTAATGGGACTTTACTTGAGGACACATCCTCCTTCAGGTACTTAGGTGTTTGGTTGGACCAACACCTAAACTTCTCTGGACATATTGACGCCATCCAGAAAAAAATGCACCGTAAGCTTGGTGCCCTGTTCAGGAACCATAGTTGCATCCCTCCTATGGCTAGGCGTGAACTTGTTCAGAAGATGATGCTGCCCATTTTCGACTACTGTGATGAAGTCTGTGGTGCTGTCCCTAAGTCCTCCCTGGCCAGACTGGACACCCTCTTCAATTCCTTCTGCCGCTTTGCCCTGGATGCCCCCCTCACACTCACCACTGTGATCTTTATTGTGCCCTATCCTTCCCCTCTCTTACAAATAGGTGACTCTCCCACTGTGCTAAATTTACCTCCAAGCACTGGTTGGGTGAGCTCCCTTCCTACCTCACCTCCTACTTTCCAACACCCCCACTCCCTTAAATCAACTGATTCTTACACCCTGGTAGTCTCCCACAGATCCACCCAAATCAGCCAATCCGGTTACTCTCACCACCTCCCAGAAATGTGGAATTTCCTCCCACCTCAAATCCGGCACTCATCCTCTGCCTATTCCATCAGCTCTGCCCTCAATAATTACCTTGCTTCTAGCTGCTCCTGCCATATCCCTCCATAACTCCCTCCTCTAAGCTCTGGACAAACCCTACCCACTCTATTGTCACCTTAATTTTACTCAGTGCACACCCAACCCCTAAATTTCTAGCTCTCCCCCCGTTCGTCCAAATTGCTTCCCCTCACTGGCCTCCCTTGTTCTCTCACAGAATGTAAGGGACCCCGACTGCTCTCTATGGATCCCTCTCCTACCCCCCCAGAGGCTTGTATCTCTCATCTACTCTCTTCCTCCACCATCCTGAAGGGGTCTCTCTGGGACACTTCCTTATTCCCTTCTCTCTGGTCCCACCAGTCCTCTTGCAGGGTTCTTCCCATCCTGAAGGGGTCTCCAGGGACACAACTCTTCCCCCTTCCCCACCTCACCCCTGCTTCTCTTTTCCCCCTTTTCTTTCACGTAAGCACTTGTTTACTTATTAACCCAGCACTTAATATAGTCCACTCTTTCTACCTATCATGCGAAATGCTGTTGTAACACTGTTTGTAACACCTGCCTTACAACTGTATGTTAATGTTGAACTCATAACTTGAATGTTTAATGTTTCATTCCTATTGTACCCCTTCACCCCAGGTCACACTGGGAGATGAGCAACTTGTCACCCAGTGTGCCTTCCTGGTGAAACATTTCAATAAATAAATAAATAAAAAAGGAGCATGGTGGTGGCTTAGGAAGTGACAGGGGCATGGCAGCAATGTGAGGGTGATGAGGTGGCACCCTATGGGGTGCCCTTGCCAAGTGCAGGCAGCCGATTGGCCTAGGTACAGGGGGGTTGGCAGGAAGGGACCAGGACCCAGCCTCTGATGGACATAGCTCTGGCACCTGCTCCATAGGTGCCAATGACCCCAACACTGTAGGTGGTCAGCAGTGGCTGCAGGTTGCGGGGTGCAAGTGGTGGATGGGAACAGTTCCTGGGCGCACCGACAGTTTGCTGGTACTTGGCCCCCGCCCACATGAATTTAATTCCAATGAAATGGCAGAAGTTAGAGCACTGAGCTGTGAATGAGCTCAGTACATCCAACAGACCGGGGTCTGATTCCCACAGCCTCCACTTGCATAATGTGTAGCCCTAAGCAAGCCACTTAAAGGGACACTGCTAACCCCTTTATGCCTCAAAATGTGCCTAGTTTAAAAAAATGATTTTACGATTGCTCGCCATCTGTACAGATTGCTGATGTAGCTAGGAGTTTAATTCCAATTTATTTTTTCTTTTTAAAAGTGACAAACAGACTGCCCATCATGCTGCTGTTACCACACAAAAACATGTGTGTTTACACTCCTTTATCAACTCCCACTGCAGCTTTTCTGGACTTTGGAACACTCTCAACATGACCCAGCCACTCAAGATGCAGAGGAAGGGGAGGAGAGGAGACTACTGCATCATGAGTGGCTGCATGTTTGAGGGTGTTCCTAATGTTCAGAAAGTCTGCAATAAGAGTGGATCAAGGATTTGAAACAAAACAAGGTTGAGTATAATTACACCATTAGCATACATTTCAGTTCTGCAAAGAAAGGATACAGATTAAACAACCAGCATCTTCAGTGAATTTTAGAGAAGATAAATAATCAAAAAATGTGTGGTTTCTGTTGCAAATAATATGATGCAAAAACAGTAACAGCGTCCCTTTAGTCTCTCTGTGCTCCCTAGTGACCCATGTAAATAAGCCTTGTGCCCAGTGGGCAAAACCCAGTTACCAAAGAAAAAAAATGGCAATAAATAAACATGGTGGAAAAATGTGAAAGGAAAAGTGTGACCCACTGGGACTTGAACCCAGGCCTCCAGCGTACTGTGCCAGTGCTCTAACCACTAAGTTATGAGACTTACATGGTTAAGAGGCCTCTGGGCTTTCCCTTCAGACATATACATTCTTTTTTATGTGTTGCATAACCTCCAACTAGGCTCATGTCAGACAGGCAACCAGATAACGTCTCAGTTCAGTAAAGCCATTGTGAGGCAATTTTAAATCATGCTGGAAAAATGTGAAAGAAAAAGTGTGACCTACTGGGAACTGAACCCAGGCCCATGGTATACCATGGCAGTGCTCTAACCACTAAACTAAATAAATATGTAATAGGTATAGAAATTTTTAAAAATCTTAGCTAAAATATACACTACTATAACCTGCCCAGTGAACTGCTGTCAGAGTTAATGGGTGGAGGGGATTAGTGTTTTGTTTTAGCCACCATCTCTATCTCTTGACACCCTGCAATATTAAAATTACTTGCTGCAAATCACACCTCTCATTCTTGCTTGTAACAAAACTCTCACAGGCCCACAATGCTCCTTCACCTGTGTGAGTTCAGCCCTCTTACTCAGTAAATTTGTAGTATCCCCATTTTGGGACGTGAAAGGATTATATTTGGACTTGGAGGAGCCAACCTGTCTATCCCTTCCACCTTCCAGTATGCCATTTCCTCCCCCGCACTCGGACAGTTTGTGACATCTGCACAGGGAGAGTGCAGGGGTGTATGCCCTTAAAAACAATAGGGATGACTATTCATATGCTGTTTTAAGTGTTTTTGAGGGTAATGTTATAAAAATCAAAAGCACCGCTCAGCTAACAAGAGCCAGGTTAGTTGAGCTGTGGCTTTTTTTTTTCAAACTACACTCTAAAATATCTCAAAAAGTAATTGAAAAGTTGTCCCTATTGTTTTTAATGGAGCCCGACCCCACACTGTCTCTATACAGATGTTAGAAAACATTTGTGTACAGGGTGGCAAAGTGGGGACACTGCAAAGTGAAATGGATTGGGCGGTTGGCTCCATTGATCCCAAATAAGATCCCTTCACTTTCCAAAGAGGGGAGATTAAAAAATGTACCAACTAGAAATGCTGAACTGCCACACAGGTGAGGGGCATTGTGGATTTTTTTAAAGCACCAGAATGGGTGCTCTACTAAGGATCTATGTCCTGTGAGTTCTACATGTGTCCCCCAAACGGTACCACATGATGTCATCTGCTGGCAGCAATACTGTAATGCTACAATTACTCCTGATTTTTGTGGTTTCTGGTTCCAGTTGTCACTGAATGTCGTGGATTTCTGTACACATCAAATGTGAAAGTTACAACACTGAAAAACATTTCAACGTTGAAGTGGTTTATTGACTTATACCAACATTCATTTTTTACAGCAGCAGAATTGCAAAAAGGAAAAAAAAATTAAGATAATTTAGTGAGTAGTGCCTCCATTTGGAGAAAATCATAGAGTGCCCCAGGAGGACACTGCATGCAGACACAACTGAATTTGGATGAAAATAACAATCTTGGAGAGGTAAGTCCCGGGGGGACTGTTGCGCTGGCAGAGAAAAAAGGCACTGGTATGCAATAAGTTTCCCAACATTATTTATGTACGTATGTATGTTTGTATATATAGATGAATGCATGTATGTGTTTGAAAACTAGGTTAGCACACTGAAACAAACCTGTTTACAGGGGTGACCTACAACACTAGGGCAGTATATACAGCCAGGATGAACAGAATGACAGTACGTAATCAGTTAACTTCTGTTAAACTTGTACTATGTCGATGTTATGTCTATGTCTTGACTGGAACACTGTAAACTGACGTGGAACCTTTGTAAAAGAGCAATTGTGCTCAAAGGTATTTTCCAAATCTTCCAATAAAAACATAAATAAATGAACAAACAAACATCAAGGCAGCATAGCATGAGAATAAATAATACCTACAACAAGGAAATGAGATCAGGCTTAGTTAAAGCAATCACATTTAAACTGATCCAGCAGCTTATGCTTTAATCTACATTTAAAATCCAAAGAGTTTCTGGTTCTCTTACATGTAGCGGGAGAGAGAACAAAACTGTTGAGTGGCATAACTGACATTCATTTACATCGTCATTGTTACCAGCATTAGGCTTAAGAAAATATGGTGCTCTGTGGTGCTCAGATTTAAATGTTGACTCAAACAATCACAGATATTTATAAGGTGTTTGCACATGGGCCACCAGTATGATAGTAAAGCAGCACGGTACAGTTAGGGCTGAGAAGGCACATCTGTGTTAAACTCCCAAGTTTTGCACCTTACTACTGTGACTGTCCCTGGACGGAATAACCTTATATTCAGCATTTGCATAGTCAGTGCTAGGATCTTGTAAATTTGATAACAGTTGGTTCAATGTTTGGGGAATAGTGATGGGGTATTTAGTGCTTGTTTAACTTTGTAGTACTTTTTGTGGCTTTACTCTATTCCCACCCTTGAGTAGTAGATGTATAGGTAGGGATTTGTAAGTAATAGAAAGCCCTGGAACAAGGGTGAGAAGGAGGAGGAGGAGAGGATGATGGTGGACAAAAACAATTCCCTAAGCAAGGGAGGTGCGTTAGCGGAGGGTTTAAGCAGAGATTGTGGGAGGAGCTATTCCCCACATTGAACCTTGGGCTTAAGCCCTCCCATTCAATGTTTGGGGAATAGTAATGGGGTATTTAGTGCTTGTGTAACTTGTAGTACTTTTTGTGGCTTTACTCTATTCCCACTCTTGAGTAGTAGGTATGTAGGTAGGAATTTGTAGGGAATAGAAGGCCCAAAAAGATACCTCTTCCAACTCACAGAGAGTATGACCCCCTGGCAGTCAGGAGAGGAAAAAAAAAACCCTAGGTGGAGGAAACCTCTGAGGGCCCATGGCCGGTGGTCTGCCCGTCGTCTGGGCATACTGAGAGGAGAATGACCTAGGTTCTAGTAACCATAGCTAATTTGAGGAAGGTGAGCTTCTTGGAGAGATGATGGTCCATCCTCGATCCATGGATGATGCAGATTGAATGATGATCCTGAGGTTGAAGAGTACTGTAGGTCTTTTCTGAAGGAGTGATAGAATCCTAAGTGTGAAGCAGATCCAGTTGAAGAAGGGCGAATGAAGTCCAGATTTCTGAGCTGATGAAGGATGCTTGTCCAAAGAGATTGCACGTGCGTAATGAACAGGGAGAGCATGAGTTGATCGATATGTTACCAGACAGTGAACGGTGGGAAATGCAATGATTTATGAAGTCATAGGTGAATGATCCGACTTGTGTAAGGTCTGACTTTCGAAGTAAAGTCTGGAGACAAAGAATGGAGTAATGAGTGATGAGTTGCTAAGTAAGCATCCATGAAGTGGAACATGAGTAGAGGAGTCTTTGAGTGCCTGATGGGAGTACTGCCATAAGTGATTAGTAGATGAATAGAGGAAGATTTGCAGATACAGTCCAGATAGTAACCAAATATATGTGTATATATATATATATATATATATATATATATATATATATATATAAAATGATTGGAAGTTCGGTATAAGGAACTGGATAACTTATTTGGGCATGATGTCATAACTGTACTTGTATATGCTCTGCTGGTATGCCGACAGAAGTAAATTCTGGTATTTGTGGTGTGATTGTCCATGAGATGCACTGTGGTGGCTTATAGTTGATTAGATTTACAGTAATCTGGTGCCAAAATACTTGACAGGAGCTTGGAAGTGGATATATAGAAGAAGCTGTAGGCTAGATTGGAAGTGAGGTAGAGTAGGGTGGAATGCCGGAGGATCTTAGTGCTATGGTTGATTAAGACTCATTGGGAGGCAAGACTGGGATAGTGAATTTGCCTTAATGGTTGTGGATTTCTGGATAGAAAATCGGAAGAGCCTGTTCTCGGTGACAGTCTTTACTGGGAGAGTAATGGAGATAATTGGTGAAGAATAGGCTGGAGGGTCCACTGGATGGATGGCTAACTCAACTGATGGTAATAGACAAAGAAATACAGATAATTGTATGAGGTATGAAGATGCCCAGCAGCTAGAAAACAGTGGTTTGGATAGCATGACATTAGTAAGCAGCTAGGCACTGGAGAGCCAGTGATGAATGTTCTGGGAATGTAGCTAAGAATGTCCTAGGATAAGCAATGTCTGTTGAGGAAGTAGAAGTTGAGTAACAAGGTCAATAGAGTCAGTGGAGGTAGGAGAGGCTTCAGAAGATAACTGGATGATGACCGAGGTGGCATGAGGTATCTTTCGAGTCCTGGTATCTGTAGCAGCAATAATGGATACTAAGTTGGAGCATAACAGAAGAATTCAAGTTCTTTCTGTGTGGAGGATAGCCTGTGAGGCATGGTAGACAGGGAAGTCCACAGTTACTGAATAGACAAGCTTCATAGGGAGTATCCAATAGGGAGAGATGGGAATCTTTCTAGTGTCCAGTTGAATGAGATTCCGGAATGATCAAGGGGAGCTGATTGGACAGTATAGAAAATGCTATGATGATGTAAGAGTTTATGAGGCATGTTATCCAAGGGATGTGTGCTAGAAGTAGTTTCTTCAGGTGAAATGAACAGTGATCCATCGAGTAGTGGATGGGAGTTGTTAGAATGGCCAGAGTAGGAGTATGAGATGGATAAACGGGAGGACTAGTTGACTGGGTAAGAATATTAGCCAGAGATATGGTAGTATGCCCAAGAGAGCCACAGCAAACAGGAAAAAGCCCTGAGCCTGCAAGGCGGAGGTGAAAAGGCTGCTATCCAAAAATGGAAGGAAAGTCTGGAGTGAATCCTGATGGACTGAAGGAATAATCCAGGAAGGTGCCAGGCTAGGCGAAGCTGGATGACATACAGTGCAGTTAGGAACATGACCGAGTCAGCTGCTCAGTGAATGGCAGTGGAATGCGGGAAGACTGTAGCAAGGTACTAGAAGATGATCCATGGAAGGCCAAGGAATGAAGCAAAGTACCAAGAGCAACTGGGTTGAGGTGCATGAGTCCTACATCTGACGAAGGCTTCATACGACGAGTGGAAAGGACAAAAGATGCTGGAGCGAAGAAGGATGAAGATCCCACCTCTGAAGGAGAAAATAAACATGTACAGCAGATGGAAGGAGTGACTTGCAGTAAGGAAGTCCCAGAGGCGGTCAGACTGGACTGAGATAGATACAGCTGGCAGAATCCAAATCACAAAGAACGGGAGGCCAAGGGGGTCAAGTATGATGGTCCATGGATGAGTAGGATGGTGAGTAGTGAGGAAGGATGCAAGTCATTTGGAGCAGGGGGATCCTGTGTCTGGAGGGCAGTGGTAATTAGGTACGATATGGGAAAAGCATCAGGAGGGACCTGCAGGTGTAGATACAGGCTTCTAACTGAGGTTGTTGAGGTGAGATGACCAGGATATGGTGCTCCATATAATGGCAGAGGGTGAAAGCACATCGGTACATGGTTCAGGTCCAGGAGGGAGCAGCAATCAGTGGTCTGGTAGAGAGAAAAAAAGATTGAAACAGTTGATTGATGAAATGAGTGTCCAGGCTTGGTAATCCAGGAGAGAACTAGTTTTTAATACCACTTGGCAGAGGTAGGAGGATGGAGACAAATGAGGTAATGAGGTCCTGTTTCAGGTGAGATGCGGCACCTGGGCTTGAGACAGAGGATACAGTGACCAAGCGGATCCATAAACAGGCTACCAGACCCTGTTGTCGGTGAGACAACCTACAGTTGATGTCATCAGGCAGAGCCGAGAGGTGGAAGGCAGTTGGAGTGGAATGCAGTGGAATGTAAACTCAGACATCCATCTGTGATAGTTGAGGTCAGATGATCTTAACTGGATGCAGTGAGCAGAGGTAGGACAATGAGAGTATATGATTGAAGAAGTTCCGTTCCTGAAGGGAAGTGGCAACCCGTATCAGGTAGAATATGCAGAAGGTGGAAACAGTTGAATGCAGAGTCAGGCTCACAGCCTTGCAAGTCAGCATGATAGGACTGTGAACCGAGGCTGCAGACCAGGTAGGATGGAGAAGGCAAGTCAGGTTCCTGAAGGGAAGCAGCAATTGGGTAGCAGGCTGAGTATGCATACTGTTGAAGCAGTGGAATGGAGAGACAAGACACTCATCAATGATGGCTGAGGCAGGATAATCTTGACTTGAGGCAGCCAGGCCTAAGTAGGATGATGAGGGCATATGTGGTGAAGAGTTCCATTCCTGAAGGGAAATGGCAACTGGTATGAGGTAGAGAAGGCATGGTGAGACTCAGTAGATTGTAGGCATGGCTCCTATCCTTGGTAGTCGGCGGGGTGAGATAGCCTGCACTTGATGCTGCCAAGCAGAGTTAGAGATGAAGGATGTCAGGTCGGTAAGTAGGAGGTAGTGATTGTAATGGAATCCCATCCCCAGTAGACAGGGGAAGCCTACCTTCACTCAGCATCTCAGAAGGTGCGAGTTAGGGACGGAGTCCAGAGTACTGCTGGTATGGGCTGGCAGAAAGTGCAGAATGCTGTATAAGAGAGATAGCATAGGAGGAAAGTGTAGAAGGCATGAATGTACTTCACATAGAAATGATACGATAGACAAAGGAAAGATGGATGTTAGGACACAAACAGGAATGGAATGCTGACAGGAGGGGCAGACATGGTAGCACGAATCAAGGAGTGATAGGGGGGCCCTTTGATGAAACGGACAATGCACTTGGGAGGAGTATCGATGTGAGGGGGGTGATTGAAGGTGTGGGTAGCAGGGCCCCAAGGTTGTAGGTAGGAAGGACTGGGAAATCCATTGAACAAAAGTAGCATCCATGGCTGATACAGTATCCAAGCGGTGTGAGAGGAATTCAAAACCAGGCCAGTTGGGTATCCATGGCAGCAGTCAAGGTGGAAACCTCTGGGTTAGGAATCTGAGTACAGGATCCTGGCCAGACCAGACCTTGACTAGCATGTACAAGTGGGGAGAGGGATACTAATATAAGCATGGCGACTCCGATCTAATAAGCTACTGACACTACCTAACTGAACTGTGTGGTCCCTCTGAAACTGACGGTAGGAGTGGCAGTTGAGGAAGGAAATAAGACAAAAGGCAGGGAACAATAGAAAGCAAAAAATGGGTCCTGGAGTACATAGCTATAGGGAAGCAAAATGGCAGAAATGAGAGAGCTGGGCTTCGGAGCTTGGTTATGCAAGGAAATGATCAGCAGAGAAATTAGGCATGCATTGTTTTGCTCTCAACCCCCCCCCCAAGGCATCAGGAAATGAGCTGATACCAGCAAAGCATGACATTCCTGATAAAACCTTGAAACAATTAACATGAGGCAATAATTCAGGCAACCTTATCCAAACCAGTTCACTACCCATGCTAGGATGCTCAAGTATCTCGACTGCGGAACTCCAGTACCCAGGCATGGTAACCCTTCAGTCCTGGAGAACCTTCCAAATAAAAGTAAATAAAGAAAAAAAAGTGATCACTCTGCAGGTAGTTGCTTGCTGAAGTAGAGAAGCCAGTATTTGTAACAAGGAGACTTTATTGCTTTGTAAATAGGAATGAGAATGATGTCCTGCTGGTAGCTGTCCGAGACATCAAGGGTACAGACGTGCAATGGTTAGGGCCAGGTAGAGCACTTAATGCAGCACAGGAAACTGAGAATAATGCAAGTCTCACTTGCCAGCTAAGTATTCAGGGTTCATGAATCAGGTATAGGAGCTCAGTGAGAAGAGCGCCAAGCTGCCGGGAGCAGACAGCAAGTGGGGGCGAAGCAGTGGATAGCAAGCATGGAAGCAGAGTCTGGCAGAAAGCCCCCATCCATTGAGTAGGTTTGGTGCAGGGCAGGTAAGAGATTGTTCCAGGTGTGCAGGAAGCAGGGAAGGAGCTGGGTAGCCATGGGGAGGCGAGGAGGATATAGGGACGCTAACCTGGGTTGGACAGGAAGTGGGTGTGCTGCAGGAGGGGCGGTTCAGGCAAGCCAGGAAAAGGAATGGAGGAGCTGGGGATACTCACAAGCGTTGGCAGGAGAGGGGCCTAAACGTGGGTGAAAAGCCCAAAAAGAAAACAGCGTAAGGGGAAGAACCCAAGAATAGAGGAAGGGGACGAATGGAGGAAGGGAGTTGGGAGACAGAATGGGCTGCTGAGAGAAAAAGCTGGCAGGACAAAGACAGCAGGTGAGAGACAAAGAACACAGAGAAGCAAAAACAGGAGGGTAGGGAAGGGAGGCATAGAAAACGTGGAAGCTATGAACAGAGCATGAGGAGCAGAAACAGTACAGCCACACAAGCCGTGCAGGGAGCCCAGGGAACAAAAAACACTCCCTAAGTAAGGGAGGTGCATTAGTGGAAGGTTTAAGTAGAGGTTGTGGGAGGAGCTATTCCCCACATTGAACCTCGGGCTTAAGCCCTCCCATTGTGCATTTTGAAAGTTCTAGAGGATTGAAAATATATAAAAATATGGTTTCTGCAGTTAAACTTTTTATTAGCATATATTATAAGAAACACAAGTATACAAACAGGAATAAAAATATGGTTATTAAGGTTTTTTGCTCACTGATGGCACAAAAATGGTTGAGAACATGGAAAATTCAGGCTTATATTGGGTTAACATGTATTCTTTGCTAAGTGGCTTTACTAAGTAATTTGTAGATTTTAAATTATTAGGAAAATAAACATGATTTTGCACACATATGCACAGTTAATTTTTTCACACATTTTTATAACTGGATTGTTGAGAAACTAATGTGCATAATTTTTGTGACATTGAAGCCACTTTTTTGAGATATGACTCATGGTTTTGAGTCATAACTGCCTTGAACATGGGGAGAATGAAAGAAACCTTTGTCATCAAAAAGAAGAAAATGTTTTGGGAGTTTAAGTTTGAAACTTGTGGTTGTAAATGAAGGGTTTGAGGTAGATTCTTAAAGTATTTCTTTGTAAAAAGAATACTTTTTAAAATATTAATGCAATTTGGTTGTGTGTCATGAAAACAGGCATTGTTTTTATGACTCATGAATCTGCTTTCATGACACTTAGCCCACTTTTGTGAGCTACAACCTCCATGATGAGCGCTTCACTCTCTTCTTCTTTAGAAGTGGCTTTTCATGAAGTCCAGTATGGATCTAGGACAATGTGTGCAATGATGCAGTTGCTTTGGAGTGGCACACAGGACTACTCACAAAGTCTGCTACCAGTCACACACACACACACACACACACACACACAGTGCCCCAGCTCACATCAGATGAGTGTACTGTTCATCAGGGGGTGTATTTCTCTTAATATTTATTACATACGAACATACGAAATTTGCCAGCAGATAAAGGCCTAGACGTCTATCAAGTCTGCTCGAATGTGCAGACAGCACCCCTTATTCTGCAGCTTCACCTCCCTTCCACCCTTCCCCTTCATTAACCCTCCCTCTTGTCCTGTCCCATCCCCTTCCCGCAGGGACCCCTGCTACTACCAACTTGCCCTGTTCACTATCCCCCCCCGCCGCACTAGGTCCCTGCTGGCCCCCTTTTCCCCCTGAGCACCATGCTCCCCCTTACCACCCCCTCATCCTTCCTTCCACGGTACTCCCTGCTCCCAGTTCCTCCTCTAGTGCTAACTTCAGCTCTTCCAGTAGTCCCAGGGCCATTACCTCCTAACCCTTCCTCCGTTTGCACCTCATTAACTTTCCTTCCACTGCTGACTGCTTCCCCAACATCCGTTGAGGGCCTCTCCTCCTTGGTGTCCCCCAATGGTGAATACCTGTTTGAGATTGGAATCCTTTCAGTTGGCTGCAGACCAGAGATCCCCTCCTATGAGGTGAGTTCCCTTGCCGTGGTCCTATGAGGTCCTGTTGCCCAGCTGCCTGTAGTTCTCACCCTCTGCTCTCCGCTGCCCTGACCCCAGCACAGTCCCCTGGACCCCTTCTCCCATGTCTGCCCCCAGGGCTGGTCAGCTCTAGCATGAGTTCTGTTGGCCCCCCCATCCTTCCACACCCACATTTGCCGACAACCTCCCATCCCAAGATTCTTGCCTCCCCGTCCTTGCATTCATATCCTTCACCCAACTGTCCGGGACACACCAGAGTCTGTGCAACTCAGCCTCCAAGCCCATTAACCTAGCATATATATATATATATATATATATATATATATATATTAGGGCAAAAACTCTGTTTAATAGAAGTAGTTAGGGTTGTTCCTGACGACAAAAGTGAGGAAATTAGCTGTTAGGGTTGAAAACCTAACTCCAGTCACCCCAGCACCACACACACACACACACACACAGACACACACACACACACACACATATATATGCAAGTATGGGGGAGGACCACGTCAACACAACCAATGACAGACATCCAGCAGCAGGTGACAGAAATACAAACAATTGTCTAAATGTACTACGAGACATCCCCACCCACCTGACCAGGTACTGCATGCTCAGTGGAGATCAACAGCAAAACTGAGGCCATGTACACCAAACGTACACATCCTGGTAAGGCCATGCAACTACTAAGTGTGTGGTACATTGTGTGCAGCTGCAATCAGGGATGTATGCGTTTGGTGTACATGGCCTCAGTTTGCTGTTGATCTCCACTGAGCATGCAGTACCTGGTCAGGTGGGTGGGATATCTCGTAGTACATTTAGACAATTGTTTGTTATTTCTGTCACCTGCTGCTGGATGTCTGTCATTGGTTGTGTTGACTTGGTCCTCCCCATACTTGCATGTGTGTGTGTGTCTGTGTGTGTGTGGTGCTGGGGGTGGAAGTGAGTTAGGGTTTTCAACCCCTAACAGCGAATTTCCTCACTTTTGGTGCTGTGGAACAACCCTAACTAATGCATTAAACGGAGTTTTTTGCCTCTAATTTCCCTTCTTTTTGAGAATGATAACGAGAAATAGTGAATGTAATGCAGCAGCGGGAGCACAGGGTTTGGGCCCTGCACTTCCGCCACATGATGTCTTGTGGCATAGTAACAGGAGCAGCAACGCAAACAGAAATGCTAACAGTGGCACACATGGTAACACAGCGCGAATGAGAACAGAAATGGCGCTGCGGTGGCGTGAAGCAGGAGCAGTCTGCCACGTGATGTGTTGTCACATAGTAACATGGTGCCTGCAAACGGAAATGTCAGTGGGCATGGTGACGCAAAATGAACCAGAAAGAGAAACAGTACTGTAGACACAAATGGCAAAAAATAACAGAAACGCAAGCGCAAATGAAAATGCAAAGGATAACGCACATAGGGCCCCACGCTTCCGGCACGTAATGCAGCAGCGGGAGTGCTGGGCCCAAAGGGCCCTGCACTCCCACCACATGATGTCTTGGGGCAAAGTAACAGGAAGAGCAACGCAAACAGAAGCACTAACAGTGGTGCACATGTTAACGCAAGCACAAATGTCAACAGAAAGGGCAGTGCACACGGTGGCATAGACGGGAACAGTCTGCCACGTGATGTGTTGTCACATAGTAACATGGTGCCTGCAAACGGAAATGTCAATGGGCATGGTGACGCAAAGTGAAACAGAAGAGAAACAGTACTGTAGACACAAATGGCAAAAAATAACAGAAGCATAGCGCAAATGAAAGCATAAGGATAGCACATATAGGGCCCTCGCTCCCAAAGCACGAATGCAGCGTGGAGTTGCCAGCTTTGGGTTCACATTCCCGCCACATGATGGCTTGTGGCATAGTAACAGGAGCAGCAACGTTAAACAGAAATGCTAACAGTGGCACACATGGTAACACAAGCGCGGATGAGAACAGAAAGGGTAACGCACACGGTGGCGTAGATGGGAATGGTCTGCCACGTGATGTGTTGTCACATAGTAACATAGTGCCTGCAAACGGAAATGTCAATGGGCATGGTGACGCAAAGTGAAACAGAAAGAGAAACAGTACTGTAGATACAAATGGCAAAAAAATAGCAGAAACACAAGTGCAAATGAAAGCATAGGGATAAGCACATGGGCCTCTTGCTCCCCGGCACATAATGCAGCAGCGGAGATGGGGCCCAAAGGGCCCCACTCCACCACATGATGTCTTGTGCATAGTAACAGGAACAGCAACGCAAACAGAAGCGCTAACAGTGGCACACAAGGTACATAAGTGCGTAATGAGAACAGAAAGAGTAACGAACACGGTGGCGTGAGACGGGAGCGGTGTGCCACGTGATGTCTTGTCACATAGTAACATGGTGCCTGTAAATGGAAATGTCAATGGGCATGGTGGCTGCAAAGTGAAACAGAAAGAGAAACAATGCGTTACACACAAATGACAAAAGTAACAAGCATAGCGCAAATGAAAGCATAAAGGATGGCCTTTGCTTGGTGGCGTGGGCATCAGCAATGAGGTAAGCAGGCATGGAACCGCAAGCAGAAAGGGCAATGGTAACAGTAATGTAAGCGCACAGGCTGGTTTTCCCCAAAAGCTGAATAGAGAAAGACAGTGAGTACAAAGAATGTATGCATAATAATGGGCATCGGAGCAGAAAATGAGGACTTGGAATACTAAATAAGTTCTATCTCAGGAACCGTACGACGTAGAAAAAAAATGTAAAAGTCATATTATTTACAACTGTCTTGGCTAATTTTGCACTTAACCCCTGCTAGGGGGCTAAGAATTTTTCTGACGAAAAGTCCGTATCTCGCACCATTTCCGAGATACGGGCCCTGAAAGGCGAAGCGTAGACCGTAATGTTATCCTATGGGAAAAAAAGAAGTTCGAACACCATAACTTTGCCTCCCGTAATATTTTTCACCAAACCACTGAAAGGCACATCTGTGGGCTGTTGGCTGTCGTCCTCAAATTTCAGGAAAAAAGACCAAACCGTTATTTTGCAGCAGGGATCAAGGATTTCTGTAATCGTCGGTGCCGTAATGTTATCCTATGGGAAAACTGTCAACTTTGGAGTGCCGTAACTTTGCTGCTGTGTAATATTTTTCAATACAACACTGAAAAGCACATCTGTGAGATGTCGGCTCCGTTCCTCAAATTTCAGCCAAAACTCCCAGCGGTTCTTTTGCAGCGCCAGTGCCAAAGAATCGCATCACTTTCCACAGATGGAAAACTACTGTCACAATTTGCAAAAGCTTTTGCAAAAAAGTTCGACACTTTCGTGAGCACGAAAGTAATTTGCGAAAGTACTTTTTCCAGAAATTTGAAAAACATATTTCTGGGGTGTTTTACCACAAAATAAAGACATGGCTGGCATCCTCAGGTTCCGACTAGGTGAATACAAAAAGAATTAGGTTGCTAGAGGGTCCCAAATTTAAATGCCAACCATTTTTCTGATCACCAGCTGAAAACAAATGGCGATTGCGAAAGTAACAGGCCATTTGAAAGTAAAATGTATTTGCGACACTGTCGGAACTTTTTATTAACTTTTCCCATTGACTTATAATGGGAAACTGTTTTTTGAATAACTTTAGAACCGTTTAATATTTTTTCACGAAATCTTCAAAAGGCACATCGGGGACCCTGGCCGCACATTCCCTGAAGATTTCGGACCGGTCGCGCAAACCGTACGACCTGTAGGTGCGACCGTAGAATTCCAGAAAAAGCGTAAATGTGCGCACAGATCACACTTAATAACTCCACAGTCGTATATCCGACCAATATAAAACTTGGCAGATCCCAAGGCCTATGGTTCTTGATCGTGTATTCCAAATTTCAGCCAAATCCGTGAGACGGTTGCAAAGTTATTAAGGTGCAAAATTTTGGGGTTTAACATAGAAATGGCTCCTCAACCCTAACTATGGTAGCACTACCGTGCTACCATAATTACTACGTTAAAGAGCTAGTGGATCAAGGACCCTGTTTGTTTAGTACTGTGTATGTAATAGGCCATCATTATTTAACTTTTTTATGTTCATTGTGCTTACTTAATTTTGTGCTACTTTTTTTTTCACTTTTCCAAATGTATGCTGCCTCAAGAGATGTGCAGTGCCATCCTTTGCCACTGGACCGGAAGTGACACTTTGGGGGGGAAGGCAAGTGTTTTGCAGCACGGATAGGGCAGCTGTGTCTCACCATGAACAACTCTTACTACAGCCAGAATTTAGATAACATTAGTTCAGGGATAGAACAGCAAAAGCAACTGAGATAAAGAAAAAAGGGTTTATCAGTTTTAAATCAGGGTCATCAGTTCAAAACAAAAGACCGTTTTTCTATCATCAATTAAACAAACCCTGTCAGAACTGGCACTGACAGCATTTGTAGTGCCGTCAGTGCCAATTCAGACAATGGTTGTTTAACTAAGAATGATAGCATTTTATTTTGCACTAATGACCCTGGATGTTAGTGGTCCAGCGACACAGCCAAAGAAACAGATTCATACAAGGTCCAGCTTTTATCCGTGAGCACTGCCACAGATCCCTGCGGTTGTTACAGCTCCCGACCAAGTTCTGCCCTTCAGTCAACCTCCTCAGTCTCCCAAATACTTGAGACTGAGCTCTCAGACAACAACTCTCCTGTGGATTCTTAATACATCACCAGCCTCCTGATAATGCCTCCCATGCCACATCAAACTGCAGGAGCTATGACAAGCTGCCGAAACTGTCAGCGCTGCAAGTAAGAAAACACCCTCTAAGTGCAGATTTGTTTACATAAGCTGTATATAAGTTGGTTTATTAAATAAACCCCAAGGCTGATCTAGCATATCTATTTAGCAAGTCTTGAGGCATATAGAAATCTCTCAGCAATGCATAGTCCCACAGTTTGTCTTTCTTTCTGGTGTGTACCCAACGCTCACGGCTCTACCATGTCGATTCTGACAGGGTTTGTTTAACTGAGAACAGTAGAAAAATGGCACTTTGTTTTGCACTGATGGCCCCAATTCAAAATTGATAAACCCTTGTTTTATTTAGATTACTTTTGCAGTTCTAGCCCTGCACTGATGTTATACTTGGGTCTTCTGATCAAACATCACAAAACAACACTGATTTAATAAGCATGACAAATTTTTTTAGTGCCTTACCTGCTGCAACCCGATTTAAAAAAAAAAAACACCTGACTAGCAGGCTTCTGAATGACTGTGCCCCTCCCCCCCAAGAAATCACTTCCGGCTGCACGGAACCCTGTTTCCTCTGCCCACTCACCAACAGAGAATGCTGCAGATGCAGCCACTGACCAGTTTTTCTAATCATAAGTCTTTGTGTAAAATTAATGATTGATATTCAAATGAACAAAGAAACATTTATTTATTTTAGTCTTCGGTAACCGGGTAAGGCCCACTAGGCACAAGTGCCTGTTTTCAGGGGTGACCTGGGAGCACTGGGAGATTATGTGACTTGCTCAGAGTCATACAGTATGCAAGTGGAGGTTGTGGGAAACAAACCCAGTCTGCTGGATGTACCAAGCTCATTCACAGCTCGTTCCTCTCACTTCTGGGCTATATTGCCAGCCCCATAATAAGAGTGTGCACCAGTTTTATATATATAAATTAAGAAAAAGTATCAGAATCCACTAGCTCTTTAAAACATACGTTTGAAATCTGGATTGTGCTTTGGCATTCAGTTTGATGGGGTTTGTAGTGGTGGTGCATGGGAGTGGGTGGAGTTGTCAAGGTTGAAAAATCCTAGCACTGCATTTTCTTTCTTCTTTCTCTTAAAGAAGACTCTCTAATTTGTGCATCAACCTAGTTTTCTTGCAGTGAATATGCACATGTACATACAAAATGTGTGCTCTGTAAATTGTGTACATTGTTCTTATTAATTGCCTGAACGATCTCTCATGACCAAATGTTTATTCCCCCTGCACTGAATCTGATATTTGTATTATCAGCTGTATGTAACAATTTAATTAAGCAATAAGGCACAACAGGGTGTGTGTTATTGTGTAATAACGTCACATCTTGACTGGTTGATGCACGAGGCTGCAGGCCGAGTGCATTCAACACCTGAGAAGCGATGTTATTACACAATAACACACACATCCCTGTAGTGCCTTATTGCTATTAAACAATGACTCATTTTGTAAACAAATGAAAAAAGGTTAAAAAGTAACTTTAAAATATATTGTTATTTGATTTTTTGTGAGAGTAAGCATATGAAGTGAAAAAGAAGTCCACAGTTACTGGTTTGGCCAGTAGGTGGTGCTGCTGATTTTCTGTGTGTTTGCTTAGCTCACTGTATTTCTTTCTCCCCCCCGGCCCTGTAACCTCTCTCACTATGTCTGTCTCCCATGGCTTCTTGTGCTTCCTGTCTGACTACATGCTTGCTGTGACAGTATTTTTTTTCCCCTTAGCAGTCAGTAAGTGCAGTCATTAACTCATAAATGGTTGCAGCATGGTTGTAATGAACATACGGTCTGACTATCATGTTGGCAACAGGAGGGGGATTGAGAAGGTTTTGTGCAGTAACATGGCTTCATTCTGTGATGTGGAACAACTGTTTCACAGGTTAGAGGGAAAGGAACAGGGTAATATGTGGCAGTCGTTGGGTTTTGTGAGTTTTACTCACAATCTGATGTCATGGGATGGGTAGTTTGGATTTTGCCTCTTCAGTGAAACTGCTCTATTTTATATTTCAGCGGGTTCACTGAAAACTGCTCTATTTTGTGGAAGAAAAGAAAAAAATGACTGCAAAAGGTGATTTGTACACAATTTGAAGGTTACTTATTGTGAAAAAGGAAAGGGAAAAGGTACGGAATGTGTGTGTGTGTACAGAGAGGAAGCCACTTGGTTTGGGGGAAAACAGCAGGGATCAAAACTGAAAACCATTGCATGATTTCTGAGTATGTTATGTGGTCATCTGAGTGCCTGGACATCATACAGTGATGTTATTGTGAAATAACATCGTTGTTCCAGGTACCCACTGACCAATCGGAGGGTAGGAAATTTCCTTGCCATTGTATATTTTATCTTGACACATATGTACTTTTTCTGTTACCTTTGTCATGCTATCTTAATGGCCTGGGTTGTGCCTGAAAACAGTCCCTGGGATCAGTGCACCCACCCTGTTAACAAATCAATCAATCGATTAATTAATAAGTCAATCAGTCAATTGATATGAATCAGGTCAGCCCATTGGTGCAACAGGAGTGCTATCACTCGTGATGCTAGTGACCCAAGTTCAGGAACGAGCTCGGGCTGCTGGGGGCTGGCCGGGGGGGGAGGGAGATTGAGCATCCCAGGGGATGCTTTCCTCCTCCAGAAATGGAGGGAGGGTCACCGTCCCGCTGCAATACTGCCACCTAGGTGACCACAGGTGACAGTGCAGCTCAGGGGTGCTGTGGGAGGGGAGGACTTTGGATGAGATCTGGAGCCGCAGAACGTCTTGTTACTGACAGGTGTCTCAAACAACATATTTCTAAGAAATTCTAAGCATTACACTCAAAAGCACTAATCAAACATTTATAGAACATACTGTATGTAGAATATATGCCAGTCTGGTGTATTATGCTTATGAGTACCTTCACTTCTTACTGGAAATACAAAGTTCAACTACTGCAGCCTTTAATGCCTAGGTGGGCATCCGGCTCTCTGCATGTAGTCTTGGTGCCTATTTATTAGGTAGTGAATTCTTGGGCACATAGTGGCACAAAAAGCTGCGCGAGGTGTCAGTCCCTCATTCCTATGCCTAACTCCCTACAGCCAAGTAGGAGTGAGTCCATCAGAACTAGATGCACAGGGTCCTTGGCAAAATTCCATCTGAAAGGAAAAATAATTACTTAATACAATACCAGTTCTCGGAGACAGAGATCCTCGGTCCTTTGTTTCCAGGACTGGCATGACATAGGTAATGAATCACTGTTCCCATTTTGGGATGCTAGAAAATGAAAGGTGCGCCTTCTTCTGGCACAGTGTACAACAGTGGTTGCTCCCATTTCTGGCACAAATAAATTGCTAGTGCTGGTGGCCACACAGAGGTGGTGGTGCAGGTACAGCAAACTGGGCAGCTTCAGACCCACTCCCAGCTCTGGAGGGGCCTTGCTTCTTATCCTTCACATCCTCTCTGCTCATAACTTCCATCACAGCTCCAGGCATGGCAAAGGTGGCTGTTGGATAGGGGCACAGCAGCTCAACAATCTGGCTCATGGCCAGGTCCAGAAGCAAATGATGCACAGGTGGTTCACTGGTCCATCCTCAGACTACAGGAAAACTTTAGATTTCTCTTCTGAACATTACCCCTGGTATTGGGAACATACTTTTGCTTGCACTGAGGGTACCAGGACATGGCAGGTGCACCTTAGTATGAGGGCAATGACATCCCAGGCACATCAGTACAGCAAGGTGACTGTGGCATTTGATGTGTTGGCCGTTGTTCTGACTTGGTGCCAGAATGGCTGCAGCATACCCATGGCATCAAGTACTCCTGTCAGGTAGAAGGTCTGTGGCCCCTCCCGCTACATTATCCTTCTTCCCTGGCCATAATTGTATAGGTGTCAAAAGATTCAGGGCCCACACAAATGCTGCCAACCTGGAGACCTCCTGATGGATCTGAAATGTTCCCTTGAAATAAGTAATTCAGGTTAAAGTCTGAGGGTATCAAGGTATTCTCAGCCTCATTAAGTCTAGTTCTAGGCCATGGGTCTGGGAACCACATATTGACTGTAACATGTTTCATTTGGCACACCATGTTCACTGCAAATGGTAAACAAGTCCACACTAATACTAGAAGCTCTGAGATGAAACACTCCTCAACACCTAGGGCCTGATTTTAGAACGTGGTTAGACTGATGCAGTGGACTTGAGTCAGGGAGACTAACGCAGGAGGTGACTTGCATCAAACAGTAGGGTAATTGTGATTTTGCAATTGTGGCAGCTGCAAATCCCTGATGCAAGTCCCTTGCATCAAATGCAGCAAAGTTAGACCAGTTCCCCCCAGGTCTAACTTTGTGCCATGAGGGGACCCTTGTTACGGGGTTTGCACCAAAGGTTTGGCACACCTGTCGTAAATCACAGAAACTGTTGCAGTGGCACCAACTCTTGTAAAATTGGGTTGTGCTGCATCAAAGGGATTTGGCACAACTGCGCCAAATGCTGCAGGTGCTACAGGGCTTGATGCAAGCCCTGTGCCAACCTTCTAAAATCAGGCTCCTAGTGTTCATGTGCAGCATGGACATCCTGCTACACAGTCTCGTGGAGGCACACAATACATTTTAGCTCAGTTCCAGTAAACGGTTCTGGTGCTACTATGGCATAGTCACCCAGCACTGCAAGTCTAACAGCTTTTACTCCCCTGCCCAAATCAGATCCCCCAGGTGCTGAGTAGAGGGCATGCCATGGTGCATGCCACTGAATCACAGCGGTGCTTCCACTGTAATGGAGTGTCCTTGTAGTGGGACATTGGTCAGTCTGTGGTGCCATGCCGGGGCCCTTGGAGACATATCACTTTACACCATGGGAGCTGGCTTGGGTTCTTTTGCTTCATAGAGAACAAGGAAATCATGACAACAATAGCATGGTGCCTCCACCTGGGGAAAATTGGAGCATGTCTCAGGATACCCTAGGACTCTGGGACAATGGAGCTGTGTTGGTGAGATACAGTAAGTCCCTATGGAGATGGTGGCAGTGGCAGGAAGAAATGTAACTGGTGATGTTAACAGTAGTGTTTGGGCACTTCTAGCAACAGGATAACTGGCTCCTAACTCTTAGGCAGACGGTGGTTTCCAACATTAACTCTTAATTCAGCATAAATGACATTTGCTTACACAGTCACTGTTTCCAGCACTGGCTTATGAAACAGGGTGCTCACATTTAAAGTTAAACAGAAACACTGCAGCAGTCCAAATTCATATTTACCTACTCCTTGTTCTTGTGACACTTGGCCAGCTGGTTATGATTGTTGTATGATATTTGTAATATAAAAATATAGTATGTGAGCCTGTGCTTCCATGGGTGCTCCCCCCGGGTTTCAGTCAAGCTACAGGATATGTTAACTGACCAGGAGATCTCTGTAATGTAATTAACGTCCTTGAGAAATTGCATTTTATGGCCATCTAACAGAGGATGAGCCTAATAAACTTTTATGACATTTTAAGAGGAACAGGCCATTGATACCAACATGGTGTTAAAAGCTGTAAAACCCTTTGAATCTCCCTTGGGAACAGGAAACCGCACATGATCAAAGAGAAAATGTTTAATTAAGGAGTCATATTTAGGAAGTGCTTTTCCTTCTGATGTGACATTATTTAACATACCTTCTGCTACAAAATCATGTTTGGAATTTTTAAATATAAAAAGGAGTAGCTAGATGGCTCACCAAGGGATTGGGGAGATGGGGTTGAAATGTATCCTTGTAACTGGGGAATATGTGATATTATCTGGGACTCTAGACAGAGACAGAGCTCTTTGGTATAATTGCACTTCAGAGGTAATACATTAGATAGAAAAGGTCTAAATGTATGGTGGTAGGAGTTTTATTTTGTACTTTGCCCTTGTTCTTTTAAGTGATTGTATGCTCTTTGATATAGTGTTCTGTGTTTACATTTTTCATATTTTTATCATCTTTTAGTAAAGAATCTTTTATTTGAAAGACTGCCTGGGTGTCTGCCAGTTCTTTTTTTGCATGTGACATATAGATGGTTAAGTCTGACAGTTGTTCAAGGGCTTGATGGTGTTACCAAACTGGGAAAAAGTAAGAATATACCTAAGGTCTTTTATAGAGTTATAAGGGTTCATTTTGGAAGCCTGGCTTGGTGCCCCTGGCGAAAGATTGTACCGCAATCCCCAAAGAGGGTATGTTTCTGAGCCTGTACATTGGATACGCTAGCATAAGGTTCACAGTTCAAATCCCCCCAGAATTTGAAACTAAAAGTGATTTGGACCCAAAAGCAGACAGGAGGGTTACCCTGTCTGTTACCTGTTCACACTGTTGCGCTCTGAGGTTGGCACAGTGGGAGCAGAGGGCCTGACCTGCTGAGTGCGTTTGTGACAGTTCTCATTCTGCATATATCTTTTTTTCTGTTTTCTGTCTCTGTCATTTTTAAAACCATCTCTGTACCTAGCCCCACCAATTGCACCATTACAAGTGCTCTGACCAGTGATATCATCGGTTACAATCAGCGGCTCCCATGCTGATATTGCTACTTGCATGGGCTGGTACTTTGATGAACCTGAGCTCCTCCAGGAGCTGTTCCAAGCCCATGCCAGAAGTGGTATTGGTGTCATAATTCACTAACTGATTCTAACCAGTGATGTAACAGGTTGGAGTATTTATAATAATGCAGTAAGGGGACTACATATGCAACTGGTTTTAGAGACAGGACAGACTGAAATAAAAAAAGAAACGTAAAGAATATGAGCAGGGGTTAAGTAATTTTGAAGTGGGAATGCTACAGTGTTTCTGTTCCACCTTAAACGCTGCATCAAACACATTTATTTACAATGAGTGCCCACACAGACCCTCAGTGCTTGACAGTGAAGCAGTACAGGTACCTTTGAAAGTAGCTGAGAACTCATCCTTAATCTACTTTGCCACATCTGGTATTAATGGTCATGTCTGATTATAATACTCAGTTCAGCTGCAGCTGCAGTGTGGAACAGACACACAGCAGTACTGTCTGATATGGAATTTAAATGTTTGAGGACGTCATTTTTCGATATAGCTTTAAAGTAGAAAGTTGGCGTTGGTAAGGTTACTTTTGGGTGGGGGACTTCAGGTATTGAGTTAGTGGAGGACAGAGTATTTGTGTATCTAGAGGTCGAGAAGTAAGAATTAAAAGCATTGGCAATGGTGCCTGGGTCATTGCAATGGATGCCTTTAATATCATGTCGTTATTTAGTGTCCTTTTATTCGAGCCGAGGAAAGTCTTGACATGAGACCAGAATTTCTTGGGGTCCCCGCTGCATCCAGCAGGAGGCCTTTGCAGTACTGGCTTTTGGCAAGTCTAATTTGAGATTTGCATTTTGACGCAGTTCTCTATAGTTGTTATGTCGGCAGGAGATCAGATGCTTTGAACTTTCTCCAGCATTTATCCCTGTTTTGAGGGCAGTGAGGAGGTCTTTGTGTAGCCATCTGGTTTGGGTACCACGAGCGTGCCGAGTGAGCGACAGGGTGTGTTTATCCTGAAGGAGGAGGAACCTGCTCAGAAAGGCATGTAGGGCAGCTTCAGTACTAGTGGAGTGGAAGACAGTGGACCAGTCAGTGTGGGACACATCATATAGAAATACCTTGATTTAAATTAGCATAATTTCTGAAGCATATATAGTTTTGGTGGGCCGTGGAGTTTGTGGAGGTGCTCCATATGCAAAAGACGGGGAATGGTCACTGATATTGTCAGGCATGGTTCCAGATTTTGCAATTCTATCCACATGATTCGTTAAGACCCAGTCAATAAGGGTGCTAGAGTCTGTGTTAGCTGATACCCTTGTGCAATCAGTAATGATTTGGTGCAAATTGTAGCTCCGTACCAGGGACTGAAGTGAGTCTTGAGCTTTGCCAAGCCAGTTTAGGTTTATATCGCCGAGAATGATGAGTTCATTTTTTCCTGCAAGTGCAGCTGTTTGAACCAGCTAGTCCGTTAGGCCTTGTGCTCCACTGGTAGGTGGGTTGTAGGCACATACAATATGGAGTTTTTTCCCTCCGAGTCTAAGTATAGCATGGATATATTCACAGGAGGAGTTTTTATCGTTTGGTAACATGGTCATATTTAGGTTGCTTTTGTAATAGATTGCGACCCCCCCGCGTTTAGGAGGAGGTCTGTCGCACCTAAGAAGGGAGAAGTTTGGAAGCGGGCAAAAGGTATCTGGGACCGAGGGCCTTAACCATGTCTCAGATAGGCAGAGCACATCTGGTTGGTGGTTAACCACCCAGACTTCTAAGCTCAGCTTGATTGCGGAGGCTCCTGATATTAAGGTGGACTATGGAAGGCCTTTTATATTATGCCTAGAGCAGAGCCGGGTGATATGCCTGTTGCAGGGCCTGGGTTTGATTCTATATCTCCAGATAGCATAAGGGCCAGCAATATGAGATACCTGAGGTTATGCAGTACAGTTTTGGTACAGCTCTGGCAATAGAGTGCACCACCGTTTGGCAGTGGATGCCGTGGCATGGTAGATGAGTAGTTTGGGGAGGAGAGCAGTGAGTAGCGTCTATGTCAAATTCAGTTAGAATTAGCATATTGGAGTAGGTAAAGTCGTTTAGAGCGTATAACTGCTTTGAGTGTGATCTATGGTGTTAGGTACAGTAGAGATGCTGAGTAGCATCAGAGACAAAAGTAGAGAGGTCATAACTAGCAATGACCAGAGCATGCTATAGTCTTTAGTGACAGGCATATTTTAAGAATGAGCAGTATAGAGGGACACAGTAGAGTGCAAGAGGTGAGGGTTGAGAAAGGAGCAGTACAGTGCGCAGAGGCTAGCCTAGTGTAGGATTTACAAGGGACTTAGAGAGCTTAAGCTTTAACTGCAGGGTAGTAGAGCAGTGAGCTGAGTGAGACTGTTTTAAGGCAGTCGGCAAGGGAGCTAACAAGGTATGAGGAGAGCTGCACAAGCTGAGAGGGAGGGGGAGAGAGGATATATGGGCCAGTCACAGTAAAGGGGAGCAGAGATATTCTGTAAGAAAATATTTGGAAAAAAGATCAGGGCAGACTAATGCTTAGGGAGGTGAAACAGTAAAAGTAACAGTATAGATCGAGAGGAGAGAAAAGGAAAGGTTTGTTTGATTGCCCCTTTGGCTAGTTAATATAACGAGCCAATGGGAAAGTGAGAGATAGTAAAATTACCTGATTGGTTCCTCAGCCTATAAAGTAAAAAGCCCAACACGGTGGGGGCGGTTGGGCCCAGGTGGGGAGGCACTTACGTGGGCATTAGGGCTAGCAGCAGGCGAGGCGGAGCCAGCGCCAGGAGCCAGTTCCAGAGGCAGCCCTAAGCCCTGCTACAGTCCTGTTTCGCTGCTGCAACACGCTTGCCCTAAGCCCTGCTACGGTCCTGCTTCCGGCTGCAGCAACCCGATTCAACTTCCCTGGTTCCAAATTTCAGCCAGAGCAGTGCTGTGAAGATATAAGATCCACTGCTCACAATGCTTGGCCCGAGGTTCGGGAGAAAGGAGAATGGCGCCAAATTTAATTTCAGACAAAGGCTGGGCAAAAGGCGCCACAAGTAGTGTTCGTACCTTATGCGGTGAAGAAATCAGGTCTGAGGAGCTGCTCCGGTCGAGCGGTAGCCCGCAGCGAGTGGGCCACCTGAGGATAGAGAGAGGTAGAGTCAGTAGGAGGGAGGGGACACAGGACAAAAGAAAGATCAGGGCACAGACTGGATTTGCTGCAGGGGTACAATGAGGTGGGAGAGAATTCCTTAATTCCGAGGTGAAACAAGGTGGGGGTGGGAGAAAACAGCCGGGGAGAGAGGCGTGTGTAGGTGAGCAGATGGCTAGGCAGGAGGGGGTGATGTGGAATAAATCCCAGATATGAAGGAGGTGCATGCACAGGGTACTGGGATAACAAAATGCGTAAGCTGAGTAACTATACAATTTTACACAGTAGCACAATTCATTTTGAATATCATATAAAAGGTATTGCAGTCACAGCAAGGCAGCGGATTTCTTGATTTGCAGAGGGCAAAGCTAAACTGAGGCCAGATTACACATTTATGCACATTAGCGCGACAATAGAAAATTAAAGGCTACTGTTCTGGCAGCAGCAGGCAAGAGCGGAGCGAGCGCCAGGGAGCCCGGTTCCAGAGGCAGCCCTAAGCCCTGCTACAGTCCTGTTTCCAGCTGCTGCAACTTTTTGCCCTAAGCCCTGCTACGGTCCTGCTTCCGGCTGCAGCAACCCGATTCAACTTCCCCTGGTTCCAAATTTCAGCCAGAGCAGTGCTGTGAAGATGTAAGATCCACTGCTCACAATGCTTGGCCGAGGTCCGGGAGAAAGGAGAATGGCGCCAAATTTAATTTCAGACAAAGGCTGGGCAAAAGGCACCACGGTAGTGTTAGTACCTTGCAGTGAAGAAATCAGGTCGAGGCTGCTCCGGTCGAGCGGTAGCCCTTGGCGAGTGGGCCACCTTATGCGATTGAAGAAATCAGATCCGAGCTGCTCCGGTCGGTGATGGCCAGTGTTCCACCTTATGTGGTGAAGAAATCAGGTCGAGGCTGCTCGGTCGAGGCGGTAGCCCGTGGCGATAGTGCCCACCTTATGCATTGAAAATCAGGTCCGAGGAGCTGCTCCGGTTGAAGCGGTAGCCCGGCGTGTGGGCCACCTTATGCGGTGAAGAAATCAGGTCGAGAGCTGCTCCGGTCGAGCCGGTAGCCAACGGCAAGATTATTAGGTATACATATATACCTAATAACAATGCCTCTGCTACTGGATAGAGACATATTTGTCTATTCAGAATAGCAATTCTTTGGTTAGTCAGGAATCATGTGCCACTAAGGCTACTCCTGAAAGTCTAGTTCGCATAAAATGGCAAGGAAAAAATCCTTGGCTTTGATTAGTCAGTGCTGACCTTCAGCAGTGAAGCTATCCCAGCTCAACATCACACCTATTCAAAAAGCAACTAAAAACGTATTTTTTCATGATTTTTCTTTTTTTGCAAGCAAGTCATTTTATAATTACAATAATGCACTCCAGGGTGTGTGTATTGGGGATTACTTCAGTTCTTGCATGTTTTATGCCCTTGGCCTGTGGCCTCATGCCCAGCCACCCAAGTCATAACATATCCCAGTGTGACACACACCCTGTCATGCATTATTGCTTAAATAACAGTGTACATGACTGAGTATGTGAATGAATTACATCAGTTCTCTGCATACCTTAACCACTCCTGAATATCAAGTGGTGGTCTGAAGTATGGAATACTGCCTGGTGTTCAGGACAAGAGTGCATTCTATTCATTCAGTTTTTGCTTCTGAGCCACTTCTCTGGCACAAATAGGATAGTGGGCTGGACACCATCAGGCAGAATCCCTTGAGGAGGAACTGTCAACAGGCTCCCACCATCCTGGTAATCTGCTCATCAAGGACTGAACCTCTGGAGAATCAGCCCAGAGGGCACAAGTGCCCCTCAGAAGACCTGGGACCCAGCTGCCATATCCTAAGCCTAGCTAGTTCTCTCTGACTGATTACAGCCAGAGCAACAGTGGGCCAAACCCCTTTCTCACAACATGGCTCTCTCTGTCCCAACAACTCTCCTCCCAGCTGGTAAGGTTCCCTAATTTGTACCCCTAGTCAAGGCAACCCAGACAGTATGGAGCCTGTTGTTTGCAGACACAAAGCACAGGGTGTTCTGAAAGTTGCAGAGTTTATGGAGTTTTATTTTATGAACCTTGTTTGAGCAACCACTGGTTACCCGCTATACCTGTACTGCTGCAGAACTGTGTTGTATTGCACTTTTTAGTGCGACTGTGTGTTTAATGTAACCTTGTAGCCCTGTTTCTTGTTGCTAGGAACCAGGTAGAGTGAGTGTAGTTTATTTGCACATCAGTGCAAACTACAACTCAGTGGGGAGCTTTTAATTTTTAATCCGTTGGATGCTGCTGCTGTGTTCTTGAGCCAGGATCTCGTATGAGAGACCCTTGCTCGAATTTAGGGTAGTTTTACTCTTTTTGGGCATAATTGTAGCACGTTTAGTGGGCGGTGACCTTAGCAGCACTTCCGGGGCATCACTCGCTATTTAAGCTTGGTTCTGCTGCGAGCAAGCAAGTTTTATTTTATGAACCTTGTTTGAGTAACCACTGGTTACTCACTATACCTGTACTACTACAGAACTGTGTTGTATTGCACTTTGTAGGGTGACTGTGTGTTTAATGTAACCTTGGAGCCCTGTTTCCTGTTGCTAGGAACCAGGTAGAGTGAGTGTAGTTTATTTGCACGTCGGTGCAAACTACAACTCAGTGGGGAGTTCTTATTTTTTAATCCATTGGAGTCTGCTGCTGAGTATTTGAGCCAGGATCTCGTACGAGAGACCCTCGCTTGAATTTAGGGTAGTTTTACTCTTTTTGGGCATACTTGTACTGCGTTTAGTGGGCGGTGACCTTAGAGGCACTTCCAGGGCACCACTCTCTATTTAAACTCGGTCCCGCTGTGAGCAGGGTGAGCATGTGAAGATGCACACAAAGACACTTGCATGTGTCTGCGGTGTCTGCGGGGAATGAGGGAGCAAGAAACAGCCACCGGGTAAGATTAATGTGCTCTAACATCCGTATTTAGCATAACCGAGGGAAATAGATGGTTTTAAATTGTAATGGGACAAGCCGCTAAGTGCTATTCTCTACTGCTTACATATCGATCATGGAACCATTTTGTGGCCCAGTGTTTATAATCCTTGTTTAATACTGCCCAGCTGTGTACATCCAACAATGTTTAACGTAATTAAAACATTGGACGGAGATTATGGATGCAGATGTCAGGCCTGCTCTATGTTTTCTATCTTTAAAAGTAACATTACCCAGACTGAGTATAAATGTGAGACATGCCTATATATTAAACAGCTTGAAGCTGACATTCTTTCTTACAAACACACGTTTGAGACTATCTTAGAAAATCAGGTAGACATTCAAGAGAGAATTAAAATTATCGCTAGCAGTCAGGCCTCCCTAGCTATGCAGCCTCCAGCTGCCACTAGTAGCTTAGCATTTGGTATGTCTCAGCAGGTAACAGCAGATATACTTCAGACTACAACAGGCGAAAGGGTTAGTAAAAGGAGAATTAGAGAATCTGATGATTTTGATAGTGTGGATGATGAATGGATTACCGTCTTTGGCAATAGACATAAAAAAGGTCACAGAGCTATGAACTTTGCAATTTCAATGCAGAACAGATTTAAGGATTTACACTGTGAAAATGATCCTACTGATATTGCCCCCCCATCACACACTCAGTACATTACATCACATCCACTAGACAAGCAGAGTCCCAGTAAGGATGGTTTTCATTTAACTCCACGAGTTATTATAGAGATGGATGGCCCATGCAGAGAGGATACAGTAGACAACATTTGTATCTGTGCTGATGGTCTACAGACAGCAATTAGAGCCAACCCTGAATATGCTATTGATTTGGTCTCGACCCATGTAGATCTGGGTAACAACATGAATGTTATCCAGTACCCACATGATACCCAGACTACTAGCCAAATCTTGGATAGCAGACCTAGTTGCCCCATTATACATGAAGAGTCTACAGGGCATGCTGCTATTAACTCACCCCAATGGTGCCAGTCTTATATATTGGGTGACTCTATTATAAAACATACCGACTGCCTTATCTGTAATCCTGATAAGGCGAATAGGACCTGTAGTAGCCTCAGGGGTGCAACTATAGCATATATCTCCATGATGGTGAACTCTATTTTATCTGATGGAGGGGACTCACCACTTGCTATAATTCATGCAGGCACTAACAGTGTGGGTCATTATAGACTAGATGATATTAAAAATGAGTTTATCATATTGGGAGAACTGCTCACAGCCAGAAATGCTCAGGATTGTTTTTCTGAAATCCTCCCCATCCCTAGAGCCACAACAGCTGTTACAAATAAAACCAAGATGGTAAATAATTGGCTCAGGGTGTGGTGTCTGGAAAAGGATTCTCATTGTATTACACACTGGGAAAATTTCCATGATCATCCTAATTTATTCTCATGGGATGGGCTCCATTTAAATAAACAGGGTAGTTCATTATTAGGCAAAAAGATCAAAGGTTTTATAAATTAATTCTTTAAACTGAATTATTGGGGGTACTTACAATAATACCGTAGCTACCCAGATTAAAGTTGAGGCAACATTGAATGAATATAAAATTCTTCTAGCTAATGCTCAAAGTTTAAATAAATTCAAATTAGCAGAACTAGAAGCCTACTGTAAATTAAATAAGGGAGATGTAATGGCTATTCCTGAAACATGGTGGGACAAAACTTCAGAATGGTCCAGGGATGTTCAGGGATACTAACTCCATTATAAGAATAGAGATTCAAAAGTAGGTGGAGGTGTATGTCTCTATATTAATAACAGTATATCTTCCATGGCTCACCAATTCCCCATAATTACTGAGGTTGAACTTGAGACAATATGGGTCAAATTGTCTCTTCCTGGTAGAACAAAATCTTTAGTAGGCTGTTGCTACAGACCCCCTAATTCATCTGATCTATATAATACTGCCTTATCTCAAGAATTTATATCAGCCTCAGAATATGGTGATGCTATTATTCTGGGGAACTTTAATCTGCCAGGCATTAATTGGTCTGTTAATAAAGGCAATACAAGGCTTGAGTAGTCATTTGTGGAATGCTGTGCTGAAATGGCCTTAAGCAGTTAGTAATAGAACCCACTCATAATAATAACATATTAGATTTAATTCTTAATAACATCTGTGAAAATTTCTTAAGAATTAGGGTGATTAATCCACTAGGTAGCAGTGATCACAATATGATTCTGTGTCACCTGTCCATAACTAGGGATACAATAATAAGATCTACCATCATCAGAAATTATAATTTAGCTAATTTTCATGCCATTATTAATTCCCTAGGTAACATAGAATGGGATAGAGTATTTATTGGCCTTTCTACCGACATTGCATGGAACAAGTTTAAATAAATTGTTAGTCAAATAGAATCAGATTATGCCATGATCAAGACAAAATATAATAATAAGGGCAGATTACCTATTTGTTTAATGCTAGTGTAAAAAAAAACAGATTAGGATTAAGGATTAGGATTAAGCAAAAAACATTTAGAAACTCAAAACTCAAAAAGAATTATTCTATTAGCAAACTACTTACTTACAAAAAATCTCTTAGTTTATTAAAAAGTCTCATTAAACAGGCCAAATCAAACATGGACTTTAGAATTGCACACAGTAATAATCCCAAATTATTGTATTCATATATTAACAGTAGCCTTTGGACATCCATAAGAACTATTGGACCATTGGACTATTGGACCAATCCATATTAATCCATATTAACAATACCTTATTGAACGATGACCAACAGATGGCTGACAGCTTTAATGACTATTTTGGTTCAGTATTCTCCCCTAAAGTGAACAGTATACTGCATATTAGTGATAATGTGAATAATATAATATTAACCACATAACACAACAGGAGGTTTTTCTAGAATTAACTAAATTAAACAGTAATTTGAGTCCAGAACCAGCTACTATAAGCCCTAAGTTTCTAAGAAGTACAGCATATATAGTATCCCATCCCTTGTCTATTATCTATAATGTATCACTAAAAGAGGGCCATATTCCTCAGGATTGGAGATCCGCTATTGTGGTCCCGATCTTTAAAAAGGGTGATAGAGGGTTGCTGGAGAACTATAGGCCCATCAGCCTGACCTCTCACTGCTGTAAGGTCTTGGAGAAATTGATAAAAAAATGTCTGGAGGACTTCCTACTTATTAATAACCTGAATGACTAAAACCAACATGGATTTACTAATGGAAGCTCCTGTTGTACAAACTGATTAACTTTTATAATAACAGCTTAAATCTAGAAAACAGTATACCATCAAATGTTGTTTACTTAGATTCCTCTAAGACCTTCAATAAAGTGCCTCATAACATACTAATTACTAAATTAAAGGGTATGGGCATTGACAGCAGTTTGATTGAATGGATCAATTGTTGGCTCAATAATAGACAACAGTGTGTTTGTATCAATAACATATTGTCTAGGCATGGATGCGTTAGCAATGGTATTCCTCAGGGGTCAGTGTTGGGACCATTATTGCTTAACCTCTTCATATCAGATATGGGCATTGACCTGCATAACAACATTATCAAGTTTGCAGATGACACAAAATTGGGAGGTCAGGTCAGTTGTATCTCTCAACATTTTACTCTAATGGAGGACCTGGGTAAAATTTAATCCTGGGCCATACAAAATGGTATGACTTTTAACATCAATAAATGTATGACCATGCATTTTGGACATAGAAATCCAAAATATTCCTATATATTAAATCAAACAATATTAATAAAGTCAGATCTTGAAAGAGATCTGGGTGTCCTCATAGATAATAAGCTAACCTTTTCATCCCTCTGCACATCTGTATCAAAAGCTGCAGTGGGTATGATTTTTAGGATTAGGCGTTCCTTTACTACCCAAACTGATCACTGTATCATCCCATTATACAGGAGCTATGTTAGTCCTCATTTGGACTATGCGTCACAAGTCTGGTCTCCAAACTTGATCAAGGATATAAATACGGTGGAGAGAGTCCAAAGGTCAATCACAAAATTTATTCCAAGACTTAGAAACTTGACATACCCTGAAAGGTTATTTAGTATTGGGTTACATCCACTTTATGTAAGATGTCAAATGGGCGATCTTTTACTCCTACATAAGATTCTACAGAGTAATGAACTAACGGATAGCCTTGGATTTGTTTATAATGCAAACATAAATATTATTATATCTCATAATAGCAAACTAATAGGCCCTCATGTTAAAACTAATAAGATAGGACATTTGTATACAGTAAGGGTTGCCAAGACTTGGAATATATTACCAGCAAACATTGTTAATATTAAGGAGTGCAATTCCTTTAAGATTGCTCTGGACAACCTTTTTTATAATAAACATATACTGGTCTAAATCCTGACCCACTAGTGTGGGGGACATTCTCGATGGGCCTTGTGCCTTCTTATGTCCAAAAAAACCCTAGTAACCTAGAATAGGAACTTTCACAAGCAGTAAGCAACGTAATTACACATGCACAAATCTGCACAATTTAACCCATTGCTGACTAATAAATGCGAGTCTGGCACTGCCTAACAGGGTGCTCCGTCATATTGCTTGTAAGGGGGGTGCATACTTATGTTTATTGATTTTTCTTTGAAATTTGCCATTTACCATAACAGTCTCCTTTCCCCTCTTTGGTGCTCATGTAGCCCTTCTCTATGCGTGTCATTGGTTATCACTGATAACATCATGTGATTTTTAAGCCAATGGCAAGACCATATTTTGGTGCTGGAGTAAGCAACTGGTGCTGCAGAAGTGAACAAACCCTGCTGCTGAAATGTAGGAGCCCTGCCAGAAAATTAGGACTGGAGTATTCCTGAGAATCAATGTTCCTGACTAAGGTACGACAATGCAAGGTAATGCCGTACATTGAACAAGGCTTCTGCACAATGACAAATCAAGCATCATTCAGGGCATTTATCCACGACAGAACTCTTTCCATACTTGTGAACTGAAAAACATCATTGTCAGTAAATAGAATTAGTCAGTTGGTACGAACCATGTGGATTGGGTTGACTGTGTCCAGTGTGTTTAGTTACAGTAAATTCAATACAGTGGAGCCTTACGGGACCGGCTTCAATGGCTATTTCACTTGTATAGTTTGTAAACCTACAGTAGGTTATGTAATCAAGTTGGAGTTGCAAAAATCCATCCTTGGATGCTTGGCAAGTATATGGGGGTTAGAAATTAGCACATACACCATCTTATACTGAAACTGAAATAAAATTCTTGGTGTCAGATTCAATTGTTTAGACTTGTGAAATTAGGATGCCCTTCTCAATGAAAAGAAACTCCATGAAACATTAATAAATAATATATAGAGAAAAAATACATTTCTTGACTTCATAGTTTAAATTCTGGGCCACAAGTGTGTTTAGGTGGTGGTATTGAGGGTGTGTGTCAGTCTCAGTGATGATAGATATAATTCCATGCACTGGGCACATGCACTAGCCAAGCCAGTTACTAATATGACAAGTGGCACCCAAAGCCATGCTTTCCAGGAATACTGTGCATGCTGTGAATCCATAAATCATCACACACAAGCACTGCGCTGGATGTTAAGCTCTGAAAGATATGCTGTGGTTAAACTGCGGGCATATACCACGTATACAGTATGAACACACAGATATTACTGCAGGTTCTGACTTATGCCAGATGCTAGTTTCAGGATGCAACGAAGCGGTAGAATAAAAAACAGAGGCAGCACAGCAGTGCAGGCTCCTTCCTGCCCCTAGAAATCAGCCGGACCAAGTCACAGTAGAATCAGCCAAAGTGGCCGAATGAAGCAACAAGCAAAGGCTGCGGAAGAAATGGGGCATAATGTAAACAAGCATGGTTGCGGCACACTTTTTTGCTTTTGTCTGCTTTTTTCTGATGGAACAAATGCAGCATATTTGCTGTTTAAGTAGTTAGACATTTTGGTGCTTTTTAAACATAGCTGTTCTGTAGTGCTTTACTCAAGCAAAGTTTCAGGACTAGAATTTCTCTGTTATTTTTGTAGCTATTAAATGAATAGAGCAATAATTACAATCCTGTTTAACCACTTACTCATATGGGGCCTGATTCTCAAAGTGTCCTGCATGACACAAGGAGCTTGCGACAAACAGAATAACGAAAGGAGTGTCTTGCATTGGGAATTGCTGCAAGAGCAATTCATGAATGCAGCCAGTAGCAACTGCAGGCTACATGCACCTAGGGGGTCTTGCGCTGTCCTTGCAGCACAGAGACTCTTGTTCCTTCTCAGTTTCTTACCCTCACTCTAGCACTGGTCTGGTGGCCTTCTCTTACTGTCTCCCCTCCTTATGGAACTGGCTCCCACCCCATCTTCATCATGCTTCATTCCTACTGTCACTAAAATGGTTACTAAAGCTAACACCCCCTCCACTTGCTCCTGTCTCTTCCAATCCCTCCCCCCTCCTTTCTCACCCCCTGCTGCCCCATCCTCTACCTATTGTTCCCTCACACTGTACACCTTTGGAAATCTTTATTAACACTATGTACAGTAATGCTACCTTTACTTCTGGGCACAGGGTCTATGTTGCTGCAAGTCAAAATTGTGCGGCTAAAAATGCTGCAGCGAAAAAGGCAGACCTGTTCCGTGCACCGCGCCTATTGACTACAATGGGTTTTCATGTGTTTTTATGGAGGACTTTGTCCCCTGCACCCTCGCGTGGGGGGATTTGCTCCCCACTCCCCTGGAACTTAAATAACTAACTCTGGGGGGATCTCAGGGATGGGGAGAAACTTGTGAAGGGGGTTGCTGTTGTTTTTTTTTTTAAATAAAAAGTTGTAGCAGGGGAGACCTGGGGTGGAACTGAACCACAGTCCCAAGTCTCCCAACTGTGTCATGTGTTGGTGCCCTAGCCACTCCTCCACATGAGTGGCTCGACCAGGCTCCCACCACATGGCAACCTGTCCAGCCTCCCATTCTGTGTGTGATGACAGAGGTAGCGGTATTTCCCTATCGCTATTCTATCCCTGTCGATGTAAGGTCAAGTGCTGTATAGACAGTGTGGTTAATACCGTGCCGTCTTACATGCATGGTTATCACCTGGTACCTTTTCTTCTGGGTACTCCTACCGCTATTTTTTTGGTTGTTTGCTGCCACTGTATTACACTTTAAAACTGCTGTTTCATGCACTTCAGTTGACTGTAACTTACACTTGTTTTTGTTCCCCTCTCCCCGGGTCACACCTGGAAACAAGCTTTTGCTTAGTGTTCCTTTCATGGTTACCAAAGTTTTAAACAAATAAATAAAAATAAATAAATGTTCCTGAGCTACATGAAGATGAATGAGGAATGTTATGTAGTCTAGAAAAAACTGTTTGCATGCTAATTTAGAAAGCGTTAGAGCAAGTCTACATATCATTCAGACTGTATATAGTGCACCAGTGGACTAGACACATGGACTGCTTATCATTATTTCTAATGACTGATAGTGCTGTTTTTTTATTTGCTATTATAGAAGATCACTGTTGGCTGGGACAAGGCGGCATTGCTGGCCACAAAACACAACTACTTTCCTTTCAATTAACATAAGAAAAAAAAAAAGACGATAGGAAACTTTAACACTGAGGGTGTGAGCCCTACTGTTTGATGCTATGGAGCTGGAGGTTTGTAGCTTTTAGTGACATCACGTGGCTTACAGACGGGCTTTTGGGCACCAGTAAATGTACCATCCCCCAGTTTGGCGACTGTGGTATGGTCAGGTTGGTTCCCCCATTGTTGTTACTCTGGTCCTCACTTGGTCTGGCCCCCAGGGTATATAGGGGAGCCCAGGAAAAAACAGGGAGAATGTGTTAGGAAGAAATATGAGCAGGATTTCAGGGGTCATCCTCAAGAAGATGTTCCAAAGGGCCTGTTGGTCTAACCGAAGTCCTAATAAAAGGGCAGCAGGCACAGGGATCTGCAGCTGACTGATGTCTCTGTGGAACCCCTGGAGTTTGCCTACTCACTAGCAAAGCAGCCAGGAGCAGGCCAGCCTTATGAGAGGGGAGCAACTAATGGATCTCTAAGGATCAGAGAGTTGGGAACACCAGACCGTGGTGAATTTCAGAGCCTGTCTCTAGTTGCACTAAAAGTGGGGGCTCTAGCACTTGCACTGGTAAAGATCTACAGGACCCAGGGGTTGGCAATTTGTCCTAGTAGGTGGCACACATCATCAGCTCTTGCCTAGCCTGTGCACACTCCATGTTGGAAGAAGGAGTCATGTATTACTATGGTGGTTGGAGGTTCAAGGCGTCAAACCTGATAGTTCCATGAATGGATAAAGCTAGTGGGCAATGTACTGAAATCAGGTTGAGGAGTTAAGCGAGAGCTGATGATCTGAGATCTAGAGTAAGTGAGATGCCAACAGGGTATATTCCCACTACCAGGGTTTCCTTGAGGGAAGTAGGATATGGAGGGTGATGAGAGAGCAGGTTGGGTAAATCCACATTTTACCATCTGCTACAACAGGGAGGGAGGCTGTGTCTGAAGGGTAAAGGACTGGGCCCCAGTATAAAGAAAGCAGCTATACAGTTGCAGCCATAGATACATTCAGATATTTCCAGCTACTTTGCAATACAGCCAACGAGATTCTCTCTGGTGGCCCTACTGTGGCACTGTAGGCAGGCAGAGAATTTCTCTAGCCATATTGCAGAAATTTGAAGAAATATCTGGCCATGTCTTTGGCTGCAACTGTAAGTGAGCTCTAAGCTCTGCATGGAAAAGACAGATTAAAAAGGAAAGGCCGATTGATTAAAACACTATTAGCAAGTCTTGGGAGATTGCTACCCAAATACACAGTAGAGTTTGCCGATGTCTGGACATCATTAGCTATGCCCCAGAACATACATACGAACATATGAAGAAGCCAGCAGAATAAGACCATTTGGTAATCTAGTCTGCTTGTATTGCAGGGTCCACAGCTTAAGCCAGTGACCCTGTCCCCCTCCTCCCATCCTTTCCCTCTGCTCCTCCCATGACCTTTACTTTCCCTTTAAGTCTATCCCAGCCTTTCTTGAAGCTGCCCACCGTCTTCACTGAGACCACCTCTTCTGTCAGCACATTCCAACTGGCCACCGCCTTGTCCATGAATAAATGTTTCCTAGCCTCCCTCATAAATCAACCCCCCTACTTAAGACTCCCCTTGTGTTTCATTGCCATTTAGCTTAAAGATACCCACCTTCCACATCCCATTTATCCCTTTCAAGTACTTGAAGATCTCAATCATTTCTCCTCTCTCTTCCTCTCTCCTCTCCTCCGGGGAGTACATGTTCTGGGCCCGCAACCTTTCCTCATAAGTCCCACCCTACTGGCCCCTGATCATCTTAGTTGCCCTTCTCTGGACAGTCTCCAGCAGGTTAATGACCTTTTTAAGGTGTGGGCCCAATACTGTACTCTTTACTCCAGATGTGGCCTCACCAGTGACCTGTACAGTGGCAGTGTAACCTCCTCTCACCTATTGCTGACCCACCCTTGCTGCTGCTTTCCTGCACTGTGTGGAGTACTTCAGGCCACTAGTGATCATCACTCCCAGATCCTTCTCCTCTGCTGCAGATACCTGGACCCCTACCAAGTTGTACTGTGCCATGAGATTCTTGACTCCAATGTGAATAACTTTGCATTGCCTTGCATTGAGGCTAAGCTGCCAAGTCCCAGACAATCTCACAAGCCTTTCCAGAGTATTCTGTAGGTCCTGTATCCCTTTGGTTGTGTCCACCTTTCCACAGAGCTTGAAGTCATCAATGAAAAGGCACATTTTGCCCTTAATGCCATCTCCAGTATTATTATGAAGACACTGAACAACACCGGTCCCAGCACTGAGCCCTGCTGGATACCACTGGTGATTTCCCAGGTGCTAGATGATTTTCCTCCCACCACCACCCTCTGGGTCCTGTCCCTCAACTAGTTTTCTACCCATCTGGTAATCTTCTCCCCAACCCCAAGATCTGCCAACTTCTTGATCAGCCTCTTGTGGGGTACAGTCCAAGGCCTTTATGAAGTCCAAATAAATGATGTCTACCATTTGGCCCCTGCCTACTGTTTTAGTGTCCCAGTCAAAAAAGTCAATCAGGTTCATTTTACATGATCTCCCTGCCATAAATCTGTGCTACTTTGCATCTTAGAGACCATACTACTCTAGATACTCAACTAACATTTCCTTAAGTATGGTTTCCAATGACTTGCACATGATTAAGGTCAGACTGACTGGTCTGTAATTCCCTGGGTCATCCTTGGGGACAATCTTATGGAGGGGCACCACATGTGCCATTCTCTGGTCCTGCGGTACCATGCCTGACTCCAGCACACTATTGAAATGGCTCAGCAGTGGCCCTGCAAGCTCCTCTGCCAGTTCCCTCAGCACCCTTGGGTGTATGCCATTCAGGCCCGGTGACTTGTCCACCTTCAATGCTAGCAGCTCTTCCCTCACTCTATCCTCAACTACCACCGCATCCATGCTCCCCTCCCCCTTCCCCTTCCCCTTGCTCCTCTTCTCCCCCCATAGGCACTTGTCCATCCTTCTCTCTGGTCTTTCTCCCAGAAGGAAGGGAGAGAGTTGGATGGGGGCAGCCACAATGATCTCTGTGAACAAACTGCCAGAACTGTACATTTTGGTTTCTGTGCCGTCATGACAGAATCCAAATACTGATCTTGCTCAGGAGTGTCATTGTTAATTGTATATCAGTTGAGGAGTGTCATTATTAATTGTATATCAGTGGAATGCCACTAGCCAATAGAAATGTATAGAACAGCCAGGCCTCTTCTCCTGTGTACAGCTTTCTTCACTTGCTGCACACTTGAACGTGCTTACTTCTGACCACTTCTAGAAGCAAATGTTTTTTGCACTCCTAGTTCTGTTGATGTTTCTCTCTCTCTCTCTCCCTCCCTCTCTCTCTCTCTCTCTCTCTCTCAGTGTAGTCCTTTAGATGACATGTTTAAACAAGGTCCCCTCTGCTCATCCCTGGTGTTGTCCTGTTGCGTGTCCAGGTTGAAGTAAAAGAACCCAAGGCACATGTTACAAGTGCAGGGGAATTTGTTTGTGGTGTTCTGGCTAAAATTCCCCTTCCCATAAAATCAGTTCATGCAACTGTCCAATGCTGTGTGTGGGTGCTGGTGTGCAAAATAGCTGCCACTACACATTTAAAGTCACTTCACTACTAGTCTCTCATTATTTGTAAAGCATGTTGGGATACAATGAGTATGAAAAATGCTTTATAAATGCTAATTCTTATACCTGGTACTTGCTGATGTCAGCTGTGCTCCTCTACTGGTTACTGGAGCCATGTGTCAAGTAATAATTTGAGGTCATCGACTACCTAAGTAGTCTAACTCTAAGCTCTGAGGTTATACTGCTCGGTGACTTTAATATTAACTGGCTTGCCCCTGAGGCAAACCACTTCAAGGATGCTGTCCAGGCTGTTCACTTCACACAGCTTGTTGAAGCCCCCACCGGACTAACTACCGGACTGGCATTAGTACCCTGATTGACTGGGTGCTCACCAGTCATCCCGAGCACACCTCTAATGCCTCTGTCGCCCCAGACAATATCAGCGACCACTCCCCTATTATGTTCAACTGGACCAATAAAATCGTCAAACCACCTCCAAGAGCAGTCACAAACAGAGCCCTCAGGCCCAGTCACGCTGACCACCTAAGAGCTGATCTCCATAATGCCAACTGGTCAGCCATGTATGGGGCACCTGATGTCGATAGTGCCCTGGACCACTTCATCCTCCAATTCAATACTACCTGTGATACCTGTGCCCCCATAAAAAGCAGAAAATCGAGGGACATTATAACCCCTGGATGAGCCCTGACATCCTTGAACTTATAAAATACCAAGATCATCTCTGGCACATAGCCAGAGCCACAGGGGAGCAGTCTGACACCTTAAAGTACAAACAAGCCAGAAATAGCTGCACCAGGGCCATCCATATAGCCAAAAACCTCTACTGCAAGAAGGCCCTGTCCAAACACTGGAATGATGGCTTTAAATTCAGGGCAAGCCTTAAAGAGGTTACTGGCAAGGTGCCCAAAACTGCCCCCGACATGATCAGTGTTAATGGCTCCCCTGTCCTTGACCCAAAAACCATAGCCGACACCTTCAGCCTAGCCTTCACAGACCTCAGTGATGTCCTCCCTTCTGACTTCTTCCATCCGTGCAACCTCATCATTGGCCGACAGTCCTCCACACATCCCCTTTTTCAGTTCAAGACCATCTCAATTGGGAATGCTAGGAACTATCTTCGGAAGGTGCTTGGTAAGGGGAGATTCAGTAGAGACACCCTTGATCTGAATCTAATCTCTCTCTCTCTCTCCCTGGAAGAAATCCTGTCTCCACTCGCCTATGTCCTCAACTTGTCACTTTGACTAGCTGTATTCCCTCATAAATGGAAAGCTGTGATATTCACTCCCGTACATAAGAGTGGGGACCGGGCCCTTACAGAGAACTATAGACCCATCTCCTTGCTACCACCTCTATCGAAGGCCCTCGAATGAATAGTTGTGGACCAACTGGTCGAATATCTAAACAAGTACAAACTCTTCTGCCCTGAGCAGCATGGCTTTAGAGTTGAGCACAGCACCACCACATCTCTTCTAGAATTCACGGGGTACATCTACAAATCACTTGATCGTGAACAACTTACCAGAGCAATCTTTATCGACTTGACTAAGGTGTTTGATACTGTTAACCATGCCCTCCTAACTAAGCAACTTGCCTCAATGGGGCTGGCTCCCAAGGCAGTTTTGTGGTTCTGCAGCTACCTGGACCATAGATCCCAGCAAGTTAGAATTGGTTCAACCCTCTCGGATAGCAAACCTGTCTGCTCTGGTGTCCTGCAGGGGTCTATACTGGGTCCCCTCCTATTCAGCTTATTCCTGAATAGTCTCCCTCAAGCCAGACAGTGCCACATTTTACTTTATGTTGATGATGCAGTCATCTTCACACATGACTCAAATCCTGATGAACTGGAGCATCAACTTCAAAGTGATTTCACCTGTCTTGAGAAGTGGTTCATAGATCATAAGCTAATTATGAACTATAAAAAAACTAAAACCATATTGTTCTCCAGCCCCCATAACAAGCATTGTGACTACCCATTATCAATATGTAATGTTGCTGGGGCCTCCCTGGAACTGGTCCAACATTGTAAATACCTTGGGATCACTATTGATAACTTGTTGTCCTACACTGTCCACAACACGGCCAAAGCAATCAACAAACATATTGGGCTGCTTTATCATCACAGGCACAGCCTGACCCCCAAAGCTCTTAAAATACCAGTTCACAGCTCTGTGGGTTCCCTTGTTGACTACGGCCTGCTCAGCCACTGATGCTGCCCTCCAGCGCTTAAAAACTGCCTTAAACAAAGCTTGCCGGCTAACCTTAGGGGCAACTAGGCTGACTCATATTTGCGATCTGTGTACCAACATGCATTGGCTCCCTCTCAATGCCTGACTAAAATTCCAAACCTGCCTTCTGGCAAAAAAGATCATCCTTGGTACCCTCCCACCTGGGGTTTGTCAACTCCTGGTGCCTTGTATTAATCTGTGGCACACATGTAGCTCTGAGCACCAGTCCTTCATTACGCCAAAATGCCATACTTCCCAAGGTCAGCAGTCTTTTGCACACTGTGCCCTGCTCTGGTTCAACCCTCTTTAGGAAGATCTTGTGCAGCAGCCTATGTTAGGTGCTTTCAAAGTCCACCTTAAGCGTCATTTGTTAAATGTAGCCCACTGTGACTATCACCCATAGCTTTGTCTCCCCTCCTTCGACACTGATACTCCCTTGGCACCCTCCTTTGCTTCCCCCCTTCCTCGAGCCTTGTCCCCTCTTCTCACCCACTCACCTCTCACCCCTACACTGACTCCTTCCTGAGCCTTCCCCTCCACTCCCACCCTCTCACCTCTTACCCCTGCCTCTACTGCTTCCTTGAGTTTGCTCCTCCCTTCTTCCCTCCTCTCCCCTCCCCACCAGCTGCCTTCACCCCCAGTTTAATTCCCACAGTATCGCCTGCTCACTTGGCACTTGGGACTCCTTCCCTCCCCACCCTGCACTTATCATCTCTCTATTAAACCTATCACTGCAGACAACTGATTGGTACTCACCATCAGGCATCTAATACCTGTAAGTTTGTTATTTGCCTCCACTCCCCATATCCTGACTGTCTAGTTGTGCTCCATTATATAATTCTCTCTTCCAGTCCTCTGTAATGTTGTACTACTCTGTTTTGTATTGTGAACTTGACGTGGAACCTATGCAAAGAGTTCTGAACTCAAGTGGTGTAATCCGAGATTGTAATAAATAAATAAATAAAATAAAATAAATAATGATGTGCTTCTTAATCAAGGTTAATGGCTAGTGTTAAGCCTGCCAACACATGCTATTCCAAACAAGGGCTTGTAGCGATGGAACTAAGCTCTATATAGGGCAAGATTTACTGCTCACTGTCATTCCATCTTTCCTTTCTTACTAAATGATTGTACCCTTACCGGCTCACATTCTCAGTTCCCTTTATTCAGACTTCCAGACAATAGACCCAATTCAGTGGTGGTATGTTACTAGTACTACATCAGTGTCATCCAGTACAATTACCCTGGTTCTCACAGGAGCACCTGCAGATGGTAATAAATGGTGCATGTTCAAATCTTAAGACTAATGTTTGGCACGTACTGATTCAGACATATTAGGGTAACGTTAACAATGACCTTACTTGATGCAGTACCAAGACTTTGCAGTCCTTTAGGGACTCACTACTGGAGCTGTAATGTTAATTATTAAACTAGAATATTGCATAGTTCTAATGATAAACATAAAATAATACTAAAATATATATTTCAGCATATCCTTTCCTTAATAATCAGGGATGGATTCCTACTCATTACCAAATGGATACCTCAAGTTTGGAATAATGAAGAAAGCTACTACTATCTCTTCTGCATTTCAAACATTCAACTGTTTGCAAAACTTAAATAATAAAATGTCTTCCTAATATTTCAATATTAAGGGTGACCATCAAAGAAAACAAAAAACAGTTGTTCATTATTTATCCCCAAAATACATATTTATTTAATTTTAAATACTGACTTCTACATCTTAAATGCTATTATGCATTACATTATTATGTGTTTTACACAAGTGATGAAACTACAGCTACAAAAAGGCATGACAGTGCACTCTGCTTCATCACCAGCAGGTGACTGCATAGTACATCACTACCACCAAACATACAACTTTTTGTGGTGGTAGTGATGCCATCAGCTGCTCACTACTGGTAGACAATCTGTATGCAGTTTTGTGGATTATTATATCCATACGTTCATTATATTTGTAAAATAAATACACAATAATATCTGCAATCTAGAAAACAATAATGCAGAATAATGATGGGATGATGAGGTAACTTGAGTAAATATTGCAAACAGTAAAACATTTTTCAGTTTTTTATTGCTGCTCATCTTTAAGGCATCACCAGTGATTGGATACTGAGTTGCTCACAGCTCAACTGGAATATACGACACATCCGGCACCAGTAGTAAATTGCTTAGAAAGCTGATACTATAGATGATATCCACTAACCGACCATAATGAACAGGATGGTAATCTTCTGAGTTCCTTGTGTAACTGTAACAATTTGCTATGTATACCTGTCACTATACTGTATACAGTATTTATTTTATTCAGTTCATTCCACATGAGTATTCGTTAGAATGTATCAGCTAAAGGGATAAAGCTAACTTGCCGGGGGGGGGGGCAAGTTTCTTGTCAGAGCAGACCCACTGGCTCTGATGGCAGTTTACTATCTGTGCTGTCCATTTTCATGACAGGACTCCTGGGCAGTATATGGCAGAGCTTAGAAAGTGTCTTTTCACCTCAGAATGCTGTTTGCTAAACCAGGCATTTCTGTTGGGCTCAGGTCTTGGGACAAAAAACAGATGTATTCGTCCAAAAGTCCAGATCAAAACCAGTTTTCCAACCCAGTTCAAAACACAAAGAATGATGACTCTATGATGTTAGAGTGACACACTGGATGATGTGTCATGGGGGGAGGGAGGGCAACTGGAAAGTATTTAGGTATGGCAGAGACTGAAACAGACAGTCAGGTTTGGGTCTATGAACAAACTACCATCTAAGGGTTTAAGTCTGCCCTGATTCACCAAAGTGTCTTGTGGAGTAAGATGTTCTACCTTGCTAAAGAAAGAGATAAAGAGATAGTTTCTTTCTGTGTTTAACCTACTGTGCAAAACAATTTTCTTTTCATTTCTGTAGAATTACTGTTCCCCATAGCCTTGCTGTAATATCCTGTGTTATCCATATAACTATCTGGAAATATTAACATTTGTATTTTTATATACTTCATGTTTCTGTAACTGAGTCGTTTGAGGTACAGCTAATGGATTTATAATTAACAAAACTGCATTTGTGCCTCTGAGGAGGAGGCTGCTGTTACCATATTCTGTTTCTAAACTAAAGAGTTCTCGGCTGTGACATAGAGGGGTTGGTCAGTTGCCCTCGAGCAAGGAGCACTGTACTGTTTTAGAAAGCTGATAACACCGACAGGCTGAGTCTGAGAAAGACCAGTTTGCCACACTGCTGTACATTATTTGTGAGAGGGAAGTTTAAGGAGATTATGGCTTCACACAAAATATAAGGAAGATTGTGATCAGCTATTCACTATTACCCAGTAAGTGTTGTTACAGTATGTATGTATAATGTATTTTTGTAACTAAAAAAGTCAGGTGGTCGGTGCTACTTACTCTGCTGCCACTTTGAGAGGGCAGAAACAAATCCTTAGCTGCCCCCATCCCCCAATGCACATGTGTATATAATGCATATACTAGGTATTCCTATCTTAATGTGCATATGAAACTTTATACAGCTAGGACAACAGACCTGACTTTACCAGTTTCTTACAGGCCAGGATGATACATAGATATGTAGAAGGTTGCTATTTTTATTTTAAAACACATAGTTTTTCAGTTTACCCATTTTATAAATGTGATAAGATGTTCCAGGTTGTGGATTAGCTAGGTAACTACCCTTCCAAGGGCTGCAAAGCTCTCCACCTGGGGTGTTGAGCCTCATTAAGCCCCTGGATGGGTTTTCTCAGTCTACCCACACCCTGCCATGTGTTACTGCTATGCATATACACATGGATACAACCTATTTAATCCAGTCAAACCCTAGGAATTCTTCTCCAGAACTGAAGGTTTATCCTTATCTCCCAACTCTGGCAGTAGCCATTGCTCCTGTGGGGTAATGGGAAGACTGGGTGGACCTTTGGATCTTTTTTTTGCTGACACTAACTATGTTTCTATGGGTTGGTGTCAATCCCAGGTCATTCATTTGCCTTTCATAAGTCATACTAACATACTAATTGCCAGCATATTAGGCCTTACGGTCTATCGAGTCTGCTCGAACCTCAGATCCCTAGTTGGGTGCCGAGGACCTCCCCCCCTTTGTGTTCCAGAAACCCCTATCATCCATCCCCCCCCCGGGCCAGGCCATCATCTAATACATCCACTTTCTGTGTCTGTCCCACCCTCTCTTGAAGCCCTCCACTGTGGATCTCTGAACCAGCTCACCAGGCAGTGCATTCCAAGGGTCCACCATCCTCTCAGTGAAAAACCTTCTCCTCTTCCCCCCTCACCCTTCCACCTTCCAACTTCAAGCCATGCCCTCTGGTGATACCTCTCTGCTTTAGTTTAAAGATCCCCTCCATGTTTACCCTATTTATTCCCTTGAGGTACTTGAAGACCTCAGTCATGTCCCCCTGTCTCTCCTCTCCTCCAATGAAAACAGGCAGAGCTCCTCAAGTCTAGCCTCATACATCAAATTCCCTAGTCCTCGTATCATCTTAGTCGCCGTCCTCTGTACCCTGTCCAGGAGCTGTATGTCCCTCTTCAAGTGTGGTCTCCAGTACTGTACACAGTACTCAAGGTGTGGTCTACCCAGTCCATTGTACAGTGGCAGAATCACTTCCTTGCTCCTAGAGGTGATCCCCCTTACGATTCATCCCAACATCCTGTTTGCCTTGCTAGCTACTCTCCTGCACTGCTCAGACTTATTCATACATGCATCCACCATGACCCCTAGGTCTTTTTCCCCTATTGAGGCCTCCAGCGCCTCCCCTCCGAGGGTGCACCTGTGTTTAGGCTTTCCCCGCCCAAGATGTAACACCTTGCACTTGGTGATATTGAAATTTAATTTCCATGTGTGAGCCCAGCTTTCCTGGGTGTCTAGTCCCCTTGGAAGGCCAACCTCCCCTCTTCTCCCTCAACTACTGCTCCCATCTTGGAGTCATCAGCGAAGAGACTCATTTCACACCCTATATCCTCCCAGATGTCCGATATGTATGCATTAAACAGGATCGGACCCAGGACCAAGCCCTGCGGTACCCCACTACTGACCTCTCTAGGGTTCGAGAGCTCCCCACCGACCACTACTCTCTGGGTGCGTCCAGCTAGCCAGTTTTCAATCCATCTGACCATCAAAGAGCCTACTCCCAACCCCATCAGTTTCTCCACCAGACCATTGTGGGGACAGAGCAAATGCCTTGCTGAAGTCCAAGAATAATATATCCACAGGCTTTCCCTGTCCGGTTCTGATGTTACCCATTCGTAGAACTCCACAAGATTGGTTTGACATGATCTACCTGGCACAAACCTATGTTGCTGACTATCCAGACCTCCCACCTCCTCCAAGTACGCCGCCAATCGTTCCTTTAGTATACTCTCCATTAATTTTCCCACCACTGAGGTCAAACTGATGGGTCTATAGTTACCTGGCACTTCCCTTGACCCCCCTTTATGGATTGGCACTACATGTGCCTCTCGCCAATCCCTAGGTACCCTCCCTGTCTTACGCGACCTGTTGAGCTCCACCAGAGGTGCAGCCAGTATGTCCACCAATTGCCAATTCCCGTAGTACTCTCGGATGAATGCCACCTGGCCCAGGAGATTTGTCTTTCTTTAGGGCCTTGAGGGCTAACCACACCCTTTCGGTGGAGATAGCATCATCTGTCCCCTCCACCTTACTGGCCTTTTTATCCTATCCTGATGTGACATCCCTGGGGTATCGCTCCCTCCCTCTTGCTCCATTTCTGTTGCTCCCCTGAGCCCACTCACTGTTGCTTCTATCCCCATCATGCCTTGCTTTGTAGATAGTCATCTAGTTTTACTCACAACAACATTAATAATGCAACTCATTTACTATACAGGTGCTGTTCTTCTAGGAAGAGACAGGTGCCTTGAGCTCAACAGTATGGGTCACAAGGGTCCCAGTAGAGCTAAAGACCTTTGCATTAGGAATAACAGCCACACAGTGGAAACTAGCAGCTGACCGCTAACACGTAGTTTCATTATTAGTGCTTAGCTGTCTGATGGTGATCTGTGCACATGCTCTGTACTTTCAGAGCTGAGGTCATACATGCCATTACAATCAATTTGTTTTGGCATGCACAAACTCCTAGATTTTTGTAATGACCTGGGAGCACTGGGGAGGGGAAGGGAATTGCTCAGGATACCACAGTATGCTTCCAAAACATCAAAGAATAATGTTATTGTTAGATTCCTTTTATTGTTGTACATGGCCCCTTCTATTTCAATAGTTATGGGCATTCAGCCTGATTATCAATATGATGTTCTGATATTTAATGAAGGTGTTGTCAGTATCATCACACTATAATGTGATCTCAGAAGGCATTTCCATGTTAAACAATTACATTTGGCCACTTATAACTTGAGCATCTATAGATGCAATGACCTGAAAATTGGCAGGCACCCCCTTTGGGGTAGGAGCTTGAGCATTATCAAGTGTTGTGAGATATGGATAAGTAATGTGTGTGCTACATAGTTACACAAATCTGAAAAACAAAATGAAAATAAGTTTTTTTTTTTGCTCATCAGTACCTAACAAATGGCTGGGATTTTAAACCTGAAATGTTAACTAGATTCTGCCCCAAGGGAAGTCATTTTGGAGACAAAAAGTAAAGTTGGAAATCAAATGAAAAAAAAGTTCATGCATATAGAGAATGGAGAAACATGTATTTTTCCGATAAATACACTTTGCTCATGACTCCTAAAACCACTGCCATAAGTCTAAAACTATTTTTACGGATAGAAACCTGGAAGTAAAACATTCATTCACAGATTTATGAAAACAAGTTTTGCTTCCTGCTTTCCTCTGCAAAAGTGGTTTAAAAAAATACCACCTGGCTGAAACCAGCACCAGCAGCCCAGCTGTAGTGTTTGGGGTTTAAATTAATAATAAACAACAGAATCCTCTTCCCACCCATGCCCTAGGGTGGCACTAGGATCCCAAGCCTGGTGCTGCCAACACTATCCCTCTCCTTTACCTGGCCTCAGATACTCATGAAACAAGAGCTGCTTCACAGCTTATGCCTGAAAAAGGTTGGTGCAAGCAACATTCTTGCCAATCTTGGATTACAGAGATCATATATACAGGGGGAGCTCCTCTTGTGTTACTGCATATCTGATGGCTCTTAACTTTATAAGTGGCCTAAACCCTAAAACCCATAATTACACCCTTTATTCTACCCTTGGCTAGCTCTCTCTGAGAACAAAACATTTAAAACATCTGTGTGGCACTACAAAACCTTGCTAAATGATTTTCCATCATATGTCACATAATTCTTGCAAAGAACTAAATACTCTTATAGCCTGAGGAATCACTCTGTAATCTATGCAGACACACCAAAATACCACACCTCTTATAGTAAATCCATATAAAGTCATTTTGCCCTTAAACTCTGGAGTAAATTGCAGCATGCATTTAGACTAAGAACATCTAGTTCATAGCAATGACGTTAAATTAATGATTAAAAACCAGTGCACAGCACGTTTCAGCTGCTGTTAAATGCTCATCATAGTCCTAGAGTGCCACATCCTCCACAAGCACATTTACTCCTCTCTGTTGTTATGTGTCATGTAATTGCCCAGCATGTTTATTGTTGATCTGGATCTGCCCACTGGTTCTGCTGCACTTGGCTTGTCTGTAACTGCCTTAATATATTTTTCAGATTTGCTGTGTAAGTAGTTGTCTCATCACTGCTGCCTTTGAATTGCTGTGTGTCTATCTTGATATTTTCTTCAAATCGGACATGCAGCTAGATATACTACCTCTATTTTAAATTTGTATTTATTTATTTGAAAATATTTCACAAGGAAAGCAACTCAAGCTGTGATCAGCTCGATTCCAGAATTATCAGATAATTACATTTTTTGTATTGTTTGTGTGTCCTGTCCAGGACCTCCTTGTAAAGGAGCATTGCTCAGTGGAGTGTTTTCCTGGTAAAAAAACAAAAAAAATACAAAAAAATAAAACAACTCACTGAAGTCTGATAGTACCGCCCCTCTCACTTGGACCCAGATAAACATTCGCTGGTGTCCAGTGGTACCCCCCCCACCTCATCCTTCCCTGAAACAACATTTGCCACTTTCCTGTGGTATCTTCTTTCTCACCTGACTCCAGAAATCATTCCCTAGTGTCTAGTGTTACCTCTCACCCTACCCCAGACAATCATTCCCTGGTATCTACAGTAGTAGCAACCACTCCTGCACCCAGTACCAGATAATCATTCCCTGGTGTCCAGTGGTACAACAGCAATATTTTTAGCATTTTCCATCAAAGCAGAATAGATTTTGATGTTTGCAAGTGACAGACCCTTATTTGTTGCCTCACGAATGCAATGCAATTGCTCCCCAGTAAGGTCCAGTTGGAATTCTGGGTCTTGCACATGATTCTCGGTCTCCATGAAAGTTACACAATATGCTGCCTCCTGCTAACTGAACTAACCTTACAATGATTTTTTAACACATCTAAATCTTTGCTGATGTGCTTTATACAAATGTGTCCGATTAGAGTTAATTTGTGTAAGTTTTCATGCTTTTTACTATAATTTCCATTATTTCTGTCATTTTCATCATGGCAATGGCCCAATATTCTCCAAAATTCTCCATTTCAAAAGTGTAGTGCTAATCCTGGCAACTGGCACCGGAATCTAAATCATAGCCTCCTCACTCATTCCTAGTTTTGGTGCTACCATACTGATAGGGTGCCTTGTGTTTCTCTTTTTCAAGATAGCTGGATCTTTTTCAGAACACAGAATGAATTTCTAGGTTTTAGACATTTTCAGCTTTTCACTTCAATTGAACAGGGCCAAAATCAGATCAAATTTAAGGGATTGCTGGTGTCCCTTTAACAGCCCTATTTAGGAACACCTATAAAACGTTTACAAGTGTATATCCCTATTATTATTACACTAGGAGGAAGAGTGAATAAATCACACAAGACGATATTCTGGATAGGGCCATACATGAGGTTGCTTTCTTTAGATTATGCCTAAGTTTCCAAGATTCTGCATAGCATAAGGTTTGTGTACAGTGAGCACTCTCAGGCTGAAGGCAATGGGGACAGCTGAATCAGGACAAACTGACAGAGCTGTGAGTTCGTGCATGTCTGGCATGCAGTTACTAAGCTAGGTCATGACTAGCATGCTAAATAGATTGGCCCAGATATTCAAAAGGGTTGCGCCATGCGCAACAGGGTTGCGCATGCGCAAGTCCAAAAATTCGCCATTCTGCGATATTCAGCAGGAGGCAGTTACGCCACTGACAACAGGTTGCGCAACAGCGCAATGCAAATGAATGCATGCTCAACAGGAGGGGGAGGAACCATGCATAAACTGCGCAACCCGATATTCAGTCAGGTTGTGCAGAGTTGTGCATGTGCAACCCCCAACCTGCGCCTGCACAACCTTGAGCAAAAAAGGATCAAGTTGAGGCCACCCACAGGTGAGCTGCTGTATTGCAGGGCGCAACACAGCAGCTGCCACCCTGGCTGGCCCCAACTCGGTCCTGTGCCCCCACCAGCCGATCGCGGGCAGAGCGTAAAACAACCCCCGCCCACATCTCCGAAGCCTGATCGCGGGCATACAGTAACATGACCCCGCCCACATCTCGAAGCCCGATCGCGGGCATACAGTAGCATGACCCCTGCCCACATCTCGAAGCCGATCGGGCATACATGATACCCCCACATCTCCCAAAGCCCCGATCGCGGGCAGAATGTAAAAGCCCCAACCGAATATCTCCTGGTGGTCCAGTGGACACGTAATGCCCGATCGGCGGGCAGATAGTTACAACCCCAAACATCTCCTGGTCTAGTGTCCCCCACCCACCCGAGCCTCCACCCCGCTCCCCGGCGGCCGGCGGGCGGCAACATACTGTATGCCCGCGATCGGGCTTCCGGAGATGTGTGTGTGTGGGGGGGAATGTATACACTGATACTGCCCGCGATCGGGCTGCAGGGTGCGTCGGTCCCCGACGGCTGCTGCCTGGAAGGGCGGCCAGACGCAAGTCCTCGGGGATCGGCGCACCTACATGCTAATGGCATGCAAATGGGGCCATAAATAGATGCAAATGGCCCGCCCACGCCTTGCATAAATTATGACCCCATTTGCATGTCACTTTTTGAATATCGGAAATTTGCGCATGGCGTAATGGTACTTGCGCCACGGCAAGTTTAATGCTCAACTCTGGCAACTTGCGGTGGCGCAAGTTCCACTGCGCCATGTGCAGTGGCTGTGGCTGGGGGGTGATATTCAAAGGAGTTGCTCAATAGCGCAACTCCTTTGAATATCGCCCCGGCCACACCCCTGCGCAACTATTTTGAGCAGCGCAGGGGCTTGCGCCTCAGAATGGCGCAGTTTGAATATCTGGGCCATTCTGTCATTATGCCAAGTTGTCACAGACCTCTCATGTAGGAAGATGAACCTACGTTATCTACATTTATGTGCATGCACTGTAGAAAACAATATGTACCAATGTGAGGAGTCTTATCATCCTAAGGGCTTTATAGCATAGCAATTCCAGACATGCATACCATCTACAAGTTAGCCAGTTATTTAAGTGCTGCACATTAATCCCTTTATAGGCTAATATGAGGCAGTATAGCACAGTGGTTTAAGGCTCTGAGCTGCAAATCTGGAGACCTCGGTTTGAATCCCACAGCCCCCACTTGCATAATGTGTGACACTGAGCAAGTCACTTAACTTCCCTGTGCTCCCAGGTTGCACCTGTAAAAAAGCTTTCAGCTTAGTGTGTCTCACCTGGTTAAACAATTGGGGAAAAAAATTGTCTATGCACACTCGTAAGTTCGTGAATTTGTAATATTTGCACTCCAGATTTTTAACATTGCAATTTTCCCACATCTCCTTATGGCCAGGACAGCTGTCACATCCTGGCTGAAATGTGTTTTCGCACTTCCGGCGTACGATCGCGCAGTTGCTGTGAGAAATCATGTTTGATACAGAGTAAGAAAATCACAGTGACACTGTTCATGAGCAGATATCCTAAAATGCCTATGTTGAAAATTCAGTGTAAAAATTCAAAAAAATGACTGTTTTACAAGCGTGTGTTGTGCAGTTTCCATGCACACTCGCAACTTCACGAATTTGTCTTATTTTCACTCCAGATTTTCAACATCTGCATTCCCCCCACCTCCTTATGAACTGTACAGCTGTCATTTTGCACATCCTGGCCAAAATGTGTTTTCACACTTCCAGCGCAGAATAGCGCAGTCACTGTGGGAAATCACTGTTTGGTACACAGTAAGAAAATCATAGTGACAGTGTTCATGACCAGAGGTGACAAAATGTCTATGTTAAAAATTTGGTGAAATAATTTCACTGAATGACTGTTACAAGCGTTGGTTGCACAGTTACCACACAGGCTCATACCCTTGAGCACCCAGGGTGTTAGGGTTCCTAAGACAGACACTTAAAAAGCATGAGGGTGAAATGTTGAGCAGATGCAAGAGGAGTTGCAGAGAGGTACTCTGTTGGGATATGGATGCTAAAGGGACATGGATACAACTGGGGTGGGCTGCATAAATGCCAAACACTATTGCAAATACCTGCAAGTGAACGTTCGGCATTGACAAATGCTTGTGTACCAAGGCAGAATTTGGAGATGAAAGTAATGCGATGAGCAAGGCATCTGGCATCAAGGGAGGGAAAGGAGAGAGAGGAGTAAAGGGTGCGGTGGTGGGTTTAGAGGGCAAGCCAGGGCAAACAGCAGAAGGAGTGAAACAATGGGTCCAATCTGGCTTGGGTGGATTTGGGGGCAGTATTGTAAACAATGTCACCATAGTCGAAGATAGGGAGAATCATCTTCGAGATGATGGTTCTGCAGGCAGGAAGCAGGATACTCACTTTATTCCTGTAAAGTGCACCCAGTTTGGGGTGACACTTATGATACATGGCATTCACATGAACAAAGAAAATGAGGTGATGATCCAGCCAGACCCTGAGGTATTTAAAGGAGGAAACATCCTCAATTGCAACACCATCATTGGTATGGAAGTAGGGGAGGGGGTGAGCCTAGTTAGCTCTGCCTTGTACCTGAAGTTAAGGAGACCATTTTCTTGGCACTGAGGGATAGCTGATTAGCTCAAAACCAGTGATGAATATTAGTGAAGTCCAGTTAGAGCCAGGCTATGAGGTCAGAGGCAGAGAATCCAGAGGCATAGAGGACCATGTCATCTGCATACTGTGAATGGATGTACAGGGACAGGCAGAAGGAAGGTTGATCAGGAATATGGAGAATAGAATGGGGCCAAGGATGGATCTGCTAGAGCAGATAGAGAGATGAGGGGATAAGTTGACACTAATAGAAGTTGAGACCAGCCCTCAAGTTATGAATAGAACCACACTCAACTGGGTAAGCAGAGAACCTGCTGCCTTTAGCTCATCCAGAAGGATAATGTGAGCAGCGGTGTCAATGGCTTTGACCAGATTGACAAAAATGTCTAAGGCAACCAAACTCTGATCCATACCAAATAGGATGGAGTCAGTGAGACACAAGAGCAAGGTAGAGATGGTGTGGGACCTCCTAAAACCAGACTGGTAGGGGTGAAGAAAGAGGAGAGGTGGGAGAGAAAAAGGTGTTCATGGTGTTTAGCCAGAGTAGGGAGGAGGGAGCTAAGGAGGTTGTTATCAGGGAAGGATGCGCCACCCCCTTTAGGAAGGGGAATGATTGTAGTCTGCTTCCGTGTGTTAGGGACTGAGGTTAGAGTGAAGGAGAGGTTTAGAAGGTAGGTAACAGAGAGCAAATGACAGGAGCTGAGAGGGACAGGAGTTTGGGGTAGGGACCATCAGGGCTTACTCCTTTGTTAGGGTTTAGAGCCAAGATGGCTTTGAGGGAAGCAGAGGGTGTGATGGGGAGAAAGAAGGGGAGAATGCAGGATGGAAGGGGGTTAATGCAGCAGAGGAAGGGGAGAGGGGTGGAGGAGGAAGAGGGGGAGGAAAGGAGGGAAGGGCACGGGAAGTAAAGAGGGAGTTGAAAGATGAGGTGACAATGGTAGGGTTGGAAACAGATGTCACCCACCTTAAGAATGGGGATGGGGGTGGGTAGGAGGGGAGAAGAGGGCATGAATGACCTTCCAGAACTTAGAGGTGTGGTTAAGGTTGTACTGGAGTGTGGATGCAAAGAAATTAGCCTTTGCAAGTCTGTTAGCTCTGGTACAGGTGTTGCGAAGAGCCCTATAACTAACCAGTGGACTTGTAAGTCTACCAGGCAAGGTCACATGTTCGATGACAGACCAGCAACTCATCTGAGATTCAGGGTAGGTGAGAATCTCAGAGCCTAGTTTTTCTCAGGGGACATGAAGATCCCAGACAGACAAGAACTTGGAGTTAAAGAGTTCGAGGACCGTGTTGATGTTGCTAGTAAATGAAATAACGGACCAATTACTAGCCTCAAGGTCAGCATGAAGGGAGGACAGGTCCAGAGATCAGAAGAATCAAGTCTTTATGAATTTGGGGAGAGTTTTGGGATGATATACTGTATCTTGCATACACAGTCGACCATATAGTGGTCATTGAGGAGGATACCAGCATGCACTATACAGTGGGAGTGCGAGGAGAGGATTCGGTCCAGGAGGGAGTGGTTGAGGGATTTATGATTGAGCCAAGTGGGATCAGAGATTAGTTGTGAGAGTTAGAAGACTTTATGTTTTGGCATCATTTGTGAAAAAAGGGGGAGAGCCAGTTGAGATTGATGTCACCTAGGACAAGCAACTCACCAGAAGAGGCATAAGAGGATATAGTGGTGAGAAGTTCATTGACTGATGAAAGAGATATGCCAGGACAACAATACTCTCCAGCGATGAATATGGGTACTGAAAAGGGGAGAGAAAGTTTGAGGAGGAGCATCTCATAGGCAGAAGGGGAGTAGGCAGACAGCACAGGTTCCTACTGGATACAACAGGAAAGATAGACAGCAAAACCATCACCCCTCTTTGCACGATGCTCTCTGGTGATGAAGAAACCTGGGAAAGTAATGGTAGTATCTGGAAGCTTGGCAGATAGCCAAGACTCTGAGATCTCTAGCACATTATGTTTAAGGGTAACCATGATTGGTTGTAATAGGTCAGTTTTGGGGTGGACACTGTGGAAGATGACATGAACCACTCTCAACCCTTTGGGTAGGAGAGAGGGAGATGGCAGGGCTGGGCCAGAATTAAGCTCAGTGTCATCTGCAACAAGGAGACAAGGAGCTTGAGGGAACCTATGAGACACCAGTGAGGAGGGGTGGGGGAGAGGGGTGATGGAAGGACGGGGATAGAGGCCCCCCAAGTATTTCATGGTCAATCCAAAGAGAAGAAAAGAGGCTGTACCCAGGAAGCCAAGGGGAGTGGGAGTGGGAGGAGAGACAAGAGGAAGGGAGAGTGGCATACCAGTGAGCGACATGAACACCCACACCAGAAGAGGTAAGGAGCAAGCTATCAGAGGACAAGGACACCCACAGAGGTTAGCTGCCACTTAGCAGGTATGATTCTCTGGGTCTGCCCTGTCCTCAACTCCAGTACTCCATTTTTCTGCTGTTCCTGCATAAGTTGCTATTAGCAGCCACCCTTGAGCAATAACCTTGTCCTGACAACAGGGTGAACTAGCACTCCCAAAACTCACCCTCCCCACAGGCTTTTGGTGTGTTTATTTCTCTTACAGGTTGGTAGGAGCTGCTTTATTTTAAAGGTTTGATTTACTGCTACTTTAGCTAGCTTTACATTTTTTTCTTTTAGGTGATAACCTGTTGTATGTGTTTCTGTCCGTACTTCCTGCTCCTATAAACAAATGAGTGATGTCATAGGAGCGTGGCATTGATACTCTTCTCTGTCTTTTTAGGTTAGGGAAGCAGACAACAGCTTTGGCTCTGGGATGTGAGGGATTGTTTCTGGAAGTCCAGGGCAGCTTCCACCCACCCTGCCCCTCAACCCACTCACCCCTGGGTTCTCACTTCCTTTATAGGCAATTCCTTATGACATCACTGCACTAGGGACTGCAACTTAAAAAAATATTCTTATTCACCTCTTTTTGCCTTTTCATCTGCTCACCACTAGGTATATAGCACATCTTATACCTTTCATCCACAATGATAAACTTTGTCAACTGCAATGCCTATGGAACCCTCTCTACCAGGGCTTTTTCCCATCGGTTGGGACATTGCCCTACATGTACAGCCATCAATGACCTACGATCCAATCTAATGGCTGCATGCACTGAAATCTATTACCTTAGATCGCAACTATAACACACCACACAGCGATCTAATACTATGCTTCCTAAACACACTCACATTGCACATGGGTCCCTACCCAAAAGGACTAACAGACCAGGGCAGTGGCAGTTAGTCACAAAACACAAAGGATCCAAAGAAGCCACACCTAGCTCATTGAGTAACACAATTCAAACAACAAACAGATTTGCCCACTAGCATCCATGTCATTAAATGAAACTAGCATCAATTTGGGGAGTGACACTTCACAATCTGGAAGTGCACCCCCCTCCCCAACAATCACAAAGCATAAACAGCCATACTTATATTACGTGACTCAATGATACGAGGAGTGGAGTCACACATCCAGCATCAGGATCACGCTACAGTTATGGTCAGGTGCCTCCCTGGGACGTTGGCATGGAGGACACGAACTGTATAGAAAAAACTTCTATGCATGGCACCACAGAACACACATGTTCTCATCCACATGGGAACAAATGACCTGGCCTTCGATCTGTAGAACAGACAAAGTTAAACCTATTCAACCTAGGTGATAAACTATCTTCCATTTCATCTGGCTTCTCATTCTCTGAGATCCTGCCTGTGTGGGGAAAAAGGGGGCAGCAGGCAGAAAATCAGAGAAAGGGACATTACCAAACTAAACAGCTGGCTAAAACAGTGGTGCCAGGAGAAAGGATATCACTTCATTGGCAATTGGCAGAACTTCTGGGGCAGGGAGTTCTTCAAATTTAATGGGCTACACCTTACAAGACAAAGAACTATGGCACTAGGCCAGAAGTTTGATGTTCATGTTAGTCAGTTAAATTAGAGGGTGGGGAGGAGGCACAGGCACCCAGCACATCACACGGATCACCATCTGCCCCTCCCCATCAGTTCCTTACAGCAATGCATCAGATGAACAATATAAGCATACTGTCATTAGCAACAATAATCATATTTCTGTCCACTAGGTTCCTACACCCGAAAAGTATCACATTTCTGTCCAGCAGGTCCCTACACCAGCATCAACTCCTGATAAGCACTTTGGTGAAAGAGCATGCCAGCACTCAGACATTTACATCAGGGAACATATTTTCATCTGACAGCATCACAAGCCGCAAAGCCTTACTGAACCAAAAAAGTGCAAAGCCCCTTGGGGACAACCACAACAAAAACCAAGAAGTCATCCAGGTGGATCAATTGTTCAAGAGCGGAAAGCAATGTGTGTCATTGCCCATAGCCTTTCAAACAAAGTCCCTGAACTCTCAGCTATTATGGCAGAGGCACAACTAGACTGGGTAGCAGTCACAGAAATGTGGTTCTCTGAAAATCACACCTGGGATGTTAGCAAACCTGGCTACTCACTTTTATGAAAGGACTGGAAAACAAAGAGGGGAGGTGGAGCTGTGTTATATGTCAAGGAAGGAATTAAGGCTACAGAAATTCAGGAGGAACATAGCAAAGCAGAAGCTCTATGGGTCACTCTGGGAGCAGGGCTCCTATCTGCCTGGGTGTTGAATACAGACCCCAGCCCAGGACATTGGTGCGGACAAGGAGCTCCTTGAGACCATTCACACAATGGGTGGCAAAGGGGAGCTACTTCTAGTTGGGGACTTCAATTTACCAGATATAGATTGGTCCACGTACACAGCTTCCAAAGAAAAGAGCAGAGAATTTCTTATCACTCTAAAGTAAGCAGGGATGAATCAACTAGTGGAATCACCCACCAGGAATAAAGCAACACTGGATCTGGTTCTCACTAACAGTCCCAGAATATCCAAATCCATGTCGGCATCAATCTGGGAACCAGTGATCACAGGTCTGTCTGGCTACAAATTAATAATATGGAGGTTTCAGATCACACCAGAAAAAAAGTGACTGACTTCAAAAAAGCAGATTTCCATAAAATGAGATCCAGTATTAAAGCATTGTTAGGAAACAGCACCACAAGGGATGCAAAAGCTCGCTGGAAGTCCATAAAAGACTCATTGAACACAGTAACTACGGATTGTACACGGCTAATAGCCAAATCAAAAAGGAAGAGGAATCCTTTCTGGTTTTCTAGAGAGTTAGCACTAAAGATTAGGGAAAATAAAAAAAGTCATTAGGCGGTTCAAGGATACACAGAGGGAAGTTGATAGGAGCTCTACAGGGAAAAGCGTAAGGAGGCTGGAAAAGCTAACAGATTGGCAAAAGCTCAAATGGAGGAAAGAATAGCACTTGGAGTCAAGGAAGGGGACAAAACCTTTTTCAGATATATCAGTGAAAAAAAGAAGAGCAAAGGATGGATAGTCAGAACAGAAACAAGCAAGGTCAGCTAGTGGAAAAAGACGAAGACAAAGCTGCAGCACTCAATGCATTATTTTGTTCAGTCTTCACAAATGAGTTAAATGGCAGTGGGCCAACACTAAACGTAACAGAGCACCCTACAGAGGGTGCAAAAACAAGTTCCTTTACAAGGGGATGCTGAAAGAACTTGAGAAACCGAAGACAGACAAAGCTATGGGACCGGATGGAATTCACCCAAGAATACTGAGAGAGCTTCAAGAGGAATTAGCCACACCATTAGCAGAATTATATAATGAATCTCTAGAAAGTGGTAGGGTGCCACAAGATTGGAAGAGGGCAACAGTGATACCCTTGCACAAGAGTGGCAGCAGGGAGGAGGCAGGTAGCTAGTGCCTGGTCATTTTGACCACTGTAGTGGGCAAAATCATGGAGACACTCCTTAAAGAGCAGATGGTAAATGTCCTAAAGAGGATAGGAAAACCTGACCCCAAACAACATAGATTCACAGCAGGCAGATCATGCCAGACTAACCTGATTGAGTTCTTCGACTGGGTGACCAGGACAGTGGATAAGGGTGGGGCAGTGGACGTGGTATACCTGGACTTCAGCAAAGCCTTGGACACCATCGCACACGGGAGGCTAATCTAAAAACTTGAACACATAGGTGTCGGTCATAAGGTAATAAGCTGGATTGCACACTGGCAGCAAGATAGGACTCAGGAGGTCACTGTATATGGCGCCATGTCCAAAGAGGGTTATGTGACCAGTGAAGTGCCTCAGAAGTTGGTGCTGGGTCCAGTCCTCTTCTTTTTTTTTTAGCTGTTTAATTATTATAGCTGGCTTGCTCCTGGAGGGAGCCCCCAGCCCCGTCCCCCGACAGCCACCATCCTGCACTGACCCAGCCCCAGGGCTTACCCCCCCGATGGGGCTGGCAGGGTTTCCCAACCCCCAGCGGAGACCGGATTCAAGGGGGCAGTGCCGTGGCTGGTCAGGAGCGGAGCCTGTGAGGTGCCCTCCACCATTCTGTAGCAGCAATTGGTTTTCTGGTGTTTTTTTCCCTGGAGTCGAGGCGTGCAATGATACCTGTGAAGTGGAGCGCACATGCATCTGCACACGCTCCCTCCAAACATCTGCCCCATTTCCTCCTCTGTCTACAGCTTGGCAGCCATGTCCCCCAGCCTTCACTAGGGAGCAGCCAAGCGCCAACAACTGAGAACCCCCCTCCCCAGAGAAATAGAGCAGTCCATCGGATGCTCAATCTTTCTCCACCTCTGCCGACACCCGGTGGTCCATGCTCGTTCCCGAACATGGGTCGCCAGCATAGTGTGAGGTAAGGTGTCCAGTGCCTAAGCCCTCAGTGCCACTGGGCCTGCTGGGTTCCAGTCCTTTTCAACATATTCATCAGTGACATTGCTGATGGTCTAGAGGGTAAAGTCTGCCTGTTCGCAGATGATACAAAACTCTGTAACAGCGTGGATTCTGTAAGGGGAGCCTCTAGTATGATAGAAAATCTTAAAAGTCTTGAACAGTGGTCAAAAGACTGGCAACTTAGATTCAATGCTAAAAAATGCAAAGTGATGCATCTGGGTAAACAGAACCCAAGAATATATTATATCCTAGATGGGCATACACTAGAGGTGACCAAGACTGAAAGGGACTTGGGCGTAATCATATTAGATGAACTTAAAGAAAGGAAGCAATGTGAAAAAGTAGCATGAAAGGCAAGCAGTATCCTTGGATGCACAGGTAGGGGGATTATGAGCAGGAAACAAGAAGTAATCATCAAACTCTACAGATCATTGGTGAGACCACACCTGGAATATTGTGTCCAGTTCTGGAGGCCCCACCTAAAGAAGGACAAGGAACGCTTGGAGACTATTCAAAGAAGGGCCACTGAGATGGTGCAGGCCCTCCATCACAAGCCATATGAATCTAGTCTCAAGGATTTGAACTTGTACTCCCTGGAACAGAGAAGTGGGGGGGGGGCATGATAGAACTATTCAGATTCATCAAAGGTATAAACACAGTTTAGGCAGACAACCTCTTCCAGGCCAACAAAGAGGCATGTACTAGAGGGCACAACCTACGCATGAGAGGGGGAAGGCTAAGAAATAGTGTCAGGAAGTACTTTTTCATGGAGACGGTGACAGACCCATGGAATAGCCTTCCACCAGAGGTGGTTGCAGAAAAGACGGTGAATTAATGTAAACATGCATGGGACTGGCACTACAGTAAAAGCAAAACAAGCAACCTATAGGGGAGGGGGTAGGATTCACGGGCAGACTAGATGGATCACAAGGTCCCCATCTGCCATCATCTTCTTATGTTCTTATGAGTGGGGGAAGGGGTGGGAGGAAGAGAGAGAGAGAAGGGGGCAAGGGTAAGAAGAAGGGGAAACAGAGATAGGTAGGAGGGGGAGAAGAGCAAGTGTTACAAGCAGCATAATGGAGAGTAAGAGAAGCAGTTGTCCTAATTGAATTAGTACAGATGAGGGGATACTGCAACTACCAGCTAACAGAACAAAACTAAGTCATTTTATATCGATAAGCAAAGCAAATGCAATCTAGGAGAGGTAAGGCAAAGTGAATAGCAGCAGTGCTATGAACAAGCACTATAATAATGTAATACAACATTAAACAGCAATGGTACTATAACAAATTAAACAGCAGTGATGATATGAGGCAGCTCTATAAGTAGGTCATTCATATTACTAAAAAGCAGAGGTGCTGTGAATCAGTTCTAATGATATAGCATACAAATTATTAAAAGCAATGGTACTTTAAAGCAATGCTATAGACAGATATTATAGATAAAAAAAAAACAGTGGTGCTATAAGGCAACTCTGTAGATAGGTAATATGGAGGAGTGGCTTACCACTTGTCACAACACATGACAGTCACCCAGGGAACACACTGCCTCTTATGTTGCAGGCTGTTATGCTGGAGGCCACGTGAACTAAAAGTCCAAATATACAGTAAGTATAGTTCTGAGAGTCTCACCATGAAGTGCTTAGAGAAAGTAGGCTGATCATCTGACCCTACAGGGTACCAAATTGTGTGAGGTTTAACAGTGGCTTGGTTGGTGGAGTGGGGAAAAGCTCTTCTTCAATGTCTGCACCCCCTCAGGACCCTGCTGCAGGAAGTCCAGAATGGAAGGTCAGTCCAACAGAACTAGTGTACTAATAAAAGCTGAATAGGGATGCTGCCCTGAGAAGCGACAGAAGAGAGAAGTGGACCAGTACCAGTAACAGGCAGCCCCAAGGTGTCTCAATCAGTGAGTTACTGGGTCTTCGTGAGTACCCTACTACTGCAACTCAGTCAAGAGAAGGGTGGAAGCACTGTAATGAGCAATGTTTCATTATTCTGGTTCTTAACCTGTTGATACTGTACAACTTGCATAAGAGTATATTCTGTAACTTTACCCACCTTTCTGAATAAGACTGGAATGTGTTTTTGCTACTGGTAATCATTTTCTCAACTTTAAGAACACCATTTTTTTGCCATTCTGTATAGTTGGGAGTCTCTTGGTCTAGCCAATACCTCATAATCATTTTGGCAGCTGCGGCAATTATTATCATGTAATACTTTTGCATTACAGTTAGATTGTGCTCATATTGACCAAGCAAGCAGATTTCTGGCATTAATGCATCTTTTTTTTTTTTAATTTAAGTTTATTGACAAACATTGGGCACATTTCTTGCAAATAGACCAGACAATGCCAGGTATATTTTACATAAGTGGGATATATCAAATTTGATACATATTAAAATTCCTTCTCTTGTAACATCTCTAAAAGAGATTTAGTTCAGGCCAGTACATTTCTGAGTCCAAGACATTAAGAATATTGATTCGATCACACAAGCGTATTATACTTTATTTTAAGCCTATTGGTCCATACTCCAACAGGAGCACTCAGCTGCAGAAGTCCATCTTACTCCACCCAAGTTATTTTAGAATGGGGGTAGGACTTCAAGGAGTGGGTTAGAACTCAAGGCAACCACTGTTTCATGCCAGATCTCCCATCTTGTCCACCTCCGAACAAACGTTGTTATCTTATTGTTTATCTTGTAGGTTATTTCTTCCATGTCAGCAATTTCTTGAACCAATTGTATCCATGTGGCTATTACCGGGCAGTTATTTTGCAGCCATAGCCATAAGGAGGATGGACCAAAGGTATACATTATCAGCTCCAGTTAACTTTTGGGGTAGTTCTCCCAGTACAAGACAGGGCCAGTCCAGTGGGGAATCTAAGCTAAATATATCCACCAAAGCCTTAGAAATATCTCCCCAGTAAGGTGTAAGTCGAGGACACAGCCAGAAGATATGTAAATAGTTTGCCCTTAACTCCCCACACGATCTCCAGCATGAGGAATCCCTTACCGGATCTCTCTTATTCAGTGAGAGGGGAGAGAGGAAATAACGTATCCTCACCTTCCAGCTGTATTCCTGCCAGAGGGGAGAGCAGGTGGTATTCACAGACAACTTAAATATGAAGTCCCAGTTAATTTATTGTAAATCGCCACCCCCCTCCTCTCTCCATCTGCACTTGGCCTTATCAAGATGGTCCCCTCTTAGACCCATAAGAGCTTTATAGAGTATGGAAATAAGGCCTGAAGTTTTCTGGGCAGTTAAAATTGCGTAGAGGCTTTCCACCAGAGAAGTTGCTCTGTTAAGATGGGGGTCCGCCCTGTTATAGGTGTTTATATAGTCTCTGACCTGCAGATACCGATAATGGTCCAAATTCCGGAGATCGAAATAATTCTTAAGAGTGGCAAAGTCCAACACCTGATTTCCTACCATATATTGCCTAATGTAAATCAAGCCCTTCCTCTCCCAAGCTCTAAATGTATGGTCCAATAGGGATGGGGCAAAGGATGTGTCCCAGGAGGGCCGATATAGTGGCCAGAGTGATGATCTTATTTTATATTTCTGCCAGGCTCTATGCGTAGCCCTTATAGTGTCCCTTACTGACATAAGGGAGGGAGGGGGATAGTCCATATCAGTTTTCAGGTGTCAGCGTAGCCCAGTTGATAGCACATCCGCCTCTGGACCAGAAGGTTGTGGGTTCTCGTCCCACACCGGGATTGGACTTGCACCTAAAAATCACTGGCATCCGAGTGCAGTATTGGGGGGTGCTGTACTGCTGGGGTGTGCCGTCCTTCAGATGAGACGTTAAACCGAGGTCCCTTCTGCCCATCCTGGTGTTGTCCTGGTGGGTGTCCAGGTGGAAGTAAAAGAACCCAGGGCACTCTCTGCAAAGAGTAGGGAACATTCCCGGTGTCCTGGCCAACATTGCCCTTCCCATAAACTGGTTCATGCAATTATCCAGGCTGTGTGTGGGTGATGATGTGTGATATAGCTGCCACCACACACTCAGTCACTTCACTATCAGTCTAGCATTGCTTGTAAAGCGCTTTGGATGTATGAAAAGCGCTATATAAATGCAGATTCTTCTTCTTCTTCTTCTTTAATTTGTATAGCACAGACACTCAATGGAGGTCCATGTTCCTCTTCCTCTGACTTCTCTATTTCCTTCCAATTGGCCACATAGGTAGAAGTGGACCACTGCAATGCCCTCTTGATTTGCGTAGCAAGATAATAATCTTCAAGGTCGGGAAGGGCTCTACCCCCCCCTAACTTTACTCAGACTCAAAGTAAGAGCATTCACTCTAGGTCTTTTGTTGTTCCAAATGAATTTTATGATTATCCTCTGCCAGTCCTGAAAACATTTTTTGGGAATGAGTATTAGTAATCATTGGAATAGGTATAAGTACCTTGGGAGGACATTCATAGTGATAGTGTGTATTCTTGAGTATAACGGGAGATTTACAAGAGCCCATTTATCTAGGTCTTTTTTTATCTGACTGACAAGTGGGACATAATTAGCTTTAAAAAGGTGGGTGTTATGTCCGGTCAGCCAGGCACCTAGGTATCTAATTTTGTCAGTTGTCCAAGTCAGAGGGAGAAATTCTGTAATCTTATGGGAAGGCGTGTAATAGAAGGATAACACCTCAGTTTTAGTCTTATTCAGGGTGTATCCTGAGTGTCTACCAAATTCTGACAATGTTGACCAAAGCTGCGGGATTGAGGTCTCTGGCTGTGAGATACACAGTAATAGATCATCTGCATATAGGGATATTTTCCATTGGTGACCACCCACGCTTATCCCATGAACCATCTGATTGGCACTTATTGCCTCCGCTAATGGTTCTATATATAGGGCAAATAATAAGGGAGACGGGAGCACCCCTGTCTAGTGCCTCTACCCAAAGTGAATCTCTTAGAAATTCCCCCGTTTACCCTAACATATGCCTGTGGTCCAGTATAAAGGGCCTTAACACTGTCATTAAATATTTGAGGGAACCCCATCCATTCCAGGACTAGAAATAGGAATGGCCAAGAGACCTTGTCAAAGGCCTTTTCGGCATCCAAACTCATAAGGCAGGCAGGGAGAGTTGTGTACGGTGAATGACATCAATTACATTAATCGCTGACCTGACGGCGTCTGGGGCCTGTCTGCCAGGAGCAAAGCCTGTTTGGTCTGGGTTAATAAGGTCTGGGAGTATGGAGTTCAGCCTGGCTGCCAGTATGGCAGTAAAGATCTTGTAGTCAGAGTTTAAGAGCGAAATCGGTCTATATGATTCACATCGAGTGGGATCTTTATTTTCTTTCGGTATGACCGAAATTGTGGCATATTGCCAGGAGGAGGGAACCGGGCTCGCTTCCTGCCACGCTTGTGAAAACGCTTCAGCTAGCAAGGGGACAATTTCAGGAGCGAAAGTTTTGTAAAATTCTGCTCCATAACCATCTGGGCCGGGGCATTTCCCTCCCTTAAGGTCCCCTTATAACATTCAACATTTCTCCTTGTGTGATTGGTTTAATTAAGGCCTGGCTCTCTTCTTGGGTAAGTAAGGGAAGTCATAAATTCTTGAGGTATTCTCTACTGGCCTGGGAGGGGACTGGGTCCTGTGGGGCATAGAGCTTAGCATAATAAGAGACAAAGGCCTCAGTGATTTGTTCAGCTCTAGTAATTAAATGACCCGTTTTAGGGCAAGTGATTTTGGTTATAGTAGCTCTAGCCTTGAATTGTCGCAGACATGCTGCGAGAAGTCTAGTAGCCCTGGGGCCCCCTTCATAATATTTTTGCTTGAGAAAAGAGATTTTTCTCTGTTTTCTCCCTCTGTAATTTTTGAATTTGGGTCTTTAGTGATTTAAGTTCTGAGTCCCTTTCTCTTTCCCACCTTGTTTTCTGTAGAGACTCTAACTCTGTTAGCCTTACTAGGAGATTCTGTTGTTTCTGTGAGCGCTCTTTTTTCTTTTGGGCAGATATACGTATAAACTGTCCCTTGACTGTTGCCTTCATTGTGTCCCATATTATTTGTGGGGTCATCCCCGGAGTCGTGTTTTCTCTTATTGTGTTCGTAATATGTTGTCTAATTTTATTTATCACCTCTTTATCTCTGAGTAGAGATGTATTAAGTCTCCAATGGGTTGTTTTTTTAGGAATCAATAAGGCAACTTCTAGGAATATTGGGTTATGGTCTGATATGGGGGATGTACCCACCCACATGGAAGGGAGGGTTGGAATATTCTTTCTAAAAGTAAAAAATGTGTCAAGTCTGGAGAACACTCTGAATCTGGGTGAGTAACACGTGTACTCCCTCGTTCTGGGGTATCTTTCCCTCCACACATCCACCAGTCCCACCCGATTAAGGACCTACCTGATTGTTTTTACTCTGCTACGGTCTGAATTCTGTACCTTCGAGGTAGTATCCAGATTCCTATCCCAAATTAAATTCAGTCCCCCATGATCAGAAGGCCTCTAGATCTTTCAGCCACCAATTGGGCAAGAGAGGTAAAAAAGGTTGTAGGAGTACCGGGGTACACACTAATCAATGTCACTGGGGTGTCTTGCACTTTGCCTATCACCATAATGTATCTGGCTCCAGGATCTGATACAGTTTCTTCGTGTTCGAAAGGGAAAGACGCTGATAGCAAAATGGCTACCCCTCTTTTGCGTCCTGCGTTCAAAGATGAAGAATATAGATGTGGATAGTCTTTGGTTCTCAGCTTTAAGGTCTCTGCAGGTGAAAGATGAGTTTCCTGCAAGAGATTTATCTCACAGTTTTGCTTAATAATATATTTCTGTATTTGTTTTCTCTTCCCTGGATTAGAGCAGCCAATTACATTATGGGAAAGCACCTTTACATTGTGGCTAATCATTTGTATTTTTCATGAAAAATCTTCTCACTGGCATAAGAAAGAACATTATAAAGCAATTTCCCTGGCATTGTAACTTTCTCTCTAGCAGCTAAGTGCCCAGTTAACTTAATCAACAACAGCAACTTCATCAACTTAGAACTTTTAAACAGTGAAACAAATTTCTGACTATGGGTCAGGTTTGAGTGCTCAGGGCAATCCTCAAGTGAGGGCCTGGGCTTAATAATGAATAGGGGCAGTGAGTCATCTAAGACACACTTTTGCCTTTTAAAGATGGGTTGACTTCTATGGGAGGGCTGAGGATAAACTCCCAGCCATAGGGCCGCTATAAACGTGACTATTTGGAAGGAGCACCACGGTGTTGGCGTGCTACCTTCCTGTTCCAGGGGAATCACCCCTATAGGGAACGCCCTAGGATTTGCAGGACACATGGTCTGGCCCTGTTCTTCTCACCTCCTAGATCCTTACAGATCTGCACACAACTTATGAAGTCATCCATTTAACTTATTCTAGTAAATCCCTTTATAATTATTTCCACTGATGTACATAAGTCAATTACAGATATTTAACTTGAAGTAACAAGTCTGGATTGATTCTGACTCTGCTAACAGTACCATGCCGGAGCAGGAATCTCCAAGCAGTTCAGAGAGTTAAATGGGTGTGAGTAGCCCTTTAAGTACATCAATCAAAGTTCAGGTCTGCAGTTCGAGCAGTTAGCATTTCCATCTCAGTTCAGCGGTCCTCCTCCCCTCCCGAACCCCCCTGGGCCGTTCTCCATGGGACCAGAAAGAAAACAGTTCAGCGATCTACACAATCAGGGCCACACAGCGAGGTGGATCACGAACACAAGCTCCATGAATTCTGAATAAATTCAAGTTTTAAAAGGCTATTCCAACTTGCACCAGAAAATCAGTGAGTCTGTTACCTTGTCGTCATCGGAGCCGTGAAATCAGGTTACATCAAAATAAATCCAAAAAGAAGAACTGCTGACTCTTTGGGGAGACTCGGGGGGGGGGGTGAATAGCTTTCAGCAGTCAATGTTCGAACGCTGGTGAGTGGAGAGGGGCTATTTGGCCCCGAGGCTTACAATCAATGAGGGTCAGAAATGGAGAGACAAGCATGGGTTCCTTCCCTCAGCGTATCTCATGTGTCTACAGCAGGCTCATCTGTTGCAGGATCCTGGTTTTCCATCTGAAGGTGTGCAGCTTTCTTGTTCAGGTTAGTGGGGTCTCCCAATTGCCTTATAAGGGAGGACACATCAGCTCGTAGATGTGTACGCACATTTCCCTGCAGTGTATTTCTTTGAGGGATTCCCTTTTGAGCCACGTTCCAAGCTGAAACAAGTAAGTCCCTTTCTGTTTCTCCTTTGTCAGGGGCGGTACCGCTATTCCAGCGTTTCCAGAAAGGGAGCTGCAGCTAACAAATCTTGAAATATCTTTGAATCCTTGTCCATGACAATCTTGAGTCGGGCAGGATATAAGATCTGTACCTTAATATCACGAGCACGAAACTGCCTCATAATCGGCCATAGTGACTTTCTGGCATCTTGGACGGCCGTAGTGTGATCGTTATCTAGGTTAATTCAGTGACCTTCATATAGCAGTGTCCCTTGTTTCCATGCAATTTTAAGTATCTCCTCTTTCACTTGGTAGGTTGTGAATCTTGCCACGATGGATCAGGGTCTCACGTCTGGGTTTTTAGGGCGAAGGGCTAATGATCTGTGGGCCCGATCCATCGCGAGGTCCAGGTTCTGCGGAAGAGATAAGGTTTGTCTGAGGACTTTTTGAAGAAATGCAATAATGCTCAGATGCTTGTTCTCCAAGCCTTCGGGGATCCCGTACACCCTAATGTTATGCCTCCTTCCTCTGGCCTCCAAGTCGTCTAACTTGTGGGTGAGCTCACGGTCTCTTGCCAGCAGATAGAGAAGGAGTCTGTCGTGTTGATCCGATTGCTCGATCACTCGGTTCATGCATAGTTCAATCTGCTCCGTTTTGTGATCTACCTTATTTAGGTCTGATCTGAATTCAGTCAGAGTCTGATCTATTTTTGCTGCTGTGCACGCCGTTTGCATTATTATTGCGGTGAGGTTTGTTGGCAGCGTTTCAGTAGCCTGCTCCGTGGATTGCAGGCCGTCCATCAAGTCTCTGTCCTGCGGGTCACATTGTGGCTCTCCCTGTATCATTTCTTTTAATTTTTGTATCGGCGTTGAGAGAGGTTTGCCCGCCCGCTCTGTTTCTCTTCAGTTTCAGCGGAGAAGACATGCTTCAAGTTTAGTGATGTGGATGGATTTGATTCCAGAGGGAGACGGAGCCAAGAATTTAGGCAGCCATTACCCTGCTGACGTCACCGGAAGTCGGCATTAATGCATCTTGCAGGCCAAGCAAACTATTGACATGTTTTAATTAAATCCCAGAGGGATATAGCCTTCCCACGTTCCAACTGAATATGCAATAGGGATACATTATCCCCTCTGCATCTAGTGCATTCCGAGCTATTTAATTTTCCCATCTGTGCAGTGTAATTGGAGTATAATATATTTTGTTTAAGATTTTGAACTGTATCAGTATAAGATTATCAAATTTGAAATATTTGTATGAATTTTCAGATATTTATACTCGGTTGATTGGTTCACTAATATTTGACTGTATTTGGCTTCAATTTGAATTTGTACCATCTGGATTATTTATGATGGTGCTGTTAATCTGCAGGTACAGGTTTGAGATTGCATGTGGCAAGGTCTTACAGGTTAGCTCGCTGTTAGTTACTCGAGGGGTAGGGTCCCAGGTTCTTGGCAGGTGTGTGCAAAATCTTCAGCAAAAAAAAAAAGGGTAAAAATGAAAAAGAAGATGGTATACACACTGACGGCCTGGGTGAGATACCAGGACACTGGTAGAAAACATCCCTATGTATCACCTTCAATAAATCTTCTTTAGGGCATGATGAAGCCTTATTGAAAGCAATAGACAGGGGTGTTTACTACCTTTGTCCTGATACCTCACCTGCACTGCAGTCAAGAAAAGTAATTCAATAATGGACATTGATGTGTGCACCATCTTCTTGTATATATTTGTTCAGTTCATGTTGGCCAGCTCCACCATTAGGGGTTTGGTGTGTGCATTTCTCTGGTTCTGATGAAATGAAATAAAAAGTCTATTAGGGATATCATAGCTATTTTGAAGGGGTGTGAAAGATACAAGTTTGCCGTCCATGAAGAGATTGTTGGGATTCCTATATTTTGCCAGAAAGGGGAGATAATGGGTTTGTCATCAATGGGAAAGTTCTGTTATTTTTTTTAGCAGGGCTCATGCTACATTTCTGTGAGGGTCTGTCATTAGAAATCTGCAGAGTTACATAATGACTTTGATTGAAATTTCTACTGGTGTACTTCTGAGACCTTTGGCGATTTTCCATGCAGTGATATGTATTTGTAAGTGTGGGTCTACCCCATTTAAAAGCAGATCTGCATCTCACTGAGTAGCCACTTTGGGATACTGTCTGTAAGTCCCATACTTCCATATTGGCATTCTCTGAGCCATTTTAAATATTGCTCCTATGTAGTGCAAAATTATCTGAAAATTTGTCATTTTAAGGCCCAAGTAGTTTTTGGATCTACAAGTTTATGATAGGCTCTTTTAGCCAATTTCCTCATCCCAAATGAAATCTAGATTTAGTATTTGCCATATTGGTCCTTGCAAGCACAGATCCAGAAGCAAATTATTTGATACCTTTTAATGGACCAACATACAACACAACAACAAGAACAAATGCTCTAGCTTTCGGACCAACCAGTCCTTAGGCTTCTGAAGAAGGACTGGTTGGTCCGAAAGCTAGAGCACTTTGTTCTTGTTGTTATATCTATGTTGGTCCATTAAAAGGTATCAAATCATTTGCTTCTGGATCTCATCCCAAATGAAATTAGATATTAAACTCTGACATTTTTGAAACTATATATTGGGAGGTGTTGTGTTCAGCATGCCTGAAGGGTATAGCATTTGTGGGAACAAGTTTATATTGATAATGCTGAGTTTTGCTGAGTTTTCTCCAAAGGTGGATTGGTAGTTTAGCCCAGAGTTCTTTGTGTAGCTCAGTGCTGTAGTTGGATTTTAAAGGATTGTACTTTGGTACAACTGTCAGATTTTGTGCTGAGGGTTTCCCGAAGTGCAAGACCCTTAATGAAGAGCAGGACTCCTAACTGGGTGGCATGGTCAGTGGGAACCAAATCAAGAACTGGGGCAGTCAGTCAAGGGCGTGCCTGTGTCATCATGCACAGGAAACTTTTCCCAATAAAAAGAGCCTTTCCCTGTCTTGACAGGAACTTCTTTTGCAACAACCGTCTTGTGCAGCGGCCAAAGCCAACTTGTAGAACATATTCACACTGGTCATCAAGGCTCTCCAAACTAACCTATGGAAGGCACTTAAATAGCAGAAAAGCTTCCTCTCCTTGAAGCCCAAGCTCATCTCCTCAATGACATGCTGGAGCTTCTGTGGGATACAGTTTGACAGTGGACTGATATTTCTGTTCCAGGGGTCAGCCATGAACGTGACTGTCTTTTACAACATAAGGAATACCTTTAGACTGTTGTGCAGTACACATGCCTATGAAGCACATTGATCCATCACCTGCACAAGTGGAGGAGCCTCATTCAGATGCACTCTTGTAGAACTCTTGCTTTGCAGGAGCACAGTGGCATGATTCACATCAACCTCACTATCCTGGGATGGCCCCCTGGTGCTGCAGTAGTGCAATGACTTGCAACACTGAGGAACTTGGTTTGGGAATTAATCTGGAACATTTGATGGCCGGCCAGGGGAGGAGAACTGAGTGTCCAAGGGGAAGCTCTCCTATTCTGCAGGGGGAAGGATGAGGCTCCTAGCATTAGCCTGACCTCTTGCAGTGGCAAGGGGTTAGGGTGCTCAGAAGTCCTGAATAAAAGGGGAGTAGTGGATGTCAGCATGCTGGGTGTGGAAATGTACACAGTAATATCATGGATGTCACTAGATGGCGGCACCTCAGGGAATGCAAAAAGTGGAAGATGCCACCGATCAGGAAGGTGATCCCTCAACTAGCTCCCCACATCCAATAATGGGCCTCTTCTGCCTGGACCTGGATCAGCTTGTAAACTTCATCTGCACCAAATGTTGACCAGATCGTGTGAGGAGCAGTCATGGAGAAAAAGGCAGCCTTGCCGTGGCCTGCAAGCCAGGGGGGGCCTGGCCTTGCAGTGTGTCATGAGCTCCAAGGTAGTAGTTAGGGAAGCCACAGTGGATTGGAGGTGGCACTGGTGAAAAAGTTAGAAGTAGCAGTGGGTGAAGAAAGGAGGGATAATTAGTTGAAAAAAGAAAACAGTTCATCATCCCATCAATGTCAAAGGGCCATTTCTGGGAAAATGGGTACCCACAGATGACTTGTACTAATCCTGATCAATGTGTTGTTTTGTATAGGTGGCAATACAAGTCCTGTCTCAGCGTCTTTGCCCCTGAAAAGAAATGATAAAAAAAACCATGAACATCAATGAGTCAGTGTTACTGGTCCCAAGAGTTATTCACTCCTCCCCCTTGTTCTTTCCCACATATTATCATTTTTGTTCAATGTAAAAATCCTTTATTCCCAGAATATTTTTGTTCATACCTTGCAGTTAAGTGGTTGTAATTTCTGTACACAGACACCCTCTTATGCCCACATCACACTTACTTTTGTAAATCTTTACTTTATCTTCCCTGGCTCCTCTCTGCCTTGTCACCCATCCAGCCACATCACCCTAGCCTGCAGCCCACCTTTTTAAGCTCTGAACAGCACCGAAAAGGCTGGGCTGAATGGTGGGGGTTGATTCCCCCTCTTTGGAGTACTTGCAGGTGGTGGGGTGTAGAAGGCTGTTTAGGGGCTAAATGCAATGAATGTCATCCTGCTGGTTTGAATCTTCTTTTTCCTCCATGCTTTTCTCCCTTGAGGACATTGGCAGCTAGGGTGCCACTGTGCGAGCATGCATGCAGATGCATGCTGCTCCGTGAAGCCAGTTGATATCTGGCCATCCCCAGTGGCTCCAGCCTCGATTGCTACCTGTGGTCAGCCATGTGGTAGTAGCACAGTGCAGAGTGGCTTGAGCTCTTCCTGAAGTAAAGCATCCTCTGGGTTGCTCAAGTCTTCTTTCCTGATGACCCTTTGACAACCTTGGGTTACTTCCAAACCTGGGTCATTGGTCTCACGGGTGACTGACCTGCTGCTGTGCAGATGGGCCAGACACATCACAAGTGCTACAACACTGCTGAGAATAATAGGCAAATGAGCTCCCTACCTTGCACATGCCTGCTGTGAGTAACCCATGGAATTGTTCCCAAAGATCTGTAGCTACAACCACTACCTGATATGGGTTGCTTGACCATGCCTGTTAAGGTAAATAGGTCCAGAAACTTTGAATATTAAGCCCATATCATTACTTTTTTATATAAAAAAATGTATGTTATTTTTAACAGAAGAAAGAAATACAGAGCAGTACAGAGAGGATAGGATCCCACAAGTGATACAAAATAATGAGTAAAAAGAAAAATGCACTTAGTCCAAGTCAGTATGGAAATAAAATCATTATACAGCACAGGAAAAGGTCAGGATACACTGTATATGGTGCAAATAAAGCACCGTGGCAAAATAAAGGCAGCATTACAATCTGAAATAAAGTCTATCGGAAATCCTGGAAAACAACGCCCTGCTGCTTGCACAATATAGAGTGCATATAATATTAACAGATTAATAACAAGAACTGTATTTGTAGTCATCAAAGTATGGGTAATCAACTGAATATGGAGCAAGGCCAGTATGGAAGAGAAAAAGAGAGGATATATAGAACAAGAGTCACCGAGATCAAGAGCCAGAGAACAATAGAAAGAAAAAAGAAGTTCCCGATAGAAGAGAAGAGAAGAAAAGGGCGGAGAGAGGAGAGACTCTGCATCAAGGAACAAAGTCAGAATAGTGGTCCAACAGGTAAAGCACCCACTTACACCATCTGATTTCAAAGGAGGGTAAATGATTCGAGAGCCAGACTGACTTCCTTTCCAAAGTACACAATTCAAGTGTGATGTCCCTCCAGGTAGCTTGGGTAGGTTGTGCTGTGTGCCAAAGCCAAGTAATGGGCTTTTTGGCCACTAAAAGCAGTAGAATTACCAGTTTTAAGGAAGATTTGCTCAGTGTGATGTGGTCGGGGGGAGGGGTCACCCACAACTGGGGAAAAAAATGTGGCCAAAGGTATCTGTGCCGCAGGAAAATCACTGAAAGTAAACAGTGCGGCAAGCAATTTGGCCATCAGACAGACAGTGCGAGAAACGTGACAATCAAGCACCTGTCATCAGCAGTTACTCAAGACACAGCAATCACAACCCCAGGATTAGTAGCTCATTAATGCATATTTGGCAATGTTTGTTATGTCGGGGGGCTCTGCCCCATGCACCCCCCATCACTACACCCCCCCCCAACATATATAGATACCTCCACCCACACCGTACATTGGGGAAAGGCACACCTAGTGTAGACCCAGGGGAGAAACAGTGGGCGCTGAGTAGAACTGACCAGGAGGCAGAAGTTATGGGGACAGGGAACATTTTTATTAAAGCAGTCAGCACTGTACAGTTCATGCCTGGCCATCCCTAGTGACTCCAGCCTCTACTGCTACCTGTGGTCCCCGAGGTGGTAGTAGCACAGTGCAGAGTGGCTTAAGCCCTTCCTAAAGAAGATGCATACTATGTGATGCTCAAGCCTTCAACACCTGATGACCCTCTGACAGCCTTGGGTTACTTCCAAACCCTGGTTTCTGGCCTCACAAGTGACTGACTTACTGCTGTGCAGATGGGCAAGACACATCAAAATTACTACCACACAGCTGAGAGGAATAGGCAAATTAGCTCCCTACCTTGCACATGCTTGGTGTGAATAACCCATGTGATTGTTCCCAGAGGTCTACTACAACCACTACCCGATATGGGTTGCTTGACCATGCCTGTTGGGGTAAATAGGTCCAAAAACTTTGAATATTAAACCCCATATCATCATTTTTTTATATTAAAATTTGTTGTTATTTCTAACAGAGGAAAGAAATACAGAGCAGTACAGAGAGGATAGGATCCCACAAGTGATACAAAATAATGAGTAAAAAGAAAAATGCATTAAGTCTAAGTCAGTATAGAAATAAAATCACTATACAGCACATGCAAAGGTCAGGATATACTGTACATGGTGCAAATAAAGCACTGTGGCAAAATAAAGGCAGCAAGAAAGTCTGAAATAAAGTCCGTTGGAAATCCTGGAAAACAATGCCCTGCTGCTTGCACAATATAGAGTGCATATAATATTAACAGATTAATAACAAGAACTGTATTTGTAGTCATCAAAGTATGGGTAATCAACTGAATATGGAGCAAGGCTAGTATGGAGGAGAAAAAGAGAGGATATATAGAAAAAGAGTCACCAAGATCAAGAGCCAGAGGACAATAGAAAGGAAAAAGAAGTTCCCGATAGAAGAGAAGAAGAGGGTGGAGAGAGGAGAGACTCTGTGTCATGGAACAAAGTCAGAATAGTGGTCCAACTGGTAAAACAGCCACTTACACCATCTGATTTCAAAGGAGGGTAAATGATTCGAGAGCCAGACTGACATCCTTTCCAAAGTATACAATTCAAGTGTGATGTCCCTCTAGGCAGCTCAGGTAGGAACTTGTGCCATACACAAAGCGAATAATTACTTTTTGGCCACAAAAGCAGTAAATTGCCAGTTTTAGGGAAGATTTACCAGTGTGATGCGGTCTGGGGGTCACCCACAATTGGGTGTGTGAAAGGGTGCAGGACTCCGGAGACCCTTCCTAAGTCTGTTGCAACAGCAAGAAAACTTCTGACTTCTGCTTTTTTATCTGTCTGTCTGTTTTTCCTTTTCCCATCAACAGGTAGGCCACCTGTCTGATGTTCTTGCTGTCTCTTCACTTAAATGCTTCCTTTTTCCTGGTCTCTGTGAGCTCTGAACCCCCCCGTTTCATCACTCTCTGAGTGAGTTAAATCTCCTGCTTGAATGTGCGCATAAACTCCTGCTTTCGATCGCCCATGCACACTGCGCCTCGGACATACAATTGTTCACTTGCGAATGACTTAATTAATAGATACTATAGGTACCTCGAAAGAGAATTTGAACATAATACGCTGTACAGAGAGTGCCAAAATGTTTATTTTTCCCCTCCCGTTTCCCTTGTTTTCTCCTGCTGAGACTGTTTGGTCTCTGTGCTTTGAGCAGCTGTTTTTGTGATGGTAAAAAGGGAGAAGACACGCAAAGTTGTCTTGAGATGTCCTCTTTCCCCCATGTAAACTTTGCATGTTATGGTTCTTTTTGCATCACTGCCATACGGGACCATCCAGTACTAATTTAAAACAAGTATCTTGGGTCCGAGCAGAAATTTTAAGTAATAGAAATTATGTTAGAGCTCGGGGTGGCGTTTCTGTTCAGAACTGCATAGTGCTACAGTGCTGGACCACACCCTCGCTCTGGCATAACATTGTCCAAAACTGGAAACAAGGTACAAAGGAAAGAAAAGCCTTAGAAAAATAAAAATTAAAGTATGGGATGCAGTTTAAATTGTAAGGCAGAATTTCCAGAAGCTGCTTTTTGGTTTCAGGGCTTACCTGGAAAACTTTATATGCCCCTTTCTATTCTGTTGCTAAGGACAAGTCTGGTGCCCTTCTTCTCAGCCAAGATCCTCACAAGTCTCTGCCCTAATCCTATAGTGCTGACCGGCCCAATCATTTCTCCTCATATAGGACAGAGGACTTGTAGGAGGAGCCTGTTAGTTGAACTAGTGCCTAGATCTCATTTTATGCTGAAATTCATTGTTTAAAATATGTTTTGATAACATGTTACTGTTTGCTTTTGTTATAGGAATTGAAATGTTGTACTAAAAGATTATTTTAAAGCCTGAGTTTTGCATTTTTGTGTTTAATCTAAAAGTGGTCAGAGCTTAGTCCCACCATCTGACTGTTTTTCAGTATATAAGAAGTTTTTAGCTGTATGCTATTCAGTGAGCTGTGGGGCTCAGCAGGGAGCTGACCCGACAAAGACCCTAGTTACTCCTAGTGGTTGATATTTTTGTTAGTGAAAGTTGATTTATTTGCCTTTATCCTCTTATTATTTCTTTGTCGAAACAGTTCGTTTCTTGATTTAATTTCTTTTTGTTTTGCTGAATAAAAGCTGAATTTTTGTTCTGTACCGTGGTGTCTGTGTTTGAATCCCACAATCCTCTTACACTGGTGTGAGAAGTGGGATTCTTTGAAACACCAAGAACATTGCTGTCTCAAAGGTGGAATACCGGACTAGGTATTTGATGGCCACCAAGAATGAACAGACAGCTACCAGTGAACCTATCACCAGCCAACCGAGTCCTGGTAGGGTCTAGACCCGCAAGATGGTAGAACTTTCCCAAGAAGCTTTGTTGACTGGACTATCTGATGTGAGACAAAAGGAGACAAAGAGAGAGGGTATGGAGACGGGAGAAGGTGCAACGACTGCCGATGTGAACATGCCAGAAGAAAGGCCACCAGAAGATATTCAAGACCTATTGAGATGGTTGTGTGTCCGACAGATGGACCTGGAGAGACAATGGGAGAGGGATCAACTACAGAGTGAGGCTCGCTGGACAGACATTCTTCGAGCCATCCAAGCTATGGATACCTCTAGGCCATCCTTGCCCAGAGATATGGATGGCCAAAGGACATAACGCTTTCTAAACTGAACGATTCTGACGATATCGAGGTCTACATCACTACCTTTGAAAGAGTGGCAGAAGCCTGTTGATGGCCCAAAGAACAGTGGGTAGTGTGGCTGGCCCCTGATTTGTCCAGGAGGGCACAGCTGGCCTACAGTCATATAGACTGTGGACATGTGAATGACTATGACTATGTCCAGCAAGCTATTTTGAAGATATATGATATTAGTGTGGAAACCTTCAGGCAACGTTTCCAAACCTTTTGTTACCACACTGCTGATTCCCCTCAGGAAACATATACACAGCTACGGGACTTATGCTATAAGTGGTTGCAACCCACCTCTAGAACTGTGGACCAGGTGATGGAAGCAATCGTACTGGAGCAATTCATTAAAATCCTGCCACAGGACATCCAGATGTGGGTGAGGGAACACCACCCAGAGGCAGCGCAGAGGACCATTGACCTAGCAGAGGACTATCTCACTGCCAGACCATATTGAACCAAAGGACACTCTGGAGCTCATGGACCCTCACCCACAGTAAAACCTTTCTCTTCTGCTACTTCTTCTTGAGGTTCTGCTATTCCCAGGGGCCCGACTGTTTCTGGGGGAACTATTGGAGGGGCACCCACAGGGTCTACTAGAGTGGGAAGGGTACAGAACTCTGATATCATCTGTCACGAATGCCAGGGTAAAGGCCATATTGCTAGACATTGTCCTAACTAAAAGAAAGAATATTACCATCTAGCACTAGCCAGCTGGGGACAATATATGACTGCAGCCCAATTAAAAGGAAAGGAGGTGCACGCACTACTTGACTCTGGTAGTAGGCAAACACTGGTACAAGCAGCATTATTCCCCAAGGAAAACAATGAAGGTACAACAGGGGTAACGTGTATCCATGGGGATACCCATTATTATCCAGTCCAGAGTGCTACCTTGTGTGTCCATGGACAGACACAACAAATGAAAGTGGGACTGGTGCCTAACTTACCCATGCCAGTGGTGATAGGGCATGACTATCTGAACTTTGACTCACTTATAAGAGTAACACCTAAGTTATCTGCCATCACCACCAGGGCACAGAGCAAATAAGAAAAGGTTCTGTCCCAGGTATACCCTTTTGATGATGAGGTGTATAGAATCCCTGGAAAAAGCAGGAAATCGAAACAACAAAAGTGTTGAGCCAAACTACAGCGGAACTTTAAAATGGACATTCCTGAAATAGGGGACATGTGTAATAAGAACATAACCTTCAGTTCTGAACAAAGTGCTGATGTTTCTCTAACCCCTTGTTTTGCACAGGTTGTGAAAGCAGATAATAGGGCAACATACCACAGATATGTATTACATGATAATTTGCTTTACAAGGAGTGTAAGAACCCTTCAGTGGGGAACATTGTGGAACAATTAGTAGTGCCCACTCAATGTCACCAACAGTTGGTCTCCTTGGCTCATGACATTCCCATGGCTGGTCACCTTGGAAAGGATAACACTCTTAGTAGGTTATTGTACCAATATTTCTGGCTGGGAATCCATGAACAGGTGGTCAATTATTGTAAGAGTTGTCCAGAATGCCAAAGGGTAGCTGCTGTAACCAAAACAGAGAAAGTACCCATGCAACCCCTCCCTTTAATAACAACTCTGTTTGAACGGATTGCCATGGATATCATGGGGCCCTTACCAGAGCAGTAAAGGAAATCAGCTTTATTCTGGATAGCCCCCAATCCAGAGGCAATCCCTTTAAAAACAGTCACTGCTCCCAGAATAGCAGAGGAACTCCTAAAGATCTTTAGCAGGGTTGGTGTTCCCCGTGAAATCCTAATGGACGGGGCAGCAATTTTCGTTCAGCCTTGTTGACCCATGTCTACCAGTCTTTAGGAATTGGGGCCTTATACATCTCACCTTATCACCCCCAAACTGATGGACTGATGGAGCGGTTCAATAAGACACTGAAAAAATGTTAATGAAATTTGTACAAGATGAAAAGTCCTAGGATATATATTTGCCCTTTCTATTATTCGCTTACAGGGAGGTACCCCAAGCCTCCACTGGCTTTCCCCTTTTGAGTTGCTTTGTGGAAAGAATCCAAAGGGTCTGCTGGATATTATTAAGAAAGTCGGGAAGGGCATAAGGGAATGGAAGGTACCCTGACTTTAGAATATATTACCCAACTGAGACAAAAAATGATCTCAGTATATCCAATGGGCACATCAGTACAATCAGGAGGAGTAGAAAACCCAAAATGGTACTATGACCAGGGGGTGGGCAATAACACCCTGATGCCAGGAGACAAAGTATTGCTGTTGTTGCTCTCTACGGAGAGTAAGCTCACTATGAAGTGGCAGGGGCCATATGTGGTACAAAGGCAGGTAGGTCCTGTCAATTATGAAGTCGAAATACCTGATAGGATAAACAGGTTCCAGATTTATTTTTTATTTTTATTTTTTTTCCAATTGTTTAACCAGGTGAGACACACTAAGCTGAAAGCTTGTTTACAGGTTCAACCTGGGAGCACAGGGAAGTTAAGATATATCACACTAACCTTTTAAAAAAAATGGTTTTAATGGCCAGAACAAACCCCTGTCCCAGCCCTGTTCATATAGCCAGAGCAGCCTAACTGTGAAATGGAACAGGTTTAACAAAGATTGGAAGGTGTAGGGGAATATAAAGATGTAACTATTAACCCTGTCCTAGACAGTAAGCAAAGAGAGGGCCTGGACCAGGTGTTGGGAACATTTAAGGGGATATTTACCTGTCTCCCCAGGAAGGTGAAAGGGGTGGAACACTGCATTCGCTTACATAAGGAAGCCCCTATCAGGCAAAAACCTTACCGTCTGCCTGAAAAAGTGGGAGGTGATGTCATTAAGGTGGTGGAGAAGATGCAAGCCTTGGGCGTTATAGAGCCATCTACAAGTGAGGGGGGTTTTCCGATGGTAGTGGTAGAAAAGAAAGAAGGAGGCATCAGGTTATACCTGGACTTCCGCCGCCTGAAAGCCATTTCAAAATTTGACGCTTACCCCATGCCCCGGATTGACAACATTATTGATCGTCATGGGAATGCCCAGTACATCAGTACCCTTGACTTAACAAAAGGGTACTGGCAGATCCCTATAAACTCACAAGCCCAGGACAAAACAGCTTTTAGCACCCCCTGGGACTTTTTCAATTTACCACCATACACTTCAGGTTACTCGGGGTGCCCACCACCTTTCAAAGATTCATGGATACAGTCCTCAGAAGCCACATGGGTTACAGTGGTGCTTATTTGGGCGACATTGTGGTGTTTAGTCCCAGTTGGGAAGAGTATCTACAACATGTGTACCAGGTCCTTGAAGCCATTTCCCAGGCTGGACTGATGATTAACCCTGCAAAGTGCACTCTCGCAATGAGGGAGACGAAATATTTAGGATTCCGAATTGAGCATGAACAAATCAAGCCAGCCATAGGTAAAGTGGATGCAGTGGCTAATAGTCCTTGCCCACTTACAAAACAGCATGTAAGATCTTTTTTAGGGCTAGCCGGGTGCTACATATGGTTTGTACCTGACTTTGCTACTGTAGCAAGCCCCCTAACAAATCTTATGAAAAAAAAAAAAACCACCCCATGAAGGTAAAATGGACCCCGGTTTGCAAGGAAGCATTTTGCAAAATAAAGGGTTATCTTTGTGCATCCCTTATTCTCAAGAGTCCTGATTTTAACCTCCCATTTATAGTACAGACAGATGCCTCTAACACTGGCATAAGCGCTGTCCTATCACAGATAGTTGAGGGGGAGGAACATCCCAGCATTTATATTAGCAGAAAGCTACATACTAGGGAAACCAAATACTCCACTGTTGAGAAAAAAATGTTTGGCCCTAAGGTGGGCTGTAGATGCATTAAAATTCTACCTATGGGGAGTAGAATCTGAGGTTTGGACAGATCGTAATCCTTTATGTTGGCTGCAGGCTATGAAAGAAAAGAACCCCTGCACGATGCGGTAGTATTTGGCTCTGCAACCTTACAAGTTTACCATCAAGCATCAGTCAGGCCTTGCCAACAAAAATGCTGATTTCCTGTCTCGTTATGGGGCTGAAGTTAATAACCAGATAGGATCAGACCGCGGGGTTAAGGCTGGCAAGGTATCAGAGGATAGCTTCTGATACCATTTGTTGATTTCTTGTATTTTGTTTTTTTTTCAGGGACCCCGAGGAGGAGCTTCGGAGAGTGGGTGGGCAGAAGCTTCTCTCCCCTGGAGAGATCTGATTATTAATATCTGATTATATAAAGGTTCTGGTAGAATTTGAAAACCCTCTGGGTTTCCCCTTAAGTGAGGAGGAATATGTGAAAGGGTGCAGGACTCTGGAGACCCTTCCTAAGTCTATTGCAACAGCAAGAAACGTAGAAACATAGAATTTGATGGCAGATAAGGACCGCTTGGCCCACCCAGTCTGCCCATTTCCCTACCTAATGGACAAGCTGCAGATCCTAGTTAACCAGCAGCCTACTTCCTCCTACCCCCATCCCCTAGAATTGCCTTATGACTGTCCCATGCATGCTTGAATTCCACCACTGTTTTTGACTCCACAACCTCCTCTGGAAGGCCGTTCCATGCATCCACAACCCTCTCTGTGGAAAAATACTTCCTTAAATTACCTTTGAGACGCCCCCCCCCCATCTTCAAATTGTGCCCCCTTGTTCTTGCACACCTCTTTTTTTTGAAAGATGCTACCCTCTTGGACTTTGTTGATTCCCTTGAGGTACTAGTTTCTATCATGTCCCCTCTCCCTCCCTTTCCTCGAGGCTATACATATTAAGCTCCTTAAGTCTCTCTTCATATGTCTTCCGTTGCAGACCCTGCACCATTTTAGTTGCCCTCCTCTGGACAGCTTCCATCCTGTCTGTCTTTGTGGAGATTGGGTCTCCAGAACTGCACACAGTACTCCAGATGGGGTCTCACCAGCTGTCTGTACAGAGGGATAATAACTTCTTGTTTTCTACTGGTGATGCCTCTCCCTATGCATCCCAGTATCCCACCCCAGCCCTCCTTGCTGCCCTCTCACATTGCTTGCCCACCTTTAGGTCATCTGATATGACTACCCCCAGGTCCCTTTCCATTTTTGTTGTTGTTAGTATCTCACCCCCCATTGTGTACTCTTCCCCTGGGTTTTTGTTTCCCAGGTGCATTACCTTGCACTTCTTAGCACTGAATCTAAGCTGCCATACATTTGACCATTCCTCTAACCTTGCCAAGTCCCTTCTCATCCTTTCCACCCCACCTTGTGCATCAACTCTGTTGCAGATCTTTGTGTCACCTGCAAAGAGACATACTTTTCCTTCCAGTCCCTCTGCAATGTCACTTATAAGGACATTGAAGAGGACTGGTCCTAATACTGAACCCTCCGGTAGCCCACTAGTAACCCCCTTTTCTTCAGAGTGGACTCCATTTACTATTACTGTCTGTGTCCTATTCTCCAGCCAATTCTTTACCCAGGCTGTCATCTTGGGACCCACTCCCAGGCTGGCTAACTTGTGTATTGATCTCTTGTGTGGGACTGTGTCAAATGCCTTGCTAAAGTCTAGGCAGGCCATGTCCACAGCCCCTCCCTGATCTACTACTTTGGTCACCCAGTCAAAGAAATCTATCAGATTTGTCTGGCATGACCTTCCTGCTGTGAATCCATGCTGCCTTGGGTCCTGTGCCCCTCTGGCCTCTAGATACTTGACAATTCTTTCCTTCAGAAGTGATTCCATCATTTTCCCTATCACTGAGGTTAAACTAACAGGTCTGTAGTTTCCTGCTTCTGCCTTGCTCCCACGTTTGTGAAGGGGAATCACATCTGCCCTCCTCCAGTCCTCGGGTACCACCCCATCCTCCCATGATTTGTTAATGAGGGTAGTCAGTGGTGTCACTAGTTTTACCCTTAGTTCTTTTAGAATTCTGGGATGAAACTTCTGACTTCTGCTTTCTTATCTGTCTGCCTTTGTTTTTCCTTTCCCCGTCAATAGGTAGGCCACCTGTCTGATGTTCTTGTTGTCTCTTCACTTAAATGCTTCCTTTTTCCTGGTCTCTGTGAGCTCTGCCCCCCCGTTTCGTCGCTCTGTGAGCGAGTTAAATCTCCTGCTCAAGCGTGCGCCAAACTCCTGCTCGATCGTGCGCACACGCGCCTTCGCGAACATGCAATTGTTCGCTAATGAGTGACTTAATTAATAGATATTATAGGTACCTAGAAAGAGAATTTGAACATAATAAGCTGTACAGAGAGTACTAGGATGTTTATTTTTTCCCCCCTTTTCCCTTGTTTTCTCCTGCTGAGACTGTTCAGTCTCTGTGCTTTGAGCAGCTGTTTTTGTGATGGTAAAAAGGGGGAAGACACGAAAAGTTGTCTTGAGATTTCCTCTTTTTTCCCATGCAAACCTTGCATGTTATGGTTCTTTATGCATCACTGCCATATGGGAGCATCCAGTACTAATTTAAAACAAGTATCTTGGGTCCGTACAGAAATTTTAAGTAATAGGAATTATGTTAGAGCTCGGTGCTGCGTTTCTGTTCAGAACTGCATAGCGCTACAGTGCTGGACCGCACCCTCACTCTGGCATAACACTGTCCAAAACAAGGTACAAAGGAAAGAAAAGCCTTAGAAAAATAAAAGTTAAAGTATGGGATACAGTTTAAATTGTAAGGCAGAATTTCCAGAAGCTGATTTTTGGTTTCAGGGCTTACCTGGAAAACTTTATATGCCCCTTTCTATTCTGTTGCTAAAGACAAGTCTGGCGCCATTCTTCTCGGCCAAGATCCTCACAAGTCTCTGCCCTAATCCTATAGTGCCAACCGGCCCAATCTTTTCTCCTCATATAGGACCGAGGACCTGTAGGAGAAGCCTGTTAGCTGAGCTAGTGCCCAGATCTCATTTTATGCTGAAATACATTATTTAAAATATGTTTTGATAACATGTACTGTTTGCTTTTGTTATAGGAATTGAAATGTTGTACTAGAAGATTATTTTAAAGCCTGAATTTTGCATTTTTGTGTTTAATCTAAAAGTGGTCAGAGCTTAGTCCCACCACCTGACTGTTTTTCAGTATATAAGAAGCTTTTAGCTGTATGTTATTCAGTGAGCTGTGGGGCTCAGCAGGGAGCTGACCCGACAAAGACCCTAGTTACTCCTAGTGGTTGATATTTTTGTTAGTGGAAGTTGATTTATTTGCCTTTTATTATTTCTTTGTCGAAACAGTTTGTTTCTTGATTTTATTTATTTTTCTTTTGCTGAATAAAAGCTGAATTTTTGTTCTGTACCTTGGTGTTTGCATTTGAATTCCACAATCCTCTTACAGGGTGAAAAAAAAATGTGAGCTGCAGGAAAACTAATGAAAGTTAACAGTGTGGCAAGCAATTTCACTGTCAGACAGACAGACCAAGAACTACATCAATCAAGCACCTGTCAGCAGCAATCACTCAAGACACAGCAATCACAACACCAGGATTAGCATCTCATTAATGCATACTTGGCAATGTCTGTTACGTGTGTGTGGGGGGGGCTCTGCCCCACATACCCCCAGTCACAGGGGGCTGCGTCCCAAGCACCCCCCCCAATATACACAAACACCTCCACCCACGCCATACATTGGGGAAGAGTTCATCTAGACCCAGGGGAGAAAGAGTGGGTGCTGAGTGAAAATGATCAGGAGGCAGAAGTTATGGGGAGAGGGGACATTTTTATTACAGCAGTCAGCACTGTACAGAAGACCCAGGCAAACATAACACACCACTTTGTGAACAATAACAGAAGCATACCTGCTCTCTCTGAAACAGGTACCCATCATGAAGCAGCAGGTGATTTCCCAGATACCTCTCAAGGAACTGCAATGGCATAGTAATCAAATGAACCACGCCATGCATGTAACCGCCACCAAACCATCACTACTCACGCCACACCAACCTCACATACACAACCCATGGGACACTGAGATATCCAAGGCAAACACCTAAGCAGAAACTAACACACCTGCTAACACACAGCCCACTCAGACAGCCCACAGTCACATGCAGCCTGTCACACATCAGCTCACACCTGTCACACATCAGCTCGCCCACAGTAACACACGTTCTGAACACCGGATCACTCACATTCATTTTGCCCTTCTCACACCACCCACATTACCCCACCCTGTTTCCCCTGCTCTATTGATGATACTGTCTGGGGGAATACTGGCCAATATGAACAACTGGGTAAGTATGTCAGGACAATCAAAGATGCCATCGGTTTTGTGGATGAGCTCATGCCAATAAGACTGGAGTGACAGACAGGCCAAAACAGTATGGGTTTGATCAGAGTGAGGGTGACCACATTGATACCAACAGTGTCCGGCAGGAGGGCCCACATATTTCGCGATTACAACTGGGATACCAAAATACCTAAGGCAGCATTCTCAAGAATATACTGTCCAGTAAGGGTCACAGGTCATCTTATGGCAAGGGGTGGCATATTTAAACCAGAGTTACTTTTAATAGGTAGTGTCCAGTTCGGAGTTCCATTTGCTAATAATGGAAACAGCAGAGTCAGCAGATGAGGCCTGCAGGGTCTTATAAAGATGACTAATAAGGTGTTCCCAGGTATCTTCAGGTAAGTAGGACTTAGGTTTCTCAACTACTGGGATAAGAGCGTGCTTCCTAGTACAGAGATATGAACAAAGTTGCAAATGCTCATGAAATTCAGAGGGAGGAAGGGAGGAGGGTGGAAAGATGCTTGTAAAACTACAAAGGGTAAAAGTCCCATCGGGCTAAGAAGTTGAAAAACTAGTCTGATGCCATGCCAGAGCAAGACAGCATTGTCAAATTTTTTAAGGGGAATGGATGCATTGTGCAGATTATCACAATACGATTGAAAAATCTGAGAGTGAGGTTGGTCCAATGAGAGAGGTCTTCAGTAATCTGCTGAGTTAGGGGCTCATAGTTGAGTAATTCTAAATGAGTCAAGTGTTTAGTAATTTTGATGCCAAGATTGCCAGTGGCCATTTTATGCCATTTAAAGGGAAAATTATGTTTTAACTGCAGGGAGGGGAAACATTATTAAGGAGGACCTCCATTTTAAGAGTGTTCAATTTATAGCCTGCCAGGATTTCAGAATTATGGAGGAGGTCCCAGACCACTGGGATGGGCTCTTCCAGGGAGGTTAGGGTGAGTAGCACATTGTCCGCTAACAGCAAGATCTTGTATTGTCGATCCCCAAGGGAATCCCCTCCACCTTTGACAGCTACGAATTGTGGCTGCCAATCATTCGAGGTAAACAGCAAAGAGGAGTGGTTACAGGGGACATCCCTGATGGGTGCCCCTGGTTAGGGGGAATGGTTGGGAAAGAGATCCATCTAACCTGAGGTAAGCCTGGGAGGAGTCATAAATGGCTTGAAGGGTTTGTATAAACTCATCCAGAAGACCAAAATGAGACAGGGTGGCCAAAGATAGGACCTGGCCACCCTGTCAAATGCCTCTTTGGCATCAAGGCTTAGTAATGCAAGGGGGATTTGTTAAGTCACTGCATGATCAATTAGTAAAAGAGTTCACCTAACACTGTCATCTGCCTGCCATTGTTGAATAAAGCTGACTTGATCCCGGTCTATTAACACTTAGAAAACTGCGGGGGTTGGGTGGGTGTATATATATATATATATATATTTTTTTAGAAAATGGAGATGATGATATTCTCCAAATCCAGTGTTCTGATTGTATAAAACACATCACATGACCGTGCATATATCAGAGAGCGACCGCACAAGTGCACTTTTACCCCCCCCCAAAACAATTTTACCATTTTATAAGATAGATCACCCACTCTATGGTGTGCAGTTGCACTCTGATATGCGCACACCTTGGGTGGTTGATGCACACGAAGGAGTGTGTATATCAGAGTGCGACCACACACCTAAGAGTGGGTTATATATTACATATATATATATATATATATATATATATATATATATATATATATAAAATCTATCTAACCCCTGTGTGAGGGATACTACCCCTGCCTGCGTGACTAAGCGCAGATTGAGGGGCCTGAGTTCTGTGAATGAGTGTCTCCACCTGGAGGGTTGGTTTAAGGGTAGTGTAGCAGCTCAGGGTACAGCCCTCCAGGACAATGATACCCTGCTCTAACCCCTGTAGTGGCCTATACTGGTCAGCAGTTAGATAGTTAGAATGAACACCAGAATGCAATATTATACCCACACTTGGCACACTTACCTCCAGGGCTGGATCAGCTGCACTAGCCCTGGAGACCCCCTGCAGAACAAGACCTGCAATGGAGAAAGGCAATAGCAACACAGTATCCCCACCACAAAGGTACACAATAGCCAGTGTAAATGCAAAAAGATTTAGATCTGATTTATCGGGGGACGTGAACAAGGGAGGGGCAGTAATCTGGTGTTTGCTTCTGGATCTGATTTAATCAGGTTAAGCATGTATGCCTCTAAGAGTCCCTCTAACACAGTCATACACACACTCTGGGTACCCAGTGGGTCTGCAGGCTAGCCTGAAGCATTGCCCAGGTTAGGCCAGTATTGCAGCTGTTGTTGGGACCCTTAGGAAGGAAAAACACAACATGCATTTTAACCCACAATTTGTATTCCGGAGCCAGAGGGCTCAGTATGTAATGATCAATCAAAACAATTAAATCAGGTGACACACTCTGATTTGAGCTTTTTTGCAGTGAGCTACCCTGATGTTTACTCATGCTACCCAGACCAGGATGCAAGATGGATGAAAAGGAGACCTCTGGATGTTTTGCTGGTTTGGCAGGGAAAGCAGGCCCCATACAACGCACCGTGGTGGTCGAATCCTTTTTGATGGTGTTGAGCAGGGAGCCGAATCCCCAAGTGGGTCTTCCATTGGATGTTTCTCTGCAGCGTGAACAGCAATCTAGGCCGAGATGGTAAGACCCAGACCAGGTGAACAGTTCGGATACAGTCCAATAAAGTGCTGGATACAGCTTCCAGCTAGCGTGACACGTTCAAGCAATGTGGGGAACCAAATCGTGACCCACACTGCACATTCTGCACAATTATAGGAAAGAGTAGGCAAATACTACAGTTCAGATGACAGTCCGGTTGCAATCAACAGTGTCTCTGTGCAAACCGTACGCTCTGTGGTTGTCTCAAGTCTTGACAGGCCGATCGCACTGAGGCAGATGTCACTTTGTCACAATTCAGGATTCCGGTCACAATCACAGCAAATTTGGATAAAGTCCAAGATATTAATGCAGACTTCTTCACTCGAAAAGATGATAGCAGGCAGGCCAGACACAGTCTTCCCACCGATTCCCCTGCGCTACTACGCAGGAGCAGCTGCTCGAACGTCTCGAGCTGTTCACTCTCTCAACTCCAACTACACACTGACTCACTGCTGCAGGCAGCTCTGGGACTTCCCAGTGATCCAAAAGGTTCGGTTGGTTGATCCATCTGTCAGTCACAGCAAGGGCTCCCCCTCCAGGACCATTTAGGTGCCAAACAGAAAAACTACAATTCCTACAGAAGTTCACCCCGCAAGACCCCTGGGGACAGTCTCCATTTTAGGGTCCCCAAAGGTACTGATTGGTCCAAACTGGCAATCTAGAATCAAGAGGGTGGTGCAAAACTGAAAGTCCATGCTGCAAAGAAAGTCAGGTTAGACAAACTACTATATCATTACTATCGAAGAAGATAATCATCAAATAATCACAGATTCTAGTAGGGCTTCCTCTGCGCAATTAACAATGACAGAATGAAGCGGCTATATTACAGTCTGGTTGGGACTCAAGTCTGAAACCACTCTGCCCCCACCCAGAATAATTATAACCCATGGAAATGGTGCCTCTTAAAGAGACAGGCACAGAGGCTAATAGAGCACTCACATGCAAGCACTTTTAAACTGTCAGAATACAGAACACCAGCCTGGCAGTGGGCATTAGGCAAGCCCAGGAAGACATTTTAGGAACCCCCATTTATATGGGGGTTATACCCTTCCCTGCCTGGAAAGAACTTGGCATCCACGTCAAGTCTATACTCACAATAACTTTATAGAACAACATTACCCTATACGAAACGTATGTTCCATCACTATACAAGACCAAAATAAAGACTGATGCATCAGTAAACGCAAACTTACAACATTACTATCCTTATTCATGATACTCTATAGTTATTCTGTAATGACAACAGTTATGCATTTTTCATACTCATTACTATTTTACTATGATTCACACAATAATATTACTGTACTTATTCAGGTAATTGTTTCCTGCACTCTAAATAACATAGATGGGGGCCCTTCCCTATCAGCTGACTTGGGGCTAGATGGGGCAGAGGCACCATGTTCTGAAGGATGAACAATTAGCTTGGAAGTGGTGGACAGGCTCAGTTTGGACAGTGATCTTTCAGAGATATAGACACCTTTGTGGACAACATTTAAGGGGAGGTCCACGGGCCTCCCATGTGAGTCATAGCTAAGTGGTATTACTGGTCTAACAGCTCTTCCAGACTTTCTTGGGCAAACAGACACCGGCTCTGCAGTATCATCATTGGCATTAGTCTCTTCTCCGGTAGGGAGGGGTACCTCTGCACTGGGTGAAGACTCCAGTATGGAACATTGTCGGCTCCTTGCTCTGTTGATTTTGTTTCTACATCATTATATTCATCCTTGAACTCTGCAGAAGGCCCAAGTTTATCATCCAGGGAAAACTCTGAAATGTTTGGACTTTGTGGCACTGGAGTGATACTTTCATCACCAGAGGATGCCTTAGGGTCATCCAGCACAACAGGGTTTTGACCATTACTTTTACACTGCTCATCAGATTCTGATATGTCACCAGGAAGATTTATGGTATCAGGCTCCCCCTCGGGCAGTTCAAACACTTCCACCAAGCACAGTGAATCAGCTACTTCAGATGTTATACTTTGCACCTCACTCTCAGAGGGCATTGGTTCTGGGGAGGAAGCTGGAGGGTTAGACAGTCATGAAGGCCCAGCTTCATCCCCATAATTACACATAGGGTTACCTTGAAACAACTGGCTTAGTTCATAAGTAGGGTAATAAGGAGTTTCACACTCACTGCTGTCAGATTCAGATTGACTGTCACTGTCATCTTGAGCCTGTTGGGGGGGGGGCCTTGATTCTTGAACAACTGGTGAAGGGTTGACTCTGTCTCTTTTTAGCATCAGCATGTGTCACCGGCCCTGGAGGGGCAGCATCTGATGGTTCAGCATCAATAACCACTTGACCAATAGGCAGCAGGTGGTTCCTGTGCATAGTTTTAACAGCTTGAGAGTCATTTTCAGGACGCAGTCTATACACAGGTAGGTCATCCAGTTTACGGACTACTATGCGTGGGAGATGGTGCCATCTATCGGTAATTTTGTGCTTTCCGTGCAGCCCCAAATCGCGTAACAACACACAGCCTCCTGGCAACAACTCTTGAGCCTTTACCTGCCTGTCATGTCTCTCTTTGTTGGTGAGATTTCTTTTCACAGCCATAGTTTGGGCCAGTTGGTATTCATGGTTTAACTGAGCTTTCAGTTTTTGTACATATTCCAAATAGTTTTCAGCATGGACCTCATCTGGGGATAGTCCAAAACAGACACTCACAGGCGACCGGGCTTCCCCCGGCTGAACATGAGACAATAGGGGAAAAACCCGGTAGCATCACTTTTGGTGCAACTGTAGGTGTGTACCAAGGTGCTAATCTGCTGGCTCCACTTAGGTTTATCTTTAGGGTGAAGCATGTCCAGGAGAATCCTGTTAAAACTTTCAGCCCGAGGATCCCCCTGAGGGTGGTAAGGAGTGGTTCTAGACTTCTGCACTCCCCACAGGGAGAGCATCTCTTTGGTCAACCGGCTTTCCGAAGTTTCTTCCTTGATCAGAGAGTGGATACGTTGGGGTGCACCATAATGGATGAAGACTTTCTCTACAAGCATCTTGGCCATGGTGGAGGCCTTTTGATCTTTTGTGGGATAGGTCTGATCATAACGTGTAAAATGATCTGTTACAACTAGCACATTCCCAATATTTTTCTGCTCAGGCTCCAGGCACAGAAAGTTGATGCAGACCAACTCTATGGGGCACTGTTGGAGATATTGACTAGTGGAGAAGCTTTTTGAGGCAAAGCTTTCCTTTGTAGGCAATGACTGCAGGTTTGAATGTGTGTCTTGACATCAGTCCCCATTTTCATCCAGTAGAACCAAAAGCACACCAGTCAGGTGTCCAGTCATAACCAAGATGCCCCATGTGATTGTGAAGAGATTTGAGTACCAGTTGTTTGAAAGCTGTGGGTAACACCAACTGCTGCCTGTCCAGTTGGCCTTGATGATTCACTGTCTCTCTATATATAACAGTTGGTCATGTAGCTTAAGCCTGAGGCCTTCCCTGAGCAATTAAGCAGTTCTTAAATCAGAAGAACAAAGTTTGGATATGTCTTTTCCAGCATGCAGAGCATTGAGCGCAGGCAGGATCATTGGGTTTTGGGGTTGAGTCCACTGGATACTGTCATTATCAAACTGAGATAAGGCATTGAGGTCTAATGCTAAAAAATTACAATAGGCTGCAGGGACGCAGGTGTCGGGGGGGGGGGGTCCCAAGCAGTCCACCAAGCAATCAACAGTGTTGGCAGATGGGCGGTCATCCTTATCAAATTTTTGGCATAATGCTTTGATGAAATGTTCAGACAACCTCACCCAGGTGTCAGCGGGGTTTGGTCATCTTGAGAGGGCATCTATATGGTTCAAGTCAGGTCGGTACTCAACCGCATATTCATATGTGAACAAGGCAGAAAGCCACTTGTGCCTGGTGGCATCTAATTTTGCTGAAGTCTGTACATAAGTCAATGGATTGTTCAGTCTTCACTAGAATCTTTGCCCCACAGAGATATTCATGGAACTGGTCCACCACAGCCCATTTAAGGGTGAGAAATTCAAGTTTATGGACAGGGTAGTTGCGCTCGGATGGTGTTAAGCTTCTACTTGCGAAAGCCACGGGTCACAGGCCCTCCTCATGTTCCTGATATAACACAGTCTCTAGACCTTTTAAGCTGGCATCTGTATGTAGGACATAGGGTTTGGTAGGGTTGGCATAAGCGAGCACTGGTGCATGGGTGAGTTGATGAATGAGCTCAAAGAATGCAGACTCACACTCAGAGGTCCACTGAGCCCAGAACGGCTCATTGGTTCTGAAATACATTTTCTCTTCTTCTTTAACAAGACTCTTCTTGTACTTTCAATTAGTGGGAGGATAGCCTTGGGTAAGATTAAGTAGAGGGCGGATAACTTTTTAGTAGTCTTTAATGAATCAGCGGTAATAGCCACAGAACTCCAAGAATCGCTGTAACTTTTTCAAATTGTTTGGCTGGAGCCAGGTGGTCAATGACTCCACTTTGCTGGGGCTGTTTGGATCCCATCCACCGACACTGTATGCCCAACATACTTCATGGATGTTTGAAAGAACTGGCACTTGTCTGTAGATAGTTTCAGACCGAAATCCTCCAAACGGTCAAGCACTTTGAACATCCGGGCCTCATGCTCTTCCAAAGTATGCCTAAATATGATGACATCATCCAGGTACACCAGACATTCCAATAAATTCATGTCTCCCACAGAACATTCCATCAGCCACTGGAAGGTGGAAGGTGTACCCAAAATACCTTGAGCATCCGCAGGAACTCATAAAACCCCAGGGGGCAAATGAATGCTGTCTTCTCACAGTCCTCTGGGGCCATTGGGATCTGGTAATACCCGCTCCTTAAATCGAGCACTGAAAACCACTGGCTCCCATTCAGGCAATTAAGGGCATCCTGGATGCGAGGCAAAGTATACTGGTCTGGTACAGTTCTCTAGTTCAAAGTCAAATAATCTACACACATTCTCACCTATCCATTCTTTTGTGTACCACTATGATCGAAGAGGCATAGGGGCTCCTCGACTCCTGGATAATCCCAGCCGCCAACGTCTCCTGCAGATGCCTCCAGATGTCATCTATATCAGCCAGGGCAAGATGACAGAACCTCTCTCAGAATGATCTATCATCATGAATCCGATTATGGTGCTCAGCTCCAGTGATGCATCCCACATCCCATTCTTTTAGTGAAAACACTTGGTTCTTCTGGGATAGTTTCCGGCTAATCCTGGTCTTCCACTCAGTAGGCAGTGGGGACTCTCCAAAGTCAAACAGGTCTGGGGTCACTTCTTCTTACTCACCAGAGTACTTTTTGCTGGGCAGTACTGCAGTGTCTGCACAGTGCACCGTGGCTAAGGTGCATCCCCAGTTGACCTGAACATCTTGATCAGACACATTCTGGATTTGCACTACCACTCACTGGGCATAGGCATGGGCCCATGCGGGTAAAATACTGGGCTTGACCAATAATCCTTCTGGCAACTTCCCCTCTTCTAGGGCATCCAGCATGAGGATTTTGTTTTTCACATCTTTTCTGAGGCGCACTTCGCCATGAATGGTATACTGAGCATTTGGTGGTATTACCAAGGAGTTGGGATCTTTCTTCCACACTATCCCCATGGGTTTATCCTTCTCCATCTCATTGTTCCCTCTCTCTCTCTCTCTCTCTCTCTGTAATTCATAAGCCTGCTTCTTTAAGGCTGGAAATTTGCATTGCCCATCCAGTTCACTGCCACGTTTCTCTTGACATAGCTGGGCCAACCTCCCAAACATGTGAGCATTGGTACCGGTGAGTAAGGGCACACCATCATACAGCCCCATAGGGAGACGCACCAAGGCCAGAGTCTTTACTTGCTCATCTACTCCAGCTACAGCTGTGGGAAAAGACAGCCAGATCCGGACATACCCCAGGTAGGGAAAGGACTTCTCGCTCAGTCCTCATGCATGCAAGCCTTCCAGAGGTTGTAAGGGCACATCAGGTAAGTGTTTGTTGTACCAATCTTGACACTCAGTGATTACTTGTGATCTGCTGTCCAGTACAGTCTGAGCAGAAACACCATTCACAGTCACTGTAGTCTCCATTGAAGGACCCACCACTTTGGACCAATCGGGTGAGGTTGGTTTATCAGTTCACCCCACAGCAGTCTTAGAAGAATAGAGCTTTTTTACAGGCCCGGTCTGAGGCCTTATGTTGCTCCGCTAAACTAGATTTAGCAACCGGGAGGTGACTTTTCGCAAATTCTCAGGGAGGGTGCAGTTCGGCCTAGTGTGTCCATCTTCCCCACAGCGATAACAGAATACTGGTTCCTTTGAATCTCTGGGGGAAAAGGAAACATCTCTCATTTAGATTGATTAGCAAAACCCAGAAGATCCTCTTTGGGTCGGGGCTCACCTTCCCTGTCCTCCTGTCTTCTTCAGGGATCCATTACCTGAGTGGCTCGAATGAGGTCTCCCACCAGGGCTCTCAGTTCTCTCACTTACTCCATCAACTTAGTTTCAACCCGAGGTTCAGGGGCAATGACGTGAACCCCCCCCCCCCAGTGAAGTTTCACTTCTAATCTGAGGGGAAATCTGACAGGAGGGTGAACATTTAACCATCTCAGCAGCTTGTTGACTGGCTCTTATTTCTTTCACCTCCTTAAGTAGCTCACTCATTTGTAGGAGCTCAGACTCATCATTCCGCTCGTCAGGTCAGTCTGAGGCTGGGCTGGTTCTAGCAACCCTGGCATAGGGCTCCCAACCCTCTTCGTCATTTTCGGCTTCCCAAATTTCTTTCATCAGCCAGCAATATTCAGGTGGATTCGACTTCGGATCTTGTAATTTCAGTTTTAACATCAGCACTCTAGAGTACCTGGTGGATTTCAAAATATGTTCTACTCGGACTCGATTTAGGTCATGGGCAGGCACCCCTCCTTTCCTGTGAGCTCTCTGCAAGGCCCTCTCAATTTGGGTGACAAACACAGTTTTTCATTTTTCCATTGTTTGGCATATTTAAATTTCCACATGAGGTCATCCCCTGACTCAGTGTAGGGCAGAGAGGTACTCGGCTGCAGAGGCTTCTGGGCTAGTGGAATGAAAGAAATGGATAGCCTGCAGTGCAGGGCCCCTTAAGCTCTCCATAAGTCTCTTTCTTTTTTCTCCCTTGGAGCATTGCCACTCTTGGACTGGGGGGGTGGCATAGTCCATCCAGGTTTCCAGATCATCCTCCCCCACAAGCACTGGGACTGTGCCTGAAAACAGCCTGAGCCTACAGTAAGAGTCCAGGTGTACAGAGGGTATCACAATGGGGGAGGTTACCACAGGGGAAGCTCTAGGGGTAGCAGAAGCTATAGGGGATGGCATGGGAGTGGGCTCTTCAGAAATGTCTAACATTTTCACTGTCTTTAGCAGTTCACCCCTCTGCAGCCAGTAATCTGAGCTATTTGTCCTCAAACCCTTCTACTTTCCGGGAACCCCTAGAAGTGGATGGGTCACTGTGTAGATGAATGACCCACCACCCCTTCTGGGATTCCATGTGCAGAACAATTGGGGGCACTCTCTCAGGGTCTATGGGGAGGCTGCAGGAGAGAAGGGCCACCATGGTCTGATCAAACAGATCCTAGTCTCTTCCCTCACTTCAACCTTCCCCAAGCTCTTTATCTGTTCTACAGTCTCTACAATAGTAGCATTATCAGTTCCTAAGGGGATATCTAGCAATAATGTGGCATGCTGGGAGTCTACTCCCTCAGCCTCACTACACCCCATCATGCGATGCACAACCAACTTGTGGGGGGCAATCTTAAGTTTAGGCATAGTGAGCACCTCCAATGTTTGACAAGTTCCAAGTATTGGGGTTGTAATTCCCACTCCTGACCACTAAAGGTGCAAATCCCAGTGGTGCCTCCAAGATGTAACCCCCTAGGTGGTGCTATCCCAAGGGATACTACCCCTGCCTGCGTGACTAAATGCAGGTTGAGGGGCCTGAGTTCTGTGAACGGGTGCCTCCACCCGGAGGGTTGGTTGAAGGATAGCATAGCTCCTCTTGTTACAGCCCTCTGGGACACTGATACCTCCCTCTAACCCCTCTAGTGGCCTATACTAGTCAGCAATTAGACAGTTACAATGAACACCAGAATGCAATGTTATACCCACACTTGGCACACTTACCACCAGGGCTGGATCAGCTGCACTGGCTCTGGAGACCCCCTGCAAAACAAGACCTGCAATGAAGAAAGGCAATAGCAGCACAGTATCCCTACCATAAAGGTACACAATAGCTAGTGTAAATGCAAAAAGATTTAGATCTAATGTATTGGGGGACGCGAACAAGGGGGGGGGCAGTAATCTGGTGTTTGCTTCTGGATCTGATTTAATCAGGCTAAGCATGCATGCCTCTAAGAGTCCCTCTAACACAGTCACACACACTCTGGGTACCCAGTTAGTCTGAAGGCTAGCCTGAAGCATTGCCTGGGTTAGGCTGGCATTGCAGCTGTTGTTGGGGCTCTTAGGAAGGAAAAGCACAACATGCACTTTAACCCACAATTTGTATTCTGGAGTCAGAGGGCTCAGTACGTAATGATCAATCAAAACAATTAAATCAGGTGATTCACTCTGATTTGAGCTTTGTTGCAGGGAGCTACCCTGATGTTTACTCACATTACCCAGACCAGGATGCAGGATGGAAGAAATGACCTCAGGATGATTTGCTGGTTTGGTAGGGGAAGCAAGGCCCACACGACGCACTGTGGTGGTCGAATCCTGTTTGATGGTGTTGAGCAGGGAGCTGAATCCCCAAGTGGGTTTTTGTTGGATGTTTTTCTGCACCATGAACAGCAATCTAGGCCGAGATGGTGAGGCCCAGACCAGGTGAACAGTTCAGGTACAGTCCGGTAAAGTGCTGGATACAGCTTCCAGCTAGCGTGACACATTCAAGCAATGTGGGGAACCAAATCGTGACCCACACTGCACATTCAGCACAATTATAGTAAAGGACAGGCAAATACAACAGTTTGGATGACAGTCCGGTTGCAATCAACAGTGTCTCTGTGCAAACCATACGCTCTGTGGTTGTCTCAAGTCCTGTTATGGCCGATCGCACTGAGGCAAATCTTCGGTCCACACCAGACGCATTTCACTTTGTCACAATTCAGGATTCCAGTCACAATCACAGCAAGTTGGGATAAAGTTCAAGATATTAATGCAGTCTTCTTCACTTGAGAAGATGATGGCAGGCAGGCCAGATACAGCCTTCTCGCCGATTCCCCCGCGCTGCTACTCAAGAGCAGCTGCTCGAAATGTCTCGAGCTGTTTACTCTCTCAACTCCAACTACACACTGACTCATTGCTGCAGGCAGCTCTGAGACTTCCCAGTGATCCAAAAGGTTCGGTTGGTTGATCCATCTGTCTGTCACAGCAAGGGCTTCCCCTCCAGGTCCATTTAGGCACCAAACAGTAAAAACTACAATTCCTACAGAAATTCACTCCCACAAGACCCTCAGGGACAGTCTCCATTTTAGGGTCCCCAAAGGTACTGATTGGTCCAAACTGGCAGTCCAGACTCAAGATGGTGGTGCAAAACAGAAAGTCCATGCTGCAAAGGAAGGAAGATTAGACAAACTACTATATCATTACTATCAAAGCAGATAATCAGCAAACAATCACAGATCCTAATAAAGCTTCCTCTGCGCAATTAGTGATGGCAGAATGAAGCAGCTGTATTGCAGCCCAGGTGGGACTCGAGCCTGAAACCACTCAGCCTCCACCCAGAATAATTATAACCCACAAAAATGATGCCTCTTAAAGAGAGACAGGCACGGAGGCTAATAGGGCACTCACATGCAAGCACTTTTAAACTGTCAGAACACAGAACACCAGCCTGGCAGTGGGCATTAGGCAAGCCCAGGAAGACATTTTAGGAACCCCCATTTGTAAGAGGGTTACATATATATATATATATATGCCCAGAATCTATATAGGTTCAAGCATATTCAGCACTCAAAGAGTTAAAAGGGGAAGGAGATGCTCGAGTCGTCGGGCCAAGATGAACATATACGTTTTGTAATCGCAGTTAAGAATAGATATAGGTTGGTAGGAAATGGGATAATGAGGGTCTTTCTGGGGTTTTAGTATTGTAGAGATAACCACATACTTCCAGGAGGGGGGGAGGAAGTTCAGCTTTTGGTATCTCACGGTAGGCGGAAAGTAAAGAGGGGAGAAGGAATTCTCCAAAAACCTTGTAAAATTCAATGGGGTATTCATCTGGACCAGGTGCCTTTTGAGTTTTAGCATCGCAAAGGACAGCGTCAGTTTCAGATATAGTAATAGGGGCTCAAAGGGCTTGAGCTTGGTCCTCAGACAATTTAGGTAATGCAAGATTGTGAAGAAATGACTATCTGGTCAAGGGAGAGCAAGGGATCTGCAGTGTACACCTGTTGGTAGTATTTAGTCATGACAGCCCCGGATGTCTGCAGGCGATACAAAACGCTGCCTGTGGTCAGATCAAAAAGGTGGAGACACAGGCTTGGGCACGAAATGCACACAGTTTATGGGCTAGATGGCATGCCCATAGAGGGTCCTCTTCATAGTAGCAATGTTTTAGATACAATAACTGCTGCTCTATCTGTTGATCTAAAAGTTTTTGAAGCTCTTGCTTCGTACTGTTGATTTGGGTAAGGCGCGAACAATCGCCTTGACGGAGGAAACACTGAAGCGTGTGTGATGTAGTCTGGAGTTCTTGAAGGTGGACCTCCTGCTTCCTTTTTTTCTTTGCGGAATATGAAGTTTCTCCTTGAAGGACTACTTTAATGGTGTTCCAGAGGATAATTGGGGGGGGGTTGTTGGGGTGTTAGTTTCCACCTGGGATCAAGCAATAGTGTCCTTGACGAGTTGTTTGAACTCTGGGTCACATAGAAGCATGAAGTTAAATCTCCAATGACTATTCAGGTGCAGTTTACCCAGAGAGAAGGTGGCATACACTGGGGGAATGGTCCGATAGAAGGGAGGTACCATGACGGAGGTCAGAGGCCGAGTAAATGCTCTGCAGTGGTAAAGATACAATCCAAATGGGAAGAAGTTCCTGTCCATGGAGTATAATGAGTAAATTATTTGCCCGTTGGAAAGAAATGTCACCAAAGAACAGTGAAGCTCAAGTGGGCAAAGGTGTGATGAAGGTACTTCTAAAGAGGTGAGACATGACACAGTACAGGACCAGGAGTGGAGACAAAGTGATGTTTAAGTCACCTCCCATGATTAATTGGCCTCGTAGGACTGGTAACAATTTATTAAAGAATGTTTGGGTGGTGAGTTTCTTGGAACCCGGGGGCAAATACAAGGAGATTAGAGTAACACAGGAGTGATATAATAGGCCTATTGCAGTGACGCAGTGGCCCTCAAGGTCAATAACCTGGTCCTGCAAGGTGAAAGGAACACCCCATAGAATTAAAATTGCCCCTCCCCTTGTCTGGCCCGAGCGGTGAGAGGAGGTGACAATCATTTGGAATCTGAACGAGGAAAACTTTGCATGCTGAGAATCAGGAAGATGAGTCTCCTGAAGGAGCATGACATTAGGCCAATCCCTCTTGATCTGCTGTTGTTGGTACCTCTTGATAGGGTTATGGATCCCATTCACATTGAAGGAAATGATTATGGAGAATTTAGCCACTGGGATGATAAAAAGAAAAGGTGGTACTGTAGGGGGCAGAGTCTCTCCATCTCAGAGGAAAGGAGGGAACAAATTTGGAAAGGAAAAGGAGGAAGGAAGATGGAAACCAGAGCAGAGAAGAAGACAGAGGACAGAAGGGCATAAAGTCAGCAGCATATAAGAATAAGAAGGAGGTAATTCAAAAACAGTTAAACACTAAACAAATGGTATACACAAACAGAAAGAACACTGTTAAAGTGCCAACAGGGCAAACGAGAACTTGCGTAAAAAAGAACAGGCTAGGAGCCTGACTACCTGATGGTGAGCAGGCCCTAGCACTGAAAGTGAGGAAAAAATTCTCCTCAGTGGTGCTTCCAAGGCAGTGAGAGAACAAGTAACTCTCCTATAGGGGAGTTGATCGACATTCCCTATGGGGGTTAATCACAGTAGGACTGTGGGCCCCAGTAGAAACAAAGTGTTACTGAGGAGAACGAGGCAAAAGACAAAACTGCCAGGTACCTGGCCTCCAATCAATGTTGGGTGCTAGGGAGAAATAGAAAAAGAGGGAATGAAAGATATCACCATGTAGGCATCCCAAGTCCTACCCCATCCTAAATAAGGAGTGGAACTAATCAAAGGGTGGGAGGAATAATGCCCCCGAAGAGCCAGAGTATTCGGAATGGGGTATCACTCAAAGGCTGAATAAGTGAATGTGTAAACAATCAGGCCCAAGGCTCAGCACACAGCAGGTGGGAAGGAATGAATTATACAATAAAGGTATCTGGGAAAACCAGGCAGCAATCCTAAAAGCAGTAGAGGGAGTTAAAGCTGTGAAATCTTAAGTTCCAAAACCAAAGTATATCCCACAAATGTTGGGGGGGGGGGAGCTAACAGAAGCTACAGGTAGGCCCCATGCACAAGCCAGAACTGACCCTCCCCCCCAAGGAGGAGGTCACCCTCCCCAGCAGCTCTGAGCCCTCACCTGTCCCCATATCATATGTGGGCCTGCTGAGAGTGAGAACTATTGCCTCCATTCAAAATGACAGCTTATGCCAACTGAGTGAAAAGCTTGATATATTTAACTTTGCTGCTTAACAAACGAGCTCCGCTGCAGATCTGGTGGCAGTGCGAAGGTCTGTGGCATCTGACAACCCTCCCCCCGATTGGGGGGGGCATTCAATGTAAGTTGCAACCCATCTCTATCTCCCTCTCCCGGGACAAGGCTGAAAATAGGCAGAATTGTCTAGTCCTCCTTTCCCATCAACAAAAACTAAAATAAATAAATCTTCGTGTTAAGCCAGGTGCATGATGATGCTCCATGAGTACAAAATAGGAGCATGATAAAAGGCTAGATATGCTGGGAGGCAACAGACTGACCAACAAGGGAAAAAATCAGGGGGATCAAAGGTAGCAAGTATACTATACCCTTGGGCAGAGCGGAACATCGAAGCCCACTGTAACACACATAGGCAAGCTCTGGGTATGCTGCCAAAGAGGCCCCCCACCGAAAGGCACAAGGTCCAGCCCCATGCAAGCGCCAGCGTCCCCCCCCCACCCAGAAACAGGAGGAGGGAAAATGAGTGTCCAAGCCACCTGCCTCCCTTGGCCTAAGAAACTCAAGGGGAGATGAGAATTTGAGGAGTGATCCCCATTAGTGCTACCAGAGCAGCTGTGCCAGATAATTAACCCAGTAGGGGGTGATAGTGAAGTAGGCACCCAAAGATCCCTACAGGTCACACTGTGCAGAATAAACTCAAAAGATGCTGCCTGGTACTGCCCCTGGCAAGTAAAACCGCAACAGTATGTCTGCATGCACGGGCGATATCACCCAAAGGAAACTACAGAAATAATTAAACAGCAGACCCCCGCAATCCCTGTGTTAATGAACTAAAGCCTGGCATAAGTCTCATAAAAATAAAGGGAAAACAGTTTCAAGGCACGACAATCTTGTTAAGAAATACCTGCAGCCCTACAAATGGGGGCTCGCCAAGTTTCAGTCTGGCACAGGATGCTGAAAAACCTGGAGAAGTTCTTTTATATCTTTCAACGTCGAGATACCTTGCTGCTTCCATTGGTGTTTCTCTGCTGCTAATTTCAATGAGGAGTCCCGAATGGTCAGTTCATCTGTTGATGATGGCGCTCTAAGGGGGAGTGGAACAGAGATGCCCTTAGATCCAAGTACATAGATAGAGTCTTCTGGGGTAGAAAAATTCTAGGGCCCCTTAGGAAACATGATTGTCACACTCACTGGCTATGGTGTTTGAAATTTGAGCTGTTGGGTCTGAAGAACGCAAAGTATGGGGTCATAAGCTCTGTGCCAGGCTGCAACAGCGAGTAAATAGTCATTGTCAATATAAATTCAGGTGCTCTTGTTGTGGAAGGTCTTGAGGCACCAAGCACGCAAGAGGATTTGTTGTTTTGAGGTATAACTGAGAAATTTTAAAACAATAGAGAGTATCCGTTGCTCACAGCTCTGGGGCCTAGGTGGGAGTGCCTGATGGGCCCACTCTATGTCCAAAGGGAAGTCAGGGTCCAGCTGCAGCAGTTCTTGAAGCAGACCATTGAAGAAAGCTCCCATATCGAGACCCTCCTCATCCTCTGGAATTCCATATATTCTGAGGTTATTGCAACAAGAGCGATTCTCTAAATCATTGCATTTGGCCGACAGATCCTTGTGCTCTTATAGTAAATGCAAAACCACTTACTCTGGCCGGTCAGTGCGGGGTTCCAAAGACCTGAAATGCTCTTTGAGGTCTATCACTTTTATTTCTATTTTAGCAATCTCTGCCGTTAACTCTGCTTGAGAGGTGTGGACCGCCATTCAAAGTCCTGCAGCTCAGCCAGGATGGTTGTATTGCTGGGTAGGGCTGGAAAAGCCGGGGCATCCACCAAGTCATGGTTAGAGGCTTGCTGCATAGCAATAATAAGTCCAAGTGCTTCCGTCACCTGTGCTGTCTGGTTTTCTTCTTCCTACCTCCCATCAGCATAGAAGACTCCCGAGCAGTGAAATAAACATTGATTCAATGAAAAAGATAACATTTAGGAGCTATTTTGAGGAGGATTGCTAGCTCTCACAGTTAGTGCTGCATGCCCTAGGATGACGTCACCGGAGGTCCATAATTTTGAAAGTTTAGATATATGATAGAGGTATCTTATTATCTGCTTTTTTGCAATTTTTGTTTTCAGTACCCCACTAGACATTGCTGCCTTTACTGGTAGCAACATGACCTTCGTTGACAGTCTGAGCTACCCAGCAGTATCCTGGCACTACTGACCATAATCAAGCTAAAGGACTGTTTCAGTCTATTTATCAGTTTACTTCTTTGAGACCCCTCAAATTCCTTATGCTTCTCCCTCCATGGTGCCTTCTTCTCTGACCCTTTGTACCTCTACTGCAAGGGGAGACCATCCATCAATGGCCTCATGAGATGCCTGTGGCACCCCACAGCTTCCCCTCCTAGTAGGACTCTTGTACTGTGGTCAGCTTGAGCAGAACAATGTATTAAACCTGCGTGGAAGGTACATCAGACGGCAGACCCTATACATGATGCTAGCAAATAGGAGTGAATCTAGGGCCAGCTTCATGGCTATGCACCTACTCTTGTTGTCAACAAATGGCAGGGGCTGTGAGGAGGAAGGGTCTGTTCTGCTTAGTTGCTCACGCACTTGGCCGTCAAGGGAACAACCAAGTAGAAGATGCAAACTCATTGTAGAGGCATTTTGATTTCCTTGGGATTGCGCACAACCTCAGCTGGTTCCAGTTTGGATCATAGGTGTACGATGCCAGCAAGAATCTTGTATGGAGAGTAAACTTGCTTACCACTAGGCTGTCAGACCTGCCCAGGGTGGGACAAATCAATTTGAAGCTGGTGGTCAGTTTGGCCACTATCTTTTAAAATCTGGTAGCCAAATCAATATTTGTAGTGGCTATCCTTTTTAAGGGTTGAAAAATGGTATGCCCCCCTTACGGTGACACCAACACAGTGAACTAGAAACCTGTCGGCACAATCGACACTTTGCCAAGTCACTGTGTTGGTATGCCCAAGACAGGTGCACACTGTCTCCCGGTCCTGCACCCCCACCCGAAGTAATTCCAACTGGAGTTAAGAATCCATAAGTTGGGTGTGTGTGGGCAGAGACCCCCACATGGGGGGTTCGGGGGTGAAGCCCCCCCATTTAAAAAAGGACTGGGTGACTTGAAGGAATCATAACGACTGCAACTTGCGGTCAACATGATTCCTGTCGCTGTGATGCCGGTCGACGCAAAGCATGTTGAACCGGCATGGTAGAGCCTGGAAAAATCAGTTGTCGTCAGGTAGCCAGTTGGCTGGTAACTTTCAAAATTTAGTAGCCAAACCAGTTTTTTAGTGGCCGTTAGCCATCTAGCTACCCAATTTGTCCCACCCTGGGCCTACCTAACTATATGACTGCTAATCTGAGTGTTTTGTTTTTGTAACTTATTTTCATTACGGGGGAGCTTGTGTATACAGAGTAGCTCCTTTGCTTTGAATGGCAAGATCTGGAAACTTGCTTCAATGCATGTACCTGACTAACAGTACAGAGATTCAAAGAGGACTCTTGCAGTGGTGGTGGTTGTGGGTGTCGTATATGCGTAATGACGTCACCATGCCTGAGGACGTGGGTGTAACAGTGCACGAGAAGCAATGGAGTAAAGCAGTTAGAAACTCCAACGTGGTGTCCTCGTTTTATTCAATTGGTATACATTGCATGGTAAAGTCGAGAATAGAACAATGGCGACGAGGTGGGATCAGTGAAGTGTTGGTTAAATCTGGAACTGAAAAAAAAAAAACAAACAAAAAAAAAGAAGAATAAATAAAACAGAGAAATGGAAAGTGCTATTCGAGTTTGATTGTTACAGTGAACCAGCCACGCTTGGACCGAGATGGACAAGATGGCTCACATCTTTTGAACTGTTTGCTGATGGGAAAGGATTGATATTAGCTGACAATGTGAGTGCAGCTACAAAGCAACGGAGGAGAGCTTTATTACTACATCATGCAGGGACAGATGTACAAGATATTTTCTCAACGCTTGGGGACACCGGCCGGCCAACGGACTATGCTTTGGCGGTAACAGCACTAAATGCCTACTTTGTGCCACAAGTGAACACTGCATTTGCACGGCAGGCCTTCTACCAGCTAAGACAGAAGACAGGGGAGACTGTACAGCAATTTGTCACCCGTCTGAGACAATCAGACAAAGATTGTGACTTTGCAGGCGATAAGAACAATCAGATAAGGGATGCAATACTAAGTAAATGTAACTCTGAATATGTACGCTGCAAATTGTTAGAGGAGGGATCCGGGCTGACACTAGCGAGATTACTTGAGCTGTCTGCACAGTGTGAAAGAACAGAGGTGCAAATGGCCGCGATGCACATGAGCTCAGAGGCCCCAAAACCTGAAACAGTTAATCGCGTATTCAAAAATGAGGAAAAGCATCGAAGAAGAAAGCCAAAAGGAGAAGAGGGAAAAGACAAAACGGAGAAAGTGTGTTACCGATGTGGCCACGCAGATCATTTGGCAAGACCCTACCTGCCCAGCGTGAGGACAGCAGGCGCAAGAAATGTAAAGGTAGAAATCATTTCACTAGAATGTGTAAAACAAAAGGAAATGTGAAGCATACAGTCAAATGTGTCGATTCAGAGAAGCCAGACAGAGACTATACATTTGTGATAAAGGAAAAAGGCGGCACGGACAGAACAATGTTCTCGGTGGGGGGAGTCAACCTGCTGATGCTAATAGACTCAGGGGCTTCCAGCAATATTGTGGACCAGGAGACCTGGGAAATGCTGAAGAGTAAAAGAATCAAGTGTCGATCGTCAAAGACCGACAAGAAACTGTACACATATTCAGCAACTGAACCACTGGCCGTAAAAGGGATCTTCACATGTACAGTAGCCATAGGCAATCGTAGTACACAGGCGAATTCACAGTGATGTGGACATGGCGAACCGCTGCTGGGAAGAGAGACACGCTGTAAAACTGGGGTACTCAGGCTAGGTGTCAGTGTAGCAGCAGTGTCTGATGTGGGAGGCCAGATAAGGCAACAATACCTGGATTGTTTCAAGGTGTGGGAAAGCTTAACACAAAGCAAATAAGTCTGCACATAGATGAGAAGGTGGTACCTGTGGCACAGCCCATTAGGCGAATACCCTTTCACCTGAGAGAAGCGGTGGAAACCAAAATTAAGGAACTACTGGACATGGACATAATCGAGAGGGTGGTTGAGGCCATACCATGGGTGAATCCGGTAGTGATCGTAGCGAAACCAAACAAAGAAATCAGGATGTGCCTGGACATGAGACAAGCGAACATAGCGATTATACGTGGCAGGTACCCAATCCCCACGGTGGATGAACTGTTGCAAGGCATGAACGGGTCTACCACATTCAGTAAGTTGGATCTTAAATGGGGCTACCATCAACTGGAACTGACACCAGAATCAAGAGGTATAACAACATTTGCAGTGCATAATAGGACGTGCAGATACAAAGACTCATTTTGGGTTTCATCGGCCAGTGAGCAGTATCAGCCGCAAGTACAACAGCACTGGCTGGCATTGAGGAGTGGAGAACATTTCAGATGATATCATTGTCCATGGCCCAGACAAGGAGAGCCATGACTGGCTGCACAAGGTGCTGAACAGATTGGCGAATTCTGGCCTGACGCTTAATCCAGACAAATGCCAGTTCAATATGGACAAACTGGTCTTCAGGGGTATGTTACTCTACTTAAAGGGCATAGGCCCCACGACTGAAGAGTAAGAGCAGTGGTCGAGGCCAGGGAGCCTGAGACAGCGTCAGAGGTTCACAGCTTCCTTGGATTAGTGGGATATAGTAGTAGGTTTATCCTCAGTTCTCCACGCTCACGGAGCCTCTGGGAAGTTGACAAAGAAGGACACAATATTCAATTTTGGACCGGAGCAAAAGATGGCGTTCCAAGCACTGAAGAGCAAGTTAGCCAAAGCGGCAACGTTAGCTTACTTCGACAAGGATGCGCCCACTAAAGTGATAGCAGACGCAGGACCGGTAGGCATAGGAGCTGTACTGGTGCAGGAACAACACGGAGAGATGGTTCCAGTCTGTTATGTGAGCAGGAGTCTATCGGAGTGCAAACGCAGGTACTCACAAATGGAGCGTGAGGCCCTTGCATTGGTTTGGGCCTGTGAGAAGCTTTACCCATATGTGTACGGCAAGAGATTTGATTTAATGACTGACCATAAGGCGCTAGAGGCTATCTACAGTCCGCGCTCAAAACCGTGTGCTCGTATTGAGCGTTGGGTATTGAGACTACAACCTTATGACTTCCGAGTTGTGCACATACCGGGGAGATATAACATAGCAGACCCTTTGTCTCGTCTATTGGGAGAGACGGCAATGAAGGAATCACACACACATGGAGCAGAAGAGTACATACAGTTCATAGCCGTTAATGCAACTCCGGGTGCATTGACCAGAAGAGAGGTCGAGGAAGCATCGGCGATTGATGAGGAACTGAGAGAGGTGAGAAGTGCCATTGAGACGGGGTGCTATGAGAGGTGCAAGACATATGCCCCCGTGGCAAGTGAGCTGAAGCACAATTGGACAGTTAGTTCTCGGGGAGGCGCATTGTGTTACCCCGTGGACTTCACCAGAGAGCTATAACTTTAGCCCATGAGGGACACTTGGGTATTGTGGGCACCAAACAGCACCTCAGGAGCAAAGTATGGTAGCCAGGAATGGACAAGGCTGCAGAGAAATATGTCAAATCATGCCATGGTTGCCAGATTGTAGCGTGACCAGACGTACCAGAACCGTTGAGATCAACGATGTTACCTGAAGGACCGTGGCAGGATCTTGCCACTGATTTACTAGGTCCACTACCCACAGGACAGTCAATATTGGTAGTTGTCGATTATTACAGCAGATATTATGAATATGACGTGATGCAATCACAACGGCTGAAAAGGTGATTGATAGTTTGGAGACCATCTTCAGTCGCCGCCTTCCCATAACAATCAGGTCGGACTGTGGTCCGCAGTTTATTCGATTCAATTCCAGAGATTCTGTCGGAGAGCGGAATACAGCACGTGAGGCGACACCAAAATGGGCACAGGCGAATGGTGAGGTGAGAGACAGAATGCCTCCCTCATGAAGAGGATTCGGATTGCACAAGCTGAAGGGCTGGACTGGAAATGAGAGCTACACAAATATGTGACTGTATACAGATCCATTGATCACTCTACTACGGTCGGAGCCCGGATGAGCTTCTTTTTCAAGAGAAACTAAGGGAAACTTCCAGATATATATCCACACTGGAGAGTGACCTAGAGTACGAGACAGAGGCGCTGAGAAAAAGGGAAGTACAAAGCCTATGCTGACAACCAATGCAAAGCCAAATATTGGAGGTGGGCGTTGGGGATCAAGTCCTTGTGAAACAAGACCAAGTAGATAAGTTCGTAACACCTTTTAATAAGATACCACATATGGTGATCAGCAAGGAGGGAAACCAAGTGGTTGTTCAGTCACCAACGGGAGCAAGATATTACAGGAACACAACGTTTGTGAAAAGATACATGCCTGAGGAGACTACTCTACAGATGAATGAGAATAACCAACCCGAGGAAACTGGAGGGCAGAGTCCTATGTTACAGAGATCGGGTGAATCCACCCAGGAATCGCCACAAAGGCCTATAACACCAAGAACAGACAGGCCTCATAGGCAAATTAAATTACCTCAGAGACTTAAGGACTTTATTATTAAGTAGTTATACCATAGAGTAACCACCTATAGATATATATATATATAAAAAAATATATAGTAAATAAATATACGCAAGATTAAGGGAATAAAAGATGTATAACAAGTTTAAATCTAAGTAAAGGGGGGATGTCGTATATGCGTAATGACGTCACCACACCTGAGGACGTGGGTGTAACAGTGCACGAGAAGCAATGGAGTAAAGCAGTTAGAAACTCCAACGTGGTGTCCTCGTTTTATTCAATTGGTATACAGTGCATGGTAAAGTCGAGAATAGAACAGTGGGGGTTTCTTTTCAACAAATGTAAACATTTTATGTTTTTTTTTTTTGTTTACTCTTAAAATCCATACAGACAGTGGGTGTTTCTGTCAGAGCAGATGTGAGCAAAAGGTAACACTACCGAGATCAGGTTGGTGCTATTGTATACCTTACTGAAATACTGATAAGAACTGAAAGCTATGCTGGACAGTTGAATGTATGTGGATTAACTGTATTTACAAAGCATATTTACATACTGTAACCTTATACAGCTGTTCAGCCAAGTTAATCTAAACATGTGTCAAGTATACTGAAACAGACTGTTTAACCGGAGCAAATATACTGGTCTGTACAGTTATTAGATACAACAATGCATGAAGTTAACTGCCTGAACTTTCTTTTTGCAGTTAATCTTTTTATTAATTTTTTTTTCAGTTATGGCAAACGCATTATCAACTCATTCAATAACAATGTTTCTCAAGATACGACAGTAATTTACAAACATACAAACATTGCATAAGTGGTAGAATCATAGTACAGTGGGATGCAAATACCACTTCTGGGCATAAGCACAAGGTTTTACATTAAAACCAAGATCAAAAGGTTTTGTAGGGAATATAAACTGCTGGACACCTGGGAAGGGCAAAGGGTGAAGGGAATCCGTATACTTACAGATGCAGCATACCGGAGGGTGTATATTAACAGGTGGGCTAGAACTGGGGGGCATTGGACCTCAAGAGATTAAAGGTGTCTACATCTTGCAGACCTCATGCTACACAACTTGAACATTCAGCTTCTGCTTTGAAAAGTGTTACTGTTCTGCCTTTAGTTATTTACTGTATTTATTTATTTACAGTATTTATTTATTGACTGTATTTATTTACAATATTTATTTTCCCACAATGGTTTTTATTCTCCACACAGCCAGAGCTGGCTAGGCTCCCTTCAGGTACTGTCCCCACTGCCCCCCCCCCACTGGCCGCTACCACCGAGGACCTACGCACTGACTGTATCCCTCACTGACTTCCCCCATGGGGGGGCCAGAGAGGGAAGGCTGTCCTCCCTCCATGGAACACACAATCCAGATTTTACCAGTGGGGTGGTTCTCACCATGGTGCAGGCAGGAGGCAAGCACACAGCGCATCATTTACACCTGCCCAGCCATCTTTTCCTGCCTGTTTTTCTTCCTGAAGATCCGGTAGACCCCCAGCAAGTTGAGACCGCTCTTGATCTTGGTTCGCTGGCGTGGTGGGCAGTAGTGCTACTGTCTTGTCACTGGTCCAGCTTCTCTTCTGCCTTTCTACAAAGAGTAACCACTTCTGACAAGAGTGCAAGAAGCCAGGGGTATAGCCAGAGTTTGGGAACTAAAAAATCCCTTTATGTAGCCCAAGTGTACCAAAATGTTTTTTTTTCCATCTTCTTGTTATCTGCCTTAAATGTGGACAGCCCCTATCCAGTGACTTCCCCTAGCCCCATCACCCACTCAACCCAGGACTTAACTCCTACCTCCTGAACCACCATGGGTGGGTGAGTGCCTTGGTGGGCAGTGTGGAGCCTGTGGAATATGCCACTGTCATCCTGCCTGCCAAAGCTGTTTTGCCTAACAGCTTTTCCTTTCAGTCCTGCACGTGTGCTATGGTGCTCACATACTTCATGAAGTTGCAGTACGCCTCTGTGATTAGAAAGTGGCCAACCAGATAGACTGCTATGCTAAAGAGCAACAAAACAGCTCAACTGCCCATGAATGTGCCACATAACGAATCCACAGGGCAAAGAAAGGCAAATATCTGCGCCACTCATCACATAAAAAAAGCTTTATTATAACAGTTTAAAACACACTGCCAAATAGAAATACGCAGGGTCGTCAAAAAACAATGCAGTCCGACTGATTTTGCACATAGTGCATCATCAGGATGTTGAATTCAACACACACCAAGGGTCTTGTGCACAATTTTAAAGTGACAGTGCTCATTTGTACAAAAAATCACAACAGTGCTAAGTGCAAAGTGTCATATAAATATTAAACATGTACAAAACACTATTAGAAAATGGGCTTTTTATTTGGAGGCATCTGATTGGCTGGTACCCATTCCACAGGGGTACATTAACTTTCAATAGATGCCCACCAAATAAAAAGTGCCAGCCCTAACCTGCCTGATGTCCACTCCGATATCATTGTGCCTAGCCTGCTTCACCATTGGCTGAAGCAGTGGGCACTCATTTCAAACAACCACCATTTTTTTTCTCTCGCTAAGCGAAAGGTTCTTTAACAACACCTCCCCCCCCACGACTCGAAAACATCACCATAAAAACACTACAAAAAGAAAACTGAAACATCAACCCCCCCCCGTAATTACACAGCGTTTACATTCGCTACATACAAATACTCGCACCGCTTTAAAATGTACTTGCCAGTTCTGTCACTCAGCACCGCTACTGATGAGCCCACTTGTCGCCGCTGATGTTTTTCACACACTGTATGGTGTATGAAATCGCGCTGTATGAAATCTCACCCAAAAAAAAAAGGAAAAAAACGACGCTGCAACCACACACACACACTTGTTTTAAGCCGTGTGTGTGTACGCTGGTGCGCGTGTGCGGGGCGTTACTATGACAACCAAACTGACATTAAAAAAAAAGCCGTACACTTTCCCAGATCGCTGATAAAAATAAAGCCTTCACATCTCTCCTCCTCTGCTGTTTCATAGCAGCGCTACTCTAGCTTAACTATTCCCACATTGTGCCGCATTATCTCCCCGTGATCAGAAAAAAAAAAAGCCGTAATTGTGATTGTGTAATGCTGCCATACTCAATACTCATACTACGTGAAAACCCCTGGCTTTTAAAATGAACTGCAGACGCCCGCCATATCTTAAGGACTTAGACATTTAAAAATCATTGTTTAATGCTGCCAAACTCCGTGACAACCCTGGCTTTTAAAATGAACTGCATATCTGAAGGACCTGAAACTTACCAGAGGGCTATATTATCCCATTATGCCAAGCGGAGGAACTATTTAATTACAAAACTTAATGTAACTAAACTATTTTATTAACAATTTTTCTCTGCCATTTCTTTTTACTGTGCCCGTTTTCTAAACGCAATAATACCCTTGAGGGTGGGCGGTATGGGCAATACCGGACCTTCCAGGGGCTATAAGGCCCTCCGCCTGTGGCGTTGGGCCTCATTACGCCCCTGGGCGGTCCGGTATTGCCCAATACCACCCACCCTCTCGGGTATTATTGCTTAAATGACTAACTACTAATAAAAAAAAAACTAATATTGAAACCACAGATAGCAAACTAGTAATTCAAATTTTGATTTGTTCCTACAAAATTATTTTTCTCTTCCAGTGCTCGAGGCATAACATGTATTTAATCCTCCTCACCCTAGAAAAAAGTACACACAACAAAATTAATTTCTGTATCAGACAATACATATTCAGATTTACCAATGAAATTAATTAATCCAGAAGAGCAAAAGAAAAAGGCAAAGCAGGCATCATTTCCTTATACGGGGAAGTAATTCTATCCAGTCGTTCAAACCTGGAGCATACATGGCTCTCAGGGTAAAAACTCCATAGGACTTCCTTTGGATGAGTTTGCCATCCACATCTCCCCCACGGGGTCCCACCCTTACTTTCTTGTTCCACAAAATTTAAAACGGTGTTCACTACCATCCTGTTTTGCAAGCCTGCAATGGCAGGATAAGGCATTTATATTCCACCCTCCCCCCCCCCGTAGTAAAGTCTTGTAATCTATGTAGTTTTCAGAAATTCTGCAGAATTAATACTGAAAATTATAAAAAAAAAAAAAAAAAAAGTTTCCTCAGCAGGAGCTCTGCAATTTTACTGTTTTTTGTTGGACAATTACGTAGCTCTGCCCCCCAGTCATTTGTTTTTTTAATGTTTTGTTTAAATGATGAAAGCAGCTCATGACTACGAAAGGCACCTGAGATTCAAAAACAAATGTTCACCAAGCAGTACACCTAGATGGCATACCTCCCTTTGTGCCCAAAGCTGTACCCAGTCAAAGACAGGAAGCTTCAAGCTACACTTAAATGCTGACAAATGATTAGCATTCCCAACCAAAAGCAGCTCAGTCTTGCCAGGGTCCAGTGCCAGCCAGTTGGAGGCCATCCAGGATCTGATCTCCAACAGGCACTATTCCAGAAATAGCACTGACTGCACCCTGTCAGGGGCAGAGGACAGGCAGATCCATGACAGTCGGTTGACAAATTGTTTGTCAACTGACGTTACAGTGACACCCTTATGTCAACCACATTTGCGGTCAGCATGAGGGAGCCACAAAACAGATTGCTTTCTTCAGAGGGCTTCGTCCCTGCCCCCCCCATGCAGGCGGATCTAACCCCACACCCCCACTACAAAACTAACCAACTCCAAGTTGGAGTTGTTTCGGGGAAGGGGTGCAATACCCCTGAAAGCAGTGGTGGGGTCCCGCACCGACACTACAGTGACCTGGCACTGTTGTCGCTGTAGTGTCGGTCACTCTCGAAACGTCGTGGTAGCATCTGCATACCGGGATGGACACAGCTGGGTATCACTGACATATCAATGAAACCTCATGCCTTATTGCCTTATGGTTTTCCACAGTGACAACATATACACTGTGAACAGCACAGGAAACTAGACAAATCCCTGAGGAATTCCACTGTTGAGAACAACTGGAATGAGCCTATCAACACCGTCAGTGCCCTTCCAACAAGGAATTACCAGAACCATTTGAGAACAGTTCTAGTCAATTCCCAGTGCCCCTCAAGTCTGGCCAGTAACTCACAGTGGTCCACGCTATTAAACAAGCATTTGTCAATGCCGAACGTTGTCTTACTGACATTGGCATCGTTACCGCAGGAGTTGAACAGATGCATAATAGGAATGGCAGAGAAGTATGACAGTGACGTCAAACCCCACATCACTCTACAGAGACTGACAGGCACTGAGGTGTGCCTTTGGGCATCGGCCATTAAGTTCATGGCATTTCAGTTCACCCTACCCTGCAGTGCGACAAATATTGCATTGTGCCTTGGGGTCCTCGGGCCTTACGCTCACCCCATTCGGCCATAACGCTCATGGCATTTTACCTCACCATATCCTGCAGACACCACCAAGTGCTAAGGTGTGCCTTGGGGTGTTCGGCTTTACAGTCACCCCATTTCAAAAGGACATACACTGAAATGGGTACAGCATAGGAGAATGAGGTGAACTGTGGGGCCGAAGAGTCCAAAGCACACCTCGATGCCTGTCAGTGGCTTGAGGGTGGGGGATGGTATAGTGTGAGCATAACAGCCAGCAATGCAGACACACCCCTGTCACCTGTCAGTCTGTACAGGGTGGGATGTTATGGTTAGAAACCCTAATGCCCTGGCCGTTTGTTGGTATTTGCACTATAAATTTGCAACACAGCATTTTTGTGACCCCACCTCATAAAAGTGTTTGGGACCTATGCTCATGAATAGTGGCACTGTGATTTTGTTACTCTGTCCCAAACGTTGATTTCTCACAGCGACAGCGCCATTCTACACCAGATGTAGGAAAAAAACATTTGGGCAGGATGTGAAAAATGACAGCTGTACTATTCATAGGTAGGTGTGAAGAGATGGCATTGTTGAAAATCTTGAGTGACAATATTAAAAATGCTTGAATTTACGAGCATACTTAGAAACTGCCCAATGCACACTCGTAACACAGTCATTTAGTGAAATTATTTCACCAAATTTTCAACATAGGCATTTTGGGTCCTCTGCTCATGAACACTGTCACTATGATTTTCTTCATTTGTCCTGATCGTTGATTTACCACAGCGACCGCGCCATAGTGCGTCACTTGTACGAAAACACATTTTGGGCAGGATCTGAAAAATGACAGCAGTACTGTTCATATGGACGTGCACAAAATTGACAATGTTGAAAATGTTGAGTGAAAATATTATAAATTGTCGAAGTTACGAGTGCGCATGGAAACTGCGCAACGTACGCTTGTAACAGTCATTTTATGGACTTTTGTCACCAGATTTTCCACATAGGCATTTTAGGACCTCTGCTCATAAACAGTGTCACTGTGATTTTCGTAATCTGTTCCAAATACTGATTTCCCACAGTGACCGTGCTATTCTGTGCCGGTAGTACGAAAACACATTTCAGCCAGGATGTGAAAAATGACAGCTGCACTGTTCATGAGGAGGTGTGAAAAAATGCCAATGTTGAAAATCTGGAGTGAAAATATTACAAAATGGCGAAGTTACCAGTGTGCATGGAAACTGCACAATGCAAGCTCGTAACAGCCATTTTTTTGAATTTTTTCACCAACTTTTCACCATAGACTTTTTGGGAGGCCACCTTCTGAACAGTGACACTGTCATTTCATTACTCAGTCCCGGAAGGTGATTCCATGCAGTGATTGCAAAATCACCTTTCTGGACCGAATAATGCCATGACAGTGACTGAATTCATGAGGAGGGGTCCCAAAAACCCCATGTTGAAAATTTGGTGGCAAAGTTCCCCAAAATGCCCGAGATATGCACCAAAGTTGAAAAAACCCTATTTATGCCATTATACAGCTTACCAGCATTTCTTCAGTTCGCGGTTGGCTTTGAAGAGTGCAAACGTGTCCCCGGTCTACTGAAGATCATTGCATTGGGCTCGGAGGTAAATATGGGGTGAGGGGGGTGTGGGGAGGCAGGGTGCGCAGAGGGTGGGTATGGGTTGGGGAGGGGCCACGAACTTAACAAGGGGCCACTTTCTGTTTTACAGGGTTAAAACTACAAAAAAAAACATTGCAGGACTGTTTTTTTTTTCAGGGACATTTGGCTTGCTGGGGTGGGCTCCTAGTGTGCCATCTGTGTGTTTGATGGGAGGGGGTCTGTAGCCGACGGGGATTGGGCACCGCCACTAGCACATACAGAGTTGGGGAGTCGCATGAGCTGAGGGGGATTGGGCACCCCCTCAGCACACAAGAAATGGGGGGGTACATTATGCCAACGGGGATTGGGTACTTCTGTCAACAAGTTAAATTAGGAGGGGGCATGCTGACAAGGGGATTGGGCACCCCCATCGGCTTTCAAAGAGACTGTGAAAGGCGGCGGCTGTCCCTTGGCTTCTGTGGGGATTTTGAGAAGCTGACGGGGAAGCTGCCACCACGTTGCTTGAGGGGGACACCAGATGAGGCAAGCAGTAATTGGCTGCTGCAATCAAGGACCACCTTGTGGCGCTCCCTCATTGCAGTGGCTAATTTCTTTCAAGGTGGTGGCACATTTTCTGAACTGCTGTCATAGACAGCGTGCTAAGTTATTGGCACCACGGAGCCCAGCCACAAAATGCAGTGGCGCCATTGGTTTGAGCAGGACCGCACCTCCAAAACCTGCTTCTCCACTGAGGCAACCACAATATGTTGTCTGCACTCTATGTGCAAGACAACATAAAAATGATGGCAGGTCAAGGAGATGCAAAATAGATACTTCTCCCTGATCCTTTACTGGGTGGAGGGCTTTGTGCACTCTGACAAGAGCTGTTTCAGGTGTATAGCAACTATAGAAATCAGACTGAAATGACTTAACAACATAATTTTCTTCTGGTAATCAACTAGCTGCTTTACAACTATTTTCTTGACAAACTTTGCATGAAATGGATGGTTGGAGACAGGTCAATACGTTGTGATGTCCTCACAATCTAATAACAACTTCTTGAGCAGATGCCTTACCACTGCCTTTTTGTTTGCAATGAATGATGTTTATTAAGTTTTTTTATACATACAATGCATAAAACATTCAAGGAAAAGCAACGCATAGTAATAGTACAGATATGTATGAGTGCTTAGTCCTTGATTAGAGTGACACAGTCCTTATTGCTACCTAATGGGGGAGTATTCAAATAGTATAGTAGATGAATACATTTTAAATTAATGCACAAGAGGAGTCATAATGCAGCCAAAGCTTAAAACCAGTCCAGGAAAATGATTAATCTCCACCAAGTTCCTAACCAGCTACTGTGGCTTATTGCTTAAGCTGCGCAAAGAAATAGCAGTCAAGGAGGAATTCACCCTCAGTAAGGTCCTAAGAGGGGTTCCGTGTACAGCTTAACCTCAATTATCCAACCTCCACCGTTATACCACTATCTGGATTATCCAAACTCATACCATGTCCCCCGAGCTAACATGGTGTGAGGGATCCTCAATTTTATGAACCCCTTGATTATCCAAACTCATCTTATGTCCCCCAGTGAGTTCAGATAATTGAGGTTGTACTAAATATAGCTTATGGAAACCACAATAAGAATGAAAAAACACACAAAACAAGTAACTTTGCAATTCAGACAGATTGAGCGAGAGAAACCAACAGGCAAGAAAAGGGAGGCCAATGGCACCCTGTTGGCCATTTAGGCATAAGAGAATGAAACAATTCAATTGTGAGTCTATCAAATAAGGACCCCAATTTGACCATGATTAATCATGACTAAATGTTATCGACAATAGATATGCAAAATAGGCATTAACAACAACTACAAAGAACAAGGTCATAAACCAAAAAGAACTTCCATCAATACAAAACAATGTAAGAATGGTGCACTCCCCCCCCACCCTGAAATGAACAGTAGGGATAGTCTAGAGTAAAAATAACAGCAATGAAGGACCTACAATTAAGCCTTTCCAGCCAATAAAATGTTATATGTCAGTTGCCTCCAACTGGTGCCAAGGGCACTGTATTTCCAAGAATATATAACTACCTAGCTGAACGATGCTAGTAATTCTCTCCATTCTTTCTAGTTCAGCTACCTTTAACCTCTATTGCTCCAGCGAAGAAAGCCGTGGGGACAGCCAATTAGAAGTGATACATTTAGGCATTGCTACTTATAAAATTTGACCCAGTTTTCGGATAGTACTATAGCAAGATATTAGGGTGGGAAAACATAATATAAATTCTGTAAATGCAAATGGGAATGTTAGCCCTGTCAGTTTTTGAATTTCCAATTGGATGGATTGCCAGAAGTGCAGATGTTTAGGGCATGTCCCAAAAATATGGTAATGTGTCCCCTGGGTGTCCCCACAGTTACGCCAACAGAGATCTGTGTAACTAGAGTGAAAGTGTTTGGTGATTACAGGCGTTCTAAAAAAATGGAACCATTATTTTTAAATTAAATTCATGCCAGGCTGGGGATGCAATGGCTTGTCAGTCGAGGTGGAGACGCCTCAACCAGTGAGCCAAGATAATCTGGGTACCACTTTCTTGTTCCCATTTCATTCTTATAGTATCCGATGGAGGGGCATCAGAGGACGACAGCAGTCCATAAAGTTCTGATAAGTAACAAAATTTCTCCTTAAGGGTGACAGCGTCATAGAAGAAAGATGCTAAATTAGAGCATTCTGTCCAGTTCTATGTGATATGGGTAAAAACAAAACAGTGAGTAACATATGGACGAAAGGAAAACGCCAAATCCAAATACAGCCCAGAGCAATCATAGCAAGCCTCAAAACAGCGACTTACCAAAAAAAAAAAAAACCTGAAATCAAACCCCTTGGTCAACCACAACAAACCAAGTCCAACTCCACTTTAGCATCACACAGCCCAATTCACAGAAACATTGTAAACACACTCCAGACATGAAAAGTCTGGAGACTCCACGATATGCGGGAGACTTCTCCCCCCTCACACCCAACCCCTACTAAATATAACCAACTCGGAGACCGCACAATATTCCCACTACCCCAGCACACTTCTTGCATTGTGGACATCATAACAGCTGTTTTTGCACCGTCGCTGTTTAACCCATGAGCTATTTTCCTACCCTTGCTGTTGTTACCCTATCGCTATTGTTGCAGGCACTCAGATTGAGTCACTGATGTTGACTCAATTGGAGTCACCCATATTGTGGGATATCATTCTCTCCTAATTTGAGGAAGAATGCCAGTAGACATAATGTAATGCCTAATTTGTAAATATCTATAATGATTCTCCTTCCGGAGGGAATAAGTTCAGACAGATTGAACTTCAATAAACATTTCAAGTTAGATTAACAGGTAGTAAAACTTTTAAAATTTGTAATGCAGTGGTAAGTAGCTGTTGGTTCTGTCTAGGCATAAGGCATGAAAACTGACTCTCCAGCAGATAGGCAGAGTTCAGCGCATACTGCAGGGAAATATCACAGACGTGCATGACAACGCCTGCTTTGGCTACTCCAGCTCTCTGGAATCCCAATAAAAGACCCCTGCACTATCCTAGCAAGTAGTAAGAAACTCCACATGGTGTATGTAGCAGACCTCTCCTTACAGTCACCTTACCTCTCCTACATCCAGATAGAGAAACAAACACATTCTGAGGAGGCATTTATCCCACCATCGGGACACACATTTGTAGCTATGTAAACTACAGATCGATACACTACCTTGAAATTTCAGCCCTCAAACAGGTAGATAATTAAACAACCCCAGACTCTCAAAATACACACAGGATAGTACTGTTAAAAGTATTTCAGGCATTATAGATAATAAGGGAGTCCAAGGTACATTAACACAGAGTGTCAGACAATGGTGGAAAATCCCACCACCCCTTATCCTGTCCCTTTTACTGCTTGATTATTCAAAAAGTTCACAACTGTCACTGTATCCCATGGCACTATGGCTGAAAAAACAATAAACATTTTTGCCTCAAGGCTGAGGACTCACCGTGCTCCTCCAAAATTTCTTGCCCATTTGGATTTATTAGTTTAGAAACCAGAGTTCCTGCTGCTTTAGGATCCATAAATGAGTACAGTTGTTATGCATAAACTGCAAGTGTGCAGGAAACTCCATCCAATATCTAACATCCAATTCTCTTAACTTGGCCATCACTTACTCAAAAGTCTTCCTTCACTGTCTCACTGCAAAAGAGTAGTCCTGGAAAAACAGAAGGCAGCTATCTCCCATCATCACAGGGTTGCTCTCCATGGGGAATCAGGTCTCATTCCCCCATCGAAGTGGTCACCAGAAGAACTGTCCAAGGCCTTTCCTCACCCAAAATTGCTGTAGAAAGACTGGTTCTATAAGCTTTTACCATGTGCACAGCATGCTGCAAACTAATTGCTTTAGGAAGCCATAATTTCAAAATTTCTTGTAAGTTCTCCCTTTCTGTATTCTCTGGCAGACCTAAAAGGTGTACTTCAGAGAAACACTGTACTTTCTAGTAGCTAGAGCTGCTGTGTATAACAGACTGCTCCTTCACCATCATAGCACTGACTGCCATAGCATTTGTTCCAGTCTTCTTCACTTCTACTGCCTTGTCCACCCCATCAATCTTACTTTCAGCAATGACCAGTCTATCAGCACACCGGTCCATCATTTTGATCGATTGGGTGAGATCACATATCGCCTATCGCAGTAACTCCAGGGTGGTGGGAACTTCTCCTCCATTTTGCTGCAGGCTTGAACCCATCAATGGTCCTGTTGCAGTTGGGTCTAATTTTTTTGGCATTTTGGGGATGACCCATAGTAAAAGTTTGGCACCAAATGAAAGCTGAAGTCATTGTCTATCAGACTATGCACACTATACCTATGTCAATAATTAGTAAAACAACAACATATAGAAATCAAACACCACTTGTACAGGAGCTCTCTAAGAAGCATGTTGTTTGCTGGGTGTTGGCTCCACACCACACTGCCTGTTTGGAGGCTATGGTAGGAAGCCCTTGTGCAAAGAGGTACTGACAAGTCATGCAAAGACTGGTACCAAAACATCCAACCCAGCCTTAAAGAGTTGGGTCAGTGAGGGTCCAATATCAAAGCGGTGTAGCACGTGCCAGAGATAGAAACACAGAATTTGATGGCAGATAAGGACCGCTTGGCCCACCCAGTCTGCCCATGTCCCTACCTAATGGATAAGCTGCAGATCCTAGTTAACCAACAGCCTACTTCCTCCTATCTCCACCCTCTAGAATTGCCTTATGACTGTCCCATGCATTCTTGAATTCCAACTATTTTTGACTCCACAACCTCCTCAGGCAGGCCATTCCATGCATCTACAACCCTCAATGTGAAAAAAATACTTCCTCACATTACCTCTGAGCTGTCCCCCTTCTATCTTCAAATTGTACCCCCTTGTTCTTGCACACCTCTTTTTCTGAAAGATGCTACCCTTTTGGACTTTGTTGATTCCCTTGAGGTACTTGAAAGTTTCCATCATGCCCCCCCCCTTCCTCGAGGCTATACATATTAAGCTCCTTAAGTCTCTCTTCATATGTCTTCTGGTGCAGACCCTGCACCATTTTAGTTGCCCTCCTCTGGACCGCCTCCATCCTGTCTATGTCTTTGTGGGGATTGGGTCTCCAGAACTGCACACAGTACTCCAGATGGGATCTCACCAGCTGTCTGTACAGAGGGATTAAAACTTCCTGTTTTCTACTGGTGATGCCTCTCCCTATGCATCCCAGTATTCCCCCAGCCCTCCTTATTGCCCTCTCACATTGCTTGCCCACCTTTAGGTCATCTGATATGACTACTCCCAGGTCCCTTTCCATTTTTATGTTTGCTTGCACGCATGTGGTGCAAGAAACACAGTGCCATCATACGAGAATTTGTAGAGTTACCTCCCCCACTTCCAATGCCCTGATGCCTTTTGCAGGCGCAGCCGCACCCTGCCAATGAATGTCAGAGCTGTCTATGACAGCCCTTCAGATGCAGTGGCGTACAGTTGAAGGCAAAAAAACACTGCAATCAGCAGTGGTAATGAGTAGGTTATTTGCATACTGCCACGCCAGCAGTATACAAAGTGCCTACACGTTAGCACTGCACTGAATCAGCTGTCATAGACAGCTCCATCCAGTAACAAGTAGCATGCTGGGAGCCTACCCCAGCATGCTCATGCACTTCCCCTCCTCACACACTGTATGGCCGACGGGGGTGCCCAATCCCCCCTTGGCTCCACTCCACCCACAGCAGAGTTCCAGGTGTCACACTGGGAGCCCACCCCAGTGTGGCAACAGTTCTGTAAGGCTGACGGGAGTGCCCAATCCCCATCAGCTCCACTGTATCCCCCCCAACAGACTTCCAGGTGCCACGCCAGAGCTCACCCCCAGCGTGGCAACAGTCCACATGGGCTTACAGGGGTTCCTGCAATCCCCCTGTTGGCTCCACTGCCCCCAAACAGCTTCCTCCAGCTGCCACGCTGAGCCCACCCCAGTGTGGCAAAAGTCCTGTGTCGTCCTTAAAAAAAACATGCCCTGCAAGAAAAAACGGTTCCTCGCTGACTGTCTTGACCCCCCACCCACGGTCTCCCTCTGTGCACCCTGCCTCCCCACACCTCCACCTCACCCCATACTTACCTCTGGAGGCCGGCATGATGATCTTTGTTGGACCGGGAATACACTCTTCAAAGCCGACCATGAACTGAGGAAATGCTGGTAAGCTGTCTAATGGAATAAATACGTTTTTTTTTTAACTTTGATGCATATCTCAGGCATTTTTTGGAATGTTGGTACCAAATTTTCAACATGGGGGTTTTTGGGACCCCTCCTGATGGATTCTGGCACTGTCATGGCGTTAATCGGCCCTAAAAGGTGATTTCGCAGTCACTGTGAGGAACCACCTTTCTGGACCAATTTACAAAATGTTCATGAGGTAGGCCCCCAAAAACCATATGTTGAAAATTTGGTGAAAAAATTCCCAAAAATGACTGATTAATGAGCATGCGTTGCGCAGTTCCTACACACACTCGTAAGTTTGCACATTTTTAATATTTTCACTCCAGATTTTCAACATTGCCATTTTACCACACCTCCTTATGAGCAGTAAGCTGTCATTTTTCACATCTCGTCCAAAATGTGTTTCCGCGCATGTAGTGCACAATGGCGCAGTCGGTGTGCGAAATCAATGTCCGGGACAGATTAAGAAAATCACAGTGACATTGTTCATGAGCAGAGGTCTTAAAATTGCTATGTTAAAAATTTGGTGACAAAAGTCCATAAAATGACTGTGTTACGAGCGAGCATTGTGCAGTTTCCACGCACCCTCGTAAGTTCATGAATTTGTAATATTTTCAGTCCAGATTTTCACCACTGGCATTTTTCCACACTTCCTTATGAACAGTACAGCTATCATTTTTCACACCATGGCCAAAATGTGTTTTCACACTTCCAGCGCAGAAATGCGTAGTCGCTGTGGGAAATCACTGTTCGGTACAGATTAAGAAAATCACAGTGACGCTGTTCATGAGTGGAGGTCCCAAAATGCCTGTGTTGACAGTCTGCTGTAAAAAAATCCCCAAACTAATTACATTACAGATGCACATTGCACAGTTTCTATGCACACTTGTGACTTCACCAGTTTTTTTTATATTTTCACTGTAGATTTTCAACATTACCATTTTTTACACCTCCCCATGAACAGTACAGCTGTCAGTTTTCACATCCTGTTCGAAATGTGTTTTCACACCTGACTAAGTCGCTGTGCAAAATCAGCTTTTGGCTAACAAACTGATATTGCCACTGTTCATAAGGTGGGGGTCACATAAAAAAACATGTTGAAAATTTGGATTGAAAATACCAACGAACGTGAGGCATTAGGGTTTCTGACCATAATGCCCTACCCTGTAGAGACTGACAGACATCAGGGATGTGACTTGGGATTGTCGCTTGTAATGCTCATACCATTCCACCCCCACCCACACCTTGCAGCCAATGAGAGGCATCGAGGTGTGCCTTGGACTCTTCGGCCCCAAAGTTCACCCCATTCTCCTATACTGCACCAATCTCACCGTATTTCCTGATGGAATGGGGTGAGCATAAGGGCCAAAGACCACAAGGCACACCGTGACACTTGTCGGTGTCTGCAGGGTAGGGTGTGGTGAAATGGCGTGGCCGTTATGCCTGACGACCCAAAGGCACACCTCAATGCCTGTCAGTATCTGCAGGGTGGTGGTGGGGTTGGCTTCAGTTCAATATTTCACTGCCATTGCTATTATGCAGCTCTCTAACTCCTACACTACCAATGCCAATGCCAGCAAGCAAACATTCGGCATTGACAAATGCTTGTTGTTATTGTTAGTATCTCACCCCCATTGTGTACTCTTCCCCTGGGTTTTTGTTTCCCAGGTGCATTACTTTTTAATTCTTTGCATTGAATCTAAGCATGCCATACATTTGACCATTTCTCCAACCTTGCCAAGTCCCTTCTCATCCTTTCCACCCCGCCTTGTGTATCAACTCTGTTGCAGATCTTTGTGTTGTCTGCAAAGAGACATACTTTTCTTTCCAGTCCCTCTGTAATGTCACTTATAAAGACATTGAAGAGGACCGGTCCTAGTACTGAACCCTGCGGTACCCCACTAGTAACCCCACTTTCTTCAGAGTGGACTCCGTTTACTATTACCTCTGTGTCCTGTTCTCTATCAACTTTACCCAGGCTACCATCTTGGGACCCACTCCAAGGCTGGCTAACTTGTATATTAATCTTTTGTGTGGGACTGTGTCAAATGCCTTGCTAAAGTCTAGGTAGGCTATGTCCACAGCCCCTACCTGATCTACTACTTTGGTCACCCAGTCAAAGAAATCTATTAGATTCATCTGACATGACCTTCCTGCTGTGAATCCATGCTGCCTTTTGCCCTGTGGCCCTCTGGCCTCTAGGTACTAAACAGTTCTTTCCTTCAGAAGTGATTCCATCATTTTCCCTATCACTGAGGTTAAACTAACAGGTCTGTAGTTTCCTGCTTCTGCCCTGCTCCACTTTTGTGAAGTGGAATAACATCTGCCCTCCTCCCGTCTTCAGGTACCACCCCATCCTCCCATGATTTGTTAAAGATCGTAGTCAGTGGTGTCACTAGTTCTACTCTTAGTTCTTTTAGAATTCTGGGATGAATCCCATCAGGCCCCATTGCTTTGTCCACCTTCAGTTTTAAGAGTTCTTTCAGAACTCTTTCTTCTGTGAATGGGCTGTTATCAACCACCATATCCAGAGTGTTTCTATTGTTTGGTTTAGGTACCCCCCCCTCTTCATTTGTGAATACTGAGAAAAACTATTTGTTTAGTATCTCTGCCTTTTCACAGTCACCCTCTGACCACCCCCCTCCCCTTTATTAAGCCCCACTATCCCTTCCTTGGTCTTCCCTCACTCCCTGATGTACCTATAAAAGGTTTTATCCCCCTTCTTAACTGAGTTGGCTATCTTTTCCTCGGTTTGGGCCTTTGCTGTTCTGACTGCCTTCCCTGCTTCCTTTTGCTTTAACTGATACAGTTCTCTGTTCTGCTCCTTCTGTGATTCCTTGTACTTCCTGAATGCTTTATTTTTTCTCCCTAACCTTTCCTGCCACCTCCTTTGAGAACCATAGTGGTTTGTTACTTCATTTTGTTTTGTTTATTTGCTTTACACAAAGGGTTGTTGCCTCTGTGATGGCAGTTTTGATTATTCCCTATTGTTCTTCCATCCCTCCTTCCTGCCCATTTGCTAGTGCATTCCTTAGGCACTCACCCATTTTGGCAAAGTCAGCCCTCCTAAAGTCCAGTACCTTTGCCTTTGTGTGGCTTGACTCTATTGCTGTGTTTATCATGAACCATACTGTTCAATGGTCGCTAGTTCCCAGATGGCTACCCACTTCTAAATCTGTGATCCTCCCTCCATCTCCATTTGAGAGTACCAGTTCTAAGATTGCTCCCTCTCGAGTGGGTTCCAATACTAGTTGTCTAAGGCATGCCCCCTGTAGGGCATCTAGAATGACCCCACTCTAGGAAGTGGCTGCTGCAAATGCACTCCAGTTAACATCTGGCATATTCAGATCCCCCATCAACAATATCTCCCCTTTTTCTGCCAGATAACGTTATGAACATTTTTCTCATCCAGATGGTGGAACCTCTCCCTAGGAATAACCATCCACTGAGACTTCCTAATGAAACTGCCTCCATCAATACTCCTGGCAGTGGCAGAAATGCAGCCCTGGATGCTAACAGTCCTGGCTTTAAAGACCTCAGTAAACCATTTGACCTCTGCACCATGACAGTAGGATTTAAAAGACTGTCCATAGTGTGGAAAAGTGTTGCAGATCTGTTCTTTTCAACTGCAATCAGCCCAGAAAAGTATTTCTGCTTCTTTGTCTGGGTAGCTCTTGGTATGCTTTATAATGGGTTTCCAGGAAAACATGGTCAGCATGCATCCACAGTGTCTGCCACCTGCACTCTAATCTCCTACCTACTGTAAGACCTTCAATCATTGAAGCTCTTCAGAAAATCAAGGGGCACTTCATCAGCATGCAATCCTTATGTAAGAACAAACTGGTGCCAGGTTTTTCTTTGTCCCATCAAAAGCCCTACAATAGACTTCAACCATGGCAGTGCATCCCTGGTAGAGGCCTCAGTCATATGCAAATTGTCCAAAAGGCTAAGGAATCTCCTGAAATCCAAGTCCCATTTAGCATAGTATTGGGCAAGCTCAGCAGCTGAATGTGGCTTTTTACAGCCGTGACACTGAACAACATAGTTCACTGATTTGCCTAAATCCTGGGATCCACTGAGATATTTCCAGTCTTCTACTGTGCCAAAAAATAAGGTTAATTTATGATCGCTTGCGTGTGTAATCTCAGAAATTTCTTGCCTGAGGCCCATCTCCTTTTTAAACTGGAGGAGTCTGGTAGCAAAATGATCTGATGTACTGTCCATCTGAGCATTGAAATTCCCAAGGGATATGAGTCTCAGATCCTCCAGTGCCAGGGAAGACCACCTCTCAGCAACTCCTGCAGGAAGTCTACTCCACCTCATTAAGGGCAGTAGAACACAGTCCCGTATCTCAGACCACTTATGCACTTGTGGGCCATCTATTCAAAGGACTTTCTCTATTACTAGCATAAACTGTACATCCCACCTCTAAAACAGAAAGCCACATCACCACCCCTACATGCCAGTCCAGGGTGACGTAGCACAGAGAACCTAGGTAGGATATCCTTTCTAGGACAAGCACTGCAGAGTCATTGGGCATGACTTTCAAAGGTTGACGTAGGGCTTGCATGAAGCCCTGCATCAGCTGCAGTGTTTGGCACAACTGTGCCAAACAGTTTGTCACAATCTGCACCCAATTTTAGTACCTCGGGTGCAGTTGTGCCATTTTTCACAATTTACATCAGCTTCTGCCAAAGCATTGGCACAAGTCCCATAAAAAGGGTCCCCAGTTGACGTAAAGTTAGACCAGTGGGGAGCTGGTCTAACTTGTGTGTTTTGGCACAAGGGACTGAAAATTTCACTTTGCATCAGGGGAATGCCGCAAGCTCCCTGTGCCATTTGTTCTGCGCACCATGGGCTTGTGGCAACTGCATCCCCTTTGAAAATCAGGCCCATTGAGTCAGGTCTCTGTGATACATACTGTATTATGTCAGCCTGTAAATCAGACAAAACATCTCTGATGGTGGCAGCATTGTTCACTAATGATCTAACATTGTACAGCAGTACTCAAGCTGAAGGAACCTGCTGGCTTAGTTCACCCAGCACCACCTGTAAATAACATTGCCTTGCAACTGGGACCAAGCAATAAAGATCTCCTCAACTCCCTGCTGACTTTGACAAGCATCTCTTGGTCTACCCACACTTGCTAGAAATCCTGTCCTTCACCTCATCCACCGCTTGTGCAGAATGACAAAATCTTGGCACCATTGCAGTGTAGAGATGTGCGCAGATGGAAAACAGACTTTAAATGGACACACTACCTCAGATGTTTTTCTGAGTATAAACTGCTTTCTTTACACATAGTTAAACATTATTTTATAACCTACCTACCCTTAAATGTCCAAAGCCCCAGAAAAGTCCAACTCAATCCCTTAAGTGGAAATAGACATCAGACTCACAGGCGAGTCCATTAAAACAAACCAAAAGAAGGGGTTCAGGCTCAAGCCTAGGGATCAAGGTCAGGGTTCACAAGGTCAAAAAGGTGCCAGTCACTGATTGGCTGGACCCTTAATTCCCTGTCCCCACTGCAGGGCCAATGTCACAGGCAATACTGAACTCATTGGGTCAACTCAGATAGGGCAAGTTCCCTCATAAACAACTCTAGTGGTGGGCCTTGGCTACATAATAAGGATAGTCTGCAGACTGGGTCCACAAGGTCTGATCTGCATTCTGGGCAGCAATGCCAGGACAACACACCCACCCTGCATTACCAGTTATAGGACTACCTCCTCTCACATGCCTTCTAACCTAGATGAACTGACCAACCCAGAAGTATAAATCTTTACAGTGTTTACAAACTTCCACAAGGCTGAGAAGGGAGTCCAAAGGTGAGGGAACCAAATGTTTGACAGTATATCCTGCAGTCAGTTCCCACAAGAATATCAGGTAGATGCTATTTTGCAGCTGATAAAAAATAAGATGACTAACTGTTAAACTTTCAGAATAAATCCCTGGGATTCCCATGCAGTCCCACAGGACTCTTGCTTGTAGAGTTCAGTTACTGTGGTAGATCTTAAAACAGGGAATCTGAAGGATTTGACTCCAAAGAAATATATTATTAGCTTGGTATACATGTGCACTGACAACACTGTACTCCACAGCAATGCGGCATACTTAGGACAAATGTCTTTGAAACATGACTTTGTTGCCAGTGCCCTGTTTTGGGTAACCCTTGCCTCAGTGATTTTGTGCTGAGGATCTTTTGTCTTTTTAGTTTGCTTTCTTATTTGGGCCAACCATGGCCAAAACCTGTAAGACCACATTAGGGCTGGGTCATTTTTTCCTGGGGTTGAGATACAGATGAGGCACACTGATAAGTCCTGAGAAGGTCGAACCTTTGCAGATTGTGTGAGAAGCCATTTGGCACCATGCACTCCTGCTATAAAGCAGAATTAGTCTAACTTCTCATATACATATACATCCCATGATGCTTTGTATTACTGGGGTATGTGTAATTTTGTAATCCTTAGAACAAGTCACACAACACCTGCAGGCAAAGTATGATAGAATAGTTTCAATGGTTCACCAAAAAATTCTTGGTAGTAAATGTAACAAAAATATGATGAAATGAGAAGCCCCCCTTCAAAACTAAACCACTTTATATACAACACTGAAATACTGTAAGTCAACCATTTGAAATACCTAGAAATCTGTCTTGCTCAGTCGTTGATCTTTGGTAACGCAGTGGATGGCATTCTGTACAACTGAAAGATAAAGCGTATTCAAGAGCTAGTAGAACCAAAAAAAGCAGAGAGGAAAATGCTGCAAATGTTAAGAAGTAGTCAGTTGTAACTTTATTTCTGAAATATTTTACTTTTTCCTTGCGCTCATTAGAAAGTTTTCTATGTGATATTGTACTTTTCCAGGTATAAGGCAGAAAGCTAGTTTGTTGCCATCTTTAAAGCAGCAGTACTAGTTTGTCCTACTTTTTTTTTTGCGATAATGTATTCTTGGCAATCTTAGATTCTTCACTGGAGTATTTTAAATGAATACAGCTGTTATTAAGACTGTGCCTAATTACAGATTTTGCAATTTTTGTGGATCTACAGTAATGATTGCAGCTCCCAGCAACTTTCAAAAATCTTCTCCCAAGATATCACACACTACCTGCACCCACTGTGTAATGCATATATGTCAAGGGGTTAGTGGCACATGTCATTGACAAGCAACAGCACAGCACCACACTGATCTGTCTGTACCCATGCTGATGGAGCTGGCAAAAGTCCAATAACTTTTAAGAACTTCAGAATCCTCAACCTTGTTCTAGGAATGAAAGAAAGTAAAATGAAAATCAGATATATTGATGTTTTGGCTTGTCCTAACTGCCAACTAGATTATTTACATTTTTGTTAACTAGCACTGCTACTTTAAGTACTGCTGGTCAACCCACATATAGAACTCCTTATGTAATGGTGGGTTGAGTCAAGTTTTTCCAATGTGTTCAAAACTAGCACAAATCCAGAGATGAATTTATAGCTTGTGTCAAACTGGTCTATCCCAGACTCAGCCTGCCTAATTAACAGCTTTCTTGAACCTTTCAGATGCCTGCAAGGGTACTCAGTAGATGGCACCACTCAGCAGAGACACTCTTTTGGGGTATCTTTAAGTCTGAATCCATCCAGAGACACTGCTCACACAGTACAGTGCTCCTTGCTCAAGGGCAAATGACCCACCCCTCTCTGTCAAAGCTGAGAACTCCTTTCATTAGAACAAAATGTGGTAATGGTAGCCTTTTTTTCAGAGGTGGAAACACAGTTTTTTTGTCAGTTATAAATCAGTTGGCTATACCTCAAAAGATTAAGTCACAGAAACATGAAGCATTTAAAAAAATAATGCTTTAATATTTTAAGATATTTACACATATACAGGATACTACTAAAGCACTATGGGGTACAGTAATTCTACAGACATTAAAAAGAAAATATTTGAAGAGTAGGTCACACAGAAAAAAAAAACTTGATCTCTTTTTCTATTTAGCAAGGTAGAACAGCATACCACAGAAGTCACTGTGGTGAATCAGGGCAGACTTGAACCTTAGATGGTAGCTGTTCATAGTCCCAAACCTGAGTCTTTCATGCTGTGCCAGACCTTAAGACCCTCCATCTGACCCCCATGACATGTTATCCAGTATATCACTCTGACATCATAGATCTGACTTTCTTTTAAGTCCTGGAAAACCTCCCATCTGGGAAGACTGAGGCAAACTGGAATCTTGGGTTTTATGTATTGTAGAGCATATCAATTTGTTTTTACTCCTGTCTCACAAAGCAGGAGTGACTCCTTCATGAAACAATAAAGGGTTGTGTGTGCTTTCAGCTCTCCATTAACTGCCCAAAGAGCCCAATGGCATGCCACTTGGTAGCTAACTTTATCAGGCAGTTAGCTCAGCTGAAATATTTACAAAAGGTCTAGCTGATAATGGAATGAACTGCCACACAGGAGCCCACTGCCAACTCCTTTTATGGCAAAATACTGATGAATCACCAGTGTATAGATGACTTGTTTTTCATATGTCTGTGGAACAGAGATAAAACTGATAGATTTTAAAGAGCATCTTGAGAATAGCAATAATATCTTGAGATTCACAATGAAATACAATCATGATAAGATCATGTATTTAGATCTGCTCATTAAGGTTCAACAGAATGGGTGTCTAGGTACAGAGTATAGAAAAAGCACAGATTGTAGTTCATACTTTTAAACAATAGTTCTCATCCAAGGCATGTGGTAAATAACATTCCCTTAAGTCAATTTTATAAAGTCAAGAGGAATTGCTCAGAGAAACAAGATTACACTCAGTGAGCAGCAAAGATGAGGAACAGGTTTTTTTTCTGTCAGTTCTTTTTCCCTCCAGTCATTGGCCCATAGGATCTCCCTCAGCTGTACCTCTCTGACCAAGGACCTACCACCCGACCTGAGACTCCCCTGACCAGGAAGTTGTGGACAGGATCCCCCTGCTCCAGTTCACCACAATTCCTGGCTGAACCCCTGGCTTCCACCCCCCCAGGGGTGGGGCCACCCTGTGCTTCTTACCTGGGTGCCCTTTCTCAGAAGCTAGACTGCCGGGTCCCAGAGAGAGCAGAGAGGATCAGGGATAGCTGGTTGGGGAGAGTCCAGTGATGAGAGTGTGACCTGGTCCTGAAGGCCACTGTTGTCCTCCTGTGTGCTGGGGTATTTCCTTTGCTCAGTCCCTCCCCTGAGGCTTAGACATGCAATGACTTCCAGCCCATTGTGAGTGTGCTCCAGCACCCACCCGGAAGATGTCCGCCAATGCCTCCCCCATACAGCAGGACTGTGGCTATTGTGCTACCAACTACCACCAGGAGCCACCACCACTATGGATCCAAACCCCACTCCCTCCCAGGAGAGGAGAGCCATCCCTCGGATGCTCAATCCTCCCCATCTGACCCCCAGTGACCCAAGCTCGCTCTCGAACCTGGGTCACCAGCATGATGCAAGGTGTGGTGTCCAGCACCTCAGCCCTCACCACCACTGGGCCCGTCCAGTGAGGAACAGATTCAAAGAATGACGTTATCCTGAGAGATTACTGACAGAAACAATGAAGAAAACAGAAAGGAAGAGTAGAGAGGCACTTCTTAGGCCTGGCAATAAACAAGAGGCACCTGCAGAAAACAGAATCAGTTTTGTTACCACCTATAGTATTCATTCCCACAAGGTGGTGGAGATTATCAGACAGAATTGGCACATCCTTCAGACAGACCCAACATTATACAAACACAGTGGAGATCCCCCTAGAGTGATTTATAGATGTGCTAATAACCTGGGAGGCCAAATTATAAACAGTGTCCAACCCCCAGAAAGAAGGAGGGGTGATGGGAATTGATTACCAAACCTCCCTTGATGTACATACAAACATGGGAAGTGTGTTCAGTGCACACACATAAACACATGTAAGACATTTAAGGTACCTGGCAATTCCAAAACTTATCAGATTAGGCACTTTATATTTTGTGTCATGGAAAGTATAATTTATGTAGCTCAATGTAGTTGCCAGTCCTTTTATGCAGGTAAGATAGCCTGAAAATTCAAGACAAGACTGGGTGAACACATTAATGAGATGAACAAAGGAACTGAGGAAAATGCCTTGGCATGTCACATATTAGAGAATAGTAGAAATCTGTTTATCTTTCTGGGGATAGAATAGGTATGCCTTGGCCCCAGAGGGGGAAATTTGGAAAAATGTTTTACTCAGGAAAGAAGCAATATGGATTTTTAATTTAAAAACCTACAGGGCTTCTGGTCTAAATGAGAAGGTAGAGCTGGCACCATTTCTGAATAGATACAATACCCCATGAAATAACAATAACAGGTGACTTGCTTTAAAATAGGTGATTTGTTAAAAACCAGTAAAAAGAGGCATCGGTATTGTGGACATGTCAGTTGGGATGCTATTACCATTTTTATGTGGAATACACTCTAAAAATGATTAATTAACTTATAAAATGAAAAATGCCTTTGGATATATAAGTGTTCTTTAGTACTGTATTAGTTTTATTATGCACTGCTCTAGCACTGGTGGACTCAATTTAAATTTAAATGATTTTATTACTAGGTCTCAAAATGGTTGGGCAGAAATTAATCATCTCTATAGATGAGGATTGATTTCATTTTTGAATGCAGTTGAAAAAAATAGCATTTAAATTGTTTAGATCTGGTTGTAAAAAAATAACATTCCAATTGTTTGCATGTATAAGCTAACAGAATGAACTTTGGACTAGTGAAAGTTTTGTGACCTTTACAGGTATTTTTTGGTGGCACAATATTCTCCAGGTGTATATACTCGTATTAGGCACTTTATGGTATATTTATAATCATTTTTTATCTGTCTCTTAGAAAATGGGCTTTTTATTTGGAGGCATCTGATTGGCTGGCACCCATTCCACAGGGGTACATTAACTTTCAATAGATGCCCACCAAATAAAAAGTGCCAGCCAAAACCTGCCTTATGCCCAGCCAAGTATCCTTGTGCCCAGCCTGCTTCATCATTGGCTGAAGCACTGGGCACAAAATGTCAAACTGCCACCATTTTTTTTTCAACATTTAGCGAGAGTCACGCCACCACCACCACACACACAGTCACTACTTGGACGACACAGCAGCCAGTAACTGAGAAAAAAAATGATACTTGTTTTGCGAGCTTTAAACCAATCCCTCTGTTTTTTCCCCCTCCTAAGAAAAATGACTGCTGCCTCCCACTCACTCAGTTTCAGGTTGTTTTTTTTTAATAGTAACGGCAGTGCGGTTTGGCAGCTTTATCACCCGCTCGTTCACTGAAGCAATTTAAAGTCGGAGCGGTGAAAAGAAATGCTGCTTTTAACTTTCCTTAGAGCCTTAGAGGTATGCTTGCTTGTGTTAGTGACTGATTTCACACACACTTTCAGGGCCAGCAGTGCTGTTTTCAGCCCACCGGCTCATCGCCCGAGCCCTGACTTCTCCGTCCATCCAATCAGTATCTTTAACTAAAGTTAGTAGCGGTTGCCCCTGCTGCCTGCCACTGCCGCTCTCCTAGGCCATCAAAATTGCAATCAACCCTGAAAACAACCGAGCAGTACTTACTCGGTCGTCTTCTTTGCCTGCCCAGTCGCGGAGAACACCCGGTAACTGTTCTGGCCGCATTCATCCTGCTGCATTCTGATCGTAGCGTGGTATGCAGGAACAGGGAATGATTTAAGAGAGAAAATAAAAGCACGACATGGTGGGGGAATGGGAAACAACTTTAAAGAAGAAATAAACAGAGTGAGAGAGAAAATGGGAAGTGTCTGTGTGGAGGGCGGTAACCTTGACAACCAGCTGCAACCATCTACAGAGGCCCTTGTATGACAAACGTCCCTCTGTAAAAAAAAAACGTATTTTAATGCAGGCGGAGGAACTATTTGATCACAAAATGAATCAAACAGCTAACAATTTTAACATGTAATCATAAAGTTTACTTGATTTCAAGTACATGTGATACACTTGCCCATTTTCTAAGCGCAGTAATACCCTCCAGGGTGGGCGGTATGGGCAATACTGGACCTTCCAGGGGCTATAAGGCCCTCCGCCTGCGGTGTCGGGCCTCATTACACCCCTGGGCGGTCCGGTATTGCCCAATACCGCCCACCCTGTCGGGTATTATTGCTTGCATATTTGTTTGTTATAAAAATGTATTGTGACTTTAAATTGTACATTTAAATACCATTGACCATAGGATGTCAGCTACCCATGTTTAAGCACCAGTTGGGGGTGCAGAATGTAGGGTGGTTAGATCCCTGCAGTTCCTGCATTGTGAGTGTTTTATCTTAATAAAGCCTTTTTTATATTGGAACCTTGGTCAGAGTATGACTATTGAATCAGCAAGGCCATTTTGAGCTCAGTTTTTTGTTTTGCTCTCCCTGCTATTCCCTCACTACGCTCTCTAGGGGAACTACACAGTAGTTTCTCCTAGTGTCCCCCCCACTTAAACAAAAACAAGGATACTAACTATTATCTGGACAATCCATCTATGTTGCCATGCTGTGATCCACTGCAGTGCCTAATGTCCTTATTATAGGACTGCTGCAACAGGCTCCACCTTAGCAATTTTCAGTTTTGGCCACTGGTTCTATGCAACCATATAAGGGGGTTGTGATCTGTAACCAGGGTGAAGTCCCTCCCACACAAATAATGTTGCAGCTTCTGCAAAGCCCAGCCAATCCCTAGACACTCTTTCTCCATTTGTGGCATAGGCCTCTTCTCTGGGCAGCAGCTTCCTGCTCAGGTGCATGACTGGGTGTTCCGCTCCTGAGTGCGTAACATGACACAGAACCACACCTAGCCCATGATCAGATGCATATACATGCACAATGAATCTAAAAGACTAGTCTGGGCTGGTGAGCACAGGTGCCCGAGAAAATACCTCTTTCAGCTGACGGAATGCAGTATCACAGGTTTCCGTTCACTGAAACTTGTCCGGCATTTTCTTCCTGGTGAGATTGGAGAGGGGCTTGGCCATGATGCTGAAATTCAGCACAATCTTATAGTAGTATCCTGCCGTCCCTAGGAAGGCCTGTAATTTTCATCTTGGTCATGAGCATGGCCTATCCCTGGATGGCCTCAATTTTTACTGGCTCAGGCCAGATGTACCCACTCCCCACCCTGTGCCCAAGGTATAACACTTCTGTCTTTCCTTTCTGGCACTTTTCTGCCTTGACTGTCAGCCCAGTGGCCTGCAGTTGGAATAATACCTCGATCACATGCCTGATGTGATCTTTCCAAGTCTGGCTATAGATGGCAATGTCATCCATGTGTGCTAGAGTGAAGTCTCCTTCCCCATTCAGACTGCAGTCCATAAGCCATTGAAACGTGGCTGGCACATTCTTCATCCCAAATGGCATTACCCTGAACTCAAATAATTAAAATGGGGTGATGAAGCCTGATGTCTCTCTGGCCTGGTGTGGGGGCAGGGGTACCTGCCAATTGCCCTTTGTCAGGTCTATAGTGGACAGGTAATGGGCTCCCCCTAGCCTCTTTAGGACCTAGTCCGTCCTGGGCATGGGGTATGCATCTGACTGTGCAGGTGTTAAGGTTGTGGTAGTTGATGCAGAACCTCATTGTTCCATCCTTTCTGTGGAGGTTCAGGGACTGCTAGACTCCTGGATCACCCAGAGAGCCAGCATCTCCTTGACCTCTCCCTCTATGGCATGTCTTACTCCTTCTTGGACTCTGTAGAGGGCTGTCTCAAAGGGGTTTGGGACCCTGTATCCATGTGGTGCTCTGCCTGCGTGGTATACCCCAGTTTCCCTGTGAATATTTCACCAAATGTATGCAGCATCCCGCACATTTTGGCAGCTTAGGCTGATGTCAGACACTCTGAGATGGGACAGCATCCACTGAGGATTCTACCTTAATGGCTTCCAGGAGATCCACCAGTGGGTCTGCTACTGCACCCTCCTCTTGATAGTTGCACACAGCCAGGACAATCTCATCCATGTCATGGTAGATTTTCATCATGTTTATGTGGTAGACTCACTGTTTGCGCCTCCTGTCTGGTAGCACCACCACATAATTAACATCATTCACCTTCCTGATCCCCGAGTAAGGCCCTTCCCAAGCCACCTGTAATTTGTTCTGCTGGATGGGGATGAGCACCATCCCCCATTACCCGATTTCATACTCCCAGGCTCTGGCCCTACAGTTATACCATGTCTTCTGCCTCTGTTGTGCAGTGGCTAGGTGTTCTGGGCAAACCCCATGAGCTGCTTGAGCCATGACCTGAAATTCAGGACATTCTCCACAACAGATTCTACTTGGGGAGCAATCTCACCCTCCCATTCATCCCTGACCAAATCAAGGGGGCTTCTCACTCTATGGCCAAAGAGGAGCTCAAAGGGGGAGACCCTTGTGGACACCTGGGGGGGTGGACCTGGGGGGTCTTCCCTATATACGAATAAGCTATGAGATAGGTACTTGCCCCACTGTCTCATATGCTGTTCAGCAAATGCCTTTAATGTGGTCTTAAGAGGCACATCGACTCTCTCAACTAGACCATTATTCTGGGGGTGGTATGGAGAGGTCTTGAGCTGCAATACCCCACATTTCTTTCAAAGACTAACCATCAAATCAGGCATGCAGTTGCTACCCTGATCTGACAGACTCTCCTGGGGAAACCCACTTGACTAAATATCTCCAGCAGTTTGTCGGCCACTTTCTCAGCCTTGATTTGGAACAAGGGCACAGCCTCTGGGTACTTTGTGGTGTAATCTATGACCACAAAAACATACTTCTTGCTGGTGTGACTTGGGTTGCTAAGTGTCCCCACAATGTCCATAGCAACCTAACAAAATTACTCTTCTATAACAGGTGTAACCCCTAGATGGCGCTATCCCAGGGGCTACTACCCCTGCCTGATTTGCCACTAACAGGTTGAGGGGCCTGGATCCAATGGCGGGTGCCTCCACCCAGAGGTCAGGGTTTGCAATAGTTAAACTAACTTGGTCACAGCCCTCTGGGACACTGCAACCCCCTTTCTTCCCACTAGTGGCCCACACAATATATCAGAATTACCTTCACAGTATACACTTACCCCAGGTCTGGTTCGGCACTGGGACCTCCTGTGAAATGAGATACAGTGCAACAATCACAGTACAGTACTTTAACATAGACAAATACCTCAGGCAGTATAACTTTGCTGAAACGAGCAGCTCTGATTTATTTAGGGGATATAACAAGGACAGGGAAATCAGGTTAATTAGCTTATCACTCTAATAATCTACCTATGGCTCTGTGCACAGGCCTATCCCTATCAGTTACTGTCCCTGGGTACCCAAGCCCTAGTGGCTAGTCCAAACCGTGGCAGCTGGTAGGGCCCTTTCACACAGAGAAAGGAGAATTAAACAGTCAGCAGTACAGTAATTCCATTTGGATTTAATGTAGCAATTCAACAGGGAGCGACCCTGAATTAGTACTCACGACCTCCAAATAAGATAGGGTCCTTCAATGTCAGCAGGGCTCACTTGAGGTGCACAAACCTCTTCACATCCATATAAAAGAAAGCACTATACCAGGCAGGCTGCATCTGTATCCCATCGCAAATTACTGCACAATACCCGGGAGAACACACAGCAGATTCAGTTCCTGACAGACCAGTGTAATTTTCAGCAATTCCTCCAGTCTTCTACAGGGTGAGCCTGGTTTCTACTTTCAGAGATCCTTTGATTCTTTTCACAGGATGGATTCAGTCCTAACAAGCTGCAGACCGAACTCTGGGCCTTACACACGTTTTTGACTAAAACTGCACACTGAAAAGCACAGGCTCCTTCCTTCACTGCCAAAGCTCAACTGACACTCCAACTGAAAAACGGCACTTCCTTTGAGTTCCTCCCAGTTCTTGACTGGATTGGCTGTCACTCACAATAGACTGCTGCTGTTGGTCCAAAAGGCACTGAAGTCTAAACTACATCTCCCAGAGTCACTGCCCATACAATCCTCTTGTGGCTGGCTCAGATTATGAGTCCAAGTTCTGATTCGTCCAAGGCACCATTTAGAGCTAGCTTACCCCACACTGATTGGTCCAGTTCAGCAGTTCAAAACTAGAATGGGAACTAGCAGACACAGTTCTGACTGCAAAGAAAGCAGGTTAGACAAACTGTAATTTCATTATTACTCTAAATAATTTCTGGCAAACAGTTACATCTTTCAGATAGGTTCCTTTGCACTCCTAGTGACTGCAAAAATGAAGTAATTGGCAGCAGTTCAGTGATACTCAAACAGAGAAGCACACAGTCCCCCATACAAACTAATTATGTCTGCAAGCAGACAGCTCTTAAAGAGACAGTACCAGAGGCTCTAAAAACACTCACTGATAAATGGCTTAAACGCCAAACACCATTCAGGCTTGGAGCATTCAAGCAAGCTCCTGGAAGTCTTTTGGGAACCCCCATTTGCAGGGGGGTTACACCCTTCCTGGCCTGGGAAAGCTTGACGTCCGCGTCAAGCAAGTACCCATAAGTTTCAACTGCAACCATATACATTTGCATTAGGCTCGCACATGTAATCATCAGTCAATATATCATTTTACCAAGAACACATTTCTGAAACATTGCAGTACGTCACTCTTTACACAGTATTACATACACATTGTACCATAACTCAAGTTATTACCTCTTGTACGTGAAACCTGAAGAGAGGGGGCCCTTCCCTATCAGTTACCTTGGGGCTGGATGGGGCAAGGGCACCATACTTAGAGGGCAACACAAGTAACTTGGAGTTAGCACTGATGCTCAGTTTGGGCAATGAGCTCGGGGACACATACACTCCTTTATGGACAACATTGAGAGGCAAGTCCACAGGCCTCCCAAGTGAATCATAACTGAGGTGCACCACAGGCTTTACAGCTCGGCCAGTCTTTCTAGGGGAACTGTTATAGTCTCTGCACTCTGAGCCTCATTTTCAGCATTGTCCTCACTTGTCAGGGAGTCTCCATGGGGTAGAGAGGCTAGAACTTGGGGCACTTTCAGCTCCAGGAGTTACAGTTTCTGAGTCCACAACATTTGGCTCGCATGGAAGCTTTGGACACTGGCAGTGGACTGTCAGGGCACTCAAAATACTCTTCTTGTTCGGGTGTATCACCAGTCTGCCCCAATCTATCATTTCCTCCCTGAAAGCTCAAACAGTTCAACCATGCACAATGATTCCATTTCATCTGATCTGATGCTTGCACTTCACTTTCTGGGAGCATTAGTCCGGACGTAAGCTGGGGCTTGACAGTCCAGAAGGCCCAGCTTCATCTCCAGTATTGACTAGGGATTGCCCTAAATAATTGACTCAGTTCGTAAGAAGGATAGTATTCAAAGTCACTCACTTTCTTCTGATATGGACTGACAGTCATGCTCAACTGGGACTTGTCAGGGGAACACTTTAACTCTGCTTCTGTAGGTGCAGACTTCCTTGGTCTTTTCTTAGCAGCAGCTCTAGTCACTGGTCCAGAGGGGCATCTTCTGGGGCTCAGACTCAATCAGGATTTGTCCAATGGGCAGTAAATGATTTCTATGCATTGTTTTACATCTTTTGAATTATTCTCAGGCCTTACTTTGTACACTGGCAGATCATCGAGTTTGCCCACTACAATGTGAGGGAGATGGTGCCATCTGTCAGCAATCTTGTGCTTGCCATGCAGTCCCAGATTTCTTAGCAATACCCGATCTCCTCCTGGAGTTCCTGTGCTTTCACCTTTTATCATACCTTTCTTTGTTGGCCAGATTTCTTTTGGCAGCCATGGTTTGAGCCAGTTAGTAAGCATGAGTTAGCTGGGCCTTTAACTTTGCACATACTGTAAATAGTTGTCAGCTTGAACCCCATCAGGAGAGACCCCAAAACACACATCTACTGGTAGTCGAGCTTCTCTTCCAAACATCAGGCGGTAGGGGGAGAATCCAGTGGCATCACTTTTGGTGCAGTTATAAGCATGTACCAGGGTGCTAATTTGTTGGCTCCATCTAGGCTTGTCCTTTGGGTGCAGGGTGCCTAGCATATCTAGCAAAGTGCGGTTGAAACGTTCAGGCTGTGGGTCCCCCTGGGGGTGGTAAGGAGTGGTTCTGGACTTTCGCACTCCCCACAGAGAAAACATCTCTTTGATCAGACGACTCTCAAAGTCTCTCCCTTGATCAGAATGGATTCTTTGTGGAGCCCATAGTGAACAAAAAGTTTTCTACAAGTACTTTGGCCACAGTGGATGCTTTCTGGTCTTTGGTGGGAAAGCTTGGGCATATCTCGTGAAATGGTCAGTGACCACCAGCACATTACTGATATTTCTTTGATCTGACTCCAAACTTAGAAAATCAATACAGACCAACTCCATGGGTGCACTGGTGGTGATGTTAACAAGGGGCAGCCCTCTGGGGCAAAGCTTTCCTCTGTAAGCAGCGACTACAAGTTCGAATGTGTTGCTCCACATCAGCCCCCATCTTAGGCCAATAGAATCTGGATCTCACCAAGTCAAGTGTTCTGTCTATACCAAGGTGCCCCATGTGGTTGTGCAAGGACCTCAGTACTGAGTCTCGAAGGCAGTGGGCAGCACTAGTTGTTGTTTGTCTACTTGTCCCCTCTGTCTACTGTTTCTCTGTATAACAGTTTATTGATCAGTTTCAACTTAGGACCTTCTTTGTATAACAGTGCAGTTCTCAAATCAGTGGAGTAATTTGGACACATCTTTTCCTGCATAGGGGCTTCTAAAGCTGCTTTGATCATGGGATCATGGGATTGAGCCCTCGAATACTGTCATTGTCCAGCTGAGGCAGTGCACCAATGTCTATTGCAGAAAAGTGGCAATAAGCAGCAGGTATGCAATTCTCAGAGGCTCCCAAGCAATCCACCATGCAGTCCACTGCGTCCGTGGACATTTGTTCCTCCTGTCAAACTTCGCAGAGTGCCGAATGTCAGGTTCTGCCAATCGGACCCAATCATTCTGGGGAACAGGCCTCGGGAGAGAGCATCAGCATCTATGTGGTTCAGACCTGCTCGGTATTCAGAGCATAGTCATATGTAGATAATGCAGAAAGCCACCTATGGCCAGTGGCATCCAACTTAGCTGAGGTCTGCACATAGGTCAAAGGATTATTGTCAGTTTTACTAGTATTTTAGCCCCATACAAGTACTCATGGAATTGGTCAACAATAGCCCACTTCAAAGCTAGGAACTCTAACTTATGTACAGGATAGTTCTTTTCGGATGGGGTCAGGCTTCTACTGGCAAAGGCCACTGGTCTCAGGCCATTCTCGTGCTCTTGGTACAACACAGCCCCCAACCCTTGCAAGCTAGCATCAGTGTGCAGGACGTGGGTTTTCTTGGATCGGCATAGGCCAGCACTGGAGCATGGGTAAGTTGATATATGATCTCATGAAAAGCAGTCTCACAATCAGGAGTCCAGCGGGCCCCAAATACTTCACTCGGATGAAAATACACTCTTTCAGTCTTGAGGACGCTGACTTTTGGTATTTTTGTGGGTTGGGGATACCCTTGAGTAAGGTTAAGTAAAGGCGGATCACTCTTGAATAGTCCTGATGAGGCCGATAATAACCACAGAATCCCAGGAATCTCTGCAGTTCTTTTAGATTTTTGGGCTGTGGCCAGGTGGTCAAGGCCTCAACTTTACTTGGTCGGTCTCTATTCCTCGGTGGATACTATGTGTCCCACATACTTTACTGATGTTTGAAAGAATTGACACTTATCAATGGACAGTTTAAGGCCAAAGTCCTCCAGTCGGTCCAATACCTTAAATAATCTGCTCTCATGTTCCTCCAGTGAGCTGCCAAACACAATAACATCATCTAGGTATACCAGGCACTCTAGTAAGTTCATGTCCCCACTGCACGCTCCATCAATCGTTGAAAAGTGGCTGGGGCACCTGAAATCCCTTGAGGCATCCTCATGAATTCATAGAAGCAATAGCGGACAGATAAAGGCCGTCTTCTCACGGTCCTCTGGGGCCATCGGGATCTGGTAGTACCCACTGCGGAGATCCAGCACAGAGAACCACTTGCTCCCGTTTAGGCAGTCCAAAGCATCCTGAATGCGGGCATTGTGTACTGATCAGGATAGTCCCCGGTTTAAGGTGCGATAATCCACACACATCCTTACTGTTCCATTCTTTTCCTCACTACCACAATGGGGAAGCATAAGGGCTTCTGGATTCTTGTATTACACCAGCAGCTAACATCTCTTGCAGATGCCGTCTCACATCATCTATGTCAGCAGGTGCCAGGCGTCGAGACCTCTCACGAAATGGTCTTTCGTCATGCAGCGGATATTGTGCTCAGCTCCTTGCACGCATCCTACATCCCATTCCTTTAAAGAAAACACCTGGTCTCTCTGGGCAAGCTTCTCACTGATCCTCACTTTCCATTCAGCTGGCAGCGGGAGTCACGAAATCAAACAAGTCAGGCGTTACTCTGTCATTCTTCCTTGAACTCTTGCTGCTGGGTAGCACTGCAGTGTCTGCACAATGCACATTAGCCAGGATGCAACCTCTGTTTACTCGAATGTCTCTTTCAGACACATTATGAACTTGGACCATTACCCTTCTGGCATAAGCATGGGCTCTAGCGGGCAAAATACTAGGCTTGACCAGCAGTCCCTCTGGCAATTTTCCATCGCCTGGTGCATCCAACATTAATATTTTATTCTTAACATCCTTTCTGATACGGACCTCTCCTGTAAGGTACACTGGCATTTGGCGCCAGGATCAGAGACTCAGGATCCTTCTTCCATACAATTCCGACCGGTTCCTCTGGTTCTGTTTTCAGCATCTCTCTGTGCCTCATAGGCCTTCTTAATTAAAGCGGAACTCTTAAAGCTCTACTAGTCTTTGACCCTGTTTTCATAACACAACTGTGCCAGCCTTCCGAACATATGAGCATTTGTTCCAATCAACAAAGGGACACCATCATACAGTCCAGTGGGGACACACTAAGGCTAGGGTCTCTGCTTGTTCGGCCACTCCAGCCACGGAGGTGGGGAAAGACAGCCAAATTCGGATATACCGGAATAGGGGTAGGCCTTCTCACTTAACCCCACACATGCAGTCCTTCTAATGGTTGTAAGTGGTACGTCTGACAAATGCTTCTGATACCAATCCTGGAACATAATTGTCACTTGGGAGCCACTGTCTAATACAGCTCTTGTAGACACTCCATTCACCTTTACAGTGGTCTCCATGGAGGGACCCACTATTCTGGACCAGTCTGGAGGCGGTAGTGGGGGCCTGGGCAACTGACCTTGCCACAAAAGGACGTGAATTAGCACTTTTGGTGCCCTCACTGGGATCATGTCGGCACCTCTTAACCACTGATTTCTTCTCCAAGCTCTTGTAGCCTATATGCAACTTTGTCAGTGTCTTTGGGACTGGCATTCCTTTCATGTGCCCATCTTTCCACAATTATAGCAAAACATACTTTCTGAGTTTGAGCTGGCCAAGGCGCCACACTGGGAGCCAGGGCGGGGGTATTACTAACTGGAAACCTTGGTGCCATCTCTGTCTGCGCGCGTGATAAGCATTTGGAGACATCTCGTCAGTTTCTCCACTTCCATGGTCAAGGAATTGAGTTTGGAGCTGTTATCAGCAGGAGATACATGGTGCAGGTACCCACCCCATAGCAGATGCAGTCGGGATATAGGTCAGGGCCCGTACTTGCAGGCGTGGCTTTCATAAAGGGACTGTTTTTGAATTCTCGGATCTCTCAACAGTTCGCCCCATTGTGGCATATCTTTTCTTGTCAGAGCACTCATTGACTGTCAACCTCTGCCCCTGAACTTCACTTGATGGGTCACCTCAGTCACTCGGTCGTAGCCACAGCTGTTGGTGCAGGTACCTCCGAGGTCGCTTTTTCTCAACCCTCGAATTTCTCTCATTAACTCATCATAGGAGGGTGGGATTCCAGTCGATTTGCCAGGCGTAACTGAAGCAACAGCAGTTCTGAGAAGGGGCAGACTTAGGATTCTGTCCAGTCTGGTTCGGTCCAGTTCAATCGCTGGCAAACTACCCTTTCTGAGGCATTCTTGCAACAATTTTTCCAGCCGAGACATACACGGACAACAACTCCCTTGGTACTGTTGTGCATTTCTTACTCTCCACCATAGGTCCTCATCAGAATCTGGGCTCCCATACACATTCTCCAAGGCCTCAAGATAGGCCTGTGCAGTCGCTTCAGGGTTACTGGCCCGTTTAGCACTGGATGGAAGCCAGGGCAGGACCTCGGAGGCTCTCACTAACCTCTTTCGCCGCCTTCCTGGCAATGCCATTCTAGCACTTGAGTGGCAATATAGTCTATCCAGGTCTCCCAGTCATCCTCCCCTTGGGGGTGGGAGGGTGCCAGAGAAGATCCTCAACCTTCGGTAAGAGTCGTGGACTAATGGCAGGTGCAGAAATAGGAGTCTGCATTGGTTCAGCCACCATTACGGGCACTGGAGCAGGAGAGGGTGTTGGGGAGGAACACCCCAGGTGGCAAGAATAGTTTCTTCAAGTCCTCCACAGTTTTCCCTCTCCAGCAACCATTCAGCAAATTTCTCCTCAAAAGTTTCAGATAGTGGTGGGGCTGATTCCCCCAGGTCTTTACTGTCCTTAGTTATCACTCTCCAAGCAGTGAGGCTCCTCTGGGGTAATGGTCTGTGGCACTTTGGAGCTATCTATGGGATCCTTAAACTCTACTGGGCCAGGAAAGTGTGGGTGAGCAGATTAGCATGCCGACCCACCACCACAGGGTTTTGTAAACCTTCCACCTTGGAAAGTACTCCCTGCACAGTGTCCGTGTGATACCCAGGGGATGTCCAGGATAAGCATAGCATTTGGGGTCGATCTCCTCCCAGTACACCACTCCACCAGCCGTGCACAGCCACTTCTGTCGGGTACCCATTTTTCTTAACAGTGGTTCAGAATATGGCCACTAGAGGACACACAATCCCAGCGGTGAGCCTCCAAGATGTAACCCCTAGATGGCGCTATCCCAGGGGCTACTACCCTGCCTGATTTGCCACTAACAGGTTGAGGGGCCTGGATCCAATGGCGGGTGCCTCCACCCAGAGGTCAGGGTTTGCAATAGTTAAACTAACTTGGTCACAGCCCTCTGGGACACTGCAACCCCTTTCTTCCCACTAGTGGCCCACACAATATATCAGAATTACCTTCACAGTATACACTTACCCCCAGGTCTGGTTCCGCACTGGGACCTCCTGTGAAATGAGATACAGTGCAACAATCACAGTACAGTACTTTAACATAGACAAATACCTCAGGCAGTATAACTTTGCTGAAACGAGCAGCTCTGATTTATTTAGGGGATATAACAAGGACAGGGAAATCAGGTTAATTAGCTTATCACTCTAATAATCTACCTATGGCTCTGTGCACAGGCCTATCCCTATCAGTTACTGTCCCTGGGTACCCAAGCCCTAGTGGCTAGTCCAAACCGTGGCAGCTGGTAGGGGCCCTTTCACACAGAGAAAAGGAGAATTAAACAGTCAGCAGTACAGTAATTCCATTTGGATTTAATGTAGCAATTCAACAGGGAGCGACCCTGAATTAGTACTCACGACCTCCAAATAAGATAGGGTCCTTCAATGTCAGCAGGGCTCACTTGAGGTGCACAAACCTCTTCACACATCCATATAAAAGAAAGCACTATACCAGGCAGGCTGCATCTGTATCCCGATCGCAATTACTGCACAATACCGGAGAACACACAGCAGATTCAGTTCCTGACAGACCAGTGTAATTTTCAGCAATTCCTCCAGTCTTCTACAGGGTGAGCCTGGTTTCTACTCTTCAGAGATCCTTTGATTCTTTTCACAGGACGGATTCAGTCCTAACAAGCTGCAGACCGGAACTCTGGGCCTTACACACGTTTTTTGACTAAAACTGCACACTGAAAAAGCACAGGGCTCCTTCCTTCTTCACTGCCAAAGCTCAACTGACACTCCAACTGAAAAAACCGGGCACTTCCTTTGAGTTCCTCCCAGTTCTTGACTGGATTGGCTGTCACTCACAATAGACTGCTGCTGTTGGTCCAAAAGGCACTGAAGTCTCAAACTACATCTCCCAAGTCACTGCCCATACAATCCTCTTGTGGCTGGCTCAGATTATGAGTCCAAGTTCTGATTCGTCCAAGGCACCATTTTAGAGCTAGCTTACCCCACACTGATTGGTCCAGTTCAGCAGTTCAAAACTAGAGGAACTAGCAGACACAGTTCTGACTGCAAAGAAAGCAGGTTAGACAAACTGTAATTTCATTATTACTCTAAATAATTTCTGGCAAACAGTTACATCTTTCAGATAGGTTCCTTTGCACTCCTAGTGACTGCAAAAATGAAGTAAATTGGCAGCAGTTCAGTGATGCTCAAACAGAGAAGCACACAGTCCCCCCATACAAACTAATTATGTCTGCAAGCAGACAGCTCTTAAAGAGACAGTACCAGAGGCTCTAAAAACACTCACTGATAAATGGCTTAAACGCCAAACACCATTCAGGCTTGGAGCATTCAAGCAAGCTCCTGGAAGTCTTTTGGGAACCCCCATTTGCAGGGGGGTTACACAGGTAGGGGAATCAAAGCTGCCTTAGCCTTGTCCCCAACCTTTCCTACCTTCTGACACTGTGGACACATCCAACAGTAGTTTGCCATGTCTTTAAAAATATAGTGCCAGTAAAAATAAAATTGTTAGTCAGTCACCTTTTTGTACAGCTGACACCTACATGTCCAGAAAAAGGTATATCATAAGCTCAGGCCGGAAGCTGCTTCTTATACTCTCGAGGAATCACATCCCTTAGGAATCTACTCATGGTACAGGATCCCCTTCTCCCAGTACAACTCCCTTTCCCCCAGAACTCAGAGAGTCACCTTCCACACTGGTGGCTAACTCCCTTAATATTTGCAGGGATGGGTCAGCCTGCTGCGTTTTCCCTAGCTCTGCATGTCTGACCTTTCCCAAAACACACTCTGCTGGGGGAGACCTGCCCATGGCTGGGCTCTCCTCAGCCTGTATCTGTGGCTCAGAACTGCTGCTCCCAGCTTGTTCTTCAGCTACAGCTTCTCCTACTACTGAGGTAGGGGTTGCTTCCTCATGCACTGTCCTCTCTGTGCCCACAGGAGCCATTTCTCTCACCTTTCTACTCACTCACCTTTCTACGGATAGTGACGCACAGTTTACCCATGCCGCAGCGACAGTCATCACGGAGACATCCCCGACAGCGACAGCCGCAGTGCCGACTGTCGCCATTGCAGTGACGGGGATGCCCGTCCCCCCCCCAAGTCTCTAGGATTCTATCTCCGAGTCAGAGTTGGACTGGGGAGGGCAAACACCCAGTGAGGCAGTCCCGATCACCATACAGACCACCACAGCGACTGGTGGATTTTGCCTGATTCCTGTCGCTGTGGTGGTCTTCGTGATCTGGGAGTCACTGCGGCAATGGTATACAGTGACGCACACAGGATTGGCCCAACTGTCAAAGTCATTACCCATGATTTCATCCATGGATAGTTCTGGTACAACATCCACCTCCCATATGCCCTGGCCACCTTTCCAGCATAGAAAGATCTGGGCCACTGACACTGAGATCACATAACCCTTTTGCTCCTCTAATCCTAGAAAACTGGCCAGGTAGGATCTGTTCCTCCTGAACCAAATCCTGTTTCACAGTAGAAATGGAGGCCCCACTGTCCCTATAGTCCTGAGTTACCAATCCATTCATCACCACTGGATGCATACTTGCAGTGGATGTAGAGGGCACTGCACTCAGTGTACCAGCCACTATCTTCTGTGAGTTCCCTGAGCTACCCCCTCCTGCATCTCTAACTCCTTTTTTTCATATTTTTCAGGCAATCGTAAGACAAATGTCTCAGTTTCTGGCAGATACATCACCTATGTTTATCTGTCTCCATGACTTTGAAACCAGGTAGTTTCCCTTTTGGTTTCAGACACAGGCTGATTTCCTTTAGGCTGCCCCCCACACCCTGGGGTTCTCTTAAAACCACCTGATGTCCCTCTCCCATTACCTTCGTGATGAGAAGATGAGCAGATTTTATAAAGATGGGTGTATGCCTCAGGGATGACCTGTCCGGGGGGTGTGTGTGTGTGTGTGTGTGTGTGGCCTGGGTGGGGTTGAGGAACAGTGGGCAAAGTTAAAAGGGATAACAGTAAAAGCAATAAACCTCTACATCAAACAAGTGAGCAAAAGGAACAGGAAAAAGAGACTGTTATGGTTCTCAAAAGAGGTGGCTGAAAAGGTAAAAGCTAAAAGGGTAGCATTCAAAAGGTATAAGGAGATGCAGAGGGAGGAGGATAGGGAGGTGTATCAGGGGAAACAGAGGGAAGCAAGGAAAATAGTAAGGAGTGCAGATGTGCAAACTGAAGACAGAATAGCCCAGGAGGTAATGAAAGGGGACAAGTCTTTTTTAGGTATGTAAGTGAGAAGAGGAAGACAACAGGTGGGATTGTATGGTTAAAAAGGGAAGAGGGGAGGACTGTGCAGAGGGGGACCAGGAAAAGGCAGACATCCTGAACAAATACTTTTGTTCGGTGTTCACAGAGGAAGGAGAAGGGGAGGGACCATGAAAAAGTAACAGCAATTTTGGAGGGAGGGAGGTAGGCACTAGTTCTTTTTCAGAGGACAATCCTGAAGGGACTCGCTAATCTAATAGTGAACAAAGAAATGGGGCCAAACGGAATTGAGGGAGCTTAGGGAGGTACTGGCTGCACCTCTGACAGTCCTTTTTAATGGCTCACTGGAAACTGGAGTGGTTCCAGAGGTCTGGAGAGTGCAGATGTAGTTCCACTTCACAAAAGTGGTAGCAGGGAGGAGCCTGGCAATTATAGGCCAGTCAGGGAGTTAATGGAATCATTGCTGAAAGAAAGGGTTGTGGAATTTCTTGAATCCAGTGAGTTACAAGCTCCAAGGCAGCATGGGTTTATGGGGGGAGATCATATAAATGAACCTCATAGGTTTCTTTGACTGGCTGAAAAAGGAATTAAATCATTGCAGAGCAGTAAATGTGGCCTACCTAGATTTCAGTAAGGCTTTCAACACCGTTCAACACTGTTCCACATCGGAGAATAGTAAGCAAGCTGGGTAGTTAAGGGGTGGGTCCCAAGGTGCTGAACTGGATAAGAAATTGGTTCAGTGATAGGTGCGGAGGGTGGTGGTAAATGGAATTCACTCCAAGGATGGGGAGGGTGACCAGCGGGATGCCTCAGGGATCAGTGCTGGGACTGGTCCTCTTTAATATATTTATGAGACATTACAGAGTAGCTGGAAGAGAAGGTCTGCCTCTTTGCGGACGACACCAAAATATGCAATAGAGTGGACACTCCAGGGGGGTGGAAAGGATGAGCAGAGACCTACGAAAACTAGAGGAGAGGTCAAGGCTATGGTAGTTGGATTTCAATGTGAAAAAATGCAAAATAATGCACTTAGTGCACCGAATCCCAGGAGTGGAGTACAAATGGGTGGAGAGGTATTGATGACTACTAAGCTGGAAAAAGACCTGGGGGTAATCATATCTGATGTCCTAAAGGTGGTCAGTTGGTGCAACAAGGCACTCAGGAGGGCTAGTGGTTTGCTAAGGTGTATAAAGAAGCTCCTCTTCTTCCAGTTTCATATTCCCGATCTCAGTTTCTGACTTTGCCTTAACCAGGGCACGCTCCAGTTGCGACATTTGTACCCAGTATGTTGGCGCAGCTGCCTAATTCAAAGGCTCTGGCTCATTTGCATTCTCCTTAGCCTCTGTCTCACAACTTGGACTAGTAGTGAACACTTTTGCATGGCTTTCCTGGTCATTTTTTCTGAGGCTGGCTATGAGCTCCTGTCTTTGTTTGACCTCCCTCATGGATCAGTTTCTTCCTTTGGCACCCCCCTGCAGGTGTAGCAGTGTGTGCCTCTCATGTGGCCCAGACATAATGTTCTCTGTCTATCTACTATTGTTTAACAAAATAAAATTAGTGGAATATACAGTCCCCATTTTTGTATCCTTTTATGTGATTGGACAGATAACCTTTATATTAACAAACCTGTTTCAGATCCCACCCACTGCCTCCAGTTTGGGGCAAACTGGTCTATCCTAGCCTCAGCCTTCCAGTGTTACCAGCTTTCCTGAACCCTTCAGATGCCTGCAAGGGTACTCAGTAGCTGCCACCACTCAGCGTAGATACTCTCTCAGGGTATCTCTGGGCCTGAATCCTTCCAGAGCCCGTGCTCATACAGCGTAGCGTTTCTTGCTCAAGGGCAACTTTACCCACCCCTCTTTGTCACAGCTGAGAGCAGAATATGGTAATGGTAGCCTTCTTTGTAGAGGTGCAAGCACTTTTTTGTCAGTTATAAATCAGTTAGCTATACCTCAAAGGACTCAGTAACAGAAACATGAAGTATATAAAAAAACAATGTTTTAATGCATCAAGATATTTACACATATAGTACAGCAGACTACAGAATGAATATGGGGAACAGTATTTCTACAGAAATTAAAATGTTTGAACAGTAGGTCACACACAGAAAAAATTCTCTATTTTCTCTATTTAGCAAGATAGAATAGCTTACCACACAGGACACCTTGGTGAATCAGGGCAGACTCAAATATTAGATGGTAGCTGTTCATAGTGCCATATCTGACTGACTCTTTCAGGCTCTGCCAGACCTTAAGACCCTCCAGCTGCCCCTTCTCCCATGACACATTATCCAGTATGTCACTCTAGCATCATAGATTTTGACATTCTTTTGAGTCCTGGAAAATTTCTCATCTGGAAAAACTGGACCAAACTGGAATTGTGAGTTTCATTTATTGCAGGGCCCACCAATTTGTTTTCCCTCCTGCCTTGCATAGCAGATGTGACTCCTCCATGAAACATGAAAGGGTTGTTTATGCTTTCAGCTCTTCTGTTAACTGACCAAAGAGATTGTCATCATTCATCAAAGCCCTCTTGCATGCTTCTTGGCAGCCAACTTTATCAGTTTTTAACTCATCTGAAATACTTTCAAAAGGTGTAGCTGATGATGGAAATTAAACACAGAATCATGAAGGAAAATTACACAAATGTTGTTACAAGCTGCTTAACAGAGATTATCAGTTATATACAGTTGGGAACATGCAAAATACAAAATTATTTATGTTGTGGAAAGGCCGTTTCATGTACAGCATTTGAAAATGATACTAGGTGGAACCTTAGCTTATTTAATCAACCTTCACAGTGTATCACATTGAGATTCTGTAGCTACTCTGGGGTGCAAATCAACAACAGAACTCAGTGCTAAGATAAATGTACTAAAGTAAAATCTAAAGAGAACCTGAACAGGCAGCTACACAAAGAGCCTCTTCAGCTCCTACATAGTAATATCCTTGTTACAGTACATGTAGTTTCATGCAATATGTAGCTGGGATCTGGAATAAGTTACCATGGCAACACAGCAATTCCAAGGAAATTTTTAAAAATCAAATTGATCATTTGATCCAAATGGGTTATAATTTTAGATATTACCATTGAGAAAAGGGTGGCAGTACCACTGAATTCTCCTGCCTCTCATACCTTGTAATACCTAATAAAGATTCCATGTCAACTTATCGACAGGTACCTTAGAAACAAGAAGTCTGTATGTCGTCAGAGATTTCTTCTAATACATTGATGCTTGATTAGTTTATTTATAAGCCATGACAGCACTTGGCTGCCTACACTTATTCAGTAGATTGATTATCTTTTAGAGTGTGAACATATTGTCACAGTAGTAGCCATAGACATTACCAGCTATTTCCAGATATTTCACGACATTTCTGAAGAGTTTCTCTCTGTTGCCCCTACTGTGGAAATGCAGAAAGCAGGAGATATTTCTGGAAATATCACAGAAATTTTGGGAAATAGCTGACAGTGTCTGTGGCTGCTACCAGCTAGACCAACGTTCGTAGTAAATGACCGGGAAAATGAAAACTCAGGAATGGTGGTGGTGGTTGGGGTGGGGGTGCTATTTAATAAAATATTTGTACACAGCAAGGGTACATTGAAACATACACATACAACATTGCTTTGAAGTACATTCTGGTTTAGGGGCAGGTGGCTGCAGCATAAGTACAGGAAGGTACATAGTCATATTAACAAACTGAGTTCATTTTATGTGTCACATACAATTTTAATAAAAATCTGTGTATGTATTCTTTTTTAACTTTTTATTTATTGAATTTTTAGATAAAACATAATAGATACATCTCTGATGCAGAATTATACGAAACTGGCAGTACTGAAAATACCTACAAAACAAATTACATAGGATAGTTTCAATTTGCATGTCCTTGTGGCCATACTAGGAGGAGAATTCTGGAGTCCTAACACAGAATTCATTTAAAAGTGTCGAGCCTTCTACTAACAAGAAAACAGACCTTAGTTATCCAAAAGGTTTAGCAAAAAATGTATTCCTGTACCATTGTATCCTGACCCATCAGGCTGTGAGGTCTGTACTCTTAGCATAGATTTTCTGATTGGGTAATGGAAGCTCCGGCTCCTGCTACAGTAAAATGTACTAGGCATTGAATGTTGCTCTGTATTAATAAAACCAATACCCCGAGTTAACAGGGCACTACTTTAGAATGCCTTAGTCTCACAAATTGAGCCAATGTAATAATAAGCTTTAAAAACATAGAAACATAGAAGTTGACGGCAGATAAGGACCGCAAGGCCCATCCAGTCTGCCCATTTTTTCTACCTTATGAATATGCCATAGGCCTTTACTCTGTCAATGGCCTATCTATTCATACTCATCTGTATTGCTCCCTTATGCCTATCCCTTGCCAGTTTGAAGCCTTGCACTGTATTCATATCCACCACTTCCTGAGGTAGGCTGTTCCATGCATCCACCACCCTTTCTGTGAAAAAGAACTTCCTCATATTACCCCTTAATTGGCCTCCTTCTAATCTCATGCTGTGTCCTCTTGTACTGCCTTTTTTCTTATATTGAAACATGTTAGTCTCTTTCACCTTGTTAATGCCCTTAAGATGTTTGAATGTTTCGATCATATCACCTCTGTCCCTCCTTTGCTCTAGGGTATACATATTGAGCTCCATTAATCTGTCCTCATATGTTTTCTGATGCATTCCCTCCACCATTTTGGTTGCCCTTCTCTGGACTGCCTCCATTTTGTTAATGTCCTTGTGCAGGTATGACCTCCAGTACTGCATGCAGTACTTCAGATGGGGCCTAACCAGTGTCTTGTAAAGAGGGATTATTACCTCTCTCTTATGACTTGCAATACCCCTACTAATACACCCCAACATCCCTCTAGCCTTACCTACTGCTTTAGTGGTCTGCTTGGATGATTTCAGGTAATCTGTGATGATGATGCCAAAGTCTCTTTCTTCCCTTGTGATTGTCAGCAACTCCCCTCCCAACCTATAGGTGGCTTCAGGGTTTCTCGTCCCTATGTGCATGATCTTGCACTTTTTTGCGTTAAACCCCAGATGCCACTCTTCCGATCATTTTGCCAGTTTATCCAGATATTTTCTCATTCTGCCCACCCCATCTGGATCATCTACTCTGTTGCAGATAGGTTCATGCAACGATTATGACTTAAAGTAGTAACTTCCCACTGCCACAGCTAATTCTAGAAAAGGGCAGTGGTGCCAAACGTCACACCCTCCCACCCTCATCTCCTTGTTGAGGTGGATACAAAAAAAAATTTTTAGTCTCCTTCCGTGTAATTCCAAACAGTGTGGTGTCTGCAAAAGCAGTAGCCCCTTCCAATTACTGTCTTAAAAGTCCTTATGTCACATAGCAAGGAAGGTACAACTGTCTCAAAACAGAGGCAAGAAATAATCTGTGGAGGGCGGGGGGAATTTGTCAGTGCAGTCGCACCAAAGTTATAAACCAAAAAATCGTCCTTATCACCTTTTCTTTTCTCCATCTTTCTTGATCCTACAATATTGTTGTATCTCAGTCAGACTTCCTCTATGCATGGCTGGTCCTGTATTATTTTATCATGCAAATTCAATTGCAAATCTTACCATTACATTGTCCTGTGAGTTCACTGGACTGCAGATTTGGCTATGTATTAACAATTTAGTCTTAAATAACAGTAAGACAATAGTGGTACTATTTGGCACCATGCAAAGACTTACAAAATATCAGGCCTATTTTATTGTATGTACTAAGGATGGTTTTCATTTGGAGGTTGTTCCAACTTTTAGATATTTAGGTGTAGTCCTTGATCCAACTCTTAGTTTTTCTTCCCATATGGATCAGTTAACCTCAAAAAATGCATGCTAAATTCGGCATTAGATTATTGACTTTTCTTACACTTGCAACCTGAATGGTGATCACTACCTAAAATGTACTCCCTACTTCAAATTATGGAGGTGTGGCTACTGATCTGGCTTTGGCCACAATCTCAAAAGGAAATCATGCTTAGTACTTAAAATGGGGAGATTTGCCACAAGGGGACCTTGTTATACCCTCTATTGTAATATATTATCCAAATTAAATTGGTTGGCAGTTCAACAAAATTTTAATGTTGACTTTTCCAAGTTAGTGTACAAAACATTGAAAACCAGAAGTCCAGATTCTCTATGTGAACAGCTTCTTGTGTATGGCAGCAATTATCACTCACATTTAGAGATGCAGCGAAGTATAATTCTGCTGGTGAATTTCCAGCGAAGTCGCAAATTTTGCATCCGTGGATCATTTTGCGAAATTACAGCTCCTGTAGAAAATTCACAATTTGTTACTTTGTCTTGCTTTTGGGGTTTTTTAAGTGCAAATTGCACTTAAGCCCTCCACAAAGCAAGAAGAAGTTACCTATCCCAAATCCCTGGTGTCTAGTGTCCCCCACCCCGCTGATTGCCAGCCACCCCCATGGCTGGCCAGTCATTTCTAATATAAAAAAAAAAAAATATGTATATATATATATATATATATATATATATATACATATACATACACATAGTCAAATAAATCTCTGATGTCCCCCCCAATCGCGGGCCACAGGTGAAAAAAAAGAAACACCCCAGGCCCCCACACACCCTGCTGATTGCTGGCCAGTCGGCAGAAATGTCAAAATATAACACATATTTTGTTGAAATTCAATCCCTGGTGTCAGTAGCCCCCACCCTCTCAGGGAGTGCCCACCACTGCCACCACCACCCACCCCCCATCCCAGTCTCACCCCCCATTGGGCCATCGTCACAGCCCTTCACTCCCATCTCCATGGCCAGCAGCCCGATTGAGCATTTAATGAATGGCCAGCGTGCTTGAACAACCGTGCTCATTCTGACAGCTCACGGTCATTTTAAGGACTTTTCAAAGGAAGTAGAGAACCTGATGTGGCTGCTCCGGTCCATTGGCATGGAGGGCGGGATAGAGGGAACAGTGTTGTGGACCCATCTGGGTCCACAATGCTATTCCCCATCCTGCCCTCCCGCTGATGACGGGCAGTTCCCTTCCCTCCTCTACTCCCTTTAAAAGTCTTTAAAATGACTGGAAGCAAACTATAATGAATGAGCGGTGGCTAGACACGTGCTCATTCATTAAATGCTCAGTTGAGCTGCTGGCCATGGAGGAGTGGAGCCGTGCTGCAGCCTGGTGGGAGTGAGATCAGATGGGGAGCGGGTGGTGTGGTGGCACTGGTGGTACTCCCTGAGTGGGTAGGGAGGCTACTGAACACTGGTGACTGAATTTAAAAAAAATGTATGTATATTTTGACATTTCTGCCGACTGGCCAGTGATCAGTAGGGGTGTATGGGGGCCTGGGGTGGGATATTATTATTTCACCTGTGGCCACTAGGATTGGCCGAGGCGGGAGGCACCAGAAATTTACTTGAAAAAAAAATATATATATATATTTACATTGTGGCCGACTGGCCAGTGATGGGGGTGGGGGTAGTGGCTGGCGATCAGCCGGAGGGGGGACACTAGGCACCAGGGAGGGAGTTATATATGTTTGTTTTCATGTTTATAGGCATAGTTCATGTGCAAAGTGTGGAATTTCTCCTGTGAAATTCCACACTTCGCATTTGATCCTTCGCTCCACAATCTGCGAATTTCACAGATTTCACATTGCGTACTAAGCTCAATCCATGAAAGTTTCTGTGGAGTGAAGTTTGTGGACTTCGCACATCTCTACTCACATTCTACAGACCAATGCAATTTATTAATACTAATGATTAGGTCTGTGGCAGGGGAACACTCAGAAGACTAACTAATAGTAACTTAATTTCTGCTACAGTCACATTATATTATAGCTCAAAGTCTTTGCACATGTTATACTTGATCTATGGCTCTTGATTCAATAGCTTGATTTACACGTTTATTTATTTTATTATTTTACTAATGTATGTATGTAGCATGTATATTATATATTTTATGTGTAGATTCTTTGTATGTTAACCCCATGTGGTTTCATCTGAAAAGGGAACTTATGTTCCTGCATGTTTACCTGGTTATCAAATAAATCAAATGACAGTGAAATTAAACGAAACCTCAAGGCACAGTCTTACAGATATATGCCAGGTTGTCCTCTGGCTTCACTTCCGCTGCAGAATCTGTGCTCCTAGAAAGTTTCTTGCAGTCCTCCTCTAACTTTTGTATCCACTTCCCTGCCTCATGTGGGTTGTTAAAAATATATGTCTTCTAGCACACATACACCCACAGTCTCGAAGGGCAAAGCTGCACAAAAGGAGCTCCAGGGCTCTCAGGTTTGTTTGATGCTTTCAAATTTCTTCCAATGCTGCTGGGTAGCATGAGATAAATTCTGGTAAAAAAGTAGTATAGCATCCTCTGCTGACAACTCCCGAGCTCTGTGCTGAGTAGAGCACTTGATCTTGCAGGCTGGACCGAACAAATGGTATAAGCACAGTCTAAAGAGTGTAGCTATTTGCTGATGCCTGCCAGGGGTTGACATGATGCGCTCTGTTGACAAAACCAGGAGCAGAAAGATCAATTTAGCATGCGAGGTAGCAAATCTTCAAGAATTGACACAGGATCCAAAACTTCAAAGTTTTTCAGCAGCCCTATAAGCCATATGTTATATTCTCTTATTTGTTTTCCATGGTTTCCTGCTGCAGCTTTAGATGTTTATTTTCTTTAATGCAAGTTGTGAAGCTCACCATCACCCGTTCAGCCTGCCCAATCAGCTTTCATGGCCAGACCTGAAACTGACTGCTCTTTCCATGGCCAGTCGATTGCTAAAGGTGTCAAATTTATACTCAAGACTCTACATAGATCTGCATAGTACCATTAGAGAATTTTTAATATCTTGGAATGCAGAAAATGGAAACATCTCCTCTGGCAGTTGTTGCAGTTGGTCTGTCTTTGATGATCCAGATGGCCTTGTCTTGGGTTTCAAATGGTCCATAACTTGGGCTTGGCTGCCTTTTAGTCTCCCCATCTCCAAAAGACAGTCTGACTAGCTGGAGAACTATCCATACTCTCTAGGATAAAGACAAATGAGATGAATTACTGTAAAAATATTGTTTTAGAAACAATTAAAGCACATGCAGCAGGAACTCTGCTACAATGCATCTTTTCTTGCCGACGGCTAGTTCCACCCATCCATGCAAGCATCAGAAACATAGAAGCTTGGAATGCTACAGTAAAAAAGGTCCATTGGCCCATAAAGCCTGCCCAGCCCTGCCTATTACTTGTGTGATGGCCCTATTGACCATCTACCCCCCCACTTGCCATCCCCTGCTCTTATGAGGCCCCTGTGTCTGTCCCATACTTGTTTGAATCCACTCACTGTTTGGCACATACCACCTCCTTTGGTAGTCAGTTTCACCTGTCCACCACTCGTTCCATGAATAGTACATTTGCATGTCTCTTCTAATCTTTCCCCCTGTAGTGGATTACCCCTTATGCTTGTTTTTTCACTTAGCATGAACAATTCATTACACTTCACCCAGTTTATCCCATGGAGGTATCTATACGTTTCTATCACGTCCACTCTCTCCTTGTCTCCAGGATATATATCTTGAAAATGTTTAACCTTTCCTCATATAGTTTCTCCCAAAGCCCCGTGATCATTTTTGTCACACTCCTCTGCACGGCCTCTGCCCTATCAGAGTACTCCCACAAGTGAGGGCTCCTGAACCTTGTACTGCACTCTACCTACGGACAAACAAGGGACCTCTACAGAGGAAGGATCACCTTCCTGTTTCTACTACTGACCCCTCTTCCTATGCACCCCAGGATCTTGTTAACCATGTCCAGTGCTGTGGTGCACTGTACTGATGCTGTCAGGCTGTCTGATATTATTACCCTGCATCGCTGTTCTCAGCTGTTCTCCTCGTCAAATCCAGCTGCTCTTCCCCAACATGCCAAACATTTGGACTCTGATATAATTTTGTAAAGTTTCAACTGACTTGCTTATTTAAACATTTTCTCACAGTCCTTCCATTGTCATCTCTGTGGTCAGTAACATCCCCTCTAATGTAATGGAAATACTTTCAACATTTCACAAACGGTCCTCCATGTTACATGAATCCATACTGAGATCTTGAATTGTACCCATATCAGCCTCCACTGTTTCTCAGCGGTAGTTCCAGGAATTAAGGAAATCTGAGGTACAGAAAGGGTATAAAGGACTTCTGACCGGACATTTAGAACTATTTCAATCTAGACTACTTTGCTAGCTATGGTAGAGTCTGCATTTAATCTAGACCTTAATAACCCCACCTTGAACTAGATAAACTTAACTGGGACCTGCTGAAACTGATGCCAGATGTAGAAATCACCATGTCCTACTCTGAATGAAGTATGATAGATTACTACCATGCAAACTAGTTAGAGTAAGAGGTAATCTCCATAGATGAATATAATTTTACCTCTTGACAGCAGCTACTGCAAGCATAACAGAGCATAGGCTGAATATAAACAGAGACACACTCACACACACACATGCATGCAAAGACATGCACGCACGTACGCACGAGCGCGCACACACATGCACAAAATGACTGGGACATATACAGAATACATAGGTGTTTATAGAACAAAGTGGTTTTGCTTACAAAGAATGTCAAGGCAGACTAATATACTCTAATTTGAGAGTCACACAGCAAACACCCCATGAACCTCTAGACCAGCATAAACTCTTTATTAGGCAAGGATCAGCCCTTGTCTAGCTTGCATATTGCTATGTAACAACCCATCGGTTGCTGATATCCTCTAAATAACTAAAACTTAGAATAATTATTTTACCAACCTCAGTCTACCTCTCTTCTCCCATAGGTTCAGCCTCCAACTTGAATATATCCAGATTGAATTGTACAACTGTCACTGTAATCCTGCAGACACCCTACCTATTACCATTTCCTTTCATGAAATCCGCTCAAAATGAAGTGGTGGACTTACTTTTGTCCTAGACCTTGACCTTGTCAAAAGTGTTGGTACATATGTCATAGAGTCTGAGCTTCTGAAGCTTATAGCTCATCACCTAGCAATACAAATGACAACTACAGTATATGCAATCTGTCTGTCAGCACTGGAACTATCCCGTCCATGGAGATAAGCTACTGTGGTGTCACTCTTCACATCTGCTATGCCTACATACCCCGCAATAACTGCAGACCAATACTGGGTTTCTTTTTTTTTTTTTTCCATTAAATCTTTATTAGAGTTTCCAGTATACAAACATTATGAACCAGATGTACTTAGAAGAGTCATGTACATTGGGAAGTAAAACAAAGCACATTAAACAACAAAAGCAAAAAAAAAAAATCCCGCCCAATCCCTCCGTCCCCCCACTACCCCCTTCCCACCCCCCATATTCCCGCTCGTCCAGACCAGACTACTCGATGTGGAACCTTGATGTGGCTAGCAAAGCTTTGCTTTGCATTAAGGCTGTGGCAAATGCTAAGAATAAAGCGCGAGGAAGAGGCCCATATATCGTTGAATTTGCTTAGTTTGTTTCTCAAGCTGAAAATCATCTTCTCGACTCTGAGACAGTGTAGTAACTCCGTCAACCACTCACAGTATGGTAGAGCCTCGTTATCCTTTGAATGCTTTAGTACTAACTTTTTAACTGTCATGGCTATAAGGGCGACGTGATATTTGCGTGCCTTTACGGAGATTTCTGAGTAGTTCCCAAGCAGGCAAGTATCGATCGAGAAAGACTCACCTAGGCCTAACAGGGGGTCTGCCCACGCCCTAATCTGCTTCCAGAGGGGGGCTACTTTGGGGCAGGACCAGAAAATGTATACTAAGTTGCCATCGCCTTGGCCACAGCGCAGACAGGTGGCGGACTGTCTACTGTCAAACCTAGCAATCTTCTGGGGAGTATAATACAGGTTGTGCAAAATACGGAACTGTATGAGTCAGAGTCTGTCCTGAGTGATATAGTGGTGACAACCCCACCAGAGTGTCTCCCACCTGATGGGTGTCCCTGGTAAGAGAGTTTCCCAGAAAGTCTTAGGTCCGAAGGGGCCAGGGTGTAAATGGTTGTACAAGGTTTTGAATATTTTCGAAATCGCATGAGGAAGGCCAACACTTTGTGTCATTTCGGACCAGAAAGGGGATGCTCCAGCAGACGGGAGATGGGTTCCGAAGGTTTTTACCAGAAGATGTCGTAATTGAAATAACTTGAAAATATTGGAGTTGGGCAGGCCTGACTTTTCTAAAATGTCCGCAGAGGAGGCCCACTTTTGTTCAATCCCGGCCCAGAAATAACTGAGTTTGACCTCCCAAAATTGTGGGATCCAGGTAGGGGAGAGAGTTTTCCCTTCCAATTTAATGTTCGGGTTCCCCATGAGGGGTTGCTCCAAGTCTCTACATTGGTTATATTTGAGAATCGAGCAGAGCTGAGCGTGTGCCTTCATCGATGTGGCAATGGGTGACCCGATCCAAGACGTAGGGAGACTTTTAGGGTGGACGAACATCAGAGCTGATGGAGAAAGGTTATACCTATGGATTTGGGATAACTCTATATGGATCCATAAGGGTGTGTACTTATCAGAGAGGCCAGGATCTGGGAAGGGAGAGCCACCTTAGGTACTTGCTTAGATGGCTGGCCCAGTAATAGAGACCAACATGGGGGACCCTCAGGCCTCCTTTAAGCTTAGGGGCCGAAAGCTTGTGGTAGGTCAGCCTGTGTCCTTTACCTGCCCAGAAGAAGTTGGCGAAGATAGTATGGACCCTTTTAAACCATGAGTGGGGTAACCAGATATTGAGGAGACTGAGGGGATAAAGCAGCCGAGGGAATACGTTCATTTTGATGAGGCTGATCCTGCCCCAGATCGTGAGAGGGAGAAGGGACCATCTGTTCAAGTCTTGAACAATGGTGTTTAATAAGGAATTGAGATTAAATTTACGCATGAGGGAAGTAGTTTTTGAGAATGTGATACTTAAGTACTTCACTGTTTACCTGTCCCAGGAAATGCCTAGGGCCTCGACCTCATTCCTCATCACTCTGTGGTTAAGGGGAAAAACTACCGTTTTCTCTACGTTGAGTTTATAGTTTGATAATGAGCTGAATTCGCCGATGGCCTCGAGTAGGTATGGGATGGACTTCTTGGGGTACGAAGTACAGAGGAGTAGGTCATCCGCATAGGCCAAAACTTTTAATTCTATTTCCTGTACTGGTATTCCTTGAATCCTGGGATCAGCCAGCAATTGGCGTATAAGGGGTTTGAGATAAATATTGAAAAGTAGTGGGGATAGGGGGCATCCCTGCCTCGTGCCAGAGAGGATGGGGAACCTCTCGGAGTAGCACCTATTGCAGAAGACTCTGGCGGTCGGGGCAGTGTAAAGGGCCTGAATCCAATTCTGAAACCCTTGGAGAAAACCAAAAGTGCTCAAAGTCCGGAATAGGAAATTCCAATCGACTCTGTCTAATGCCTTCTCGGTGTCCAGAGAGACCAAGGCCGAGGGGAATACAGCGTCTCTGGACACCGAGAAGGCATGGTCCAGTACTCTGATGTGATCACTGGCCAGTCTGTTCGCCATGAAGCTGACTTGTTCTGTACCAATAAGACCTGGGATCATGGCACTCAGTCTGATTGACAACAGTTTGCTGAGAATCTTGATATCCTGATTGAGTAGCGAGATCGGCCTGTAACTTGCTACATTTTCAGGGGCTTTACCTGGTTTCAAGATGAGAACAATTATGGCTTCGAAAAGTGATATGTCTGTGCTAGACCCGTCTAGGATCTGCTGGGAGATGGGAAGAAGTATTGGAGCAAGGGTCTTTGCAAACACTTTATAGAAGTTCGGGGAGAACCTGTCAGGCCCAGGAGATTTGTCGTTGGGGAGACTGTCGATCACGCCAATTATTTCTGCTTCCATTAAGGGAGCACATAGAGCGGCACACTGTTCAGCTCTAAGTGTGGGGAGGTGCAACCTCCTTAGGTAGTGATCCAGCACCGTGTTAGAGGGGGGATTAGTCATCGGTAAGTATAGGGATTGAAAACATTTTTGGAATTCGGCGATAATTCCTTTAGGGTCCACCAGCAGGGGGCCATCGTGAGCCCGGATGTTGGGGATATGTCTGGTGGATTCCTGCTGCTTGACGCGGGCTGCAAGGAGATGACCCGCTTTTTCCCCTTGATCGACGTATGTCGCTTTCGTTTTGAGGATCATGTATTCGGCTTTCTCTCTGAGGTGTTCCATATAGGTGTTTTTGAGTTTGGCCAAATCTAATAAGGTCTGTTCTGAGGTGTGTGGGGAAAGATTTTTTTCAATGTCTGTAATCTGTCTGAGAAGTTAGACTAGCTCTTGCTCTCTCAGCTTCTTTCTTCTTGAGGCCACCCCAATGAAAAGACCTCTGAGGTGAGCCTTAAGGGCCCCCCATTCGATGTCAGGTTACCCGTGGAGTTTAAGTTAGCTGAAGTGTATTGAGCAATATGGATGTTGATATGTTTCACTATTTCTGGGTCTTTTAAGAGTTGGTTGTTAAGCTTCCAACGGCCGTTCTTACTGGGGACGTCCGATAGAGAGAGGTGGCATGAGACCAGAGAGTGGTCAGAGGGAGGGCCGGAGTGTATATCGGCATCGACAACGCCAGGAATCAGATGATGCGAGATCAGTATATAGTCGATCCTGGAGGATGTCTTGTGAACGGGAGATGTGAAAGTGAAGCCTCTTTCAGAGGGGTGTAATAATCGCCGCACATCGTGTAATCCGGCCTTGTCCCAGATGTCCCGAAGAGCCCTTTGTGCTGGTGATAAGCCTTTGGGCCTGGACCCTGTATGGTCCATATTAGGATCGGTGACCACATTGAGGTCTCCTCCCAAAACCGTCGGTGTGTTAACGAAAGGGATTAATTTATTTGTGAGATCTACGTAAAACTCCGGGGAATCAGAGTTGGGGCCATATATACTTCCCAGCAAGATTTCCATATTGAAAACTCTTCTCTGGACCAGAATGTATCTCCCATGGGTATCTTTTATAACTCTATTTGAGATAAAGGGAACATTTGTACCTATTAGTATCATGACCCCACAGCTTTGTTTTGTGCCTTGGGCGGAGAAAACCTGCCTACCTGTTGCTTCTTCATGTTTAATTCTTCCGTGGTCAAAAGGTGGGATTCCTGAATGAACGAGACATTGGATTTCAGGAGTCTGAGATGCTTGCAGACCTGGTACTGCTTAGCTTTCTGTCTGACTCCCTTAACATTCCATGAAAAACAATTCAAGCTACCCATCTATGTTCAGGGTTGTATGTACAGGAAAATATGGGCCGTGCTGCGAAAGAAAAAAAAAAAAAAAAGGCATCTGCCAACCCGTCGATGGAGTTGTTTGAAAAGGGTCTGGTCCGGACGAGCCCCTCCCTTCCCCTCCACCCCCCCACAATTCCCAAATGAAAAAGTAAAACTCATGTACTGTAATATCAGAGGTAAAACCCAGCCCCCCACCCCATCATAACAACAGACAGTGAACAGCAAACCTCTAGTTGTCCCTTCCTCCTCCAGCCCCCAAACCCACTCTGCCACCCCCATAGCGGAAACATATTGTAATATGCTATGGTAACTGATTATGGGAGTTGTTGCGAAAAAAAAATAACCCCCTATAACTGCAGCAAAAAAGGCACACGTCAGCAACAACTACAGTACTAACTGTCCGTTAATTGAACCAATCTAGGTAAGGATAACCTGGTCGGAGACTAGCTGGGGAATAACGCTTATGTCTTGCGCTTAAATTAGCCAAAATGGATGTAACCGAGCTTATTAATCATAATGAAGAGCGTAAGGATAAAAAAGCAAAAAACATTGTAACAGCCCCATAGAGACGACAGGCCTGGTCACAGAGAATTATGCAGTGGATGATAAACAGTCCAGTGGTCTCTGGAAACAGTGAGTGAGAGCAGACCAGCTGATATGGTGACCAGCATCCGTAGTGCAGTAGGGCCGGGACCCCCGAGAGAATAAGTCGCAGTCCACTCGGATCCGTGTATGCTCTGCAAGATGCATCCTTGAAAAGGCTGGGGAGAGACTGTATTGGTTTCATGGTGGTGCATTAGGATAGTGGGAAATAGAAGCACCTCACGTTGAACTGATGGTCCTAGCAAGCAAGGTCCTGTATAGGAGGAGCCTAGTAGGGGAAACAGAGCATTACCGAGCCCACCTGCGCATCTGACCAGGGGAACTCTTGACAAAATGCCGATCAGTACTGTCGTAGCTATGGGGTGTCACAAGCCAGCGCAAGTTGGTAGAAAACCGCCACATAGCTCATCAAAGGCGACTGAGCAGAATAACGATAAGATCCCAGGAGACAGAAGCCTGCCGGAGGAGATTACTGAGTAAGGGGACCATGTAGTGGGGTAGCCACGGGGATGAAGGAATCGGGGCAGTCACTGGTGAGCCTTAGAATGGGGAATAGGTACTTCATATTCACATGCAGAGCATAAGGTATCCGCTGGATGGGGACTCGGAAGATGAGAAAGCATCGCAGGAGATCAAGTAAGGCAGTCTCAAAGTTAGGTTGGCTCTAGCGGTTCAGGAGCAGGTCACTTGCAATCGCTAAAACTTCAGGAACCTTTGAAAAGCTCGGGGAAGGCGTTGGTGAGAGCTTTAGCAGCAGCATCTGAATCGTCGAATGTAGCCCAGGCACCCGATATCCACACCTCTAATTTGGCTGGATAAGACATATGGAATTTTATGCTGGCAGCAACAAGTTTTGAGACCAGGGGATGGAACTGGGTTCTCCGCTGCCTTACCAAAGCCGGGAGATCTTGTGCCAGCCTGATCTTTGTGTCTTCCCAACGCACCTCCTTTAGATCTTTGATTTTGGTGAAGAAGTGCTGGCGTTCGAGGTAATTCAAAAATGTGAAGGTCAGTGGGTGAGGAGGGGCTCCGGGTGGGGGTTTGGGGTGAAGGGCCCGGTGCGCCCGCTCAATGGTGTACGTGGTGCCATAGGGGGAAGGCCTGGCTATCTTCTTGATCAGCTTTTGTATAAAAGAAATCACACCAGCTCCTTCAGCACCTTCCGGGAGACCTATGAGGACCACGTTATTCCGGCGGCTGCGGCCCTCAAGGTCTTCTATCTTCAGCTCCATTTTGGCCATTTTCTGATGGAGAGATACCATCTCGGGCTCTATTTTGTCAGTCCGCCTTTCTGCCGACTTGGTCCTTGCATCTGTGTCTACGGATCTTCGCTGCAGATCCTCTACAGCTCCGGTAAGTGATTTGAGTTCTGCGGTTAACTCTGTCATGCTGTCTTTAAAGGGGGAGAATTCCAAAAGAAAGCGATGCAGGATGAGGGGTTGCAGATCCTCATTGGAAGCCGCTTGTGTTTGATCCTGTTCAGTCCCCGAGGCCCTGGCTTTCTTCGGGGCCTTTTCGGGTGAGACTGGCAGCGTGTGTCTGGAGTAATTTTTTCTGGAATGCATCATTTTTAGAGCTTAATAGCAGCACAGGTTGAGCTCGATTCTCTACTGAGGGTTTTGAGCTTCACGCTGATCGTCGGACGTTGGGTTGATCGCAAAATTATTAAATTGAAAGGGTCGGAGAGCTGGAGCTACGGTAGAAGGCTGTTATCTGGAGGACTGCATCACGTGACTCCTCCAATACTGGGTTTCTGCATGCACAGCAAACATCTAGATGAGTTTGTCCATAGTCAATTGATGTGTCATATTGTGATCTACTGCACTAAGGAACAATCAGGTATCGGTATATATTTACTATTGTGTATATATGCTGTATAACTCTGTCATGGCTATTGTCTCACTGGAACTTTTTTTTAAAATAGGTGTTCAGGAGCTGGCCCGGTGGCGCTGAGGGTTGAGGCGCTGTACGCCACACCTCGCTCCACACTGGCGACCTGGGTTCGGGAATGAGCCAGGGCTGTCAGGGGTCAGCAGGGGAGGAGAAGGATCGAGCATCCGTAGGGTTGCTGTCCTTCTCTGGGGAGGGGGGTGTACTGCTGCCAGTGCTCGAGTTGCCCCTGGCGACGGCTGGGGATCACTGAACATGGGTAGGATCTATGGGGCTCGGTGTGGCAGGATGCCAGGATTAGGGCGTGCGATGCGCGCGCTCGGTCCTTGCCGCCATTGCATGCCATAGATGACGGGGAGCGAGAACAGAGGAAATACAGGCACCAGACACGGCGTCTTGATGGCTGTCCCTAGTGAGGAAGACCGGTAGGCTCAGTGGATATGCGGCACTGGATCCTGTTCATGGGGGTTGAGCTAAGAGGGAAAAGCTCCCCTCCACCCCGCCGTGGGGGGTAAGCCACGGAGGTAGCCACGGGACCCACAAGGAGTGCCGGATTCCCGGAGATGGCGGCTGGAGACCTGAAGGGGATGCCAGAAGCGGTAAGGTAGGCAGTCTGGTGGCTCAAGGAGGGAAAAAGTATACAGCAAAAAAAAAAAAAACAGGTGTTCAGCCAAAATAATGGTATCTCATTGTGTAAAATTCTTAAAAAAATCAATCAATCAATCAACAATTCTGCATTTGGCTGGCAAATAGCAGTGATCTGAGTTGTAAACATCAGTAAATAATACTATTTGGCTGACATTTCAAGCTCATGTGTAACGAATGGGAAACACTTTGTTATTTGTTCTTAACTGGCGGCCAAAGTGTAGGGAAGGACCCTCCCCAGCAGCTGGGATTGACTGTAAGGATACCATAACCACCCCCTTCCCCAACAGATTACTGATGTGTTTTGATCAACTTCAACTTACCCTGGACAATATTAGCTTTGAAAGTTTTATAGAAGAACATTGTAGCCCAGATTTTAAATTGTCTGGTGACGTTGATTAGGAAGTATTAGTGAAACTTTTTATCCCATGAAAAACTCAACAGTCTGTATAACGACATTGGCCACCTACGTTAGAAGGAATATAAACATTATCAGAGGGGACTTTTTTTTTTAATTATTTATTTGATGCTCTGCTAGTAATTCCCCTCCTCCATACTCACCACTGCTTCCTCCACTCCTCCCTATGCATCACCACCTTGCCCCCACATTGCCAGTATCACTGCACCTCCTTCATCTCCAAATAATGGTGTAAATCCCTTCCTTGATACCTCTCCTCATGCCTCTCTCCCATCTCTTCTGCCTCATGCTCTTTCTTCTCTAGGACGCTCATACCTTCTCCCTTCCCATCTGCACTCTTCAGCTGGACAGTTTGCTTTCTTCAGTCACCTTCCCTCCAGCTGGAACCTGCTTCCCTCTTCTCTCTGTCTCTCCCCTTCCCTTTCCCTTAGACACCAGCTAAAACTTCTCCCTGACCCCCTGCACTTGACAGCCCTCTCTACCTGACCCTCATCTGTGAGGCCCCACTATCCTTGTGTTTGGCTCCCACCTGGTGTCTGCCTCTGTTTTAACTAGTCTCCACCCAACAGCTACTACACTGCTTTTTTTCCTACTTGTATCGGGTACTTTATTGCGTATAAATGCTGTTCACTATGCCGCTGTTTTGGCTTCTTCCATTATTATTGTAGTTTTACCATTTTAACTTGTATCCCTTTACACTTTACTGTGTACTGTTACATTGATGTTGTATAAGGCCAGAATATTGCACTCCCCTTCCCCTTCCCACTAGTTTGCACCTGGAAATGAGCCTTGGATCAGTGTGCTCTCCCGTTACCAGTTTTCAAATAAATAAATAAATAAAAAGAAAAGAAAAGATGGACGAGGGGGTGCAATAAAGTTAACTTGCTAAAAACTGAGCGTAACAGAAGTAATGAGCACACATCTTCAGTCCTTGGTTTGTAAAATGGATGAACTAAATGCTTTTGTAAAAAAAAAAAAATGAAGTAGATATCATGGCCCAGATATTCAAACTGCACCAGGCTGTGGCGCAAGCCTGGGTGCAGTGCAACTTGATTGCGCAGGGGCATTGACTGGGCGATATTCAACGGAGCTGTGCCATGGCACAGCATCATTGAATATCGCACCCTGGCCAAGCGCAGTGTGCATGGCGTAGCTGCACTTTGCCAGTGCAAGTGGCCAGAGTGGAGCAGGGGGATGCGCTAGCGCAAGTTCTGAAGGCGCCTTGTGCAGCAACCGCGATATTCAAAAGTGCAAATGCAAATGGGGCCATAATGTATGCAGCACAAATGGGGCCATTTGCATGTCATTATCGTTCATTGCATGCAGATCGTCATCCCAGCGACTTCGCCTGGCGCCCTGCCAGGCAGCAGATGTCGGGGACAGACGCCCCCTGCACAGCGCGGCAATCTGCCCCACAGCCTGATCGCGGGCTTCAGTAAATATAAAATAGCGTCCTATATCCCTGGTGGTCCAGTGGACTGCTCTCAGCCTGATCGCAGGCATTTGTATAAAAAGTACATCCACTATCCCTACTGATCCCACTGCCCGCTCCTTCAGCGGTGGGCGGCAGCACCCCACTCCACGCCCGCATTGCCCGCTGATCGACATCAGTAGTAGGGCTGTACACCCATTGTCCACAGCATGAGCCAATGGGCGACAGCCCGCCACGTGCAGTCGGCGGGCGGCAGGTGGGTGGTGCTGCCGCCGCCGCTGATCAGGGGAGCGGGCGGTGGGGATCAGTGGGCAGGTGGGGAGGGGTCCGCTGGACCACCAGGGATATTGGACGTTATTCTTTAACAGATGCCCATGATCGGGCATGGGGGTGCCGCCACGGAGGTACAGCCGAGCTGAGCCACCACAGGGGTGGCTGCCATGTTGCGCCTCGTAGTATGGCAGCTCACCTGTGGGTGGCCAGCAGTTGTTTTTCTTTTTTTGATCAATCTTTGCGGCGCAGTAGGGTTACGCATGGACTCAGCACTTCCCGGGCTGAATATCGGGATGTGCAGAGTATGCATGGCACACACCCCCACCTGCACCGCATATATTACTGATGCACTCTGGCGCATTGGGATTTGTGCCAGATGCAATTCCTGTTTGAATATCACACCGGGGCTCATCAGTGGGTTGTGCATGGCACAACACTGTTGCGCCATGTGCAACCCTTTTGAGTATCTGGGCCCATGTTTATTTAATTGTTTAACCAGGTATAACACACTAAGCTGAAAGCTTTTTCACAGGAGCGACCTGGGAGCACAAGGAGATTAAGTGACTTGCTCAGGGTCACACAGTATGCAAGTGGAAGCTGTGGGATTCAAACCCAGGTCTGGTCTGCTGGATGTCACCAAATTTGCAGCTCAGAGCCTTAGACCACTGCGCTATACTGCCTCCATGTGTTTAACTAAAACCTTGTGCACTGAAAATGTTAATGACAATAGTACAGAATTGCAGGTTTCTAGCAGTTGAGGAAGGATAGGAGCTATTAAAAAGAGGGAGCAGTAATTTAAGAACCTTAAAACCTCTAGGATTGATGAACTGGAGTCAGATCTGCTTGAAGTCATATGGACATATTTAGCCAAATCACATTGAGATATAGCAATTGTTTTGGTGAGTGTAGTCTGTCATTCCTCTGAAAAATCATAATAAATGTACATTTTGAATTACCTAAATTCAGCATTGGATGTGTTTAAACCTAAACATCCAAACTGTGGTGTAATAATCCCAGGGGACTTCAGCAGATTATGTATTGGTTTACTGAGGTCCTGTCAAGCTTTGGAACAATTAGTGGACAAACCAACAAGTGATAAAAGTATTTTGAATTTGATCCTTTCCAATATCTTTGAGTCATATTAGAAGCCAGGACTGGGATATTGGAAGTAGGTTTGCCCTCACTAAACAGGTTAATGCTTCACAAACTGTGCTTAGCATTCTAAAAGCAGGGGCCTCGCTAAATGTGTCATGCTGAAAGGAACAGATAGTGAGGTGCTAACCTGTTTGCAAGAGACACTAAAGTATGCCAGTATGCCTATGCAAAGCAACTGTTTGCACTTGCATATAGGCACACTGGCATATTCACAGGTTTGGAGAGGTAGTATATAGCTGTTAGTGCAGTGTTACTTATCATTTCCCCAAACCTGGTCTTCTGACCAGTGTAACTCCCCCCGATTGCCCATACTTTGCAGTGTATTCTGCCACGCTGGTGTCTAGTGGTTCCCCCACCCCTGATCACCTGTCAGTTTAATGTAGTGTATTGCCTCGGCATTCAGTGGTTTTCCCCCCACCATCCATTCTTTCAGTGTACTGCACTGCCCTGGTATCCAGTGGTCTGTCCACTCCTCAGTCACCTGTCCTTTCAATGTAGTGTACTGCCTAGAAACCAGTGGTACTCCCTGCACCTCCGATCTCCTGTCTTGAATCAATGATAGAAGTCTCCAGCATTCAGTGGTCTGCCCACCAAACCCCCATCCCACAATACCCCCCCCCGGTGACTGGCAGTAGCCACTGTGCATAGCTCTACTAAGCTGCCACTTAACCTGCTGCATGTCCTGTAACATTAGCATCAGTACCAAATGTGCTTAGCATTCAGTCACTGTACATAGTGCACTTGAACAATTTTCAGACATAGGCAACTGCTGCCCATATCTCTGGCACCCTTGAGCCGATTTGGCCCAGATTTTAAGGAGGGGTGTTGGAAACTCCCACCTCATGTCCACTTTGCTGGTGACAGGTAACACCTACCCACAATGGATGTTAGGAGGGCACACATGGCTGACCACTGGTGCCAGAGACTCCTATCATGGATTCGGGATGGATGACTGAGGGGGGAGCGGTAGGATCACTGAATGCTAGGCCAATACACTTCTTGAAGGGACAGGTGACTGAAGGGGACCACTGGATGCCTGGGCAATACACAACACTGAACAGATGAGCACTCAGGAGGAACCACTGGATGCCAGGATGGTACACTACATCAAAAGGATGGGTGGTTGGGGGGGATGAGGTGACCATTGGACTCTAGTGCAGAACATTGAACAGACAGGAGACTAGTAGGGCCTGTAGATGCCATGGAATACATTACAAACTTCAGGACAATTGATCGGGGGTGCAATCCAGCTTTGTTCTAGACTTGTAATACAGCCTTAAAGGGATACAGAGAGCCCCAAATGCCTTGCCAAAGCGCTTAGACTATTTTTATTTATTTATTTATTTATGAGCTTTACCAGAAAAGCATGCTGGGCAGACTGCTGCTCGATTCCAGATGCGCCCTGGGGGAGGCTACATAGCCATCATATGCTTCTATAACAGCAAAAATATTAAAATACAGGCTAAAGAAAGTAGATATATAAAACAAGTAGCGTTACGCTAGTCAGTAGCAACAACAGTACAATATAAATTTCAGTGCATTTTCACAGGGATGCACAAATATGGTAGATTGCTCCATAGGAGCAATCACCATTTTTGGGCCCTAACTGACCATTTGCTCATGCAAGGCTAATATCTCCCAACTGGCTACATTCCTCCTGTGGCTAGTAGGGGACTGTGGTTTGCATTAGCAATCTGAATAGTGCCTGGCTCAGTTGGAGTGGTATATCGGAACAAGCCATTACTGCGCGCTGTGTGCTTCAGACGTGTTCCAATATACCAGTGCTTCGCTCCAGGCACTAATCTGTGCCTGGAGCCAACATTTTACGAGCGCAGTCAGGGATATATAACTATCTGGCTCCAGGTGTGGTTGGCTTTATAGGGATGATTCAATCACAACGTAGTGGTTTTTAAACCCAAACCTTCATTTGAGTTGGTATACCCTAAAGTGATAAAACAACTAATTTAAATCCCTAAGAAACAAATCATTTTTGGTCAGTTGTAGAGTAATAGGAAGTTTGAAAATCTGTACTTTCTACAAGGGTCTTCAGATGAAGTGAGGAGCACAGTTCGCGAGTTGATTAACCACACAGATGAGATGTATTCAAAAGTTGTAAAAATGAAGAAGACAGAAACTGATAAGCCATGGATTATACCCCAATTTAAAAAGCACTTGTAGGAACAAGACAAGAGGCTAGTAGTGGTAGTAAGTTTATTTATAAGGCATCCTTCCCCAGAGGCTAATGGTGCCATACAGGTATAGACAGACAAATAAAACCAGACAATAAATAATTATAAAATTGCAAGAAAGAATCCTGGGCTCTGATTGGTCAGTCTGGGACTGGATCTGCGATATTATTCCAGTATAACATCACAGATCTAGTACCAGCACACACATGACCGCATTAAATGTTATACATATCAGTCCACAGATCAAGTCCAAGTTGCCCTTAGCTGACAAGGCTACCGTGGCCTATGCCAGTACTTCATATATATATATATTTTTTTTACTTATTATTTTATCTCCTGCTGCCGGCTATCCATCAGGAGGGTGTTCCCAGCCCCGTCCCCTGGCATCTACCAGCCGGCACTGACCTGACCCCGGGGCTTGCCCCCCCGGCAGGTCGGTGGGGGATCACCAACTCCCCCACTGAAGTCCGGATTTAGTTGGCCAGTGCTGTGGCTAGCTGGGGCGGAGCCTGTGAGGTGCCCTCCGCCATCCTGCATGACAGCGTTTTTTTCCTCCTCCTTGTTTTCTCCCCAGGAGTCGGGGCTGTGCAATGTCACCAACGGAGGGGAGTGCGCACGCTTCCGCACGCACTTCCTCCAGGCGTCTGGCCCGACTTCTCCCTAGCTTGTGGTATGGTGCCCTGTCCTCCAGCCTGTGCCAGGGGGCGAGCAAGCGCCGACCACCAGAAACCCCCCTTCCCGGAGAAGGAGGGCAGTCTGTTGGATGCTTGATCCTTCTCCTCCCCTGCTGACCCCTGATGGCCCATGCTCATTCCCGAACACAGGTCGCCGGCGTAGCGCGAGGCAAAGCACCAGTGCCTCAGCCCTCAGCGCCAGCGGGCCAGCAGTACTTCATACATTTTTGAAACCAAAAATCTGTGCCTGCCACAGCAAGTAAAGAATCCAAAATACCCTGCAAATAAATGTACTGTATATATTGTCACACAGCAACACATTGCAATTCACACTGTTCTGTTTTTTTAAATATAAAAGAGAATGTTGACCCAAAGCTGTAACTGCAATCGGCTTCAGCTGTCCTGCTGTGATCAGCATCAGCTGCCGGGAGCAGCTCTCCCCGACCACCCCAAAAAAAAAAGATCATGCCTGTTCACCTTTAGTCAGTTTATACCATTGTACATTAAAACATTTTTTCAAAAGAAATTCAACGCTACAACAAAGCCGTCACTGCGATAGGCTTCACCACCACCCACTGCCATTGCCATCAGCTCTCCCCGCCCACCCCGAACAGACTCAGTGCTTATTAAGCACATGTGTTCAAAAGCACACTGCACTTTAAATACTCACATTTTCTTCAGTTCTTCTTTTTCTTCTCCCGGAACAAAACTCACACCAATTGTACCTGGAAAATCACATCAAGCACCAAACTGAAACCACAAACCAAGCGCCAAACTGAAATGATGATCTGAACGCCGAGCCAATGAGCGGGATGAAACCATAAACTTAATGCCAAGCGTATGGGGCAGTCTTCTGGCATCTCAAAAAAATGAAAACTGAGAGACAAAGATACAGGACAACAGAAACACGAAGAGAAATATGGAGGGAGGGCAGCACAAAGTCTACAGCAGAAAACAACAAGTGCCCACAATGGAAACAAGGTTAGGGAAGCAGAGCCACAGAGCCACAGTAACACCACAGCAGCTGCACCTGCTGGCCAAAACAAACAATCAGCACTACTTTTTTTTAAGCATACCTACCCATTGAAAAATTACAAAAAAATATACCTGTGATAAACTTTTTTTCTTTTTTTTCAACAAATGAGCCATTTTATAATTGCAATAATGCACTCCAGGGTGTGGGTTGTGCTGGGATAACATCACGCTTTGCAGTGGTTGGGCACTAACATCCCGCCTTGGTGTTGGACGCCCTTGGCCTGAGGCCTTGTGCTCAACCACGCAAGGTGTGATGTTGTCCCAGCACAACACACACCCTGTCATGCATTATTGCTTAAATAAGCAACTTAAAATAACATGACACAAATAAAATAAATAGATTACAATCATTACAATTAAAACAGCAGCTGCATCATAAAAAAATACCAGAGACTAATTTTAGTCCCTGAAAGCCTGTCTAAACAGGTATGCCTTTAACTCCCTTTTAAAGGTCTTCACCAAGGGGGCCTCCCTCAGTTCCCTTGGCAGAGTGTTCCAAAGCAAAGGGCTGCCAACTCACACACATGATTCCCAGAGGATTTAAGCCATGCCCTTTGGACTGAGAGGAGACCCTCCTCTGAGGAGTGAAGGGGGTGTAAGGACTGAAGAGAATTCAGAAGATCTGACAGGTTGCCAGGGCCCAACCCATGTAAGGCTTTTTAGGTTAGCAAACCAACCTTGAAGGTGACATGCCACTTCAAAGGCAGCCGGTGCAGGACACGTATGACTGGGTCACATGACTAGACCTTGAAATGCCAGTCAGTAACCTTGTTGCTGTGTTCTACACCAGCTGCAAGCATCATAGAGTACCTTCTCTAACCCCGAAATAGAGTGTGTTACAGTAGTCCAGACTCAATGTCACGAATACATGCACCAGTGTTGGTACATCTTCAGGGGGGGATAAGAAACTTAATCCGGCTGATGTTCCTAAGATGGTAAAAACCACTCCTGACTACAGCAGACACCTGAGTCTCCAGTGTCAACCAATCATCAAAAATGACTCCCAGATTTTTCACTTTTGTAGAAATCAACAGCCCAGATGACCCAAGCCAAAGCCCCGTCTCTCCCATGACTACTTCTGCTCCCCTCTTTCCATCTGTCTCAATCACTAGTACCTCAGTCTTGTCCAGGTTAAGTCTCAGCCAACTAGATTCCATCCAATTCTGAATCTCAGACACGCACAAATGCAGCACCTTGACAGCGTCAGGCATCCCGGGTACAAAAGACAACTAAAATTGGTTATCATCTGCATGCAGTGAAAACCCAGATTGTAGTGTTGTATGATCCTTGCCAGGGGCAGTATGTACACTGTGAACAACATAGGTGAGAGGACCAATCCTTGGGGCATGCCATAGAGAAGGGGCATTGGGGACGATGAGAAAGTTACCATTACCACCCTCTGCATCCTACCCCTGAGGTAGGACTCAGACCAGCAGATGACAGTGCCAGTGAATCCTCCATACTCACGCAGATGATCCAGCAACAACCCATGGTCCACAGTGACAAATGCTGAAGGGAGATCAAGGAGAACGAGAACTGACCATTCACCCCATCTCTAGACTTAAGGAGATCATTACGTTCCCTGACCAACACTTTCTCAGTGCTATGCCTAGATCTAAAACCATTGAAGAGGCTTATAGATGTCATGAACAACAAGGTACATCTAAATTATAGTACCACAACTTTCTTTTTTTATCATGACTCTATTTTTCTCCCTGCAGCCACAGCCCTTCCTATTTCCAGCCACCGCTCCTCCTCCACGCCGACCCTGAAGCTGACGTGCCCAGCTGGCATATGCATCTGTTCCATCGAAAGGGGCTCCTCCAATGCCCCCGTGCCCAGTCAGAAACCAATACCGGCACACGCCTTTTTAGTCCAGGCATTCGTCAGCCGGTGAAGCTGTGGCCATCCAGCTGCCGCAGACTGTGCTGACTTATCCCCCTTTTTTCTTCCCCAATGGGAGCACGGATATGCAATGACATCCCTGCACAAACGTGCCGATGTCCGCCATGCTCTCCCCTTCTCAACACCTGCACATCTGCAGTACCTCTGGGCATCCCCAGGGACCACCAGAGCGTGGTGTAGCTCCCTACCTTTCCCCAGGACTAGGAGAGATGTCGTTGGCTGCTCAATCCTAGTCTTCCCCTGCCAACTCCCAATGACCCGGGCTCATTCCTGAACACGGGTTGCCGGTGTGGAGCGAGGTGTGGCATCCAGTGCCTCAACCCTCAGCACCAATAGGCTGGCTAGTACCACAACTTTCTCAATAACCTTACCTAAAAAAGGTAGGGAAAAGACAGGATGGTAATTGACTAGAATATCTGGGTCCACTAATGATTTCTTCAGAAGGGGGCGAACTTTTCAATGCCGCTGGGAAGACCCCCTCTGAAAGGAAGCACTGAACTTTTCCAATGAACACTGACTCCAGAAACCCCATGCAGATCACTAACAGACTCTTGGGACCTGGGTCTAGTTCACAAAAAGTGGGCCACAGCTCCGCGATCACCTCGCAAACCTCTTCCATCATGATTGACTGAAACTCTCCCCAAGACACCTGAGTGCATCCATGAGATGCAGGCTCAATTCCACCAGGCTGTGACAGCCCACTTGGAGAGATCCTGGCCTGAACAGAGGACATCGTTTCTGAGAAGAATCGAATGAACTCTTTGCACTTGGCTGGTGAAACCACTCTTGCTGGCTAAAGACAGGTTGGATTTATAAATCTGTCCACAGTACAGAAGAGCTGAGCAGGTCAATTCCTCCTAGCCACAATCTCCCTGGAAAGAAATGCTGCCTTCTTATGGGACATTGCCTTTGATATTCATCATAATGAATCACCAAACCAGTTTGTCCTTCTGGGCCCTGGACCTCCTCCAACAGCACGCTAACCTCCTACTTCTGGTTTTCAGCTTCCTAAGCTCCCCATCAAACCATGGGGAACCTAAGCATGAGACCCAAGGTCATACGGGGGTAGGTGATAGAGTAGTAAGCCCCAGTAATAACCCTAGGTCAATAATGCATTTTCTGATCCTGTCTCATATGCTGCCAACATCTCTGAGATGCACAGTACTGCCTGCAGGCCTTCTGGCCTAAGCCCTCTTAAATGGTGTTACTGTGGTACTGAATCATCTCCAAAGAGGGAGGACTATGGGGGGGGGGAGAGGGGGCCTGAAAGAGAGCTTCACTGTGCACTGATCCAGCCAACTGACTGGGTCAGTCTTGAGGTTACTAACCTCAAGACTCAGGGTGAAAACCAAGTCCAAGGTGTGTCCATGTTGGTGAGTTGCAGAAGTAATAACTTGTGCAAGGCCCTCCGATTCGATCAACTGGAGGTAATCCCTTCCAAAGTGCAAGAATTCATCATCAACCCAAGCATTGAAATCATCCAACTGTACAGACAGTTGGTGAGACCCCATCTGGAGTACTGCATCCAGTTCTGGAGACCCCATCTCCGCAAGGACATAGACAGGATAGAGGCAGTCCAGAGGAGGGCAACTAAAATGGTGCAGGGTCTGCAAGAGAAGCCGTACGAGGAGAGACTAAAGGAGCTTAATATGTATACCCTTGAGGAAAGAAGAGAGAGGGGGAACATGATAGAAACTTTTAAGTACCTCAGTGAAATCAACGAAGTCCAAGAGAGTAGCATCTTTCAGAAAAAGAGACGTGCAAGAACAAGGGGACACAATTTAAAGATAGAGGGTGGGCGGTTCAGGGGCAATGTGAAGAAGTATTTTTTCACTGAGAGGGTAGTGGATGCATGGAACAGCCTTCCTGTGGAGGTTGTGGGGTCTAAAACTGTGGGAGAATTCAAGAATACATGGGACAGACATAAGGCAATTCTTGTGGGGGATAGGAAGAAATAGGCTGTTGGTTAACTAGGATCTGCGGCCCATCCTGTAGGTAGGGAAATGGGCAGACTAGATGGGCCAAGCGGTCCTTATCTGCTGTCAAAGTCTATGTTTCTATCCAGAACAATCCATCTGGATGGCTCCAAGACTCTGTCGGCAATGAGATATGCAGAGGGATCCTGCAACCTGAACCTGGATTCCCATGCACAGATACCCACTCAAATGACAAGGTGTCCCCCATGGGTTCACAGTGAAGTTCAGCTCAGATCTAAAACATATAGCTACCCCTCCCCCCGTCCCTATCCTTTCGTGGGCAGTGTACTACGGAGAATCCAGCTGGGACTGCCAGTTTCAGAATGAGGCCAACATCATCACCCATCCAGGTCTCTGTGGTACAAGCCAGATTAATCAAGGAACATGAAATTAAGTCTGCCATAATGACAGTCTTGTTCCTCATCGATCTTGTATTGCAAAGCACTGCCTATAGGTGACAGAGTGAGGCAGTCTACCTAATACTTTTGTGCCCACTGGGTCTGGTGGGTTCCACAGGTATGGAAACAATCATGTCTTGCCTCTTTCGAGGTCCCATTTCACCCCAAGGCATCTCCTGGTCCTAAACATCATAATAGCACCCACCTTGTTAGCACCCCTCACTCCTAGCTGCTGACCATGCTGCTTCCTCTTGCAAGGCTCTAGTCTAGGAAGAATGAAAACCTAAAATTGCAGACATTTTAATGGAATAGGGTAAACAGAATAAATAAAAGTCAGAGGAAAAAATTTTACGAACAAACGGTACAGAGTTTACTGATGAAAGACTCCAGAAAGTTTGGGGGTAGAGTTAAGAGATTTTTTGGTGATAAGAAATGTACAAATGACAGTTTGCAAGAAATTGTGAGTAGTAATGATGTGGTAGACATTGTGGAAAAATGTAACATGATAAACAATTGCTTTTGTTTTGTGGCAAATAATTTAAAACAATTGATAATATCTGAATCTGGTGGTCTAATGGGTCATGATGAATGTTTGTTTTCTAGTGAAGAGGGTATGAAAAACTCATGAAAGGGAATGTTAGTGAAACATGAGGACTAGACTACATATCAGGGTGGCTTTTAAAGGATAATCTCCCATTTTTTGTTATGTGTCCTCGCTAGTATAATGAACTCTGCAATGTTGGATGATGAACTCCCTCAGGATTAGAAGAGAGGTGATGTTATTTCCTTACCCAAGAAAATGGTGGTTAAAATATTGAAATAGATTTGAGACCACTGCATTGACATCCTTGGTAACTGAGACTTCCAAGCAGTTTGTATTTGAGCAGGTGTCTAAAGGTTTGTTGGCGAAAATCATGTGATTTATGTTGATGACACCATATTGCATACTAGTCACAGAAAGCTGAGGCAGGGAATTTGCAGAATGAAATATACTTGATGGCAAATTGGGCTTAGAGCTAGAATAATGAGGATAAGTAGAGGCAGGACTAAGTGCTCTCAGCAACCTCTGGTAACAAAAGGGGGAGGAGAACAAAACAAGGGGGGAGGCAAACTAATTTTTCATATGGATTCTGAAGAGCTGAAATATTTTGATGTGCAAATTATCGGGTGTCATTTAAAAAAATGGGTTATTTGTATTATGTCCTTATATGTTGTGTGTGTTGATATTTGTGTGGCTCATCTAAAATTTAATAAAAATATTATGCAAAAAAAAATGGGTGAATGCCTTAGAGATGATCTAGTGAGGGGAAGGGTACCTGGGTGGGGTGGAGGAACAGTGGGCTAAGTTAAAGGAAGGCATAAGAAAGGCAACAAATCTCTGCACAAAGGAAGTGAGCAAAGATGAGAAAAAAGAGACCGCTATGGTTCTCAAGGGAAGTGGCTGAAAAGATAAAGGCTAACTGGCCCTGGAGGCACTGAGGGTTGGGGCACTGGATGCCACATCTCACACCACACTGGCAACCCGAGTTTGGAAACAGACTCAGGTCATTGGGAGTCGACCAGGGGGAGAGGATCGAGTACCTGACAGACTGCTCTCCTCTCCCAGGGCTGATGGATTTGTTTGCCCAGCTTTTGATTGCCACCAGGTGAAGGCCTGGTGGTAATGTAGGCTAGGGCAGCACGGAATGGGAAGTCTGTGGTCTGGTGAGTTGAATGTGCCTCCACATGCATGCTCATGTTTGCAGCAGAAAGGAGGGGAAAGAAAAGTGAAAAAGGGAGGTCTGGAGTTCTATGAAGCCTTATCTGCTTGCCCAAGGATCTGTGCTGCCATCCAGAGTTGGTCCACTCTGGATTATATGTTATGGTTAGAGGGGAGGATGACTCTCCCTCCCCAGCCCCGCCACATGGGGAAATCCATGGGGGTATCCAGCCTCTCCAGGCTAGGCAGGCCAGTCTGTGGGGGCAGGAAAAAGGCTTAGAAGCCACCCCAGATTTCCATGGGAGAAAAAGCAGTATGAAAACAGGCTATAAGGGTAGCATTCAGGAGGTATAAAGAGATGCAGAGGGAAGAGGGCAGGGAGATGTATTAGGAGAAGCAGAGGGATGCAGGGAAGGTAGTGAGAAGAGCAAAGGCACAAACAGAGAAAAGGATTGCCCAAGGGGTAACTAAATGGGACAAGATATTTTTTAGGTACATAACTGAAAAGTGGAAGACAAGGTGAGGATTGTGAGGTTAAGAAGTGTGGGGGCTGTGCAGAGAAGATCAGGAAAATCAGATATCTTGAACAAATAATTTTGTTCAGTCTTCATAGAGGAAGGAATGGGCAACATAAAAGCCACAGGAGCACTGGGGGAGGGGAGGTAGACACAAGCCCATTTACAGAGGAGAGAGTCCTGAAGGGATGTGCAAATCTGAAAGCGGACAAAGATATGGGACCAGACAGGGTACACCCAAGGATATTGAGGAAACTCAGGAAGCTACTGGCTGCATCTCTGACAGCACTATTCAACAACTCACTGGAAACAGGAGAGGTTCTAAAAGACTTGAGAAGCGCAGATGTAGTCTTGGTTCATAAAAGTGGTAGTAGGGAGGAGGCTGGCAACTATAGGCTGGTCTGTCTGACATCAGTGGTGGTGGGGAACTGAATGGAGTCACTGCTAAAGAAAAGGATTGTGGAGTATCCTGAATCCAGCAGGTTACAAGACCTGAGGCAGTACGGATTTATGGGGGGGGGGGGTCAGAAAAATTTTATAGATTCCTTTGACTGGATGAGCAAGGCAACAGATCAGTGTGGGTGGTGGGCACGGCCTGCTTAGATTTTAATAAGACTTTTGACACCGTTCCACTTAGCAGACTCATAAGGAAACTGGGCAGCTTAGGTGTTGGTCCTAAGGTGGTAACCTGGTTAAGATATTGGTTAAGAGATAGTTGACAGAGGCTGTAGGTAAATGGAGTATTACTTACTTGGTATGAAAGAACAGAAGAAGGCCAGAGCCCATCGAGACTGTTCCCCACACTATGTGGGACATTATTTATCTATTATCCCTCAACCAAACATCTAATTTGTTTTTAAAGACAGTGGCACTAGTTGCCTCTACCAATTCTTGTGGCAAGGTGTTCCATACAATGGATACCCTTATTGGAAAAAAGTTTCTCCTTTTGCTGGTTTTATAAGTTTTTACTTCAAGCTGTTTATTATGCAGTCTCGGAACATGTCTCCTTTTGGAGAGTGTTAGACCACATTTTTCCATTAGATCTGGTGAATTTATTAAATTAAAAACCATAAGCATATCACCTCTTAATCTTCTAGTTTGAAGAGAGAAGAGACCAGTATCTTTTAATCTGTTATGATAATCCAAGTTTGTTAATCTTGGAATCATTCTAGTTACTCTCCTTTGAACCTGTTCAACAATTGCTGTCTTTTTTTTTATTTGGATTCCAGAAAGGGGAGCCATAGTCTAGATACGGTCTAATGTATGCCCTATACAATGGAATAAGGCATTGTTCAGTGCGATTAACAAAGGTGTGTTTTATTTGCCTCAAAAGTTTGTTGGTCATGCAAGCAGTTCTAACACAGTGATCATTTGATGTAAGTTTATTATTAACATATATCCCTAAATCTTTTTCACAATTTGATAAGTGAAGTGGCAGTCCATTTATATAATATATCATTTTTGGATTATTTACACCGAAATGCACTACTAAACATTTGTCTTGATTAAACTGCATATGATTTTCATTTGCCGAAAGTGTTAATTTTTCAAAATCCTTCTTTAATGCAGAAATATTTTCTTGATTATTAACCTTGCCCCCCAATTTAGTATCGTCTGCAAATTTAACCATGAAGTTATTTGGCCCTGTTTGTAAATCACTGATAAAGAGATTAAACAATGTTGGTCCCAAGACTGACCCCTGTGGTACACCACTTGTCACACTACCTGAATCAGACAAGATATCATTAATTCTGACTCTCTGAGAATGATTTGTCAACCAGTTTAAAGTCCAGTTGACAATATCAGGTGACAAACCTAGATTGTGCATTTTAGTAATGAGTTTTTCATGTGAGACTTTATCGAAAGCTCTACTAAAGTCCAAAAGAATTACATCAGTAGGGATACCCACATCTAGTAGAGTACTTATATTATTGTAAAAAAGATATCAAATTGGTGGTGCAGGAATACTTGGGGTAAACCCATGCTGATTTGAATCATAAATTCCTAATTTTTTACAATCTTGATCTATTAGAGACTTCATTACTCGTTCCATTAATTTACCAGCCACTGAGGTCAGGCTAATTGGATGATAATTTTGCACAGAACGTCTATTGCCTTTTTTAAATATGGGAGTAACTATTGCTGAATGCCAATCATTTGGTACAATGTTTTCTTGTAAGGATTTATTGAAGATATTTGACAAAGGTATCGAAATATTTATAGGGGTTTCGATCTGAAACCATGGATGAATACCATCTGGGCCCGGACTAGTATTTTGTTTTAGTTTTTTTGATAGCCTGTATAATGTCAGTTGGATAGAACCTATGATAATCTACGTGGTGAACTTTAAATGTATTAATAGGTGATTTTTGAGAGAAGACAGAACAAAAGTACTTATTAAAGAGATTTGAGGTTTCTATATCAGATAGAGAAGAGCCATTGGTTATAATGGGACCAATGGTCCTTGATACACCGTTTTTAGTATTTATATAGGAGAAAAGAGATTTGTGACAGTCTTTTGTGTGAGCTAGTTTAAATTCTAGCTTATTTTTTTCCAATTTAATAGAATTTTTTTAAGTTTTTCACAGATAGTCTGTATTTATGTAATAGAGTAGTTTTAAATGGAACAGAACTATTCTTAAGTTTCCTAAAAAGTTGAATTTTTATTTTAATCTGATTTTTAATTGTCTTGTTGAACCAAGGGGGAATTTTTCCTTTATTATTAAATTTCCTCTTAGATGGAATAAAGGTATTTTTCAAATAATGTAGAATGTTTTTAAAAAGGTCCCAAGCTTGTTGTGTTGTACAGTTAAGAAGATTAGATTCCCATTTTATGTTTTGTAAGTATTCATTGATTTTAGAAAAATTTGCTTTATTATAGTTTTTTATACAATATAACTTCCTTTGTGTAGTTTTAAATTGTTGAATTTCAAAAAGACTAGATGAATGATCACTAGTCCCAAGTGGATCCCAAATTTGTAAATTGCTAATTTGTTGCTCTATGTTAGTAAATAATAGATCCAAAATATTAGGACCTCGAGTGGGTTCAGTAACAAGTTGTTGTAATCCAGTACTAACTATCACATCTATTAGTCCTTTCTCGGCATAGGACTGTCCTGAGAATGAGTCATAGTTAATATGAGGGAGGTTAAAGTCACCAAATATTACAGTATCTTGAGATTCTGAAAAATGTGTAATTTCTTTAAACATACCAGTTGTGTAATCTGAATTTGCAGATGGAGGTCGATAGATGTTACCAATAGTTATATAGGACTGCTCCTTCAATAAGATTTTAACCCATATATTTTCCAAAGGAAAGGGAGAACACACTTCAAAAGAAGGAATATCATTTTGTATGCACATACAAACTCCACCGCCTTGCTTATCTAATCTGTTTTTATGATATAACTTATAACCTGGAATTTCTCTGTACCAAATTGAGGATGCATCCCACCAAGTTTCAGTTACTCCCACCACACCTATATTTAAAGTTTTACATTTGGCTTCGAGTTCTGCTAATTTGAGTTGGTTTAAAGATCTTGCATTCAAAGCTAGGAATTTACATTTAGTTGTAATAATATTTTGATAAGTATTTAGAGACTTTGGAATAGACCCATTCTCCCCATTGTTTTTAGTTTAAACAATGATTTATGATTGTAGTGATACTTTTCCCCATAAGTGTACTACCCCTACGACTGAGATGTAAACCGTCCCAACAAAACAAGGAAGAATGATCTGAAAATGATTCCCAGTGGGTAATACAGGGTATATCTTGCTTAAAACGCCACTTTCTCAGCCATTCATTTAGGGCTTTGATTTTTTGCGTCATGGTAGATGTTGCTCTCGGGACAGGTAGAATTTCAGATATACATACATAGCGTCCCCTATCAAGTAACAGGTTACATAACGCCACATAGTCCTGTTGTAACTGATTAAATAGGGTGTTGTTTATATCATTAACACCGGCATGTATGATAACCAGTGGATTTTCCCTCACATTTTGTAAAATTGTAGGCATCATGGAGGTAATGGCAGATACCCTGGCCCCACGGAAGCTAGAACAAGTGCGGTTACTCTTGTCACTATTGCATACCGCCCTGTCAATGTGTTTAACACACTCTGGAGTGATTAACTTAATAGGTATTGATTTGGTAGCTTGAGCCTTACTAGGACAAATATTCATGGGCATTAACTCCTGATTGAAAAGTGTTTTTAAACCATTATTATCAACAGAGGGTGATGCACAGGATAAATCATGTAGCACTTCATTATTTGATACAGTCAATTGCTCAAACCTGTTACGAGTTTCAATAGGGGCACTATTGTGTATTTGACCACCCCTCCTTTTGTTAAGAGGCTTTGTGACAATGGTCCAGTCATCATTATCATGAGAAGAGGGCGGATAATCATCCACCTTATAAGAGGGGGCAGAGGCAACAGGTATACTAGTACTAGTCGTTACAATTGTCTCCTCATCAGGAGGCATAGAAATGCTACCTAAATGTGAAGGAAATTGTTCATTAGAATGAAGTTGTTCATCCATAAGATCAATGTAACTTTCCAGTTCCCTAATATCAGTAGAAACTGGTTTAATATTAAGCAGAAATGCTATCTCTGCTTCAAGAGTAGTAATCAGATGGCAATTAGCACTTACATACTCACTCCCATACTTTCCCTCACTATACATCAAACATTGCATACACTTACTAAGTTCTTTTTCCATTATTAACAGTGTATATTTACTAAGTAGAGGATATGAGAAAATTATCTTATCCAAGTTTGTCTAATGCCAGCAGTTTCAGTGTGCCCAGCGGACACAGCAGACCTTGTAAGCGGTAATGCTGCAATGCGCTCATCTCCATGCGCTAAGCTAGAGGAGCAGATTTTAAGCCCGAAAAACTGGAGTAAGTGTCCATTCACTTCCAGTTTCGGCGCAAAGTAAAAATAACAATATTTACTTAAATTCAGCAAGATTCTGTGAGTTGAAGGTTTACAAGCCCTTAAAAGGGCAAGAGAACCACCAGTGCTTTTAACAGAGAGATGTTGTTTTGGGGTAGGAGGTATACTGGCCTATTGCTAGTCCTCCAGGTTCCCTCAATGCTCTGCTAATCACTGAAGAGTCAGTTACAAGCAAATGGTACCACACAGGGTTGACAAAACCAGTGTTTCTCTATGATCCTTCCCTTCCTACTGCCAAACAGGAAGTTCCTGTTGACAGTCAAATCCAGTGGCTATAAAAGTAGAACTGGCTTGGGGGGGGTGGGATGGAGGGCAATTAGTAAGAAAAAAGGCGAGTAACAGGAAGTTGTTATTTGAGTCACCTGCTTTTATAGTGTCTAAGCCACACCCCCAGTTAAGCTTTCTCTCCTCCTACTGGTTAAGCAAAGTAAATTGATACAGCACCCTTCAGAGCACAGAACACGCACTGACTTTTTTCTTTTCTTTTCTTTCTTTTTTTAACCCTAAATAAGACCCCTTCTATTTCTAATAAAGTATCTGTCTGCTTAATCTCAGCAGACCCTGAGTCCTGCAGAGATATAAGTGTTAAATTAATAAGAAAATGTAGCTTCTTTTAGTTAGCTGCTTTCTGCTCTACAAGCAAGGCTAGCAACAGCTACACAGAGTACAGAGTACCTCCGGGGGAAGGGAGGGTGACTGGAGGGGTGCCTTATGGATCAGTACTGGGACCAGTCCTCTTTAATGTCTTTATATGTGACATTGCAGATGACTCAAACATCTGCAATAGAGTAAACACTTCAGAGGGGGTGGAAAGAGTGTGCAGAGACCTGGGAAAACTCAAGAAGTGGTCAAAGGCATGGCAGCTGGGTTTCAATGTGAAAAAGTGCAAAATCATACACTTAGGGCACAGAAGCCCAGAGACAGAGTGCAAAATGGGACAAGAGGTATTGACGGTCTCCAAACAGGAAAGGAACTGGGGAGCAATCATATCTGATGACCTCAAGGTGGCAAGATAATGCAACAGTTAGTAGGCCAGTGGGATAATGGAGTGCATAGGGAAGGGTATCACCAGCAGAAGGAGGGAGGTGGTGTTGCCACTGCATAGATCACTGGTGAGACCGCACTTGGAGTACTGTGTCCAGTTCTGGAGACCGTATCTCAGGAAGGATGTTAACAGAGTGGAGGCTATCCAGAGGAGGAGGAGGGCAACCAAAATGGTGCAGGGGCTGCTTCAGAAGCCCTATGAGGAGAGACTGAAGGATCTCAATATGTACACTCTGGAAAAGAAGAGGGAGAGGAGTGATATGATAAAGACCAATAAATACCTCACACGGTAAATAAGGTACAAAAGTGAAATATGTTTCAGAGGGAAAGAAGCACGAGAACAGGGGGACATGCAATGAACCTGGAAGGGGATCAATTTAAGAGACGTGAAGAAGTATCCCTTCACTGAAAGAGTGGTGGATGCCTGGAACAGTCTTTTAGTGCAGATGGCAGGGGTGAAAACAGTAGTGGGATTCAAGGCTGCATGGGATAGGCACAAGGGAACCTTAGTGGGAAGCATGTAGGGGGAGGGAAATGAAGATCAAGTTTGGTCTGCAGTGACAGTACTGGCAGGAAAAAAGAATGGGTGGGTTGGATGAGCCAAACAGTCCTCATCTGCCATCAAATTCTGCTTCTATGATATCAAAGGTCTTAAAGTTGGGTTTCTATATAGAGGACATGTGTACTAGGGCTAATAAAACATATGGGTGTAAATGTTTGTAAGTCAGTGCAACTCCCTGGCAATAAGTTATGATGTCTAATTTGAATGAAACTGCAAGAAGAATTTATAACCAGTAATAGGAAAGTTTGGGTTATGAACAAAGGATAGATTTTTAAACAGCTTTGTACCAGAGGCTGTACTGAATTTTGGTTAAAATGAGTATTATGGGTATGCTAAGTTTTCTATTGTAATGCCCCAAAGGTTGTGACAATACAGGAAAAGGAGAAGCAATAAAAAAACAAAGGGATTACAGGTGCCCAGGGTGTCCTGTTTTTTTCTCCCAAATGCATTTTTATTATATATTTCATCAAGACAGTGACAATCGAACAATATAATACTTGAATTATCTAAACAATTAATGTACACAGAGACAAGTAATTCCTTGAATATGGTCTTACAAATACTATCCTATATGTCTCACTATACAATGCAATCCTACAAGTCTCACTATCCCCCCTCAACATTTTTAGATAGTTCCTTTTTATGAACATTTACATAAATGTGTACTAAATCATTTAATCATGGGGCATCTTAGTAAAAATATACAGAACTTATCTAATACATATTAACTATGGGAACTGTGATTCATTTACAATAAATATTCAAGTATTTGGACATAAAGGGGAGGAATATTGTCCGTAATTTCTTTCCAAGTTTTCCCGGTTGGATCATCCAGATTTGAGTCAATAGTATAAATAATTTCTTCATATTGAAAAATTTCCTTAAATATGTATCCCCATTTATGATGTTGAAAAATTGGTATTTTATAATTTTTTCAGTTTTCTAGTATTAATCGTTTTATGGCCATTGTTGCCAATGAAAAAATGTTTTTCTCTGTTTCCTGGAACATTCTGTTATTAAGATTGTTGAATAAAAATACATCCATCTGCAAAGGAATTCCCATCTTCAATAATGTTTGAAGAGTTTTCTGTATATTTTCCCACCAAGGTCTAATCTTGGGACATGACCATAAGCAGTGAGTTATTGCTGCACGCTGATAACAACCATGCTAACATAAATCCGAATATTCCTTATTGATCTTAACCAAACGTGTGGGAGTTAAATATGCTCTATTCAAAATATTATATTGAATAGCCTTATTTCTTGCTGATACATATATACTATTATTAAATAATCTTATATTATTCCATTCTTCTGGAGAAAATCCAATATAATTTTCTTTATTCCATTTATTTTGTATATAATGGAAATTCCTTTGGGGAGAATCTAATATACTATTGTATATTCTGGACAATATTTTATCCGTACCAGCCTTCATTTGAGTCATTTGTAATATTATCATTCTACCCAACAATCCCTCTTGTACCTTGTATATTTTCAACAATTTTCTAAATTTGGCTAGCATTGTATAATGGTAAAGCATATCCCATCCTTTCTCTTTCCACTTTTTTGATGCCTGATTATATGTGGGTAGTTTGTCCTCTATCAAGAGGTCTAACCATATTTTAACATTATTTCTTTTAAGTACTGAGAAATTACAATTTTCATGATTTCCCCAAATTCTTTGAATAGAACTATTAGACAGAATAGCCATGGAATAGATATAATGTCTGATCTACTAATATACTTCTTAATAAAAGAAAACCAGGTGTCCTGTTGATGTGTGGGCAGCAAGGTACAGTCAAAAGGGGCTCCTCATAAGTTAATTTCCCCTCATTATAAGGGAAAACACTAGTACAAAAATAGAGAAATGTGTCCAGTGCACTAAAAGACTGTCAAAAGTAGATTTATGTGCAGCACAACTAAGTAACAATAGTCTGGATGGAATGTTGTGCTGAGCTGCTCATGCACAGCATTCCACTCCAGCCATTCTGGAACCGGAAGAATAGTTTTAAAATTTATTCTGTTCAGTTGGTAGTTCCTGGGCAGCTGTTGAGGAGAGAGGATGCAGCAAGTCAAGAGGACTAGGGAAAAAGGGCTTACCTTGGGTTGAAGCTGTCCCTGAGGACTTGACTGTGTGCCTGCTCTGCCTCCACTGCATAAAGATTCACCCAGCAGCTGTGTGACGTGGTCAGTGGTGCCATCGGGGCACCACGAAGAAGTAAAACCTCTGGTTCAGCCATTTTGGGCTATGAGCCTTGCTCGTTTATTTATTTTAAAAAGTTTCTTGGTCACATGTCGGCAGCTAGCAAGGGTCGCATCATCAGTTTGCCTGTTGGCCTTCCAGAGGCCCCCTGACATCCGCCTCATTGCCTGTGCATGCCCTTCCACTGCCAGACCACCTCCCGCCTCCAGATTCCCGATCCCGAGCCAGAGGAGTGGTGAGTCGGTGGCAGCACTCGCTTGTGCTGTCCGCCCAATGAAAGGAAAAGACGTGGTTCTTTTATTTTTAAAGTGCGCGGCAGGCACATAGTGAAGCAGCTGAGCTCCGCAGGAGGGTCAGGTCAGAAGGACCCTTACTTTAATATTTAAGAGTGGGTGGGGAGTAACAATGCCTATGGGGAGGGGCCAGTAAGCAAGGCCATACAGGAGCTCCTTGAATATTTATGAGGAGGGGTAGAACCAGGCGGGGCTAACAGGACAGATTGGCAGCAGGCTTAGTTGGGCTAAAGAATTTAAAAGGGGTACAGTCAAAGTCAGGCAGCCCAAAGGTTAAAGCAGTAATCCCAGCAAAGGCTCTATAGAGTTCATTTAGGGCAGCCAAGTCCAGAAGAGAGAGGGCAGTCAGGCCCAATAGTAAATAGGGCAGCTAGGCCCAGTTCATTTAAGGCAGCTAGGCCCAGTTCATTTAGGACAGCCAGGCCCAGTAATAGTTAGGGCAACCCAGCCCAGTACAGTTAGGGCTGCCAGTCCCAATAGTAGTTAGTGCAGTCTGGCTCAGTACAGTGAGGGCATCCAGGCCCAGTAGTAAATAGGGCATTCAGACCCAGCAGTATTTAGGGCAGCAGGCCCATGTGTAATTAGGGCAACCAAGCTCAGTAACTGGGGCATTCACATTGAAGTGCTCAGGGGTAGCCAATCCTAATAAAAAAGACCCCAGGAGGAAAAAGGGTCCAACCAAGGGAAGCTTATCACACAATGTGCTATAAAGTGGCTGTCAGCTACTGTACTGTTTCTAAAAACTGTTTATTCCTCAAGCATCTAAAGTGTTGTATTGATTGCATAAAACACCGTGACTGTATTGTGATACATTAGGATTGTGGTTATTTGCCCCTGAAGTGAACAATTGCCCCAGATTGTTGCAATTTTCCCCTGTTCCAGGCAGGTTGCCCTGCAAGTGAACAATTGCCCCAGATTGTTGCAGTTTGCCCCTGTTTGAGACAAGTTGCCCCTGCAAGTGAACAATTGCCCTGGATTGTTGCAATTTACCCCAGTTCCAAGCAAGTTGCCCCTGCAAGTGAACAATTGCCCTGGATTGTTGCAGTTTGCCTCTGCTCCAGGCAGATTGCCCCTGCAAGTGAACAAACACCCCAGATTGTTGCATTTTTCCCCTGCTCCAGGCAGATTGCCTCTGCAAGTGAACAATTGTCCTGGATTGTTGCAGTTTGCCCCTGCTCCAGGCAAATTGCTCCTGCAAGTGAACAATTGCCCCTGCAAGTGAAATTCCGGTGTACAGTGCTAATAGAAGTACCAGTGTTCAGTGCAAAGTCTGTGACTCAGTCTTCAGCCTCAGTCAACTCTTCACCTCAGCAGTCTTCAGCCAGCAGAGAACCTCAGCATCTTCTTGTCCTATCGTCCACCGTAAGCCAAAATTGACGTCCCTTGGGAGAGTCGCTGCCGCCAGTTCTTGATCAGCTTGGAAATGAGACGACTGGAAAAGAGCCTCATCTGTCACTCCCAGACGTCCACCGAGAGACGAGTCTGTCGTAGCCAAGGTGTGTTTGCGGCCGCCGGTTTCTTATTTTGTTATTTAACCTTGTGGAATCCTGATCTTCATTCTCCAGCTTTTCTTCCTGCTTGTTTTATCCTGCATCACCTGTGTAATCTTCTGGGAAACAGCTCAAGTTTGGTGGTCCTCCAAGTGGCTCCGTCGCTAAAGCAGCTCAGCAGTGTCTTCTTCGTCCTTGGCAGTTCTCCGAGTGGATTCTTCGCCAAGTCTGGTGTTTCGTCTTTGGCAGCCCTGGTCGAGGGTCGGTGCCAGGAAAACCCGCAGCAGTTCTTCTTCATCATTGGCAACCCTGGTTGAGGGTTGGTGTCGGGGAGACAGCAGCAGATCCTTCTCTTGTGGCAATTCTGCAGATGGAGTCCTTGCCACATTCCGTTTCTTCATCCTTGGCAGCCCTGGTCACGGGTTTGTGCCAGGGATGAGCTTAGTCTAGTTCAGTCAGTTTATGCTCTGATATTCCAGCAACTCTGGAAAGTGGGTTGGCCGATGACTAAGGTCTGTTTACCAGTCTCTCCATTTCCCTTGCAACCTCTCATAGGTTTTACTTGTAAGTTTGGCGCCAAGCAGGCATCCCCTTTCTCTTTACTGCTACTCTTCGGCTGTGCACGAAGATGATGGAACATCTGCATCTTATGGACTTTGAGAATGTTATACTTCTTGGTGGTTGTACACTGTATGCTTCTTATATAGTATGATAAAGTGGTATAATGTTATATCCCTTGGTGCGTAGGCCTTATAACAACATATCATAGAGTAGTAGAGTATTACAGAGTGGTCTTAAGCCAAAGGTGCACCTATAGAGTCGTAGGAACAGTAGAGTATTAGACTATTTTTCACTGCTTCTGAAAGTTGATCCCCTTCCTTCCCTTGTGCCCATGTCTACCTCTCCTGTGTATAAATAAAAGCCTGACAGGCAACAAACTTCAGATCGACTCCTGCCTCTCCTTAAAGGGTGTTTCCTTTCACCCAACCTTATTCAGACCAAAGCATTGTCTCGCCAGTCCACGTGCTTGAGGCAACGCTGGGTGTGCAGATGGGACAGGCGATCTTCGTGGTCAACACCCAGTTGATAAGATCACTACACCATAAAAAAAAAACATTTTTTGCGTAGTCGGCAGGATTTAAATTTAAGGAGTCCATAGCTAGAGCTTCTGGAGTAAAGATGCAAGCAGTACTAGGTTGTGGTAGTGGATTGTTCGGAAGGGATAACGCATCCATTAGGAATGGAGATATAGAAACTGGGATGGAGGACTGAGAGAATATACCTCCCTCACCCCTTACAATGCCATATTACTTTGGGGCACCTTGACTTCCGCAGTTCACAGGGGAGAAGGACGGAAATGGAACCAGTAGTTTAAGGGAATTCCATTCCAAAATGCAGGCCATGTTCCGATTGTATCAAGTTCCAGAAAGACAGACGGTGGAGATTTTTTTTTTATTTTCTTTTTTTTGCCCCGCAGTTGGCCGCCGATCATCCGCCCGGTCATGGACCTCCCACCTCCATTGCCGTGCCCTTCCCCTGAAACCCCAGGCTTACCCCCCAAGGGGTGGGGTTGCTGCACCGGCCTTATAGTGTCTCAAAATCAGTAACTGACTGCGGGAGCTGGTTCGGAGGCTAATTGAAGCCAGAGGCTAGCTTGATGGAGGTGGCCAACTTGCAAGATTTTTTCCCGGTATACGGGGGAGGGGACATGCAATGATGACCAGCATCCACCCCACCCCCGATGTGCTGGCGTTGGTGATGTGGTACACTCGGCCTCTGCCAGGTGTCTGTAGTGCACCGACCCACTCCCACCCACCCCCTGGAGAGGAAGAGCAGTCGCTGGACGCCGATTCCTCCTCCCCAGCCGGGCCCTCTGGCAACCCGGGTCTGTTCCCGAAACCGGGTCATTGGTGTCACAGGTCAGCACCTTGCCCCTGTGCCTTTGGGCCTACCAGAAGGTGGAGATACTTATCGGACAGTTAAAAGGGGCTGCTCACAGAGAGGTGCAATCTTACATTGTATGGGGAAACTCGATTTGCCCCTTTGCCAGGTATGTGGCAAGGAGGAAGGGACTACCAAACACTTATTTTGGGACTGTGACCAGGCTTCTACCCTGTGGCAGAAAATTAAAAATTCTCTTGACCCTATTCTGTGGCTGGAGACATACTTTACTCCGGAAAGTCATCATCTATTCCAAGACCCATGAGAGCACTTGCAGCACTTAGATGAGGTCTTTACCTGACTAATCCGGTATGGTTTAAAAGTGAAACCCTCCAAGTATCATCTTCTACAGTCTCAAGTGAATTACCTGGGTCACACAGTGTCTGTCAAAGGTGTGTCACCTGATCCTGAGAAACTGAAAGCAGTAAAAGAATGGCCAGTTCCCATAACAGTACAAGATATCAGGAGATTCTTGGGTTTCATTGGGGTAATACCAGTGGTTTGTGAAGAACTTCTCCAAAATAGCTTTACTGCTAAACAAACTTCTCAGAGGAACCAAGGCAGGGCAAATACCCAAGAAGCGACCAGTCAAGTGGGCCAAAGAGCAACAAGAGGCTTTTAACCAACTGAGGCAAATTATTACCCATGCACCAGTGCTAGCATACCCTGACTATTCCAAGCCCTTCCAGCTGTACACAGGTGCAAGCGATAAAGTGCTAGGTGCAGTGTTGGCGCAGGAACAAAAAGGCATCAAGCATGTCATAACGTATGCAAGCCGTGGATTGAGAGGGTCAGAATGAAATCATGCTCGTTATAGTTCATTCAAATTGGAATTTCTAGCCTTGGTCTGGGCAATTACCAAAAAGTTTAAGCATTACCTAGCAGTCACTCTGTTTACCGTGTTCACAGATAATAATCCACTGGCACATTTAAACACGGCAAGACTGGAAGCTTTACAGCAGCGATGGACTTCAAGGCTAGCCAACTACCAGTTTTCTATAAAGTATCACTCAGGCAGATCAAACATTAATGCAGATGCACTATCCAGAATGCCTAATCTGACTGAGAGTGAAATGGATGAGACGCATCTAGAGAATATAGAAATGTCGCCTTTTCTTCAGGTACCCTCAGAAATTGTTCAGGCCTGCTGTCAAGTCCATATAATTGAGGATGCAGAACCAGAAAAGAAACCAGAATGTCCAGACCAGTTTGCAAAACAGAATAACCTGTGAGTACAGTTACAAGATCAAGACCCAGTAGTTAAGCAAATCAAGACCAATATTTCAACAATACAGAATGTACCAGTTCAAGAACAAAGAAAGATGGAGTCAGAAGCCATAATGTTATGGAGACACAGAACTCAGTTGACCATAAAAGACTCTTAAGTTCATTTGTCAAACCCAAGACCCAGCCACTCACTGTGAGATCTCCCAAATCGTTGTTCCTAAAAAGAGTGCATTAGCAGTAGTTGAGGCATATCACAATCATTCTGGACACTTCAGTAACAAAAAGACAGAAGCCATAATCAGAAAAAGATTCTACTGGATCGGGATGAGAAGTGACGTTATTAAATGGTGTGAAGAATGCCCAACCTGCAGTCTAAAACATTCTAATAAAAGCAACCAGCAAGCTCCTCTGCATCCTACAGTTAATAAGGCATCTCTTGAATTAGTTGCTTTGGATCACCTCAAGCTAGAACCAATTGCTAATGGTCAAACATACATTTTAACAATGGCAGATCATTACTCCAAGTTCATGGTCGTCTGTGCTGTTTAAGATTTGTCTGCCAGAACCACAGTTGAGACATTTTTGAATCTCTTTGTCCGTCCTTATGGGTATCCAACCAAGATCTTGACTGACCAGGGAACCGCTTTTGAATTGCAGTTCTTCAAAGAACTCTGTACCTTGCATGGTAGTAAAAAAGTAAAAACCACTGCATATCACCCTCAGCGCAATGGACTGACTGAACGAACAAACCAAAAACTCCTGGGAATGTTAAGAGCACTTCCTGAATATAAGCGTCCATACTGACCAACCTTACTTCCTGAACTTGCCTATTTGTACAATACAGTCCGCTGTTCAACTGGATACATACCACACTACCTAATGTTTGGTCACCATGGTAGACTCCCCATGGATTTAGTACTTGAAGTCCAACCAAATGAATCACCTGTTACAGATTGGGTACAAGAACACAGCAAAAGATTACAAGAAGCTGGTCAAGTTGTAGGTCAACACATGGAACAGGTACGGCTTAAGCAAAAAGTGACCTATGATGCTAAGGCCAATGCGACCCCATTGCAGATTGGAGAATGGGTATTGCTAAGAAGGACTCAGAAGTGTCACAAGTTAGCTACCAGATGGGAAACAGAACTTTTCCTCATTGTTGAGATCCCCTACCCTGACCTTCCCCGTGTACAAAATTCAAAAAGAGACTGGTAGTGGCACAAAAATAGTGCATAGAAATCTTCTTAAACCTTGTTCCTTCAGAGACAGTGCTCTAACTGATGCTATAAAGAAAGCTACGTCAGAGGAGAGGCAGGAGAACCCTACCCGCAAAGTGATTGAAATGGATTCACTGACAAAATGGTGTATAGATCCTTGGGTTAGGTATTCACATGTATGTTCAGATAATTACCCTTTAGCTGAACCACAGCAGCTCCAGAACCTCCTGATTTACCAGAACCAGCAGTTAGACCTGTAGAACCAGTAGTTTCTCAGCCATGTAGATCTCAGAGATGTAATTTTGGTATCCCTCCCAGGAGATACATGCTAGAGGCTCTTCAAGTAGCACCTTCCTTTTACGGATAGATCTGTTCAGAGTAATCCCCAGACACGGTCACTTGGCTAAGTAAATAAGAAAGTTTTCTAAAAGTTATAGATGTTTTAAGAGTGTTTTATCTAAAGTAAGATTATATATAGATTTAAGTAAAATGTTAAAGTGGTAAGAGATATTATCAATGCCTATAGAAGTAATATTTAAGAAATGTTTCATAAAATGTGTAAAGGGAATACATGGGGACATGTATTTTTAGGTGGGCCTGAATCTGTAATGCCCCAAAGTTGTGGCAATACAGAAAAAGAAGAAGCAATAAAAACGAGAAAGGGATTACAGGTGCCTAGGGTGCCCTGTTGATGTGTGGGCCGGAGGGTACAGTCAAAAGGGGTCCATCACAAGTTAATTTCCTCTCATTATAAGGGAAAACACTGGTACAAAAATAGAGAAATGCACCCAGTGCATTAAAAGACTGTCAAAAAGTAGATTTACTGTATATGCAGCACAAGTAACAATGGTCTGGATGGAATGTTGTGCTGAGCTGCTCATGCACAGCATTCCACTCCAGCCATTCTGGAACCAGAAGCTTAGTTTTAAAATGTATTCTGTTCACTTGGTAGTTCCTGGGCAGCTGTTGAGGAGAGAGGATGCAGCAAGTCAAGGGGACTAAGAAAAAAGGGCTTACCTTGAGTTGAAGCCATCACTGAGGACTTGACTGTGTGCCTGCTCAGCCTCCACTGCCTGAAGATTCACCCAGCAGCTGTGTGCCATGGTCGGTGGTGCCATCAGGGCACCATGAAGAAGTAAAACCTCCGGTTCGGCTGTTTTGAGCTAAGAGCCCCGCTCGTTTATTTATTTTAAAAAGTTTCTTGCTCCCACATCGGTGACTAGCAAGGGCTGCATCTCCGGTTTGCCTGTCGGCATTCCAGAGGCCCCCTGACATTCGCCTCATTTCCTGTGCATGCCCTCCCACTGCCAGATCACCTCCCACCTCCCGATTCCTGATCCTGAGCCAGAGGAATGGTGAGTCGGTGGCAGCACTTGCTTGTGCTGTCCTCCCAATGAAAGGAAAAGACTATGGTTCTTTTATTTTTAAAGTGTGCAGTAGGCGCATAGAGAAGTGGCTGAGCACCACGGAAGGGTCAGGTCAGAAGGACCCTTAATTTATTATTTAAGAGTGGGTGGGGAGTAGCAATGCCCACGGGGAGGGGCCAGTAAGCTAAGGCAGCCTGTATGTTCCAGTGTATGTTTCCTATAACTGTATCTTGTACTCTCCTGGGTCATGCTTGAAAATAGGCAGGTATATTGCCTAATGCACTTACCCGGTCATCAGAAGCTAATAAATAAATAAATAAATACAGGAGCCCCTTGAATATTTATGAGGAGGGGTGGAACTAGGCAGAGCTAACAGGACAAATTGGCAGCAGGCTCAATCGGGCTAAAGAATTTAAAAGGGGCCCAGTCAAAGTCAGGCAGACCAAAAGTCAAAGGGGCAATCCCAGCAAAGGCACTACAGAGTTCATTTAAGGCAGCCAGGCCCAGAAGAGAGAGGGTAGCCAGGCACAATAGTAAATAGGGCAGCTAAGCCCAGTTCATTTAGGACAGCCAGGCCCAGTAATAGTTAGGGCAACATGGCCCAATACAGTTAGGGCAGCCAGACCCAGTAGTAATTAGGGCAACCCGGCCCAGTACAGTGAGGGCATCTAGGCCTAGTAGTAAATAGGGAAGCCCAGCCCAGTACAATGAGGGCATCCAGGCCCAGTAGTAAATAGGGCAACTAGGTCCAGTACAGTTAGGGCAGCCGGGCCAAGCAGTATTTAGGGCAGCAGGCCCATGGGTAATTAGGGAAACCAAGCTCAGTAACTGGGGCATTCACATTGAAGTGCTCAGGGGTAGCCAAATCCTAATAAAGAAAGACCCCAGGAGGAAAAAGGGTCCAACCAAGGGGTGCTTAGCACACAACGTACTATAAAGTGACTGTCAGCTACTGTACTGTTTCTACAAACTGTTTATTCCTCAAGCATCTAAAGTGTTATGTTGATTGTATAAAGCACTAAGACTGTATTGTGATACATTAGGATTGTGGTTATTTGTCCCTGAAGTGAAGAATTGCCCCGGATTGTTGCAATTTGCCCCATTCCAGGCAAGTTGCCCCTGTAAGTGAACAATTGCCCCAGATTGTTGCAATTTGCCCCTGTTCCAGGCAAATTGCCCTTGCAAGTGAACAGTTGCCCTGGATTGTTGCAATTTGCCCCCGCTCCAGGCAGATTGCCCCTGCAAGTGAACAATTGCCCTGGATTGTTGCAATTTGCCCCTGCTCCAGGCAAATTGCCCTTGCAAGTGAACAATTGCCCCTGCAAGTGAAATTCCAGTGTACAGTGCTACTAGAAGTAGCAGTGTTCAGTGCAAAGTTTGTGACTCAATCTTCAGCCTCGATTAACTGTTCACCTCAGCAGTCTTCAGCCAGCAGAGAACCTCAGCATCTTCTTGCCCTATCATTTGCCGTAAGCCAAAATCAACGTCCCTTTGAGCGTCACGGCCGCCGGCTCCTTATTAGCTTGGAAGTGAGATGACTGGAAAAGAGCCTCGTCTGTCACTCCCAGACGCCCGGCTAGAAATTAGTCCATCATAGCCAAGGTGTGTTCATGGCCGACGGTTTCTTATTTTGTTCTTTAACCTTGTGGAATCCTGATCTTCATCTTCCAGTTTTTCTTCTTGCTTGTTTTGTCTTGCACCACCTGTGCAATCTTCTGGGAAACAGCTCAAGTTTGATGGTCCTCCAAGTGGATCTGTCATCAGAGCAGCTCAGCAGTGTCTTCTTCATCCTTGGCAGTCCTCTGAGTGGATTCTTTGCCAAGTCTGGTGTTTCATCTTTGGCAGCCCTGGTCGAGGGTCAGTGCCAGAAAAACTGCAGCAGTTCTTCATCCTTGGCAGCCCTGGTCTATGGTTGGTGCCAGGGAGACAGCAGCAGATCCTTCTCAAGAGGCAATCCTGCAGGTGGATTCCTTGCCACATTCCGTTTCTTCATCCTTGGCAGCCCTGGTCATGGGTTTGCACCAGGGGAGAGCTTAGCCTAGTTCAGTCAGTTTGTGCTCTGATATTCTGGCAACTCTGGAGAGTGGGTTCGCTGATGACTAAGATCTGTTTACCAATCTCTCCATTTCCCTTGCAACCTCTCATAGGTTTTACTGGTAAGCTTGGCGCCAAGCAGGAGTCCCCTTTCTCTTTACTCCTACTTTTCGGCTGTGCATGAAGATGACGGATCATCTGCATCTTATAGACTTTGAGAGTGTTATACTTCTTGATGGTTGTACACTGTATGCTTGTGATAGAGTACAATAAAGTGGTATAAGGTTATATCCCTTGGTGCTTAGGCTTTATAGCAACATATCAAAGAGTAGTAGAGTATTACAGATTGGCCTTAAGCCGAAGGTGCACCTACAGAGTCGTAAGAACAGTAGAGTATTAGAGTGTTATTCACTGCTTCTGAAAGTTGATTCCCTTCTTTCCCTTGTGACCATGTCTACCTCTTCTGTGTATAAATAAAAGCCTTCCGGGCATCAAACTTCAGATTGTCTCCTGCCTCTCCTTAAAGGGTGTTTCCTTTCACCCAACCTTATGCGGGCCACAGCATTGTCTCGCCCATCCATCTGCTTGAGGTGACGCTGGGTGTGCAGCTGGGACAGGTGATGTTCGTGGTCAGCACCCAGTTGATAAGATCACCACACTATACTGAAGGTAACCAGTCCATGGTTAAGTTAGTTGTGTAATCTCATGCATATTTTGCTAAAGTTGCTAAAATATTGAGTATTTCAAACTTTTCTGAAACACTTGCAAGCTGTATGTAGCTGGGGGTGTTTAATATTACATTTCACTTAGTTTTGTGTAAGTTTTTAGGTGCCAACAACCATATATAGGTGCTTTGACAGTTCATCCCACCTAACCAACATACTCACAAGGGACATATATTCCATGGAGTCCTGGTTTAACATCAACAAACTGGTGCTAAATGTTAAAAATCCAAGCTAAAAATTCAAGGCAATACTCTTTGGCCCCAGAATCTCAGATCCTAAGAAGATTCACACCTTTACCCCCACTCTCTTAAACAGTACCCAAATCAAGGTTGTCAAATCTGTTAAGTACCTAAGGATGAATCTCGATCAGTACTGCACTCTCAAGATTCACACGGACCACCTAACCAAATCTCTAAATCAAAAGCTGTGTCTCCTATACTGCCTCGCTCCCTTCCTCACTATAGACTCACAGAGTCATATTGCTAATACCATTCTTCTCCCTAACTTGCTTTATGGGCCCACAGTCCTCTGCTCCCTCAGGAGTACTGAACTGCACAAACTCAAATCTCTATACCACAATCGGTCACTTCGCTGTGGTTGCTCACCCCCAGAGAACATCATTGTAATGTACTGAACTCACTTCAGTGGCTGACACTGGAAAATAAATTAGCCTACACCCCCTCTGCCTAGCATACAAGTTACAGACCAACAAGGCACCCCCCAGCCTCAAAGATCTGTTACCCATCAAACCTACCAGGTGACCTCTTAGATCCTCCAAGCCCCACCAACAGTTAGTCCCGCGCACAAGGACTACTGCTGGTGATAGATCATTTGCCACTGTCATCCCGATCCTATGGAATGCCCTCCCAACCTACCTAAAGGAATGCGCATCTCTAGGCTGCTTCAAGAGAGGCCTAAAAGCACACCTGCTTGAACTAAGCATCTGCAACTGTAACCACTGACTAAATCTCTCTTCTTCAACCTTACCCTGTATCTTCCTGGCATTGCATGGCCAGTTATGTTAATTACCATGTGAATGTAAATGTATGTAACTCACAAATTTGCCTTGTATGTAATTTTTATGGTCTAGAACGTCTATATGAATTTGTGAACAAGTTATGAATATCTATCAATCCTTCTCCATGTAAATCTATGCACTCTGTCAATCATCTTTGTAATTAACTCTGGGTCACCCCTGAAAAATGGACTTCATAGTCTCAGTGGGTCCTCCAGGTAAACAAAATTTAAATAAATAAATAAAAAATAAATGTAAGCACCTATTGTGGTCATGCATACTTTTTAATTGCATTTCAGTCAAGTTTAATGAGCCATTTTGCATGCATGAGTGATGTGCCTTGCTTCACCTGTCAGACAGACTAAGAAGGCTGCATGATCTGCTATGTTGCAGGTCTGACTGGCTGGGGAAGGTTGAATGATTAACTAACAGAAACTGCTCTCAGTTCATTGAGAAGGTTGTGGCAGCAGTAACTATAGGAAGTGAAGGAGAGAGATCGCCGCAGGATCTTCTGGCCAGGGCAGCAAACAGAGCAGTTCACAATTTATTTCTAAATAAACAAACCAAACCACCAAGAAATGGCTAAGGGCTTTTGGCTGCAAGAGGAGGGTGCTCATAACTTCTTCGAGGTCAGGGTGTGCCAGGTCACATCACAACAACACTACCTACTAATACAGTTAATGGGTTGCTGAGTATGTGTGAACTGCTCTATGAACAGCATTGTGCTGAACACCATTCCCTCTCTCACACTGCTCTTCCAGCATTTCCGTACCTCGAGTAATGTTAAATGACTGATTTATTTCTGGCTTTCTATAATAAGGAAAAGAACATCAACCGCAATCCTCCCCCCTCTCTTCCACAGGACTGTCCTGATTAAGTGGCCAATTCTGTTACCAGAAGTGCGTATTTTAGCAATGTAAAAGGATGCTCATTGTATGGGATCACATAGTGCATAAACCAGCCAGCTGTACTGTACTGTAGCCCTTCTGTCAGAAATGAGATATACAGCTTTGTTCCCATCTGGAAGAAAGCCAGAAATAAATCTTCACAAACCCTTACCATCACCTGAGGTATGGAAATGTTGGCTCGTACTGTGCAGAAACACTGGACACACTAAAGCCATGAGAAATGTGCAAAATCCATTTTTTTTTTTGCCAGAAACCACAGCAGCACATGAGAGAGAATGGTTTTCAGCAGGTAGAGCTGGGGGAGTGTTGATGTTCTTTTCCTTACTACAGAAAACCAGAAATAAATCAAAGTCATTTACTGTTACCCGAGGTATGGAAATGCTGGGAAGAGCAGCTTGAGAGAGAGAGAGAGAGAATGCTGTTCAGCACAGTGCTGGGTCACATAACAACTGCATCTCAATTTTATTATTTATGCAAAAGTTTGGTAAAATTCTGAAATACAAGAAAAGTATAGTACATCACCACACTTTTCTTGTATTTCAGACTTTAACCAAACCTTTGCCAAAATAACTAAAATGAGATGCGGTTGTGATGTGGCCCAACACATCCTTGCCTTGAAGAAATTACAAGAACCAGATTTTAGCCCTGAAACCCTCCCCTTGCAGATAAAAGTCCACAGCCATTTCTCAGTGGTTGGTGAGCATTGTTCTACACAATTTTGTTTGATGCACTGAATCCTTATTGAGGTGTCGATAAAGAAAGATATCTGGTAAGACTGTTCCTGAGTCAATTTGCTGTTTTAAACTGTTGACAATTCAACATGCCAGCATTAGAAGTTCCCTGATGCCACAAGAAAAATGTTTTTTTAAATTGACTGTACTGTCTGTTATTCATGTCACATCCTCCATCCCAGGTTCAGCCTTTCTCAATCCCCAGTTCTGCATGTCACCATTACAAGCCCCTGATGCCACAAAAAAACTTTTTTTTTTAACTAACTGTAGTGTAACCCATGTCAAATCCAACCTCCAACCAAACGGCTGTCTGGTATCAAGTTTCTTAGCTGTACAAGGATTTCAGAGACAAACCCAGCCAACCTAAACATCAGCCCCTACCTCTCTCCCCTTCTATTTCCCTCTCTTGAGAAGGAAACCTCAATCAATGTTTCATATTTTTACCAAAAAATAAAAAAGCTACATCTTCAAGGACACCCCAGTAAAGCTTTCGACCTTGTCCCACAAGAAAGTATACTAAAAAAATGAATTCAGAGAGGTGTTAGCCACAAGCTAGTCAATTGAATATTGAACTAGCTGGAAGAGAGAACCCAGAGGGTAGTGATAAATGGATGTTCACCTCAGGAGGAGGGTGACTAGAGGGGTTCCTCAGGGATCAGTTTGTGCCCTTTTATATTCTGTTTTTATTGCCGATCTCACTGAAGGATTAAATAGCTGGTCCATCAAATATGCCAACGACATGAAAGTAAGAGATACATGTGCAACACAAGAAGAAATTCACAGGTTGCAAGAAGATCTTAAACTTTCTCTGACTGGGCTGCTATGTGGGGTATGCATTTCAGTTTGGAGAAATGTAGGGTCATGCACTTGGGTCATAATAATCAGAAACATTTAATATTAATGTGGGAAGCAGCTGACTGAAACAATACTTGAAAAAGATCTAGGGGCTACATCTCGAATAGTTCATGCCTTACTAGGCAAACGAATGAAATAATCAGTAAGGTTAATAAAATTGTATGGACAATTAATAATAACATTACTTCCAGATCCCCTAAGGTATTGTCCCCACTTATATAGATCATATGTCCGCCCCCACTTAGACTACTATTCACAGTTTTGGTCCCCCTACAAGAAAAATTACATCAATCTGTTAGAAAAGATGCAAAGGAAATTTACTAAACATACGAATGGATTGAGAGACGTAGATTACATGGATAGACTATGTATTTTAAATCATATGTCACTAGAAGCATGAAGGCAAAGGCGATGGGATCAACTCAATGTGTGGGACATAATAAATGATCCATACTTGTTTAATGAAATGGGCTTTGATTTTAAGCAGGGGATAGTAGAAACCAGAGGTCATCCACTTCAGTTACGCTGCACTAAATGTAATACTAATAACAGAAAATTCTGCTTCATACAGAGAGTGGTCAATCTGTGGAACACACTCCCCCTTGATATAACAATTAATAACAATAAATCCATTTTTAAGCGCAAACTGGATGTATGGCTTTTGGAGAATGGGGGGCTGCGTTATTGTGGGTTAAGAGAAGGAAGTCTCTTATGCGCATTTTGCCTTTTGCTCGCTGTTACACCTCAGTATGAACCACCCATTCATCTTGCAACCTATCCCTCATCATCTCGCCTCACTGGGCACATTATTATTATTATTACTATGGTGTAGTCCACAACCTGAACGGAGTGATGTGAGTAAGCTTGTTTCAGCCTGTCACTGAGATGTGTTGCAGTGGCATTCTAGAACAAGTTAATGTAATTGTGAATGGGAGTAGGGTAACTCCAGAACGTAATAATGTTTATGTATCTTTTAATCTTTTATACTGCCATTTATAATGCTGTGCTATTTACCCACAAAGCTCAAGCTGCAAGCAATAGACAAACTGCTTCAGATAGCCTTTCTCCTTTCTAGTCAGAATTCAGGAAGCAGCATTCCACAGTCTCCTTCCTGCTTCAAGTCACTGACCACATCCAGTCTTCTATGGACAATGGCCAAGTTACTGCAGCTATATTTGAGGATCTGGCTAAGGCCTTTGATTCAGTCTCCCTCTACCTTCTTATTCATAAGCTTCACTCATCGGGCTGGCACCGCCTGTTGTAAACTGGTTCCGTTTTTACCTTCAAAGCAGACCGCAGTCCGTACAAGTTGGAAGTGCTATCTCCCTTCCTCTCCCTATACAATCCAGCATCTGCCAAGGTTCAATTCTAGGCCCCATTTTATGCTCGCTACTCATAAATGACCTCCCTTCTGTCTGCTCTCCTTCCCTAATCCATATGTATGTCAGCGACACTGTGATTTATCTCTCTGGCCCCTCCGCTACCAATGTGTCTACTCTCCTGTAACACGACTTTGATAAAGTATAACACTGGTTCCAGCAAAACTAGCTAAAACTAAATAAAAAAAAAAAGTGTCCGTGTTCTTTGGTTCCAGGTAGAGATTGTCCAAGTCCCAAAACAACCCAACTTTTGTCACACTGGATGGCTCACCCTTAGACAGTCACGTCATTCAACTATCTCAGGGTCTAGTTGGACAGTTGCCTTGATTTCTCTGTTCCATAGACTCCATATGCCACAAACTTCATCCTAAACTTGATGCCCTCCATCACCACAAGAACTGCCTCCCTATGTCAACCTGCCGAGACCTAGTCACCAAGACTATTCTTCCCATAATCGACTACTCTGACGTTGTCTATGGCTCTGCACATGCTACCTCCCTTTCAAGACTTGATACTTTACTAAACTCTTTCTGTCATTTGCCACTCCTTCCCCACCCACCACTGTCTCTTCTACTCCTCTCTATCCCTTATGCCTCTCCCTACAAGGTGTCAGATCCACAGTGTTAGCTTCATCACCAAATTCTGGTTTGGGACACCGCCCCCACCTCTATGCCAGTCAATCCCCAGCCAGCTCATCCACATGCTCCCTTCATTTTAGAGATGCTTGCCCTTTCTCCCTTCCCCATCCTCACACGTGTTCAGTTCAGGCTGCATTCTCCTACCATCTCCCGAGCCTCTGGGATCAGCTTCCAGTTGACATTTATCACTCCTCCACTCCAGCAGCCCTGAAATCCCTACTCCTATCAGTTCCTTCCACTAATTGCTCATGTTATTCCCCCTCTGCTGTCCCCCTACTGCACTCCCTCAGCCAGCCTCCTCTCCTTACTAGCACGACATCCCCTTATGCAAGGAGTTCCATTTCTCCTTGTCCAGATCCCCTAGCAATGGTCTCCGTGTCACAACAATATAACTTCTAAACTGATTGACCACACCTGTCCTGCCCTGACTCAAGCATTTCCTGCTCAGATTACCGTATGTGACTTTTCAAAGTCAAAGTCAAATTTTATTTATAAAACGTGCTTTTCCAAAACCAGAACACCTGTACAATACGCCGCTAAAAAACTCTTCAAATTAAAATCCCAAATCATAAAATCCTAAATTCATGTTAAAATCAAATCAAACCAGGGAATGCTAGCTCAAATAAGTACATCTTCAAAGCAGACTTAAAAGACTCAGTGGACAGGCACCCTCTCACCCGACGAGGCAGAGTGCTCCACAGGGTCGGGCCATAAAAGCAAATGCTCTCGCCCCTGAGGTCTTCAAATGGACCCTGGAAACCTCCAGCAATCCCTCATTGGCAGAATGGAGCAGCCAGAGGGGGCAGTAGGCACAAAGGAGGTCTTGCAAATAACGTGGTCCCTGTTTATGTAGGGCCTTATAGGTCAGCAATGCAACCTTGAAGGTGATTCTTCACCACACCAGCAGCCAGTGCAGTTCATGGAGCACAGGCGTAATATGACTGTCTCTAGATGGGCTAGAAAGCTGCACAAAGACGGAGGTAACTGACTTCAGGGGAACGGATTTTAAGGAAATGGGAAGGATCCTTAAGGAGCATTTGGATGGGATTGGGTCAGACATGGACGCTGATAGTAGGTGGGAAATCATCAGGAGAGGGGTGCAAGATGCTACCAGCACCTGTGCAAGAATAAGACGAAAATGTGGTAGGGCCCGGAAACCCTGCTGGTGGACCAGGGAGGTCCAGGAGGTGGTGCAGGGAAAGAAGGCAGCCTATAGGCAATTCAAGTGCTCAAGGAGTGAAAGGGATCGAGGGGAGTATGAGCTGATTGCTAGAAGGGCCACTAGGGTGGTGAGGGCAGCTAAGGCAAGGAAGGAGCAGAACCTGGCCAGGGAAATCAGGAGAGGGAACAAGGGGTTCTTTAGATACATTGGGGAAAAACGAAGGGTGAAGGGGCAGATTAGCGGGATTAAATCAGGGGAGAGATGGGCACAAAACCCGGGGGAGCAGGCTGAGGTACTAAATGAGTACTTCACCTCAGTTTCCACCAAGGAAAATGGGGTGCTGCATCATACATGGGAGGAGACAGAGATACTGATGAGGGGACCCTTACCGATCGGCAGGTCTGGGGAGAGGGGAGGCATCACTGGCAGGAGGGGAGGGCTAAGCAGGAGAGAGGTACTGGAAGTGGAAATCACAGCAGAGAGAGTGAGGGAAGCTCTCAGCTCCTTAAGACGGAGAAAGCACGGGCCGGATAAATTACATCCCAGAGTGCTGAGGAACTTAGGATCTCCTGGCGAAACCCCTAGCGGAGCTTTCACCATCTCTAAGGACAGGGTGGTGCCCCAGGACTGGAAGGTGGCGATATAGTGCCTATCCACAAGGGGGATCAAGGAGGTGGCAGAGAACTACAGGCCTGTCAGCCTGACATCGGTGGTGGGCAAGGTGATGGAGGGCATTGTCAAGGAGAGGCTAGGGGGACCTGGAAAAGTCAGGGTGCCTGGACGATAGACAGCATGGATTGTCTCGGGGAAATCGTGTCAGACAAACCTTGTGGAGTTCTATGACTGGGTGACGAGTGCCTTGGACCTTGGTAGACCAGTGGACGTCCTCTTTCTAGACTTCAGCAAGGCATTTGACTCTGTTCCTCACATGGGCCTGTTGGATAAGCTGGGAGAAATGGGGGTGGGAAACCAGATGATCAGATGGATAGGCAGTTGGCTCCATGACCGGACCCAGAGGGTCGTAGTTGGCGGGATAGTCTCATCCCCAAAGAGGGTCATTAGTGGGGTCCCACAGGGATCAGTCCTTGGTCCCCTCCTGTTCAACGCCTACGTCTCTGACATAAGGATAGGAATCAGGAGTGAGATGAGTCTCTTGCAGATGACTCAAAACTGGGGGCGGTGGTGGATGGGAGGAGGGAGGTGGCCCTACAGGGGACCTGGAGGCTCTGGAAAGATGGTCTAGAAAGTGGAAGCTGAGGTTCAATGCAGGGAATGTAGGTACTCCACCTGGGGGCCAGAAACCCAGGCCAGTGCACACCTGTGGGAAATGCTACAAGTCTCGATGGCTGAGAGGGACCTGGGGTGGTGGTGGATGTCAAAATGAACAACTCGAGACTTGTAGGAGGGCAGCAGCCAAGGCCAACAGGATGCTGGGATGCATCGCTGGGGATCACCTCCAGAAGGAGGAAGTGATGCTCCTCTGTATAACTGCTTGGTGAGGCCACACCTTGAGTACTGCATGCAGTTTTGGAGGCCACACTTAAAGAGGGACATTAAACTCCTGGAGAGGGTCCAGAGGAGGGCAACCAAAATGATTTGGGGCTTGGGGGACAGGAACTATGAGGAGAGGCTCAAAGAGCTAAATATGTATACATTGGAAGAGTGAAGGGACCAGGGGGACATGATAGAGGTCTTTAAGTACATGAAAAGGGTAAATAGGGGAGGAACAGTCAGGGTGCTTCGAAGGAAAGAGGAGGGGGCCACTAGAGGGCATGGGTGGAAGCTGGAGGGGGGAAGATTCAGGGAGAAAGGAGGAGGTGCTACTTCACTGAGAGGTGGTGGAGCCATGGAATGCACTGCCTAGGGGCTGGTGGAGGCAGAGGCGGTGGAGGGGTTCAAGAGGGCTGGGACAGGTACAGGAAGGGTTCTGGAGCAAAATCCAATGCAGCAAGAATATCCAGAACTGGGAAGGGAGAAGCCAGAGAAGGCGAGGGGGGCAGCAAGGTCAGCACCCAGGGTGGGGGCTGACCAATCGAGCAGACTCGAAAGACCGTTAGGCCTATTCTGCTGGCATTTTAGTATGTTAGTATGTTAGATGAGCCAGTTAACAGCCTGGCAGCCGCATTCTGCACCAGCTGCAGGTGTCGGATAACCACCCTCGGAAGCCCTCGGTATAGAGTATTGCAATAGTCATTAATAGTCTTTATTTATGTTTTTTCTCCACTCCCTTAATGATCCAGCCATATCCCATGTGGTCACAGAAGACAGTGATTTTTTAATTATTTTTATTTACTGTACTTTTTGCTCTCCCACCAGTGCTGGTACCTTGGCCCTTGAGAAGGAGAGCAGTCGCTGGACACTCAATCCTTCTTCCCCCGGGCGACCTTCCGATGTCTCGGGTCCGTTCCTGAACCCGAGTCGCCGGTGTCGCAGGTCGGCACCCTGCCCCTGCACCGGCAGTCCAGCTTAGCAGATAGTGATTTAAATGAACATATGATTAAGGCATGCAGGTTAGTTCAACAGCATTGGATTTATCCTGGGGTATCACTGTGCAGTTAGCAATGTGACTTCCCCCCTTCAGTATTGTTAATAGGCGAGGTGTCCACCATGGAGGAAGGGTATTTGATCAGGCAGTATCCACAGGATACACATGATGCCCGCCTTAGTGTGCAATGAAACAAGTTAAAATTTCAGAGTTTGTGTGTTGTGTGGGGTATGCTTGTTGTCAGGTGTGTGTGTGTGTGTGTGTGTGTGTGTGTGTTTGCATGAAAGTATGTGACTGTATTGTGTATCATCTCCATGTACATTATTTAGCATGTATGTCTTTAACTATAGAAAAAATCACACATCCATAACTTGGTGCCACTCAGTACCATTGGTATTCTGTGAACTGGTTCCACTGCACATTTTTTCCTCTTTTTCCAAAAAAGGTGCCTCCTTGAACTGGAGGTGAGTTAAACAATTATATTGTTAACTGAATTTTTTTTTTTTTGTGACTCTCTTTATGCACCCACCTACCAGGGCATCTCTCAGGCAATCCACACTCAGTTCCATGGCTCCACCGCCCACCTGAACAGCTCCTCCGCATATTGCATCAGGTTCAGGACATGGGACCTTTCCCCAACCTGACAGAGAGGCCGCAGTGTCCCTAGGGGAAGAGTTGGAGGAAGCGGCCGACATTGGGCATGTGGCCGGGACCACTGGTGGTTGCCGTCGCCTCACCCAGAGCTGGGGGATTTTCTGCTTGATCCTTGCCCCCATGGAGCATGGTGTGCAATGACACCCATGCACAGCTTCCCTGCTGGTGACTGCCACGCTCCATCCCTTTCGTCTGGCTTGGTGTTCCTGCAATTCCCCCGTTCTTCACCAGGGGCTGCCAGGACACCGAGCAGCCCCTGGATCCCTCCCTGATAGAGGAGAGCTGTCCTCCGGACGCTCCATCCCCTCCCTCCCATGCTGACCCCCGGCTCCCCAAGTCCATCACCGAACCCGAGTAGCCTGCGTGGCGCGAGGTGTGGCATCCAGCGCCTCAACCCTCAGCGCCACCGGGCCGACTTGTTAATTGAAATTTTGAATGATTGTTAGTGATTAGTTTTAAAGGGAATAGCTGTCTTTTTAGATTGTGTAATGTTATACATAATATTTTCCCTGCCACATTAGTATATAACTTAGTTTTAGTTAAATGTGGAATGCAATAAGCTTAACATGTTATGTAAATGTTTATGTGATGTGCATAGTGTCTTAGTGGCAAGTAACATGCTTATAATAGAAACATAGAAATTTTCAGCAGATAAGGACTACTAGGCCCATACAGTCTGCCCATAGGCCCTATACATTGTATGTGGCCCCTGAACCTATGTGATCAATGGTTTTTCATCACTCCCTCCCCTCTCAGGCTTCCCTTGTGCCTGTCCCAGGCATGCTTAAACCCCTCCACTGTGCTTACCCCCACTACCTCCTGTGGCAGACTATTCCAAGCGTCGACTACCCTTTCTGTGTAGAAAAACATCCTCACATTACCTCTTAATCTACCCCCTTCCAATTTCATACTGTGCCGCCTTGTTCTAGTACTTTTTCTACATTGGAAAAGGTCCCCCACCTGCACCTTGTTTATGCCCTTGAGGTACTTGAAAGTTTCAATCATGTTCCCCCGCTGTCTCTTCTCCTCCAGTAAGTACATATTGAGGTCCCTTAGTCTCTCCTCGTATGTTTTGTAGTGCAAGCCCTGCACCATCTTTGCTGTTGGGGGAGGGTGGCAGAAAAAATGAGGGATGATTTGAAGAAGCTGGAAGAATAGTCAAGGGTTTGACAGCTGGGTTTCAATGCAAAAAAGTGCAAAATCATACACTTGAGGCACAGAAACCTGAGGGCTACGTACCAATTGGGATGCAAAGTACTTGCAACCACCAAACAGGAAAGGGACCTGGGGATAATCATTTCTGATGACCTGAAGGCAACCAAGCAGTGTGATAAGGCAGTGGGGAAGGCTAGCAGGATGCTCAGGTGCACAGGGAGGGGTATCACCAGTAGGAAGGAGGAGGTAATTTTAACCCCTGTACAGATCACTGGTATGACCTCACCTCAAATACTGTGTCCAGTTCTGGAGGCCCCACTTCTGGAAGGAAATTGATAAGGCTGAGGCAGTTAAAAAGAGGGCTATCAAAATGGTGTAGGGCCTGCATCAAAAGCCCTGCAAGGAGAGACTCAAGGAATTGAATATATACTCTCTGGAGGAGAGGAGGGAAAGGGAGGATATGATAGAAACATTCAAATACCTATTCATAAGGTACAGGAAGGTAGCATTTTCCAGAGAAAAAGAAGCTCAAGGACAAGGGATCATGCCATGAAGTTGGGGGGGGGGCTCAGAGGAAATGTGAGGAAATACTTCTTCACGGAGAGGGTGGTGGACACCTGGAACAGCCTTCCAGCAGAGGTGGTGGGTGCCAAAATGGTGATGGGATTCAAGCATGCATGGGACAGATACAAGGGGACCTTGGTAGTAAGGCAAGGGGAAGAGACGACCGGAGATCAAGTATGGTCTCCGGTGGCACAGTTGGCAGGGGAAAACTGGGCAGACTAGGTGGGCCAAGAGGTCCTTACCTGCTGACAACTTCTATGTTTCTGTGTAAAGTGATTAGGATGCAGTGTCCTGTGTGGAGATGGGCAAAGTGGTAAAGTTGACAAAATTCACAAAGCTGTGACATTTTCACCAGGTGAGGTGCCCCCTTTTTTATTTACTATGCTTTATGCCCTCTTGCACCAACTGTCTGCCATCAGCCCTACTGCTCCACTCGGTCTTGTCACCCACCATCCCTGGGACTTACCCAGCTCCATGTTCCCCACCTGGATGACCCCTCCAGTGGAAGGGCCATCAGAGGCCGGCCTAACTCCTCTGGTGAAGTTTTAGCTTCAGTTCTATAGCGGGAGCCTGGTCAGCAGTATGGGACTTGCAGTGGGCTGCATCTTGTGTGGTAGGGGTATTTTTCCCTTTTTGGTCCACACCCTTGTACATTGTGTGGGCCCTGTAGTGATGCACAGGTGCACACATGTGTACTGCATGTGTCAAGGAGGTGACATCCCCCTCCCTTGAGCTGCTGGTTCTGCTTGCACTACCTCTCATGGTCAACCAGGTGGCAGTAGAGCAGTGAAGGCCAGGTACTCTCCCTCCTCAAAGAGGCAAGAGTCTGTTAGAATGCTCTATCATCCTTCTCAGGTGGTCACTCTGATGATCCAGGCTCACTCCCAAACCCATGTTACTGGCATCGTGCGAACTGACCAAAATTTGCTCATAAAGTTGCACTTCGTGAAGACTTTGCACTACAGGTGCCACTTTGCATAAAAACGTTCACAAAAACTGTGATGTTTGGAGCTGGTGATGCTGATTGGGAAGAAGTTCACAAAGTGATTCACGAAGACGAATTTTACCATTTTGCCAGAACTTTGCAGGTGAAATAAAACTTTGCAACATTAAGTTTCTGATCTTCAGATTCTCCCTCAACTGATCACATCATTGAAGACCAGGGATCCTGCAATTCTGTGCCTGTGCAGCTGCAGACTAGCCACAGAACTTAAATCTTGCTACAGAATGTATGCGTTACCACAGAATGGACCATTGTTGGAAATGTTTAGTGTACAATTCCAGGCCATCTTGGCTTCTCCTGAAGCCCCTCCCCATACTCAGTGCAGCATTGCATCCTAGTCAATGGCTGGACAGAAATCTGCTATAAAAGCAAATGAATTCTGCTGCAGCAGTGAAACAAATCTGCTGCCAAAGTTTAGAAACCTTGCCTTAGAACACAAGGCTGAAGAGCTGCAGGTGCCCTGATTAAGAAACTCAAAAAGCAGTACATTGCTTATACCAAGCCTAGTGGCATGCACCCCTTTCAGTGGCTTACTCAAAGGGTAGCACAGTGTGGTAAGTCTTGGGTATCATGTTAATATAGAGTACATCTCTTTCCAATGCAATATTTGACAAAATACTTATAACTTGCCCTTTGTTTTTCTATCAACTGATCAATAATACAGAAGTTGAGATTCTAACTGATTAAACCTGCATCTGCTGCAGAGAAAGAAGCTTAATTCATTTTTAGATTTTGTGCAACAACTTTTTGGGATTATATTGGATGACTGAAATTTGAATATACTGTTCTTGCTCTACCCAAAGCTTTTCTATATTGCATGATTCAATGAGTATATTTTAAATGACAAGGTGAGATCTCTATGGCTAGCCCTCATGTGAAAAAGTTAAATAATAACTGGGTTTCTCTTTTTTCCCCATAGGGAAACCCAGTCTGTAATTGCCATTATAAAGGAGCGTTTATAAAGGCAAACACGCACCAAGTTTCCCTCACTCCATGCATGTACCAGCTGCTGCTCTTCCATTCCTGTCAACTGACCACTTTGCCTTGCCTCCAGAGACTGCACCATCACTTGGACTTGGCGGTAAGTTCTTTTTTTTTTTTTAAATCACTGCTCTAAAATGTTTTAAACAAGCCAACTACCAGCAAAAAAGTTTTAGCAGTCGACCATGGACCACGCTGAAGCCAAACAGACTGCGGCTGCACAGGAACATCTTGTATTTTCTATAATTGCTATGGCAAAAAAAATGAAACCCAGTAATTATATAAAATTAAACATTGGGTTGTGTGTAAAACTCGAATTTTACACACCCCCTTGGTGTTGGATGTGTCACACTCGGGGTTTATGTAGCATCCAACACCAGGAAATATATGTGCTTAGTATACAGGGATTTCCAGGATCAAGACTTATGGGAATGTCCGGGTTTGGAGACCATAGAGAGTAAAAGGCAGAGCAGGTATCACACCTTGCAATTAGAAGGGGAAATGTTTCAGAACATCTAAAAGAGGGGCATGGCTGAAACAGAGAGTGGTTTCAGTCTGAAATAAAACTACCTAATGAAGTAGTCCATAGTAAGCCCCTGTCTTGTTTTAAAACTGCACTAGATAGGTATATGGGAAATAAGAAATTTGTCTATCTGGAATAAACCTATTGAATGAGTCAAATTGGCCTCGGCTTACAGACTTGTATCATCCTATGATCCTAAAATTCTCATTAAGTACACAACACCATATATTATTCTATATAATATATGATCACTATATCACAAAGCTGCAATATTATTCCAAATATATGAATTTTTGCCCATGTACTGTTGTCATTTAGTAGTTTTCTGCTACTAGGTTGTGTTTGTGCGTACCATTATTGTTTTGTAGTCTCAACTGCTTGTACTGTTTGCTGCAGTGTTTCTTAGGTTACACCTGGAAATGAGCTCTGGCTCAGTGTGCCTTTCCCAGTTAGCAGTTTTTAAATAAATAAATATATCAATAAATGCAAACTTTTTTTAATGTGACATCTGCAATGTAATTTAGTGCATTTGTTTGGTGAGATGCCAGGATTCAGTGTCACACTAATGTTGTTTAATATTGATGTATCCTGACCCCTAGTGTATTAGTTGAATACATCAGGCTACATGTGTTGCACCATGTAGTCATTGACATGAGGTAAGCTTTACCAGGCAGGCAGAGATAATGGGCCAGCTAAACCGTTAGCACGGTGCAAACTGCATGCAAATGAGGGCATAATGAGATGCTAATCTGGATGTTTGCCCAGAGACTACCTAAGTAGGCTCATTTGCATGTCACTTTTGAATATGGCAAAGTTTAGCACCGGGCAAACTTGTTTGCACCGGGCTAACGGTTTAGCCCTGCGCTAAACCTGCGCAAACAGTTCAGGGAATATTATACAGTTTTGAACACTGTACTTTCACATGCACTGCTGCCTTCAGCTGTACTGGTCCACACATTTGCTGGCACACACATTGGGCCACATAGTTCACCACTACCTACCTTCACGTCGCTGTGCACTGTGTTGCTGTTGTGGTTTGCACTTCCTGGTTGCTATATTCAGAGCTGTCTTATTCCAGGGCTAAGTTTGCCCTGCACTCCCAGACCAGTTTGCCCGGCCTCATTTCTATGCTATATTCAGAAGCTGTTTGCCCCAGGCTATTCCTTTTGAATATAGCTTGCTTTGTGCTCCGGGCTAAGTTTGCTCACCAGGCAGTGTTAATTTAGCCCTGGGGCAAAGTTTTGAATATCTGGCCCAATGAGGCAAAACTTCTGCCTCAAACACAGCCATACAGTCTGAATAATGACATTCACCAGTTAGAGCCACTGTCTGGTATATTATTTTCAACTACAGTATTGCAAATACAGCATTGTGCTATGAGAATGCACACACCCAGGGCTTCAGTTACATAGCACCATAGAAAGTAAGGACAAAAGATGACTTTAAGTTCATTGAGTTTGCCCTGAGGTCCTATCTTACAGTAATTCTCAGCCCTGTCCTCATCTCCCCCCACCAGTACCTTCCCTCCAGTGTTTACCCTCTTCTTGCTGATGTTCCCCTGAAAGTTGTCCCACTATGATTTGAAACCATTTATGAATTCTGAATTAACTACATTGCTGTGCAGGCTGTTTCATTTGCCCACCACCCTCTCTGAGGAAAAATGTAAGCCAGAGCCTCAGGGCAGACTTAATAGATTTAAAATCTTCTGTACTTATCTACGTTTCTTTGTGTCACCATGTCTATCGTATACACAAACAGAACCCAGAAACCATCACGTGAAACAGAAAAAACATGAGTAAAAAAAAAAGGTTTTTCTGTGCTATCACACACAGAGCTCCAAAACCAATACAGTTAGAACCAACTCCTTTATACAACAGCAGGAACCAAGAAAGAGTTATTTTCTTATATATGTATTCTCAAGTAAATTTCACTTTCTTGTGCACTGTTATCCACAGAAGAAAACAGATTTCTAAAATAATGGGCTCTACAGATACCAACTCTGTTAGCTCTGTAGGTCTACTTTTCCCCTATTTCTTTAATTAACTTTTTATTGAACTTTTTAAAAATACAAAATAGAAACAACATTCATAACAGTATTACATATGTGTCTAGTATAACAGTCAACTATATACAAATGTTTACTTATCTAGTTCCTTAGCACAGAGTGGTATACTCCTATTATTGTTCTATTATCCTATCAAATTAGTAGATGGTAAAGACACTTTTTATTTTACCTTATGGCACCAGTTAGAGGGTAACATTACAATTGCATTGCAATTGCAGTGTAACTACAGTTTAGTTAACTGACATTTAAAGTGTAAACATAAATGGTTTCCATATTGTATGGAATTTAATTCTGCCTGGCCTTATATATGTAAGTATTTTGTAACTGGCTTTGAGGGATAGTTCTTGCAGGTGTTCTGTGAAAAGTGGGGGTTCAGTTTGCTTCAAACACTTCAGATTAACATTTTTGGCAGCAATAATGGCTGCATATAGCCATAATTGTAGTGTTTTGTTAATATTCTATAAGTCAGTTGTAAATCCTAAAAGCATACATTTTCTGGAGCATTTTAAATTACAATTCAGGATTGTTCCATAAGCAATCCGCACATCTTCTCAAAAATCCTTTTATTTTACCACATGTCCATAAACTGTGTGCTATGGTACCCTTTTCTTTGAAGCATCTCCAACATTTGTAATCTTTTGTGATGCCTAGCTCCATTAGTTTGACTGGAGAATAATGCCACCTGTGGGAAATCTTCAACTGTACAAATCTGCCTTTGCTCTCTCTGCATACTGTAAGGGTATTTCTCCAATTCTTATTCCAAACTTTCTAGGATTTTTTTAGTATTCAGCTCTATTTCCAATTTGCTTATGAGATTGTCTACTAGATTTTTCCCAGATTATATATATAGAATAATACATGAGGTTGTATGCTTAATGAGAATTTTACACACACCCGAGGTGCTGGATGTTACATAATCCCTGAGAGCAAAGCTTGAAGGGTTTATTAAAGCACCCAATGCTGAGGGTGTGTGTAAAATTTTACAAACAGAATTTTACAAACAACCCCATGTTTTATTTTATGTAATTGCTGGGTATTATTTTTTCACCACAGCAATTATATAAGATAAAAAGACGTCCCTGAGCAGGTGCAGTCTGATCGGGTTTCAGCACGGTCTGTGATCAGATGCGACTGCTGAAAAAAACTTTCTTTTTAAGCAGCCCAGTTTAAAGGGATTTTTATCACAGTGATTTTTTTTAAGGAACTTACTGCCTGAAGTATCCAGCAGTAAGGAATTAGAGCTGACGCTGTGGCAGGGAAGAGCAGTGGCTAGTGTATGCGCAGAACAAGGGAAACCTGGAGCTTGTTCACCATTATTATCTGCTGATTATAACGGCTAGTTATATCACCAGATTTCCCTTAGGGAAAAAATGATACCCAGTTATCATTACCAAATTATATATAACTTGTATATAACCATAGAGCTGTGGTAGGAAAATGATCCTCCCCATATTCGACTATAGCAACATAGTTTACAGCTCTGCCCCTAAATCTACCCTTTCCAGACTGGACTCTCTCTTTAACTCATTCTGTCACTTCACTTTGGACAGCCCTACACATACTCATCATTGTACTCTTTATACATTCCTCTCCTTTCCCTCCATTGAAGCTAGGCATAGGGCACACTGCTCCTCATTTATTGCCAAGTATAGGTTTGGCTCCTTCCCTTCGTACCTCTCTTCTACCCTTTGCCTGCCTCACCCCAACTCCTATGTCCTCCACAGCTCCCACTCCCACTCCCTTGCACTCACCCTAGATCCTCCGCAGCTGGCCTGTCTGCCTTCTCCTACCACTTTCCTAAGCTCTGGAATACCCTCCCTCTCCCAATCCATTCAACCACCTCTCCCTACTCTCTATCCTCCCTCCTGTGTAGTCCCTTCTCCCACTCCTGCAACTGTAACCTGCAACCTCACCTAATTTCTCCCCATATCCAATCTGCTATCTCCTCCCCCAACTCTTACCTTCCTTCCTTTCTCTATACCATCCCCCTCTCTTCCCTTTTACTCCTCCCCTACTCCTCTCACAACCCTATTCATCCCCAATCCCATTCCCTCTATCTCACCTTACCCCCTCCTCTCTGCTCACCTTTCCCTACTCCACCCCTTCTCCTCTCCTTTCCTTCTCCTCCACCTCCTCTCATAACCCTTTCCTTACTCCTAATCCTCCGCTCATCTACTGTATCTCTCCCTCCCCACACCAAACCCACCTTTCTTAGTCCTTGACTGTAAGTCTGTTTCTATGTTCCCCCACAAGCCTGCTTTCTCCCTCCCTTCCCCCCCTTTATTGTAACATGTATTGTTCTACTACTAGCTGGTGCTGGCACACATTCGACTTTAGCAGCTATAATTTTTATTGCAGTGGTGCATGGTTTATGAGTTCTCACACTGTTAATCTACTTATTCATTTGCATGGGTTAAATCCATGTACACAATTTAATGTACATAGTTGCTTTTGTATTTATTTGTTTACAGTTGTAACATGTTTTCAACTCTCTGTATTTTCAAGTGTACTTCCCTTTCCCTCCCCCCCAGGACGCATCTGGAAAAAGCTCTTGTTAGTTCAGTATGTCTTTCCTGGTGAAACTTTTAAATAAATTAAACTTTTTGGCATTTACTGTTAATAAATTGCCCAGTACATTCTGGACTGGCTGGATTTTGTTTTTATCTTTCTTTTTATTAGCTTTTCAAAAGTAATTACTTTTAAACTATGAGCCTATGAGCGGGTGCACTGCTGCCAGCAGACTGGCCCTGATCTGAGCAAGCAGCGAAACTCCTTCTGCCCGCCCAAAAGACACAGGTGCTGCTCCTACGAGCAGGTGTACTGCTGCCAGTGGACCAGCCCTGATCTGAGCCGGCCGTGAAACTCCTTCTGCCTGCATGAATGACTCAGGTGATGTGCCTACGAGAGGGTGCACTGCCGCCAGTGTACTGGCCCTGAACTGAGTTGGCTGTGAAACTCCTTCTGCTCTCCTGAAAGACACAGGTTAATGGCCTTAGCCACCTCAGAAGCCCGCTTCCCCTCACGTGATACTCGAATGGCAGTTCTAGCTTGGGCTTGGCTCCTGATTGGCTAGTGCCTGTCCTTGCTCTCTCCTGATTGGCTTGCCTTCTTCCCTGCTCTCGGTGCTCTTTTTCAAACTGCAGTTCTACTTTTTGCCCACACTGCTCGCTAATCTGATTTACCACTGTATAATTTGTCAAAATACTATGTTGCAATGTTTTTTGGCATGTTTTAGTGATTCATGTTTAAGTGAAGCTGTTTTGCAGGGGCTTAGATAATGTGATTGCTCTTTCTTGAATCTATTCCAACTACTGCATCTCTCCTGCCTGACTCTTTCCTTCTTCCTATTCATCTCCCCACACTGACACCGTAGCTCCTGTTGGCGAGCGATTCTCAGTTCCCCTCTGTACACATCTCTGTCTGTCTCTCACTATCACTTCTGCATCCTAGTTTGCCCACCCACCCCCACTTGCTATCACTCCTGGTACATTGTTCTAGTGCCCCCACCCCCACTTTCTTCTCCTTCTCTCCTCTGCTCCAAATTGTCTTCTCCTACCCCTCCTCCTTTTAGCACTCTACTCCCTTCCCTTTTGTTTCCTTTCCCAGGACTGCCCTCTGGTCTCAGCCCTGACCTAACCTTCAGTTCTTAAACTTTAGTAACCCCCTATCTCTCCTCCCTTTCTTCCAAGTGCTGCACCTACAAGCGGTGCACTGCCACCAGTGGCTTGACCCTGATCTGAGCCGGCTGCAAAACTCCTTCTACCCACTTAAAAGACAGGTAAATGGCCTTAGCCACCTCATAAGTCTGCTTCCCCTCACCTGATACTCGGATAGCAGTTCCAGCTTGGGCTCAACTCCTGATCAGCTAGTGCCTGTCCTTGCTATCTCCTGATTGGCTCACCTTCTTCCCCACTCTCAGCACTTTTTCAAAACTGTAATTCTACTTTTTTGCCCGCAATGCTCGCTAATCTAACGTACCACTGTATAATTTGTCCTGACCGTCCTCCCCAGCCCCGACCACCCTCCCCGGCCCCGACCTCTATTAAATACACCTTAGCTCTACCCTCTAGCAACACTCACACTTTATTTTCAGGGTGCAGCACTCCCCTTAAAGGGGTACTTTATTATTTTTTTACACTCTCTATTCCCACCACCCTCATTTGCTCTCCCCTCTGCATCTCATTAGTCATACACTGATTAATACCCATACTGCCCTCCAAAAAAACAAAATACATAGATACATAGACAGTGTCGGCAGATAATGGCCTATGGCCCACTCAGTCTGCCCATTTGAGCTTGTAAGTTCACTTTATGTTTTCCTAGAAGTCTGTTGCCCCTTAACCCTGACCTCCAGAATTCCTTTATGTCTATCCCATGCATTCTTAAATCCCATGATTGTTTCCATCCCACGACTTCCTCTGGCAGGGTGTTCCACTTGTCCACCACCCATTCTGTGAAGAAATTCTTCCTCACGTTTCCTCTGAATCATCCTCCCTCCAACTTCATCCCATGTCCTCTAGTCTTGGAACATCTTTATCACTTAAAAATAGTGTATTCCTGTACCCTGTTCCTCCATGTAAGATATTTGTATGTCTCTATTATATCCCTTCTCTCTCCCTCCTCTCCTCCAGGGAGTACATATTCAATTCCTTCAACCTGTCCGCATAGGACTTGTGATGCAATCCATGTACCATCTTTCTTGCCCTCCTCTGAACCTTCTCTACCCTGTCTATGTCCTTATGTAAGTAAGGTCTCCAGAACTGTACACTGTACTCTAGGTGGGGCGTCACTAGTGTCTTGTATAGTGGAATTATGATCTCCCTTTTCTGCTGGTGATGCCCCTGCCCATGCATTCCAGCATCCTATTTGCTTTGCCTGCTGCCTTGTCACACTGTTTCCCTACTTTGTGGTCATCAGAGATGATAACCCCAAGATCCCTTTCCTGCTTGGTGCATACTGTATCCTCAGCCCCCAACTGATGTAGTGTGCCAGGGTTTTTGTGCCCCATATGCATTATCTTGCACTTCTTTGCATTGAATTTCAACTGCCAAACCCCTGACCATTCTTCAAGTTTCTGCAGGTCCCTTCTCATTCTGTCTACACCCTCTGGTGTGTCCATTCTGTTACAGAGCTTTGTGTCATCAGCAAACAGGGAAATTCTGCCTTCTAGGTCCTGTGCAATGTCACTGATGAAGATGTTGAATAGGACCGGTCCCAGCAAGATCCCTGTGGTACCCCACTGGTCACTCTTCCTCTGTGGAGTGACAGCCATTTACCACCACCCTCTGTGTCTGCCACCCAATCAGTTACCACCCACCACACTACTGTCCTGCCCACACCCATATTTCCCAGTTTGTGTAATAGTCTTCTATGTGGCACCGTGTCAAAGGCCTTGCTGAAGTCCAGATAGGCCGTGTCCACTGCCCTCCCCTGATCCACCTCCCTAGTCACCCAGTCAAAAAATTCAAACGAGGTTGGTCTGACATGACCTCCCCCTGGTGAAACCATGCTGCCTTGGGTACTGTAGTACATTGACAACCAGGTGTTCCACCAATCTCTCCTTCAGTAGTGCTTCCATGATCTTCCCCACTACCGAGGTGAGGCTGACTGGTCTGTAGTTCCCCGCTTCCTCTTTGTTCCCACTTTTGTATAAGGGGACTACATCTGATGTCCTCCAGTCTTTGGGTACCCCCCCTGTTTCCAATGACCGGCTAAACAGGATTGCCAGAGGTTCAGCCACCACCTCTCTTAGTTCTTTAAGGACCCTGGGGTGCATCCCGTCTGGCCCCATTGCTTTATCAACTCTTATTACTTCCAGTTCCTTCAGGACCCTTTCTCGTTTAAAGGGACTTGTGTCCATTTCTGCACCATTACCACCCCTTGTACTCCCTTCAGACCCATTACCCTCCTCTTCCTCAGTAAAGACTGAGCAGAAATACCTGTTCAATATATCAGCTTTACTGTTGCCATCCTCCACGTGGCCCCATCCTCCCCCTTCAGTCTCACTATCCCTCCCTTTGCCTTTCTTTTTTCACTTATGTACCTGTAAAAGGTTTTGTTCCCTCTACTCACTGATTTTGCAATGTGCTCTTCTGTCTGAGCTTTGGCTTCCCTTACTGACCTCCCTGCCTCCCTTTGCTTCTCCTGACTTCTCCCTATCCAATTCTGCCTGTGTCTTTTTGTATTGCCTGAATGCAATCTTTTTGGCTTTCACTTTCTCCGCTACCTCCTTGGAAAACTATAATGGCCTCCTCTTCCTTTTCCCCTTGCTAACCTGCTTAATGCATAACTCTGTTGCTCTTGTAATCCCCATTTTAAATACTGCCCACTGTTTCTCAACCCCTGATTCCTGCCCCATTCCCCTTAATGCCTCTTTCAAGCATCTTAGCAGTATAGTGCAGTGGTCTAAGGCTCTGAGCTGCAAATCTGGTGACATCCAGCAGACCGGACCTGGGTTTGAATCCCCCAGCTTCCACTTACATACTGTGTGACCCTGAGCAAGTCACTTAACTTCCCTGTGCTCCCAGGTCGCACCTGTAAAAAAGCTTTCAGCTTAGTGCGCTACTCCTGGTTAAACAACTAGAAAAAAAAAAAAAAAAGCATCTTCCCATTTTCCCAAAGTCTGCCCCCCTAAAATCCCAGATACGTGTTTACCCTCTCCTTCTTTCTCACCCTCTCCTGGTTCTGACTTTCATCCCCTCCTTCCCCACCTCACCCGCTGCTTCTTCTTCCTCCGTTTCCCTCCCTGATACCTCCTGCATCCTGTCAAGTCACCCCTTCAGCCCCTATCGAAATTAGGTCCTATTTTCCCCTCTACCCTCCTGCCACTTTGCCTATCTTCATCTCCTTATCTCCTTTTCTCCTAACCCTCCCTCTTCCTCTCCCTCCTGAATTTCCAGCTCTCAATACAAAAAGTCCCAGACTTCACTACTTCATCCTTGCCCTCCTCCTTCTCTCATTAGGGAACATCCATCCCGACCATGGTCCTATTTCATCGCCTCTCTTGGCTCTTTCCCCAACCTACATTCCTCCTAACTCCATAGCCGCTACTATCATTCCCAATGGGTTGAAGCTTCTCCACCTGAACATCTGCAGCATGCTACCCAAAATTGATCTCCTACATACTCTTGTGATAACACACACTCCTGACATCCTAATTATAACTGAGACTTGGCTCAAAAAAAGCATCCCAGACAATGCCATTGCTATCCCCGGGTATTCCCTCACCAGACAAGATTGGGTTGGACATGGAAGGGGAGTGGCCATGTATAGTCTGTCCTCCCTGCAGTTACAATGACCCTATCTTCTTCCATCCCAGCTACTTATGAAGCTTTTGTCACTCGCATTACCCTACCTTTCACAGTCCCTATCTTTGTAGCTGGTATCTATTGCTGCCCAAGCATCCAACCTTCAGTCATGACTGAACTATTAGCCTCCATTACCTCTCTCTCACAGTCTGGAGAACTGTTCATACTGGATGACCTGAACCTAGATTGGTTGTCTCCCAAGTCAAACAAGCTATGGAATGACGTTGCTGCACTAAACCTCACCCAACTTATACTTGAGCCCACACGCCCTGATCTCAAAACACATAACCACACCCTGCTTGACTGAGCACTCACAACTCATCTGCACTGAGTCATCAAATTGGGTTTTCTCCCAGATGCCCTTAGTGACCACAACCTCATTTTCATTGTTCGTAAGATCCTTCAACCAAAACCACCCCCTAAAATCATACAGCTTCATTCCTTTAAATCCTTGGATCTTACCCCACTCAAATCCACTCTTTCCTCTACAGACTGGGCCCCTCTTTCCTCTGCCACTTCCGTCGACCATGCCCTTGACTATTTCAAGGACAAATTAATTTCCACCTGGAATGCTTTTGCTCCTTTCAGGAAGATCAACGTCTGTGGGATTCGCCTCCCCTGGATCACCCCCAAATTACTGGCCTGCTTCAGGGAGCGCGACTGGGCCTGGAGAAGACACAAATTTACAAAGCACCCAAGTGACTATGCCAAGTACAGAATACCTTGCAATTCTTGTACTAAAGCTACCAGATTAGCAAAGTCTGACTGCTTCAACTCCTCATTCCTGACAAACATTAACTCCCCATCTAAATTCTGGAGGGTAGTCCACACACTATTTTCTCCTCCTTCTCAGCCACCCCCCCAGTTCTTAAAATAAATAACTCCATGGTTTCAGATCTGTCTTAGTGGCCAATGAATTTAATGCCTACTACACCTCTTGCACCTTGTCTCTCCTGAAGTCCCTCCCTCCCTCCCTCCCATACCAATTTCTACCTTCAGCTCTTCACCTCAGCCAGCATCTACCCTCCTTTTTCCTTTTCCACTATCTCCCCTGATGAAGCTCTAAGCACCCTCATCCCCCTCAACCCCTCTAAAGACTCCACCCCAGATGATCTCGATCCTAACCTTCTCTACCTTTATGCCCCTGCCATTGCTTATCCTAGCTCTCTAATCCTAAACCTCTCCTTTATATCTGCCCAAGTCCCTTCCCCCGGAAGCATGCTGTTGTCCTTTCTCTCTCCAAGGGTGGCAACCCATCCATACCTGGTAACTATCGCCCCATCTCTCTCCTTCCTACCCTTGCTAAACTTCAAGAACACCTGGTTCTCTACCAACTTTCCAGCTCTGGCAAATACCATGCCGCTGTGGAAACCAGCCTACAGCATGACTTCAACCAAGTTCAGCTCTGGTTTGCCTCCCACCATCTCTTCTTTAATGCCAAGAAAACAGTCTCTATGACCTTTGGCACCAGGCAGAGACTCTCTAGGCTGACTGCCTCACCCTCCTTGCACACCCTTGGTGGGACACTCCTTGAGTACACTTCCTCATTTAGATATCTGGGGGTTTGGCTGGACCAACTCCTCAACTTCTCTGTGCATATCAATGCCATCCTGAAGAAACTGTGCCCCAAGCTTGGTGCTCTGTACAGGAATTGTAGTTGCATCCCACTGTCTGCAAAGCTCGAACTTGTCCAGAAGATGATACTCCCCATCTTTGACTACTGTGACATAGTCTATGGCGCTGCTCCCAAATCTTCCCTGACCAAATTGAACACTCTCTTTAACTCCTTCTGCTGCTTTGCCCTTGACTCTCCCTCCCGCTCCCATCACTGTGAATTCTATCGCTCCCTAGCTTTCCCTTCACTATCTCGCAGGTGCATCTCTCACTACGGCAAACTAACCTCCAAATTCTGGCTTGGTGAACTTCCTCCCTACCTCTCATCCTCTCTCTCTACTCCCCATTCCCCCACCCATTCTCTTAGATCTAATTATACATGCTCCCTGGTGGTTCCTCACTGCTCCACCCTCATCGGCCAGACTGGGTTCGCCCATCGCTTCCTTAAAATCTGGAACTTCCTCCCCCCAAAATACGGCACTCCTCTTTTGCCTATTCCCTAACCACTGCCCTCCACAATTACCTCTCCCCCAACTGCTCCTGCTTTAACCTTCCTTAATTACCTTATTCCTAACTCCAGCCTACCAGCCCCTTTCCCCTGGCAGGGTTCTCAACATCCTAAAGGGGGAATCAGGGCTTAGCTACCCCCCTCTTCTTCCTATTCATTCTTGCCTCCCCTCCTTCCTCTCCCTCCTGCCCCCTCCTTCTCCTACTACAGCACTTATGTCCTACTTTGCATGTTATATTTTACTATATTCTGTGTTCCCCTATTGATGTATAATCTTACAAGTTGTAACTGTCTGTACTGCCCATACCTAATTTGTAACTGTGCACCCATTTATTAATTGTATAATCTCTGTTTTCTTAACCCTATGTAGCCCCCTTCCCCCAGGTCTCACTGTGAGGCGAGCAACTTGTTGTTCAGTGTGCCCTCCTGGTGAAACATTTCAATAAATAAATAAATAAATAAATAAATAAAAACTTAAGCCACAGTGAATATATATAGAAAAAACTTCAAAGATTACACATATTCATCGCAGGTGTTGATACAATATCACCCAGATTGTAACATCATGTAAGAAGAAATTAAGGCAGGTAAGAAGGCAATAAAGTGAGGTTAAGTCACATTAGCCAAGCATTTGTTGCAATGAGACGACAATTGTCCAGAAAAATAGCTAGTCCCATAAGTGTGCAACTGAGTCCATACAACTTTTGGTCCATATTTACAAAACTGATATTTAAGCACATTTGATCTTACACCCTCCTGCCCCCTTCCTCGAGGAACCTGGGTTTATTTATTTATTTTATTTAAGTATTTGTTTACCGGGTAGTGCACTGATCCCAGGGACCATTTTCAGGCACAACCTGGGCCATAGAGATGGCACTTAGGTAATACAGTTTCATAGGTACAAAAAAATTGGTACAGAAATAGGACAACAGATATAAAGTGCATGTGCAAATACAATATACATTACCGAGAAATAAAATACAAAAATGTGGAATCCAAAAGCAGGAATATTCAGTGCTGTACAACAGGATTAAACAGCTGCGTATACATCAAAATTTAGAAATTGAGGAATCCACATAAAGAATAGGGAGCATAATATTTTACCCGGGGGGCAGGTACACATGGCAGAGGCCATCAAGGTAGTTTTATAGTGCATTTTGAATGCTAGGAGGAGTCTAGAGAGTGAAGGGGGGTACGTACGTAGGTAGGTTGTTCCATAGTCTGGCAGGTACAGAGGAGAAAGCTTTACTCCCCAGGCAAGTAGATATCCGTGAAACCACTAAGGGAGGAACACTAGAGGTCTGAAGATTATGTGGGCAGTCGTTTAGTTTGAGCAAGGAAGAAAAGGGGGACAGGCCACCACTTCTGATGGAATTATCTATAGTGCAGCCGATGAAGTAGCTGTTTCTGGCCGAGGGGGCAGCCTAGGGGCTGGTAAAGGGGAGCAATGGTGCATGGAGTAGGGTGCCATTAGCACAGATCTACAAATATTATTGTAGGTGGTAGTTAGCCTTGTGAGAAGTTGGGACGAGGTATGAGTGTAGATGGGAGCACAGTAGTCCATAAGAGGAAGGAGGTTGCCTTAAGCTATGGCAACCCAGGCCTCCAGGGTCAAGTAGTGCTTTAGATGGAAACCCACCTCTAGTTTTTGGTTCATCCTCTGTGAGGTGTTATTGAAAGTTAAGGAGGAGTCAAGGGTGACACCCAGGTATTTGAAGAAGGGTACGTTTTCAAAAGTGGAGCCATCTGGAGATAGGACTGTCAAGGTAGATTGAGTATTTGTCAGTTTAGTGATTTTGGGTTTGGATCCCAGGAGCATGGCCTTTGTCTTGTTTGAGTTTACTAGGAGTCTGTGCTCCCAGAACCAGCTGTTGGCCACCTCATAGTTTTGGGCTAGTGAGGATGAAAGGCTAGTCACTGACTTGGTGCTGTAGGATAATACTAGGTCATCCACATACAGGATGGCCTTGCATGAGAGGCTGTCTGCAGGTAGGGAGTTAGTAAAAAGCAAGAAGAGGAGCGGTCCCAGAATGGACCCCTGGGAGACACCAGTGGTTATAGCCTTAGCCACTAAGATAGTGCCCCCAATGCCAACCATTTGGGATCAGCCAGAGAGGCAGCTCTGGAACCATGTAGCCATCTCCACTGTGCAACCAAGGTCCCTTAACCTGTCATGGAGCAAGATGTGGTCAACCAGGTCAAAAGTCTTGGTCAGGTCAATGAAGACAGCACCTATGAGGTTACCTATATCCTTGTTTCTGAAGACATGGTTTGAGAAATAGTCCAGGGCAGATGAAATACTATGATACTTCCTAAACCTTAGAAATAAGGTTGAGGTATTTTACTGTGTAGATGTTACATCCAATACTTTAACTGTATAGAAAAAATATATATCTCAAACAACATTAACTGATTTTCTTAACTGTTCAAAAAAGATAACCATAACAGAGAGGTACAGCAAGGTCCATTTAAAGTATAATGAAGTAATAAAGTTCTTTGGTATTGTATCACAGTTCAGAATTGAATGGCAACTGTTTGCCCATAATTTGTAGATTTGCCACATGTAGAGGGATTGAAGGGCTGGTGATTTTAATAGAAACATAGACACATAGAATCTATCAGCAGATAAGGACCCTACAGCCCACCTAGTCTGTCCATTTTCCTACTTGGTTTGGCAATCCCTTATCCTTGAGATCTGCCTAGCAGATCAGTCCGCATGTCTGTCTCTGGCTGTGGGAGTGCTTGAGGGGAACAGCTGACTTGCAATGTGGTTGATGCCATTTTCTAAAGCAGAAGCCCTGAGATCACATTACCATCTGATCCATGATAACCAATAAAAAAGTATAACTATTAATAAGATATGTAACATTATAAGCATTTTACCAGTTGCACTATCAAGGTCTAAGCATGCTTATGTAGTGGGGGATATAACCTGTGCGGGTATTTAACTCACTACTTTGGCGGCAACCCATGAGCTAGCATGTACAAGATCCCCTTCCTTACTCAAATATCTCACTGGGGAACAGCTAAAAGTACTTTCAGTCAGTATCATGTCACTTACCAGCGCCTCCCCAAAGTCTAACTTGATTTTATTTACCAGGTTTCAGTGTCCTTCAGATCTTTAAATAGAGTAAACTATCTTGAGCTTGGCCGGGAATTGAAGGGCACAGGGTCATAATGTCACAGCCAAAACAGCACAAAGTAAAACACTGCAGACAAAGTGCTGTGCACTGAAATAACGTCGGGGAAAAAACACAACTTGAACAGAAACATCGTACACCATTAAAATAAATGGGTGTGGAGTTCAGGGATGGGGCGAAACACTGCAGGGGGCGAAATTTATTTTTGACGCAAAAAAAAAAAGGCGCAATAGTATAGGACCTGGGGGGGACCAAACCACAGCTCCAGGTCCCCCTACACTGCCAGGTGCTGGTGCCCTAGCCATTCCACCATGGGAGTAGCTTGACCAGGTACCAGACTGTATTTTGTTTGTTGACTGCATGGATAATATGCAACACCCTTCTAAGGTGATCTGTACTCTGGCATCCAGTAACAAAACCAACTTGATCTGGGTGTATTAATTGTTTAATTATTCTATCAACTCTATTTGCAAGAATTGTGGCTATTATTTTACAGTCTACATTTATTAAAGATATTGGTCTGTAGTTAATATATTTTGTTATGCCCCGTCCCTTTCTGTTATCACTGAAATAATAATTTCTTTCATTGAATGTGGAAGTGGCCCCCCTTAAACGGGCATCATGAAATGCCCTAAGTAATTTAGGGCCATTTTTTTGTATTGTGGCTTTATAAAATTCCACAGTATAACCATAAGCTCCAGGTGCTTTACCTGTGTTCATTGACTCTGTTGCCTTAACTAGTTCTTCTGAGGAAATTGGTCAGTCCAAAGATGCCCTGTCTGCATTAAGTGGAGGTCATTTTGGACCTGCCAACAATGAGTCTATTTTTATTTAGTCAGACTTAACCTCAGATTTGTACAGATTAATATAAAACTGTTCAAATTTCTTGGCTATCTTGTCAGAAGACAGTAACATTTCTCTATTAGTTTTTATGATAGATATTACTTTAGCCAGCTCAGATATTTTTCATTTCTATATGCAAGTAGTTTGCTCTGGGACTCTCCAGATCCCCAGAATGTTTGTTTTAATTTGAATTAAGCATATTCTGCTTTTTGGGTATGTATCAGATTGATCTCATGTCTGATTCCTATGATTTTCCCTAGTAAGTCTTTGTTGTTATACTTAGTTTTTAATATATTCCTGTTGTTTTTCTTTAAATCTATTGTTTATATCCTGAAGCTTTTTCATTTATTTTCACATTTATAACTTGAAAATATATTATACGGCCATGCAGGAAGGCATTAAAAGCATCTCATAAACTGCTATCTGAGACTTGTCTATTATTGCTGTTTCCAAAATATTCACCTGTTTCTTTATCCAATTTATAATGAGTTGGTCCTTGACAAGGAGGTTTTAAACACCCAATTTTTTTTTCAGAATTTGTATTATCTGCCAGTTGGTTGCCAGCTGACATGAATGCGATCTGATATAACTATATTGCCAATGGTTGTGTTTGCTAATCCTTGGACTAATAGTTTGGATATGAAAATGGAGTCTAACTTGCTGTAGTTGTTGTGTCTGTTTGACATGAATGTAAAGTCCCTCCCTTTTGGGGTTTTCAGTCTCCAAGGATTCAGTAATCCAAATTCCATACATAATTTGTTTAATGTATTGCTGAATTTGCAATGAATGGGTTGAACACCATCACTTCTGTCTATAAACAACCCACAGTGGCATTCATACCCCCTCCTAAAATTATGTTAGTTAAACCCATAGAAGCCTGTTTATTAGCAATATCTGTGAAAAAAAAACTAAGCTGATCCTGGTTAGGAGAATATAGATTTGCCAATAAACATCCTAGTTATCTATCCCTGCTTTGATGAACAGATATCTCTCTTCTGAGTCAGAGATAATGGAGCTCACAACCATGTTCAGTCTCTTATTGTATTAAAATATAGACACCCCTACTTTTTGTATTATATGAGCTGCCAGAAACCAATCCAACCCATGATCTTTTAAGATTTGCTGACTTCTCCACACCGAGATGCATTTCCCGTATGAAAGCAGTATCAGTGTTGAATGATCTTAAAGATGCTAATACTATAGTATGTTTGATCGGCTTGTGGCAGCCTTATATTCCATGACACCATCTTAAAGTTTCTATTGCAAGCCAATTTTGCTGATGAACATAGCTGTAAATAATTTTGTATCAATATTTCACATGTACAAGAGGAACAACAGAAGACTCTAAGGTCTGTATTATGCTGCCCTTTATTTTTGTGGTAATAATCTCTTAGTTCTTCCTTTATCATGTAAATATTTAATTTGTTTTTAAACATATTAAATGTTTTACTTCACACTATGCCTGTCAGTACGTTGTTCCATATTCCTATTATTCTTTGTGCGTAATATAATTTTAGTCTATTAGTTTTAAATATGCATTGTTTCAACTGTTTCTTATGTAATACTGTTCTGTTTGAGAGTAATGTTCAAATTGGCCAATAATTTATTGTCATTGTATGTATTGTACATATAGCAGATCCCCCTTATTCTCCTTCTGTTTAGCATATGGAGATTTAAGATGTTTAACTGCTCTGTATAGCTTTCATCCTATAAAGCCTTTACTGTTTTCATGACCCTTTTCTGTATTCTCTCTAGTTTTGTTGTTCTCTCATACATAGATATATTGTAGAAATACCCATACTTTTTTATGTAGAACCTTTTGTCCTCTAACATTTAGGCCAATTTTTCCTATGGGACTTATTAGGATTGTGTTATCTATATTGGGATTTGAGTGTACCAGAAAATAATACCACCTTGTACCTTTCTGTACCTTAACCTCTATTAACATAGACTCTAAAAACATTTGATTTAAAGAAATTATGTTCGCAAACTTACATAACTATTAACTGAAAGAAGTCTATACAGCAGCATTTTTGGAAGTGACATAACTGTAGCTGTATTCAATATAAAAAGAAATGCAAACCAAGCAAATATTGACTCCTTGTGCATTGGGACTGAATAATCCTTGGATGTGGCTACCAACATTCTGGAACGTGTTGACACTTAACACTTTTGTCTAGCAGTATAATACACAGAGTGATATCCCCTTTATGCTCCTACTTTTTAATAACCCAGTCAACATGCCTAGCCTTTAATTCTGTTTCAGTGTAGTTGGGGGGGGGGTATGCAGACATTCTTTAGTTGAACAGTGTCCCTGAGACCCTTATTTCATCATGTTTGGTAATATACAGTGTTACCTCTTCCAGTGTCTTACCTACGCATTGAAATATTGTTAAGTTATTATTAACTTTCCACAACGATACAAAATATTAATCAAAGGTGTTAAAAAGCTACCCCATGTTGTGAGGTCTTTTGTTAGCTACTCCCTTGATTTAGTTAAAATTTAGTAGTTAGTGGAACATGGGGGGTTACCCCCCATTTTCAACAATATTAAATGGTTTCCAAAAAAAGGATTATTGTTCAACTTTATATTAAAGTGAGCTAAAAATGTACAGGGAGAGATAGTCAAAGTCAAGAAAAGAAAAGAGAGGCACTCAAAAATTATTTGTACAAAGAAGGTAAAGGAAAAAGGATAGGGATGGGGTGCATCCTGTTCTAGTCGATGAGATGTGGATAGGAGATAGAGCCTATTAACTCAAACATCTCCGCAATATTCAAGTGGTCTGGGTTTAATTCATGTTTAAGTGACAATGCTTCTTTCTCTGTATGATTGGAATTTCCATTTGGGTTACAACATTTTTGGTTTGATAGTGATGACAGATGGTTTTCTCGCTTGTTGTACCTGTCTGATCCAAATGCACGAGCAATCAATAGAACAGCAGATGAGGGGCTGCTTGCCAGGCCAGTGACCTAGGCTTACCTGTACAGCTCAGAGAAATTCATGGAACTGACAGGAGAAGGACTGAGCAACCCACGTGATAGTCTCCTCCTTTGGGGTAGGGCGAGAAGAGCACCTCTCCCCTCTAATGCTTTATCATGGTGTTCCAGGTAGCTTAATACCCACTGGGCTGGTAAGCATGGGAGGATCATGGGTAGCTGCAGCTTTTGGCTCTCCTCAAGGGGAGATGGAAAAGGAGATAGAGCAGGAAACATGGGGAGTGGCTTAAGTGGATGACACCGCAGTGCCCTCCCTGCCCACTTGGGCTACACTGATCTCTGAGACATTGCCTCCTCCCTGGTCATATCCATTCTTGAGCATCCCCCACCAGACCATCCTCCCCTACCAGGGAGTGGTAAGTCTCTGGATGCTAGAGGAGGCTGATAGGGGTTGCTGGGGACAAGCTATGAGCCCTCCAGAGGCACAGGGCTGATCAGCTGGAGAGAAAATGGACAGCCTGACTGCTCCAGGAAGGGATCATACATAAAGTGTGCGTAAACAAAACTGTGGGGCTACCCAAACAGTCCAGTAGCAGCACATTGTGCTACCATGCAGGTGACCATGGTTTGGGGAGCAAGCCTGGGTCTCCATGGTCATGCAGCCCCATGGTCAGGGGCACTGCTGGTGGCAAAGCTTCCAGGTCAGGGAGTGAGGTGACCTAATTCTGCTCCTGTAGTGACTGCTGTGGTTATCTAGGGAGGTAGTTTTTTATGTCCTGCTCAGGGTCACTCCAGATTATGAGCATTGTCGCAAGGTGACATGACGGTTGAGGCAGATTAAGGGGACAAAATGTTGCCACCAGTACTCTTTGAACCCCTGAAACAAACTGATTTGTGCCATGGTTGTTGGTGCTGGGAGGTCACTGGTAGTAGCTCTAACTGAGGACCACCATGGGGTTTCACTTTAACATGCTTCCTACAGGTCATGTGCATACTGGGTGAATATGGAGTGGTGGTGGTAGGGGGTGCAGTGCAGCCTCAACCTCCCGACCTGAACTGCATGAGTTTTCCACTGATAGCCTTCTCATGTTTACCTTTTACCAAAATCCCATATTGACTATGATTAAAAATATAGAGATGAATGCTGAAGTCCCTACGGGTGATACTCCTGGTAATGGGGAGATGGACTGGAAGCCCACAATATAAATTCAGCTTGGAACATGGCAGTTTCAACCACTGCAGATAGTGAGTAGATTATTACAGCACCTGAGAAGAGAGGTACAGATGGTGGCAAGGTACAGATGTTGCAGTAACACATCAAGAAAATGCTGCCCCCCCAAACCCTCTCAATATCTGTCCCCATGGATCACGGTGCAAGCTAACCTTGAAAATGAGATGGGCAGTCCTGAGGAGCAGGAGAAGGGGGAAGGGCACTCAGAAAGTACAAGATGTGGCAGACCAAATTTGGCTCAAGATACTAATACAGAAGGGGATCATAATAACCAAGAGGGGGTGCATGAAAAACAAAATGAATCACAAACAGGACAAAAAGAGATCCATCTGCAACCGAACCAAGATGCCTCAATACTGGAGGAAACTGAGGTCCCAGACCTGGGGCAAGGTTCTTTTCCCATTGCTTCCAACAGGTCAGTGAACCTGCCTGAAGATGCAATGCTGTCTGGCTACAATACTGAGGTGGACTTTCAGTCACTTGACAGGATTTTTGTAGCACGGTGTTTACTAAAGGACAGCATGAAATTGTATGCCTGAGATATGCATGCGCTCATCTATACTGTAGGTGATACAACTTTCAACAGTAGTTTTAAAACTCTGATTGGTTAAGAGCACTTTTAGAAACAAAAAATATCACAAATTCTGTGTAAACCTTCTCTAGGTACCGTTTGTAGTGATTCCATTAACCAAACCCAGTTTAAAAAAAATTGCAGTCTTTTTAAGAATGAAGGTGTCAACTTTGTGGACATTATTTACTGATTGAACTGAAGCAGCATTACACTATAAGTGGACAACCTGACCCTGTCCTCGCCATATCTGTTGACTGATCTAAGCACCTACTCTTTCTAGCCATCGTGCCACTCCTGATCCACTTGTCTGCTAACACAATATTCAACACAGAAATGAAACGGACCATAATTATGCCACCTCTGAATGGTTTTCACTTCTCCAACTTCCTCTGCCTCTATGAACTACCATGAGACTCGACACCTCTTTTAATAATTAAAGACATAATCTACCACACTGCATTGGATACTAAGAAATGCTTCCTACGCCGCCTGATTCTATCCCCTTTTTACCATCGGAAACTCTGGTACCTCCTGCTACTGGCTATCTTGCTCTCTGGCAACATTGAAACTAACCCTGGTCCTACTTGCCACCTATCCCACTTGGATGCTCTACTACACAATACTAAAGGCACCCTTATTGTCCACAATAACATTAGGAGCCTAGAGCACAACTTCCCTGAACTAGAGGCCTGGGTCTCCCTATACAAGCCTGACATCCTGCGTTTCACTGAAACTTGGTTGAAGCCCACGGTCCCAGATTCTCGGTGCTCTATTCCCTCCTATAACCTACTTCGGAGAGATAGAACTTCCACTAAAAAAGGTGTGGCATTGCAATCTATTTAAAGAGTCACCTGCATCTCACTGTCCTGAACACAGACCCCCTGATGCAATACAAGTCTCTTCACTCCGTCCTTACACTTGGTGCAAAAAAGTTGCATATTATCTGTGCATACAACCCCCCAAACAGTGGCCACTGTGGCATAGATGAGCTCCTCAACCAAACGGCCATGCTCTCTGGCAAAAATGAAGTACTCTTAATAGGGGATATAAATATAAACTGGTTAGGAAAGTGCCAGGCCACCTCACTCTCCAAAATACAGAGCTACAACTTGCATCAAATGATCATCGAACCTACAAGGATTGCGTCCAGCTCGAACTCCAACACCTTAATCGACTGGGTGCTTGTAAACCATACTGAGCATATCCTCTCTGTCAGCATTCTTGCAGACGCCATCATGGACCATCATCCAATCTTTTGCTCCTGGGGGCCGGCTCCATCACCCCCACAAAAACTGCATTTCATCACCATCCAAAACTATGCTAACCTGAACACCAGTCTCTAGCTGACCTCTGAAGTGCAGTCCACTCTCAGCATCTTCACTGCAAATTTCTCAGTCATTCGGGACACTCGGTGATGAGTCAAAGGGAAGCCTACTCGATGGCTGAAAAAAGATCTACTAAACAAAATAAAACAGTGTGATAAAAGCTGGAGCCATTTCAAGTCCTCTGGCCTACAGGAAGACCAAAACACCTACAGGATGCTTAGAAATACATGCAAAATGGAGATCAGGGCAGCTGAAAGGTCTTATTGCAAAAACTTATTAACCAGTGTATCAGGTATCCTAAAAAATTCTGGTCCCACATAAAAACGTTCCTGGGATCTAACCTTTCCCTTACCCTGAATGACATGGTACTAAATGGTGCCCACTGCAACAACCCTCAGACAATTGCTAATTTCTTTAATGACCAATTTACAGACTTCACCAAATACACATCCGATTTCCCCACCTCGAATCAACTGGGTCCTTCAACTCCCTCCCACCAAGCATCAAAAATCCCCTCCTTTTGTTTTAAGGCCGTTACTTGAAGGGAGGTCACAAAACTCCTCAGAAAGATCTCGGACAGCACAGCCACTGGATCAGATGGTACTTAGCCCAGGATGCTAACAACTGCCGCACTTCTCATTGCTGGACCCCTGGCTAGAATTTTTACACTCTCCTTATGTCATAGCAGAGTCCTGGACATTTGGAAAACAGCGAGAGTCACCCCTGTCTTCAAAAAAGGTGACCCTAAAGACCTCTCTAATTACAGGCCCATAGCCATCCTGTCAGTTCTAAACAAAACATTGGAAAAGCTAGTTGCCATGCAAATCATTGAATTCCTCCAAGACAATGACATCCTAACTGCTGCACAACATGGATTTCGAAAAGATCACAGCACCACAACCGCCCTACTCAAATTTACTACAGACACCCTCACTGCCATGGACTCAGGGCTTCTCACAGGAGTGATTTTCATTGATATGTCAAAAGCCTTTGACTGGGTAGATCACCCACTTCTCCTCAACACACTCCACTCTATGGGCTTTGCTCCTAGTGTTGTCAGTTGGTTTAAAAGTTACCTGTCAAATAGGGCCCAAACCGTTAAATTCAATTCTACATGCTCCAACCTAAAGACAGTGAACATTGGAGTTTCCCAAGGCTCAATCCTTGGGCCACTTCTTTTCTCACTTTTTATCAAGAGCATCACCACTAATCTCCTTCACACCTCATCTCTACTCTATGCGGATGACATAGTCATGTATGCCAGTGCGAAAGATGTGTCCGATATCAACCTTCGTATCGCCTCTGATTTCCAGTGCACACAAGCCTGGCTATGGGACCACAAACTTGTTCTAAATGAGGCAAAAACACACTCCATGCTATTTGGGACCCTCCATAAACTCAAGACATTCCAAGATAAGTTCAGGGTCTCCTGCTTAGGTGGCTTACTCATAACTCCTGTAATGTCGTCTAAATACTTTGTGGTCACCCTTGACCAATCTCTAAATTTTGAACTCCACATCATCAACACATGTAAATCAGTCAGTTCCAAGCTGGGCATGTGGACCAGCCACATGCTAACCCCTACTAGTAGAGTGGCTACAGCTCGGGGCATACTACTACCTACTCTGACCTATGGAGTGGCCACTTATGCTCCTTTACCAAAATCAGATCTTCAAAGATGGGATGTCACCTGTAACAACATCTGCAAGTTTGCCTTAGCCTCACAGAGACTAAAACACCATTGTCTACTATACTTGGATCTAAACTGGTTGTCCCTCAATGATACTAGACTTTACTCTCTCAACTCCACTGTCAACAGTATCATGAGGTCTCATACCCCAACAAATCTAGCCGAGCTACTCACCTACCAGACCTCCAACAATGGCCTACTCTCTGCTGATAAATCCCTACTATGCGTCCCCAAATGCAGTACCACCAAAGGCTCTAGAGTCTTTGCCCAACATGCACCTCAATTATGGAACTCACTCCCTCTGGACATCCGGCTAGCTCCTACACACAATGCTTTTGAAAAAGTGCTCCAGCAGCATCTCAGCTCCACCAACCAATGCTCCTGTTTCAAACCTCCTTAGTCCTCTGGGTATCCTGCCTATCCTGAAGCTCTTACCTTTTCTTCACAGTACTCCCCTTGTGATACAGCCTATCCCAGCTCTCTCTCTCTTTCTCTCTCTCTCTCTCTCCTGACACTAGCCCCCGTGCAGCCATCCCTCTCTCTCTTTGCCAGCTCCTATCCTATACCCTACCTTTCCTTATCCTGACCTGCTATTATCCCTACTGCTTGCAGTCTTGCCATTCCCCTGCCCATTAACCCCCTGCACTTGCCAGTATTTGGCCAAATGTTTATCTATTTTTGTTGTACTTTCTAAATCATATTTTTCAGAACTACTACTGCAATACTCTTGCTACTGTATTTTTTTCGTCATGCTATGACTGTAAAAATCTCTATGATCCTACCAGGACCACCCTGTGTACTACCTGTAATGCTTAGCTTATTGTTAAATGTTTTTTGAAATACCCTGTATACTACCTGTGCTGCTTAGCTTATTGTTTAACATTGCACAACACCTTGTTTATGTATCTTGATGTAATCTACTGTTTGTTATACCCGCAATATCTGCCCTGTAACCTCCCAGGTCGTGCCTGAAAACACCCACGCAACCACCCAGTAAACAAAAACTAAATAAATAAAAAAAAAATATCTCAGGGATCGGCTGAAGGTGTTGGGAGCTTTGGACACCAGGGAAGGTATAACAGTTGCCAACAGGGCTCAAAGGGCAAGTTTCTACTTGTCAGGTGGGTTCAGGGACATCAATCAGGCTGCACTATGCCTCAGCACTACTCACAGTGTAGCGGTGTGGCACAGGCCTGGTTAATGGCCTCATGATAGGATACAAGTGTCATTTGGTACCTGCATCCACTACAGTGTCATTAACATGTTACTGTTTGAATATGGCAGTGTGGAGCACAGGATACACCATTGTGTCTATACTGCCATATTTTGCATGTTGGCCACATACTGCTTTGTGGCCAGCAGTGTCTGTTAGTGCATTAGCACTTGTTAGTGCCTTGCGCTAATACAGCTAATACAGCTATATTGGAACAGGCATTGCCAAATCAGCAGGTGCCCAATCTCTGATCCAATATAGCAGTATTATGGCATTGTCCAATTTAGCATGTCGCACAACTGATTAGCATGATGTGCTACTCCAGTACGAGTATCCAGTCTTATGTGTCTTATCTGCATATTAAGCAGTGGTTGGAATCCTGAAATCTTTTTACAGCACCCCTTTTTGGAAGGGAAAGGATTGTATGGTTGGTTTTGTGGAGCCTGCTGCCCAAGCCCTTCCACTTCTTTTATCTTGATTTATTGAGTACAGTATTTTACAATACATAAAGTATTATTCATTGTCATAACAGAATTCAAAATAATATCATTGCTATATAAGCAATATAGTAAAAGTGCATTTCTTCACTTACTATTATAAAATGTAGTTAAAGTCCCAAATATTCTGTGGATCCAAGACTAAAGAAAAAAAAACACATATATTTCATTAATTTGTAATTAAATACAGATTGAATGCTGTCATAAGCACCAACTAGTTATCAAACTTCCGATATAATTTTTACAGTAAGAATTCATGTTACTGGTTTCTGAAGAGACGCAATTAAATAATTTAGCAATACAAGTTTTTGTTATATATCTCACAGACCAAAGTTTGTTTTTAAAGTTCATATAAGAAAAAAGTAAAACGTATTTTAGTTATATTTATTGAAGTCCATATTTTAAGACTCTATATTCAGATATAGTATCAGATTTTGATTCATTTTCTGAGCTCTCATCTGTGTCTCTTCTGCTGCGTCTCTGTCCTGCTTACATTCATTTCTCTCCACTCTCTCCTGTATTTTTGCCAGTAGAAATTCTTTTATTTGGTATGGGTCAAAAAATACATATTTTTACCCTCCATATAAAAAAATACATTTTGCTGGGTATGGGACCTGCACAGTGGCCCCCATCCTCTGTAGTTCTTCCCTGTAAGTAAAGAGTCATTTTCTTCTTTGCTGTGTTGTCTTTAAAATATCTGGGAAAATCCCAAATTTATGATTTCTAAAAAGTAATGACCCCCCCTTCCTTCAAGCAACTTGTATTATTATGGGTCCATCTGTAGCAAAAGCAAAAGTGAATATTACAGTCAGTGAGTTATGGTTGAGGCCATTTGAGGAGCAGTTTGTTCAGGATTTTCTAAAGATTGAGCAAAAACGAAAGTTATTAGTTTTCTCTCCCCCACCCCATATTCTATTTATGCTCCTTGGGGCCACGGCAAGGAAGCCTCCCTTCTGCCAGCTGCCACCACCCCCTTCCACCATCCTACACCTACCCAGGGTACTGGTGGTGAGGGCACCCCCACAGTTTGCCCCCCGTGGCAGGATCAGGAGATGGACATCTGACCTCCCCCCTCCGAAGCCCATAATCCAGTTCCCTCGATCCGGGCTTCCTGGTGATGTGGTGAGTGGAGGTGTGGCCAGCGGGCATCATACACTCTTGATGTGTCCATCCATTTTCCTCAGTTATCTCCCTTTAGTTCCCCAGCACTGTGGCAGCATCGTCGTGCATGCACGTGGAAGCACGTTTGCACACTTAAATTCAGTGAGCCCCACTCCACCCACCATGGCCCCCATTTGCACGGCACTACCATTGAGCCTCTACTGGGTGGCCGCCAAGCACTGGGAAGACCTACCTCCCCTACCAAGGAGAAGAGAGCTGCCTGCCGGCCGCTCAGTCCTTCTCCTGGCCCTTCCCCCTCCCCCAGCTGACTCCTGACATCCCAAGCTCGTTTCCGAACTCAGGTCACCGGTGAAGGAGAGGTACGGCACTAAGCATCTCATCCCTCTTCATTGGGCCAGCAAAGTCTTTAATTTTCAACCTAAAAGGCATTCAAAAAATTTTGTGACAAAAGGCAAGTTGTCAGGAGGTAGATCTAATGCTTCTACAAAGATTTCCTTTAACATTTCTCTAAGTGAACCACAGGAGTCCTCTGACTGAGCAGGTAGGCCCACTAACCTCATATTTCTGTATTTTACAGTTGTAACCCCCCCCTTTGGGGGCTTACCTTATTGTCCCTTTTTCCTCATTCTCCCGGTTGCCTCCTGTCGGTCCCCAACCCTCGTTCCTTCCACCGGCACAACCTGCTTTTATATGTGTGCCCCAGGAACCCCGACCAAGCCCATCTGTTTTTTTGGCCCATTGGGACTGTAGAGAACTGAATCATGAGCCATTGGCATTTCCCCAATGCCGCCGGCACTCACGCATGTGCAAGGAAGCATCTTTGAATGTACCGTTGTTTGTGGTCAAACAAAAAGTATTTCAATGATCCCGGTGCCCTTGTTCACCAAATTGGGGATGGGTGACCAGAATAAGGCCGGTTACAGGCCTCTTGAGAGTATAAAAATTATGTTTAGAAAGGGGCATTGGTGAGGGCTCATAAATATTGAAGAGCCCGCGTGAATATTAATGAGGATGCTGCCTGCCACCTGGGGAGACTGTGTTTTGGCAGCAGCGACAGGCATGGGGCTAAAAATAAATGTTTAATAATGGGCTCATTTGAAAGGGCACAGTTGAGACTATAGAACTGCAGGGTTACTGTAGATAAAAAGTGCTTTTTTGGCTGCACCAGAACATTATTCTTGGGGACACTATATGGGACTGCATCTAAAGTTTACCAGTAACCATGTTTTTGAAGTTTTGACCCCTTAAGGACAGTCAGTCAGAATACTAGGCACTGAAAACTGTAACAGAGGGCTCATGGGAGGAGGAGTGAACTATTTTCAGGTGCTAAGAGACCTCCCCAATCAATAGTCAAAGAGGGCTTGGGAAAGTGATGGATAACGTTGGACAACCAATCAGAGGGCAGGAATCCAGGGGGAAATCACAGATATTTTGGGCAGTTTAGTCAGTCTGTACTGGGCTCTGATCAAGTCAAGAAGGCTCAGTGTGTGAGAACTGAGTGTTTTTAAGGCCTTTCACAGGGTTTAAACCAGAGTTTGTTTGTGGATTAAAGGAGAAGTAATCCTGCTGTTGAAAGGAACTGTGTTGTGGTGACAAGCGATCCAGACATCTGAGTGGAGCTGCTGTTTTGGAAGAGATTTCTGCTGCAGTTATCTTGCACCAGTTTGGGGGCTAGAGAGAGATTGCTTTCCCTGAGGAAAAGCCTTGTTGAAAACTGTGTGCCAGCCAGAGCAAAGGTGGAGGTTGGTCAGAACTGTGTGAGACTGTTAAAGGAAAAGGTGAGCAGGTGTTCTATGTTAGGACCCTGTTGCTGCTGCTGTTTTCCAGTGTGGAGTGAAGTTGTTGCTGAGAACTGTGGCATATTCTGCCAATAACCACTGGAATGTAAACAATCTGTGGAATTGACTGGCTGCACATCGGAGTTGAGTTTCCCTGCTGAGAGAAGGAGTGGAGTTTAAAGGTTCCCAGCTGCATTTTCAGAGCAAGGTAGGGAACTTGTCAACCCCTACCAAGCGAGATCTGCTGGCCGCAGGGGATCACAGGTTTATTCCCGAGTGCTAGGGCAGTCTGACCTCTGCAGGAGACAGGCTGTGGAGCCACTCCTAGGTCTGGGTCCTCTGTGGCTTGGTGGGCCTTGCGCTGTAGCTCTGCAACAGGCCTGAACAGGTTGAAGGGGGCAAGTGGCCAGAGAATCAATCAAGCCCAAGTCTTTAGGACATTATCTTCTGCCCAATCACTGCCTTCTGTTGAACTGAGCCCCTCCCCCCAAAATTGGAATGGTGGAAGCCCTCTGCTTCAGGAACTCTTCAGACCTTCAGGAACGTGAGTACCCAGGGCCTGCCCTGGTAGTCAAGGGTGGTGTTTGTTTAATTGCTACAACCAGTTACATCATTTCCAGGGCCCCAGCAGCCGGCCAGCCCATGGCTCCGAGCAGGCCTGCAAATTGCTGGGTACCCCCAAAAGGGGCAGAGGGTAACACTGGTACCAGTGGGGGTGGGTATCTAGATGTATTCTGGCCTGTGGGACATTATGTTGTTAACTGCTCTGAACAAATTCTTTAACCATTTTCCTTCCACAGCTATCCCAGTTCCAGGTACCCCGATCCAACCCCCCCCTTCCCCAAATAAAGCTGTGTTTTGTTGTTTGGAAATTGCTGTGTGAAGGGTGTTTTGTGGAAATCAACAGTAAGGTGTATGTGGTATAGAGTACTGGGTAACTGTTTGCATCCAGTTTGTGGGGCGGTTGGAAGGGAAGGTGGGTTGGTACAGCATCCCAGGGGGTTGTACCAGCTGCACACCTGACCCACTGCAACTTACTCTGTGCGGAGGCACCATGCTATTTTACTAACTCCTTTGGGATAGAACCCCCAAGTGTCATCGTAGCAGGACCCAGGCTCCTTAATCTGTATGCAGGCCAACAGGCAGGGGTAGTAGCCCATTGGCTTATGGCACCCGGGCTACACAGTGTTTTCTAGAGTCTCAGTTTTTCTGTCTTTAGTGACAGAGCCTCGTATATTTGAGGTACCATAAGCATCAAGGGTAAGTATTTTGATTGTTACAGTTGGAAGATTTTTGGTGGTCAGCTTCTGCTCAGTTGTCAACTGGTCTATTTTGGTGTTTACAGATTTCAGCGCAGTCTCGGTCAGGGCTGCTCTGTCAAGCAAAGAATCAAGTTTTTTGTCCATATTTAATAAAACCTTAAGCAGGTTTTGAAAAGTGAATATTACCTTCTCAAAATTCTTTACTTCTGCCCTCAGTAAAAGATCCACAGTGGGCGGCAGATTTGTTTGTGCAGCTGAAACAGTTATATTATTCAGTTTGTGCATTTTATTATCAGCACTGATTTCACAGAATATTCCATCTCTTGCCACCACTGCTGGCATTGCTGCCGACTGTTCGAGGTTAGTATGCCTAACAGTCGACCTCAAGATATTAGCAAGAATTTCATCTCCTTTCTTTCCAGGTACTAATTCTTTTACATGTATTTCTGCCTTGCCACCAGGTAGGGTAAGAGCAGGTTTCCTGACTCTTCAGAAAAGTCCCCCACCCCCAAAGTCACCATTGCTCTTTGAGCTACATCTTGAGCCTCCAGGCGAGTAAATGACAAACTGACACACTATTTCTCAATAGGTCCCTTTTTTAATGGTGTGGCTACTCCCTCAGAGGAGGATGGCTTTGTCTGTCCCAGAACCTTTTCTCATATTGATAAACCCAAAGAATTAGTCTACATAAAGGGTAGAGCACTCTCTATGTGTGACCACATTCAATTGTTATCTTGGATCTCCCACTTCTGAATACTCACTGGTAGTAAATCCCTGCCACACATGCTGACATATTTTTATGTCACAGTTTAGTGGACTTATAGAGGTCATCTTTTTTTATCTACCTGCCTTATACTTTTGACCAAGTGCCTTTTGTTTAACATCAGAGTCACTGCTTCACTAACAAATGGCATTCAAAAGAATAAGCAGATGTAGATAAAAAGATGCCTCAATTGAATCATATGCAGCACTCTCCAAACAGTGAGTTAAGAAAACATAAAAAATTAGTTATGTTGCCATGTTGGTCCTTGTGACAATAGATCCATACAAACATACAGACATACGAAATATGCCAGCAGATAAAGGCCTAGAGGTCTATCAAGTCTGCTCGAATGTGCAGCTAGCACCCCTTATTCTGCAGCTGCCCCTCCCTTCCACCCTTCCCCTACATTGACCCTCCCCCTTGTCCTGTCCCATCCCCTTTTGAAGCAGTCCACTGTTCTACTGGATACCACTTCTGCAGGTAGCGATTCCACCAAGCTACTACCTCTCTGTAAAAAAGTGTCTCCTCATCTCCCTCCTGAGCCTTCCTCCCTCCAGTCTCATATCATGGCCCCTGGTGTCCCTCCCCTCCCTTACTTTGAACAGCCCCTCTGTACCGTCTTGTTTATTCCTTTCATGTACTTAAAGGTTTCAATCATGTCCCCCCATCCCTCCTGTCCTCCAGTGAGTACATGTTCAATTCCATCAGCCTCCTCTCGTATGGTAAGTCCCCCAGCCCCTTGATCATCTTTGTTGCCCTGCGCTGCACCCCTCCAGTAACTTAATGTCCCTCTTCAGATACGGGCACCAGTACTGCACGCAGTACTCCAGGTGCGGTCTAACTAATGACCTATACAGTGGCAGAATCACCTCCTCCCTCCTCGAGGATATACCCCTTGCAATGCAACCCAGCATTTTGTTGGCCTTTGCAGCTGCCTTCCTACATTGTGTCGAGTTGTTCATTGACCCTGTAATGAGCACCCCCAGATCCTTCTCCTCCTCCTCTGTCTGGGCTAGCTGCACTCCCCAGCTGGTAACTCCTCCTTGGGTTCTTCATCCCAAAATGCAGCACCTTGCACTTTTTGGCATTAAAGCCCAGTTGCCAGGTGTCTGACCAGGTTTCAAGCTTTGCCAGATCATCCTGCAACACCTGCCATCCCCCTAGGTCATCCACCACTGCTCCTACCTTAGTATCATCAGCAAACAGACTGATCTTGCTCTTGATGTCCCATGATATGTCTGCAATGAATATCCCAAACAACACTGGTCCCAACACCGAGCCCTGTGGAACACCGCTCGTCACTACCCTTGGGTGTAAGCGCTCCCCACCCACCACCACCCTCAGTTGCCTTCCCTGAAGCCAGTTTCCTACCCATCTCACTAGCTTTGCACCTACCCCTGTGCCTTCTAACTTACTTTCCAGCCTTCCATGCAGCACTGAGTCGAATGCCTTTCTGAAGTCCAGATGCAGGACATCCACTGCATGGCCCCTGTCCAGTTGCCTAGTTACCCAGTCATAGAACTCCACCAGGTCGGTTTGGCAAGATCTGCCACGTATGAAGCCATGCTGCCTGTTGTCCTGTAGTCCTTTGGCCTCTAGGAGGGCCACCAGCCTGTCCTTCAGGATAGTCTCCATTAGTTTACCCACAATGGATGTGAGGCTCACCAGTCTGTAGTTCCCCGGTTCATCCTTGGGCCCACTCTTGTGGAGGGGCACCACATGAGCCAACCTCCAGTCCTGAGGTACACACCCCGAGTGTAGTGAGACACTAAATAGGTCTGCCAAAGGTCCCGCAAGGACCTCTGCCAGCTCCTTCAGTACCCTGGGGTGGATGCCATCTGGGCCTGGTGCCTTGTCCACCCTCAGTGCCTTCAAACCCTCCTGAACTTTGCCCTCCATGATTTCCCCATCTGTAACCCCCTACCCCTGTTTCTGCTGTTCCCCCTTGGGTGTCACCCCCCTCTTCTCCTTAGTAAATACCGAGCAGAAGTAATCATTTAGTGCGTCTGCCTTATCGCACCCTGCTTCCACCCAACCCCCCTCCTTCCTAATCCTTACTATGTGGTCCTTCCAGCTCCTTTTCTCCCTGATGTACCTAAAGAAGTCCTTCTCCCCCTTCTTAATGCCTTGTGCCAGCCTGAGTTTCGTAGATGCCTTGGCTCCCCTTACTGCCCAAGTCACCTCCTTCGATTCCATCAAGTACTCCTCCCTGTCCTCCCCCCTTCCTGTTTTCTTGTAACTTCTAAGGGCAGCTCTTTTCCTCCTTATCTTTTCCATGACTTCCTTGCTCAACCAGCTCAGTTTCTTAGCCCTAGCCTTCTTGCTCTGGGCCTTGCAGCAGGTTTTGGTTGCCTCCAATATCCCCAGCTTTATGAGCTCCCACCTCTGGTTAGTGTCCATACTAGGTTGAATTCTGGCCAGGTACCCTTTTACCACTTCCCCCATCCTCCCAAAGTCAGCCCTCCTGAAGTCCAGCACTATTGTGCCAGATTCCACTCCCTTCCTTGCCCATATCCAGTGTGACCCATACTGAGTGGTGGTCACTCCCTGACAGCGGTTCTTCCACCGTAACTTCTCTCACAAAGTCCCCATTTGCCAGCACAAGGTCAAGGGTATTCCTTAACCTGGTTGGTTCACTGACCATTTGCAGCAGGAAGCTGTCCTGGAAGGCATCCAGCAGTACCTGCTCCCTTCTGTTCCTGGTTGTTGCGGTACTCCAGTCCACTCCTGGCATGTTGAAGTCCCCCACAATCACTACACTACCCTTCTCACAGGTCCTCCTGCTCTGTCCCGCTAGTTCCCTGTCTAACTCTTCCATCTGAGATGGCGGCCTGTACACCACTCCCATTCTGAGAATCCTATTCTTAGAATCTTGGATTTGCATCCAAAGTGACTCCATACTACCCTCCTCCCCTTCTTCCCTTACACACTTCAGTCCTTCCTTCACATATAGTGCCACCCCCCTCCTTTCCCAATCACCCTGTCCCTACGAAATAACCTGTACCCTGGTACAGACAGGTCCCAGTCATTGTACTGGGTGGCCTATGTTTCTGTGATGGCTGCAATGTCCACCTCTTCCTCTGCCATGAGCACCTGTAACTCAGCAGTTTTCCTCGCAATGCTCCTAGCATTAAGGGTAACCACCTTCCACCCTTTCCCCTCCTCCCATCCTGCCCTCCTTTCCTAGCATCACCAATAGTACTTGCCATTTGTCCTTTGCCACTGTTATGGGGATAAGCTCATATGGTTTCCCAACCTGTGGTCTCTGCATGTCTCTTGCCCACTTGCCACCCCCCGCTCCTAGTTTAAATTCCCAACTTCCTCTAGATGTGGATTTTAAGAAAATTATTCTTCTAAACCAACTGTTATTTTTCTGATGAAAGATTCAATGTAATCCGAAAGCTCAAGCACCTATTTTCTTTTGTAACATCTATGTTCTTCCAATAAAAGGTATCAAATCATCTCTTTTTTTCTGGATCTTTTGATAGGAAAACATCATCATATGGAGGTGGGGATTACTGTCAGTGAGTACTCAAATGTGGACGTGTAAGCAGCTTCTCTCTCCTGCCTCTAAACTTGAGGAAGGTTACTAGAGTGCACTTGTAGCAGAACAGAACCACCAAGCTGCAGTGGCATTGCAGGTGATGCAGCTGGGAAAGGACTGACTAACCCCCAAAATGAATTCACAGAGATCCAGGAACAGCTGCACTCAACACAAGTAGAGCTGTCACAGTAAGTAATGCTCACACACAATAACTGAACTTTTGGCCAGATGCCTTTCGGATGAACAGTGGCATGGTGTTTCGCCTGCCAGTAAAGGCTTCATCACAGAAAATAAATGGCAAAATAAAATATGTAAGCAGTGCTTACTTTGAGAACTCTACGAGTGTTGTTTGAGTGCGGCTATCTCTAGATCTCTACGTGAGTGCATGCGAAGGGCTAAGCCTGACATTGAGAGCTGTTTTGTAGTGAGCCTCAGATAGAAGACTTGGGACAGGATTTTCAAAACGTGGTGCAGGGTTTGCGCCAAGCCCTGCACCATGACACTTAGGTTCTAGCAATGCGTCAACCCCTTTGCCGTAACTGCGCCTGAGTTTACAATCTCAAGTGCAGTTGCAACAGTTTTCACATATTATGCCAGCTTGCACCAAATATCTGGTGACAACTCCGTAAAAATGGCCCCCAGGATTGCTGCAAGGTAGATCTGAAAAAGTAGATCTAACTAGTGGCAATTGCCACACAAGATAGAAATTTCTGTTAGATTGCCGCAAACTTCATGCATCGTATTGTCTGCGCACCTGTGGCTAGCAGTGATCTAAGCCTTTGAAAAGCTTGCCTTGGGTGTGTGGAGTTTGTGACCTGAGTTTCCTGACTCAGCTAGAATCAGGAAGCTCAGACATGAATATTCATGCTCCACCCTTCCCCTTAGATACTATAAGAGGGGGATGCTAGCCGAGTGCCACAGGGTTGTTGTTGCCAGTTGCCAGTGGAGAAGACCCAAGATTCCAGCAGTTAAGATTACATCATTTAAATATAAGAGCCAGGAGTGGGGTCCCGTGTTTCCTCACCCCATCCTGGTGTGTGAAGGAACATTTCAGAGACCAGCATATGGGGAAGACCTGAGAGCACTGTCCTGCCTCGAGGGTATGAACCATCTGAGACCCAGCTAGCACCAGGGAGTAGTGGTGGGCCCCCTCGCAAAGGAGGTCATCAGGATCCTTGCAGATCCACTTCCACCAGTACACAAGGCAAGGAGTAGCATGTAAGGGAACCCTCACTGAAATGCTTCAGAGGAAAACAGGTATCTGAGCATGTCAAGAGTTAATCCTAGGCAATGTATGTGTAACCCCTAGATGGCGCTATCCCAGGGGCTACTACCCCTGCCTGATTTGCCACTAACAGGTTGAGGGGCCTGGATCCAATGGCGGGTGCCTCCACCCAGAGGTCAGGGTTTGCAATAGTTAAACTTACTTGGTCACAGCCCTCTGGGACACTGCAACCCCCCTTTCTTCCCACTAGTGGCCCACACAATATATCAGAATTACCTTCACAGTATACACTTACCCCCAGGACTGGTTCCGGCACTGGGACCTCCTGTGAAATAAGATACAGTGCAACAATCACAGTACAGTACTTTAACATAGACAAATACCTCAGGCAGTATAACTTTGCTGAAACAAGCAGCTCTGATTTATTTAGGGGGATATAACAAGGACAGGGGAAATCAGGTTAATTAGCTTATCACTTTATTCATCTACCTATGGCTCTGTGCACAGGCCTATCCCTACCAGTTACTGTCCCTGGGTACCCAAGCCCTAGTGGCTAGTCCAAACTGTGGCAGCTGGTAGGGGCCCTTTCCACAGAGAAAAGAAAATTAGTTTAAACAGTCAGCAGTACAGTGATTCCATTTGATTCAATGTGGCAATTCAACAGGGAGCGACCCTGAATTAGTACTCACGACCTCCAAACAAGATAGGGTCCTTCAATGTCAGCAGGGCTACTCTTGAGCTCCACGAGACTCCTCACACATTTATATGGCAAACTGCAACAGGCAAAAGTCCTTTAATGGCAGCAGGATTCACTCTGAAGTACACAAGCCTCTTCACACATTTATATGGTAAACAGAAAGTACTCTACCAGGCAGGCTGCTTCTCTATCCCGATCGCAATTACTGCACAATACCCGGAGAGAACACACAGCAGATTCAGTTCCTGACAGACCGAGTGCAATTCAGCGATTTCTCCAGTCTTCTACAGGGTGAGCCTGGTTTCTACTCTTCAGATATCCTTTGATTCTCTTCACAGGACGGATTCAGTCCTAACAAGCAGTTACACAAGCTGCAGACCGGAACTCTGGGCCTTACACACGTTTCCCGACTAAAACTGCACACTGAAAAAGCACAGGGCTCCTTCCTTCTTCACTGCCAGAGCTAAAAACTGAAACTCCAACAGACAAAACCGGGCACTTCCTTTGAGTTCCTCCCAGTTCTTGACTGGATTGGCTGTCACTCACAATAGACTGCTCCTGTTGGTCCAAAAAGGCGCCGAAGTCTAAACTACATCTCCCAGAGTCAGTGCCCATACAATCCTCTTGTGGCTGGCTCAGATTATGAGTCCAAGTTCTGATTCGTCCAAGGCACCATTTTAGAGCTAGCTTACCCACACTGATTGGTCCAGTTCAGCAGTTCAAAACCAGAATGGGGAACTAGGCAGACACAGTTCTGACTGCAAGAAAGCAGGTTAGACAAACTGTAATTTCATTATTACTCTAAATGATTTCTGGCAAACAGTTACATCTTTCAGATAGGTTCCTTTGCACTCTAGTGACTGCAAAATGGAGTGAATTGGCAGCAGTTTGAGTGGTACTCAAGCAGAGAAGCACACAGTCCCCCCATACAAACTAATTATGTCTGCAAGCAGACAGCTCTTAAAGAGACAGTACCAGAGGCTCTAAAAACAATCACTGATAAATGGGTTAAACGCCAAACACCATTCAGGCTTGGAGCATTCAAGCAAGCTCCTGGAAGTCTTTTGGGAACCCCCATTTGCAGGGGGGTTACATATGTTAATGGGGATTATAAAAAGGGTCTCAGAAATGCTGCCGTCTGATTGGTTTTGCAGCCCTATCACCTGAGTATTTATTTCCTGGGACTATGTTAAAAAAATTCAAAGGGGATGGGACAACTACATGGGACTAGGTAAGGGAGGTGAGAGGGGGCAATGGAGTGGGAGGTAAACAGCGGGAGGGGGTGGCCTATCTCTTACGGGCAGACTCGATGGACCGAATGGTCCTTTTCTGACAACAGGATTCTATGCTTCTATGTTTCTAAACATTCCATTGATAGACTACAGAGCCGCCATTAGACTTACTGATAGACAGCCAGTGTAAATGAAAATATTAAATAAAAATGTTAACATTTTAAAGAGACACACCCTTTATTTCTGTGTTTTGTATTGTTCTGCAACACAGATCTTACAGCAGCTTGTTCACAGTTGTAAAGCTTATTACAAACAACTGTGACTTTTCTCTATAAACAGAGATGATCTGAATGGAGTGGGGGGCACATCACTATAAGAGACACCAGAAACTGGTCTGGAGACAGAATGAGAAATACTGTAAGCGGGCAGACTGTTTTTAGAGTGGGCACGTAAGTAATAGATTTTAAATCCAAGGCAAAATGTCAGTTCCCTTGAGCTGAAGAAAAAAAAAATTCCATTGTCGGAATCGCTGAGCATTTGCCATGGCAACAGTGCCCGTGCTTTCCTATTCAGTCATGCACATGGTACAGCCATTACATTTACTAGCATTGTGGCTCGTATTACTTTGGTCTTGTCACTCAGCATTTTATTGGTGTTAGAACAGCACTGTGTAAATCATCATGCCACATTACTGATCTGATCTTACATTGTTTCTGACCGTCATTTTCACATTTGTTGTTCATGTGCGCTGCAACTCTTGCTCAAGATCTGAACACACAACAGCGCAGGACCATTGAGCAAGAGCAGCAGCACAGAGGAGGAACTATTTCACTTCAAATTGGGGGCAAAACCCAACAGAAAACAAAAAATATGGTCAGGTAAAAAAAAATGTTGAACTCATTTTTTTATAATAGCAATAACGTACTCTCAGAGGATTTATTAATGTTCTTGTTAATCACCCCCTTGGGGCATGTGACACTCAGCTGTGCCTCATGCCACATTACACCCCCGAGGTGATAAACTAGAACATTAACATAACCCCTGGTCATACCGTATTGCTTAAATGCTAATTGGTCATCAGGATAAGGGGCCTGGCGAGAGTTGTGGTCGGTTAAGTCTCACAGAGATGGGTCAGGCATGGAGCCTATTCCTTGGGCCAGTAGGACTACCAGTGTGTTGTCGGAAGGGAAAGACATGGCTGGACCAACTGTCTATTAGTTAGAAATGAACCATAAAACTGGTTGCTATTTCATGCGTTGTCACTCTCTGCTTGACAGTAGACAAGAGCAGGCACAGCTAACCCCAGTTAGTGCTTGCCCTGCCCTGGGCAAGTGCCATGACACAAATGGCCCTGTAGGTGTAAATATCCAGTGGACCCCAAGAAGGAGAAGCAGTTTCCATATTTAAAGCAGGAGCTAAGCCCAGTCAAAGTTAGGGGCAGTGTAGTATAGTACAGAATATATTGCAAGTGTATTAAAGAGTGCAGTATTGTTACAGAGCATGCCTGAAAGGGTTGAGTTTTGTCATTGATGATGAATTATCAATGGTAATGCCCTTCAAAGCTGTGTAAGATTGCTACAGGTCAATAAATATGCAGCCTGCTTGAGCCCAGCTTCCAGGATGGACAATGGTTTTGTGTATGTGGATTCACATTAATGGTGCCCCGTAAATGCATTGTGGTACCACTGTCCTCTTCTACCCTGACTCATGGTGGTAAGGGTTAAGAAGAAAGGTGCAATGCTTCATACTGTAAGTTGGTGCCTTTATTACAGAAAGTGCTACCATATACCCATAAACATGGGTGGGGGTGGAGATCCTAGCCCCTACAGAAGGGATTGAGCAGCAAACTCATGGAGCCAAAAATGTGATCCCTTCCTTTTCAAGAATGCTGTACCGAGGGCTTTTTTCAAATAAACATAGAAACATGCAATTTGTCAGCAGAAAAGGACGGGTTGGCCCACCCAGTCTACCCAGTTCTACTGTGCCTATTCTGGCCTTGTAGACCCTACCTGAACTCTGATGACCCTCCTCCCCTTTCACTTACTAGTATTCCTCAATGTCCATTCCATGCATGTTTGAATTCCCCCACAGTATTTGCTCCTACTACCTCTGGTGGCAGGCTGTTCCAGGTGTCCACCACTCTTTCAGTGAAGTAGTATTTCCTTACATCCCTCCTAAATCCCCCCCACCTTCTTTGCATGCCATCTTGTTCTGTTACCTTTCTTCATTTGAAACAGGCCCCCCCAACAGTATCTTATTCACTCCTGTGATGTACTTCTAGGTCTCTATCATGTCCCCTCTCTCCCTCCTCTCCTCCAGGGTGTACATATTGAGATCCCTCCGTTTCTCCTTGTAAAGTTTCTCATGCAACCCATGTACCATTTTAATTGTCTGGACTGCCTCTATCTTGTCCATGTCTATTCTGAGATACGGCCTCCAAAACTTTACACAGTATTCCAGGTGTGCTCTAACCAGTGATCTATACAGTGGCAATATCACCTCCCTCCTTCTGCTTGTGATACCTCTACCTATGCACCCCAGCATGCCACTGGCCTTACCCACCGTCTCATCACACTGCTCTGTGTCTTTGAGGTCATCAAATATTATAACCCCAAGGTCCCTTTCCTTCTTAGTAACTGACAGTACTCCTCCCTCCCCCCCATTTTATACTCGGCTCCTGGTTTTATGTGCTCTAGCTGCATGATTCTAGAATGCTGACAGCAGCAGAGTGGCTATGTCTATGTGGAGCACCCATAGCAAAGTGAAAACTTCCCATATTTATTTCTTATTTTAAATATTTTATCTTGTGTACTGTTGGTGGATTGAGAAGGAAGGAACTGTTGACTACCTGAAGGTGTGGGATTTGTGTGTTTGATTTTGATTGGGAGCAGGATGGTCAACACACTTGTTCTGAATCTGAGGTGCATAACTTGTAGATTACTATATTGTACAGGTTGCACTAGATGTACTGTAACAACTTGTAAGTGATTGTAAGCTCTATAAGTATATGTATCAACTTTTAAGATGCATGTCGTTATCATACTTTACTCTCCCTAGAATTGTATTCTCTCAGTTTGATAATACTGTTATTACAAACTAACTAAACAGCATACATTGCACCGGATGTATTGAGACAACTTTTAACTGATTGCAAAACGTTTTGTAGGTATATGCATGGACTTTCAAGATGTTAATTCAGCAACAATACAACCAACAGCTTAATCTGGTTGAAGGTCAGTTGACATTCATCTGTATCCCCCTCCCTCCAGGTCGTGCCTGAAAATAGTCAAGAATATGTCTAGTGCACTTACCCGGTCAACAAAAACTAACTAAATAAATAATAAATTTATAGTAATGGAAACAGTCCTTTTTATTCTATTTTTGTGTCTTTTATGTGTAATGACATGTACTGTTGAACAATAAACTTTGAATTGAATAAATTCTAGTGTAAATTCAATTTTATTTCTTTAGTTTGGCAGTTTGTGCTTGGTGTTTTTGGGTTGTCTTTGTGACCAGGATTTGCCGGCTTGTTGCTTTTGTGTCCTGTTAATTACATGGTGCTGTGATTTTGTTTTTCACTGTTTGACGGGCTTTCTGGGCTGCTGATTTCATGTTGCTTAAAAAGCTTTTTCAAAGGTATTTTTAGCCAGAATCCGACTGTTGCTAAGGAACAGCTTTCCTAGGATAGTGTTCTGATTCTGATAGAACATCTGAAGTAGCAGCCCACTGAGTTCTAGAATATTGAGATTTGCTCCTAACATCTGGATATTGTAAGGTTTGATGTGTGTGAAATAGATATATAGTTGCAGTATATTTATACTTATGTATACCCGACAGGAGTGAGGTAAAAATGACAAGATAAAAAAAGACATCTTAGCTAGTGACATCAGCAACAGCAACATATCAAAAAATATTGTTAGTACTGTTGTCACGGTGGATATTCTTGAGGTTACTGTCATCACAGTGGAATACAGAACCAATCAGAGAGCAGTTTTCACAGTATCAATGACAATACAATTCCTGGTGCAGCACTGAAGACAACTGTTAAAATCAAAGAAAAACAGGAATATCTTAAGACAAACTGCAGATTTAAAAGCTATAACTTGTAAACTACTGTTGTATATATCAAATATAGAGTAACTTGACTCAACATAGGCAATTTATCATCACTTGTGAGTGGCAAGACTTTCATAATGCACGTGTGGATCTGCCACTCGTGAGTTATGGTCCTGCCCCCTCACACTTGAAGATAAATTGCATATTTTGAGTCAGACCATTGTGTATCTCCTATATATGTTAAGAGAGTAAATAAGGCTAAGGGAGAAAGGGAGGTATAGGAAGTACACCATATATAACAGAACTTCTTATATAACATAAGCCTATGTGATTCTAATCTAAGAGTACTAGGTAGACAGAGGAAAGCAAGTTCTTAAAAATGGTCTAGGGGTTATCATAGGATCAGTATGGAGATGAGGTACAGTGGGGAGGTAATCTGTTATGGGGACTGTGGTGTGCTCTTCTCCAGGGTTATGTTCTAGAGAAGGGGGCACCACCCCATCTGCAGGACCTTTGCAGAGCTCTGTGCTCAGCTGGTAGCAGCAAGATATGAGATATTTCAGCTGCAGCACCGGCTCAGCTGGTGTCCACCCCCATACTCCTACTCCCTCAAAGGCCCACTGGCCCAGGGGGCTGGAGGGTGGTGGGGAAGGGGATGGGGAAGGGTGGCAGGGGCAACCAGATGTGATTCAACCAATCCCACACCATCCCAACAGCAAACTGCTTTTCACTGCTGGAGGAGGCTCAGGTACCTGACTCTGTTGGGGGTGTCTCTGAGTCAGCTGCGGAAAATGGGCAGGATGACTTGGTGGGGGGGTTGAGAAGGAGGATGTCAGCAAGGAGAGTCTTAGTGATTAGAGTCTGAGACTCAGTGGTTAGGGGAGTAGAGAGGGTAGTGGTGGGGGAGGGAAGGGGAGTGAAATGGTCAGATGCCTTCCTGGTGCATCAACCATCCGGGGTATAGATAGCATAGGGAAAATGGTGGAGAAGAGGGGAGGGGGAGCTGGGGGTGCTGGCACACTTGGGTACCAACAATCTAGAAAAGTAGCCTATGGAGGCAGTGAAGCAAAACTTTAAGAGGCTGGGGGACAGACTGAATGCACACTCACCTTCCCTGGCTTTTTATGAGGTCCTTTATGAGTTTAATAGGAGGTTGAAGGGATGGTATTAGGAGGAGGGATACCACTATGTGGGGGGCTGGGGGGGCTTCTAGGAGGAGGAGGCTCTTCAAGCTCTTCAAGGGTACTGTTCTTCACCTGACGAGAAATTGGGCTACTGCTCTGGGGCAGAAGTTTGCTGTCTACCTTGGACAGTTAACCTGACTATGGGGGAGATGGAGGCTAGGGAACCACTGAGAAGGGCGAGCAGGTGGGGAGCCTAGGTAGGGCTCCCACTGAAGAGGGGACTAGCTGCAGTAAAGTGGGTAACAGTAAGGCTGAAGTTCAAATCAGGTTAAGAGAAGAAGCCAATGACGGTGAGCTGAAAAAGATTACATTCAGCATGAAAAATTAAAAAAACTAAGGAGGGTAGGGAAGAATAAGGGAGAAAGAACAGGAAAAGTAGGAAGGGATCAGGAGAAAGATGGCAAGGGGTCTACTGTAATGCCGGGAGCCTGGGAAATAATACTAGTGAGTGCCAGGCAATGGTGGCTGACACTATGATGGCCCTCATAGCCATCACAGGAACTTGGGCCACAGAGAATAATGATTGGGACCTGACAGTCTGAGGTTAGACCATGTTTAGACATGATAGAAGAAAAGGTACAGGAGGTGACATTATCCTATATGTCAGGGAAGGCATAGAGGTAGTGGAGGATGGAAACATCAGGGGCAGTAATTGGAAACAGAATTGCTGTGAGTTCAGCTCATGGCATCCTCAGGCAAGAAACTATGGATGCTGATCTATAGACCTCCAGGACATGGGGACAAGAGAAATAAGGAGCTAGGGACAGAACTAGAAAGGGGGGTGGCAAAAGGTGAGGTCATGGTGATGGGAGATAGTAATCTGCCAGATATTGATTGGGTCATTCCAGCAGCCAGGAGTTACAAGTCAGGCTCTGCTGGATACCTTGTAGGACTGCCTGCTGGTACAGCTGGTTAAAGAACCCACTAGGCAGGCTGCCATTCTCGATGTGTTGCTCACCAACTCGGAAATGATAGGAGGATTGAGGGTAGGGGAGCCACTAGAGTTCAGCGACTTTAACTCTATATGGTTCGACCTCAGAATGGCAGACTTTAATCATGTGAGGGAGCTGGTCCGGGACAAGTTAGTCAGCGTGGACAGCATCAGGGATGAATAAAGGGGGCCACTGTTGAGGGAATAAAGTCTTGCATGAGAAGAGTAATTAAAATAAACAGGCAAAAGAGACTGAACTTCTTATAGGGCTATTCAACAGCTCAATTGAGACAAGGGTAGTTCCAAAAGACTGGGGGGCAGTGGACGTAGTCCTGCTCCATGGGGGGGGGGGACAAGGAACAACCGGGTAACTATACACCAGTCAGTCATACCTCTATTGTGGGTAAACTGATGGAGACACTAGTCAAAGAGGACCTCGTGGACTACAAGGAGTGCAATGGACTCCCAAGACAGTAAACAATACAAGTTCTTGGCAAGTAGGTCTTGTAAGACCAACCTGATAATATTCTTTGACTAGGTAATGAGGGTAGTGGATAAGGGCCATGTTGTGGATTTAGTTTACTTTCGATTTCAGCATGGCTTTTGACTCAGTGCTTCGCAGAAGTTGCTGAAGAAGCTAGAGAATCTGGGTGCAGCAAAGACACAGTTAGATGGGTGAGAAACTGGTTGAAAGGGAGATAGCATAGGGTTGTGGTTAACTGAGTTAAATAAGAAGAGAGTGAGGTCATCAGTGGGTTGCCACAAGGATCGGTCCTGGGTCCAGTCCTTTTCAATATGTTCATCAGCGCATGAAAGAAGGAATACAGGGCAAGATGTGTCTTTGCAGAGGACACTAAGCTCTGTGGCAGGGTAGACGGCAAGGAGAGGGTTAGGGAGATGCAAAGAGACTTACAAAGGCTAGAGAAGTGGTCAAAGGTTTGGCAGTTGAAATTCAGTGCCAACAAGTGCAAGGAGATGCATATACTGTAGGGAACAAGAACCCTAAGACAGAGTACTGGATTGGGGGGGTTGGTAAAACTGGGCATGACCTCAGAGAAAAGAGACCTAAGGGTCATCTTCAGTGACTCACTAAACAATCAAGCCAGTGTAACAAGGCCTACTATAAGGCAAACAGGATGCTGCAGTGTATAGGAAAGGGTGTTGACAGCAGATGGAAGGCGGTATTACTACCTCTCTATAGATCACAGGTGAGGCCCCACCTGGAGTACTGTGCATAGTTCTGGAGTCCTCACCTAAGGAAGGATAAGGACAGACTGGAGACAGTGCAAGGTAGGATGACCAAAATGACTCAGGCCCAGAAAGGCAGTTCTTACTAGGATCGGCTCAAGGCACTGAACATGTATTTTCTGGAGGCCAGAGGAGAGATATGATAGAGACCTTTAAGTTTCTGAAAGCAATAACAAGGTAAATTGTGACAAACTATTTAGCATAAGTAGTGAATCAAGAATATGGGGGCACAAGTGGAGACTGATGGGGGAAGTTCAAGAGGGAAGTGAGAAAGTTTTATTTTACAGTAATTTGGTGGAGCCATGGGACAATCTGTCAGCTGATGTGGTGGGTGCCAGAACTAACAATGGTTTCAAATATGGCTGGAACAGAGTGAAGGGCTTAGTGGTTGTTCAGGGTGAAGGTAGGGCAGGCAATATGGGGGTGGATAGTGTGGGTTACAACCCTGTATAGACAACAGGTCCTGGGTTTGTTAGGGTTTTATGGGCAGACTGGATGGACCAATGGTCTTTTTCTGCCATTATTTTCTGTGTTTCTGTGATTTTGCACTTTTTGGCATTGAACCCCGGCTGCCATACACTTGACCACTCTTCAAGTTTTCTAAGGTCCCTACTCATTTTCTCCACTCCCTCATGAGTATCCACCTTGTTGCACATCTTGGTGTCATCTGCAAAAAGGCATACCTTCACTTCAAGCTGTTCTGTGATGTCACTTATGCAGAAGTTAAAAAGGACTGGTTCCAATACTGAACCCTGTGACACCCCACAGGTCACTCTTCCCTCATTAGAGTGAATGCCATTTACTACCCCCCTGCCACTTATCCATGAACCAGTTTTTTTACCCAATTTATAGCTTTGACTCCTACCATCAGACTATCCAATTTATTTATCAGTCTCCTGTGTAGTACTGTATTGAAGGCTTTGCTGAAGTCCAAATAGACCACCTCTACATCCCTCCCCTGATCTATTTCCCTGGTCAGCCAGTCAAAGAAATTGATGAGATTTGTCTGACATGGCTTCCCCTCGTGAATCCATAAAAGCACAACTGTTTCTCAGAAGTGACACCTTTCTCAGTATGGAGAGGAACCCCCCCCACTGACAGAAGCCTTTGGGAACCTGAGGCAAAGTGAGCAGCATTGGTGGAGGACTAGAGACCAGCATTAATATTGCAGCATACCATTGTGGTATAGTGTATGGGAAAAGGCTATTATTACCTGAATTTGATGAATTCTCAGTGTTGCTGTAGCACTGTTGTGATGTCAAGAGGTTATTATACCCTCTGAGTAAATCACTATGATGGTGCAACAACTTTGTACATCAGCATGTGCTGCTGTTCAAACACAGCGCCATAAAAAAAGAAAATGGTGGTGTGGATTAGCAAGCAGGAGTCCTGGACACAGACACAGAGAGACGAGGCTTACCTATACGGTACTAAACTGTACCGACTTATCGACTTCTGATGTTTTTCCTTCTCTTTTTTAATTTTTTATGCAGAATTGTGGCAGTTATTCAGTGTACAGATGGAGACTTGGGAGAGGCGGTTCTGGAAAACAGAGAGAGAGAAGCAAGTAGATGTGATGATAATTAAGAGTAAGAGCCTGTTCACAATCTGTCCTCCACTGTTGTACGCTGAAATGTTTGGAGAGCCATGCTCAAGAAATGCTTCATTATTTTTAACTGCTGCCCATACACTATAAAAGACTATGGCTAGGCAACAGTAAACAACAATGCTAAGTCCACTTCGCAAGGTTGTCATGACAACCTCTCGAAGTGGACACAGCATTGTTGTTCACTGTTGCTCATCCATTATCCTCTATATGCTGCACTTTTTGCACAAGTTATTGTTAGCTGTTATGGTTAGGATGTTTCTTTATTAATTTGTTCAAGTTGTACCCCCAACTTAAACAAATAAAATAAAAATAAAATCATAGCCATTCTAGCTAACCCCAACTAGCACAAATAGATTAGTGTACTACACTACGCTATTGACATATAAACATTTGATGAAGCCAGCAGAGTAAGGCCATTAGGTCTATTGAGTCTGCTCATATTGCAGGGTCCTCAGCAACTGTTAATGACCTTGACCCTCTTCCCAACTAGCTCCTCCCTTCTGTCCACTCCCCTTGTGGCCCCTTATTTTCTCTTAACTCTAATCCAGCCTCTATCAAAGCTGCTTACCATTTCCAGTGATACCACTTCCTCAGGAAGCCTATTTCAACCTGCCACCACCCCCTCTGTGAAGAAGTGACTCCTGGTCTCTCTCCTAAACCTCTCCCCATTCAACTTGAGACAGTGCCCCCTCGTGTTTCAATTCCCACTGACCCTGAAGAGCTCTTCTATTAATACTGGTCCGTAGTCCTCCACCAAGGCCAAATGATGCACCTTTTGCTCCAAGCCATACTAAATCTGTCATAAGAAGGACAAAATTCAAATGCACTCACACACTGAGACTTGATACTCTGCAGGGGCTGTTCAACCATTACTGAAACCACCAAATGGAATAAATGACAAAAACATAGAACCAAAAATTGATTGACATTGAAATCTAAATTAATGGAGCAAGTTCAATAGATCCCAAATACAGACAAGAATAAGAAAAAACTGCCGACCAGATATCCTGCCCCCTTACAAAGAACTAGTACAGCTCTAAGATGTCTTCTTGCGTATTCTGCATTTATTTCTAGAATGAGGCATGTTCCCTGTGACCATTCCATCCCCACTGAATGAAATACTGCTCACATTCATTTTATTGATCAGAACTAGAAATCAACATGATTTCCAATCTGCAGCCCTTTGCTTTCCGTTGAACACTTCAAGGGTTGGATTTTCCAAGTCCTTGATTTTGCAGTGAAAGTGATTAGTGCATACTGTAAAAAGACTGCCATCAAATATGAAACCATTAATACATTAATAAAAGTTCTTGTTTCTCCAATAATATGATTATTTTAGATGTTATAAAAAGATCTTATTACATACCAAACACTAAATCCTGGGCACCAAGAAATATAACAGCTAGTAGTGAAACCTCATACCAATACAGATTAAAGGGACAATGTCAACCGTTTTTGCATATCATTTTTACCTGAAACCCCACATTTTTATGATTGATTACCTTCCTTAAAAATTCCTTGAAGTTGCTGGTTGTTTTATTTGCTTACTGTCTTAGCAGAACTGAAATGCATAGTAATGGTATAATTATACTAAATCCTGTTTTGTTTAAAATCCTTAATCAACTCATATTTCATACTTCCTGAACATAGGGCATACCTACAAACAATGCAGCTACTCATGATGCAGTAGTCTCCCCAACATCATGAGAGGCTAGATAGTGTGACGGTGTTCTCAAGTCCAGGAAAAAATGTAGTGGAAGTTGATCAAGACAGGTAAACAAACACATTTTTGTGTGGTAACACCAGTACGGTTGGCAGTCTGTTTTTCACTTTTAAAAAGAAAAAAATCAAAATCATACAACCAGCTTCATTGGCAATCTTTACAGAATGTAAGCAGTCTTAAAACATACATTTTTTTCAGTTAGGGACAATTTGAGGCTAAGGGGGTTGACAGTGTCCCTTTAAGTGTGTTTAATGGAGAGCTGTACTGAATCTGTGAGTCATTTTCCCCAGTAGAAGCTGGTTTTAAATGCTGGCTAAAATTCTATTATTACTTTAGTGTTACAGGCTTTTTTGGTTATCTTACTGGATATTTCTGATCTACATGCTACTGTTAAGAACCATTTTAGAACTGTATGATGTACATTTTGTCCCTGTTCTTTTCTTCTATTGTTGGCACAATGGATTCATGTTCTGTTATAGAACTCTGTTGGTGAGTGGGACATAAATTACATCACACAGTTCTAAAATGGCACTTAACACCAGAGTGTAAATCAGAAACACCTAATAGGTTCATATAGATGGAACATTAACAACATTTGAACCAGTGCTTAAAAACACAGCCTCTTCTGGAAAAAATGACTTACAGTTTTCAGTGCAGTTCTCCTTTAAAGTGTACTCATACATAATGAATAAGTTATCTATTCAGTTGCTATTTTCCAATTTGTTTGGTGTCCCATTTGTAAACTGATCTGTTACTTGTGCCAAAACAGTAACAATGTCAAGACCCCTACCATTCTTTACCCTTGCAGTAATATAAGAACAAAAAACACGATGGAATAAATTAGTAATGCACCTCAACAGACATCAGGCAATTGGAATCTCTTGTTGCGTATGTGGGGATTTGAATGTCTTTGTGAGTGGGATTTAAGTTGGTTGCCTGTAATCCGTTATTTATATATAGCTGGTCTTGGGGGATTGAATGAAAGCTTAAAGCTTATGTGGTATGTTTACCATTAAATCATGGTGAAGGCAGGCTTCCTTGAACCACGAGAGTAATTAAACATGTGTGCAGCATGCCTTACTAACATTCTTGAAAGGAATGGGCTACTGGGGAGCTTCTTTTGAAATTAGTTTCAAAAGACTGCACAGTGACTTTTTTGTGTGCTAGCATGCTTATTCCTGAAGTAGAGGGAGGATATGTTATGACAGTTACTCATACTGTACTGTACTGTATTATATTGAACTGTACCGACCTGTACTGTACTGAATTGTACTGTACTGAAAAAGTGGTCAGTGAGACATCACTGCTATCTGAAAGACAGATCAGTGTTTGTCTTGTTCAGGTCTGTTCTGTAGAACTAAACAGTAATATTTTTTCACAGCTGCACAAAAGCCAGTAACTGGTTTGCTTTTTTTTTCAAAATGGTGAATGACTGCCGTAATTTTATTTATTTATTAAAGCATTTCATCAGGAAAAAAACATACTGAGCTAAAATAGCTTGTTTCCAGATGTGACACAGTTACTCAGATGTGGGGCAAAACAAAAGGCATATAAATGTAGCAGGCCCCCTGGAGGCGGGGTACTATGGACCCCAGCTTTCAAGCTAAGAAATCTACCAGGTTTCTTTTAAGTGCTCCAGCACTTGGCTAGCAGGGGTTTCATTCATATTGATGCTGCTAACTACAATATCTATTTATGCCTAGAAAATAGGCTTTAGATTTTGTGGTCTCTGATTGGCTGGTACCCATGCTTGGGGGGGGGGGTAAATTAACTTTTAATAGAGACCAAGAAATAAAAGGTCCCAGCTCAGCCTGCCTCACTGCTAAAGTGATATCATTGTGCCACTTTGGATTTTCAAGTTACCAACTGACATTTTTCCTGTTGCTTAGCAAGTGACCACCCCTCCCACCCGTGCAACGGCAATCAGACAAAACAGAGCACCGGTCACTTTCCTAGCTGTGTACACACAGCCAAAACATCTGCAAAATACTTTGCACTGTTTTACATTTGCCATCAAACCATCCCCCTGTTCTGCTCCACTCTACTTCATTCTAGTCCACAACCTTCAACCCTGTGTAGCACTAGCGCCATTGAACAGCTTTCACCCCTGTCTCTCTCGATCTCCCATGGGGGGGAGATGGAAAACTAATGATAGGAAAGTAAGAGTGACACTGCAGTGTAAAAAAATATATATATAGTCTCATAAGCAACAGCACCCTCTACTGGCAATTCAAGCAGTACAGGGACTATTTTACAGAAACTGCTGTTTCTATTAAATTTTATTAATACTTTATCTTCTTTTTCCTTCTGAAATTATTATTATAAAAAAGTGCAATACCATTTTCTTTTTTTTTTCTTTTTTACGTTAATTTCTTTATGCGCCAGTCCCTGACTACCTTCCGTCCAGCCCCCCCCAGCCCTGTCACCCTGGTGTCTACTGGACTTACCTCTTACCTAGCAAGGTGCCAGCTAGTCGAGTGCAGAGCCTGTGAGGGGCCAGGCTTCATCCTGCTGGCAGACGTTGTTTTCCTTTGTTTTCACCCATCCCCCTGAGTGTAGTGCGGCAGCGTGCAGTGATGCCAATGGCTGAGCCACACACACTTCCATATGCAGCACACCGGGCATCTGCCTCACAACCGCCCCCTACATGTGGACCTGCTATGCCAGCCCCCAGCCACTGCTAGGGGTCAGGCAGGCAGCGGACTCCATCCCCATCCCTTCCTGGGAGAGGAGAGCTGTCCTTCAGACGCTCAACCCTCTCCCTCCCCAGCCGACTCCTGGTGGCCTGCTTGCACTGTAAACATGGGTCACCGGTGTGGCAGGAGGTAAGACATGATGCCCCAGACCTCCACGCCACTGGGCCGGCTTGCAATACCATTTTCTAAGAGCAGTAATACCTTCCAGGGTGGGTGGTTTGGGCTATACCGGATCTTTCAGGGACTATAAGGCCTTCCCCCCATGGTGTCAGGCCTCATTACACCCCTGGGTGGTCCAGTATAGCCAAATACCACCCACCCTGTTGGATATTATTGTTTGCATGTACAAATGACATTGTTCACATTGGGCAGTACAGTCAAGCATAACTTAGATTTATTGAAACACATACTCAGGGCTTCCACATAGGGTCACAGATGTATGGCAGACCCTCTAGACAAGTTCATTAGCCCTCACACTCTTTAGTGTTATACAGGTATTTATACCCTAGACAGTCTACTGTTGGGTATGGGTAAAGTACTGATGGGTACAATCCCTCCTATCTCCTTCCACATGAATGTATATACACAGTAAACAGAGTGATGCAAACCCCTTTGCAGAAGCTGACACCTTCATGCAGGAACTGGTAGGGACTGTTACACACAGGCACTATACCAAGTCCACATGAGCTCCAGCACTTCCTGGGGTGTGGGCTCTTACAGTTACAATGACTATAAACAGTTCCAAGGGAACTTTGACCAGATCTCTGGAGCCATCTACAGCTACTAGTTCCCCCTAATGGTCACCCGCTCTTAGCTGTATCTGACCTGAAAGGAGTAACTGTTATTCCCCTCAGAGGAGATACCCCCCCCACCCAGCTGACAGGATACAATTAACAAAGGCCCCACACACTGGAGGACAATGGCTAGTAAAATAAGACTACACAGATCTGTAACCATCCCTTTCATTCACAGCTGTTGCACTCTTCCCAGCACTCCCACTTTGTGTAATACCCTCTGGGGCCAATGCCTTTTCTCTTTCCTCTTGAGCACTTCTGTTAACTAGGTACCTCTCCCCAGGCTTCCACTCACCCTTCCCCCATGGTTCCTTGCTCACACTAGGGGGAGCTCTCTAGAACCTCCCGGAGCACAGGCACATACCTGATGAGTCATGCGTCACACATGTGTGACCTACAACAGCTGAGTGGCTCAATGGTTGCTGCACAGAGGATTTCTCTCAGGTGTCCCCTCTGGTAGACTATGTAAGAATTGCCAGTTTGAAATGTTACATCATATATTCATATAATCATGCACCGCAGAAAATGAATATATGACTTTCTTTTTTTTTTGTAATTCAAAGTTTATTGGTATTTCAAAATACAAGGTTTTACATATAATTGAACAACTGTAAATGAAATCTCAAAACATACAATTTAACTATAAATTATCTATATCTAATACAATGCAATGAATGTGATAAATATGAAATAATGGGAAAATAGAGAGAGAGGGGAAAGAAACGAGAAGAAGAGAGAAAGAAAAAAAAAAGGAAGGAGGAGGAAGGATCTGAATAGAAATCTTAGAATTTTATGTATTGTCCAATGCACATCTGACTTTATAAAAACTAACATAATATGTGGTGTTCCCTCATTTTAACCAAGACTAATTATGAAGAGGAAAGAAAAATATATAATGACATTATATCAATCAATCAATCAATCAATCAAAATCTTTATTTATTCAGGCGAACATCATTGAGCAAAGCTCATTTACAAGATGGACCTGAGTGGTCATACAAATGAGGATACAAATATTATTACATAGACAAGAATAGCATAAATAACAATATAATGGCAAGAAATGAATGTATACAACAATTTACATATATACAAGGAGCAGCAGAACCATTTTGCCTGCAAGAAAATGTGGGCAAAGGTATAGCAGGAATAAAATATAAAATTATAGGGTCTAACTAGCTTTTGTGAGAATAGATAGGTGAGTCGGAAGATAGAATATGAAACAATATAATGGACGGAAAAGAAAGGTGGGTCAGGTAGGTTAGGGGATTATGGTTTATAAAAGCAATTGCAGAGCTCTGGAAAAGGGCGGAGAACAGTCTTTTGAAGGATGTCAGAGGTAGAAGGCTATCTAGCTTCATGGATTTTTGGAGAGAGTTCCATGCAACTGCTAAAGTATAGCTGAAAGCAGCCCTCCCATACCGGGTGCAGGCAATGGGGACCTGTGACATGATGAGTTTACTGATCCTTAAAGTGTATGGTCTAGTTGTAATTTGGGTAAAGCAATCAGTGATATAGGTAGGTAGTTTGCCTGTTAACGCTTTGAATGTCCAGATAACAGCATTCCTAGTCCTTCTGTGCTGTAATGATGTAATGTATATATTCATGGAGTTTAGTGGACATTTCATATAAGGGTCCCAAATTTCTAAAAATTTGTCAATATGATTCATATTTACATAAGCAACCCTTTCATAACTAGCTCTTGTAGATAGTTAAACAACCATGTTTTGATTGAAGGTGATGTTTGGCTGTTCCAATATCTGAGCATAACATTCTTTGCTGTAATGAAGGCAGCAGTCAACCATAATTGCTGATATTCAGTCAAATTAGTAAATTCAGAACAAATGCCAAGAATTGCAAAGAATATATGACTTTCAAATTCCATGGGGGGGTGGTAAATTAGGTTATTACACTTGGAGAGCTTGGTGACATTGTGCCATAGTCCATTAGCCACAAAATATGTTAATGACCAGTGATATAAGCAGTGGATATGGTACTGTCGTCTCGTGTTAAGGCATGGTTCAGTTCTAACATTTAATCAGCATCGTCACAGTGAAATGAACAAGTTCTCAGTGGGGGTCAGAGCCAAAATGGCCATGGAGAGCTTTGGGATGCTTTTACACATTATTTCTAATGAATTTGCACAATGCAGATCTGCTGCGAGGCAGTTTCAATGTGGTCTTCCTTTTACACATTTTTACAATGTGTTTTCCTGGAATATGCCTGCTGATTGCTATATATAGTATTTAGCCTGGATAGTTCACAGAAGACATGGCATCTCATTTTCAGTGGGGCTCTACATCTACACAATATTATGCTGCATTGTGTAAAATCTAAACACACTGAAAACAATATTTTACATCTGGACTAGGCCACCCTGAATGAATATATTATAAAAATGGTAAAATCATGAGCCCAGTGAAAACAAGATATTGCATCTAATTTTGGATATCCTGAATAAATACAGAGCAAAAATGTGTAAATGAAGATCCCTATGGCAATGAGATGTAGCATCTCTCCTCCGCTATCCAGGATACAAAATATAGGATAAGAAATATTTCATGGAAATCTACTGTAAACTGAACTTCACTGTGTTCACACACAGTTTCTTTATTGTTTTATAACATATTAGACTGCAGTATTTATTTTGAATGTTGTGGCCATGAGGATGGTGTGTACAGTATATGTGTGTGTGTGTGTGTTTGTGTTTGCTGTAGCTCAATATAATTCTTCCCCAAAAAGCATAGTAACAAATGCTTGCTGATTGCTATATATTTATCCTGGATAGTTCACATACGACCTGGCATATGTCTGAGACAGTGCTTATCAGATAGAGTCTTAAGAGGTTAGAAAAACAGTGTAAATCTTTTTTGGAGATTCCTTGCTGAAAAAGTGAGACATTTATGAGATATGAATCTTTCTTGAAAGAGAATACCTGCCCAACAGAAGCTAGTAGCAAGAAAATATTTAAATGCTAAGCATTTAAATGTGCAAATTGTTGCATTTCAAATGGGGTAAACAAATCTCCAGTTTAATAGGCAACCAATATTTAACACTCTGTTTCAGTTTCCTAATGGTCATCTGATAAGCATCTGATAAACAGCTTTTAAAAATGGCAGGGTAAAATCATGGAATCTGATTGGCTGTTATTTATGTGTAAAATATGGTTTACACATGGCTAAAAAAAAGGACTGTGAAGAGTCTGGAAACCAGATTAATGGGCATTTGGAACACAGGCATTTCAGTTAGGCCCCTATAGCCAGAACTGATTTTCCCCACGACAAACATGGCTGCTACCTTTACACTGTAAAAAAAAAAACTTCATCAGGGCCCAAAAATAAAGCTACCTTAAATAAAAAATAAAACAAATTAATTAACTGTAGTTTTCTTGATTATCACACTTTCCTTATGTACATAAACAAATTAGAAACAATAAGTTCATAGTTTTCACTACAACTGTTTCTTTGCTGACAGTGTAAAATCCCCCTTCTATCTTTACCTGCTCATCAGGGAACTGTCTTCTTCTTGCCCTGACAGTGAGATAATAGAGTATAATTACTGGTGCAAATTTTTTTCTATGGGAAAAAGCGGTTGATATTTCCCATAATAACTAGTCAGTTGATATGACTTTCACGCGCACACATCATTTGGCGTGAGGGTTAGAGCACACACAAGTAAACAGTTAAAAGCGCGACGCTCAAAACAGTATATTTTTCACCAACCTGTAAGCACATCCTCACCATCAGCGCCTGCACACGCCTCCCAAAATCGGAAAGTCTGTAAAAAATAAGAAGTAATCGCTAGTATAATGAGTCGCTTCACAAACCTCAAGGTGCACAAAGAGCGCTTTATAGAACAACAAGGAAACGCAACACTAAGCGGAAACAGATAGCGACGTAGCGCCTCTTCTTTACCTACCCTCAGTGAAACAGGTCAGACTATAGATTTAAAAACAATCGAAATACAGCACCTAGATGAATTAATAGCAAACTTCATTTTGTGTAAAAAAAATGATGGCATGGAATATGAGCCCAGCTCCATCCGTGGCATCGTTCGTCAATTGACAGGTACCTGGTGAAAGAGCACTACCCGCACTCCATATTCAAAGGTATACAGACAGATTTTATGAAACAAAGCGTACTCTTAGCGCTAAATTAAAACACCTCAAGAAGATGGGTAAAGGCAACAGGCCACTGAAATCACAAGCCCTAACAGATGAGGACATTAACCTTTTGTACAGTTCAGGGACAATAAACACAACCACTCCCACTGGACTACTGAACTTCCTATTTTTTAACATAGGCATACAGTTTGCCTTGAGAACCAAAGAACACTATGACTTGCAATGGGGAGACATAACAGAAGGTATCGACACTGAAGGGAATCATTTTTAGAATATTCTGAGCGGCAAACAAAGACCCGATCGGCTATAATCCAAGGGACGTTAGACCAGTAAAACCACGCTTGTACCAAACTTAACAAACCCAGAGAGAGACACCATCAGGCATATGAAATCTACAAAAAACAGGCCCCAATCTTGCTTATCAGAACAGTCTCCTCTATCTAGCACCCAACACAAACGCAGCCAGGGATCACTTTGGTTCAGGAATATGAACGTGGCATGAACAAACTCAGAACAATGATGTCCACAATGAAAACTGCTGCAGGCATAGCTAACTGCAAACGAATTACAAACCATTCAACCTGTGAAACCTCAATACAGAGGTTATTAGACTGTGATGTGCCCCCACCGAGGTACAACAAATCTCTGACATCGAAACCTGCAGAGCATAAATAATTATTCAATCCTGTCAGAAAAGAAACACGTAAAATATCAAGTCTCCTACAGTACCTACCTGAGACACAAGAAAACCAGCAGCCCTCAACATCGACTTGTCTGTTCAAAACCCCAGCAGTGGTCAAATGAATGTAAATGAAATCAGAAAACCAAACTCTCTTCAAACAATATTTGGTCCAAACTCTGTGATCAACCAGGGGTGTCAATAAATTTCTACCATGCAGCTCCCAAGAAAGAAGCAAAACTGCCGAGGCGCCCAGTAATTGAATCAGATTCAGACTAGAGGTACGAGCTAGTGACACAGTACAATCCATATGTTAATTAGTTGCCTCCTAGAGTAAAAAAAGCAAAAAATAAAAACAGAGATTTTACATTCATATCCGTTAGAATCTATCTGAGATTTTGAACACTGTCCTCAATTCATTTCAGGGACTTCGACATATGACCTCCGTATCCATGGCAACGAACTGTCGTGGCAGCAACGGACACTGAGCAAACGGAGATACAAACTTGCTAATGGAGGACTCAGCTCTGCAATTTACTCAGCTTTAAGTAACATTTTCACCACTGATATTAATTTAGCGGTTGTCTGATTTTTTGTCAATAAACTTGCACAGATTTAATATCTATTGTTTCTACGTGCCTTAACTTTATCAGCGGATAAAATTTGCACCATGCAATTATATAAATATGGGTCTCGAATATTATGAATCATTTCGGTGAGGATGGCTTGATAAACCGAGCCGCTCTCGGGGTTTAATGATGCATCCCTCACCTCGGGTGTGCATTAAATTTTCATAATGTTCAGGACCCCATGCATTATTCTCTATATCTGGCTGTAACAAAGGCCTTTGTTGTCTGTGTGTACAGAGTGTTAGGAGAGAAACATTCTGCCAATGAAACTGAGCAGAATTTTGAATCCATGTATTCCATGGTAAACATTCTATGATAAACATTCCATATCTTGAATGTGGGGAAAAAAACAGGAAGAAGAAAGTAGGCAATAATACAATGACATAATTTGTAGTGGGTGGAAGGACTATTTTATCATAAGTGTACACAAGTAAATCTATTGTTTCTACATATAAACATGCTTTTCCCAACTGTAAAAAGTTTTGAAAAAAGGAGCCCATTTTAAAAGCACAATAAGGCACTCTGGGATGTGCGTGGAGCACATTTTACCGCACGACTAGTGGCTAAAGTCACTCAGCCTTCAGCCTTGTGCCTTATTATGCCCCTGACCGTGTGGTAAAATGTGTTCCATGCACACCCCATCATGCCTTATTGCTTACCGGAGTTATATCTCCAACATTCTAAACAGAAAGAAAGGAGTATTTTATTTCAATTAGCATAGTGATTTGTAGATGCGGAAGGATACACTGAAAACTCCAAAAATGTGCTCTACGATGCTCCATTTTTCCAGCTACAGACAGTAAGATGGCTGTAGGCTCTGTCCACAGCCATAACAATTGGCCATGGACCTGGCAGCAGTTAGTCTTACAAAGATTTTTAAACTAGATTTATAAAGTGGCAGTGTATAGAGTTTAAAGAAAAAAATAAGGTGGTAAATGAACTAATAACATATCCAAACTACAAGTAGAGCAGGGATGTAATTTTTCTTTATAATAAAGCAAGAAAAAGTAAAAAACAAAAACAAAAAAAAAACAATCCAATGAAATCTGTGGAGCCACCAAATTTATTTAGAAACATAAAAACAAAGGTGCTAGCAGAAAAAGACTTGCTGTCCATTTTGTCTACCCATTTTTCAACCTGAAGAATTCCATCCTGTTGTTGGACATACCTTGGCCAGCACCATAGTGGCAGTTTAGCCCATTACTACCCATACCCCCACTTCCCTGACTGCTTTCATCAATCCCTTGGGGCTATTTCATGCTCTCTTGAACCCCATCACTCTCTCAATGTTTATCACCTCTCTGGGCAGGCTGGTCCCTCTATCCACCATATTCTTTCCACAAAGAAGTATTACCTCATGTTCTTTCTGCATCTTCCCCAATCCTCAGAATATAATATTTGATAAGCTGCAATACAGGCTTTTCTGGGCTTTTAATAAGTATGATTTATTACTTACTACTGCTCACTATTGTTTTCAGTATAATTTTTATTTGTAAATTCATAAAAAGAGAGCAAAACATTTTCATTATTTTGAAAGCAATTTACAATTTGGTAAATGTTTACATGATGCTTGATCGTTGATCCTGTCTTTTTGTATGATTTTTCTATTTGATTGTCTTAGTGCACCTTCCTCACATTTAATAGCGAGCACCTGTAATGGTGACGCTTTCCTTAACTTGATATAAAAGACTAAAAGTCTTATAAGTTGGGTCAGAATAAATTAATATTTGACTTTTTACAGCTTCAGACGATTTATACTATTTTCCATTCTAATGATTCGGTGCACAACTTTCTAATCAATTGAACTATCGGCTTAGACTGAGATGCAAAATACTTTGTATTATTTTCACCTGATAAATTTATCACATGACTGTGATGTCATAGTATTTTTCCTATTTAAGATATGTGTGTTTGAATTTGGCACAGGGTCATAATGTCGCAAGACATTATGTCGTGGCAATATACATTGCTGCCAATACAGTGTGATACTGTATATTGCAAACTGCATAATTCTTGTTTTTGCAGGGGCGCCACCCCTGCACCCCTGTTATGGGGGGCTGCACCCCTGAACCCCCCAACTAATACAACTAACTCTGGGGGTTAACGCTTAATATCACACAAAGTGCAAAAAAAGGAAAAATTCCATATGTCTGGGACCAGAAATCGAAACCTGATCCCAAAGGCACTGCTTGCCACCAGTGGCTCATCCCATCAAGCCACGGCAGCTGCTCAGCTGACCCCTGTGTCAGCAGGGTCCTTATCTTGCACTGGGAAAAGTGAGAGGGTGCACTACCGCACACACTTCCTTTCGCGGATTTGCACCCTCTCGCTCTTACCTACTGCGCCGTTCCTACTTAGCGGTCATGTCATACGTTGTAGAGCATGCAACAGTTTGATCTAGTAGAATTGAATTTGACTCTACCTCCTGATGAAGAGGGCTTTGATCCCTCGAAGCACCGGGGTATTTGTTGTTTGGAAGCTACTTATTAAAATACTGTATTTCTTTTTGGAGCCATTGTTTGCAGCACTGCTACTTTCTGTGTTTGTTTGTTACCTACCTTTGGTTAGAAGCAGCTCCTATCCTGTTTCTTGGTGCACCAGTACCTGTGATTTACTGAATGTTTGCACTTTGGCATTCCAAATGAGTGATGATTCAACTAGGGGAACTAGCTCCTTATGCACTTCAGGTTTATGATAACTGTAGTATGTATATATGACAAATCATTCAAAGTGCTTCCAACTCACAATCACCAGATGTTGTGTTGTTACTGTGAAGGTAAGACTGCAATAAAATTCTTAAAGACTCAGAGACTTACCACTGCTGATTTATTTGGCAAATATTAGCTAAACGGGGAACAGCAACAAGTGGTCGCCATTTAGAAAATGTTTCGAAATTCACCACTGCTGTATCGTTTGGCAGTTTCTTGTTGAATGGGGAACAGCAAAATGTGGTTGCCACTCCTGAAGCATTCCAAGAATATTTCTTTGGATGGAGAACAGGTGTAAGTGGCTTTGCATTATTTACCATGTGCTAACAGCCTGCTTTCTTCTCTCTGATCTTCCCTGACCTTCCTTGTGACTGTATGAGTCAACATATTAATATGAATGAGGAGGATGAAATTGTTGAATTGTCAGGGTCAGAAGGAAAAGAAGAAGAGCCAGACACAGATATCTCACACACATCCTGTTTGGTGTCCTTACAAGACAGGATCAACAGACGCATCACTCAACGACCTTCCACTCTCCTTACTTTCACAGTAAGTCCTGAAGCAGAACAAACTGTAGAATTAAAAATTGCTTTTTCAAAACTAGAAAAATTATAGAAACATGATCTTACATTTTATTACAATATTAATAGTCTTGAGGAAGAATATTCAGCTAATCACAGAACACCTCGCAGTTTAAGACTTGACATTAAGCCGATGGTAGATATAGATAAATTGAAACATACTGTAGAAAACTGGCTGCGCTCTGGAGAGATTCTTGGTGCAGAGTTAAGGCTGCTAGCTCAAAACAGACATATAGGCCCAGATATTCAAAAGGGTTGCGCCATGCGCAACTCCAAAAATGCGCCATTCTGCGATATTCAGAAGGGGCCAGTTCATACACCAAAACATGCTGAGCAACAGCGCAATGGAAATGAAGGCATGCGCAACCAAAGGGGTAGGTCCATGCATAAAGTGCGTAATGCGATAATCGAACACTTGCGCAATGCGCAAGAGTGGCTCAGCCGGAAGTTGCGCAGTAGCGGAATTGAGCCAAAATTAAAAGGCTCAAGGAAGTGGCGCAAGAACCCTAGCAGGCCGCAAACTGGGGGAGAGAGACAGAGAGAGAGAGAGAGAGACAGGAGCTGGAAGGGCAGAGAGGGACAGTGGGTCCAGGAGGACAGAGAGGCCAGTGGGGGCTGCCTGGTGCAGTGGAAGCAGCAGTGGGGGCAGCGGGGGTAACACAGGAACAGCAGCCGGGGGGGCAGAAGCCAGGGAGATGGACAGTGCCAGCTTCCACATGGAAGCTGTAATGAGGGGGTGAGACACCATGCTGCAGGGGGATGTGGCGGAGGAGCCACGCGGTATGCCCCACAGGCTGCAGGTATCACGTGCCCGCATCAGCTTCCGAGCTGTACACAGACATCGAGATTGTGGGCCGGGTACTGCCTGAACAGGGCAATATTGAGACGGCTCTGAGCTGTGCAGTGATGTGATGCAGGCACTTCACGACAGAGTCACGCCTGTCCATGGAGACCAAGGTGACAGCCTGCATGTGCCTGCTCGCCACGGGCACCTTCCAGAGGCCAACAGGGGACACCACAGGCATTACACAGTCGGCCACGCCACGCATCCTCACCCAATTCTAGCGACTGCTGCCTCATGCCGCGGAGTACATCCATTTCCCCAGCACCGTGGCAGAGCGCATAACAAACATGCAGGAGTTCCACAGGTAGCAGCACGATGCCTGGCATGCTAGGGGCCATAGACTGCACCCATGTGGCCATTCGGACGCCACCCGGCCCCGACGCCAGGCATATCGGAACTGAAAGGGTTTTCCAGTGTCAACTGCCAGGTGGTGTGTGATGCCACTGGGCGATTATCAATGTCTGTGCCACACCCTGGCGGAGCACATGATGCTCTACATGGCACCAGTCTGCACTGTGCCATCGATTCGAGAGTAGGACATCCCCACGGGTCATCTAGTGGGTGAGTACACATGTATGGAATGCAAACTCTGGGCAATGGTGGTAATGACACAGGTGCCATGGTAGTGGCACACAAGGATATGGGCAATATGGACCTGACATGACACTGATCTCCACTATCTCCACACAGGTGACTGCAGATACCCACTCCGTCCCTGGCTGCTCACACCGTACCGGCGCCCCACGACGCCAGCGCAGCTATGCTTCAATGAGGCACATGCTGCAACACGTAACATCATAGAGCGGGTGTTTGGGATGCTCAAGGCACGCCCGATGCCTGGACACCGCGGAGCTTCTGCAGCAGCCCCCAAAAGGCCTGTGGGATATTCCTGGCCTGTTGTATCCTGCACAACATGGCCAAAGACCATGGGATAGCCGCAAGGTCCAAGAGGGGACAGCGGGGGACGCCAGTGGCGCCTGTGATGTTAGTGATGAGCAGCCCCCTAGATCGAGGAACCCCCGACTGACCCGGCAGGCCCAGCTGCACCGGGACACCATTGCAGAAGAGCACTACGCCCAACACAGGTAAGTCAAGGGGACATGTGCAGGCAACACTGTCCATGCGCAAACCACAGGCACACAGGGGAACACACCGTGCATGAAGGTCAGGGGAGTTGAAGGTTCCAGGCATACCAACACACCATCAGAGAGGGATGAGCACTCATATGGACACACACACACACCAAGCAGCGTACATGGGCAGCAGCACAGCACTGCGGAAATGACATTGCCAACACACAGCACTACCAACCACCCCCACCACCTGGACTGTCCACGTACGTGTGTCAGGACCTGGGCACCCTTGCACCTTGGTGTACAGTGCAATGCAGGCATCATCATGCACACGCACTTGTGGACAGCAGTTGGGAGAGTGTGCAGGTGGTCCGTGTGTCAGCGTGGTGAGCAGAGCACCCAGCAGTGCACTGCCCACCATGACACACATTGCACACAGGGCAGCACCAGACAGGGCCTGCACTGGGAGACAGCTCAGTCAGGTAGCACTGTCCCACGGCCACCATGGATGCATGGGCGGCCCCACCGTGGCCCAGCAGCACTGGCAGGCTGAGAAGAGGCCACATCGGGTGGCGCTGGTGCACCACCAGGGGTCCCACTGCACGAACGCGACCTTGCCCGCACAGGGGTCTGCATCCTGCCAAACAAACTTGCACCAGGGGTGCTCGGGATGCCCACAGCAGAACCCAGCATTGACAGGCCTGTCGCACGATGCCGGGAACGGGGAGTGGAGAGCGCACTGTGTGGGGTGTGTGGTACAGGGGCACCTGACAGTGTGGCCAATTCTTCCGCGACAGAGACCACTGCCTGGTCTGCCTGTCAATGGCAGCGGTCGCATCCGTCCGCATAAGGACCAGCTCGGCTCGGTCCTGAGCACACTCCTGCTATGCCGCCTCCACGGACACAGACAGTGCCCATCGGACCTTTTGTAACCCGCCCCCTGCAGCTGTACCGAGTCCTGCAGCAGGCGGTGTGTGCGTCCAATGGGTACTAGTGCCCAATGGCATCGTGGACCTCAGGTGTGGACGGTCCTGGTGCACAGCACCCCTTGAGGGTGGGCGCCGTTCGCCAGGACCAGGTATGGGCGGATCAAAGGGCGGTGACATGTGCCACTGCTTGACACTGTACCCCAGACCTGGTGTGCGACTGCTGCTGCCGCCTCCAACTGCTGAGCCCCCAGGTCCACCTGTTCCACCTCCGTGGCTGACAACAGTGCCAGACACTCGCACAGCCACCGTGCTGCCCCACTGGTGCTGACAGGCACAGCCTGGGACTGTGCCAGCATGCTGGTACACAGGTGTGAACCAGGAAGGCCCAGGGCACATGCTGGCCTGCCATGTGTCCGCCATGGGACACATACCTATCACTGCCCATTGCAGGCCTGCTAGTTATCAATGGTGCAGGTGCGCACATCGCCATAGGACAGCATGCTGGCATACCTGCATGCCAGACTGCTGTGACACAGGCTGTGCACCCCTGCACCCGTATCACTGACACCAGAGTTGTTGGCCCAGCTGCATGCTGCTGCAGTGCCTGCAGGCTGGTGGCGGAGGTGGATGGTCCTCTCCACGCCCAGCAGGTCTGCATCACTGTCTGGACCCACCACCACCACCGCCTCCTGAAGACGAACAGGATCTGTAACAGAAAGAGAGTACATGTGAGTGCATGTGAACAACAGCCCCCCAACAACACCACCATGTCATACCATGCAGTGATGGGCTTCCACCTGTCTGGAATCCTCTGCCTGGTATGCCCACAATGGCACTCGGCTGCATGGCCGTGACCAGTGTCTCCTCTGTAGGGGTCAGCTGCAACACCACTGGTGGGCCCCCACCAGTGCCAGCACATGCCGCCCTGAAGGCTGCCACCTTCTCCTTCAGCCTCCCGCGGTCAGTCCTCATCTTCTTCTGCATTCCTGCACGGAGCGCTGGTGGCCTTTGCAGGTTGACGGGCCAAGCTACCCTCCCATGCAGCTGCACGCTCCTGAGGGGTGCCTCCGTCCACTCACTAGTGGCTCATCCTCCAGGTAGGCCTGGAAGAGGGCCTGCCTCTGCCGCGGTGAAGTTCGCCTCCTCCTATGCCCGCCGCCCACACCCTCAGCTTGGCTCTGGTCAGTCATGGTGATCTGTATGGGTGGAAGTGGACACCTGTCACTGTGCAGTCGACAGCATTTCCCCATGAGCATAGCTGTCGGCCCGGGGCGGAAGCCCCCACGCTTCCACTCGCATGGCAGATACTGATAGAAAGGGTGCCTTTGTCCTTTCTAAGTGCCCTTTCATGCTCTGCCCTCAGCCTTTATCATCCTCCGCCCATGAGCATTGTCCTGAGCATCACACAGCATGTAACTCACCTCTCACCTGCAGTAACCAAATCTGGCCAGCACAACCCACTGTCGCATTTTTATAGCGCAACACATGCAAATGAGGTGTGGTGCAACTTTAATGACATGCTAATCGCGCCACTGTGCCTTTGAATGGCTGATCGCATGATTTGCATATGTCGGCTGAATATCGCGATTTGGCGCTTATGCTAATATGGAAGGTCCGCTGAGCCAATGGCGAGGTTTGTGGCTGTGCCACACCGTATCTGGCGCATGCCCAGACAGCTTACGATGCGCCTATTGTGCTGCAGACCTGCTGAGCGCGATGAGGCGATTCAGACCATGGCCACCATTGTGCCAGTGGCGCTACAGCACTGGGCACTATATGGCGCTGTGGCACTACTCGCGACAGTCCACTGTGGCACTGGTGCACAGCTTGGCAGTCACGCAGGATGCCTATACGTCCGATGGCACTGTGCATAGCCTTGCGTCATTGCCGTGACCTTGTGTATGTCCTCTGACCCCTGGCGCTGTTGGCATGCTATGTGTACGTCCCTATTGCGCTGTCTGGTGACAGCGCCATGTGAAGTGACAGCGCTGTTCAAACAGCACGATTGCAGCCTGTGGTGGTCTATTGCGCAACAACTCCACGTGGGGTTACGGCACAGCGGGGCGCCATATTGCCTGCTGTAAAGTTGGTGCCATGGCTAGGAGGAGGGCGGTGTCCTGGAGCCAGCTTGAAGTGGCCAACCTGGTGGCCCTAGTTGAGCCACACTATGATGGCCTGTATGGTGAGGCGCCCCTCACCAGTGCCAGGACTCAGCTGTGGCAGCAAGTGGCCACTGACCTGGTGGAGGTCACTGGCCGGGGCCGGTCTGCTGAGCAGTGCCGGCACCGGTACAGTGACCTCCGCCGGAGGGAGCCTGAACTCTTGACGCGGCTGCGTTCGCATGCCAGGCAGGGCATGGTGCCCAGGGCCAGGTGAGTGTACCATCTATGCACCCATATTCTGTAGGGGTGTGTGCTTGGTGGCTGTGCATAGCTGCTGCCTGGACACGGCTGGCTGTGTGCTGTGTGTGCAGCTGTGCGATGGATGGTTATGGCTGTGGGCAGGCACTCTCACTGGGGCAGGGGCACTCTTGCTTTGAGTCACACTGATGTTTGTCTGAACATATGTCCCCACAGGCCGGATTTTGAGGACGCCGGCAGGGTGAGGTGGGCTATGCCAGGCCTCGAAGCCGTGTGTTGTGCCCCAACCGCAGCAGCAGCAGCAGCATCAGCAGCAGCGGCAGACCCAGCTGCTGGAGGAGTGTGAGTATCATTACTTCATGGATGCTATTGCATGCTGGGGGGGGGGCAAGACCACCAGCCATGCACAAGACAACCAAAGGGGAGGTCATAATTCCACTATACAAGACACTAGTGAGGCCCCACACTGGAGTACAGTGTACAGTTCTGGAGACCATACCTATGTTTGGACATGGACTGGGTAGAGAGGGTTCAGAGGAGGGCAACACGGATGGTGCATGGATTGCATCACAAGTCCTATGAAGACAGGTTGAAGGAACTGAACATATGTACTCCTGGAGGAGGGAGGGAGAGGGGATATGATGGGACATACAAGTATCTTACGGGGAACAGAGTGCAGGAAAACACTATTTTTAAGCGTAAAGATGTTCCAGGACTAGAGGGCATGGATGAAGTTGGAGGGGGACGATTCAGAGGAAACATGAGAAAGAATTTCTTCACAGAACGGGTGGTGGACAAGTGGAACACCCTGCCAGAGGAAGTGGTGGGGGCTGACTTGGTCACGGGATTTAAGAATGCATGGGATAGTATAAAGGAATTCTGGAGGTCAGGGTAAGGTGCAACAGACTTATAGGAAAACAGAGTGAACTTACAAGGTCAAATGGCTAGACTGGGTGGCCCATAGGCCTATCTGCCGACACTGTCTATGTATCCATGTATGTAGGCACGACACAGGTGACATGCATCACAGTGCAGTATCACAGCACGTCTGTGTATGCGTCACTGGTGGTCCAGGCATGCACTGGGCACATAGCTGTGGCTGGCATCGCACCACATTGCCACATCACTTGCCAGCCTAGTTTGTACTGTGATTGACATGGGCAGTGTGTGGGCAGTGGTGCATAGCTGGTGCCGCCTGTTTGTGATGGCCATGTGCATGTTCACTGTGGGTGGGTGTATGCCATCACAGGTGCGGACATTGGGCTATATGGCTTACAGGTTGGGTGGTGTTCAGGGTTGTGGTCAGTCCAGCCATTGACTGTGTTCCCATTTTCCTAGGCCTCGAGGTTCTACGGAGGATGCAACAGGATGTCCGTCACCACAGAGGTCAGCATTGCAAAACCACAGGATCCTGCAAGCCATCTGTAGCATGGACGCCATCAGGGCCGGGATGGAATGGGGCCAGCAGGGGGAGGACCAGGAGTCGGCTGGGCCATAGCCCACATTACCCTTCCCATCTCTCCCATCCCTACCACCCTGCCTTCCTCTCTCCAAGTTTTAACCTCCTCTTGAACACCCTTCCTTGTACCCGTCCCCCCCCTTGTAAATAGTTTTTATTGTTCTTGTTGAAATATGTTTAATATACATTTCTATTTTGATATATGAATACTGTGTCGGTCTCTGATTTGCAGCTGGCTATGGGTGCTCAGTTGCAGGTGTGTACATGCCATCTGGGCTGGTATGGTCCTGGGTATGTGTGTGTGTGTGTGTGTGTGCATGGGGAGGTATCTCCAGCATGGCAGTGACTTTCGGTTGGTCTTGCCATCTGCTGCCACCCAGTGCTGGGTGCACAGGGTGTGTCTGGCTTGTAGGCTTCTGTGTTGCACGGGGCTGACATGTGCTGGGGGGACTGCATGGGTTCCTGCAGTGCCAGTCACTGCACATGGGTGGTGTCTTGGGGTCACAGTGCAGGGTGTGCTGTGCATCAGGGGGCTGATGTGCACTGTGGTTGTCAACCCCTGTGTGTGGCATCTCCACCTGCCAGTGGTTGTGCTGGGTGTCAGGGCTCTGCTATGCTTTGTTGGCTTGTCCCCATGGGCACGTGGATCATCCGTCCCCACCCCAGTGATGCTGTGCTTGGGGTGTGCGTGTGGTGTGGATTCTGCAGTGTGTTCCTGTGCCCATGTGTGGCATGGCTGCAGTGGGCCCCAGCCTGCCTCCCTGGATGTACAGTTCCATTGCTCTGGGGGGCTGTACTGCCTTCTGGCAGCTCTGGACTGCTCAGCTAGGCTTCCTGGTTGCCGCCATAGTGCAACATTTTGGCTCAGCTTCCTTCCTGGTTGCGCTGATGGCAGTATGCGCATATTCAGATGTTGGTTGCTTCGCGCATTTGCTCTGCTCCATGTTTGAATATCGCACCTGTTACATTTGCTAACTGGTTTGGCGCTGTTCTCGCTGTTGCCCAGTTTTGGAGCTTAGGCTCTGGAATATCTGGGCCCTAGTGTACAGGTGGAATGTTGTTGTATAGAATTCCATCCCTTTCAAAATGCTGTTCTACCACAGTTCAATGTCATGGAATGCTGTTCTACCCTACTGTGGTAGAACAGCATTTTAAAGCTACTAGAACTGCTGAGTCAGTTTCATTTTGAAAGCAGTGTTTTGCCACCTTGGGATTCTGATTCTCATGGACCTCTCGAGCTTCACTCTCGAGGTCCGAGGGAATCAGAATCCCCCTGTGGCAGAACACGCTGGTTCTGCATAGTTGCCCATCCAGTATTCTCTATATGTTACAAGGAAGTTCTGCACTCACACCAGAAATAAGCATCCAAAAAAGGTTAAAGCTTCAAAGGTGCAGCTTTATTGCAGTAAAGGTGCCAGGACAACACCCTACATTAAACATAAAGCCTAAAGGAGGCAGTATAGCACAGTGGGTTAAGGCCCTGAGCTGTATATCTGGAGACCTGGGTTTGAATCCCACAGCCACCTAGGTGCATACTGTGTGATCCTGAGCAAGTCACTTAACTTCCTTGTGCTCCCAGGTCACATCTGGAAACAAGCTTTGGCTTAGTGTGCCTCTCCTGGTTAAACAATGTTCCCTTCCCTTCCCTAAAGCTGAATGGGAGAAGGCACTGCACACCTTCTCTGAGGAGCTAATGAGAATGTTAATCAAAAAAGACAAAGCCAATTACAAGGAACTTAAACTGCAATTGAAGCAGCACAAAACAATTTGAGTAAATTTAAAGAACATTATTTAAATTAAAAGAACTGGAGCTAAGTAAAGCACTGGATAAGTTTGAAAAAGAAACCATGAAATGCAAAGAGATCAAACATTTACGAGATTTCCAGGACTACTCTGCAGGGCAGATTTTTGAATGGGACAGACCCTCTCATTCACACAGCAGAGGGAGACAGAGAAGCACAAGTGGTTTTCGAAACAGAGGATGTAGCAGAAATCAGAACAGGAAGCAAAATAAAAAACAACTTGCTCCAAGAACTGAACCAGGGGCTACAAGTGCTGAGCAAAGTACACCAGTGTCTACAAGTAAAGGAAAAAATAGAAACTTTTTTTTAGAGAAGAAAAAGTCACAAGAAGAAAAACAAGGTGAGGAAAATGGGGAGTGGGGGTAAAAGAAGAACCCTCACAGAGAGCAACCAGATCGAAGAACAAAAAGAAATAATAAACTTAAGTAATGCCATTTTTTCTGACAATGAACTGAATGTTTTAAGAAGGGGGTTTAGCTTTGTGCCATCTCCTAAGGTTGACAAATTTAAAGTTCAAGTTGAGCTCTTCGAGTTTTTCGGAAAAATCAATCTCTGTAACTTCTTTGATAATGAGAAAATGGGTGGCCCAGTGCTAACGAGTCAGCAAATGATAGCCAAAATGTTGGTAATTTCTTAGATTTGCTAACAATTTTAGAAGACACTAATGAAGTATCATGTGACTTCACAAATACTACAGACCCTTTAGATTTAATTGACTTTGATTCACAGGGCAATGTTATTGTAATTGACTCTACAAGCACAATAAATGCTGAAATGCTGAACTTATTGATTTGGGCATTAATAACATTAAAAGGAAAACACAGTTTAGACTGAAATCAGTCTTCTGCCCCTCCCCCCCCCCGATCCTGCCATTCCTACATACCAGAAAGTAGTGAGTAGTGAAAGTGAAAAACTTTTTGGTAAAAATGGTCCGACAATATGAATAACCTGACAACTGTGGAAAAACAGGCTTTTGTGGATCTTAGAACTAGAACTGATATCATTTTTAGGGAAGCTGGCAAAGGAGGCAATGTGATAATTGTTAACAGGGAGGATTATGAAAAAGAGGCTCTCCTTGTGTTATCTGACACAAACACATTGTGTTCTAGATAAAGACCCCATATTAATATATCAGGCTGAACTGTTTGACTTAATTAATGACATAACTAAAAGGGGTTTTATTTCTGAAAAAGAAAGTCAGTATCTTAAAGTGCAAACACCAATGACCCAAACTTTCTATTATTTACCTAAGATCCACAAAAACATGTCCTGCCCTCCTGGACACCCCATAATATCGGGCATTGGGTCATTATCAGATAATTCATCTTGTTTTTGTGACTTTTTTCTCTAGCCTTTAATACTTGACCTAGGATCATATACACGAAACTCCATGCAAATTGTAGAGAAATTTTAAAAATGCATCTGGCAGCCCAGCTATTTGTGGCTCAGCATTGATGTAAGCTCACTTTACACATGCATACCACATGTTTTGGGCTCAAGACACTGAAAGAAACAATTGATGCCTCCGCACTAAATGGCATGCGTCCCTCTAAATTCTTATGTGCAGCTGTCAAATTCATTCTTAAACATAATGTTTTTCTGTTCAAATACAAGTTTTATTAGCAACTAGTAGGAACAGCCATGGGTTCGACTGTTGTGCCAAGTTACGCCAACCTATATTTAGGTTGGTGGGAAAACCAATTTATTTTTACTGATATGAACCAATATACTGGAAATATTGTGTCATGGAACAGATATATAGATGACCTGCTATAGTATGGGATGGACCTGAACAGTTAGTAAATGAATTTGTGCTTTGGATTAACCAAAATAATTTGAATCTCAGTTTCAGTTCAGAAACTAGTAAAGAAAATATTTCTTTTTTTTGTATCTACATTAACAATCAAAACCAGAAGATATAGTCATCACTAAATGTTTTAGGAAACAAACTGCAGGCAATTCCATTCTACATGCCAAAAGTGTGCACCCCTGCTCTGAACTGCTCTGTCCCATATGAACAATGTTTGCATCTGCAGTGTAATTGTTCCTCAGATGAAACATTTCTAAAACAAGCTTATGAACTGCATAACAGATTCACTCTGAGAGGCTATGAAAAACAAGTTTCGGATAATGCCTTAAGCAAGGCATCTGCCATTGACAGGAGTTCTTTACTGAAACCCAACACTAAGGACAGAGATAGCAGTCCTTTTGATTAATTGTGTTTTAGAATATAATAACAAAGCCCCCCCCCAAGTGAAACACATTGTGTTAAAAAATTGGCACTTACTAGAGCAGTGTAACACAGCTGGTCTTTTTTCAAAGTAACCCCGTGTGACCTATAGTCAAGCCAACAATGTGGGCAACTACCTTAGCCATAGCCATTACACTACAGTTCTAACAAGATTGCATTCATGGCTACCCGTACAGCCTGTGGGTTGCTACAAATGCGGTCATTGCATGGGCTTGTAGGTACATTATTCAGGGTAAAGAATTTGTACATCCTACCAACAATTCAGTTGTCATCATTAAAGAATGTATTAATTGCTCAAACTCATTCATAATATATGTTGCCCAATGTTCCTGCCCTTTAACATATGTTGGAATGACCACCAGGCAGCTTAAAGAGCGACTATTGGAACATAAAAGGGATAACAGAAATGTAAATTTGGATTCTGCTTTAGGAGCGCATTTCTTTGAAAAACATGAAAAAAATGTATCAGAGTAACAACTCATGTTACTTGATTATGCAAAGCCACAAATAAGAAGGGGAGATCGAGTTCAAATGCTTTTAAAAAAGAATTAAGATGGATGTATAGCTTAGACTATATACACCCAAGAGGATTAAATAATTACATCTTACAGTGTATCTATAAGAGTTCCCTTATGCCGAATTGAAATAGCAAATGAATTGTTAAAAACCTTTTTTGCTGTGCATTACTATGGCTTATGTCATGTATCTAAATCACTGAGACTGAAACATATAATTTTTTTTATTATGTTTAGTTTTGATATGTAGCACAATATATTTATAATTACAAACATTTAAAACTCTAAAGTTAGAGATTTTTATTATATATATTTTCAGAAATCAAATTATATAGTTTGCCACTTACTTGGAATTACATTTATAGAATATCTGATAAGCTGCAATACAGGCTTTTCTGGGCTTTTAATAAGTTTAATACTTACTACCTCTCACCATTGTTTTCAGTATAATTTTCATTTGTAAATTCATAAAAAGAGAGGAAAACATTTTCATTATTTTGGAAGCAATTTGCAATGTGGTAAATGTTTACATGATGCTTGATCCTGTCTTTTTGCATGTTTTTTCTATTTGATTGTCTTAGTGCACCTTTCTCACATTTAATAGCGAGCACCTGTAATGGTGACACTTTCCTTAACTTGTTATATAAGACTAGAAGTCTTATAAGCTGGGTCAGAATAAATTAATTGACTTTTTACAGCTTCAGACGATAGATACTATTTTCTATTCCAGTGATTGGGTGCACAACTTTCTAATCAATTGAACAATTGGCTTACATTGAGATGCAAAATACTTTGAATTATTTTCACCTGAAAAATTTATCACATGACTGAGATATCCTAGTATTTTTTTCTATTTAAGATATGTGTGTTTGAATTTGATTCCACCCCCTGATGAAGAGGGCATTGATCCCTCAAAGCACCAGGGTATTTGTTTGTTTGGAAGCTGCTTATTAAAATACTTCTTTTTGAAGCCATTGTTTGCAGCACTGCTCCTTCTGTGTTTGTTTGTTACCTGCCTTTGGTTAGCAGCAACTCCTATCTTGTTTCTTGGTGCACCAGTACCTGTGATTTACTGTTCTATCTAGCCACCATATTCTTTCCATAAAGCAGTATTACCTCATGTTCTTTCTGAATCTTCCCTGGCCCTCAGCTCCCAGCCCTGTCACCTGTGTTATCCCAGACTTATCCCTGCCTCCTTGTTCCTCCCTGGCTTTCCCTCCAGGGTGGGGTCCAGAGGTAGGTGCTGAGTTGGATGGTGTGGGTAGTGTGGAGCCAGCACCAGCATCATCCAGCTTCAGGTGAGTGTTTTCCTTGTTTTCCTTGCCCCTCCACCCCAGACGCCAATCTGCCAGAGCTGATAATGTGTGCATACATGCACTGGCATATACTGGCATGCCAAGGGTCCGCTAGCAACCCCCTCCCTGCAGACAGCTCTACATGCACTGCCACTGTAGTCACCCGGGTGGCAGTAGTGTGGCAGAAGCTGGAAAACCTCCCTCCCTGATGAGGTGCGCATCCTCTCGTATGTGCAAACATACTTCCCCAGCCAGCCCTTTGATTTGGGCTCACTTCTGAACCCAGATCGCTGGCTTTGCAAACAGTAGCATTACCACTGTACTAATGGGCCAGCTAGTGTCCTCTCTGAATCCATCCTCCAACAACTTATGATCAAGCTCCCTGATCTTTGATCCCTTGCATCTGTGGAACAGGTTGAGACATAGAAACATAGAAATGTAGAATCTGTCTGCAGATAAGGACCATACAGACCACCTAGTCTGCCCATTTACCTATACACTGCTGTAGCCCCAGATCCTATTTGATCTGCAGCTATCCCACTCTGCCATGTTTATTGCCCTTAGGTATTTAAAGGTTTCAATCATGTCTCTCGTAGGTCTCATAGGTGAATACAGAGCAGAGAAGACACTTTGTCCATAATATTTGCATGTAATTAGTAAATATACCTGGTTATCCCATTGTTTACACAAAATTCATCCAACTTAGTCTTAAAGTCATTCATAACTTTGCTTGCTACCACTCTTCTCAACCTTCTGGCCTCCAGAGAGTACATGCTCAGAATGGCTGGGTACTTCTCATGCTAAAATCAGTTGCTGAACGTCTCTGTTACTTGTTAAGATATGCAGTATGACTAAGGGCTTGCCATGCCCCCGAACAAAACATGGATAGATTATCCTACCTTTACAAGTAAGTGTAGCCAAATCCTGGAACCAATTGGCAACTGAAATTTCTGCCAATACACTTTACATGAGTTTCAAAGTGCTCTCAACAGGACACTTGTACACCTGTAACTGCATCAAATAAACATTATTGCTACCAAACAACTCTTATTTGTAACCTTAATCCATATGCCACTGCGTACATATGTTCATATGCCCAATTGTTGTATTTTTATGTAGCATGATTCTAATTCTATATGTTCAAGAGTCCAAATGTTGTGTTTTTTATGCATGATTATTGTATTTTAAGTATAGGACAATGGCATAAAATAGGGCTTGTCCTTAACTGAATGTTTTTGGTTAAAAATAAATTTTGATCATCCTCATATGTTTTGCCCTGCTGACCTGGTATCTCTTTGTGGTTTACCTTTGGACAGCTTCAATAAACTTGAACTTGAACTTGAAGGTCATATAGATAATAAAGATCAGTGGTCAGGTTTCACAAACAAATTATAGATAAAATAGAGTTTGTGTTGTCCTAGTCACCAGTAGGCACTGGTAGTACAAACCTAGTGAGAAATAAATGTAAGTTTCCTGGTTAGGTTGCACTGTTTCTTTCATAGTAAAAATATTTTATATATTTAAAAAGTGCATCAAATGGATTACAGGATGGCCCCATAAATTACATATCTTATTTTCTTAGGGGACCCTTGGTACAACAAGGCACAGGTAGTGCTTAGTTTGTAGTGTAGTACAATGGGATACACGCATGCTAGTTCCAGAATGACACATACACAAAGGCACTCACATTACAATACAAGAAAGTTAGGGTCAACAGTAGAGAAAATTACAGTAATTCTTGTCTGTAAATGATTTACTATTTACAGGTTCTGTTTCTCTTTTGTTTGCACAATATATATAGACTTAAATTTTACAGTTTACTATACTTAAGGTTGATTTTGCATGAGTTATTGTAACAAAGTTGTACTGTGTATTGTATAAGTTATGCTGGAGATACTGTGATCATATTTTCTTGTACATATATCGTCAACTTTGGTTGTTCTATTGTTAAAAATTGAATTCAATAAAATTATGAATTACAAAAAAAATCCAGCAGAGGAAAACTAGTCATACAGCAACTGAAAGAAGGATAGTATCTGGTGTTGCAGACTGTTCTTTTCTATACATATATACTACTGAATGTTAAAAAGGAGATTGATGCTAGTATTCTATGTGTAAGTGTCCCCTCCCAGTGTGTCTAGGGGCCACGGTGTTGTGCTCACCTGGGTGGGGTCTCACACATAGAAAACAACAAGTCCAGAACATACCTGACCTCCTGAGCTGGGGCTTGACCTCCAGGTGTCCACTGGCACACACAGGGATGGCTAGGTTGTGGAGTCAACGGATTGGACACTGGGAGACATAACAAACATAAAGTCCAAACAAGGGATAACTTCAAACACCAGGATCCTTTATTTGATGAGGTATGACATTCCCATGAATTCTGTACCAGCTGGCACAGTTCATGATTTTGACCACTGCAGAGTTAACCCCCACTTCTTTATCCCTGTGGGGTTTTCATAGCTCTCTATTTGACTTCTAGATGAAGCACTTTCGCTGGGCCCTTTCCACTAGACATGCACATAATTTCTAATTCAGCCTTGAGATGAAGCACTTTCACTGGGCGTGCCCCCACTGCATCTGTCATTAGGTCTCTCATGGTTCCCTATTTGACCACGAGATGAAGCACTTTTACACTGGACCCTTTCTTCCTGAACCCACTTAGAAGCCCCAAAATGGTGCGTACTGATAGTTTCTGGAAGAAGCCCTGAACCCCACTCAGGTGGACACTCCTTTCAACTGGAGCTTTGCCTCCAGCCCATGTCCCACTGGTCACACAAGACACAAGTGAGTGTTCTCCTCTGAACATCTTCTGCTGACATTTTTACTCATACTGGACTCTAGGGTGACTCCACCCATCTTGGCTAATGCTTTGTCCCCTTCAGGAAGGGCTCCCCTCGGCGAGTCTTTCTGAATTACAGCTGCCGCCTCAAGCCAGCGGTTTTCTTCTGCCTCCCATTCCAGGCCGAAATCTCACATCCATTCTCTGGGCAGATGGTCCCTCCCTGTCTCCTCTCTCCCACCAAAAGTCTTTCCCTTTTATCCTTTATGCTAACTGCCCCCCCGGGCATATTAGTCAGTCCAACTGACTCAGTCCTCCAGGGGCATAGAGGAAACCCAAGAAAGTGAATGCCCCAGTACTTTTAAAGTAATATAACCCCAAAGGGGGGTTTACACACACAAATCAGTAATTACTGGGGAGAGGGGTGGATTATGAAGGAGTAGGAGGCACAGGTGGCAGCGATCTTTGAGATACTCAAACAGCATCCTTCAGAATGTGGTAAGGTTAAGGATTTGTCAAATGGTGGCCGATAGGCTGTTTCCTTCTGCCTAGCCTGAGAAGGACAAAGCCTGTCTATTTAAGTCTTTTTAGAAGGTGGGTACTATTAAGCTAGCTGCCTTGGTCTGTCTTAATGAATAGGGGAAAGGGACAAGGTTGAAGAGGGTTGTAAGGTGAAAGCTGATGGAAGAATGTGTACCAGTGACAGCCCCAGTTGGTGGTGAAGCTCAGTCAGCCTTTTGGCAATACAATTTACAATGATGGGTCCCTGAGTCACTCTCAAGGGAAAACTTGTTGTACTGGAGACCCAACCTGTAAAGAGTGCCATAGGGGCTGAGTGATATACCACATAATCATAGTCCCACAGAGGGAGTAGGTATGGTCTCACTACCTGCATTCCTATGAGAGTGTTGAGGGAGACAATGTCTGGCCTAGTATAAAGGCCCACTGAAGATGTGATGTCATCTGCATGTTTCTGGTAGGAAATTGGGGAATGAGTCACACCCTCAGGTATTGGAAGGATCAGACCTGCTCAATAGCAAGGTTGTCACTAGCGTAGTTGTAGAAGGAGGCATTCAGATTTAGGTTTGGGAGAGGGCCCGAAAAACCATGGTCTTGGTCATTTTGGCACTGAGAATGAGATGGTGCTGTTTTAGCCAAGCATCCACTGATGCAAAATCTGTTTTGAGCAGATTCCCTACCCATGCCAATATGAGGCTGCTGAAATAGAGAAGTGTGTTGTCAACACACATGTTTACCTCAGTATTGGCATTTGTATATTAGGGCAAACCACTCTCTGACAGTGATGATCATGTGTTTTTCTGGGGGAGGTAGGGTCAGTCGTATGTGTAAGTAAGTAAGTAAGTAGCAATTTTATTAAGCGCTTTTCAGCCAAAGCTGCACAGTTTAGCAAACATTAAGATTTACAGATTATGACAAGAGATAAATAACAATAAAATCACAGTAAAATCACTCCCCGTATGCTTTTTGGAATAAATAGGTTTTTAACTCAGACTTAAAACTCTCGACAGTCAGGCAGCTACATATCCGACGAGGTAGAGAATTCCACAGGGTCGGGGCAGCGTGAAGAAAATGCACGCGGCCGCAGATGTTTTTAAACATACCCCGGGGAATCTCTACCAATCCTCATCATGGATCGAGGAGCTTAGAGGACAGTGGGGAATGAGGAGATCTTGCAGGTACCGTGTCCCTCGTTCATGTAGGGCTTTTATAGGCCAGTAAGTCACCTTGAAGGTGATCCACCACTGAACTGGCAGCCAGTGCAGTCTGCGCAGCACAGGTGTAATATGACTGTTTCTAGATGTCCCGGTCAAAAGCCTGGCTGCTGCGTTCTGCACCAGCTGCAAGTGGCAGATATCAACCCCCGGTAGCCCTAGGTACAGGGCATTGCAGTAATCAAGGCGAGAGGTCACAAAGGCATGGACCAGTATAGGAAGGACAGCCAGAGGAACTAGGTGTTTCACCCTGGCGATATTCCTAAGATGGTAAAAGGAAGATTTGACAACGGATGACACCTGCGATTTTAGGGTCAAACTGTCGTCAATAATAAGGCCCAAATTACGCACCCGGTCTGAGGTTGAGAGCTGGGCACCATCAATCCATATGCCCGAAGGAAGCCCAGCCCTACAACCCGCCTCAAGGCGACCTGGGTCCACCGCCAACACCTCAGTCTTATCCGGGTTTAACCTCAGCCAGCTAGCACTCATCCAGTCCTTGATCTCGGATAGACAGCTGTTAAGTATAGAGACTGCATTTTCCTGTCCGGGACTAAAGGACAAATACAGCTGGGTATCATCTGCATAGCAGTGAAAACCCAGACTGTATCGCCTAATAATGTCTCCCAATGGCAGCATATAAACAGCGAACAACATGGTGCCAAATGGAACTCATGGGCACTACAGGACAGGAAGATGGTATCAGAGGAATAAATTCCGGTGATAACCCTCTGTCTCCGACCGTGAGGAAAGATCAAAACCAATGCAGAACTGTACCAGACAGACCGCAATAAAGCTGCAGGCATTCCAAAAGCACACCATGGTCCACAGTATCAAATGCTGCAGAGAGATCAAGAAGGACTAGAATAGTACGAGCCTTTCGATCTCTCGCAATCAGGAGATCATTTAGAACCCGAACAAGAGCAGTCTCAGTACTATGTCTTTTCCTAAATCTGGATTGAAGAGTATCATAGATATTGTGATCTGTAAGATGGACATCCAGTTGTAGCGCAACCACCTTTTCAATAACCTTGCCCACAAAGGGCAGGTTAGAGACAGGTCTGTAGTTAGCTGGACAGTCTATATTCAGTGAAGGCTTTTTTAGGAGTGGTCGAACGACCGCCTCCTTTAGGGGATCAGGAAAGACTCCCTGCTCCAAAGATTTCCAGATAATTTCAGCAAGGATCGGGCAGATAGTATCTACGCAACCTAATTAAAGTGACGTAGAGCCCGGATCCAAACTACAGCTGGTTGGACGTACAGTCTGGACAATCCTCACAATATCCATGAAATCTGGCCTACCAAAGTCACACCAGGTGACATAGGTGTTTGTTTCCCCTCGCCAATCACCGCAAACCCTTAAAGAGTGAGCTCAATATATCCCACCTAATGCCGCAATCTTATCTAGAAAAATCGAGCAAGCTCATCACACTTTATTTGTGAAAAATCTCTTCCAGACTGTAGACAGAGGGATTGCACAGTCTGACAGTCCGAAAGAGTTGAGCTGGTCGTCTACAGAGCAGCAATCTCCTGGACAGGAATTCTGCCTTCTTCCGGGTGATTGCTGATTGATAGGTATCATAATGATCCATCAACCTAAGTCTGTCAGCATCCAGGCCGGATTTCTGCCAGGCCTTCTAGCTTCGCCTACTTTCTCAGTTCCTTCCAAAGACTCATCAAACCATAGAGTCTTAGGGTGCTGAGTGAGTGGGCAACACGACAGGAGCACCAGGTCCAGGGCCTCCGCCACTGCCTTGTTATAGGCAAGAACAAGGTCTCTGGACCCATGCTCTCACCTGAAATACCAGATAGGTCCAGTACCGCTAATAGACCCTCTGGGGTAACTCCCTTAAAGGGCTTATACTGAACCATCTCCGAGAGGCAGGCCTATTAGGGGTGCCCCAAAACTGAATCTTATGGTGTGATGGTCTGTCCACATTCGGGTTCCACCCCAAATGCGTGATATCCAAATCCAGTAGGAACACTAGATCCAATGAGTGACCTCCATATGGGTAGCAGAGGTAACTACCTGTGACAGGCCCATCATAGTCATAAGTTGGAGGAAGTTCTTTCCAAAGTGCAAGAGTTCATCGTCGACTCAGGCATTGAAGTCACCCAGTATTAACCATCTGGGCGACTCCAATGCCATGTCGACAATGAAGTCCGCAAACTCCTTCAGGAATTCTCCACCATCACTGGGTGGACGGTAGATGAGGAGAATCCTAAACCCTGCACCTGCTGCCTGGATACACTCAAAGGATCTGGTGTTACCCACTGGCACATCCACAAGATTCAGATCGGTTCTAAAAAAGATGGCTACTCCCCCGCCCCTACGATCCAATCTCAGGCGATGCATCACCAAGAACCCAGCCGGAGCAGTAGAATCTAATATAGGACCTGCGTTTTCATCCAGCCAGGTCTCGGTGATACATGCCAGGTCAGATGTTGCAACAAGGTCTGCAATAATTGCAGTTTTGTTCCTAATAGACCTGGCATTACATAACACCGCCTGGGTTGGATGGGTTTTCGGAGAGGAGCGCAGTACCTGCCCACAATCTGCGGAGCCCTTGGGTATGGGAATCAGGCAGGGAGAACCCCTCTCCTGATCCCATTTCGCCCCAGGGTGTCTCCTCGTCCTAACTACCCCTATCTGCCCACTCCTTTCCAATCTCCCACTCTGTCCGGTCCAACCATCCTTCAAGTGCCTTCTCGCTATCCCTGCTGCACGACACTTATTAAAGATATCAGCAGACAGATGGGGACAGCGAAAATGACGGAGGCTCCAGAGCAGAGCGGGAGAATAGCGCCTAACCGTCGTAAGGGCCATCCAACACATCTTAAATAACCAATATCTAACAAAACCAACTTAACTCAAGATGCTTTATCTTAAATAAACAAGTAATGTTATACTAAACAAACAAACCTATAATAAAGATAAAATAATAAGTTATATTTAAAGTTTAAACTATTAAACCAACTACAAAATCTAAAAAAAAAAAATGTTTTTTTTTAAACTCAGCAAAATAGTATAAGAGTAGATACAAACAGTCACGATCTTTTAAACCCCATAACTCTCACTACTAAGAGAGATAGGGCATATTCAAAGTCAGAGCACAAAAACTAAGAACATCCAATATTCCAGATTTAGAAACTCCAGTCTATCTAAAACCCAGGCGATCAAAGTCAGGCTGATTTGTGAACAGGATAAAACTTTAGGCAGTTCTAGTCCAGGAGCATCAGTGTTGTAGCAATCGTGTGAGGGAAAATAGCTACCCCAGAGTGGACCACAGACCCAGGCTGGACCCAAGCGATGACCCCAGAACAGTGTCCACCCACCGGTAGACACCCTTCGGTAAGTCCAGGAGACCGAGGCAACTAATACCCATCCTTCAGCAGGTCAAAGCCGGCGACACCTGCCCCGAGCCCAGCCCGCATCAACCACCCCATGCAACTATCCCACAGCACACCTCCAAACTCCAATCACCATAAAATCCACAGGCACAAAATCATCTTTAAATCTCCTTGTAGTCAGGTAGCAGGACCGGGAGGTTAAACGATTACACTCTCCTCACCGAGCTCTAACAGCCTCAAATGCCCCAATGTATCACACAGTTCAATGCTGTAGTAGTTAACCCTAGTGATCCAATAGTTCTGCTTAATTATCTGTTGGAGGCTAAGATAACAGCCCAGCCCAACTCCAAAAAAAAAAAACGCCCGGTACAACTCATAGTTTAATACAGCTCACCAATTAATCACTGTGGTTGTTTCTCCGAAAATCAGAGGTGTTCCGCTTATTTCCTGCTTATAGCACAAAGAGCAGTCCAGCCCAACTCCACCAACAGCAGACAGTCCTCATCCAACAGCAGTATCACTCTTCTAATTCAACCGGCTATCTACAGAATATCAGAGCAGAACACGAGACACAATGTTCGCCACAAAAAATGCCTGAAAACGCGACAGGAGCCTTTATCGCTTCTAATTCAAAACGGCTATGCACACCGAACAGAAAACACAGAGACACGATGCTCCACCGTTAAAAATGCCCAAAACGCACAGGAGAGCAATAAAAACAGACTTACCCAAAACAAATAGATGAAGCAGACAAACAAGCAGTGCAGTGGCTAGCCCAGCGTGGACGCCATCTTCAACAGGGTGGAAAGAATGTGCCCTCTATCCACTGTGCCACTGACTGAATGGTTTGCACATTTGCAAGTATTTATTTAGTAATAGGTCTCATATGCCATTTACAAGCCTGTAGACAATTTGTCCATATTGGCTTGTCATTTCGCAATGAAAGTAGCCCATTATGTTGTTTTTCCTACAGTAATCATCTAAAGCTGATTTGAAAGTATCCATATTTTCACATTCAATGACCTCCTTAGGTAAACCATTCCATATGGATACCACTCTCTACGAAATTCACATTCTTCTTTTTTTGGTTTTATACAACTCTTCTTTAAGTTGGAGCCCATGTTTCTTGTGTTGTGTTGTGCTGTATGGTGTTTCAAGTAATTCTAGCTGTAGACAGTCCCACAGGTTTCTTTCACAAAATGATCTGAAAACCAGACACATGTCTTCCTTAAGTCTCCTGTACTTCAATGAATACATGCCAAGCTTTTGAATTCTCTCATTGTATGAGAGGTCTTTTAATCTTTTTATCATCTTGGTTGCTCTTTTCTGGACTGTCTAATAGTTTAACTTCCCTTTCCTTGTGTGGTGCCCAGAACTGGCTGCAATATATGGGGTCTCACCAGTGCACCAAAGAAAGACATTAGGACCCATTTGTCCTTACTAGCGATGTTTCTATGTATACACCCCAGTGTTCTAAAACATTTATGTACTACTTCCCAGCAATGGCTGTCCAAACTCAGATCTTCTGTTACTTGTACCCTTAGATATTTTTCCTTATTTGTTTTCTCTAATTCTTGTCCCAAAATAACATATTTTGCCCTTTTATTCCTGTTTTCCAGGTGCATCACAGCACATCTCCCCACATTAAAATCCAATTTATGTTCAGAGGCCCAGTTTTCCTAAGTTTTCATCTCCAGTCTTAATCTTTGAATTTCCTCGACTGTGTCGACTACTGACCCCACTTTTGTGTCATCAGTAAATTTTGATAACCAAATGCCCTCACTGCTGTTCACAGACGTCACATAAATATTATAATGGATGGGCCCCAAGACTGATCCCTGTGGAACCCCCCTTGTCACTGTAGTCCATGCTGAACTGTGTCCCCTTATACAAACCTGTTATTTTCTATCACTAAGCCAGGATTCTGTCCAGCTGACTAGTCTGATGTTTAACCCCATATCTTGTAGTTTCTTGACCAGTTCTAGATGTGGTACTGTATCAAAGGTCTTGCCATAATCTAGGAAGAGTATATCAACAGGGAGACCTCTATCCAATGCCTTCCCAACTTTGTTAGAAAATTATTAAATTTGTCTGGTATGATCTTCCTTTTCTAAAACCATGCTGTGTCTGATCCCGTTTGTTGCTAACATACTGTAGATATAGTTTTCTGTTTCCTCTTTGATTATACCTTACAAAATTGTATCCACCACTTAAGTCAGTCTCATGGGTCTGTAATTTCTGTGATCTGACTTTGCTCCATTTTTTTGTGTTCCTTTCTACCACTTCCCCCTTATCCAAAGATCTCTGAAATATGGCTGTAATTTGCCCAGCCAGTGCTTCTGCTGGTTCTTTTTATTTATTTTATTTATTTATTTAAAAGTTTAACCAGGCAGGTGTTCTGAGCGGAGGACCACTCGTTTCCAGACACAACCTGGGGGAAGTCGGGGTATAGGGGAAACATAGGAAGAAACTACATACATTATGGATTTATAAGTATACAGACTATTCTTGGATGTGCCCCATTCTGGGCTTAATGCCTTATTTGGATTTATATTGTATAACTTTTTCTTGACATTTTCCCCGCTCAAAATTATTTTTGGGCTATATGAGTTGTTATTCATAATCCTTTTTCCATGCTTTTTCTCTTTAAAGATACTAGTGAAGAATGTATTGACTATATCGATCATATCTTTTTCAGAAGTAAATAACTATTTTTGTAACGATAAAAAGGATTTGTAGTTATCCTTGACTGTTGTTGCCAAGTTAATCTCCTGCTCTTAGCCTTTCTTGTCTCTTACATTCCTTAGCTGACATCCTTTATGATTTCCATAAATCTTGAGTATTGCCTTCTTTCCTTCCTGCCCTATATGCCTTTTTCCTTTTTTGTAACCTCTTTTTGATTTTCCTGCAAAACCAGTTAGGCATTTTTCCTGTTTTATTATACTTAATTGTTTCAGGCACGCCCTTCAAAACCAAATCTGAAAGTTTGCAATTTAAAATATCCCACATTTCCTCTAGTTTTTTTCTTTAACAACAACTCTCAATTCCATAGCTTTAGACTTTTCCTCATTTCAACAAAATTAGTTTTGTTGAAACATTGTGTTTCGGTGTCATCTGTTACCCTGCTTTTATGCCTACTGATTTTAAAAGTAACCCTGTTGTGCTTGCTGCCGCTTAAAGGTTCCTTGATGCTGCATTCATTTATTTCCTCCTCCAAATTGCTAAGAACTAGGTCCAGTATGTTCTCTACCCTTGTACCCTTATGTACACACTGTTCCAAGTTTAACTTGGTAATGGTGTCCACAAAATCCTTTTCAATAGCAGTTTTACCCTCACTTTTTTTCCCGTCAATTCCTGGCAAATTAGAATCTCCTAATTGGTCAATGTTCTCCTTTGTGGTTAGCTTGTTTAATGATGCAAGCATTTGCTTATTTAAGTCAGCTGTCTGCGATGGTGGAAAAAGGGACATTTGTTTCAGTGGGCCTACTCGATTACCAAAATTCAAATAAATAAATAAATAAAATATTATCTTCCTACCTTCGTTTGCACTAAGCTTTATCCATGCATGGTCCAGACTGTTGATTTCCACTTTATTTAATTGTACTGCCTCAGTATCATTCCTTACACATAAAGCCACCCCTTCTCTTTTTTCCCTTCCTGTCTTTATTAAAGAGCCTGTATCCTTCTATCTGCTTATATATGTGTAATTTTTTTGCCACAGAGTTTCTGTGGTTCTGCATAGATGGGTACACTCCTTATTCAGGAAATAGTGTAGTTCACCTTTTTTTGTTGCCTAGGCTCCTAGCACTTAAGAATAGCACTTTTGGCCTATCATTCATTATTTTGTTTATTTTTTAGGGCTGTTTTTTTGAGGCACTTTATTTTCTATAATATCCCCAGTCCTACTGCTGCTCAGTTTAAACTTGCTTTAATGCTGTTATTTATTCTCTCCTAGTACTCTAGAGCCATCCCTGTTTAAATGCAAACCATCCGAACCATAACGTTTCATGTTATCTATCGAATGTTTTCCAATGTCTCTGAAAGTAAGAAGCTTCCCTTGAACACCATCTTCTCAACCGTCCATTTATTTGCTTAACTTCCAACAACCTCCTTCTGCCTGCTTTATGAATAGGTAAAGCTTTTGTTGTTATTGTGCTGCAGTTTCTTCTTTTTAATGTTTTACCCACCTCTTTGAAATCTCTCTAAATTTTAGTATCTTTCCTCCTTCCAACATCATTTGTTCCCTCATGCAATTGTACTATAGGTTTGCTTGATCCTTTTAGCAGCCCCTCAAGCTTTTCATTATCTGAAATTTTGGCTCCTGGAAGACAACGGACAATTGTGGTTTCTTTTCAGCCCGTATAGATATTTGTATCTGTGTCACAGGGTGTGGGTGAAGGATAACACAGCAGACCAAGAATTAGATGCATAAAAAAATGCAGTCATGCGTTTATCATTTTATTTTACTCAGAAAATTGAAAAATAATAAAAATAGTATATACAAAAAGCAAAATGAGGTTAGTCATACTCAGCAAATGATGGCTTTGCTTCAGCCTGAAATCAGTCAATCTGCCAGTGCTTGTTCAAGCACACTCATGAGGTCTTTCTCCTCTGATGGTCAGTGTTCAACTGACTTCCCTATCTGAATCTCAAGCCCCTAATGGTGGGCTTTTATATAAAAAGGTCTGGTCACCTGATCCACCCCTTATCTAATACAGGGAAATAACCAACTATCCCTAAGACAAATGTGTCAGGATGACCCACCATCATAGCCAGCTTTTATTATTACATAGGACCATATAAGCACATTTGGTACAGTCTTGAAAGAACAATAGTTATGGACCCATGCATATGTAACAAGTACTAAATAAGTGCTTAATCCTTCCTATTTCCACAATGAGTGGCAGGTTTACTGCTATAAATAGAGTCTGAAGAGGGCCCTGCTCCCCTATAGTGAGAGCTCTTTCACCTACAGGCAACAGGTAGGCCCAATTCTGGCCTAGAAGGGTAGAGGAAAGGGACACAGGAAAACAAAACAGAGAATCCTTCCTGTTGCTTTTTTCAAGTATTCAGACAACTTACAATATTGCAGTAGTTTTATTTCAAGTATTTCCCTTGGTTACAGTTTTCTTTTAATGAGCCTATTTTTTAAAATTGGGGGTGGGGGAGGACTTGTACCAAAAATGGGCCTTCTCTGGAACAAACACTGCCAGAGTCCTTCTTTTTGGATTAAAGGTACTAGAGGAGTAAACATATTCTTTTTTCATTTAACAAGTCTCTCTATCTTTGCTTTCTGCCACTATTTAGGCAAATAGGGCTCTCAAGCATAGAAACTTCAGTCAGTATTTATATTCAAAAACAGAAAGTAAACGGACTGGGACACTTTAACTATATGCATATACATTTTCATGTAATTAAGCACTGCAAGCACTTTATCAGCCAGTAAGAAAGCTAGCAGCACTTTATATTCCCTTAGAACCGAGGCCCAGAAGGCACTTTATGCATGTTTTCACTTTACTGGCGTATCTTTGCACTTCACCTTTCTATCCATTTTATTAACCTGTATATTTAGGCACCTTATAATTTCTTAAAGCATTTTCTGTTTCAAGCATTAATTCAACACTGCAGGGATTTAAAAGTCCTACAGGTGTGCACATACAAACACAATTATTTTCTTAAAGGCCCACGAGCGCATTATTCAACCTAAAGAAAACAGCTTGGCATAATTGCTTTGTGCATTCTACACTTTAAATCTAGCAGCTCTTTGGTATTTGTGAAGGCAATACAAGCCCCTTATAAAGCATGTGTTAAACAATTTCTTTTTTTTTTTTTAATTTTACTCAAGCACCTTGCACTTTTATGCATCATAAGCACTTTTCTCCAGAAAAACAAAGGGACAGAAAGTGAAAGTTAAATAATAGGATAAAGGATAGTGAGAGCAGAGGGTACTTAGGTAGGTGGCCAACCTACCTAGGCAGAAAAATGAAAGACCAAGAATAGAAAAAAAAAGGATGCTGTTGCAACAGACTATGCAGAAGGAAGGGAAGAAGACGGACATATGTCCCTGAGTGCTATACCATTTGTTAGGTAGAGCACAGCTCTATCACAATCTGTTTATCTCAAAATGTATTCATGTAATACAACTATTTCACTAATACCTGGTGCCTCATTATCTCTATTTCCCTGTTCCATGTATCTATTTTGGGGGGCATTGTCACTACATTGCTCTGTATTAATATCTGCCTCAAGATTTATGGTTTCAGATATGCTGTGAGCAGGTATATTTACTCATGTCTCACCATTATGCTGTGTACAAGAACTAGCTACTTTCACCTCATTGGTTTCTCCCTCCTCAGTTTGGAAAATATCAAACCTATTTTGCAAGATGTGTTGGAACATCCCTCATCGCATACCTTCACCTTCTTTTTGCTCCTCCTCCTTCTACTAAGCACCATTCTTCCCCCTTTAATTCCTTGTCTCCATCAAAATCCTCCCCTCTGTTACATTTTGTCTTATCCCGTAGCACCTTGTGAGTTTCCTGTTTATTGCTCTTTTCAAAAACAGCCACTGCCTGGTTGCGCTCTTGCAGCAGCATACTGGCATATCTCTCAACCTGTTGGCATTAACATTTGTACCACTGGCCTTTAAAATGAGGAGCACGTACCCAGAATTTGTAGCATATTTTTCCTTTGAAGAATAATACCTTTAAGAATAGTGGGCACCATATATTAAGTGTTAAGTACTCTTTCTAACAAGTTTTTTTTTAATATTTAATAGTTTGTTCAGAAACAGCTTTAGCATTATAAAGAACATCACTAACTCGTCACAGACCACGGGTACATTTGGGTGTAAAATTCATACCACTATACCAAATTCATAGCCGTTGAAAACTATGCACATAGGTGTTTTGTGTGACCTGCTGTACCTTACACATTTCTATTTGAAAGTCTGATTATTTTTTTAAACATGTATTATCTTCCTCCAGTTTGCTAATACACTTGTTATTTTTGCAAACAAGTCCTTCTACAGGTTTCATGTTTTCAAACATTTGACATACAATATATTGCATGAGTTTATCCCCCATTTTGGTTTACCTTTGCGTGTACAGATTTTGTCAAGGTTGAAAAATTGATGGCCCTTTGTTTCTGTTGTTCTGGCTGTGCAGTGTCAGTGGCTCGGTAGGTAGCACACTCACCTCTGAGGCCGGGAGATCAGAGGGCTGTGGGTTCAGTTCCCACATTTGGCACTTGGGTTAATATCCCAGTACTGACACTGTAGAGCAGCATGAGAGGGGCGCTGCACTTCTGAGGTGCCGTCTTTCGGATGAGATGTTAAACTGAGGTCTCATCTGCCTGGATTGGCGGTAGTTCAGGTGGATGTTAAAGATCCCATGGCACTTCTCGAAAAGAGTAGGGGAATTTCCCCAGTGTCCTGGCCAAATTTCCTTCATTCACTAAAAATACAACCAACAGCTTAATCTGGTTCAAGGTCAGTTGGCATTCATCTGTATCCCCTCCCCCGGGTCGTGCCTGAAAATAGGCAGGATTTGTCTAGTGCACTTACCTAGTCAACAAAAACTAAATAAATAAAAACAGCAGACACTCCTCCTGTGCATACAAATGCTTGCTAGGTGTTGGCCCTTTATATCCATGAACCGGGAAATACCGTAGGTCAGAACTTCCAGTTTTGTGAGAATTATAAAAGTATTTAAAAGAGTTTAAAAACCCTTTTCCAGACCCCTAAGGTAGTGCAGGTCACAGTAGTGCTGTTCTCTGGGGGTACAAACAACTGTTGTTTTTCCAGCATTTAATGCCCCTACTGTTTGTTTGCAGAGCAGGTTCAATACTTGCCTAAACAGCTCAGCTCTGCCCATCCATACCACTAGAGCCTAGTACAGAGATATGGAACAGGTGATTCATTTTTTTGCTTGTTTTTCTACTTAAAGAGAGGGAGGGAGGTAGAAGAGTACACACAACACAGGGATTTTAAAACAAGTTTAAAAACTTTAATAGAGTGCTCTGCCAGACACCCCAGCAATCAACAAGGGATCGCTCACTAGACATTGGTTCTTTAGATATCTGCGAACTGGAAGTACTGCAGGTTGGAACTTCCAGTTTTGCGAGAGTTATAAAAAAGTATTTAAGAGTTTAAAAACCCTTTTCCAGACCACTAATGTACTGCAGGTCACAATATTCCTCTGCTCTGGGGTACAAACAACCCTCATTTTCTTGGCACTTCATACTCTTTCTGTTTGTTGGCAGCGTAGGGTCACCACCTGCCTAAACAGCTCAGCTCTGCCCACAGATACCACTACAGCCTAGTATAGAGGTAGGAAACGGTGTACTTTTTTTACTTGTTTTTCCTACTTTATGAGAGAGGGAGAGAAGTAGATGAGCACACACAGCATAGGGATTTTAAAACAACGTTTAAACCCTTAAATAAAGTGCCCAGCTGCCAGACACACCCCAGCAATCAACTACAAGATATGCTGGAAATTTCTGCCTAGCAACATTATGTTTCCTGAGTGCTGTTTCAACAGGTTACATTACAGTAAGTGAAATAAATTAAAAAAGGATATGTTTGATCATCAGTGTTGGTTGGAAAGGGGACTGTAGATGCCACAGGAACTGAGGCTGCCTGATGCTGATTCTGTTCCCACAGGTTGTAGAGATTTAGATTAATACACACCATACTTTAATTTTATTCCCAATTTTTGTTCTTGTATCTCTTGTCAGTAACTAGCTAATTTGAATCTTCTTTTCAACAGTGCCAGTCTTTGCTACTACTGCATTTTGTATGCCACCTCTTCTTATTACAAATATCTATATATTGGGTTGCATCCGCTAAGAAACTGACAGGCAGAGCTTTAGGGGTATGCTGGGAAGAGGGGGTCATGGTGAGATTAGGCACAACAACAGACAGGGTTAGTGGCACATTAAACATCCTTAGATTATCAGGAGATACTTATGGAAAAACATCTCTGGGACTGCTTGTGCTGCAGGAAATCTTGTGAAAATCTCCTCAGAGATCTCCAGACATTTTTGGAAAATAGACTGCCAAATCAACTGCTACTACTGTAATTACACTTCTGTGGCGTTGGGCTCCCACCCACCATTCTTTGTAGTTCATCATGTCCCTGATGTACAGTGGTACCCACACCCGACCCAACTGATCACAGCCTCCCCTACAACCTCACTTATAATATAACTCTCATTCCTCTAAATGACCCTGTGGTCAAATGTCTGTGGTGTCTAGTGGTACCCCTCACACCCTTGACCTGGTGAATCACAGTTTCTCCTTCTCCCCATTGACACTGATTGTATTTTTTTAAGTCTCCTCCCTCAACCTAACATTATAGCTACAATTCCTTGGTGTCCATCCTGCCACTTCCTACTGGTGCCAGTTTTTGCCCCTTCCTATCCTTGACAGAGTGGTCAGTTTCCTGGAATGCAATGGTCCTCTCTCCCTAATCCCACTGTCACACTTCCCTGATGTCTAGTAGATCCTCCTTCTTCCCAGCACTGTGTTCACACTTCCAGTGGTTCATCAGACCATGTGTAAAACTTCCCTGGTATTCAGAGGTCCCCATGTGGTTACACTTTCAGAAGGCCAGTAGTCTCCCTCTCCCCAACCATGTGGTCACAAGTCCCAGGTGTCCAGTGACACCCCATTAGACCTGATTGAACACAGTCCCCCTTATTCTTCTGATTTTATAACCCCCTCCCTCCCTGATTCCATGGTCACACTTCCCTGGTGCCAGCTTCTCCTTTCTCCAACCCCATATTCAGACTTCCCTCCTGGTGCTAGTGGTTCCCCCATATCCTCCTGCTCAGTGGACACACTTTCCTGGAGGTCAGTGGTCCCATCTCCTGGCCCCTGTGGTTCCCACTTCTTCTCCTTGACCCCATGGACACACTTTCTTTGTGTCCAGTGGTTCTCCATCCTTCTAACACCATGGTCACAATTCACTGCTGTCTACCAATTTCCTCTTCCTCTTCCCAACCCTTATTGTTACATTTCTCTGGTGGTCAGGCTTACCTCTCTCAAACTCTGTGTTCACACTTCTATGGAGCCAAAATATTTCCTTCTCTTTTTCCAACCTTGTGGTCACAGATACCTGATATGCAGTGTTATGCCGCTTAACATCATCAATCACAGCCCCCACCCCAATGACTGAATAACCCCCCTTATTCTCTCCAAGCCCATTGTCACATTTTCCTAGTGTCTATTCCTTCCTTTCCCCAACCCCATGTTCACATTTCCCTGCTGTTGCTAGTGGTTCCACCCCACCCCACTCCCTAACCCTATGATGACACTTTCCTGGTATCCAATGGCTTCCAGTCCCTGTGGTCACACTGCCCAGATAACCAGAGGTTCCCATTTCTTCTCCATGACCTTGTGGTCACACTCTCTGATATCCATGGTTTCCTCATTCCAATCCTGTGGTCATATGTCTTTGGTGTCCAGGAGTCCCCCTCACTCTCTCCAACCCCATGGTCACATTTCCCTTGCATCCACTATCCCCCCCAACATGCTCAAGCCCTGTCTCCTACCCTTCTGACCAGTACCTGGTGGGCTTCTCCCAGCCACTGAACTCACCCACTTAGAAGCTGTTACAGTGAGTTTCTGCTAGCTTTTACTACATGGTGAATCTGCATGTGGCCGCACTGGTCAGAGACCAGGTTTACAATGCCATCAACGTGGTGAGACTTGCCCTGCAGGCTTTCAGCATTATTGACCCACCCCCTTCCAAGGTGCTTACTGTTAACATTACAGGAAACATAGAAACATAGAATTTGCCAGCAGATAAGGACTGCTTGGCCCATCTAGTCTGCCCCATTTTTCTCTGCCTATAGTATCACCGCAGATCCTGTTTGGTCTCTGGTCCATTCACCCACCCCTTCCCTTTCACTAAGATTCCCTTATGCCTATCCAGTGCTTTCTTGAACCCCATCACTATTTTCACCCCCACTACCTCTGCTGGAAGACTGTTTCAGGAATCTACCATTCTTTCTGTGAAAAAGTACTTTCTCACATCTCTCCTAAATCTACCGCCTCAAGCTTCTTATCATGCCCCCTTACCCTTGACTACCTTTTTTTCTAAAAAATACTTCCCTCTTGTACCTTTTTACCCCCATGATTTATTTAAAGGTCTTTATCATATCCCCACTCTCTCTCCTTTCTTTCAGGGTGTACATACATTATTTAGGTCCTTTAATCTCTCCTCATTGGGCTTCTCATGCAGACCCTGTAGTGTTTTAGTTGCCCTCCTCTGGACAACTTCCACTCTATGTCCTTTCTGAGGTTTCCAGATAGGGATGTCATGATAACTCAGTATGGCGTTATATCACAGTATGTTCCGCTAATGATAATTTATCATTGTTAAAAAACAAAACTGCAATTATTGCTGCAAAGTGCACACAGTAGACTTGGTTTGCTGGCCAAGGCACCTAGCTTCACCTGAGCTGAGAAGACTTGGTTTGCTGGCCAAGGCACCTAGCTTCACCTGAGCTCTTTCCTTCTAAGACTGCTTGAAAGGCAGAGTAGAGAAACTTACCAGAGCAAGGGAAAAGGATTAAGACTTATTTTGGCTAAACAGATTTACTGTGTGATGTTGTTTTTAATTTTTACTCACAGGGATTGCTACTGTTTGTTGCTAACATTTCATTGTTTTATTTTTCTCTGTAGCAAAGTGTTTCTTACAGCGTATATCTTCTCTGAAATTATTACAGGTGGTGCTTTACAGGTTTTACAGTTTTATCTAACATTAGGATAAGCTTTCAGGGTTACTGCATTTGATGTTGACTGATTGATTGTTTCTGCTCTTACCTCCTTGTTCTTTCATCCATGGTTCTTCTTTTTCGGCAGAGGAAGGGCCCAGCCACCCACCCCCATCCCCAACAACCCTACACTACACTCCTTTTATAGAGTACCACAGTTGTGACATTTCCTGTGGCAGAGCAGGAAGGAGTGGATCAGTGGGGCCTCCACAAGGTGAGCTCATTTACAGGGGCACTAGTAATTTAACTTGTTATAACAAGTTAAACAAAACACAATCAAGCCATTACTTGCATTTTTTTTCCTTTTGTTCCCCCTTCTAATTACTCTGATTACTCTGACTAGGTTATAAACCCAGCAACTTATCTGGAATGGATATCATTAACTGCAGGTACTGTGAAACAATTTTCAGAAGGACAGTCTTACAGGATTTAGGACACTGTCCTACATGCTGGGCCTTTGGAGATCTTAGGGCTCAGCTCCAGGCAGCATGGGCAGAGACTGCACGTCTCAAATTTCATATTCAAGAGGAAATACATTATAAGAACCACCTGCCATTTCCCCAGCATCCAACAGAAAAACCTCGAACGCAGAGGGTAGTTGGTCCAGGAGGTTGGCAGGTGGTTAGGAAGGGCAAATCGGGTGCCCCATCACTCTCTGCTGTCCAACATATTACCTCCAAAAACCATATAAACACTACAAACAGGTATCTGCCTCTATCTCTGAAATCAAAGAGGCAGAAGACACTGCAGAGCAGGACACTGCAGCACAGGAGCTAGCACAACAAAACTCACCCAAATCAGGAACCAAAACAAAAAAAGCAAAAAGAAAATCCAAAAAACTTCTGATCATAGGAGACTCCATGATTCGAGGAGTTGATACCCATCTCCAGCCAGGGGTAATGGTCAGATGTCTCCCAGGTACATCAGCATGGAGGGACACTGACCGCATTGCTAAAATTGTTCACAAAGCAGGAGAAAACATTGATGTCCTAGTACACATAGGGACTAATGATCTCGCCAGCTGGTCAGTTGTGGAGACCAAGGAACACCTGACCAGGCTGGGTGACAAACTATCATCTATTTCGTCTGGCATCTCCTTCTCTGAGATCCTGCCAGTCTGGGAGAGGGGAGCAGATGGACGGAAGGTCAGAGAAGGGGAGATAGGGGAGCTAAACACGTGGTTCAAGGGCTGGTGCCAGGAAAAAGGACACAGATTTGTAGGGAACTGGCAACAGTTCTGGGAGCGAAAGTTCTTTAAATTTGATGGACTACATCTGACTAAGGAGGGAGTCAGTGCATTGGGGCAGAAGTTTGATGTCTTTGCAGAATATTTAAACTAGCAAATGGGGAGAGGGGTGCAGCACCTACATCGAATGGGAAGAACACCCCTCCCCCATAGCTAGCAGTCAAATGGGGATTCAGCATGTTTGCAGTTCATTTGCATCACCAGGTAAGAAAAAAGGTTTGTCTCCCCATACGATGCACAGGGGTAATGCCAAACCTCACCCAACAACTAACACACCAAAATCTGGCCAATGGAAAATCATGTACACAAATGCTCACAGCCTGGAAAATAAGATCCCAGACCTGCAGGCAATAATGTCAGAGGCTAAACTGGACATAGTAGCAATTAATGAGACGTGATTTACCAGTAACCACACTTGGGAGACTTCAGTACCTGGCTATGTATTGTTCAGAAGGGACCGAGGTGCAAAAAGGGGGGGAGGAGTGGCCCTGTGTGTCAATGAAAATATCAAAGCTACAGAAATTCAGAATACACATAAGGAGCCAGAAGAACTGTGGGTCACCCTGGAAACAGGAAATGGGACAGCCATAAGAACTGGGGTTGTCTACAGGCCCCCAGACCAGGGGAGGACATAGACACATTACTGTTAGAAGATATAGAAAACATGACAGCTAAATGGGAGGTTCTGATAATGGGAGACTTCAACATGCCGGATACAGATTGGTCAATACCAGCAGGAACATCTGCCAGAACTAGACACATAGTGGATTCCCTGCAGGGGGAGGGCCTCAAACAACTGGTACAGCAACCCACGAGAGACAGGGCTATCCTAGATCTAGTACTGACTAACAAGGAAGGGATCACAGATCTCCAGGTAGAAGGTCACCTGGGGCCAGTGACCATCAAATGGTATGGTTCAATTTGGCTACTACATCTAAATCATCCCATTCCAAGGCAAAAATATGGGACTTCAGAGGAGCTGACTTTGATAAGATGGCCAACAGAGTTAAGCTAGCCCTGGCAAAAAGAAACACAGGTGAGGGGATACAGGCAAAGTGGGCAAGCATTAAGGATGCAATACTTGAAGCAACATCCCATTGTGTTAGACAGAAAAGGAAGTGCAAAAGAAGAAGGAAACCACTTTGGTTCTCAAATACAGTAGCAGAAAAGGTCAGAGCCAAAAGGTTGGCCTGCAGGCAATATAAGGGAACACAACGGGGTGAAGATAGGGAGGTATACCAAACTGCCCTAAGGGAAGCAGGGAAGGCAGTAAGGCAGGCAAAGTCCCAAACTGAGGAAACACTAGCGCTAACAGTAAAAGAAGGTGACAAGACTTTCTATAGATACATTAGTGAAAGGAGAAAGTCCAGAAGGGGTATTGCTAAGCTTAATGGAGAAAAGGGAGCATGTGAGGAGGAGGACCCTGTAAAGGCATCTATCCTAAATAGATACTTTTGCTCAGTATTTACTGAAGAGAAGGTAGGGCAGGGCCCACAGCTCAGCATCATGGACACAGGGGAGGGAGGTGAGCACTACTCCCTTCACAAAGAAAGGGTCCTACAAGAGCTTGAAAGCTCAGGGTGGATAAGGCAATGGGACCTGATGGCATACATCCCAGGGTACTAAAGGAGCTAAAGGTGGAACTAGCAGAGCCATTAGCAGAACTGTTAATGAGTCTCTGAGCACAGGAGAGGTCCCAGAAGACTGGAGAAGGGCTCATGTGATCCCGCTCCACAAGAGTGGTAGCAGGGAGGAGGCAGGGAACTACAGACCAGTCAGTCTTACCTCAGTAGTGGGCAAGATTATGGAGGCACTCCTTAAGGAAAGGATAGTGCAACACCTGGAATCCATAGGGGCACAGGATCCAAGACAACATGGGTTTACAAAAGGAAGGTCCTGTCAAACTAATCTCATAGATTTTTTTGACTGGGTAACCAGAGTGGTGGACCAAGGGGGAGCAGTTGATGTCGCCTACCTTGACTTCAGCAAAGCTTTCGACACTGTTCCACATAGAAGATTGATAAATAAGCTGGGTAGGCTCGGGGTGAGTCAGAAGTTGGTCAACTGGTTGGCAAACTGGTTGACAGGCAGAAAACAGAGAGTGGTGGTAAATGGTATACAGTCAGAAGAGATGCAAGTCACAAGTGGGGTACCTCAGGGATCAGTCCTGGGGCCAGTCCTCTTCAACATCTTCATTAGTGACCTTGCAGATGGACTAGAGGGTAAGGCTTGTCTGTTTTCAGATGGCACCAAGATCTGCAACAGAGTAGATGATCCAGATGGGGTGGGCAGAATGAGAAGAGATCGGATAAACTAGCAAAATGGTCAGAAGAGTGGCAACTGGGATTTAATGCAAAGAAGTGCAAAATCATGCACATAGGGAAGAGAAACCCTGAAGCCACCTATAGGCTGGGAGGGGAGTTGCTAGCAGTCACAAAGGAAGAAAGAGACTTGGGCATCATCATCACTGATGACCTGAAATCATCCAAGCAGACCTCTAAAGCAGTAGGTAAGGCTAGGGGTGTTAGGGTGTATTTGTAGGGGTATCACAAGTCAGAAGAGGGAGGTAATAATCCCTCTTTACAAGACACTGGTTAGGCCCCATCTGGAGTACTGCGTGCAGTACTGGAGGCCACACCTTCACAAGGACATTAACCAAATTGAGGCAGTCCAGAGAAGGGCAACCAAAATGGTGCAGGGACTGCATCAGAAGACATATGAGGACAGATTAACAGAGCTCAATATGTATACCCTTGAGCAAAGGAGGAGAGAGGTATATGATCGAGGCATTCAAACACCTTAAGGGCATTAACAAGGTGAAAGAGTCTAACATGTTTAAATATAAGAAAATAGCAGGACAAGAGGACACAGCACAAGATTAGAGGGGCGATTAAGGGGAAATGTGAGGAAATTCTTTTTCACAGAAAAGGGTGGTGGATGCATGGAATGGCTTACCATAAGAAGTGGTGGCTATGAATACAGTGCAGGGCTTCAAACAGGCATGGGATAGGCATAAGGGAGCAATACAAATGACTATGAATAGATAGGCCACTGACAGAGCAAAGGCCGATGGCACATTTATAAGGTAGAAAAAGAAATGGGCAGACTGGATGGGCCTTGCGGTCCTTATCTGCCGTCAACTTCTATGTTTCTATGTCATGGAGCAACTGGACTTTCTCACTTCTGTTGCTATGGAAGTGCGTCTCACTCTTGCTGCAACTGAAATTCCTGATTTTTGACCTCCCAGAATCAAACTGACTATTTTTCATAAAACAAGAAATGCTACAAATTTTTGAGATAATCAAGATATCACAATGGTTTTTTTATACAAATATAGTGATTCTTGAAACTGGATAGTGTGACATCTCTACTCCTAGGAAGTACTCACAACCCAGCTTCAAACCTTATAGATTCAAAGAACCTTAAATGCTCTATTATTTTTCTCTCATGTAAAAGTACTGCAGTTAAGAATTAGATCTAAAACTCTGTGAAGCAGGCTGGTCTGTTAGTTGTACCGTAGAACATGGAAACATAGAATTTGACTGCAGATAAGGACCACTTGGCCCATCCAGTCTGCCCATTTCTCCCTACCTATTACTGCAGACTGTGCCCTATCTGCAACTCTTCCTCCCTCCCCTTTCCTTTCCACTATGATTTCCCTGTGCTTATTCCATGCATTCTTGAACCTGACCATTGTTTTCTCCCCCATCACCTCTGCTGGAAGGCTATTCCATGAATTCTCCACTCTTTCTGTGAAGAAGTACTTCCTCACATCTCTTCTGAATTTAAACCCTTCAGCTTCATAGCATGTCCCCTTGTTCTTGGGCACCTTTTCTTCTGAAAAATACTCCTGTCCTGTACCTTATTTATGCCCATGAGGTATTTAGAGGTCTCTATTACAGCCCCCCATCTCCATCATCTGTTCGAGGGTGTACATTTTGAGGTCCTTTAGTCTCTCCTCATAGGGCTTTTCATGCAGACTCTGCACCATTTTAGTTGCCCTCTTCTGGACCGCCTCCACTCTGTCTATGTCCTTTTGGAGATATGGTCTCCAGAACTGGACACAATACTCTAGATAGGGTCTTACCAGAAATCTATACAGAGGCAACACCAGTTCCCTCTTTCTACTGGTGATACCCCTCCCTATGTACCCCAGCACCCCAATTACCCTCCCTACTGCCTTGTCCCACTGCCTGGCCACCTTTAGGTCATCTGATTTGATTACCCCCGGGTCTCTTTCCTGCTTAGTGGTTGCCAATACCACTCTACCCATTTTGCACTCCACCCTTGGGTTTCTGTGCCCTAAGTGCATTATTTTGCACTTTTTCACATTGCAACTCAGCTGCCATACCCTTGACTACTCCTCTAGTTTTCTCAGGTCTCAGCTCATCTTTCCAATCCTATGCTCTGGAATAAGATCCAGAAAACCTTAAGGCTCACTTCCCCTATCATGTTCTCCCTCTTCAAATCCTTGTTCCTGAGGATCTTCTCTGAGGCCTGTCATTGCTTCAAGTCAAGGTCTTAACATCACAATTTGTTACTGCTTTAAATTTTGGACTTGAACCTCAACCATTGCCTGAGGTGTCATTTGAGTCCTCCCTTCTGTCATTGTCCAAACCACAGTACCAACATCACGATCTGTCTTTGCTTCAAATATTGGACTTAAACCCCAACCATTACCTGTGGCATCTGTCGTGTTCTCCCTTTGAACAATCCTTCCTTCCTAGGCCATTATGTCCAACCCTCTCCTGTCTCGGCTGACCTTCCCTCCCCACTCCCTTTACCCCCCCTCCCCTTCCCACCCCACTTGCCAGGACATGCCTACAGTACTTATCAAAGGACTCTTACATCTCAATCTTCTTCACACTTTGACACTAGAGGAACTGCCACTCCTGCTCACTATGACTCCTTATTTATTTATTTATTTTGAAAGTCGGATTTACAATCTTTGAGTCATGGACTCATTTACAAAGGCACCTCATCGCAGGGAGGGTAGACATGAATACAGTGTGAAGTACAACAGTGGTAACATACAGGTGCAATACAGATAACAATAAGAATGCATTTACAACAGTGGTTTACAGATAAAGTTTCATAGAGTAAGTTACAATCGAATAAAAATATGACTATAATAGAAGGTTCAGCCTTGGATGAGCCAGGGAGGAATACCTATGAGGAAAAGCTGGAGGGAGAGACAGGGGAAGGGGAAAAAAGGGGAGGGGGTTTGCTGTCCAGCGGACATTGTCAGGCTAAGGGCCAGGCATTGAGGGGACCCACCATGGCATTAATCAAGGGCAATTACAGCTTCAGGCATCAAAGAACAGGTTACGGAGAGCGACTTTTGAAGGGAACGATTTTGATATGATTAATGACAGAGGGCAGGAGGGAGTTGAACCATGTGGGGGCGCAGTGGTGGAAGGACCTTTGGGCTAAAGAGGTTTTGATATGGGGCACCTGGAAGGTGGCCTTAACTGTGCTATGGGTGGCAACAGATGGTGATGCATGCCACAAGGACGCAGTGACCCCTGGGGGGAGAGATCTAGCAGGGATTTTTTGGCAAGTAGGCAGGTTTGGTAGTGCAGGCACTCCTCAAAGGTGAGCAGGTTGGTGGTGGAATACAGCAAGCAAGTATAAGTGTGGTGGGATGTGCTGGTCAGGAGCCTGCAGGTCTTGTTCATCGATGTCTGAATTTTGGCGAGGGTGGTATTATTGGCCGTGGCATAGATGGGAAGGCCGTAATCTACTAAGGACAGGATGGAGGAGTTAATAGCCAGTCAGAGGGCAGTTTGGGGGAGGCAGTCTCTGTGTCAATAGAGAAGGCCAATCCAAGAATTTATAGCTGAGGACAGGGTATTGATGTGGGTGTGGAAGGTAAGAGCCGAGTCGAAGGTGACGTCCAGGTATTTGTAGGATGACACCTGCTCGAGAGGGTGTGGATTACTGGGGAAAATGCAGAGGAGAGCATTTTTGGCCTTATTCTGGTGGTGAGAAAAGAGCATGGATTTGTTTTTTTTGAGGTTGACGACCAGCCGGTGGTCAAGGAACCACTTTTCAGCTTGGTAGAATGTATGCTGCAGGGATTCCTGTAGAGATGCGGGATCAGGTTGAGAGGTGAAGAGGACCACATCATTGGCATAGAGGAGCATATTGCCTGAGCAGGAGCTGGGGAAAGTGTTGAGAAAGAGGCTGAACAGAACAGGGCCCAGGATGGAACCCTGGGGGACCCCAGAGCGAATGGGCAGGGAGTTGGTCAGGGTGCCATTTACCTTCACAGACTGGGATCTGGTAGAGAGGTAACTGGTAAACCAGGCAAGGGGGCCAGGGGAGAAGCCAAGTAGGTGGAGGGAGTCAAGTAGGAGGGGGTGACAGACAGTGTCAAAGGCCTTGGAGAGGTCAATGAACACTGCACCCACAACGTGACCAGAGTGGAGGTGCTGGGAGAACTCCAGGAGGGCTGTTGTGGTGCTGTGTTCAGGGTGGAAACCATGTTGTTCCAGATGCAACAGGTCGTATTTGGTTAGGTACTCGGAGAGCTGTATGGCCACTATTTTTTCTAGTGCTTTGGAGAGCGGGGGACTGGAAATGGGCCTGAAATTGTTAGGGGAGGTTCGATCCCCACTCTTATGGATTGGGGTGATTTCAGCAATTTTCCAAGCACTTGGGAACTGGCCCAGACATAGTGACTGGTTTAAGAGGTTGGTGAGAGGGGCTAGTACAGTATCCAAGACTAATCAGAGGATTCTGGAGTCCAGGGGGATCACAGCTGGGGTTGTTGATGGCTAGGGCTTTTTGCAGATGAGGCCTGGCTTCAAGGGGGGATGTGGCACACAGGTAGAAAGGGGAGTAATCCAGGGTGGGGGCTAGAAGGCAGTGATAGGGTCAAAAAAGTAGTTGGGAAGGACAGAACTAAGATCTGAGAAAGCCCTATTGAGGCACTCAGCTATGCGGGGTGGATCTGTAGTGATGGCACCATCTATGGTAAGTTGAGATGCTGGGGGGGAACGGGTCTTCCCATTGAGCTCCTTTATATTGTTCCAGAAAGCACAGAATGAGTCCCAAGTGGAAACAAGGGTGGTTTGAGAAATGTTCGGCCTTAGCCTGCCTTATAACCCACCCAGGTGCACCTATTACATGCTGCATAATAGGCATGTCTGTCAGCCAGTTTGCCTGTGGCAACAGCAATATACCAGAGGTTATCTCTTTGTTTTAGTTTTTGGATAAGGAATGGGGAGATCCATGAGGCGTTTTGGTTTTTGGTACGGATTTTGGTTGGGGGGGCCAAAAGGTCACAGGCCATGCTGAAGGCACTGGAGAAATAGGCTAGGGCAGAATCAATACGTGTTGCGAGTAGGATAGGGGACCAGTCCAGCTGGGCTAGGTGCATTTTTAGCTTTCTGAGACCCCCAGGGTGAAAGCACCGGCGTGAGGTGACCTGGGACACTGGTTTCGGTGCGGGGAATGACCAGTGACAGATGACAGGAGCATGATCACTAAGAGAGTCTGGTAGTACATTACTATCCCTGATTTAATGCGGGCGGTTTGACAGAGTGACATTTAGGAGGGTGCTAGAACCATTTGACCGGTTACATCTAGTGGGCGAGGTAACTAGTTGGGTCATATCAAGAGCAGCGAAGGAGTTCCTGATACAGGAGGCAGAGGTACCCAGCCAATTGACATTAAGGTTACCTAGGATGAGCTGCTCTGCCTTGTGTGGGAGTGTGGTGAGGTAATCAGTGAGGGATTGGACAGCTTGTCCCTGGTCCCTTGGGGGAATCTAAGAGATTGTGAGGAAAAGGGGGGCCCTGGCTGGGTCAGGGGTAACCTTGAGGGTGAGGCTTGGGCACTGAAACTGAGCTTGGGGGCTGGGAGGTATGGCCTAAAGTGTCACAAGATAAGACCACGCATCTGGCCAACAGCTTGCCTATATACGGCCCTCCCTGAACAGAATGTAGCCAGGAGGGAGATAACAGAGTTGGGAGTTTTATTGGAGAGCCAGGTCTCGACTAGCCCTATAATATCAGGTCAGTGCTGTCAGCACAGCACTGGAGAGCAGCAGATTTTTTATGAGGCTGCAAATATTCATAGAGGCAATGCAGAGGCCAGTACCAGTGGGGGGCGTGGGGTTGCTAGCTGATAACAGCCCGAAGTTGGGATGTATGTTCCCAGAAAGCAGAAGGAGTAGAGCAATTAATCTGATTAGTGGGGCATGGCAACTAGGACCCTTAGTCAGGGACCAATGCAAGGTTTTATTTGTGGGGGTGCAAGGGATGGGTAAGGAGCAGAGGGTAGGTATAGCAAGGGAAGGGTGGGCCCAAGGTGTCCCAGAGGGGAGGGGTATTGGCTGGTGGTGGGTGCCAAGGAGTGATGGGGTGGCCAAGGTGGGGGTGGTTGGCTGCTGTGGAGTGGTGGAGGGGTGGGGCTCAGGGTGGGGAGCAGGGGAGGAGGATGGGACATGGGCTGAGTGAAAAAGGTAACCAAGAGTAGGCTGAGTGTGACAGCTGTGGAGCTCATTGCTATTTTCTATTGTGGGTTTAAGGGGGATAACTGACTTACAGCAAGGGTGACTGCTGCTATGGTGTAGTGGTAGTGCTGTTGCCTTTGGTGCCAAGAGTACAAAGTTCGAACTCTGGGGAGGGGGGGTTGTGGGGGCACTAACACTCCACACAAAAGACGCCAGTAGGAAGGACAGCCTTACCTATTAAGGCTCCCTGATGTTGTTCCCAGTTCCTGATGGAGCTTATCAGGTGTCTGGTGTGTGTTTGTGGACTCCTCCAATGATGTTTACTGTATAAACTTTAGCTCATTACCGTACGTCCATATATCTGTATCCATGCAATTGTATTTAAATGACACTACCTCCTGTTGAACTTACTGCTATGTTCTGGTGCAAGTATCTTGTCACATGTGATAGCTATATGTTATTATGTTGTTATTACTATGTAATTGTTATGTACGCTTACTCAACCTGTTATGTCTTAACCCTGTTGGCAATTGTTTTGCCCCAGGTCCATCTTGTAAATGAGCTTGTCTCAATGATGTTCCACCTGGCAAAATAAAGATTTTGATTGATTGATTGAATCCCATCCCCCAGCGTGTCCACCCTATTGCAGATTTTGGAGTCATCTGCAGAGTCATATCTTCCTAGAGAGTGACTCTCACCATGCTCCCCCAAGCTATTTAGGGGAGCTTGCCCAAGTTGCTTTTGGAACTTTTTTTTGTTTGTTTGCTACCATCATCCTGTTCTCTTTCTCCAGCAGCTTGACATTTTTCTTGTGGGCTCCTTCCCTAAGGTACCTTTAGCTTAAATTAACTTCGTTCCTGCGGGACCTCTAGAGTGGAACGCTTCTCAAAAGGGTTCCTGTGCCTTCATGGTACATTTATTTATTTATTTGTTTATTTATTCAGTTTAGGATTAATATCTTTGAGTCAGAGACTCATTTTAAAAGGTTCCAAGTCAAGACAAAACAATATAGACATAACAGTGGTTACAGGGTTTACATCATGAAAACAAACAAAATGTCACATGAGGTTACAGGCTTGAGAGTTCCAGTCTGACTTACATGATATTAAAGTAGGCATTTATGGAGGAGAAGGACAAGTGCATTTTGTACATCAGTAGAGTGCCAAAGGATAACCATAGCAAGATCACATGTCAGCATTTCAAAGAGTTGTTGGGTGAGTGGGGGGGGTTGGGGTGGTGGTAAGCAACCTAAGTGGTATTGTCACTATAGGGGGGAACAAGGTGGAAAGCGAAGAGGGGTAGAGGGAGGAGGAGGAAGAAAAGGAGGGATGGAGGGAGGGAGGACTGTTTTATGAAGGTTAGGGTGGAGGTAGGGGAAGCAGAGGAAGGACGGGAATTGAAGGGTGTTAGTCCCTGTTTGGTACAGAGAGTGTGAATGACTGCAAAATAGCTTGCTTAAGCTTTCTAACTATTCACTCTCAAATAATCTTTAGTTACAAATATCCTAAAAGAATACCATACTAAGTTACACAAGCATCGGCCTGTCTCCCTGTACTTAGTCACTTGCTAACCCAGTGAAGTATACTTTTCTGTATCTTAAGTAAAGTTAATTAATACCGTGTCTTGAAATATGATACATATTATGCATACCCCATTGTCTGTTCACCAACATTGTTACTGTCTGGTGATGAATTACTTGTATTGCTGCACTGACATCCCTGTTTCTAACCCAATATTGGGAGAACATGGACAGTGAAGGAAAATGAAACAAAATTCAGTTGTAATATTTTTTTTCTCTCTTTGCTTCTCTGCACTTGAAGTTTCAGTGGGCTAAATTCACAAACATTGTACTTGTTTGTGGTTGCAGCATGGCTACTGCATCAGTTGACCCCACAGAACTTCCCTGTGAACACTGCAGTACATAATGGAGGCAGCATGAATCATGTAGAGGGGAAGCACAGCAACCTCATGTGCATGCATCATAAGCAGTTTTGTGGATACTTCCCCTTCCTCAACTTTGACTCCACATGGGGACTGCCTGAAGCCATCAGCTGAGGGGGAGGGGTATCCATAAAGCAGCTCATGCATAAGGAAAGGAAGGACATTTGAGGAGACGAGAAAGGCAAGACAGAATTAAAAGGTTTAGTAGTGCTGATTCTCATTAAAAAGTTTAGCTGAGCTTTTGCCATGCTTTACTAAAAGAAGGAAATCAAATGAAAAAAATAGTACTTTAAGAATGTCCGTTGGCTCTGCGGAGCTGAGCAGTAGGGGACTGATTGAAGTATACTCACATGTGTGCCCTGAGACTGGGATATCAGAAGCATAAGGTAGCTTGGAAGGACAGAGTATCCATTTGGATACTCTCCACCGTGGAGGGTGGGAGATTGCCAGATATCCTCCTACTGTATGTGTCCTGAGCATATGAGTGAAAGTTTTGAGTTCTGTGGGTGGAGTCGAATTAAAGACTGGGGGGACTGAGGGGTCGCCACTTGGGAACATATTGGAGTTTTTACTGAAGACAAAACAACACTCCAGTTGATGAGCTAAGTTCTGAATTCTGTGTCACTGTTGGGTCCTCCTTGCTATGTATTCCCCCAGCTCCAGAAAAAATATCCCTCTGGCATCTGCTTACTACTGCCATCTGCCTGATCCCAGAAATCTCCCCCCCCCAAAAAAAAACCCAATTTAAATTACAAAAAAAATAAACACTCTTCATGAGAAACATCTTTACCTCTCCCATCTCCAGACATCATCCAGCTGAATAAAATTGTCATGCCCATTTCCAGTACACCACCTCTACCTCCTCCTTCCAGAGGTCTTCTAACACAGCCTGGCCCTAAATAATCCTATTATAGCAGTATTCAGATCCAAATACTGAGCATTTAATGGTATTTGGTAGAAGTACTTTATTTGGTACAGTACTCCCCCTCTCCCATTGCTCTAAACAGTGCTGGCTCTGGACGGGGCCTTAAGCCTTGTAAAACCAACAAATATGGCTGCTATTAATGTCCTCCTGTCCAGTGCATTTAAAACATCATTTGAAAATTTTGCAGTGTGGGAGTTATACTGAAGCCTGTTCTGAACCCAATTCCACATTGGTGTTCTGGTAAAAAAATTGTTTACATCATGTTTTACTCCAATTAGGTAAGAATGATCTGTTCCATGAACTTGAAAAGTAATGACCATGCCAATAATGCCCAATAATTTACCAGTCTATTGGTAGCTCTGTTTTTGAAAATGATAGTGATCAATGTCTCTTTCCAAAAACATTGTTAAAAAAATGAAACTATTAGTTTCGATACATTTCCCCCAGTTAAACACCTAATGAAAACACAATGGGCCAGATATTCAAACTGTGACCAAAATGTGCGCAATAGCAGGAGCAAGCACAAGTCAATTGCGCACATGCACAACAGACGCAATATTCAAACGTGGAGCAAGTCAAATTGCACAACCAGCCAACGTCTGAATATCACACAACCTGCGCCATAGCGCAATCAGGAAGGGGAAGCTGAGCACATATGTTGTGCCATAGCGCAACAAGGCCAGCCCAGCTGAGCAGTCGAGATGCGCTATAGCACAAGAGAGCCCCCAGCAGCAGAGCAATGGAACTGCACAACCAGGGGTAGGCAGGGGCCCACCACCCATGCCAGAGACGGGCACAGGAACACACTGCAGAACTAACAACACACCCCCACACCCAAAGCACAGCATCACTGGTGAAGGGGCGGAATTTCCACTGGCCCATGGGGACAAGCCTACAAAGCACAGCTGGGCCATGGTGCCCCAGTACACCCACTGGCAAGCAGAGACTGCCACACAAAGGGGCCGGACAACCCAAGTGTACCACAGCCTCCCCCCTGTGCACAGCACACCCTGCACTGGAACCCCAAGACACCACCCATGAGCAGTGACTGTGACCGGCACTGCTGGAATCACCATGCCCCCCCCCGGCACAATGCAACCATGTGTACCACAGAACCATACAAGCCAGACCTACCAGGAGCCCACAGTGGTGTGTGGCAGCACACGGCTAGACTGGCTGAAAGCCACCACCACACCAGGGACACCCCCCCACGCACGCACACACACAATCCCAGGACAACACCACACCGGATGCCATGCACACCACTGCAACTGAGCACCTATAGCCAGCTGCAAATCAGAGACCACCACAGTATTCATAACAAAATAGATATATATATCAATGAAGAACACGAACAACAACAGGAACAACCATAACTATTTACAATATATACAATACAGGTGGAATGTGGTACAAGGTAGGGTGGGTGTGGGGTAGGGTGAAAAGAACTTAGTGAGGGAAGGCAGGGGTGTGAGGGAAGGGTAGAGGGGTAGTTGTGGGTAGCTACTGCCCACCAGGCTGCAGATCGGGGCAGCCCGCTTCAGACTTCCCTCCTCCTCAAGCGTCACACACCCCTCTGGTTCATCTCCCTGAGGATGCGTGAAGGATTCGTTAGACAGCTCCAGCAGGTGGTGGATGGCCTGCTCTATTCTGCAGGACCGGACACCAGGGCAAGGGAACAGAATCAATGGCTATGACTGCACACAACCCCGAAGCCAACCCAATAACATGCATGGCATACAGCCAAGTGCCCTGCCCCTATGATGGACTGCACACACTCACAGTGACCTTAGCACAGAAGCCAAGCCCAACCAGTCAGCAACAGCCATGTGTGCCACTGCACACACACCCCACCCATACCCAGCACAACCAAGGCAATACAGTGACATGGCTACTGGTGGGAAGGTAATGCCACAGCCATGTGCCCAGTGCATGCATGGACCACCAGTGCGCACTCCACAGACATGCAGTGCCACTGGACAGTGCTGACTGTCACACGCCACGCATGCGGGCAGTGTTGTCCATGGATGGTGGCCATGTCCTTCCCCCATAGCATGCAGTAGCATCCATGATGTAATGACACGCACCTCATCCAGCCGCGCTGCTGCTGCGGCGGCGCCGCTGCTGCTGCTGTTGTGGGCCCACACTGCTGCCACCTCTGCCGCCAATCAGAGGCACCCTCTGCGCCTCAGCTGGACCCTCCTCTGCTCCTCCATGCCTGTGGGAAACAAACGTTGAGAAACACATTAGTGAGATCCAAAAGCAGACAGCCCCCTGCCCCAATGAGTATGCCTGCCCACACAGCCAGACCCATACATCACACACCTGCAAACACTGTCACAACCAACCATGGACCAACCCTCCCCCATGCTCTGGCTACAATACACAGTTTTACCCCTGCAGACAATACAGGTGCATAGACGGCTCACCCACCTGGCCTAGGCACAATGCCCCTCCTGGCACGGGACCTGAGGCATGCCAGCAGTGCCTGTCCCTCCCGCGCAGGTCACTGTAGCGGTGCCTGCACTGCTCCGCTGTTCGCCGCCCTGAGACCCGCTCCAGCTGGTGACCACCTGCTGCCACACTTGGAGTGCGGGCAGTCGTCTAGGAGTTCCCCCAAACACAGTGAGCTCCCACCACGGCCACTGGGTTGCATACCTCAACCACTCCACTGGGGAGCTCTCCCTGCGTATTATGTCCACAGGTTGATAAAGCCAAACAATATGGTGCTCCGCAGCACGGCAACCCCACGTGGAAATGTTGTGCAATTCAACTCCATCTGTCTCTATCACGCTGTTCATACAGCGCTGTCGGTCCCTATCGCGCTGTTCCGAACAGCGCTGAAACTGCACAATGCCAGACATACAGCGCCAGAGGCAAAGGTTAGGCTGAGGTCATGTCTGTGGGCAAGGCCACTGACAGCACCATCGGACGTCTACCCGTCCAGTGCGTTCGATCACCCGTGCCAGTGCCACAGTGGACTATTGCGCAGTTGTGCCACAGCGCCATGTGGTGACCAGTGCTATCAGCGCCACTGGCACAATGGTGGCCATGTCCTGTATTGCTGATCGCGCGCAGCATCATCAGCGCAGCAGCGCCTCGTAAGCCACCTGGGCTACGCGTCGCGGTGTACATGAATCTGCACCATAAACTTAGCGGCTCAACTGTATTAGCAAAGCGCAACAGCGCGATATTCAGCATCATATGCAAATCAGCTGATCAGCCATTCAATATAGGTGTAGCGCGATTTACATCTCATTAAGTTAGCTCCACTCCATAATGTTGCATCATTGCACTATAAATGTCGTGAGTGATCTGCAGTAGCCATACTCAGTTACTGCAGGTGATAGATGGGTTACATGCTGTGTGATGTTCTGGACTATGGTCATGGGATATTGCTGTATACTGCACAGTCACAGGTGTCCACTTCCACCCATACAGACTGTGACATGGCCAAGCAAGGACTGGGTGAGGAGGAAGATGGTGGGCGAAGAGGCCCAACTTCACAAGGCTGAAACAGAGGCACTGTTTGAGGGCTACATCGCTGAAGAGCCACTACTCAGTGAACGAGGGCACCCTCAGGCCCATGCTGCTGCATGAGGAGGTAGCTTACTCGTGAACCCGCATGAGAAGCCACCAGTGCTCCGTGCAGGAATGTAAGAAGAAGATGAGACCGACGGGAAGAGTGAAGGAAGGTGGCAGCCCTCAGGGCACCTGCAGCTGCCACAGGCGAGGACAGCCAGAGGTGATGCAGCTGACCCCTGGAGGACCGTCTTGCTGCATCCATGCAGCGCCCAGTGCTATCGAGGGCGTTCCAGGAGGTGGCTTCAGACAGTGGTAGCCCATCCACTGCAGCGGCATGGCATGAGTAGGGAGAAGGATCCCATGCACTGACATGTTCTCACTATTACAGTCTGCCAATAATGCGGGGACAGTGGTGGAGATCCGTGCACCTGTGGACATCCAGCCAGAGTTGGAGAAAATCCATCTATCTCTGCTGGTGAGCAGGCGCATTGCACCAGTGTGCACGCTTGGCTGACATCTCCGATGTCGGTGAGTCAGGTGGGGGTGCCCTCCTGTGTCTCAGCGGTCCGGCATGCAAGCATGCCAGCATGCTGTCGCTGTATACGAACCTGCACCATGGTGGCAGCATATGGGCGGTGACACGTGTGTGCACGCAGTGACACACAGCGGGACAGCTCACGCCCATGGACCTGGCTGGTTCCAATGTGTGTACCAGCACGTCAGCACAGTCCCAGGCTGTGCCTGTCAGCACCGGTGGGGAGCGGCACGGGTGGCTGTGCGGTCTCTGGCACTGTTGCGGACACAGCAGTGAAAGCTGGTCCTGAGGCACAGCGGCGGACGCAGCAGTCACCCACGGGTCTGGGGTACAGGGTTCAGCGGTGGCGTATGCACACCGCCTGTTGACTGCCATACCTGGTCTGGTGCTGGCGCCCACCCACTCAAGGGGTGGTGACATCAGGCCTTCCTACCGAGGACAGGTGCCGATGTGGCAGGCGACCGTTGGGAACCACCCGCCTGCGGGCATCAATACAACAGCAGTCACGGGTTGCCAGATCCATGAGCACTATGTGTGGCTGTTGGTGCTAGCAGGGACAGATGATCCTTGCAGGGATTGTCCAAATGCAGATGGATATGACCACCGCCATTGACGAACCCAGGCATTGGTGGCTATCGTGGCGCGTATGCACAGTCAGGTGCCCTGTGCACTGCGCCATGCAATCGCTATCCTCCCGTTCGGCATGATAAACACCCAGCCTGTTGGCGGGTTCTGCTATGGGCATCCCGAGCACCCCTGGTGCAGTATGTTGGCATGCAGACCCTGTCTTGGAAAGAAGGCGGCTCATGCGATGGGACCCTGGTGGTCCATCGGTTGCACCCCATGTGGCCCATGCTCAGCCTGCCAGTGCGCCTGGTTCTCGGCAGAGCCGCCCATGCATCCGGGCGGCGGTGGCACGGTACCACGATGACTAATATCTCCCAGTGCGGGCTGTCTGGTGCTGCCTGTGTGCAATGTGTCATGGTGGGCAGTGCACGGTGGGTGCCCTGCTCCAGCAACAACACAGGACCATCACACACCACCCGACTGCTGTCCATGGTGCGTGTGCATGATGACTGCATTACCGTGCACACAACCTGCAAAGGTGCCCAGCATCTGACACACGTACATGGAAATACGGTGGGGGGTGGCCTGTGGATCTGTGTATTTGACATGTCTATTCCTGCTCTGCTGCACTGCCCCTGTGCACTTTGTGTCTGGTGTGTGTGTGTGTGTGTGTGTCTTTCCATATAGCGTGTAACTATACGCCCCATCCCTGGTTGTGTGTGTGTTAGCCTGTACCTTCCTCCCTCGCATGTCATGCACCCTGGTGTGTTACCTGTGTAGTATGTGGACTTGCGCCCTGGACAGTGTTGGTTGCTACATGGCCCATGACTTACCTGTGTTGTGCGAAGTGCTCCTCTGTGATGGTGTCCCGGTGCAGCTGGGCCAGGAACGGATCAGTCAGGGATCATGCCATCCAAGGGGGCTGCTCATTCCCATCATCACCGGCGTCACCAACATCCCCATCGCTGTCCCCTCTTAGGCCTGTGCGGCTATCCCACAGTCATTGGCCATGTTGTGCAGGATACAACGGGCCAGGAATATCCCACAGGCCTTTGAGGGCTGTACTGTGGGCACCGCCAGAGGTGTGTCTAGGCATCGGAAGCATTAGCCTTCAGCATCCCAAACACCCACTTTCGATGATGTTGCATGTGGCGGCATGTGCCTCATTAGTATTTGCGCTGCGATAAGTCGTGGGCGCCCGGTAGGGTGTGAGCAGCCAGGGAATGATGGTATCCACTGTCACCTGTGTGGAGATAGTGGAGGTTAGTGTCATGTTCAGGACATATAGCCCCTATCCTGTGCCACTCCCATGGCACCTGTAACTTGCCACCATCCCCAACTGCCGCTCCTACATGCATACTCACCCACTAGGTATCCTGTAGGGGATATCCCCACTCTCAATTGATGGCACAGTGCAGATTTAGTACCATATGAATGAATCATGTGCTCCTCCAGGTGCGTGGCACAGACATTTGATAATGCACCACTGGCATCACACCACCTGGCAGTTGACACTGAAACACCTTCTGATTTGTGATACGTATCGATCGGGCCAGGTGATGTCCTGAATGGCCTCATGGGTGCAGTCTATCCGCCCCTAGCGTGCCAGGCATACGTGCTACCCTATGGAACTCCTGTATGTTTGCTGTACGCTCTGCCACGGTGCTGGGGAAATGGATGTACTCCGCAGCATGTGGCAGCAGTGCGCTGAGGAATTGGGTGAGGATGCGTGACGTGGCCGACTGTGTTATGCCTGTGGTGTCCCCTGTTGGCCTCTGGAAGGTAATTGTGGTGAGAAAGCACATGCAGGCTGTTACCTTTGTCTCCACTGACAGAGCGTGACTCCGTCGTGAGGGTGCCTGCATCACATCACTGCACAGCTCACAGAGTCGCCTCAGTATTGCCCTGTTCAGGCGGTACCGGCCCACAATCTCAACATCTGAATACAGCTCAAAGCTGATGCGGGCATGGTACTGCCTGTTGAGGGCGTACCACCGACGGGCCCTTCCGTGCCACGTCCCCTGCAGCATGCCTTTTCACCCCTCACTACAGCTTCCATGTAGGCTGGCACTATCCATCTCCTGGCTTGTGCCCCCCAGCTGTTGTTGTTCTGTTCCCCGCTGTCCTGACTGCTACCTCCACTGCACGGGTACACTACTGGCCTCTGAACTCTGTGGCCCACCGCTTCAGCTGCCACTATTCTGTCCCTGCCTACTCCTGGCCTGCACTGGTTGCTGCTGTGGCCTGCTCTATTGCTGCCTCCATGAGCATTCCCTGCCGAGTTCTTGCGCCTCTTCTTGAGCCTTTTCTTTTGGCTCATTCGCGCGTCAGCGCAACTTCGGCTGATCCACTGTTGCGCATTGTGCAAGCCTTTGAATATCGCATTGCACACTTTATGCATGGATCCACCCCCTTCGGTTGCGCATGCCTTCATTTGCATTGCGCTGTTGCTCAGCATGTTTTCAGTGGCGCAACTGCCTCCCGCTGAATATCGCAGAATGGCGCATTTTCGGACTTGTGCTGGTGCAACCCTATTGCGCATAGCAAAACCCTTTTGAATATCCCACCCAATGTGTATAGATACAGTATATTATATATGTATTATAGTGTCGCAGTTGCTCCACTATAGTTAGGGTTCAGCAGTCATTTACATACTAAAGTCAAAAGTTTGGGCATTAATAACTTTGGACCCGTTCAATGGATTTGCCTGAAATTTGGTATGCATGTTGGGGCATGGCAGATCTCTTAATTTGCCAAATTGTGTTTTGGTCGGAGTGCCAGTCTTTATGTATGAAAGCGCTGAAAAATGCAAAATTGTCCATTTTTGGGGGCACCCTTTGGCATTCTTAATGTGGTCCTGCACGGCTGTCGTTTGGTGTGCCACTCTGCAAGATGGCTTGTTTGAAAGAGCTTTGGTGGCTGAACATGCCGCTTTTTGTGTGGTGAAAAAATATTAAGGCATTCAAAAGTTATGGCACTTTTAAATTCCCATTATAAGTCAACGGGAACATTTATATGTATATTTTGCGATCAAAGAATGGGGTTCTGGCTATCTCATCCCACCTGGCGATCAAAGAATTTGCAGTCTCATGGTTCAAGAATCTTTGTCCAGGAGGAATTTCAAAAATTCTTTGATCGCGAGGTCCGCCATTTTGTTTTTTTGATTACGATCGGAAAAACACAATATCTCAGGCTCAGGGGTCACTTCTGAAGTAAAACTCCGATGGCTTTTACTCAGGGGGCTCCAATCTATCAAGCCATGTATTTGGTTCCATCCAAATCAGTCAAAAAATAGAGTTATAAGCTTTTAAAATCTTAATTTGCGGCTTGCTAATGATCTTTGATCGCGAGCCTGCAAATTCTTTGATTGTGAGATTCTTTGATCGCGATCTTGCATTGCGACCTAAAAACACAAATATCTCAGCTCAGGGGAGGGATAGGGACAAGAATGAGAGCGGGTTTTGCTCAGGAGGGTCTGTTCTAGCTGGTTCGCTTCAAATTGGTGAAAAATTTGTGTTTCACCATTTTGTATTCTTTGGTCGTGAGTGTGCAATTTCTTTGATTGCAAGTCTGCAAATTCTTTGATCTTGAGATTCTTTGATCACGATCGTGCATCGTGAGCGAGGGACGGACTAGCCAGATTAAAAAATCTATTTTCTCAGCCCAGGGGTGTCCTAGAAAGTCAAATGAGGGTGGGTTTTACTCAGGGGGCTTCGTTCTGTCGAACCATGGTGATGGCTTACCGCAATCCCTTCAATGGTTTTTATTTATAAGGTTTTTAATTCTTTGTGAGCCAGCAAATTCTTTGATCATGAGCCTGCAAATTCTTTGATCTTGAGATTCTTTGATCGCCATCTTTGATCGCGAGGGAGGGACAAGATGGCCAGATTTTTTGTAATGGAATAGATAGGGAAATTTTAGTCATCTTCAATATTGAATATCTTGCAAATGGTTTGGTCTTTTTTACTTGAAATTTGGAGGGAAGAAAGGCAACATCCTACAGATATACTTTTGGTGGTTTGGTCAAAAAATATTACAGGATGGCAAAGTTACGGCACTACGAATTTGATGTTTTATCCCATAGGATAACATTATGGCGTCCACCGCATTACAGGAATTCTTTGCCGCCCTGCTGCAAAATAACGGTTTGGTCTTTTGAGCTGAAATTTGGAGGGAAGAAAGCCAACATCCCACAGATGTGCCTTTTCATGGTTTGGTGAAAAAATATTACAGGGCGGCAAAGGTACAGTACTCCGAAGTTGACACTTTTGCCCATAGGATGACATTATGGAGTCTGTCGCATCTTTCTGGGCCCGTATCTTGGAAATGGTATGAGATACAGGTTTTTTGACACAAAAATGCTTAGCCCCCCAACCAAGGGCTAAGTACAAAACTAGTCAGAAAAGTCATAATTCATACAAAATTTAAATTTTATTCTACTTCGTACGGTTCCTGAGATATAAGCAATTTAGTATTCCAAGTCCTAATTTTCTGCTCCGAGGTCAATTATTATGCATACATTTTTTGTTTTCATTATGTTTTTTCAATGCAATTTTTGGGGAAAGGAAGGATGTGCCCTTTCACTACTGTGCCACTTAACGTTTCCAGTTATGCTTCCGTTACCGTTCGCGTCACCGTTCCCGTCTACGCCACCATGTGTATTAAGGTTTTCATTTTCGTTTGCACTTGTGTTTCTGTTTCTGTTTTGGTTGGTGTTATTGTTGCTGTTACCGTTACCATTTACATCTGCAATTGCGGTACCGTGCCCATGCGCGCTACGGTTCTGCGTTTCTCGCACACTGCGTTTCTGTTTTTGGCTTGTGTTGCTGCTTCCGTTACCATTTGCATTTACAGTTGCAGTACCATGAACATCGCATTACCAGTTGTGTTACGAACGCACTTCCGTTTGTGTCTCCATTTATGTCACTGTTCACTTTGGCGTCAGTTTGCACTTGCATTTCTATTACTGTTTGCGTTACCATTTACGTTTGCATCACCATGTGCGTAACCGTTTGCACTTGCATTTGCATTGCACTTACTGTTACTATAGTCAGACAAAATCATGTGATGTATCTGTATTGTGAATCCCACTAACTTGCGCAACTTTCTACTTTTCTATTCTTTCTTAAAAAGTAAGGAAATTCTAAGCAAAAAACATCATTAATGAATCAGTTAGGGTTCTTCTACAGCAACAAAAGTGAGGAAATTCGACATTAGGGTTCCCACCCCTTGCACCCCACCCCCACCCTGCCCCCACCAACAGGCATCGGGGTGTGGTGGGTCGTCGGACTAACTCTCACCCATTCTCCTACACTGCATCATCTCAGCTTGTTTACACATGGAATGGGGTGAGAGTTAGGACCCGATGACCCCAATCCACACCCCAATGCCTGATGGTGGGGGCAGGGTGGGGGTGGGGTGCAAGGGTGGGAACCCTAATGTCGAATTTCCTCACTTTCGTTGCTGTCGAAGAACCCTAACTGATGAATTAATGAAGTTTTTTTGCATAGAATATATTTATACAATGGGAGTGAGCAAAATGAGTAATGGATAAAACCATGTATTCAGCACATAGTGATATAAATCTTGCTGAAGAAAATCACATTGTGATAATATTTGCCGTTTATACACGTTGTGCTTACCTCACAGGCAGATATTATCACTGTGCTTATGTCACACTGAAACCCTGACCAATCAGAGCTCTGCTGGCACTACTTTCAACAAATGAACCCCACACTATCAAACTCACCTGCTAAATTAGCATTGATGTCACCACTCACTCACTACAACCTGCATTCTAAATGGAACAGCTTCACAAAACAGTCTGTTTTGCACTGCTACCTGCAACTAACTCAATTAGCATTGCAAAGGACACTTACCTGTGTCCCATAGTGTTTCTGAGACTCCCAGCCCGTTACTATGCTGATGTCAGCTTCATTACAGTCTGCATTCTAAAGGAAACTGCTTCACAAAAAGTTTCTGTTTCTCACTGGTAACTGCAACTTACTCAATTAGCATTGCAAAGGACACTCACCTGTGTTCCACAGTGTTTCTGAGACTCCCAGCCCATTCAGAAAAACTCACACACACTCAGACCAGACACAGAAAGAGCAGAAAACACACAGAAACAGGAAAAGAACACAGGAAAACATATCTCTAGAGCTCCCACCCCCATTGTATAAATAGCACACATGATGAACAGATCATGTGCTATGGAAAATATTCTCACTCCTGCAGAGTGAGCTCTGGATACTCTCACTCGTGCCTTCGGCACTCATGAGTATCCAGAGCTCTCCCGGAGTGAGAATATTTTCCATATCACACTCCTGTCCATTATGTATCCTCTGTATATCTGTATCTGAAAACCATAGTTCTACACAGCATGAGAAACATATATACATACAGCACTAAATCAACAGCAAAACGTCTACAAACATTGCTCTGAAAGTTATTAATGTATCCCCTTACCTTTCTGGCATTTCTGGGTTTGTTGGCAGGACAGCCCTCTGGGCTTTGCCTCAGAGATGTTCAGCTGACTACCTCAGACCGGGTGTGGAACCTGGGTGTTATTTTTGACAGCGGCCTGACCCTTAGATCTCTGGTGTCAGCCACTGTTAAGACCTCATTCTTCTATCTGAGAAATATCACCCAAGTGAAGCATCTGGTTCCTCCTGATGATCTTCCAATGTTGGGCCATGCCTTCTTGATCTCCCGCCTTGACTACTGCAATGCCCTATACCTAGGGCTACCAGGGGTTGATATCCGCCACTTGCAGCTGGTGCAGAATGCAGCAGCCAGACATTTGACTGATACCTCCAGGACCAATCATATTACACCTGTGCTGCGCAGACTGCAGTGGCTGCCAGTACAGTGGCACATCACCTTCAAGGTTGTGTTACTGACCTACAAAGCCCTACATGAACAGGGACCTCATTACCTCCAAGATCTCCTTCATCCCTACTGCCCCCTTTGCCCACTCTGCTCTGCCGATGAGGGCTTGCTAGAGATTCTCAGGGTGTGCTTAAAGACATCTGGGGCTCGGTCTGTGAAATTCTCTACCTCATCAGATTCGTGAGTGCCTGACCTTCCAAAGCTTTAAAACAGCTTTAAAAACATATTTATTTAGTCAGGTGTTTCCAGAATCTAGTACCATGCTTGGTATGTGATTTTAACTTACTGAAAATGGATATTTACTTTATCTTATTTGATGAATATTGACTGTTTTTAATGTTTATGTGGTTTTTATGTAGAGGCGCTTTGGCTTTGGAAAAGCACTTTTTAGAAATAAAGGATTGATTGATTGATTGAAACAAACACAGGACAGTCTCAACCCCCCTGCTTCAACCTCATTATCAACTACATTGCAATGCATCTGAGTTGAGTTATTTGGCATCTAATCAGCAACCTAGGTTTCTAGGTCAGACTCAGATAAGGCCAACTTTAAGGTTTTGGGGGCGCCCCCGCAGGATTAGTCAAGTTATGGGGCCCCCTTTCATGAGCCACCTTCAACACATGTTTGATTGTAGCCCATATGAACATTTTATTTTCAGTGCAACCAATTACATCTTTATACTCTTTAAGGGGAGACATTAATGACAGTCTGTGGGGCAGTTCTACCTATCCCATCCATTTCTGCTCATCTGCATCTTACTGGCTTGGACATAGCTTGACGAGGAATTCCCTGCTATTATGATGCCACATCAAAGAGCTACATCACCATTTATTGTTGTTTTAGGTAAACAATAATGAGACAACATTTTAAAAAAAATGATAAGGTAACTGATTAGGCTGGGGGGCCCATTAGGATGGGGCCACCAGTGACTGCAGGGTTTACTGTTGCCTAAAACTGGCTATGAACTTAAATCCTATGAGAAGTTCAGAAAGCATAGCCAAGGCTTCCAGCTTAGCCTCACAGATCGCTTGGGAAGCACAAGAAGATGAAACTCGGGAATACCTCCCTAAGACAACAGGACCAACAATAACCATGCAGCCATAGCTCACTTGCTGTAGTGCAATTGCAACCAACCAGTGACGCAGTCTTGCTGCAGCCTAATCCGTGCTGCATATATAATTTAAGCTAATGTCCTAGAACTGCCCGTTAATTGATACAGCACTAAATTTCAACACTACTTCACTGCTATACTAATATTACTAAACATTTTATAAGTGAAATGAGGCAATTTCATTAAGGGATTATGCTTGTCAGTGTACCTCCTTTGGACTCGAGCTCCAAATCCCCAGTCACTGCATTACTTTAGCAATGAGGCACAACAGGGGTGTGTGTTGTGGTGAGATAACAGCCTGTCTCAGGTTGGTTGAAGCTGGGGTATGCTAGCTGCAAAGTGTATGAGATCTAAGAATCAGTACTATCCCCTGCTATGAAGGAGGGGGATCCAATATACTGCAGTATTAATTAAAATATTTTTAATTAATTATTTTAAGAAGGCCCTAAAATTACAACATCCTTACATTTGCACAGTGATCACTGGCTGCCAGCCAGCCTGCCCCACAGCAGAAGGGATTCCTGCCCATAGCGGGCTGCTGTGACTTCTCAACCGAACCACACTAGTGGTTTGCACATTGATCATTGGCTGCCAGCCAGCCTGTCCCACAGTGGAAGGGATTCCTGCCCATAGCGGGCTGCTGTGACCCTTCAACTGAACTGCACTAGTGGTTTGCACAGTGATCACTTGCCGCCAGCCAGCCTGCCCCACAGCGGAAGGGATTCCTGCCCGTAGCGGGCTGCTGCGACCCTTCAACCGAACTGCACTAGTGGTTTGCACAGTGATCACTTGCCGCCAGCCAGCCTGCCCCACAGCAGAAGGAATTCCTGCCCATAGTGGACTGTTGCGACCCCTCAACCGAACCACACTAGCGGTTTGCACGGTGATCATTGGCTGCCAGCCAGTCTGCCCCACAGTGGAAGGGATTCCTGCATGTAGCGGGCTGCTGCGACCCCTCAACCGAACTGCACTAGTGGTTTGCACAGTGATCACTAGCCGCCAGCAAGCCTGCCCCACAGTGGAAGGGATTCCTGCCCATAGCGTGCTGCTGCAACCCCTCAACCGAACCACACTAGCGGTTTGCACAGTGATCACTGGCCACCGGCCAGCCTGCCCCACAGCGGAAGGGATTCCTGCCCATAGCGGGCTGCTGCGACCCCTCAACCAAACCTCACTAGCGGGTTGCACAGTGATCACTGGCCACCAGTTAGTCTGCCCCACAGCGGAAGGGATTTCTGCCTGTAGTGGGCTGCTGTGACCCCTCAGCCTAACCACACAAGTGTTTTGCACAGTAACCACTGGTCGCCAGCCAGCCTGCCCCACAGCAGAAGGTAAGAGGAGTGGTTGCTTCCATCTTTTTGAAACTTGGTGCCATCAGCTTCTCACTGGATCCGAGTGAAGCAGACACTACAGGGCAGCTTCACTGACTGGCACACAGCCCACGTAGTGCTGCTCTCTCTTGTAGGTGCTTCCTTCAGGTGAATTTTTAAGCCTAACAGTGAACTGCATTTCAGACCCAGTCAATTTAAAACCTCAGAGTTGCTAAGTTACCCTCTCCACCACTCCCCTTCTGCTCCCATTCCCTCTTCCCCTTCTTATAATGACATCCTGCTCTGATCCTACACCGGCCCCTCACCCTCTGTTAACACTTCCCGCCACTGGCACTGCCAGTATGCTTAGTATAAGCCTCCCTCATCAGTGATGAGGCCCACCTTCTGGGCTGATTTTCAATATATATTTTCTCTCTCTCTCTCTCTATCTAATTTGTCTTCTCACTGTTAAACCCTCTCTTTCTGAGCCAACCGCTCCCCTTGTTCTCTCTCTCTTGCCCCCTCCTATTTTTCCTTTTGTGTTGGCAAGTACCATTGTATATAGTGTTTGCTTATTTCACTCACACATGTAACCTCTTGCCTAATTTGCCTTAATTGTTCTTGTCCTCTTATGGCCTCCCATAAGCTGTAGTTTTGTTTGTTACTGTAATGACCCTGATGTGGAACCTATGTAATGAGCCTATACTCAAAGGTTAATCCGAGATCTTAATTAATAAATAATTAAATAGTAACAAAAAAAGTGTTTAGAATTACCACCCTTAGAGCTGCAAAGTTACGGATCAAACTGTAGTGAAAATAAGCTAGAACTATAACTATAACCCTTTAGAGCTAATAAGTTTATTCTATTGCAGAGCTGGTAAGTTTATTCCTTTTCAACTGTAGCGCTAATAATTAGGAGCTTTCCCAAAACACATTTTTATTGATTTATTTTTTTCTTTCTTTGTAATTTCTTGTGCAAGGACCTCGTGGGAGCCCCTGGGAATTCCCCACCCTTGATACCACCGACCCCATAGCCACCAGAGGTTACACGTCTACCTGCCCCTCCCCCCTCCTCTTCCTCCTCCTTGCGACTGAAGACCCTCCTTAGTCTTTTGTCCCCTTAGAGCTTCTTTTAGTTACATTCCCCCCCCACACTATTTAATCTGTGTCTTTTTTCCTCTCTCCCCAGGGATTCCTGCTTGTAGCAGGCTGCTGCAACCCCTCAACTGAACCGCATTAGCGGTTTGCACAGTGATCGCTGGCTGCCAGCCAGCCTGCCCCACAGCAGAAAGTACGAGGAGTGGTTGCTTCTATCTTTTTTAAACTTGGCGCCATCAGCTTCTCGCTGGATCTGAGTGAAGCAGACACTACAGAGCAGCTTCTCTGACTGGAACACAGCCCATGAAGTGCTGCTCTCTCTCGTGGGTACTTCCTTCAGGCTAATGTTTCACCCGCCCACCCATCCCCACTCTTGGCCAGTATTAAACACACTCAAGCTCCCCTCTTACTTATCCAACCCTCCCATTGGCTCCTGACTACTGCAGAGCAGAGCTCATACCTCCCACCCCAGTGCCTACAGAAGCTCCACAATGGCACAAGACTGATAGCTTCCACTTTACACTGCCTTGATAAATGGGCAATACTCCTTGATTTTGCCCGAACTGGTGTAAGCAGTAATGCCTAACAGAGCATGTTGACTACCATTCTACAGCGATAAACCTTACTAGCCCTACTGTAAAAAAGATTAAACAAAAAACAAAAACAAAAAACACGCAGACATAGCACAAGATGTTGTATTCATTTCTTATCCTCTGCCTCATGGCAGTAGTAAATAGGGAGGTTGCAACCTCCCAGGACCCCCACACGCCATTTATAATACCTTTATTTGAGATGCTCACTAAAGGTGGAACAAATGCGGATCCCTTCCTGCATCAAGCTCCCAATGTCACGCCTCAAAATCTGAAAGACTTAGCTCCCCTCAGAACCCCTATAGCTGCATTACTCCACTGTCGCCATGATACAACTAACCTTAATGAACCTAAGCTCCACAGAAGAAAGCGCACACCCTCTTCATGGAGACTCTGGGCATGCTCTCTCAGAAAGCTGGTCCTGCTGTTACTCCTGATATCTGGGAATGTGCACCCAAATCCAGGGTCACCCCATGCAGGACCCACCCCAAAAGCAGGACAACTAAAGAGTGCCTTCCTTAACATAGGGAGCCTCTTACCCAAGCTTTCACAATTCCATGCCTGGGTGGAGATGATCAAACCCGACATCATCACTCTCATGGAGACCTGGCTCTCCCCTAAAATTACAAATGAAGCCGTCTCCCTAGATGGCTACAACTCCTTCTGCCAGGACAGAATGTCAAAGTGTGGTGGTGGCTGCATGGTCTACCTCCAAAGCAATATTAAAGGACAGACTCTGCTCTCTAGTCAACACACCAAGGAGGCACAATTCTTGAACCTTAAGCTAACCATAGGCCATCAGAACAAAACCTTACTGCTCTCCACAGTATACATACCCCCTGGCTCTCACAGCAGTGGCTTTCTGCAGTTCGTTAGTAGTCAACAGCAATTCAGGAAACAGTGGGAAAGGATTATTGTTGGTGACTTCAACACCAACTGGCACTCCCAGGATGAAACTGCAGCCAGAGAGCAGGTAACTGGCCTGTACCTCAGCCAACTGGTAACACAAGCCACTATAAAATGGGCTTTAGTACCCTCATAGATTGGATCCTCTCCTCCCGCCCGGAACACATGTCTGAGGTATTAGTCCTCCTGGACTCCTTCAGTGATCATTCCCCGGTGACATGTACTTGGATGAATAACTTCAGTAGGTGCCCCCCCCAGGTTTCAAGAAACAGATCTCTGAGACCGGGGCTCCTGGAAGCTTTCAAGCATTACCTGAAACAGACTGACTGGACCCCACTTGATAAAGCCAAGGATGGAAACCAGGCCCTAGACCACTTCCATAAGACCTTTACTAAGACCTGTGACTTTTTTGCCCCATTCAAGTCCAAAATGGTAAAAGGGACCTCTAATCCCTGGCTCTTTGGATCCCTCATTGGACTCATGTTACACAGGGATAACCTGTGGCACAAGACCAAGGAGTCTGGGACGTAGGCTAACCCATCTGCCTACAGGGCAGCCAGAAACAATTGTAGTAAACTCATTCGCTTAGCCAAAGCCTCATACTACAAGGACCTCTTAAACAAAAGCTGGGAAGATGGCAGGGAGTTCTGGAACTCCATTAAATCCCTCACAGGGAAGGCCTCAAGAGCTCCACCTGATCTGACAATAACAGATTCTAAGCCACTCCAGGAACCCAGTGACATAGCTAACATGCTTAACACAGCCTTCACTGACCTATCTGCTGTGGTTCTGGGTGGTGATTGCACCGGCCCGAGTACACTCGTCATCAGGGCGCCATAGAATTCACAGCGAATCCCCATTCTATTGTGGGGGGGCTGCACCCCCATGCCCCCCTAACTAAAGATACAAACTCTGGGGGGGGCAGACCTAGGGGAAGGGGAGGCGAACCCTGGAAATTGGCGCCCTAATAGCAGGTGCACTCGGTCTGGTGCATGGAGTGCCGGCAGTGATCCGCTGTACTACTGAGTGAGTATCTCACACCACCACCAATGGGTCAGTCCCCCAACTGCCATGCCATGCCACCCCCCGACTACAAACAACAATATACCACCTTTCTATTTCAAACTCATAACTAAACCCAAGATGATCAAATACGTCAAGTGGGTCCTTGGGAAGACCAGAATAGGGAGCCACCTATGTTTTATTACAGTTTATCGCCCCCACACTTAGTCAAGTTAGCAGACCCACTCACAAAAGTGTTAAACGCCTCTTTAAGATCTGTTGTGTTCCCTGACAGATGGAAGGCAGCGCTTGTCACCCTGGTCCATCAAGCTGGGGATAGAACAAACACAGCGAACTATAGACCCATCTCTATTCTACCCCCTCTATCCAAAGCCCTTGAAAGGGTTGTCTCAGATCAGCTCACAGGGTATTTTGAGAAGTACAGCTTACTCTGTAAACAACAGCATGGCTTCCGAAAGAAGCACTCCACCCTCACTGCTCTGGTTGATTACACCTCCAAACTCTATGATGCCTTGGATAACGGAATGGCTATGGAGTCTATCTTTATAGACCTCACTAAAGCTTTCAATACCATTAACCATCTGCTTCTCTTAAGCCACCTGCTGGCCATTGGCCTGTCCAGCGATATCATTGCCTGGTTCGACAGTTACCTCTCCCACAGGACACAATGTGTCAGGATTAATGGCAAACTATCTAAATTCAAGGATGTGAGCCTAGGAGTCCCACAAGGGTCCATCCTAGGCCCACTCCTATTCAGCCTCTTTATAAATTCCCTTCCCTTAGCCTGCCCTGCACATATAGTGCTTTACGCTGATGATGCCGTCATTTTGGCAGCTGGCAGAAAACAATTGTCAATCACCACTGAGCTACAAGAAAGCTTCTGAATGCTTGAAACTTGGTTCACTCAGAACAAAGTGATGCCCAACCATAAAAAAAACAAAAGCATGCTCTTCACTGTACTGCAGAAAAAGAACAAATATAGCCCCACGATGATCCGGAGCAGTCAGAGAGACCTTTTGGAACAAGCATGCACATTCAAATACCTCGGGGTATACCTGGACAGCACATTCAATTTCACTACTCATATTGACCATGTGGTCAAAACTGCAAATATAAAGCTGGGGGTTCTCTAACACCACAAAAACTCAATGACTGCGGCAGCCCTGAAACTAGCCACAACCAGCTCAGTCTTATCCTCAATAGACTATGGCCTGCCCATCTATGGGGCTGGCTCTGACACTGCCCTAAAAAGAGTAAGCACTCTCCTAAATAAGGCCTGCTGACTGACCCTAGGGGCTGACCACCTAACTCTTACCTGAACCCTATACAATGACACAGGATGGCTCCCACTACACCTCAGGGTACAATACCAAACCTGCTTACTAGGAAAAAAAGCAGCACTGGGACACATGCCTGATACAACCTGCAGACTTTTTAAAGCTTCACAACCTATTCAGCAAACCAGAACAGCAACCAAAGGTGGAATCCTAGTGCCTTTCAAGCACACAAAGCTTGCCCAGAAATCCCTCTCCTACCAGGGACCCAGACTGTTCAATGAGCTAATACCCTCACAGAGTGTACCAGGATCAGTCATTTTAAAACTGGGCTATGGACTCATCTAGAGTGTGAAAAGGTCTGTTGGTGCTCTAACTAATAATCCCCTCTGCTCTTAATGCCTCAACCACCTCTAGCACCTACCCCTAAAATCCTCACTGCTCCAGTCTTCACTCAACTCCCTCCCCCATATACCCACTCCCTCTTTCACTTCTATTCTAATTTCCCCCTCCCCCCTCACCCCCATAGCACTTAACCACAGTACCACATGTTCTTCTTGACAAGGTCTACTCTGGCTGTACTACCTCGGTGTTTCTCACCCCTGTCAAAGCCCTGGCTGTAATACCACCCCTCCAAATACAGGGTCTCCTCCCTGCCTGTTGTTCTCCCTGTACCCTTGAAACATGTTTTTATTCTGCACTAATAGTGTGCTTACCTAATGTTCCCTGACACCCTAATGCTTGCCGCTGGTCTTTTCCTCTGATCTATATCTTTGAATTTGTGTTCTGTGTTGTAACATTAACTGTAATCATCTGTGATAACTATGTGATTCAATCTTAACTGTTTTGCCCTGTACTGTATTTGACTGTATTGTATCTGACTGACTTGGAACCTTTGTAAAAGAGTCCCTGACTCAAAGGTGTAAATCTGGAACTGAAACAAATAAATAAATAAACAACTAAATAACTTATACACATAAACAAACAACTAAATAAACATTATTTTCTCTCATGATACCCTTCTTATACTCGCAAACAAATTAATACAACTAGAGTACTATTCAGTTTCAGTTCCTGATGTTTCTTTGATGACCATGAGAAACCGCTCTCTATCCTTACAAGCTTGCGAAAGCAGTCTCTGCTGCTTACCCTGCCACAGATGCAGTTGGATCTTGGCTCCATACAAGGCCTTCTATTGTGTGTGCAGTAATAACCATTCTGCCAGAGGAGTTCTGCAGAAGTTTGAATTTCTGAGTTCCATAACAAACAAACATACCATCTATTGGATGTGTACAAAGACAGATGAGTAAGCCATAATACCCGACAGGATGGGTGGTATTGGTGAATATCGGACTGCCAGGGGCGTAATGAGGCCTGATGTCACAGGTGAAGGGCCTTATATCCCCTGGAAGGTCTGGTATTCCCCAATACCGCCCACCCTGGAGGGTATTATTGTGCTTAGAAAATGGTACTGTAAGAAAAAAAAAGAAAAAATTGTTAATAAAGAATTATAGGTTTTGGAGTAAAATAGTTCCTCCACCAGGATTTGAATGATGTTTTTTTTTTTTTAACCTATGGACTTTTGTCCAGTTGGATACTCCGTAGTTTAAGCTGGTTATGCAGTTACAGCTCCCTCTGTCTATTTTTTTTGTTGATTCGACATCTCCCCCATGCAGCACCTTTGTTTCTCACCTTTTCTGTTTAGTTTTATTTTGTTTTTGTTCATCCCCTCCCTGAGATAAATTATTTCTGCAGTGCATGTCCTGAGGTTTCGGTGCTGAAGGAAGAAGTCTTTGACTACTGCAGTGGGACACAGAGATCTTCAATTAGTTAGTGGCTGTATTTGTAGTGAATATTTTTTTTGAAATGGTAGTGTTCAGTTGAGAAAACCTAGCTGGTGGCAGGGCAGGGGGCTACTCCCTGAGAAAGACAACTAACTGGCATCTGGCGAAGGGGGCGCAAGATCGTGATTGGGAGACTGCTGAGTGCGGCTGGGAGAAATTATGAATTGTGTCTCTCCTGACTGCAGAAATAAAAACTGTAGTGTATTTTTTTTGGCTGAAGATTTCATGTCACCCAATGGAGAGAGACATAAGGGGTAGAATGCCCCAGCTACTAGTTTACAGCTTGCTTAGTGAGTGGGGAAAAAAGGCACGGGGTCATTATGTTGCTATGACATAATGCTGCATGGCACTATCATGCTGCGCGATTAATACCATGCAGCATGTCTTAGTTCTGTGGGGGTCTCCGCCCCCACACCCCTGTTATGTGGGGCTGTGCCCCCTGGACCCCCCACTAAAGATTCTCAACTCTGGGGAGGTCCAACTCGGGGAGTGCACAGGTCCAGGTTTTGCCATAATGCTGTACGCCATTAAGCGTATGACATTATGACCCCGTACAGGGGAAAAAATGGCAATTTGGGGTGCCCAATGATATCCCAAGTAATGGGGCACCTGGAATTGGTACTTGTTTTTAGCAGGCTTCTATCGAAAAATACCTGCCCGCTAACTTCAGACTCCTAGCCGATCACAATGCTAGGATGTACTGTGCCATTTTCGAATTGACAGGTGAGAAGTGATTACTGATTACTAGTTACTTTTAATAAAAGAAAATACTGGTTTTTAATAAAAAGGGCATATTTTTTGGTTTTTAAATTGTTTCTCAGTTTTCCCTTTTTATAAGTGCAACAAGACATTCCAGGTTGTTGGTTGTAATTGGCTGTTGGTTGCTGGTTGTTGGGGTTAATGTACTTTCAGGTGCAAATGCCTTGCTGTGCACCTGGGCTGCATTCACCCCAGGCAACCAATGCCCTGTCATGTCTTATGACTTACTCAAAGAGTCAGCCATACCTCTTAGAAAACATTGGACTTTATATACACTTCAAGTATTTTTCTATATTTCCTGTATTCATTTTTCCCTTATTCTCCATTACTGAGGTTTGGGGCTTAACTCTTCTTACCTATTTTATTAGAAAACTAAGAGATCCGTTATAAGCCTTGTCACTGGTTTGTAAAAATGTTTGGGTGATTTAGCGGGAAAATTAATGTGATCCCACTGGGTACATGATGTGCAATGAGATTAGTGCAATACTATTTTTCCTGGTGGTTCAGGGTATTGTCTATGTAATGTTTCTTGGTATATGTGCCTTTTCAAGATGTATTGTATTTTTTGATGATGCATTTGTGATAGTGTACAATTGTAACCCCCCACCGGCCACTTATTTAACGAGATGGCACACCTCTCACAGTCTAGGGGAACAGAGAGGAGTAGGGGTACAAAGCACCACTTAAGGTTGACATGTAGATGTAGAAGTCATTAATGGAAGAATACCCAAGTGTGGCTACTCGGCACACACCTGGTGGACCAAACCATGGCCAACACGCAGGTCCTGGGGAGAAAACATTTGCTAAGGGCTATGCTAGGTTTGCACTTCTGTACAGGGGTACCCAATTAACTCTACTCGGAAGCAATAACATAAATGTCCATAGCAGGTTGGGATTCTAGAGTGTGGCTTTATTGTGTAACAAAGTAGGAACACACAAAGCAAAGATGGACCCCAAGAGTTTACACATATGGTAAATACAGAACATCTGAGGTACAGAACTCCAAACTTCCCATATAGCATAGCATAACTGTAGAAAATGTGGTACTAGCCACTGGTAAAGCACACAAGCAATTTCCCTTGAGTAGGCACACACGGCCAGTACTTGTAAGTCCTATATGACAGGATGACTGAAGAAAATGTGGACTAGCAACAGGTGAACACACAAGTTCCTCTGGAAATGGCACACACAGCCAGTACTTGGTCACTTCCCATATAACATAGGATAATTTGTGGCACACAGACCATGATGGAGCACAAAAGGCTCAACTTGGAGAAATAAAACACTCACTAGGGTAGAAGTTTCTTCAGGCATTGTCCCCATGCACTGACAAAAAACTCAGGTGCCCTTCAGAACCCAGAGTGCTAAACTAGTCACTCCAGAGGGGGGATCTCCCACCTTTTGCTTCCAAGTTCATACTCGGCCATCCCTCCAGCGAAACATAGAAACATAAAAGCTGACGGCAGATAAGGACTGCAAGGCCCATCTAGTCTGCCCATTTTGTTCTACCTTATGAATGTGCCATAGGCCTTTATTCTGTCAATGGCGTATCTATTCATACTCATCTGTTTTGCTCCCTTATGCCTATCCCATGCCTGTTTGAAGCCCTGCATTGTATTCATATCCACCACTTCCTGAAGTAGGCCATTCCATACATCCACCACCCTTTCTGTGAAAAAGAACTTCCTCACATGACCCCTTAATCGGCCTCCCTCTAATCTCATGCTGTGTCCTCTTGTCCTGCCTTTTTTCTTATATTGAAACATGTTAGACTCTTTCACCTTGTTAATGCCCTTAAGATGTTTGAATGTTTTGATTATATCACCTATCTTCCTCCATTGCTCTAGGGTATACATATTGAGCTCTGTTAATCTGTCCTCATATCTTTTCTGATGCAGTCCCTGCACCATTTTGGTTGCCCTTCTCTGGGCTGTCTCCATTTTGTTAATGTCCTTGTGCAGTTGCAGTCTCCAGTACTGCACGCAGTACTCCAGATGGTGCCAGTGTCTTGTAAAGAGGGATTATTACCTCCCTCTTACGACTTGTGATACCCCTGCTAATACACTTCAACATCCCCCTAGCCTTACCTACTGCTTTAGTGGTCTGCTTGGATGGTTTCAGGTCATCTGTGATGACGATGCTCAAGTCTCTTTCTTTTCTTGTGATTGCCAGCAACTCCCCTCCCAACCTATAGGTGGCTTCAGGGTCTCTGTTCCCCATGTGCATGATCTTGCACTTCTTTGTGTTAAACCCCAGTTGCCACTCTTCCGACCATTTTGCCAGTTTATCCAGATCTCTTCTCATTCTGCCCACCCCATCTGGATCATCTACTCTGTTGCAGATTTTGGTGTCATCTGCAAACAGACAAACCTTACCTTCCAGTCCATCTGCAATGTCACTGATGAAGACATTGAAGAGGACTGGCTCCAGGACTGATCCATGAGGTACCCCACTTGTGACTTGCATCTCCTCTGACTGTATACCGTTTACCACAACTCTCTGTGTTCTGCCCGCCAACCAGTTTGCCACCCAGTTGACCAACTTCTGACCCAACCCGAGCCTACCCAGCTTATTAATCAATCTTCTATGTGGAACAGTATCAAAAGCTTTGCTGAAGTCAAGGTAGGTGACATCAACTGCACCCCCTTGGTCCACCACTTTGGTTACCCAGTCAAAAAATCTATGAGATTAGTTTGACAGGACCTTCCTGTTGTAAACCCATGCTGTCTTGGATCCTGTGTGCCTATGGATTCCAGGTGTGGCACTATCCTTTCCTTAAGGAGTGCCTCCATAATCTTGCCCACTACTGAGGTAAGACTGACTGGTCTGTAGTTCTCTGCCTCCTCCCTGCTACCACTCTTGTGTAGCGGGGTCACATGAGCCCTTCTCCAGTCTTCTGGGACCTCTCCTGTGCTCAGAGACTCGCTAAACAGTTCTAATAATGTCTCTGCTAGTTCCACCCTTAGCTCCTTTAGTACCCTGGGATGTATGCCATCTGGTCCCATTGCCTTGTCCACCCTGAGCTTAGCGAGCTCTTGTAGGACCCTTTCTTTTTTGAAGGGACTTGTTCACACCTCCCCCCCCATGTCCATGCTGCTGAGCTTTGGGCCCTGCCCTACCCTTTTCTCAGTAAATACTGAGCAGAAGTATCTATTTAGGATAGGTGCTTTTCCATGGTCCTCCCCCACACACTTCCCCTTATCCCCTTTGATCTTAGCAATATCACCTCTGGACTTTCGCCTTTCACTAATGTATCTATAGAAAGTGTTGTCCTCTTCTTTTACTGTTTGTGCTAGTGTTTCCTCGGTTTGGGCCTTTGCCTGCCTTACTGCTGTCCCTGCTTCCCTTAGGGAAGTTTGGTATGCCTCCCTATCTTCGTCACTCTGCGTTCCTTTATATTTCCTGAAGGCCAACCTTTTGGCTCTGACCTTTTCTGCCACTGTTTCTGAGAACCAAAGTGGTTTCCTCCTTTTTTTTCTCTTGCTTTTTTCCCTAACACAATGGGATGTTGCTTCAAGTATTGCATCCTTAATGCTTGCCCACTTTGCCTGTACCCCCTCACCTGTATTTCGTCTTGCCAGGGCTAGCTTAACTCTGTTGGCCATCTTATCAAAGTCAGCTCCTCTGAAGCCCCATATGTTTGCCTTGGAATGGGATGATTGAGTTCTAGTGGTCAAATTGAACCATATCATGTGATGGTCACTGGCTCCCAGGTGACCTTCTACCTGGAGCTCTGTGATCCCTTCCCTGTTAGTCAAAACACCTCACTTTAAACCAAAAGATACTGTAGATGCTTTCTTGAAATGTATTTTGCATTTAACATCCTCACAGAACACCACAAGGGTGTCAAGAACAAAAGTCCAGCTCACATGACGGTCACAGACTGGACTCCACTGTGGACAGCCAACTTTTAAATGTCTTGGGTAACAAGGTCCCTTTGTCAGAGAAATTCACCTTAAATGCAGGTACTCCTGGGCAATCTCAGAAAACAAAAGTACTCACTAGAAGTTGACACACAAGGCAGCTTCACAATGTCCTGGTAGGATCAGGGGATTGCCCCTGACTTCCTGGAAGCCTGCTCTATCCCACCTGGGATGAAGAACAGGAAAACCCTTGAAATGGTTTCCACCACTTCACTAAAGCTGGAAAATGCTGTACTCCACTAGGGTGAGAAAAACTTATACACACACACACACACACACACACACACTGCAGCTCACTCTGAGCTGCTGCTGGAACCCCCTCCAGCTCGAACTGAACTGAGAATTCTAAAGCTCCCCACTCACAGCAGCTGCTTTGTGGCTTATGCTGCTGCAAGAGTTCTAAGGTGACATCACCTCTCCAGCTCCCAGCTGAGGCCAGCAGCAGAGAGGAACAGAGTGAAATACATTTATTGGCAAATCACTAGCTGCCTTCCCTGCCTAACATTGATTCTAAATGGGATTCGTGTAACCCCTGGGAACAAGGGGTTTACACAATCCTTTAATCATCCTTGGTAAACATGTTCTTTAAACAGATATAGGCCCCATTTACAAAAGATTAGCATGGCGCCAACCAGGTTGGTGCTACGCTGATCAGCAAAAGTGTGAACAGATGGGCAGGGGCCATATTCAGAGGCCTCTGGTCCACAGCACTAACACAGTAGCATAGTTGTGCAAAATACACCTCTGTGCCCATACAAATGAGGGATCCCCCCTTGCATACAGAACACAGTGGCATATTCAATGTTTTTTCTGGAACTGAACAGCCTCCGTCATAACACCCTGCCAGGCTGTCCAACAGCCAGGAAGCTGACTGACAACAGGAGCTCTCAGTCCCTGCCATTGTCTCCCTCCACCATCTGATCACTGTAGCACTGCCTCTGGATCATAATATCACGGTATCACTGGTGTCATTTGTTTTTATTTATTTCATTTTTATTTACTAGGGAAGTGCACTAGACAAAACGTTTGTCCATTTTCAGGCACGACCCAGGTGATTACATAATAGGAGGTCATCACAACAGTATACAAATACAGGGTCCAATACATATAGCCAAGCAGTAGTACAGGGAAATGAATAGAGCAAAGGACATACTTCACAAGATACAATATGCAAAGAGCATTGTGCAAAATATAGTACCATGTGCAACAGTATATATACTGCCAATCTGATCCTCAACCCTGAAGCACAGTCTGACCCACACTCCTGTCTTGCCCACTTAAGACCTAAACCCCCATCCCCCATGGCCCTCACTTATCTAGAAGGTCAGTGGGGCTCTGGAGATGGCAACTGGAACAGCCCCTCCACTCACCACCTCAGCTGACCCCATCTGAATGACAGGGTGTTAGTGTGCGCCTAATGCCTATTTAATGCCTCACTACATTTGGGGTGTGTACCTCAGGACTGGAGGATGGCTCATGTGGTGCCCCTCCACAAGAGTGGCCCCAAGGATGAACCGGGAAACTACAGACCAGTGAGCCTCACATCCATCGCGGGTAAGCTAATGGAGACTATCCTGAAGGAGAGGCTGGTTGCCCTCCTAGAGGCCAAAGGACTACAGGACAGCAGACAGCATGGCTTCATACGTGGCAGATCCTGCCAAACCAACCTGGTTAAGTTCTATGACTGGGTAACTAGGCAACTGGACAGGGGCCATGCAGTGGATGTCCTGTATCTGGACTTCAGTAAGGCATTCGACTCAGTGCCACATGGAAGGCTGGGAAGGAGGTTAGTAGACACAGAGTCGGGTGCAAAGCTGATGAGATGGGTAGGAAACTGGCTGCAGGGAAGGCAACAGAGGGTGGTGGTGGGTGGGGCTCTCACACCCAAGGGCAGTGATGAGCGGTGTTCCACAGGGCTCAGTGTTGGGACCAGTGTTGTTTGGGATATTCATTGCAGACATATCATGGGACATCAAGAGCAAAGATCAGTCTGTTTGCTGATGATACCAAGGTAGGCGCAGTGGTGGATGACCTAGGGGATGGCAGGGGTTGCAGGATGATCTGGCAAAGCTTGAAACCTGGTCAGACACCTGGCAACTGGGCTTTAATGCAAAAAGTGCAAAGTGCTGCATTTTGGGATGAAGAACCCAAGGAGGAGTTACTAGCTAGGGGAGTGCAGCTAGCCCAGACAGAGGAGGAGGAGGAGAAGGATCTGGGGGTGCTCATTACAGGGTCAATGAACAACTCGACACAATGTAGGAAGGCAGCTGCAAAGGCCAACAAAATGCTGGGTTGCATTGCAAGGGGTATATCCTCGAGGAGGGAGGAGGTTATTCTGCCACTGTATAGGTCATTAGTTAGACCACACCTGGAGTACTGCGGGCAGTACTGGCGTCCGTATCTGAAGAGGGACATTAAGTTACTGGAGGGGGTGCAGCGCAGAGTGACAAAGATGATCAAGGGGCTGGGGGACTTATCATATGACAGGAGGTTGAAGGAGTTGAACATGTACTCACTGGAGGAGAGGAGAGACGGGGTGACATGATTGAAACCTTTAAATACATGAAAGGAATAAACAAGACGGGTACAGAGAGGCTGTTCAAAGTAAGGAGGGAGGGACACCAGGGGCCAGTGATATGAGACTGGAGCGAGGAAGGTTCAGGAGGAGATGAGGAGACACTTTTACAGAGAGGGTGGTGGCTGGGTGGAATCGTTACCTGCTGAAGTGGTATGCAGTAGAACAGTGGACTGCTTCAAACGAGGATGGGACAGGACAAGGGGGAGGGTTAATGAAGGGGAAGGGTGGAAGGGAGGGGCAGCTGCAGAATAAGGGGTGCTAGCTGCACATTCGAGCAGACTTGATAGACCTCTAGGCCTTTATCTGCTGGCAAATTTCGTATGTTCGTAATGTAGAAACAGCAGTATGTGCGCAGTTTGTTTGCCTTCTTGTCTCTCAGTTTTTAACCACAGAGCTGTGGGGTTACACAAGGGTCTTTTATACTTCTGACTTTTTAGTTTTTTCAAATATGTGGTGCCCTGTCGGTACAGTGGTAGTGCTACCACTCACGATGATGGCAACTTGGGTTCAGAAGCAAGCCTGAATCATTGGAGCTGGCTGGGGGAGGAGGATCGAGAGGAAAATGGGCAGGCCAGAGCAGCATGATGGACCGACCCCCAGGTCCACCGCAGCGATGTGGAAGCCTCCTCAAGAACTGGATCCTTGTCTGTGGCAGTTGGGCATCCTGCCCCACCCACCACAGAGCCATAAGGGCAGAGAGGGACAGTAGAAGTCCACAGGAAACTGGGTGATGGGTCTGGGGGTCAGCTCAGATGGAGGCCTTGCCTGCCAGGGGGAGGAAAAAAAGTTTCCTCAGATATGTCACAGACTCAAAGGGTGACAGCAAGAGCTATCTTGGGATCAGCACAGCAGATACAGGTCTGGTGAAACATCAGGTACACTGTATCCATGTTAAAATTGTCCATAACTAGCATTAATTTCAATATTTTCAGGTTGAAACTTCCCTTAACTTTAACAGTATTGATTTAATTGTACGGTGCTCATTAGATATCCATTTCATGCAATGGTGTGCAGCTGCTAAAGGGGCGCTATCAGGAATAAGGTGCTCCCAGTAAAGGAAAAATCAGTGCAGAGATCCAGCAAGGCATAACTCCACACCACAAAGAATATAATATGCTGAGGATGTGATGAAAAAATGTTATTAAAATTAAAGATGCTCACAGACAGGGCCTAGTGCCGACTAGCTACCCAATGTTTCACTCAGGAACTCTGTGCTCTCTCAAGATTTGAACCCTGTTTGTAAGCATCTTTTTTTTTTAAATATCATCTTTATTGTTTTTGACAGGTGGTTAGCAGCACTACACAATATCATATTAGCACATCTGATAAGCTTGCTTAGGAGCTACCTGGTGCAACAGGATCCAAGGATGTAAAGCTTAATGGTATGGAACATTTTGAAAAGCCATTTTATTCTATAAACTGTTATCTTTGCTTATGATTGTCTCAATTGTACCAATGACATGGAACCTTTCTAAAAGAGCCTTGGCTCAAAGGTATTTGTAATCCTAGAATAAACAAAACAAACAAAAAAAAAATTGCTGAACTTATTTGGTACAACTTCAAGAGAAAACATGTGTACATACATTCCAATAACATAACATAATGAAGGACTTATTTTCTATTCACCTATTGGCTTTTATAGCTGTAATTCCCATGTCAGGCAGAAGTGGAGTCATAGGGGCCAGTCCACAGGGGAGTGAGGAAGGGAGGGGAGTACCCCAGGGCCAGATCTCAAGCGACAGGCAGCACCTTAGTTATCAACCCTCACCTCTTGCTGCAGTTAGCCAGGGAGAGAGAAGTCTGCTCAGGGGATAAAGGTATTATCTTTTAACATGTAGTATAGCAGTCATTTAGTCCACCTAGAGCTACACCTCTCCTCCTGATCATTGAGGCTGTGAGTGATTGTTTCCATCTGGTAGATCTGTTTAACCACCACCCACCAGTCCTGTCGGGAGGGGACCCTTGATGTGAGCCAAGCTTTAGTGATAGCTTTCTTAGCAGCTATTATCAGGAGTCCTAGTAGATATCTGGAATTAGGGTTTCTAAACCCGTTTGGGTAGTGCAGTAAAATATATAGTTTCTCGGTCAGTTCTATCTGCCTCCCAAACAGATCTTGAAGTTCGGATTGTACTGCCTGCAAGAAGGGTCTGAGTTTAGGATATGTCCACATAATATGAGTATGGTGGGCTAATTTTTTCCCACAGTTGTGCCAGCAGTCAGCTATCTCTTGGGGAGAGTAAAGTGGAGCAATCGCTGGTGTTCTGAAGTATCTAACTAAGTTTTTCCTTGCATGCTCTCACCACTGGTGGGAGCTAGTGACCTTTGCTACATATTGGCAGGCTAGTTGCCAATCCATCTTAGTGATGGGTATCCTGAGTTCTTCCTGCCACTGTAAATGAATACTCTCTGTGTGGTTTTCCTGGGAGGTTATGAGTGACTGATATATGGCAGATATGAGGTGTTTCTGATTCAAGATGGAATACAGGTTGAGTAGCTTAGTGAACAGTGGAGGGTGCTGAACCAGGGTTCTCACCCCTCTAGGGAGGTTATTATAGTAATGCCTGAGCTGCAAGTACCTGTAGAAGTCCCTACGGGGGAGTTCAAATGCCCCTTGCAGGTCCTTAAAGATCTTAAATTCGCCCTTGGTAGTCATCTGGGCTAGATATTTTAATCCATATCTCTCCCAGGTTCGGACCCCATGGTCCAGTCTTCCCAGCAGGAAATCAACTAGGTTGGAGATGGGGCACAAGAGGTATAGAAAGGTGGGTAAAGTGTAGGGCCTTTTTAATGGAGGCCCACACAGTGGTGTAGCGCCTTATCCAAGGGTTGTCGGGTAGTGCTATTGTGGGGTCTGGCCCGGGCTGGTAGATGATCTGGTAGTACTCCGCATCGGGGATAGTGGCTTGCTCTATTTCTGACCAATGTGTGACTGGAGTGGCAATTTGTCTGGCTATAAGGTGTGTAAGCTGTGCTGCCCAGTAGTAGGACTGCAGGTCAGGTAGGGTGAGTCTGCCCAGTGTTTTTGGTAGGAACAGAACATTAAGGTGAACCCTTGGCCTTTGTCCTGCCCAGATAAATCTAGAGATAGTTTGGTTCCCTCTCCGGAACATCTGTTGTGTCAAGGGGATGGGGATGTTCTGAAATAAATAGAGGGACCTGGGAAGAATTACCATCTGTATAACCTCTATTCACTGGGTGAGACTCAGAGATAGTGTATTCCAGCAGGTTAAGTCACTTTTTAGCTCCGCAGTGAAGGGGGAGAAGTTCTTTTTAAAGGCAGATGTAGGACATCATGATAAGTATATCCCCAGACACTTTAGTTTAGTCAAGTCCCAATTGTATGAAAACATAGCCCAGATGGCAGGGGAAGGACTGTAATTAAGGGCTAACACCTCCGTTTTAATAACATTTAATCTGTAGCCAGATACCTGCCCAAACTCATCTAGGAGTTGTTTAACTATGGGGAGGGTCCTCTCTGGGTCTCCCAGATATAGCAGTACGTCATCTGCATATAGGGTGATTCTGTGTTCTGTGCCATCCATCGATATCCCAGTGAATTCCTCCAATTCCTGTATTCTTTGTGTGCAAGTTGGCTCAATATAAACCATGAATAGCAGAGAGGAGAGAGAAGAGAGGACAGAGCTGTTTGGTGCCTCTGCATAGGGGGCAGTATGAGGAATGATGTCCACCAACCTTAGCGCAGGCCTTGGGGGTTGCATAGATATTCTGTATGACCTGGATCAGAGCCAGGGGTATTCCCAGTTTCCCCATTACTGAATAGAGAAAGGGCCAATACGTCTGGTCAAATACTTTTTCAGCATCAAGACCAATTAATGCGAAGGGGCTGTTCTGGGATTGCATCTCGTGTGTGAGATGAGAGTGTGCTTAATGTTGTCCATGGTGGAGCGAGCTCGGATGAAGCCCGTCTGGTCTCCCCTATTAACAAAGGGAGAAAGCTGTCTATTCTGTGTGCTACAATGCCCATAAGCAGTTTGTAGTCTGTATTGAGGACTGAGATCGGTCGGTAAGAGCGACACAGTTGAGGGTTCTTACTGTGCTTCGCTATCACTGATAAGACAGCGTACTCCTATGAGGGAGCTCAGCCTCCAGGACTGCATTAAAGGTGGAGAGTAGGCTCGGGAGTACCTGTTCCCTGGTAGCTTTATAGAATTCTGTGCCATATCCACCTGGGCCTGGAGATTGTAGTGTTTTAGCCCTGGAGATGGCAACCATTAGCTCCATTTCCGTAATTGCTTGTAGTAACTCTTCTCCCTGCTCTTGGGAAAGTCTAGGCATGGTGAGGGATTGTAGTTACCTTGCTATCTTTTCTGGGGGTACTAATTTCTCAGGAGTGTACAGGGAGGAGTAGAAGGTGGTAAATCACTCTGTGATGTTGTGCAGCCTGGTGAGCAGCCTGCCATCTGCCAAATAGAAGTGATTGCAGAGGCCTTCTTTTGTCGGCATAGCTGGTATGCTAGCAGCCGAGTAGCTCACACCCTACCTAATAAAATCTCTGCTGCAGAAAGGTGAGGGCAGTTTCAGTCTGCTGCATACACAATTTATCTAACTCAGCTTTAGTGTGCTGCAGTTGTGGTAGCACAGATCTGTCCCCCTGGTTATGCACCATTTGCAAAAAATGCAGGGTGTCTTCTAATTTGGGTGGCTGTGTATTGAATAATGTGCCCCCTCAGGATAGCTTTATTAGTGTCCCATTGGACCGCTGGGGTGGACGCTGTAGGAGGGTTGTCAGTTAGGATCTCCCCACCTCCTCAACCAGGAATTCCCAAAATTGCTGCGATCTAGGGTAGTAGGGATTAAGTCGCCAGAGTGTGTCACCTTTGCATCCCCATACTCCAAAGAGTGATCAAAGGGGCATGGTCCGAGTGCACTATATCCCTCAATCGGGAGTCCACCAGATGCTCCAGGATTTCAACTTGGGTGTAGCAGTGGTCTATTTGGGAATATGTCTGATGGACTGCTGAGTAGCAGGAATAGTTTTTAGACAGGGGGTGTATATGCCTCCGGATATCCCTCCAGCCTACTTCCCCGAGGAGTTTTCTAAAGAATTTGTGGGCTGCATTTTGTCATGGAGGTCTAGGGTTGGAGGAGTCCAGATGGGGGTCTGGAAGAAAGTTAAAATCCCCGGCTAGTAATAACACTCAGTTAGTCATTTGTACTACATTGTCCAACAGTGTCCTAATCAGTGGGGTTGTTAATCCTGGTGAAAAATATGCATTGGTTAGTGTAACTTCTTGGCCGTTAAGGGTGCCCTGAATAAAAACCAGGTGGCCATCCAGTTCCGACCAAGTTAGTCTTGGTTGGAAGGGGGTGTGCGAAGGGATCAGAATGGCCACCCCCTACTTCCTCCCAGCCTGACTAGAAGAGAAGTATACCTCACTACAGTCAAATCTAGCCAGTTTGGTATATTCTGTCTTGGTTAAGTGAATCTCCTGACAGTAAATAAGGTCTGTTCTAGTTTTCTTAAGGTAGGAGATAGTACGAGACCTCTTAATCGGTGAAGTCAAGCCATTCACATTCAAGGAGAGCAATTTTAGTGGTCGATCTGACATGGCACTCAGGATCTAGTGCTGCTCTCTACCCTAGGACTCATCCCCCTGAAGCACTCCCCTGGATTGACCCCCTCCTGTAGCTCCCAAGTGAGCCTTTGTAGAGTCTGTTGACCTTTAAGAATGATAGGAAAAAATACATACATATAGAAAATAGCTGAATAAGCATCATGTAGAACCACCTTTCAGAACTTAAGTGTGGCAGAGGGTTGTATAGGATTACAGATTAACTTGAGAATTGTCCAAGGTGCGGACAAAGTAGACAACTGGGCTATTTGAACTATTAACAGATAGGTGGTTGAGAAATAGAATGGCAGATTCTTCCAGTGCATTGCCCTGCAACAAAGAAAACTGACAGAAGGAGACAACATGTTAGCAAGGGTGTCTGCCTAGTTGAGTATGCTGGATGAAATGGCCAGAAACAGAGATGAAAAAGGAAGGAGAGATAGAAATAAGAGGGTAAAATAGATGCAGGCACTTATCTCCAGCCATTCCAGAGCTGTGCTATAGCTGGAAGAGAGTTTGTATCTTACGTCCAATAAATCAGTCACCTTGTGGTTCCTACTTTAGAGTATAATCAAGCTTTGTTCTGAAACAGCAAGGGAACATCCTTAGCCCAACTTCACCCCATAGTCCCGATATCCAAAGGGGTCAACATCTAGTACTACAGAGGAGTAGGGCTATCTGGTGAAATGCAGGTCTCACAATGTCTGATCAGCAGGGAGAGGCCTGAAGTTGCTGGGAAATGGGTGGAGAGGGTGACTGCTAGCTCCTCAGAGCTTCAGTAATGTGCTGGATTGCCTCAGCTCCTTGTTAACACTACGCCTCTCATTGGCCTGTCATCCATATGCATTGAGAGAGCTTGGATGTGAGGGAAGTCGTGGCAGCGACCTGGTGTTGGGGTATCTCTATGTTCCACTTCTGCAATTCATCCAATACTGCTGCTGCAGATTCGAAGGTTCGGGTCTCTTCTGGGAAGAACACGGTCATTCTGGCTGGGTATGCTGTTTGAAAATGCAGACCTGCAGTTTTCAGGGCTCTCATGATGAGTATATATGTATGCTTTCTGTCTAGCCATCACTTTAGGGGCATATTCATCCTGAAAGTAAAGATGGGGTTCCTGATATGACACTGTCCCCTTCTGCCAGGCCGCATGTAGCACAGTTTCCTTCTCTTGAAAGCGGAGGAAGCGGACCAGTATAGTGCATGGCATGGCTCTGGCAGGAGGCATCAAGCTGAGAGTCTGATGTGCCCACTCCATCTCAAGTGTTATAGCCTCTTGGAATGTCAATACCGCCCAGAGCATTTGCTGAATGTAAGCAATCATGTCAACCCCTGGACTGATTTTTAAATACGGCGCCATTTCTGAGGTGCCTGCCGCCTACAATTTGAAAAGCAGGAGCACTGCAGCCGTCTGCTCGGGGTGAATCAGCGGGCTTCTGAGCCGACCGCGAGGGATTGGGCTGATTTTCTTTTATTTTCTGCTTGCCTGGGTTATGTTGTAAAAGTCAGCAGTTCAAGCCACGCTGCCTGGAACAAGGTTCTGGTTTAGTCTAATTTTTGAAAATGAGCTATAGTTTTGTGCCATGATTAGCCTGATTGATATGTTAGCTGGGGAGTGCCTTTCTGCACAGGATTCTCATTAAATGTGACAATCATCAACTGTAAAGCTAAAAATCTCACTGTATTTGAATGTCTGATTAAGTGCTTCTACCACAAGCATCGATTGCAATACGGATTATTAGAGTAATTTAAAATGAGTGGATGAAAAGGAAAACCGAAGCATTGGTCACTATGCACTAGGAAGCGGTGATCTATGAAATTTGTTGCTGAATACCTGCTACCATCCTGTTACACTCACCCCAATGTTTTCTTTTTTTTTTTTTTTTTTAGTAAGTTGCATCTCTCTCTCTCTCTCTCACCTGTTTCCTAACCCTGGTTGAACCCTGCTCCTCAACACTCTGCCTGTAATCCTGACTCCGCTCTGCCGAAGCTGAGATCTGGATACAACCCCCTCTCTGCTGTGAACCCAGCATCTCTCGCTCCTTTCTCCCTTCAACTGCTCTGTCTGTGCTTTCCCTCAGCTGTCGCCCCTGTCCCCTTATTCACCAAGCTTCTAATTCTAGGGTTAAATCTCATCCCACTGTTTGCCCCTGACTGTTCTCCCGACCTAGTGCCGCCATCTTAAAAAGTGGATGCTTTCCTCCCCCCACCTCACATGCAGTTGTAGCCCCTGATTACCAGTGTGGGCTCTATAAGATGAAATGGGAGTTTGCCTCCCCTCTACGCAGCTTTTTTTTTAGTAGCGTCACATCCCACTATGCTCCCAGTGTTCTTCACTGCCCTATTTATTCTCTCCACAGCTCCTGCCTAGAATCCTTTGGGCATCCTGCCCTTGGAGCTGCGTGGGGACTAGGATCCACATTTGTTCAGGTATGAACCGAACGCTGACTGTGGGAGCGCCTCTGCTCTGGACTGATTTTTAAATTCCATGCCATTTCTGAGGCGCCTGCCGCCTGCGATTTGAAAAGCAGGAGCACTGCAGCCATCTGCTCGGGGTGAATCAGTGGACTTCTGAGCCGACTGCGAGGGATTGGGCTGATTTCTTTTATTTTCTGCTTGCCTGGTTGATTTTCTTTTATTTTATGCTTGCCTGGGTTATGTTGTGAATGTCGGCAGTTCAAGCCACGCTGCTTGGAACAAGGTTGGATCCCAGCAGCCGTTACGCTGCTGCTCCCTGGCCAACCCAATACCCTCCCACCCTTAGCGGGCACTACATATATAGGAGGTCTCGTGCACGTGGTCGTTCGTTTTTGACCTATCTGCTCTCTTACCCATTTGCAGTTTATAAGGTCCCTCCACTAGAGGTCCCACAACTGTTATTGAGCTTAGCTCTCTCTTGGCTTGGCAAGCCCTGTTCTCACTTGGGGAATTTTATTTTACTTTATTTTTACTTTTTTTTGTTTTACTTTTATCTCACTGGTTTTAATCTGGAAAGCTTTGATCTACCTCACAGTCATCTCGGATTTCTTATATAGGCTGCATCTGATCTCCTCAGGGTTATTTTCCATATCTCCCTCTCAAATTGGAAATTAGAACCCAGCACTCACTGGGGTTCACATCAGACTGGTCTACCCTGCTTAACTTCACCCTGAGTCCTATTGTTATCACTGTCGTTGTACTGAATATTTGGGTCTACCTAATTCTGGCCGGACTTGTCAGGGTATCTCCTCATCTAGGATGGTGAGGGCGGCTTTGTACTGTCTGCCTTGTGCAATATTTACCTTCCTGGCCCTAGACTCCCTATCCCTTGGTTCTGTGTGCACCTCTTACAGGACTGAGAGGGCTCTTAATGATTTCACATTCTCTAACATGCTAGCCACGAGTTCCATCACACCTGGAACCCAGTTCCCCATTACTAATAAAGTCTTCTGGCATATTCTTTGGTTCCTTCTGAACAGGAAACTCCACCCTTCCAGGGGTCGATCCTGGCCCTATGCTCTGGCCTCGCTTTGGGCCATAATCCTATCCCTCACACTTGCTGGGGATATTGAGGCCAACCCTGGTCCTGTAATAAAGCCACTCACATCCAATACACTTTCTGGCAATTTCCCTACTCAGGCCCAGGGTCTCACCTTTGTCCATCTCAATATAAGAAGTCTGGCATGCAGTTTCCCCAAACTGGAGGCCTGGGTGCAGGTCAGTAACCCTGATATACTTGTTCTCTTGGAAACTTGGCTGAAACCCTCTATTCTCTGAGCCTGCCTATTCATTGCCAGGCTATAATATGCACTGGGTTGACAGGCCTTCCTCCAAAAGAGGGGGCAGTTTAGCACTCTATTATAAGTCCCACCTGTGCATCTCACTGCTGCCTACACCTGCTCTAAATAATAGTGAGGTTTTACACTCCCTTATTTTACTCGGGGGTGCTATAAAACAGCACATCCTCAGGGTATATATTCCTCCTCATAACAGTAAAATAGGCCTTGATGAACTTATGGACTTTATTCCCTCTGTATCCAAGAAAAATGAGTTGATATGTCTGGGTGATTTTAACCTGGACTGGCTTGGGCCCAACTCTTCTACCTTAGCCTCTACCGTTAGTAAGGCTAACCTTAGTCAACTCATCTCGGCTCCCACAAGGGTGTCTCATAACAGCTCCTGTCGTACCATGATTGATTCAATCCTCACCAATAGGAAGGACTGCTACTCACCTGCTGGAGTTTTGCCCGACTCAATTAGTGATCATTGTTCTGTCTATTGTGTAAGGGGGTCCTCCACCCCATCCAGTACTACCAAAGTGATATCCTTTGCCGATTTTTTTAATCTTGACCAGTCGGCATTTATAAATGACCTAAAACTTACTGACTGGTCACCCCTTTATACTACCACCAATATAGACCAAGCCACAGATTACTTCAATAAAACTCTTCTGGCCTTGCAAAACAAGCATATTCTTTTCTCCACATGGAGGGTCTGTGGGAAAGTGACCAAGTGGGTCAAGAGGCCTCTCCTACAACTGGTTAAGCATTGTGACAAACTCTGGTCAAAATGGAAATCTTCCTCTCTCCAGGCCGATTTCCAGGAATATCGGGCTTCGCGTAACTCCTGCAAAAAAAAGGTACGTGCAGCCAAAAGTGCCTATTTCCGAAATCTCCTTAACTCATTGGCCTCCAACCCGAAGAAATACTGGTACCAGATTAAAGAGATCCTGGAGAACAACAAGCCTCAGCTTCTGAATGATATGCTTATCAATGATGCCCTTTGCAATAACCCCTGCACAATTGCTAATGCCTTTAATGCCCTTTTTACCAAGACCCCATGCCCCTCCCCACCGTCACATAGGGGCTGCCTCCCTGGAACTACGTCTTCTCCTGGTGGATCTCCAATCTTAGGGCTCTCCCCTGTCACATGTCAGGAGGTTCTTAAGCTACTCCGCACCATTCCTTCTCGGGGGAGTGCCGGGTCAGATGGACTTGAACCCAGAATCCTCAGACTTGCTGCCCCTTTTCTGGCCACTCCAGTAATGAGGCTTTTTAACCTATCCATCACTACATCTACTGTGCCCACTGCCTGGAAAGCTGCCAGGACAATCCTGGTGTTCAAGAAAGGTGACCCCAGAGTTCTGTCCAACTATCGCCCCATTGCATTGATTCCTGCTCTCAGCAAGTTGCTAGAAAAACTGATCCACGGTCACATCTCTGCTCACCTGCTTAAATTCAACCTTCAGTCACCGGTTCAACATGGATTCAGGGCTGGTCATAGCACCACAACCGCACTCACCCTATTCACCAGTGAGGTTAAGTCAAATATGGACAAAGGTCCGCTTACTGGTTCAGTGTTCATTGACCTAACCAAGGCTTTCAACTTAGTTAGTCATACTCTTCTCCTAGATAAGCTGCATACTCTTGGGGCCTCTGAACCCACTATAGCCTGGTTCTCAAGTTACCTAAATCACCGGTCCCAATTTGTCTCCTATTGCGAAACTCAGTCGTCTCCTGCCCCTATCTCTGAGGGTGTCCCTCAAGGATCTATCCTCGGGCCACTGTTATTCTCAATCTTTGTAAATGATATCCCTACTTCCATACCCCACTGTAGCTCCATTATGTACGCAGATGACCTCGTACTTTTCTCTGCTTCTCGCTCAATTCCCGACCTCAATGATCATCTCACCTCTGGGTTTCAACACCTTCAGTCCTGGTTCTCCCTCAACTCTCTTATCCTTAACCTCACCAAAACCCAAGCCATTCTCTTCAGGTCTTCTACAAAAGTACAGGCCTTGTCCCTTATGTTTTGTGTTCTATGCCAGGACGGTGCTGCCATCATGACCACGTGCTCTTTTAAGTACCTTGGGGTGACATTGGATCCGGCACTTGATTTCTCTGCTCACATCAATGAAGTATGTCAATCCACAAACATAAAAATCGGGGCAGCATACCGTGTGCGCCACTCATTAACCCCTGCAGCTAGGGTATTGGTGGCCAGAGGTGTCCTCCTTCCAGGGCTTCTTTACGCCCTTGCCATCCTTTCTCATGCTGCTGCTGCTATTCTCCATAAGTTGGACACCACCTACAATAATATTTGCAGATTTGTTCTATCTGCCCCTCGCCTCACCCAACACTGTCTCCTCTACTCGGCCCTGCACTGGCTATCACCTGAATCGCAGCACTTTTCTCACTGAGCTGCTTCATGGATTCTATGACTAGAACTCCCAGCCCTTCAGCTATAGTTTCCATGTTTAACCCAGTGCAACACTCCCGTCCTCTAAGGTCCTCCCATCTGCCTTTGCTCGCAGTCCCACGTTGCACTACAAAAATGGGTGAAGAAGCATTCTCCCACTTTGATCCCAAAACCTGGAATACTCTCCCCCACTGCCTGAAGAACGACTTGTCCCACTCCTCCTTTAAATCAGCACTCCTCTCTCACCTCCTAACACTTGATACTTGTGTCTGTCCCCTTCCTGCCTCATCCAAGCTGACTTGATTTTAGTTTTGCCTTACACTTGAATGTCTTCCAATTGTGCCTGACATTATAAAACATCCCTGCGTGGATGGATCTGTTGTCATAAAATGCTATGTCTATCCCTGTGAGAATATCTGTTGCAATTGTTCGAAATGCCTGTATGTTCCAGTGTATGTTTCCTATAACTGTATCTTGTGCTCTCCCAAGTCGTGCTTGAAAATAGGCAGGTATATTGCCTAATGCACTTACCCAGTCACCAAAAGCTAATAAATAAATAAAACCTTCGGACCCCTCTGGGAGACCAGAGATCCTAATGTCGTTCCTTCGGTTTCTACTTTCAGCATCCTCCATCCTGTCTTGGAGGATTTTGACATTCTGATTTAACTGCAGAATAGCCCACTCAGTATAGTCTACCTGCTTGTCTTTGTTGGTAGCCTGGGTTTCTGTTTTGTCCTGGCGGGTCTCAATTTTGCTGATGTCCATCCAGATTGCTGTAACTGTAGATCGCATTTCTTTGCAGAAGTCCCGCAATTCCACCAACATTTGGGCCATTTGGTGTTGAAGAGAGGCAAATTCTGGTTCTGCTTGTCTGGGTTGGCCACTCCTTGAGGTCGCCGAGGCCTGCGAGCCCTCGCTGTCTGAGTCATGGTCTGTAAATCCTTTGGCATCGAGAGCATCGGAGGGCATGGAGTTAGTGTGCCTTCTTCCCTGGGGCATAATGTCACCTTCTAGGTTGATGTTTCTCAAGATTTTTTGAAAATAGCTGCAATTGTGAAGGTTTATTTGCCGATCCCGACGTGAGCTTCTTCAGTTACTGTGCACCTAGAAGCATGACATCACTGGAATGATCTTTTGTTTTAATAGCAATTTTTTCATTGCATGTTCAGCTGATGATGTTCAGTTGTGGTGTAGAGTTGTCCCTGGTAATTCATCTTTATACATACTCTGTGGGATACCCTAGGCACTGTTATCTGTTGGCCACCTCTGAGTGGTGCGCTTCCATTGGCTCCCCTCTCCAGGGAAGACGATACAGAAATGTGTGGCATGATACAGGATGCCTTTAATAATATCATTACAATGGAGGGTCAAAGAACCATCCAAGACTGAATTGATCGCATGTTTGAAGAAGCTGTAACCCAGGACCATGTGTTCAGAGCAGTCACTGATGCAGTGGTGGACGCTGCCCTCCAGTGCGATATGGGTCCCTTGGAATTCACCACGATTCCCCGTATGACTAATTCCCTATGGGTCACTCATTCTGTTCAGCAAATTGCCCAAAGCATTGGACAGATGGGCCCAACTGACAACCTCAGCTGCCATTTGGAGAAGGTGCACTCCCTCTGCGAGAAGCTTTCTCTCCAACCTGAGTACCAGGTTCAAATCTTGAGACAGACGATCGAACCTACCCTCTGGGCCAAACTCCCAGAAGCCATCCGCAACTGTGAGATGCTTGCCTACAATGATATTGCTCAGGCACTCCTTGCTGCCAATGCCCCATGTATCGTTGGAGCCCACTTGGCCTACAAGGTTAAGCAGAGTGCAAAGGAAAGCCCAGCGGCTTACCATCAATGGTTGTGGCTTGCCTATGAGGCTGGAAAGGGCCTAGTGGGTGAGCTTGCACACAAGGATCAAATCGAGTACAAGGATTTGTACATCCGGAATATGACTCTGGGCCTCCGGGAAAAGGTTGAACTCAGTGTTTACCCGGAGGCCGATACCTTTGTCGAGATCCTCACCAAGACGGAGTGTGCCTTTCAGGTCTACCTCCATAACCTTGCTTCCAGTAAAAACAAGGCCGCCACTATCCAAACCCCCGATGGCACAAATAGACTCAGCCCAAGTCACTGCACTGCACCCTCTGCCAACACACTACACTGTGGAAGGCAATAACAAGAAGCAGGAGGCCCCTTCTGATGACAAGCAGTTATACAAGGGGGGAACCAGAACTATAAAAACAACAGAAATAGGGACAGGAACAATTGGAAAAATCCAAATGCTCAATCCGATGGCAAGTACCGTAATGGTCCGAGCTATCGAACCCTTAAGGATGAGAACGAGACCCTCCGTAAACAGCTGGAGGAGGCCTGTGCCAGAACAGAGGCCACATCTACACATACTGTAGCCACCCTTGCACCAGTCAGCAGCAAAAATCCGTTCTTGCCCTCGGCTAGCGAACAACCGAGCAGCCAAGGAAAGAATCCCTTTGTGGTATTGGGTACTGGCCAGGCCAATGCAATGACCAGGGAGGAACCCACTGAGCAGGCTGCTGTCACGCCTGTGACATCACAGGTACAATATCTGTATCCTGTACAGGACATCAAGGAGGCCCAACGGGATCCCGCAGGCCTCAGGTTTCAGGAACAGGATGATGACGAAGATTCTGAGAACTGCACGGATGGACAATTACAGGCCCCAGTCCAGATTGTGAGTGACTTGTTTGTTGACACAAACAGACGGCCTTGTGTAAAGACCATGGTCAGGGGCCGCCAACTGGACATGCTTCTGGATACAGGCGCAGCAATGTCTGCTGTCCATGATGAGAATCCAGCTACATCTGACTGGACTACCAGCTGGAAGACCAGTGCACAGGGTGTAGATGGTACTCAACTACACACCTACCGATCTGTGTCTTTGCCTGTGGTGGTAGGCAACCTCAGTACTGAGTTTGCCTTTGGCCTCATGGTATTACGTCATCACCCCAGCATACTGGAAATTGATTTCCTTGCACTGCATGGCTGTGTAGTAGATTTAGCCAACCGGCTACTTCTCCAGATCAAAGGACAATGTCATGCTGTTACCATTCCAGATTCGCACATGGTGGCAGCCATCTCTAATAACAACAAGGAGTATGACGTCATGGCTTTATTCAAAAGTCATGACCTGTTTTTTTAACTTGCACCTTTGCTGCAAAAACACCTTGATGTGTTTGCTACCAACAAGCACGATTGTGGTAGGATGCACACCACTATTGAGATTCCAGGACCTAACCATGTGAGGCAGAAGCAGTACCCATTTCCTGCTGAAGCCTTATCATCACTGAGGGAGACCATCCCATCACTGCTACAACAAGGAGTGATTAGGACTTGTGTGTCCACTATCAATTCACCTATTTGGCCAGTGAAAAAGCCAAATGGAGCTTGGAGACTTACAACTGATTACAGGAAACTTAATCATGTTACCCCCAGCTGTGCCCCAACAGTGGCATCAGCCCCTGATGTGCTCAAGTTACTGACCCCGGACAAAAAGTGTTTCTCAGCTCTTGACATCTCTAATGGGTTTTGGTCACTCCCATTAGCACAGGTAAGTCAATACAAATTTGCCTTTACCTTTGATGGGCACCAGTACACCTGGACCTGTCTTCCCCAGGGCTTCCATTATAGCCCCTCCCTCTTTCATCTCCATATGATGGACACCTTGCAGGGGTTCTCCACAGCCCAGTTTCTCCTGCAGTATGTGGATGACTTGCTCTTGGCAACCACCACAAAAGAAGAACATTTGGCACTTCTAGATGAATTATTGTGTCTCCTCAAGAGAGCAGACCTCAAAAGCAACCCAGCTAAAGCACAACTGCTTGAAAAAGAGGTCATTTTCCTTGCCCTGTGGATCACAGACCAAGGCAGAAGCCCAGCTGTCAAGAAGATGCAGGGCTTGCAAGATCTGCCACTTTCTACTAGCGTGGCAACACTTAGACGCTTTTTAGGAATGATAAACTACTCCAGGAACTTTATCCCTGACTTTGCCTTGAAGGCTGCTCCCTTGTATGAACTTCTGAAAAAGGATGTCCCATGGACATGGGGCCCCACTCAAACTGCCAAAATCCTGGTGGATCAGTTGTTCTCCAGGTGGGGCCTACCCTTAAAGGTAGACTCAGAACAGGGAACCAGTTTTACAGCTGAGCTGATGAAGCAGACACTCCAGTTACTTGGAGTAGAGCAGAAATTCCACATCCCTTACCATCCTCAATTCTCAGGCCAGGTAGAAACAGCCAACAGAAGAATCAAACAGATGTTATGCAAATTCATCAATGATAATCCCAAGGATTGGGATTCCCTCTTGCCACTACTCCTGATGGCAATTAGGGGTACCCCTGCAGCCACTACTCAGTGTACACCTTACAAAGTTTTGACTGGTAGACCCATGAGATTACCCAAGCACCTCTTGATTGATCTCCACATCCCCACTGCAGATTGAGTATCTGTAGACAAGTATGTTGAAAAGCTTCATGATGACATCATGAAGACACACCTGTTCACTGCCAATCAAATGGGTAAAGCTCAACAACAAACTAAAACTCATTTTGATAAGCATGTCAAAGAAGTCAACTGGCAAGTTATGCTTCTCCAATACAGACAACCAACTCATTCTTTTGCCAGCAAATGGGAAGGCCCATACCCCATTGTCAACAGACTCAGCCCTGCTGTGTATCAGGTTTGAGTCCAACAGCAAAAGAAGACCACCGACAAGTGGTTCCATGCTAATCAGCTCAAGTTGTACAAAGGTGACTAAACTTACTTTTCACAACCTACTTAGGGCGGAATAGTACCCCACACTTAACAAACCTTTTCTGCTTTATTTTAGGTATTCTGGCAAGATGGCTATCTTGCACCTTTTCACCTAGGTGGGACTACAACTACTGTTTTCTCTGACAGACTATCAGAACAAACCTCTGTTGACTGGACATAAACAACGTGTAGAACACCTTCTAAGTAAACTTGAACATACAGCCCCAATGGGAGTTCATATCAGTGTACCCGACAAAATGATTACTGTTAAGGAAGGCTCAGATGCCTATCTTAATGCCATGGTAGTTGCTCCAGACAGGTTCTTCCTGTCTATCCAATGGGAAACTGACTTAAATGGCTACACAATCCCTGTAGCCCACCTGTCCAAAGGTACATTCCACGGATGACCTAACACTGACATATCTAAAAATGGTACTGTTTCTATTCAATAGACTTCCCCCAGACACACCGGTCATTACAATCTTACTGCTCTCATAGACCCTGCTTGGTGTGACTGCCTCACCTCTGAGGAGGAAGATGCCTTCTGTCTTCATTACTATGTAGCAACTGAAGCTCTTTTTCTCTCTGTAGTCCCACCCACCAAAGAATTGACTGACTGTCCTCCCCAGGAGGAAGGTCTTCCTAGTGGTTTGACGGACACTTCCCTTCCAGGTGCCCTGATTAACAATGTACAATTTATGCATGTCCCAGTTATTTTCAATCTTGCACATTGGAATATGGCTGAGATTGGTCTCTGTCACATGACCAATGATTCTAAGTTTTACAGCATGGTGCTTACAGATATTGCATCAGACACATACTAATGATCCAGTCAGTGGCCCCACTCCACTGATCATGTAGAGGTCTTTCAACCTGCACCTAATGCTAAAGCTAGACCACGCACTAGGTGTGATACTGCAGATGTCACCGGTGTAGCAGGCACCATTTCTGGCCTTTTTGGCTCAGGCATGTCTATTTGGAGTAGAGCAGACATAGCTGCTGTCAAAGCACATACTCTTAAATTTCAACAAGCTGTTAAAAATGATATATTACCCCCACTATTACATGGTGTAGATGGTTTAAGCAAAGAGGAATGTTTTACAGTGCATAATATGCAGGAAATTGCCAAAGGGTTCAATGCAGGGATCGACAAATCTTAAAATTAAGTGCTTGTCCAGGACAAGTGGCTGTATCAAAAGTAGTAGTCCCAGTGTTCACGTTGGTAGTCCCATCATGAATAGTCATTTAGAGAAAATGAACCATCTGAATTTTTTTTCTGTACAACTTTGTTTCAGGACAAAATCAGGAGGTAGAAATGGCAATAGCAAAAACTAACAGGAATAAAAGTAGTGGTTTTGCAGATTGCATGTAATCATAGAGCAAGCTTAACAGACACTTTACTGGCTTAGTTGATTACTAATGGGGAAGGGGGTCCGCTGAGTAGCACACACAGGGACACTGCCTCATAGTACAGTATATGCGGACACACACTGAACCCATACTATATTGGTATGCTGTAAAAGTCTTAACATTTTCTAAAAGATTGTATAAGTAGATAAGCAATTTATAGCATGAACTAAAAGACTGTACCACTTGCAGCAGTGTACATCCTTTAATGTTATTATTCATAGCTGACCTGGGAGTACTCATTTAAATGGATATTTTATAATCTGCAGTTTGCAGTGATTCTGAGTGGATGTGCAGTTTTCTTGTCCTTCCCTTTCCTTCCCATTTTTTCCAATTAACCTGCTTATCTCTCAAGAGCAAAGTGTACTTTTAATTTTGTTTAGAGAATAGCCAGAAGAACCAGCTGTTATAGGACTGCAAAGCTGAATGCTGCCATGCAGTCTCATCACTATCACTTTTGAACCCTTTAGTTTTCTTGTGTTACTCTCTCTCCTCATAAATCCTGAGAGTTTGCCTTCTCTAATTAACCAGTCAGCAAAATATCAACAGCCTAAGACATGCTGAAGCTGCTAGTCAGAGTGGTCTTTCCCTGGTGCTCTACTTTTGTTTCTACAGCCTACTTTTTCAGTTCTACCATGTGCTGTCCAACTGTGCTGAGCAGTGTGCATGCAACCTTATCTGTTGCTGTTGTGGAGTACAGCCTGACAGCAGGGAGCGTGGAGTGCTGAACTATTTTCCCCAACATATTTTTTTTTTTTTAATTCAGATCTGGCTCCGACTGACAGCTCCAGAGATTTGTTCTTAGAAACGCTGCAGTCACTGCTACTTATTGTAGCTGTGGGGGCACTCTGGTTAAACTGCCGTATTCAGAGATTTCTCCACCCACTTTTCTCTTCCTGCTCCTAATAGCTAGTCTTCTTTTGTTTTGCGTAAGATTCCGGACACCTAAAGACTCCGTGCTTCATTAACCCTTGGACTGCTGACAGATGTAGAATACAGTTAAATAGGGATACGGCTGTCCACAGCACAGCAAGTGTTAATCTGCCTTATGCCACATGATGTCCTGCTCCCTGGATTGAAGAGAAAAAAAAAAAAAGCGTTTTCTTTTTTCTTCCGCTCGTTCGCTCCTGTTGCAGCATCTTCCCTTATCTCAGCCCTGAGCTGCCTGGTTAATTATTGCTGTGCTGGTTGTCCATTGGACAGCTAGAAACAGATGAGATTCTTGTCCGGGACACAAAACTGATAGTCCGGGACATCGGGCTATGGGATTTGTCGACCTCTGGTTCAATGATACCAAGTCCAAGATTAAAGAACTTATTTTTCAGAACAATAAGGAGGCAGACAAGCAATTTATTGCCCATGAACTTTTTATGCTCTGCTTATGGCTCTTATGTAATCTCCACTGTTAACAATCTCTTCAGGGACTTAGAAACAGGATGCATCTCAGATCTTATCCATGATAAATGAATGGGTAAATGGTATTGTCCTCACTGCAAATCTCTTGGTTGTATTAATTTGTGTTTAGCAAATTCTATTAATATTTATATGTCTACAGCTAGAAATCTTGGATATGTCTCCAGATATCCAAATCAAGCACCTTGCTATTTTACCAAAACTTGTTCTATACATGATAACATGTTTGTTACATTTATGGTGTCATTGCCCCGCTTTGACCCCGTTACATCTGTCTTTGATAAACTTTCTGAAATTCAGTCCATCGGACATCTTGATGCTGACATCTATTGTGAAAGAACCGATCTTCCATCTTTATTGGTCTACCATGCTGTGCTCCAAGCTTGGGTGGCAACCCACACAAACTGTTGTGCCAAGAAAGGATATTACTACCTGTGCCACTGTGACGTCTTTGACTTTATGAAACCAGGGTGTGGCTACTCTCCAGAAGACCTTGACTGAGCCTTTACCTTGGGTGATGAATTGCCGTTGAGCCTTACTGATATTGACGAGGATGGCAAATCCGAATCTTCATGAGCTGCATCTTCCATGCCTGACGCCGAAACAGCTACATCCTGAAGCTACCTGGAAGAGGTACATCGCTTCACTTCATGGCTCACCAACCAGTCCTTTGCCTGCTCAATACATCTACCGCGATGGAGGGTTCCATCTGTCAGAGTCACGTACAACTCCGATGGCCAGTACTGCGTTGTTACCAATCATAAGTCATTCACTTATGGTCATAAATCTTGTGTTATTGAAGCACCCAACTTTTGTTTTACTCCACAGCAGAAAACTGTTATAGGTCACACTATGATAACTCCTGTTCCTCTCCCTGAACCAGAAGTTATTGATAGTGATCTGCAATACTTGCTTGCCTTGTCTCAGTATTTGCCCATGTTTAATGTGCGCATTGACCCTTTGACACATTCCTTGCAATCTCTTTTAGCTAGAAAGGATTCAAATTTGATATATATTAGCAATAATATTTCTAAAGCAGGTGATGTTCTTAATACCCTTATTAATGATGGTGATTTAAGTACTGCTTTATCCAGTACTTGGTTGGAAATGACTTTTAAGGCATTTGTTATTATTCAAGCATTTTTGATTATTTTTCTAATCTGTACCCTCTGCTGTCTGTGATGTACTCTAAGACAACGCCGAGAACAACTCAAGGCTCGTGCGTCGGGCTTGTAAACGACATTTTAACTCCATCCCACTTCTTTCCTGGGATTGTTGCCCCTTCTGAGGCAACAAGGGGGGATGTTATCCATGGACCAGCACCCCTGATTGTACCCCCACATCGTGACAGCAATATATATGTAGGTATGTGTACTAACTTTAGGGCACAGACGCTTGTCGTATAAGCATAAGTGTCAGGATCAGAGTTCTACTGTACTTTTGTAATATTTATTATGCTTCACTGTATTCTCACAATATATTGTACCACTGGAAGATGTTTTCCATTATATTTCTATTGTATAATCATTAGTTAGGCAACAGTGCCATCTTTAGTGCTTGTGCAAACTGTAACTGCAAGTGACCTTGGAAAGCATCACAGGCCTTATTGTTCATATTTTATCTTCTGCTAGCTAGGCAACTTTTCCATGCTAGTTAGGATGGTTACTCTCTGGCCACCTGTTTTTAGCCAATTACTTACTTTTTATGTATCTTCTTTTTTAGTTGCCATAGCAATTATCAGGGTTTAAGACCCTTTGTATCATGCATTTTCTCTCAGAGAGACTTGACTGCACCTATAGGTAAGGAGACCGGATACTCTCCCCATGATTATTACACTGTTGGTTGTAAGCCTGTATTATTCTTATTCACCAGTAATAAATTACATTTATTACTTGGACACCACTTGTCTGTCATCTCTTCCTTTTGTGCAGTTCCAACAAGAACCTGAGAAAGGTAATTTTATTACCCAGTTACAGTACCTAACCTATTTAAAGAATAAGGGTCTTTTAACAGTCTCAGACCTCTCGGTATTTGAGACAACTTTAAATAAGCTTCCAAATTAGTATTATTCCAATATATCTTCTTAACTTTGACCAGTAATTTCTCCAAGTTTTTAAAGCCTTCAAATAGAGAGGTAGATTCACTAATAGTAGACTGTCCATTAGTATTTATATTATTTAATAAAAAAGGATTAGTTTGGTCAGCTGTATTAAGTAACAAATCAAAATATGAAAAACAGTTCTCTACATTTGAATGTAAAAACATATACAAAGACAACTACATTCATTACAGACTACATAAAATATTGCACAGAAGTTCAATTTAGCATTTCGTAGTCTGTAATGAATGTAGTTGTCCATGTATTTTTTTATGTATTTATTAAAGGAATGAAGTTTTAAACATTATTGTATTTAAATATAAATGGATGCACTGTTATGACGTCACTTGATGTATGTGTATATAAGGTAACTAGTTTGTAATATCATTAGCCTTTTGATAAAGGATTGATATCCGAAATGCGTCAAGGTACTGTGTGTGGCACTCTGAATAAATTTTGGTAATTTAAATACATTCTCAGAGAGCAGCGTCTTCTATTATATTTGGTGGTGAGTGCTTGACTTTCTTCTGAAGTAATATGATTTTTGTGTCTATAGCACCTCCAACCGAGTGCGTTTACTCTGTTTTTTTGATACTCTATTTAAAGAATGCCTTATGTGCAATGACCGCAAATCTACAGTTTCTTCCTAGTAGGCTGCAAAATACGTTTATGTGATAAATTGTTCCTTATTGGAAATGTACTAGTCGCGTGTGCATAAAATCGAAGTCTAAGACCATCTTGCAAATGTGTCTGTCAACTGAAAGCATTTTTTTCCCCATAGAGACCACCCTTTGCAGACTCTAGCATTGTGAGCAAACTGAAATTCTGCTTTAACTTTACAAAGTTATACTGCAGTGTAATTTGGCAGACTCTGCCTTACTAAGGCCTGAAGTCTGTGTCACACTCTCAGCGGTACCAGATACAGTTGCAGCCATAGATAATGTTCAGATATTTCTAGATATTTTGTGATATATGACCAGTCTAAATTCTTTCATGGTGATTTGCATATACTTCCCATAACACTTTGCATAATGGGGATATGTGTAATTTTATATTGCTTTCAAACCTGACTTTATTGTCAATGCTTTTTCTGGGTAACCCTTGTCATGGTGCTTTTATGCTGAGATTCTTTGACTTCAAGGTATACGGCACAAACCACATGGATGAAGCATTCTGTGATACTGATGTCAGTTTACTGCAGAATACACATATATAGGATTAACTTCTATTGGATTACATTATGAACCTTAGGATCTTGCTAGAAATCACTTGCAGAAATGATGATAACTACGGTCACCTGGCTGGCTACACTGTATCAAAACATAGCTGAAGAAAGCTAGAATGCATACATAAGTAGGTCACCATGGGTAAAAAATAATAACAAGAAACATCCATATGAAGAGGATGATGAAGACAGTGAGGTGGGGGTGACACTTGGTGAGACTGTGCCAAGCAATACCCCTAGACACCAGCATCACCCTTGAAACTATTGTTCAACCTCTCCACACCACCATAGTGACCATAGCAGAGGTAGAAAAAGGGTGTCTGGTTAGATGTGCACTCATATACATGTATTACATTTTAAAATGAACTAGCATGTACTATAAGACCTAAAATAATACTAAGCTCTTTTTTAAGATTTTCATGCTATTCAAATTCTGTATCCCTATTCAAGGTATGGATCATTTCCAGCAATTATACTAATGGCGTTCTGTATGATTTATTCATGGACATTATATTAACATACAGTCTGTCCGAGATACTGATCATATCCAGCGTTAGTCAAGCGGTTACAGCAAAGAGTAACAGCAACATAAAAATGCTGGTCCTTTACAGCACAAACTAAAGCAAACATTTTAAAGCTTTATAGTCCTTACATGGGCTCTTTAACATTTTTCCTTACTAGTTACTCAGCATTTGTTCCTTGCCCTCTTTACTACATAAACAGAGTATTCTTTTATTACCCTTATAAGGTTTGTTTTCAAAATATTTAGAAACTTAAAAGAAGTTTTGATTTATAGATCATCTTCTTTCTCCTCTAATGGTGTTACTAAATGTTCATAAGTGCCACTTATTCACATACACATTCATCACTGCTACTTCTGCTCTTCACTGTCAATACTGTACTTTGCATATCTGGCGTGGGTCCAATTGATTCCCATCTAGTATGAGGAAGACTAGCTCTGCTTTATTTAACACACAGTTACTAGATGACTCAACAGCTGAACAAACACCAGTAAAAATAAAACCCATCACTGTTTCAGTAGATGTATGGCAACTATAAACCATCACTGCTACACTAGACTTATGGCAACTATAAACCATCACTGCTACTCTAGACGTATGGCAGCTATAAACCATCATTGCTACACTAGGCTTATGACAGTTATAAACCATCATTGCTACACTAGGCTTATGACAGTTATAAACCATCGCTGCTACACTATGCATATGGCAACTATAAACTATCCCTGCTACACTAGGCGTATGACAGTTATAAACTGTCACAGCTACACTAGGCTTATGGCAACTATAAACCATCACTGCTACACTAGACTCATGGCAACTATAAACCATCACTGCTACACTAGACTTATGGCAACTATAAACCATCACTGCTACACTAAACTTATGGCAACTATAAACCATCACTGCTACACTAGACTCATGGCAACTATAAACCATCACTGCTACACTAGACTTATGGCAACTATAAACTATACCTGCTACGCTAGACATATGACTATTATAAACCTTAGGTTGATGGCAACTATAAACATCACTGCTAGACTAGACTTATGGTACTCATAAACTATCACTGCTACACTACTGGAGACTTATGTCAACTATAAACCATCCCCCCTACACTTGAATTATGACTACTATAAACCATCACTGCTAAACCAGGTTGATACAACCATAAACATTACTGCTAGACTAGACATATTGCAGCTATAAACCATCTCTGCTACACTAGACTTTTGACAACTATAAACTATCACTGCTACACTAGGCTTATGGCAACTATAAATAACCCCTGCTACAGTACACTAGGTTTATGGCAACTGTAAGCATCACTGCTACACTAGACTTATGGTAACTATAAACCATCACTGCTACACTAGGCTGATGGTAACTATAAACATCACTGCTAGACTAGACTTATGGCTTCTATATACCATCACTGCTGCACTAGACTAATGACAACTATAAACCATCACTACTACGCAAGGCTTATGGCAATTATATACCATTCCTACTACAGTACACTAGGTTTATGGCAACTATAAACTATCACTGCTACACTAGACTTATGACAACCATAAACCATCACTACTACACTAGATGTATGGCAACTTTCACCATCACTGATAGACTAGACGTATGGCAGCTATAAACCATCCTTGCTACCTTAGGCTTATGGTAACTATAAACCATCCCTGCTATAGTACACTAGGTTTATGACAACTATCAACCATCACTGCTACGCTAGACTTTTGACAACTATAAACCATCACTGCTACACTATGTTGACTGCAACTGTAAACATCACTGCTACACTAGACGTATGGCATCTATAAACCATCACTCCTACACTAGGTTGATAACAACTATATATAGTACATCACTACTACACTAGAGTTATGGCAACTTTAAACCTTCACTGATGCACTAAGCGTATAGCAAATATAAACCATTTCTGCTATAGTACACTAGGTTTATGATACCTATCAACCATCACTGCTACACTAGGCTTTTGACAACTATAAACCATCACTGCAATACTAGACTAATAACTATAAGCCATCACTACTACTGTACACTGGATGTATGGCAGCTATCAACATCACAGATAGACTATACTTATGGCAACTATAAACCATCCCTGCTACTCTAGGCTTATGGCAGCTATAAATCACCCCTGCTACACAAGGCTTATGGCAACTATATACCATCCCTGCTATAGTACATTAGGTTTATGTTAACTATCAACCATCACTGCTGCACTAGACTTTTGACAACTATAAACCATCACTGCAACACTAGACTTATGACAACTATAAACCATCACTACTACACTAGACATATGGCAGCTATCAACCTCACTGGTAGACTACACTTATGGCAACTATAAACTATCCCCGCTACCTTAGGCTTATGGCAACTATATACCATCCCTGCTATAGTACCTTAGGTTTATGGCAACTATAAACCATCACAGCAACACTAGACTTATGGCAACTATAAATCATCATTGCTGAACTAGGCTGATGGCAACTATAAATTATCATTGCTACACTAGGCTTATGACAGTTATAAACCATTATTGCTACACTAGGTTGATGACTACTATAAACATTACTCTTATACTAGACTTATGGCAGCTATGAACAATCAGTGCTACACTTAACTTATGGCAACTATAAATAATCCTTGCTGCGCTAGGCTTATGACAGTTATAAACCATCACAGCTACACTAGGTTGATGACAACTATAAACATTACTCTTATACTAGACTTATGGCAGCTATGAACAATCAGTGCTACACTTAACTTATGGCAACTATAAATAATCCCTGCTGCACTAGGTTTATGACAGTTATAAACCATCACAGCTACACTAGGGTTATGGCAACTATAAACCATCGATGCTACACTAGGCTTCTGACAACTATAAACCAACCCTGCTACAGTGCGCTAGGTTTATGGCAACTATAAACCATCACCACTACACTAGATTTATTGCAACTGTAAACCATCATTGCTACACTAGGCTTGTTGCAACTATCAACCAGCACTGCTACACTAGACTTATTGCAGCTGTAAACCGTCAGTACTACACTAGGCTTATTGCAACTGTAAACCATCATTGCTACACTAGACTTATTGCAACTGTAAACCATCAGTGTTACAGTAGACTTATTGCAACAGTAAACCATCAGTGCTACACTAGGCTTATGGAAATTGTAAATATCACTGATACACTAGGCTTACAGCAACTATAAACCATGTCTGCTAAACTTGACTTATGGCAACTGTAAACTATCACTGCTATACTTGGCTTATTGAACACAAGCTATCAAAAGACGGTCACACCAGTCCCTCAAAAGGTGCTGCCACCACTGCTACCATGCAGACATAAAACAACATCATAACAGAACCTTGACTCTTCTCCATTCTGAGGCAGTTGGCTTTAAATCCTTAGCCCTAAATCTTTTAGAGCCATACAACAACATAGCTATGGCAAGGTTAACTTATATGTTCATTGAAAGATAAAAAAAAATCACATCTCTAGCTTGTGTAGACAGAATTAAGTTCTCTGCCATTCATGGTGTCTCTAATTTTATCAGTCATAGTGTCTCTGATTTCTCCAAACATAGCCTCTACACCAGGAGTCAATCCTGAACTCCTGCCATAGACACTCTGAGTAAATGAACAATGTACTAAATAACATGTACCTGAAACATATAACATCATGTTGTCTGGTAAGTAATGTTATGAAATCCAATCAAGATTTGGTTGTTGAATATTATCTATTGAGTAAAACACTCTAGGGTGAGTCCTAGTGACAGTATTGAAACTAACAGAAAAAGAAAGTATGGTACATCTGATAATATTTCTTCTTTTTCTATCATTCCACATTGTCATTGCATTTGTTTACTGTTTGGATTTAATAAGCAGCACCTACCAAATGTATTCAGGAGGGAGTAAATATTCTTCCAAATACACTGCCGATCTCTGCTGTTGCTTGAAGCACCTTTCATCCGGAGGTCACATCACCAGAACTCTGAGTTTCCAGTTTGTAATCCTATGTGAATGTGTGCAAGAAAAACTAGGTTCCTTCTTTGCACAAGTCAATTACTGAAGCTTCTGGCCTATGCCCAACAGGCTGCCATAGCTCAGATCAAACACACTTCGATCAGATTTGGCAGTTTGAATTTGCTGCTGCATTAACCTTTGGTATACATGTTCTGATCCATTCAGTCAAGGTCTTCTTGAAAGCTTTCTGACCCTTTCTTGCTACTCCCAACTATACAACAATGTTATCTGCCATCTGAAACAGCTATATCTTGACACAGATTGTCTTAACTGCTCTACAGATGCTTTGGTGTAAATGGTCTTTGAACAAAAGAAAGCGAGGCTTACTTATTGGTTAACATGAAACTCAGAAGGGACCTTAGGAAGAAAGGGACTGTACACAACTTTACCTAATCCTGATGAAAAAACAGATATGGTTCCTTGCCACAGAGTGCCTGCAACTCTCCTGTTTGCCTAGCAGAATGAACTGCGACTACAAAACTTATCTTAGGAGCCAGAATGTTCTCTGATACTTGTGGCAGAGGATTGCAGTGTAGTAAGGACTGGTGTCCTTACTACACTGCAATCCGCCTGAGGAGGTTGTGGGGCCAAAACAGTGGGGCAATTCAAGAATGCATGGGACAGACATAAGGCAATTATAGTGGGAGGGGGATAGGAGGAAGTAGGCTATTGGTTAACTAGGATCTACAGTTTATCCAATAGGTAGCAAAATGGGCAGACTGGCTGGGGCAAGCAGTCCTTATCTGCCATCAGATTATGTTTCTATGGTGTAAGGTCCCAGTGAGAAACTGGGGCGCTATAGACCAGTTTGTTTCTTCTGAGAGCTCTCAGTACTGACTAATGTCAGAGTGCAAGCCAAGAGGGTGTCCCTTGCAAGGACTGTGCCTAGTGCCCAGACTTGTACTTGCAACATACTAAGGCCAGACCTTTTTCTGCCCTATTCTGAAGGAAATGAAAAATCTGGTGCACATATGCCTTCCATGACTTAATATCTGCCTGTCTGGCAAAATGTGAAAAAATATCAAACAACCTCTATCATAAGCCACTAATGTTGGACTGTGTCCACAATGACATTAGAGTATCCACAGCTCTGCCACAATTTTTTATCTGAGATGTCTCCACTTCTCAAGAGCCAAGCTGTCATCTGGAACTGATTCAGATTGGGATGAAGCATCAGACCTTGGCACATTGAAGACTTTGTAGCTGAGAGACCCAGAATGACTTTTGAGCTGTCAGACTGACCAAGTTCAAGAATGATGGCCTTCTTGGCCACTCCAGAACCACTAGAATGAAACAACAATGAGATCAATTGAGTTTTCTGAGAATTGCCAGGAGAAAGGTAAATGGTAGTGGCAGGTATGTTCTTCTTAAGGCCCACAATTGGGACAGAATGTCTGTTGCTTCTACTATTGGAATCTGTACCAACTGAAAAAGGTCACCACCTTAGCGTTGCTTTAGGAGGAAAAGAGGTCTATCCCTGGATATCCAAATCTGCTGCAAAGATGTAGAAATATCTCCTGTTAGAGACCATTCTAATGGATGAACCAATTGGTGGTTGAGTCAATCCACTTGGGAGTTGAGCTGTCCCACCAAATGAACCATTGACTGGGACTCCAGACTGACTTCTGCCCAACACAAAAATGAATACAATTCAGTCAGTATCATCTCACTTCTCATGCCACATAGCTTATTTATGTAAGGGATGGGCCCACTGTTGGACCAGCCCTTTACCAATTTTTGTTAAACTCTGGCCTGAAATGCCTTAACAGCAGTAAGACAGCTCTGGTCTTGAAAAGATTTACTTGGAGGCTTTACTACCCTAAGGATCATACTCTCTTAACCAGAACCTGGTCTAGCACCACCTACCAGTCCATTAGGCTGGCATTTGTGGTCAGAAAGAGCTGCTCTGATAGGGCTAGTGGGGGACCCCTTCAAAAGGTTTAAAGGTTTCTCCCACCACTGCAATGACTGGCACACTGATTCAGAAGCCAGATCAGTGCCTGGTACTGTTCCAGTGCTGGTAACCAATGACATATCAGGAAGACCTACAAGGTTTCATGTTCAGTCTTGCCCAAGGAACCATCTCTATGGTTGCCATCATTTAGATCTAAATTCTGAAGACACCTGTGGGCTGAGATGTCCTTGTGCAGGTTCATAGGTGAGAATGTCAAGTCCATTAGCTTCTAGAGCCATTTATGGTCCTGCCACTATTTAGTGGGCAAATTCCCATTTTTGTTCTCCCATATACTGTACCTATCCAATGCAGTCTTGAAGGCCAGCAAGCTATCTAGCCTGACTAGCTGACTCTTAGATACAGTTCTCCATTCACCTCTGTAAGAGGAACACTCTCGCCAGGTCTTTCTTAAGGCATGCTCTGAGGTGTTCCAAAATTGAGAAGTCTGAAGGGAGCTCTTCTCCCAGTTCACTACCCAGCTATGTTTCTCCAGGGTCTATAATGTCCTGCAAATTGAACAGGAAGCCAACTGTTCTGAATCTGCCCAGGTCAGGTGATCATCCAGGTAGGGATAAGCATGGTGTCCCTCCTGTTGAAAGATAGCCATCATTATTATTAGGACTTTTGTAAACATCCTTGAGGTGGTGGCTGAACCAAAATGGGAGAGGCTGGTACTGAAAGTATTGATCTTGAATGGAAAATCTGAGAAATTTCTGGTGTGACTGCCAAATGAGAAAGTGTAGGTATGCAATGGAGAAGTCTACTGTGGACTGAAAATTGTCAGATTGAATTATTGCAGTGACTGACCTCAGGGGCTCCATCTTGAACCGATCAGGAGTCTCAAGGTTTGATTACATGTTTTACATTTCTTATTAATGGAACAGGTGCTGCAAAACACCATAGTGCCTTTTTTCTCCACCACAAAAGGCAATAAAAGGGAGGTCTGCATCAGAAACATAAGTCACTTGCAACAAAGGTATTTGTAATCCTAGAGTTTAATAAAATAAAAATTTAAAAAAAATTTCTTGTGCACATGTGTCACTTTTTGAGAATTGCATCAATTGGTGTACACTTGCAAATATTTTTGCACATTTGCATTAATTTTTGTGCATTTGTATAAAGTCTGTGCACCTGCATCAATGTTTTTGTGCAGTTGTGTCAATTGTAATCAAAATCATTCAAAACTCTTAAAACATTAGGTAACAAATTGCATCAAAATGTGACGGCAGTGATCAGAAAGAGAAAACCATCAAAAATCAAATATAAACTCCAAAAAAGTCAAAGGACCCAAAGAGAGGAGCCAGAAATTGACAGGAAAGGGAAAGGAACCCAGCTTAAGCAACAAACGAGAAAAGGAATCCCGCCTTAACAAGTCAATGCTGAGGAGAAAACCTGTGCAGACAACACAGATGAGGGAGAGAAATCTGTTCTGAAAGAAAGAAAACCTTCAAAAATGTCTTACTTAGGCATCAGGCTGAGCTTAGATCACATTAGCAAGCCCATTATTATGTATTATACAATGGCAAGAAAAAATGCTTGTCCCTGATTGGTCAGACTGGGACTGGAGCTGGGATGTTATCCCAGCATAACATCCCGGCTCTAGTCCCAGCATACTGTCGACAGCATTAAACATTAAAACATGATCCCTCCACAACTGTGCCTACCAGTAGTGTCAGCGGTCCCGCTCTGCTTGAAGGCAGCGGTTTCTGGCAAGTTGAAAATCTACATTTCCACTGAATGAATTGGCCACCGCCAATGTCAGAATCAGTGCCCCCACACTCCCGACACAAACCTCACTCGCACTGCATCTACTTTGGTAAAGACAAAACAAAAAAAAAAAACGGTGAGCTGAAACCATGTTTGGCTCCATAACATTTTTGAACGGTAGTTCAGTGTCACAGCTGAGCGCAAGCATAACCACATGTTAAACTTCCTGACCATTTTGTTATTTTTCTGCTGTCAGTCCTTTCTCCTGGCAACAATGAAAGTTGTACCAGGAAAATACAGCTTCCATGGTGAGACAGGGTTCGGGTTGCCGCATTCATACACGAACAGGAGATTATCTCTGCCGTCACCTCTAACTTCCAAACAGCAGCAGGTGGCTGCATTCTGACACGCAGTGAGAGACGACCCCGAAAATAAAAAGAAGTGACACAGAGAGGGAAATAAATGCATTTAAATTGCAGGGCAGGGGAGAATTTAGGAACAACAACGAATGTATGCAGGAATGCAGAGCCACAGTAACAACAGCTTCAATACACCTACTTCTCCAAATCAGCACTATTTTCTTACAAAGTAAACCTACGCATTAATAAACACAGAAAATATACTTTTAAATGTATTTTTCTGTATCTTTTCAAATTTTTTTGCACTCATGAGCCATTGTATAATAGGAATAATACCCTCCAGGTGGGTGTTATGCTGGGATAACATCCCTTCTCGGGTGTTGGACTCCCTCGGCCGGTGGCCTCGGGCCCAACCACCGAGAAGGAATGTTATCCCAGTATAACAATCCAATTCCGTCGGGCATTATGTTCTCTTTTTTTTGCTCTTTCTGTATCTAACTAGTATTGTTATCTTGGGTCGCCCCTGAAAAAGGGACCTTTGGGCCCAGTGGGCCTACCCGGTCACCAAAATTCAATAATAAAATAAATAAATAAATTCCTTTATCCTACACTGTTGGATGCATACTAGCAGAATTCAAGCAGAATGGCAAACGCCAAGCTTCTGACAGGAATCTGGGGTAAGCAGGGAGCAAATACAGCAAATAAACACCAGGCATGATTTAAATTTAGAAATTTGGTCTGTAAAAGAAACAGGAATCTCTGCTTGTGAGTTACTATGGTGGAAGAAAACAATAAAAGTTTCAAAGAAAGAGTTTCAGCAGGAGAACCCCTAGCTACAGTATGTTGCCTGCCCCCTTGATCAACACACTGAGACTGAAGATTCAAAGTCCACTGTCTCAGGTTAGGGGGGAGCCATGGTCCTGTGATAATGTCACAGCTTTGAAGTGTGTTGGCTCCTAGTAGGTAAGCATGCATAACCAATCAGTAAATGAATGCACAGTGATAACATGGAATAACACAGAATGACGTTTTAGTGAACCTGCTATACTAGTTGTATGGCAACTTTAAACAATCTCCTATGGTTCGTACAAACTCTTCCTTTGTTTTATATTCATTATTTACCACATTTTATGTGGGAATTTGTGGGGGTCCTTGTTTTTACTCTTTGCTCACTCACAGATGACCACCTGAAGAAGAGTTTTAATCATTATACATATCATTTAAATGGACTGTGTATATAAATCACAAACACTACTATAACTACAGTAATATTTTTTTTTATCTACAATGAGGTTTTTCTTTTGCTGCATTGTTTACTGACTAAGATCAAACAGATAAAATATATCTACTGCACATTATAGCTCACTTTGCTAATACTTTTTTCTAAAAATTTGAATCCTGTGGTTGTAGCTAATACAGTATGTACGGTAATTCAGAGTTTGACACTGAGTTCTAGAATATTGAGATTTGCTGTCACATTTCTGTCGTTGTTGCACTCACTGATTGGGCATAGCTAAGGGGAAAGCACAATAATGATATAGGCTACAGTGTATAAGATTTGTGTTTAAGGTGTTATAGCTAATTATTATAACTAAGTATTGTAACAATAAAATACTGTAACAACAAATCTGGGAATAGGTGAAACACCCTATCTATGGTAGGGGTATAAAAGGGGTTCTAAATAAGCAAAATAAAAACATGCAGGGTAGAAAACAGATGTGCTGGGAGTGGCGCAGTGGCTGTGGGGCGGCAATTTTCAGGAAAATGTTCTGGAGAATGAGGTGCTGCCCCATGTGTGTGCACCTCTCTAGTCTCGGGTGGAGGTTGCTAGACTCCAGGCCAAGTTGGCTAGAATTAGGGTGGCCTGCTCCCCTACCCAGGGACCACGAGGTCTGCCATTGCTGTCTCAAAGGGTGCCAAGGAGGAGGAGCAACTGGACTATGTTGAGCTTGGCAAGGGTAAGGGTGGTGGGGCAAAGGCACATCCTCCCTATGTGCAACTAGTCAATTGCTACACCATCCTGGTGGAGACATGCTGTTCCAGGGAGACACCCATGGAAATGACCAAGGGGGATGTGGGAGACCTCTGTAATGGAGTCCCCAGTGAGGGAGGGAGGCAGAGGACCCCATAGGATGAGGAAGCAGCTACTGGTGGGGGACTCCATTGTAAGAGGAATAGATTTTGGGGTAAGAAGGGAGGGGGAGAGGGAGGTTAAGTGCCTGGATGGCACCTCAGCTCAGAGGGATGGTAAGTGGATCCTGAGGATTGCTAGTGTAGCAGGACAGGAGGGAGAGCTGGATGTCGTTGTCCACCTAGGGACTAATGATCTGGCAGGGGATGAGGATAGGATAGTGCAGGAGGAGTTCGGGGAGTTGGGGAGGAGTCTTAAGCAGGTAGCACACTCGGTAACCTTTTCTGAGGTACTACCTGTCTGGGACAGGGGAGTGGATAGGGTAATCCATACCAGGAGCTTCAATCAATGGTTGGTGGAGTGGTGCAGAGGAGAGGGGTCAGCTCTTTATGTAAGGGATAGTATAAAAGCAACAGAAATGCAGGGAACACAGGGAGGAATGGAAATTCTGTGTGTCACCCTGGAAAAAGGGAATGGAGCTGGCATTCACACTGGAGTAATCTACAGACCTCCGGCACAGGGGGAAGAGATGGACAAGGTTCTGGCAGAAGCCATCCAAAAGATGGTTAATAAAGGGGAGGTACTGGTGGTGGGGGACTTCAATATGCCTGATGTAGATTGGAGCATCCCAGCTGCAGCTTCAGGAACAAGCAGGGACATCCTGGACTCCCTGCAGTGGGTGTTCCTCAGGCAACCAGTAGAAGAGCACACTCATGAGGGAGCAATATTGGACCTTATGCGCACCAATGGGGACAATATTGCAGATGTCAAGGTGGGTGGCCACCTGGGGAACAGTGATCACTGTACAGTGTGGTTCAGTATAAGAACTGTGTCAGAAGTGAACCACACAAAGGTGAGGGTCCTGGATTTCAATAGGACCAATTATACAGTGATGGGAGAATGCCTCAGGGATGCCTTGGCAGGGTGGGAGGACTTGGGAAGAGTGGAGAAACAGTGGCAAAGCTAAAAGGGGACATATTGAAGGCAACAAACCACTGCATCAGGCAGGTAAGCAAAAGGAAAAGGAGACTGTTATGGTTCTCAAAAAAGTTGGCTGAAAAGGTAAGGACAAAAAAGCTATAATTCAGGAGGTATAAGGAAACACAGAGGGAGGAGGATAGAGAGGTGTATCAAGAGAAGCAGCGGGAGGCAGGGAAAGCAGTCAGGAGCACAGTGGTGTAAACAGAGGAGAAGATAGCACAAGCAGTAAAGAAAAGGGACAAGTCATTTTTCAGGTATGTTAGTGAAAGGAGAAGGACCAGAGGAAGGACTATAAGGTTAAGGAAGGAGGGGAGGATTGTGTGGAAGAGGACAAGGAAAAATCTGACATCCTGAACAATTATTTTTGTTCAGTTTTTACAAATGAAAGAGAGGGTGAAGGACCACAGATCAGTGTGAGGGTGAGGGGCATCAGAGGAAGGGGTGTGGACACTAGTCTATTTACAGAGGAGAGAATCCTGAAGCAACTTGCAGATCTTAAGGTGGACAAGGCAATGGTGCCAGATGGGATACTGTACAACCAAGGTTTTTGAGGGAGCTCAGAGAGGTGCCGACTGCAACTCTGACAGTCCTATTCAACCACTCGCTGGAAACGAGAGTGGTCCCAGAGGACTGGAGGGGGGCAGATGTAGTACCACTTTACAAAAGTGTGAGCAGGGAGGAGGCTGGCAATTATAGGCCAGTCAGCTTGACTTCAGTAGTGGGAAAATTTATGAAATCGCTGCTGAAAAAAAGGATTGTGGAATATTTTAAATTCAGTGGCTTACAAGAGCCAAGGCAGCATGGATTCACTAGGGGAGGTCATGTCAAACTAATCTTATAGATTTCTTTGTCTAGGTAACCAGGGAAGTAGATCAGGATGGAGCGGTGGATGTAGCCTACCTAGATTTCAGTATGGCTTTCGAAGCTTTTCACATAGGAGACTCAAACAAGCTGGGCAGCCTAGAAAGTGGGACTAAAAGTGGTAAGTGGAAGGAAAAATTGGTTGGAGGATAGGAGACAGAGGGTAGTGGTAGATGGAGTTCACTCCGAGGAAGGGAGGGTGACTATTGGGGTGCTGCAAGGATCAGTACTGGGACCAGTCCTCTTTAATATCTTTATAAGCAACATCACAGAGGGACTAGAAGGGAAGGTATGCCTTTTAGCAGATGACACAAAAATCTGCAATAGAGTAGACACTCCAGTGGGGGTGAAAAAATGAACAGAGATCTAGATAAGCTTGAGAAGTGGTCTAGAAAGTGGCAACTAAGTTTCAATGCAAAAAAGTCCAAAATCGTGCACTTGGGGTATAGAAACCCAGGATCAGAGTACAAAATGGGGAGAGTGGTACTGGTAACCACCAAACAGGAAAGAGACCTGGGTGTTATCATATCTGATGCCCTAAAGGTGGCCAAACAATGTGACAAGGCAGCGGGGAGAGCCAGTGGGATGCTAGGGTGCATAGGGAGGGGTATCACCAGCAGAAAGAGGGAGGCGGTAATACCTCTGTATCAGTTTCTGCTCAGACTCCACCTAGAATACTGTGTCCAGTTCTGGTATCCTCATCTCCAAAAGGACATAGAGCTGAGGCAGTCCAGAGGAGGGCAACTAAAATGGTGTGGGATCTACATCAAAAGCCCTATGAGAAGAGACTGAAGGACCTCAATATGTACAGACTGGAGGAAAGGAGGGAGACAGAGTATATGATAGAGACGTTCAAATACCTCAAGGATATAAATAAGGTTCAAGAGGGAAACCTTTTTCAGAGAAAAGGATGCACAAGAACAAGAGGTCATGCGATAAAGCTGGAGGGAGGTAGAATCAGGGGAAATGTAAGAAAACACTTCTTCACAGAAAGGGTGGTGGATGCCTGGAACAGCCTCCCCGAGGAGTTGATGGGAGCAAAAACTATAATGGGATTTAAGAAGGCATGGGATAAGTATAAGGGAACCTTAGAAGCATAGCTTATATAAGGAAAGGGGTGGGTGGGGGGATAAAGCTGGAGATCAAGTAGAGTCTACAGTGTGACAGTAGGCAGGGAACATGGACAGACTAGGTGGCCAAGTGGTCCTTATCTGCCATCAAATTCTGTGTTTCTATGACACCTGCATGTACCACGGGTTCTTTCACAAGAAATTGATAACGTTACAAATGTCAAGTATTAGAAACATCCCATTAGGTTGATTACTGGATTTTCTTACTTGGAAATTTTTTTGTACACCTTTCTGAAATCTGCAAGGATCGGTAGATTGTGAGTGATACTGCATAAAGTGGGATGCATGAGCAGTCACATTGCCACACAACTGCACTGGACTCCCATCATGACCACACTTCTCCAAAACTAACAGTATACTTATTTCCCAGATTAAACATTCATTAAAATCTTCTCTGAAGTACGCATCAGATTTACAGTACCTTTCTGAATGTTGTTTCTCACCCATACCTGCTTTCACTGCTGCATTTAATATACATTAAGATAGCCCCTGATCCTCAACAGAAAAAAAATCACACAGTAATTATATAAAATAAATCATGGGGTGATGAGTGGGACCAAAATTTTATACAGACCCTCCATGTGTGATGCTTGCATGAACCCCTTAAGCTTCAATCGTGGGGTTTATGTAGCATCAAGTACCTCTGATGTGTATAAAATTCTTGTTATGCACACCTACCCATGCACTATTCTATAGTTGGTAAAATAACTGGTTAGCCTGGATTACACACTGAAATCAGTGTGTGCATTTATTTGTTTTACATGTGCATTTCTTTGTTTTACGTGAGTGCAACATCACAATCGTGTATAATGGACCAATGAACAACTGCAGCCCATTAAGTGACAACAAACTAACAAAAAGTGTCAGGAACACACAAACCTCTGAATATATTCAAGGATGCCACATATGGTCCAGTTTCAATAATTTATTAGACACATAAAAATAAGAAATCACAGGCTATGCCCTGCCTGACATGTTTTAGATGGGACACATCTGAAATGCGTCAGGCAGGGCATAGCCTGTGATTTCTTATTTTTATGTGTCTAATAAATTATTGAAACTGGACCATATGTGGTATCCTTTAATATATTCAGAGGTTTGTGTGTGCCCGACACTTTTTGTTAAAGTGTTTAGACAAACGTTGTGTCAGGAGCACCACTCCCAGTGCAAATTCCACTGTGGCAGCAGTTCTGACAACAAACTAATTTTTTTCTCCTCAAAACACAGAAAACAACCACTTTTCAGACCAGCAAATATAAAAACATGGGGAGTGTGACAAGTAAGCAATAAGACACAACAGAGTTTGCATTGTTATGTGATAAACGTACGCCCAGGTGCATTGTGAGGCACAAGGCATTTAGGCCAAGTGCCTTCAGCACCTGCAAATGCATAACTACCAACACCCTGACATTTCTAACTGCACTTATAAAATAGGTAAACTAAGACATCTTCAAAAAAGACTTTTTTTTAAATTAAAAACAGGTATCTTCTTTTGTTAAAAGTAACTAATAAAAAGCAGTCCATGCCACTTCTACAATCTGCCTTCCACACATTAAGTAAAAGGAATATTTGTTTATCATGGAATGCAGAAATTTAAACTTCTGCAGAAGTCTACTGGTGAGGCCACACAAACACACACAACAAAAGGCCTCAGTAAAGCCAGGGACTGAATTTTATCTGGGAAGGGTAAGCAGCAAAGATTTCATTGGTAGACAGGTAACGATAGGAATGGGGTTCTGATAGTCTGGAAAGAAGCTCAAGATAGTAATGCTATCAGTAGTGCTTCATCTGTTTAATATTGGGGTACAGTATGTGTATAAGAAGGGGATTATAAAGGGAAATAACATCTAATTAATTTATGCTTTGTAATCTGAGGGACTTTCATTTTCAGGCCTTGCAGACTTTTTTTGTGACAGTAAAGGCGGCAGCCATGTTTGTAATCAAAGACAGGAATGCTCTACAAAAGACATTGATATGTTAGAGTGCTGTGTCCTGATTGCAAGCACTTTCTTGAGCCACTGGTAGGGGCCTCTCAGTTCATGCCTGCTAACCAATCAGGATGCATCAGTTTCCCTATCCGTTTTATAAACTGATTTTTATCCATCCTCAGTGTGTGATGCAAGCAATAATACCCAACAGGGTGGGCAGTATTGGGCTATACCCACCCACCCAGGGGTCTTATAGTCCCTGGAAGGGCGGATGTAGCCCAATACTGCCCACCCTGGAGGGTATTATTGCACTTAGAAAATAGGTCTAAGTCAGATATTTTAAGAAATAATAAAAATAGTTATAAAGAAATTGAGTAAAAATTATTTTTAAGTCAGTTTTCTTGCTGTGTGATAAAGTAGTCCCTCTACTGGGATACTAATGTGTCAGTCTTTTTTTCCCTTTAGACTGGACTAGTATCCTGTAGTGTTGTCTACTGCTGGTGCCCCTTCTCCTGATGCCCCCCTCATGTCTCCTCTTGGTGCCACTGCACCCCCCCCTCAGAGAAGTATCACTTAGGATTGCTGGGACAGGCTGTACAGGAGAACTGAGGAAGGTATGCGCGGTCATGACATTTTTATTAATGAGCAAGAAGCTGGGCTGGCAATCAGGAGCTCTAGAGATGTGACTGTAACAGGCATGCCATATTTTTTACCCCATTCTTCATTTTCAACAGCATGTCAGAGAGGGGAGAAGTGCATGTGTAAAGCTACTGGTACTTATGTGAATCCCGGAAGGAGACACCCTGAACTGCCGAGACAGATGGGAGCACTATAAGTTACATTCTTTCATATTTATGCTGGTTGCGGTGTACCTTATTTTTATCTTAATACTTAACTGTGCAGCACTTATAGTTTTTTTTTCTTTTCCTGCAGCGATAGGCAGAGTACTGGTGACAGCTTGCTCGCTGGTACATTTGTCAGTATTTCCATGTCTTTAGTGCTCAGTTGGCAGTGGGGATGTCTCTCACTGAGCGGGAGTTCATTTTTCAAGTAGCTGCACCAAAACAAGTCCAGTTTTTAAATGTTAATATTTACTTAATATAATCAACATAAAGTGAGATGGGGTGGGGTGCTTGACCAGCCATCAGCTCGCCCGCTAATCAGGGCTAAAAAATGGTGGCAGAGGTTCAAAATTCTTATTGGCAGCATGATTTTGGAAATTAGGTCAGTTGGTAGGAGGACTTGTTTGAGGTGAGCATTGTTGTCTCATAAATGCCCACCTAAACAAGTCGCTGAGCCCATCAGAATCAAGAATCTGTTTTATTCATTTTCTAAGCCTGCTTAAAGCATTTTGGCATCACACACCTCTGGTATATAAAAACTTATTACACACTACTTCTCATTATTCTATTTATAAAATGGCTAGTAGGAAAATAAAATAGTGTGCTTGTTTGTTAATAGCAATAAATACAAGATGTTACAGTCATCTGAGTCAAAGGCGCATTTACAACTGCATCCTTGTAAACATAGATTATGTACACAGTTATCACAGTTATATAATAGTTTACAAAATTTAAAATGTTATATACAAAATACATATGAAATGTAAAGTTAAACAATAATCCCACATTTTGAAGAAAAAAGGCATAGGAGTTGAAATGAAACTGTTTTAGATGGTCAGGTATAGGGATTCAGAGATACAATATAGTTGACTGCCAAAATAAGTGCCAAAGTATGGATTGTTATGACATAAACATATTGCCTTTGGGCACCAAGAGCAAATCACACTACAGCATTTTATCAACCCATTTTATAATGAACCATAAGAAACTGCATCAACAGGGATACTGATATCACTTCCCATCAGTTAAACATAAATTCATGTTAGTATTGTCTTCTGTTCTGTTCTGCTCTGTCTCATGGTCTTTCTACTGCTGGCTATAGAACCTCCTCATCTGCTGTCAAAACCACGTGGAATAGCTGATATATATGTTGGCCCAGATATTCAAACTGCGCCAGGCTGTGGCGCAAGCATGGGCGCAACTCAACTTGGTTGCACAGGGGTGTGGCCTGGGCGATATTCAATGGAGCTGCACCTTGGCCCAGCAGCTTTGAATATCGCACCCTGGCCACCCCCACTGTGCATGGTGCAGTGGCACTGTGCCAGCGCAAGTGGCCAGAGTGGAGCATGGAGATGCGCTAGCGCAAGTGCCATTGCACCATTCACAGCACCTGCAATATTCAAAAGGTGACATGCAAATGAGGCCATAATTTATGCAAGGCACACTTGGGGCCATTTGCATGTCATTATGGCCCCATTTGCATCCCATTAGCATGCAGGTGCACCGATCCCCGACGACTTGCGCCTGGCGCCCTGCCAGGCAGCAGACGTCGGGGACCGATGCCCCCTGCAGCCCGATCGCGGGCATTTGTTAAAAAATAAAGTCCCCGTCCAATATCCCTGGTGGTCCAGTGGACCACTATGTGCCCGATCGCGGGCATCATTGTAATGAACCCCCCCATTCAATATCCCTGGTGGTCCAGTGGACAGAATGCTGCCCGATCATGGGCATCTGTTTAAATGAACCCCCCCATCCAATATCCCTGGTGGTCCAGTGGACCGAATGCTGCCTGATCTCGGGCGTCTGTTTAACAGAAACATCCTATTACCTGGTGGTCTAGGGTTCCCCCTCCCACCCGCCCACTGGGTCCACCGCCCCGCCCCCGATTGGCGGTAGACGGCAGCGCCACCCGCCTGCCACCTGCCACCTGCCAGCGGCACCTGGTGGGCTGCATGCCCATTGGTTCACAGCATGAGCCAATGGGCATACAACCATACCATTCAGGTATGTGAATGAATCATTCAAATATCTGGAATGTGTGCAATAATGCAGGGCTGCACTGCCATTAGCTCGCGCTGTAGAACCAATGGGTGTGCAGCCTACCCGAAAAATGTGATTGGCGGCTGAAAGGCGGCGAATGAAGTGCTGCCATCCGCGGTTGAACCGTGGGGAAGCGGGTGGTGAGACTCAGTGGGCGGGTGGGGGAGGGGCCACCCTAGACCACCAGGGTAATAGGACGCTTTCTGTTACACAGATACCCGCGATCGGGCAACATTCAGTCCACTAGACCACCAGGGATATTGGACGGTGGGGGTTATTATAACGATGCCTGCGATCGGGCACATAGCAGTCCACTGGACCACCAGGGATATTGGACAGGGACTTTATTGTTTAACAGATGCCTGTGATCGGGCATGGGGGGGTGCCACCAGGTGCAGCCGGAACTCGGGTGGCCACCCACAGGTGGCAGCTGCCGTGTTGCGCCCTGCAATGCAAGCAGATCACCTGTGGGTGGCCATCAGTTGTTCCTTTTTTGGCTTAACTTTGTGCAGGCACAGGTAGGGGTTGTGCATGCATGGCTCTGCACATCCGGGCTGAATATTGGGACGTACAGGTAATGCCTAGACGCGCCCCCACCTAGCCTGCGCCCAGCATACTGATCGCTCCAGCGCATTGGGTTATGTGCGGCGCTTTTTCGCGCTTTGAATATCCGCCAGAAGCGCATCAGTGGGTTGCGCATGGTGCAACACTGTTGCGCCATGTGCAACCCTTTTGAATATCTGGGCTGTTGTGTACAGAAAACATTTTGTATGGGACAAGGAGAACCAGAACAATAGTGAGACAGCTAACTGTACTTCTCCCAAACATTTGGTGGTATAATTCTCTGATAGCAGAGTATCTATGTGAATTATTTTTGGTACCTGGCATTAGAGTTACTAAATGTATACATAATAACTACAGAAGCACAGCTTGATCACTTAGTGTTGCTTTGACATTACCCTACATTTCCCAACACATTTGGTCCTGTAGAGTCACTGTGATACTAGTCTTACTTTTTATCTGACTTGGCTGAGCTCACTGCCATGACTCTTAGTCTGTGATGACGCCAAGTCCAAATCAACGCAGATCTCAGGTCCACCAGTTTGCTATTCTTGAATGTGATTTTGAAAATAGATATAATCCATCCACAAAGTGTGTGAATATACAGTTACTTACCAGATATCTGCTTATGTCAAAAAAAGAAAAAAAAACAAACAAACCAGAGGGCTTCAGCAGTTTTTAGAAAAACCTTGAAAATATATTTGTTCTTGGGCCAAAGGGGATCATGCAAATGAACAGTAGCAGACAGTTTGGGATAACGTAGTCTCACATTTATAAAAAAAACAAACAAAAAAACCCACAAAACTATTGCTAATAAAACCTTTGCAAACCATGCCTGTGGTGTGACAGTAATGCACTAAAATACAAGTAGCTAAAACAAGCCTACAACTAGGTTTCTGAATACCATATACCCCACTGATTAAAGTGTATGTATATATATGTGTGTGTGTATGTATATATATATATATATATATATATATATATATATATATATATCCATTTTCTGTTCCATTTACAATGGGCAGAATGCCAAGGTATTATGAAATGAAAGCGTACCCTCTGCAGTACAAAAGCTGCTGTGCCAAGCCTGACTTCAGAAAGGGGCTAATCCAGGATCTGTCTGGTAATGCAATAACACATGACAGGATATGTAGTAATGCCACCCTCAGCCTGGCTGGATTCACCTTATGCTTTAAACCACCAACGAATTGTAGTGAATTGTAGCATGACTGCATACCCTGCCGTGAGTTTCTGTGCCATTAAAATGCTTTTATAAGAAAGACAAAAAACCCTACAATAAAGGAAAGCAAACTCTGTAGCTGCAGTACAGTAAATATAATGTATGGCAATGCAATCATATTGCTAGTTGTTTGCAAGTAGTTTAATAAAACAGGGTAATGGGTGAGGGGTATTGCTAACTAGTTTATTTATAGTGAACAGCTTACTGGTGTCCACCCCATCATATGGAATTAAAATGCTTTCCTTAACATTTGTAGCCACATTTACTGATGCAGAGGCATTCTAACTAATAGTTTATTATCCTTGCAGTCCCCAGCATTTTAGTTCAGTGAAAGAACAGCAGAAAATCCTATATGTTCATGTTTTGCAATGACTATATCTTACACAGATTAATTCTATTGCTAAATGTTTGGCAGACTTGAAGTAGTGATTTTATAACTCAGTTGATACTGATTGACGTGGGGAAGCTGCAAGTTGAGGGGCTAGCTGCACAATCGAGAAGACTCGAGAGACCATGAGGCCTGTTTCTGCTGGCATTTCATATGTTCGTATGTACATCACCTACTATAGTATGTGCTTAAGGCATCTCAGCCTGGTGCAATAACAGTCATATATTAAAACTCAAAGACTTACTTGGCCAAGCTGGTCTTCTATAAACTGAACAAACACATTGCAGAAAAGGCAAATGCATCGATGTAGATATTCATATACTGTGCAGTGAATATTTTTTTAAACCACAGTGGTCCTTTTCCCCGGCAGATCCTTACTGTCAAAAGAAGGGGCACTTTCCTTCCCCCATTGTGCATTAGGGGGATTCTGCTTCATCACCACTAGCCGGATTGGAGACTGGGATGATGGGCGAGCCTCTGGGGCATATTCCTTACTGGGATCCTTTCCCCTGCAATCATACAGCACGCAGGAGATCAGGAATACTAACAACAGTATAACATAACTAGCAACCAGAATGATCAAGTTCAGAGTCACAGGGTCGATCTCCAGGTAAAACTCCATTTGGTCCCATACTATCAAACAAAGCAGGGAATCAGAAACCCTTGTACTCTCTGCAACAGCAGTCTGTAATGGTCTAACAGATCAGAACAGATACGTTAGTGACAGGATAAAAATACTTTAATCCTTACCACTCCTCCAACACAGGATTTCTCTGAACTGCATGATTAAAGCTGCTCTATTTAATAACTTAAGCTCCTGCTTTTAATTCCCTGTTGCTAGCTGCGGAAGCAAACCAGGAATGAGCTCCCAAAAAAAGCCCCTCCGCCATGCAAAACAAAGCCCTTTGTCAAAATATTGATCAGAGAGAGCTTAGATACTCACCAGACACAGATCTGTGATAGCTGGAAAGCAACCTGTAACTATTTGAAGAGTTGGAGCCATGACGGTGCTTGTTTTGTGCACAGGGGAATGCCATTACAATTTCAAAGCAAGTGACAGTGACATTTACTGAAAGGTTGATGAAATTAAATACCAAATGCACATGACACGGGGAATAACAGAGACAGTAAATTAATGGGTAAGGTCAACTGTAGGGAAGACATAGACAAGAAATAGCCTACTTGAATGCACAGTTTGTCTTTTCTTCTAGTTTTATATAAATGATTAAGTACATTTTATTTAATTTTATATGGAAAGGAATTAGGCTTTTAACAGTATATTTTATATACTCTATATGCTAAAGTGTTCAATAGTCCATGAACTGTTGATAGCAGATGTAAGGCATATGCAGAGGTTAAATGAAATGTCTAGGTGAGGTGAAGAAATGCATGGAGGCTGTGTAACGACAGTGAGAGAGAGAGAGAGAGAGAAAGAAAGAAAGAAAGAAAGAAAGAAAGAAAGAAAGAGCTGACCCAGTGGCGCTGCAAGTTGAGACGCTGGACGCAACACCTCGCACCACTCTGGTGACCCGGGTTTGGGAACGAGCTCAGGTTGCCAGGGGTCAGCTGGGGGAGAGAGGATTGTGCATCGGGAGTACTGCTCTTGGTCTCGGGGAGGGTGGGCTGTAGCTTCCCTGCTATCAGTGACCCCCAGTGGAGACTGGGGGTAGGGGGGGGCAACAGTATGGACTACTAGGAAAGGGGCGGATCGAAGGTGGATGCCTGCGGGACTGGTGTGGGATTGTGCCCAACTCATGCTGGATGTCATTGCATGCCTCCAGGGGAGCTCACAAACAAGGAAAAATCCCAGAGGCAGAGAAGATGATGACACGCTGCCAACCCCATGCCCACCATCAGATCCTGCCCTTCCTGAGTCCTAATATGCTCTGGTCTGCACCCTACCCACAGGATATTTGAATAGTTCAATTCAATTTATTTATTTCACCAGGAAAAAGGCTCCATTGAGCAAGCTCATTCGCAAGGAGGTCCTGGGTAGGACAGATACATACAAATACAGTGGATAGTAAAAACAAGTACATAGAATAATATCACAATATGTAAGAACAGTTACAGTGAGCAAAGAACAAGGGCAGAGAATCATGACATGAACACATGAGCATAGCGTAACCAAGTCCTAGTAGAACTTGCTAATGAAATACTAGTCTAATAGGATTCTTTGCGGTTACTGAAGTATAAGTTTTCTGCTAATATACCTTCTAGATATAATACACCCTCTGGATAACCTGGATCCTGACCTTGTGCATCGTATCTATAGGTGCATACTTCTGTGCAGTATCTGCTGACTATAGATTTATAGTTCAGGCATCACCTCCATCACCTCTACACTAACTTGTTTTTTTTCTCTTTTAGATATTTCCTGAAGAAGACCTAAGGTCGAAACGTAGATTTTTAACCCTATTTTCTATTTTCAGTGTGCATTTAATATAACCATTTTGTTTTGCTTTTAGACCACATGCTGACGCAGCGCCTTGTCTTTGTTTTTTTATAGATTTATAGTGCTGTTTCCCCACTGGAGTGCTAAGCTGGAGTGTGTCCCGGAACTTGTTTCAGGCAGCCAGTACAATGGCACCGATGGCAGATGCACTAAGGTAAGTGGATGGCGGTCTGACCTGGGTGGCACAAGCCAGGGGTCTCCTGTGGGCTGGGGGTGTCAGGATGGAGTTATGGGGGACCTAGGGTTGGGGTCTCAGGCGGGTGGGAGAAGATGGGGGTGATGCCTGAGGGATGCCGCTGCAGTTCAAGATAGGGAAAAAGAGGAGAGAGAAAGAGAGGAAGGAAGGAAAAGGAAAGGAAAGGAAAAAAGAAAGAAAGAAAGAAAGAAAGAAAGAAAGAAAGAAAGAAAGAAAGAAAGAAAGAAAGAAAGAAAGAAACAAACAAACTCTGGGAGGTTAGATGCCCAGTTCAAAGTCAGACTGTATGTTTGTTTATTTGCAATGAGTTGGGTCAAAGGTCCATTTTCAGCTCCAGCTGGATGCATAAAACAGAAAACACACATTATTCACAATAAATACAAATGCCTAAATCACTCAATGCAAAATGTTAAGAATGCATTTGAATATAAGCAAATCAGGTACATTTAAAATGGAGCTTGTCACTGTTAGTCAGACTGTATATTCACGGGCAAACTATTGAAAAGTTTAGGACTAAAATAAGGAAATTATTTTTTTACTAGTTTTTGTTTAGCAACTCTGGAATTTTCTAACTTGTAAGTCTCTTAAAGCATAAATAGATGTTGACAGGTTTAATAATTTGCTATACAACTCACTAGGCTGTACTGTTGACAGACTCTCATAAACCGTACTATAAATATTAAATAGAATTCATTATACAATGGTAAGAAAGAATCATGGACAGTCATTGGTCAGTCTGGGGCTGGACCCGTGATGTTATCCCAGTATAACATCACGGATCTAGTCCCAACACACTAGCTGACTACATCAACTATTAATAGAATGAATCACTTCACACAGTCCACTTCATGATCTGCTCTTGGCATACCGCTTGCTCGCTTCCTCGATTCCCGATTGACGAAAGTGTTCACTGTCTCCGGCTCATTTACTGATTAAAAAATACAGAAAACAACCAAAAAGAACCCAACATGCCTTACACATTCCCCTCTAAATAACAATGTTCCTTTTCACATTTCTATTTCATGAACCGTCACCGAGTGACCCCAGTGATTAAGCGAGCAAGTATGCGACTCGTCAACAGTCACGCACCTCTGTCTTTCAAACGCTCACTTACTCCTAATGTCACTGTGTTGATTTTCCCCAAATGGCAGCATGTTAAATAAATAAAAAAAATTCTCCCCGCAAACTCCCTACCTTCTCTCATCTTTCTTCACCGAAATCTTCACAGCACACAGTGGCCGGGCACATAAAGGCACAGGTGGGTGGAGGCCATTTCCAACCAGCAGCAGCATTTAAAGCCAATCATGAAAACACAAACAGGAAAACATAAAATCAAAATGTTGTCAAAACAGAAGTAAAACTGCAACAGAATAGGGCACTAACTAAAACTGTCACCACTGACAAATGTGCTACAAGGAGAACAGACTCAGAGCCACACAAACAAAACACAGCAGCTCCACCTACTGGCTGAATCAGCACTATTTTTTTCATAAAGTAACACTACTCATTCATAAAAATGACAAAAATATATTTTAAAAGTATTTTCTCTTCTATCTTTTTTGTGTACTACAAAGAGCCATTGTATAATAGGAATAATGCACTCCAGGGTGTGTGTCGTGCTGGGATAACGTCACTTCTGGGGTGATTAGTCACACTCGGCCTGCGACCTCGTGCCTAATCACCCCAGGCGTGACATTATCCCAGCATGACACACACCCTGTCGTGCATTATTTTATTTTAAAGGGGGGAGACAATTGTTCATGCAATTCCTCTGTATGTGTCCAAAAGGAACTGCTCACCCAAATCAACATAGATTGTTATAAGCAACCTATTGATCTAATACAATGGTGGAAGCACTATATAGCAAAACAGATCCATCATTCAAAGTTAGTAGTAACAATTGCTTTACAATAACAGTTTTAACATTAATGGTAAACAAGTCCTTTATTACAATCTATGATCTTTAAACTTTAAAATTTAATCTAACAGTATGTCCAGATATTTAAAAGTTAACACACAGATTCAATGAGTCTGCCAGAACAACTCTCAATAGGTAGAGATTCAGCTTGTATCCCAAAAGTCATTATCTTAGTTTTGTTTTTATTCAAAATCAATGTATGACAAACACGCCAGTTTTTTTTTTTGTCTGCAAACCAATCATATTAGGGGTCACATTATGTATAATAGTACCGTCTGCATGCGTTAGTACATTAAAACTCAGACATGATGTTAATTGACTACTCACAAACACAGGAAACAAAAGCTGTCCTCAAACAGAGCCATGAAGAACTCCGGTTGTTCTGTCTTTTTAAATTAGACCTGGAGTTCCTCGCCATTATTTACTGTTTTCTATTTGTTTAATAATCCTTAAACCAACATAATGCATAATCAACAACTCTCAAATCTGTCAGCCCTTCAAGAAGCAGCCTATGGTGTGCAGTGCTGAAGAGACTGGACAGAGTGACAGAAATCAACCCCGACTAATCTCACAGATCGAAGGTGATCAAAGGCATCACATGTGTTAGATGTGAATCTGATGAAGGCTGTTACTGTACCACAGTGCCTTCTAAAGCCATGCTGAACAGGAGTCAGTACCTATCAATATTATCAGAGAATTGTTTGAATACCAGGTTTCCAGAATTTTAGAAAGTATGGATAATACAGAAATTGGTCTATAATTAAAGAATTGGCTTTACTATCATTTTTATAAACAGGGGATATGTTACAATTTTCCAAATTTGTGAGACAATGTCAATTGTAAGGGAGAGGGTTAAAATGTGTGTTATTGGCTGAACAAGATATGGAGTAGCCAGCTATAAGAATTTAGGGGTAAGGCTGCCTGGGCCTGGCTTCTTGTCAGTCTTTAAGGATTACAAATAATTATTGGTGCGAGTTTCAGTAACAAACAAGTTAAAAGAGCCCTATTTAACAAATGTGTAGATGACAAATCATCAAAAGCATCTTTGCTAACTTGAACGTCTTCATACAGCTTAGTCTCTAGACCAAAAGACAAGGGGCCCAATTCCAAGACAGCTACGCCAGGAGTAAACACAGTACACCAGTCCCGATGGCACAGATTGCAAGTTACGTCTGCGACTTGCGACATGCGCAATTCCAAAAGAACACTTACGCAGCAACCTGCAACCGCTATGACAAATGCACCTTATGATGCTGGTACACCAAAGAAAGCCTGCACCACTGTGTAATGCGGCTTGCGACATGCGTAACACACCAGTACCATGAAGCTGCTATTCCAGAACAGGTGGCATAAATAAATATGCCAGAGGAAGCCCACGAAAGTTAGAACAAGGAATAGCTGTCCTAACCAGAGCACAGGCCACAGAACCCACCCCCCACATAGCCAGACAGCTGTGCAGTGAGACACACAGCAACATCAGCAAGAGGAGCCCCACTGGAAAAAATGAAAGCAGAGCACCGTGAGTGCAGGCAAGCCGGGCACAGAGGCAGGACCCAGGGGACCGAGCCACAGCGTCCAACAATGGTACCAAGGCCACCGGTGCAGAGAGCAAGATGTCCCCACACAATCAGTGAGGACCTGATTGAGCAACGGTGCCAAGCACGCCAGAGACACAGCATGTGCTGCAACAGGAACAATGCCAGAACCTCAGCAGTGACTGATGCAACAGGGGCCACCCACTATCACTGGAGGTGTGCGTAAGAGCAGTGCTGTGCCGAACCGCCACCAGCACCATCCAAATGCCCACAGGGGACACAGTGGGAACCACACAGCCAGCAGAGGCCAAACACCCAAGGATGTCCCCTGTGGTCCCCAGATGGTGCAACATGCAACACAGCAATGGAGGACCACAGCACACATGGCCCACAGACAGGCAGACAAAGGTGGATACAGAAACACATGGGATGGAGGAACACAGTGCTGATGATGGCGCCACCATTCACAATGCACCCACCATGTCCCCTGATGCATGTTAACAGTGCAACCACAATGGGGACATAGCACCGGGCAGCACAGGCCTCCAGATGAATGGCGGTGTGGCACTGCCTCTGGTGCCACCCACAGGGCCAACCATGCCCCCGGGTGGAAGGGTGCCATACTGGCAGAGGGCTGCCACACAGGCATGTCACACATGGTGTGACGGCATGTGAACATGACCAAGCACATGGTGCCGCTGCCCACACAAACCACTATGCAGGCATGCTCATCTGCATGTGCCCCATGCTGTGTGATAGGCGGCTGGCACACATGAATGAAGTGCTGTGTGGGGACATGCCTGGTACAGGGCTGCACTGCAACAGGCAGGCCCACATGAGCACACTGAACCACACACACACACACACACACACACACAGGCACACACACACACACACACACACACACAAGCACATGCAGCCAAGGATGGAGACGCTGAGCCAGGGATGTGCAAAACTGTTTAATTACACAACAGAGATACAGTAAAAACAGCAAGTGGGTGCAACAGTAAATATGCAACAGCACACTACACAGCCCCCCGGCCCCAGCTAAATACCACCCCTATAGATAAACCCACCCCAGCCCCTGGCATGACCCCACCCCACAGTCCACAGCAACACAGTCCTAATGGTCCTGCAGTGCAGCCAGAAGCATGTCGAGGGACCCAAGTAGCTGGCCAAAGATTTCCATCATGGCTGAGACCAGCTGAACCAGCTCCTGATCCCTGTCTGCCAGCTGCCCCGGGAAAAGCGACATCACCCCCTGCTGTCCTGCAGCGTCCTGTGGCCCCTGATGTCCTGCAGGTGGGTATTCCATGGATGCAGGCCCACCTTTGCCTGGTAGGGACACAGCAATGTTACTGACCCTGGTGTCGGGCCCCTCCACTAATGGTATGTCCACCACTCATGTCCCCGCTGGTGGAAGTTCCTCCTCTGCCAGCCTTGCTGGTAGCATGTCCACTTCTGCCTGATGCACTGGTGACACATCCACCACCACCTTCCCATCCTGCAGCGTGGCTGCCGACAGTCCTTGCTGGTGCCCATGGCCCAGTGTCTCCTCCACCAAGGGGCCCTCCATGGTCGGCGGTGCTGCATTAGTTGCTGAGTCTGCGGTGTCACCAGCATGCCCCACAGCATCCACCCCCCCCCACCTCTGGGTCGACCAGGGCTGCATCCTCTTTGTTCTCCTCCTCAGATGTGGCCTCTGGCAAAGGCCATGCCATGCGTTGGTGGTGGTAGGTGTGGTGATGGTACTCCTCAGCATCACGGGCCTTCTGCTCCACCATTGCCTTCAGCAAGGCACGTGCCTCAGGGCAAGGCAGCTCCTCCCACCTACAAGGCAAAACAGGCGTTGAACACTGCCAGACCGGGAAAGACCGCATGCATGGGCACCCATACATGCGTGCCATGGTACACCATGCAAGGGATGCCAGATGGACACACACACACACACACAAATGGCGCATGTCCAGGGTGCACTATGACAGGCACACCTGTGGTGTGTAGTGGCCACAGGTGCCGCAGGTGCGCATGAGTGCACCTGGGCTGTAGGGCTTGGCATGCCGGTATGCTGCTGCACACATGCTTATGGCTGGGTGGCACATACCCCCCATTGTGGCATGGCCAACACACCACATGGACTGCACATGCACCTACCTGATGCCCAGTGGCCCTGTGTTTGCTGCTGTGGGTGGCCATGACTGTGCACCACCACCAGCTGACTCTGTTGTCCAGCTCCGCTGGGCCTTGCACCTATGGGTAATGGGGACATGGTTAATCCTGCACACCACCTTTGGCCATGGCATGTGATGCCTGTATGACTGGGTACATGCACCATGTAGTGGGATCCACCTGCATGTCCGGTGTGCATCTCCCTGTTGCGCCTCTCCGCTATGTCCAGCAGGTGGTGTAGGATGTCAGGGTCATGCCACCTGTGCTGGATCTGCCTGGTTGTGCAGGATATCCCACTCAGCTCACTGAGTCGTGCCCCAATGGCCCGTCATGCCCTCTCCCATTCTGCGGGGAGAGGGCATGGCAGGCCATATACAGCCCAACATCTCGGCCTGTTCCTCGTGTGCTCTCACAATTGTCCATTGTCTAGCAGAACCCTGCATAGTCCGTGGGTGCATCTGAGTGGTCATCCTGCAAGGATGGCGTGGTCCCATCCAGGGCCTCCTCCAGCCTGCAATATGACGTGGGGCTTAGGTCCTGCACTATGTCATCTGCAATGCTGCCACAGCTGAACAGATCACTCAGGTCCAGTCCTTCTTCCTCCTCCTGCTGTTGCTCCTCTGCTGCCTCACGCTCCCCCACCACTGGTGTCAGGGCTGTGTCTGGCTGTGCCACATCGGCACCACCAGGGGTGTGCATCGCTGTGGCCTGTTGGGTGGTCAGCTGCATGGGTTCCAGCTCTGTGCCTGTGTCACCACTGTCCATGGCTCTTGTATCCACTGCTAATGTGCCTGTGGGGGAACAACAGTGCATCAGTGCTACCACACCATGTCATGCCTACCATGCTTGCCTCAATTCCCTCCCCTGCATCGCTGTCCCATGCACTGTAGGCAGTGCTGGCCATCCACTTACCTGTCCCTGCATACATCTGCATCGTATGTAGGTCAGTGTCCTCATGGATGTTGTGCTGGCTCAGGAATGCCAGTACCCTCTCCTCATGTCCACTGAGGGGTCTCAGCTCCTGTGGCCCACCTCCTGTGGCCACCACCTGCCACCTGTTCTGGGCCTCCTTGGCCTTGGTGTGGCACTCGAGGTCATTGACCCACTTTTGGAGGTTGTGCACAGTGTGCTTCGCATAGGCCACAGCATTCACCCTCTTGGCCAACTCCTCCCATGCCTCCTTACTCTTGCGATGCAGCTCCCATTCCCCTCCCTTGCTCACTAGCAGTTCTGGCTGGGCCTCCAGTTCATTGAGCAGTATGTCTGTCTGCTCATGTGTGTAATTGCACTTTCTGCATTTTGTCACACTTGCTGCCTCTTCGCTGCTACCTGCCATCTTTCCTGTAGCTCCTACGCCATGTCTGTGACTTGCGCACTTTTTTATATGATCGTCGGGTTGCCACATGCATAAGTGCTATGCCCACTATTGCCGGTTATGCCATGTCTTGTGGGCGTAACTTGTGCCATACGTACTTCAGTATTCTCCATTGCATCTGTTAATTCTCTTGGAATATGGTGCAGCTCGCATGTCACAGGGGTTTTGGTGTAACTTTATGTGCTGGCATACTTTACGCCATGCTTTCCCCGCTGTCTTGGAATCGGGCCCCAGGTCAGTTGCTGCACACTGTCTATAAAATTATTTTTTTAATGTTCAACAATATCTGCTTCAGTGTTAATTTATGATCCATTTACCTCAAGTAAAAAGATCAAAGATTTGTAATCAGGATTTAGAACATCCTTAAATCAAGTCCAAAAAGATCTAAGGTTCTTTAAATTATGTAGTTACTTATTGTTATTATAGTTTGAACTTGTAAGTTTTTGCTTACATGTGCATACATTTTGCAACTCAGAATACTTTTGAGAATCATGAAATGATTTTCTCAAACTGTCCTTTTTCTAGCCCTTGTCATGTGTCCTCATTTTCATGAGTAAATCTGAAGAAAGCCAAAGCACAATGTTCCCTCTCATTGGGGCTTGCTTATCATATACTGTATTTTGATAAAATAAGTACTGAACGGTATGATTGCAGGTTCAACTCTATTTAAATTCTGAGAAAGTAGCTATGATAGGATTCAAACCTGGGTTTCTGAATTCGTGGCTCTTGGTTCTAATCACAAAGCTACACTGCCTCCCAGAGGAATGCAATCCTGCACTCACAAGAGTTACAAAATCTGTTTTAGCAGCATGAATGTCATAATAAATTGCATTTGTGACATTAGTGAAAGAATTTTGGGGAAAAAACAACACAACTAAAAGAAAGTGAGCACTGTGTTTTAACAAGAATGGCTTATTAGTATTATAAAAAAGTGTCTGAGAAATAGAGCATCCTGACTGTCTGTAAGCATTCTGTCAGCATTATGTTACTCTCTGGTTCACACACAGATTGAGCATAATCACATGCTGCACTATTAAATTCCCATTCTTATTTAAATAGTAATAAAATACCCCTAGCAGTTATTTTAAGGGTCAGTTAATCACCCTCTAGGGGCATGCAACACTTGGTTATGCCTCATGCCACACTATGCCCCTAAAGGATGGTTAACAGAACATTAACATAACCCTTGGTCTTGCCTTATTGCTTGTTCAACATATCTGCAGTGTCACAGATAATTCATAATTGCTCAACAATGACATAACATAGTAACTGAACCACAGTCTGTTTAGAATAATTACCACACAGTTCCTGGAATGGGCTTTTCTTCTGCGCAGTATAAATAGCATATGTAATTACTTGTACAGGGATATCACCTTAATCTCATTCGTGAAAAAGACAATCCATGTCCTTTCTGTGCTCACAACACTGTGGCATGTGTTACATAATTTTTCTGTCTTTGGACCAATCTGATGCCCTACTAAAAAAACATGACAGAGCTGACTTGCCATTATTCACTTTGAGGGCCATATTTTTAAGCGAGTTTCTCCCATAACATCTTAAGAGACTACAGCCCCGACTGGCAAGTAAAATCAGTAGCCATTGTAATGTTCACTCATAATATTTTTGGAATCTGTGATTTCAGGGTCATGATCAGAATTACCAGGACTTGTACTTTCCCCCAGATGTCTGACAATCCCACAGGACAGCTCATCTGTTCCAAGAGCATCTGAAAAAAGGAACACACCATTTTAAATCTGGGTTTAAATTAAAAGAAAAAAACAACAACTAATCAGCAGACTAATATTCAGTTTATTTTTAAATAGCACCTTTTATATACCCTATACGGTATGGTAAAGGTTTATTTTTTATACAGGTTGATAGACATTAGGATACAGACTCCTATTTGCAAGCATATTCTTGTTTAAATATCTATACATTTACATAAAATGGATTTACATACTCTAAATATACAATATACAAAGTACTGCACAAATGTTTGAACACATCATCGCATTCTAAATACTCTTAATAACATGTGCATATGTGACCTATTTGATTTAAAATAGCCTTCTGAAACTCTAAACGGGAGGGTTTTGTTTTATATTCTTTTGACGTGCTATTCCATGACGTAAGAGGCCCTGATCTCAGTATTATTTCACCAAGCCTAGTAAAGGTTCTTGGATTTCCAACCCCCTTGCTTTAATTAATCTCAAGGAATATTAAGTAATGAATTTGATACCTGGGACCAATACATTGTTCAAAGGATATGATGGGTCCTACCTTAAAATTCTGTATACCATAATTAACCGAATTCTCCCCCTTTTGACATTTATTGGCTGCTAGCCGAACTTTCAAGATAACTGGCAGTGGTAAGTTATAAATCTTAACAGCAAAATAAATCTGGCAATCTAATTACAGACCTTATCTAACTGTGTCAGATTTGAATTTTTAGTACTACACTACTCTGTTTTTCTATATTTCAGGGCATTGGCCAGTGTTTGCTGTACTCTTTTATTTCTAGCCTCTTTATGTAGGCAAAAAGCTGACCTGCTGAAGTCTCTAATTTTTCAGTTCATTTTCTGAACCACAGAATCGACAGTGTATGGGAAAGATAACTTAAAGGAGAACTGCACTGAACTTGAAAGTTGTTTTCCCAGTAGAAGCTGTTTTTCAATACTAATTCCACTTCCAGTTCTGTTATTGTTCCAACTATACGGGCATATTAATAATCTTAGTAACTGTTTGTGATTTACAATCTGGTGTTAAGTACCATTTTAGAACTGCACAATGTAGTTTATGTCCCTCTCAACTACAGAGTTCTATAGTAGAACATGGATGCATTGTGCCAACAATGGAAGGGCTTAGCAAGGACATAAACTACATCATACAGTTCAAAATGACCATTACTATATGTGTGTAAATCAGAAACACCCACTAGGATAACTAAAAAATCTGTAGAAATACTGTAGAACTTTAACAAAATTGGAACCTGAATTTAAAAATCAACGTTTATATAGAAAATGACTTACAGGTTTAGTACACTTCTGCTTTAACTTGATGGTCAGATATTATTTTATTTTTTATTTTATTTAAACAGCAGTTTGGAAAACCTTAACTTAGCCCCAGCTATCTGTATATTTTTATATTTGCTATTACAGTTTCCTGTAGAGATTTTATTTTTAGAGAAACACATTCCATATTTATACTTTGATATACTGAAGGAGTTGAAAACTAATACATTATGCCTTTTTGACATTCAGCTCAAGCTTCAACATGGCAAACCATCCCTGCATAGCTGAAAAGTCCCCCAGTAGCTTCTGCTCAGAATTTACTGTGTTGGCTGAAGATACCAAAACAGTCTCATCTCAAACTGATCATTGCAGAACTCCCCTAGTGAGCACACTTGTTCATGACAATATGTTACCCACTAGAACTCTTTGTGTTCATTGTGCCAAGTAAGACCCAAACTACATGGCCAGGATGCACACCTATTACAGCCAGTTTTATACAGAGGTACTGGGTGGTCCACTTGGTCAAAGGCTTTTGTCAATTCCACAAACACTTGCACCAGTTATTTTCTTCTTCTTTTCCAAAGATTCAATAACTAAGTTGTTAAATGAAACCTAAACCATCTTTTTTACACATTTTATTTTTAAATTACTCCATAGGCTTGTAAAGGAGAGGCTGTTGTTTACATTTATACTGAAACTGCTTTTATTAAAGTAGGGTAAATGCAGTTTCATAGCCTTAGAAAACTGTAAACACACAGAGGGAAACAGTCACGGCACGACAAAGCCCACAATTGGGTGAAATGTGAGAAGGTTATCTGTACTCTGTATTTTGCACCCGAAAGGGTTCTACAACTTTTTGCACAAAGTAAAATCTGCTTTTCAACAGCATCCTGAGACTGTGGTCTTTCTTTAGAAGTTACATGTGGTGAGTGCCGTGACTGTTTCCCTGTGTTTGATTTTTATCACTGAGCACCCAAGATCATAGTGCGGCTCTGCCATTTTATTTACTTATTGTAAACACAGCCTCTTCTCATTCAAAAATTCCACTATCAGAATACTAAAATGGCTTCTGTGATGATGTCATATATGAGAGAGATGCCAGCTGTGCAGATGTATTCTAGCTCTACTAACCACGTTCAAATGTGAATAACTTTAAAATGAAAAATTATAGCATGGTCCTGTGAGCATGACATTTGTTCAGCACAAAAATATCTACAAAATGAGTGGTGTTTCATTTATATATACCTTTCAGTTTTTTTTTATAATTAGCAAAAAAAAAAAAAAAAAACAGCAGAAAATTCCATTTGGTTTACCTTTTGCAACAAACAAATGCTTTAAAACAAAAATGATAGCATGGTACGTTGAGCACAAAGGTTGTTCAGTACAAAAATATCTACCAAATGAGTGGTGTTTCATTTATGGATACTGTTTGGATTTTTAATAATCAGCAAAAAATTGCAGGATATTAAATAGTTTTCACTTTTTTTGGAAGTATGGCATAAATGGATTATGCTACATCCCTACTGGAAATATTGTTGATATTTTTTGTTCTCATGCCAATTGATCTGATGACATCACTTGTGGCTGAGCCACTCATGATGTCGTCAGGTCAATCGGCACTCAAACAAAAAATATTAACAATATTTTCAGTAGGGGGTAGCACATCCCTTATATAGTCGTTGCAAAAAAACTCTGATAATGCATCAGTTTGAGCTGCTATTAAAGCAGCAATATTATGGAAATGCAATGTTATGGTTTACAACACTAACTCTGCATTCTGCCCTCCCCCCAAGCAGCCAAAGGGGAAAAGGCAACACAAGCAACCATAGAAATCCATCATCAGGTAAGACAAACTTTCAAATACCTGGGCATCACTTTCAACCCTGCCCTCACTTTTCATGAACATATCCACCACCTCTGTACCACTGTCAACACTCGTATTGGCCTACTTTATCACCGTCGGAACTGCCTCCCCACAGAAGCCCTCCAACTCGCCATCACCTCCTCAGTATTGTCCATAATGGACTATGGCATCACCATTTACGGCGCTGCTGATAACACTGCCCTTCAAAGAGTCAAACTGTCCCTAAACAATGTCTGCTGGCTCATACTGAGATGCCCTAGTACCACCCCACATCTGCTCCCTGTATAACCAAATAGAATGTCTGGACTTCAATGACAGATTACTATATCACACGTGCCTCCTAGCCAAAAAGATATCCTTGGGACTTATTGCCCCCAGTCTCTCCCCTCTCATACAACCTGCTCCCATCACCAGGGCCACAAAGAACTCCCACAAACCTACCCACCTGGTGCCACGACAAAAAAAATCTCTCGGAGAATGCTCTTTCTCCTATAGAGCTTCATTCTGGCTAAACTCCCTCCCCACCCCCATTGCCATGGAAACTAAAATTGGCCAATTTAAATCCCTTCTCCACTCCCACCATCTCTACTCATGCTCCTGCAGCTGCCCATAACACCTCCACTGCCTGACAAGGGACTCTGTCCTGCCTGCTTATTCCCTATCTCTCCTCTCTTCTGACAATGGGCTTTACCCAGCTTTGTGCAGCCCCACCCTTCTTTTTTCCTTCCTATTGCATCCTCACTACCCTCTCTATCTTTGGACTCTGCCCAGCTCTTATACCCACAACCCCATCCCCTCCCACACTTGCATCCCCTCAACCTCCACTAGCCTCATTATAACCCCCAGCTAGCTTCCCACCCTTTCTCTATTCCACTCTCCTGTACTTAATATCACTGTGCCCATAGTCACAGTACCCAATGCTTAACTCCTCTTCCCCCCCTGCATGCCTGAATAGCCCAATTATTGTACCTGCACATGTATACATTGGATATTATATCCTATTATCTTTGCAATGTTGTTCCTCAATTGACCTGTATTCTCACAGTGTTATTATTGCATCTGCATATGTTTACATTAATCATTGTTCTGAAGATTGTACTTCCTGTTATCTCTGATGTATCTTACTGTGTCTATATTGTCTACCTATTATATCTTGATGTGAAGCCTTTGTAAAGGAGTCACTGACTCAAAGGATTGTAATTCTGATTGTTCAATAAATAAAATAAATAAATAAAAATATATATCATCTTGGTCAAGTGCTTCTGTAGCCATGGATGCACATGCACACTTGCACACCATCTGGGAAGTGCGGTCAAAAATTCCCTTAGGATCACACTGTAAATTGTAAGCAAGGAATAACTCATGGCAGGGTGTAGAGGCAATGCAATGCATTGCACTCCAAGTAGCTAGAGGCATGAGGCACAGTCAATGCCTTCAATCACCTGGGAAGTACGGTATATGATTCCCGTAGGATCACATTGTAAATTGTAAGTAAGCACTAACACACAGCAGGGTGTGCAACAATACTAAATTGCTGTATGCCCCAAGTGGGTTGTGTGGCATGAGGCACAGCTGAGTGCCTTCAGCCATCTGGGAAGTGCGATATAAAATTCCTATAGGATCACATTGTAAATTGTAAGTAAGCAATAACACACAGCAGGGTGTGCAGCAATGCTAAATTGCTACATGTTTCAGGTGGATTGTAAGGCATGAGGTGCAGCTGGGTGCCTTCAACCACCTGGGAAGTGCGGTATATAATTCAAATTAGATTGTATTATAAATTGTAGGTGATCAGTACCACATGGCAGGGTGTGTGGCAAGGCTAGGTGCATCTGAGTGCCTTCAACCACCTGGGAAGTACAGATGTCTTCACTCAGGTGCCGGAGGCACCTATGCTGCCATGAAAGTGCATGCTAAGGATGTGGGAGAGTCAGCAGGTGGAGGCTCTGAGGACCACCAGGTGCCTGATTTATTTGACTGGAAACAAAGATAACATTCTAACTTAAGTGGCACACAGCTGAGTGACACAAAATGAAAACAAAAAAGGAAAACGGCAGCAGAGCAAGATGTGGCTTTGGGTAGTGTGGTGAAGGCAATTTTCATGTGCACTAACTAAATGTAAGGAAGAAAAGGAAGTGCCGTGGGTGGCTGCATGAAAAATGCAGTGAGCCCTAGATCACTTTGCCTGATATTGTAAAGTGGGAATACTGTGGTTCACGCTGTCATAGCGAGGCAGCATTGACAGGGCAGGATAAAACAGAAATGGAAACATTAAGCATACAACAGTTTTGTACCCCCAGGCTCCCCCATTCAGAAGACAGGAGGTGGGAGCTATTTCAAAAGCAAATTGTAGTTTGGTTAATTTGAGGATGGCACAAGAACAAAAAATATCCACAATATTTCCAGTAGGGCAGTAGCATATTCCATTTATGCCATACCTCCAAAAATCTGAAAAAAAATTTAATTTCCTGCCATTTTTTTTGCTGATTATAAAAAAATACAAAAAAACCTAAAAGGTATATATATAAATGAAACACCACTTATTTTGTAGACATTTTTGTGGTGAACATATGTCATGCTCACAGCACCATGCTATCATTTTTTGTTTTAAAGTTATTTGCATTTGTTTGTTGAAAAAGTGACAATTTAATTTTCTGTTGCTTTTTTGCTAATTTAAAAACAAAACTAAACAGTATCTATAAATGAAACCCCACACATTTTGTAGCTATTTTTGTGCTGAACAAATGTGCTCACAGTACCATGCTATAATTTTTCTTTTCAAAGTTATTCACATTTGAATATGGTTAGTAGAGGTAGAAAGCATCGAACAGCTGGCATCTCTCTCAAATATGACATCATAAGTGTTGTCTCTGTGGTACAAGTGGGTAGTGCATAGGATCCTTAATCAAAAGGTTGGTGGTTCAAGTCCACCTAAGAATAGTTTTGGAGCACTTGGATGGGATAGGGCCAGACATGGATGCTGACAGTAGGTGGGAAATCATCGGGGGGGTGCAGGATGCTACCAGCACCTGCGCAAGAGTAAGACGAAAATGCGGTAGGGCCCGAAAATCCTGCTGGTGGACCAGAGAGGTTCAGGAGGTGGTAAGGGGAAAGAAGGCGGCCTATAGGCAATTCAAGTGCTCAAGGAGTGAAAGGGACTGAGGGGAGTACGAGCTGATGGCCAGAAGGCCATTAGGGTGGTGAGGGTGGCTAAGGCAAGGAAGAAGCAGAATCTGGCCAGGGAAATTAGGAGAGGGAACAAGGTGTTCTTTAGATACATTGGGAAAAAATGAAGGGTGAAGGGGCAGATTAGCAGGCTTAAAACAGGGGAGGGATGGGCACAAGACCCGGGAGCAGGCTGAGGTACTAAATGAGACTTTGCCTCAGTTTTCACCAAGGAAAATGGGAGACTGCACATACATGGAGGAGATGGTGAAACTGAGGAGGAGGACCCCACCGACTGGCAGGTCTGGGGAGGGGGGCACACTGGCAGGTGGGGGGAAGGCAAAGCAGGGGACGAGGTAGCAGAGGTGGAAATCACAGCAGAGAGAGTGAGGGAAGCCCTCAGGTCCCTTAAGATGGAGAAGGCACCAGGGCTGGATAAATTACATCCCAGAGTGCTGAAGAAACTGGCGGATGTCCTGGTGAAACCCCTGGCGGAGCTCTTCAGCATCTCTCTGAGGACAGGGTGGGTGCCCCAGGACTGGAAGTGGCACATATAGTGCCTATCCACAAGGGGGGATCAAGGGAGGTGTCAGGGAACTCCAAGCCCGTCAGCCTGACACCAATGGTGGGCAAGGTGATGGAGGCCATTGTCAAGGAGAGACTGGGGGGGACCTGGAAAAGTTGGGGTGCCTGGATGATAGACAACATGGATTCATCCCAGGGAAATCGTGTCAGACAAACCTTGTAGAGTTCTATGACTGGGTGATGAGTGCCTTGGACCTGGGTAGACCAGTGGACATCCTCTTTCTTGACTTCAGCAAGGCATTTGACTCTGTTCCTCATGGGGGCCTGTTGGATAATCTGGGAGAAATGGGGGTGGAGAACTGGATGATCAGATGGATAGGAAATCGGCTCCAGAACCAGACCCAGAGGGTCGTGGTTGGAGGGATAGTCTCATCCCCAAGGAGGGTCATTAGTGGAGTCCCTCAGGGATCGGTACTTGGGCCCCTTCTGTTCAACACCTATGTCTCTGACATAAGGAAGGGTATCAGGAGTGAGATGAGTCTCTTTACGGATGACTCAAAACTGGGGGCAGTGGTGGATGGGGCGGAGGGGAGGGTGGCCCTACAGAGGACCTGGAGGCTCTGGAAAGGTGGTCTAGAAAGTGGAAGCTGAGGTTCAATGCAGGAAAATGCAAGGTACTGCACCTGGGAGCCAGAAACCCAGGCCAAGTGTACACCCTGGGGAGGAAATGCTACAAGTCTCAATGGCTGAGAGGGACCTGGGGGTGGTGGTGGATGTCAAGATGAACAACTCGGAGACTTGTAGGAGGGCAGTGGCAAAGGCCAACAGGATGCTTGGATGCATGGGAGAGGCTCAAGAGCTAAATATGTACACATTGGAAGAGAGAAGAGACCGGGGACGGATAGAGGTCTTCAGGTACATGAAGGGATAATAGGGGAGGAGCAGTCAGAGTGCTCCAAAGGAAGGGGGGGGCAACTAGAGGGCATGGGTGGAAGCTGGAGGGGGGGAGATTCAGGGGAGAAAGGAGGAGGTGCTACTTCACTGCGAGGGTGGTGGAGCCATGGAATGCACTGCCCAGGGGGCTGGTGGAGGCAGAAATGGTGGAGGGGTTCAAGAGGGGGTGGGACAGGAACAGGGGAAGGGTTCTGGAAGCAAAAACCAGTGCAGCGAGAATATCCAAGACTGGGAAGGCAGAAGCCAGAGAGGGAGAGGGGGGCTGCAAGGTCAGCTCCCAGGGTGGGGGCTGACCAAACAAGCAGACACAAAAGACCATTAGACCTATTCTGCTGGCATTTTAGTGTGTTAGTATCATGATGGAAGCCATTTTAGGATTCTGAGAGAAGGATTTTTGAATCAGAAGAGGCTGTGTTTACAGTTTCAAATGCTATGAAACTGCATTTATCCTACTTTAATAAAAGCAGTTTCTGTATAAATGTAAACAATACCTCTCCTTTACAAGCCCATGGAGTAATTTACAAAAATAAATGTAAAAAAGATGGTTTATCTATCCTTTAACATCTCAAAGTATTGTGCTTTACAGATCAATGAGTTAGACAATTGTAGTGAAGTAACTTTACACAGGCACATAGAGAAGCCATTGCATGCTCCACAAAATCCCATAGGCATTTATGGACAACTGTATTATGGCATGTTTCTGTTGAGAGAGGGAATGCTAGCCACGATACTGGAGTAATCCAGCAAATGTCACAGTAAAATAGAGAGTTATAGGTCGAAAGTGATTTATTGTACACCAAAAAGGGACCATTGACTTCATCTCCCAGTATTCATTAAAATGTATTCTATATTCATGCAAATAATGCAAATTGCAAGTATGACAAATGGAGTTACATTACCGAGGTGGTCAGAAAAAAGAGCACCAGATGAGGCTTTATCAGTAAATCACTGTAGTAGTTCTATATGTTTTAGAAAAGTGCCTTGGGATCTTTAACTTCCACCTGGACAACCTCCAGAAACAGACAGGAAGGACATCAGTTTAATGTCTCACCTGAAGGATGGCACCTCCAACAGATGACAGTGCAGCATCCCCCTGGTACTGCACTGCAATGTTTGCACTCACCACGAGCTGGACTTTAGCCCTAAACCTTCTGAACCAGGGTGGAGGGAGTGGTATGAACGGAGCCTTACTGTCACTGTCTATTAACTGTTGCCTATGATAGTGAGATCTGCTGCCTAGTAGGTTTGATGTTTTCAGTAATTTGATATGGAATTGTAGAATATTCTTCTATTATTATAAGTATGTCTTTAACACAAAGTAGAGATAGGAAGACCCAAGCTCTTGCAGAGTTGGAATTTTGCTTGGAATTTTGGTTAGTGTTAATCACTGCTCTCATATCCAAAACACAGAGCTATATCCAGCTCTGACTATACCCTGGTTTAAACCATTGTTTAAATGGACACACATGAATTTAGGAAATACAGATTGCCAGCCTATCAAGTATTTTCGACCCACCAACTCAAATGGAATACCATGTCAGTCCTCTTTAAGGCTGCTTGGCATAACCAGCAGACTTCTTGAGGGTACACAAGAGTACAGTAGGTCTACCAGATGGAAGTAGAACAAGCTTTTGTCAATGTCAAATGTTTGCTTGCTGGCATTGGCATTGGTAGTGTAGGAGTTACAGAGTTGCATAATAGGAATGGCAGTGAAGTATTGAACTGAAGCCAACCCCACCACCACCCTGCAGATACTGACAGGCATTGGGGTGTGCCTTTGGGTTGTCAGGCATAACGGCCATGCCATTTCACCACACCCTACCCTGCAGACACCGACAAATGTCACGGTGTGCATTGGGGTCTTTGGCCCTTATGTTCACCCCATTCCATCAGGAAATATGGTGAGATGGGTGCTGTATAGGAGAATGGGGTGAACTTTGGGGCCGAAGAGTCCAAGGCACACCTCGATGCCTCTCACTTGCTACAGGGTATGGGTGGAGGTGGAATGGTATGAGCATTACAGGCAACAATCCCAAGTCACACCCCTGATGCCTGTCATTCTCTACAGAGTGGGGCGTTATAGTCGGAAACCCTAACGCCTCAGGCGTTCATTGGTATTTTCACTCCAAATTTTCAACGTTTTTTTTTGTGACCCCCACCTCATGAACAGTGGCAATATCAGTTTGTTAGCTGAAAACTGCTTTTGCACAGTGACTACGCCATTTGTCACCACAGGTGTGAAAACATATTTCGAACAGGATGTGAAAAATGACAGCTGTACTGTTCATGGGGAGGTGTAAAAAATGGCAATGTTGAAAATCTGCAGTGAAAATATTTAAAAAACTGGTGAAGTCACGAGCATGCATAGAAACTATGCAATGCACACCTGTAATGTAATTAGTTTGGGGATTTTTTACAGCAGATTGTCAACATGAGCATTTTGGGACCTCCGCTCATGAACAGTGTCACTGTGATTTTCTTAATCTGTCCCGAACAGTGATTTCCCACAGCGACCACGCAATTCTGCGCTGGAAGTGCAAAAACACATTTCGGCCATGGTGTGAAAAATGACAGCTGTACTGTTCATAAGGAAGTGTGGAAAAATGCCAGTGGTGAAAATCTGGACTGAGAATATTACAAATTCATGAACTTACGAGGGTGCGTGGAAACTGCGCAATGTTCGCTCGTAACACAGTCATTTTATGGACTTCTGTCACCAAACTTTTAACATAGCCATTGTAAGACCTCTGCTCATGAACAGTGTCACTGTGATTTTCTTAATCTGTCCCAAACATTGATTTTGCACACTGACTGCGCCATTGCCAGTTTTTTAATTGTATCTTTATTTGCTCTGTATTTTACTAGGAATTATGTTTACTGTTTTGTACTTCCAATATATACTGTTTGTATTAACTGTCTGCACTATTTACTTCACTACCTCATACCCATTTTATTATTATATTATTTCTACCATGTCTGTATTGGTCTCGTTCAACTATGTCTAACTTTGTACTGCTATGTGTGTTTCTGCCAGTTTGTAATTGTACCCTCCCGGGTCGTGTCTGAAAATAGTCATTGCTATGGCTAGCACACCCACCCGGTCAACAAAAACTAAATAAAAAACAATTAATTGTACGCTACATGCGCGGAAACACATTTTGGGCAAAATGTGAAAAATGACAGCTGTACAGCTCATAAGGAGGTGTGGTAAAATGGCAATGTTGAAAATCTGGAGTGAAAATATTGAAAATTCGCGAACTTACAAGTGTGCATAGGAACTGTGCAACGCACGTTCGTAAATCAGTCATTTTTGGGAATTTTTCCACCACATTTTTACATAGGGTTTTGGGGCCTACCTTGTGAAATGTGACACTGTTGTTTCGTAAATCGGTTCCGAAAGGTGGTTCCGCAAAGTGACCACAAAATCACCTTTTGGAGCCGATTAACACCACGACAGTGTCAGAATTCATGAGGAGGGGTCCCAAAAAACCCATGTTCAAAATTTGGTGCCAGAATTCCAAAAAATGCCTGAGATATGCATCAAAGTTGAAAAAACCCTATTTATTCCATTATACAGCTTACCGGCATTTCTTCAGTTCGCAGTCGGCTTTAAAGAGTGCAGACGTGTTCCCAGTCCACCAAAGATTGTCTCGCTGGCCTCCGGAGGTAAGTATGGAGTGAGGTGGGGGTGTGGGGAGGTGGATGCGCAGAGGGTGGGCGAGGGTTGTGGGGCAAGACAATCAATGAGGGACCGTCTTTTTCTTTTCAGGTGTTTCTTTTCTTTTTAGGAGGATGACGCAGGACTTGTGCCATGCTGGGGTGGACTCCCAGTGTGTCAGCTGGAAGATTTTTGGGGGCCATGGCCAATGGGGATTGGGCAATTTCTTGTCACATAGCAGAAGTGTGCCACGGTGGGTGGGCTCCCAGCGTGGCAACTGGAAGTCTGTTTCTTTTGGGGGGGGTTTAATTGAGCTGACAGGGAATTAAGCACCAATGAAGAAAAAGAAAGAAAAGAAAGGAAGAGAAAGCAGAGATGTATACAAGCAGAATTGCCAGGGATTTGATCGAATGCAGGCGGCTGAGGCGGTCGCATTTCACTGAGCTCCGTGATGCTTCTCGGCCTACCCGTCACCCGCATACATTAATGGTGATTTTTTTTTCTTTTATTTATTTGTTCGTCATTCCCACTGTAGCTGCAAGCGGTGCCGATCTAGCCCCTAGATAGATTGATTTACCTATCGGTTGCTTGTTTGGTGAGGTGAAGAACCACAGATGTTTTGAATTTGTTTTATTTTCCTCGTGCTGACCGGATCACAACGTTGTTGAATCATCCTAATGCCTCAGCATCAACATCCAGGTCTGAGAGAAATTTACTATTACTTGGGGAGAAGAGAAAGCATTTTTACCTGAAACAGGCTGTAGACTGGCTTAAGCTACTTCCTACATGTTTTTTGGTCTTTCTCTTGCTACCTAACTGAGAGCCCTTACTTACTTCGTAACAGCAATGTTTTCAGGAAGTTTTACAGCCTTAAAGAGACAGAGAGTTTAGTTAATTTTACTACACAGTCAATAGCTTAACTGTATAATAGAAATAAGCAAGGATATATACGCTCTTTTGTATCATTATGGAATGTGAAAAGATGGAATATCAACAGGTGCTTGTCTACAATACTAGCATTTCTGTTTCAGAGAAAAAAAATAGGGGGGGGATCCTTCTAAGAGGCAAATTTCTGAAGTTAGCACGGATAGTGATGATAGCTTAGAGATGCAGGAAATCTCCACACACGTTTCCTCACAACCACTTACAGTTACCCACTTTAATCAAATTATGGCTAAGATGGAAACTATATGTGTTACTATTAGTGATATGTCCAGCAGTTTAAAGCAGTTAAGAAAAGAAACAGACGAACACAAAATACAGATTTCTGATGCTGAGACCAGGATTAGTAGTGTGGAGGATAAAATGGAAAAAGATGTCAGAGAGGGTATAACCAGTAACAAAAGAATCTCCAAATTGGAAGCAAAAATAGAAGATTTAGAAAGCAGAAGCAGACGAAATAACTTGTGCATCTTTGGGGTTAAAGAAGGACTTGAAGGAAATGATGTTTTGGCCTTTATTAACAAACTACTAATTTCAATTGCTGGTCCTCCTCCTGATTGTGCTCGATATGTGTTGGAGAGGGCACATAGATCTTTGAAACCAAACACAGGTCCTAATGCATGGCCCATATCCTTTGTATTTAAATTTCTGTACTTTCAGCACAAAATACATGTCCAGCGAAAGTTAAGGGACAAAATCTCTATTGACTACGAAGGCTGTAAAATTAAAGTCTTTAATGATTTACCCCCAGAAGTCATTAAGAAAAGAGATGCCTTCTTCCCTATTAAAAGAAAGCTCAGAGATGCTAACATTAATTATAGCTTGCTATATCCAACAATCTTAAGAGTATGGTAATCAGAAGGTCCAAAAGACTATAATGGATATGAAGCGTCTCAGATTGGCCTTAAGAGAGATTTTTCTGCCCTTTTTGCAGATTTCTCATTCTAGATTAACACTGAATTTATCTGATTAGTCTGCATATTGATATGGGGAGGTGGGTCTTCCATCGGGTGACCCAGATATGTACAGAGAATGAAGTATTTATCTGCTTGTAGACGTGTGTTTTTTAAGGAAACACTAATGTTGCTATGATTTCCGCATTTTTTTTTATTTACTGCGCCTCCATTGCTTAGTAATAAGGTCGGAGAATGAATGCATTGCCTAATGTGATTTTCCTCAACTGAGATTCATTATGACTCACTCTAAGAATCATCCTAGCATCTTTATGGCTTTATCTCTGCTCCTCAAAACAAAGAGCTTGTTATTAATCTGGCCACAAGAGAGTCGCTGTTATTCTGACACAGAAAGCAGAGGCTTTCTACTGCCAGAGGGTGCGACTTCTCTTACTGTACACACATTTAAAAACGATTGAAGCGAAACTGGAATAAAGTGCACGCACTACTGGCTTCAGTTAAAAAAAAAAGGTCATTCGCTTCTACAGTCAGGCATTTTTGGTCATGCTACCATTAAGCAGATGAGTGTACTGATGTTATGATTCACTTGGGTGAAGTTAACATGGGCTTTGCATCTTTTTCTACTTGTGGCTGCATGGGGGTCGGGAATGAGGATGGAATGGGGTTTCGCATGTTGGTGTTGTATTTTATTTTAATTTTGCTACACTGTGCTGTCTGGTGTTTGTCTCCTTTTGGTTTTCCCCATCCTCTGTTGTAATTTAGGTCATTTAATATGTCCTTATGTGTGATCTATCACTTTATGCTAGACTGTTTACTGTTCTTGAAGGTTCACTATCAGTGACCTGTTACGATTAAAAAGTGCTGTGAACAGAATTTTTTAAATTACGCCATCTTGCTTCAAAGGACTCTTTTTTCAGTTGACTTTTAAAAGTGCACCTAAGAAGGATCCTTGTGCAGACTATGAATGATACATCATTACTCAAAACTACTCTGGGCATGCGCTCTATCTCAAAGACCTATGGGAAATGTAGTTTTGCTTCTTATTGGACCCTTTTTTGCTGCAAACAAAATAATTGAGCACTTATAATGTTCTCTTATCCTTTTTCACTCTTCCTTTTGCGGGACTGTTGCTGATATGTCTGTTAATGTTATGTTGAGTTAACTGTCCTAACATTCAATTTAACTCGTGCAGGTTTACCAGTTGACTATCCCATTGTATCACTACCACTTCACTTTTGGAGGTTTGAGGTAAATCTGGTTGAACTGTTGTTCTCGCAGGTAGGATGAGATTTTCTTTCTCTCTCTCATGCCAAATGCCGTGTTTTAACTAGGTAAAATACACCAGTTAAGGCTATTATCATCTTCATACATATCATTTTAAATGTTACATTTAACTTTCAGGATGGCATGGAACTGCTTTTTTCATTAATAGGAAAAAACACTCATATATATTCATATGAGATTTTATTAGTCTGATGTTTTAAGGTTTAAACTTAAAGTTCAAGTACAGATTTTATTACTTAGACCAGATAGTTAATAGGATACACCCCCCCTTTTTTTTTTTTTGCAGCCGCATGCATATGATGCTTACCTTGCAATTTACATTGCTTGCCAATACTACCAGGATATATTGCTTTCCTTCAATGTAGGTGACGGGTGTCCGGGAACTGTTACTCTTAGTGACAGGTACCCTTGATGTCCTCATTCAGGAATAGACTGGGGAGTGGGAGGGGGGATGGGTTTTACTATGTTATACTCTATATGAATGTACTTTCTGACCTCTTTTTTCTGGCTTTCTTCCTTCACTACCATCTGTTCTATACACATAGTTGTCTGATTCCAATATTTTTAGTACAGATCTCATTAGAAAGATCTTATAGTATGTATCATACAGTTATGAATATAGGATTTTGTCTAATTACATATACGCATAGAGTAACATGGATACCTAACCTAGCTAGATATGGCTAATAGTAAGACTTTTAATCTGATTGCATGGAATGTGAGGGGTCTCAATCATAAACTTAAGAGATACTCGGTACTAAGACATTTAAAGAAAATGAATCCATCCATTGTGTTTTTACAAGAATCCCATTTACATGATGAACACATCTATTTAATGAGAAGGGAATGGGTAGGTCAAGTATTTGGTGCGGGTTTCAATTCCAAGAAAGCAGGTGTTCTAATTCTTATTAGGAAAGGAATTAACTTCCAAATGGATGAGGTCACTACAGATCCTCTTGGTCACTTTATTATAGTTCATGGCAGGTTAGATGATAAGAATGTTACATTAGTAAATGTTTATGGCCCAACTGGTCTCTCACATGACATTTTTAATGTCCTTTGTTCAAAACTTATGTCTTATTTGCAGAATACTATTCTGTTTGCAGGTGACACCAATAGTACAGTTGATCCACTACTAGATAGGAGTAACATGAGATACAGAAATAATAAAAATGACAAAGATCTTAGAAATATGATAAATACATTAGGCCTTATTGACGTATGGAGATTATTCCATCCTAAAGAAAAGTCTTTTACATTCTGGTCAGAACATTGTCATTCTGCTTCAAGATTGGATCAAATTTATGTGCCAGAAACCTTTGCAGACAGGATAGTGTTCAGTGGTATTTTAGAGCAAGTTATTTCAGATCATTCTCCTGTATTGCTGACATTTAAAGAAGATATTCCATCACTTTCATCCAGGCTGTGGAGGATTAATCATTTTTTATTAGAAGATCTAGATTTTGTTAAGAGACTTAAACAAAAAATTAAGCTGTTTTGGGAATGTAACAAACCAGAGGACACCACCTGGTTAAATACATGGGAATGTTTCAAATGTTATATCAGAGGATATATTATTAGTACCTCCTCCAGGCTTAAAAAAGAAAGCAAAATTAAACAACAGGAAATCCTTAAAAAAATAGCAGATGCTGAAAGAGATTTAATATCAGATACATCAAATGAGCAATGGTCACTATGGTCCAAACTTAAAACTGAATATTTTGAACTAATAAGAGGAGAGACAGAATTTGCAATAAGGAAATCTAGACTGAATTATATTGACTCCGGCCCCAAAGCTACTAAGTTGTTGGCTATCAGATTAAAACAAAATGCAGGTAATACAAAAATTTGTAACATTAAAAAATTAGATGATAATTCATTAATAACTGGTCAAAATAAAATTAATGTGAAATTTATGAAATATTATAAAGACCTATATGACTCTGATGTGATTCCTACGGCCGACGCCTTGGAACAATTCTGTAAAGAAATACAAATACCCAAAGTCCCTGAGAAATATATAGAGGGCTTAAACAAATCAATAACAAGTGAGGAAATAGGTGCAGCAATTAAAGCTCTTAAAAGTAATAAGGCTCCAGGGCCTGACGGTTACTCTTCTAATTTTTTCAGAAGTCAGAAATGAGATTGTTCCACCTCAACAATGTATACAGAAGCTTGGCAGAAAGGATCCTTTTCTGACAACATGATGAAGGGTTTAATTACTCTTATTCTTAAGCCAGGAAGGAATCAGATAACTGTAAAATTACAGGCCTATATCACTTATTGACACAGACATTAAAATTCTGGCTAAGGTTCTCACTGATAGATTAGAAATGTTATACCTTTCTAATTGACACCAGACAGGTAGGCTTCATGAAAGGGAGAATGGCAGCGGACAATACTAGAAAGTTATTTCATATTTTAGAAGCTGCAAACAAATCTAACCTTGCAGCTGGTTTACTTGCTCTAGATGCAGAAAAGGCTTTTGATAGGGTATTATGGCCACATATATTTAACAATCTTGACTTGTATGGTTTTCCGCACAATTTCTCAAAATGGGTCAGATTATTATATAAGAATCTATCAGCTTCCGTTATAACAAATGGTCTGGTGTCTTCCGGTTTTGCTCTTCTAAGGGGAACTAGACAAGGTTGTCCTCTTTCCCCAATGTTATTTAATCTAACGATAGATCCATTGGTCAGAAAGCTAGGGAATGATAAGGGTATAAAAGGGGTTCTTATACAGGGAAAAGAACATCTTACCTCTCTTTATGCAGATGATTTTATTATCTCAGTACAAGATCCAACAAACTCAATTCCTAAGATTCTCCAAATAATAAATGACTTTGGAAATATTTCTGGATATAAACTAAATAAAGAAAAGTCGGTCTTTCTACCACTTAATAGGACTTGTGAAAAAAGGGATATTGATAATATAGGTATTAGATGGGAAAAAGAGAAAATAGATTATTTGGGTATTACTCTTTATAAAACAGCTAAGAAAACATGTATGGAAAATTTAAAAAAACTTAAAATAGATGTTATAAATTCTCTAGCCAAGTGGAATTGCCTGCCATTGAACTTTTGAAGTAGAATGGAAGCAGTTAAGATGAATGTTCTACCTAGAGTGTTGTTCATTTTTCAAATGCTTCCTTTCTTTATACCCAAAAGATGGTTCTCTGAATTACAAGGTTGTGTGAATAGATTCTTATGGGATAATAAGAGATGCAGGATGGCTCATACTAAATTGTCTAGACTTAAAAGAAATGGAGGGTTGAAGTTCCCTGATTTCTGCTTTTACTATTTAGCCTGTAGGATGTCCCAGACTGCCAAATGGCTTTATAATTCAAACAGTGGACAAGAGATTCCAGAATGGCTAGCTATGGAAAGAGATATGCTAAATAGTCAGAATGTTAATATTTCAACTCTGATTTTCGCTAAACCTTTTAAAAGTATTAAAAATAAAATCATCTTGGATAACTTACAACTAATATCGGTAAGGAGGAATATTTTGAAAATGGACATTAAATACTCTACTTTGCGATCTCTGTGGGGTAATTCCAATATTTTGATTGACGGAGCTTTAGCACACTTTAAAGATTGGCATGAGAAGGATGTATCCAATATTAGAGACATTATTGTATGTAATATAATGATCCCTTTTAAATCCTTGGTACAAAAATATGAATTACCCCCTCAAGATTATTCAAAATACGTCTCTCTCACAACTAGTTTACTGAGTCATTATCATAATGATTTGAACAGATCTAAGACAAATGAAAACACTATAGCTTTTCTTGCTTGTATGCAGTCACATTCATCTATTTCAGAATTCTACAAACTATAGAGTGTGTAAGGGGCATGGATCTAAAAAATATTAGATGGTGGTCAAATGTTCTAGGGAAAAATGTAGACAACTGGGACTGGGAAATTATCTGGAACAATTCATTAAAATGTTTTTAGACAGTCAATATGAAACTAGTGCAATTTAAATCCTTACATAACTTATACTATACACCATACCATCTATTTAAGATGGGCATATGCAACTCCTCCAACAAATGTGGTGCAGAAACATAGAAACATAGAATTTGATGGCAGATAAGGACTGCTTGGCCCACCCAGTCTGCCCATTTCCCTACCTACTGGATAAGCTGCAGATCCTAGTTAACCAGCAGCCTACTTCTTCCTACCCCCAACCCCTAGAATTGCCTTATGACTGTCCCATGCATGCTTGAATTCCACCACTGATTTTGACTCCACAACCTCTCCGAAGGCCGCTCCATGCATCCACAACCCTCTCTGTGAAAAATACTCTTAAATTACTTGAGCCGCTTCCATCTTCAAATTGTGCCTCTTGTTCTTGCACACCTTTTTTGAAAGATGCTACCTTCTTGGACTTTGTTGATTCCTTGAGGTACTTGAACGCTTCTATCATGTCCCCCTCTCCTCCTTTCCTCGAGGCTATACATATTAAGCTCCTTTCGCCTCTCTCTTCATATGTCTTCCGTGCAGACCCTGTACCATTTTAGTTGCCCTCCTGGACAGCTTCCATCCTGTCTATGTCTTTTGGAGATTGGGTCTCCAGAACTGCACACAGTACTCAGATGGGGTCTCACCAGCTGTCTGTACAGAGGGATAATAACTCCTGTTTTCTACTGGTGATGCCTCCCTATGCATCCCAGTATCCCCCAGCCCTCCTTGCTGCCCTCTCACATTGCTTGCCCACCTTTAGGTCATCTGATATGACTACCCCCCAGGTCCCTTTCCATTTTGTTGTTGTTAGTATCTCACCCCCATTGTGTACTCTTCCCTGGGTTTTGTTTCCAGGTGCATTATCTTGCACTTCTTAGCATTGAATCTAAGCTGCCATACATTTGACCATTCCTCTAACCTTGCCAAGTCCCTTCTCATCCTTTCCACCCCACCCTGTGCATCAACTCTGTTGCAGATCTTTGTGTCATCTGCAAAGAGACATACTTTTCCTTCCAGTCCTTCTGCAATGTCGCTTATAAAGACATTGAAGAGGACCGGTCCTAATACTGAACTCTGCGGTACCTCACTAGTAACCCTCCTTTCTTCTGAGTGGACTCCGTTTACTATTACTCTCTGTGTCCTATTCTCCAGCCAATTCTTTACCCAGGCTGTCATCTTGGGACCCACTCCCAGGCTGGCTAACTTGTATATTAATCTTTTGTGTGGGACTGTGTCAAATGCCTTGCTAAAGTCTAGGTAGGCCATGTCCACAGCCCCTCCCTGATCTACTACTTTGGTCACCCAGTCAAAGAAATCTATCAGATCTGTCTGGCATGACCTTCCTGCTGTGAATCCATGCTGCCCTAGGGTCCTCGCCCTCTGGCCTCTAGATACTCGACAATTCTTTCCTTCAGAAGAGATTCCATCATCTTCCCTATCACTGAGGTTAAACTAACAGGTCTTTAGTTTCCTGCTTCTGCCTTGCTCCCACTTTTGTGAAGGGGAATCACATCTGCCCTCCTCCAGTCCTCGGGTACCACCCCATCCTCCTATGATTTGTTAAAAAGGGTAGTCAGTGGTGTCACTAGTTCTACCCTTAGTTCTTTTAGAATTCTGGGATGAATCCCATCAGGCCCCATTGCTTTGTCCACCTTCAGTTTTAAGAGTTCTTTCAGAACCCTTTCTTCTGTAAATGGGCTGGTATCAACTTCTGTATCCAGAGTGTTTCTACTGTTTGTTTTATGTCCCCTCTTCATTTGTAAATACTGAGCAAAAATATTTGTTTAGTATCTCTGCCTTTACAGTCTCCCTCTGCCCACCCTCCCTCCCTTTATTAAGCCTCACTATCCCTCCCTTGGTCTTCCTTGGCTCCCTGATGTACCTATAAAGGTTTTATCCCCCCTTCTTGAGTTGACTATCTTTTCCTCGGGTTTGGGCCTTTCATGCCTGACTGCCTTCCCAGCCTCCTTTTGTTTTAACTGATACAGTTCTCTGTCCTGCTCCTTCTGCGATTCCTTGTACTTCCTGAATGCTTTCTTTTTCTCTTGAATTTCACTGCCACTTCCTTTGAGAACCATAGTGGTTTCTTACATAGTTTTGTTTTGTTTATTTGCTTCACCAAAGGCTTGTTACCTCTGTGATGGCAGTTTTTATTATTCCCCATTGTTCTTCCACCCCTCCTTCCTGCCCATTTGCTAGTGCATTCCTTAGGCACTCACCCATTTTGGCAAAGTCAGCCCTTCTAAAGTCCAGTACTTTTGTCTTTGTATGGCTTGACTGTATTGCTGTGTTTATTGTGAAACATACTGTTTGATGGTCGCTAGTTCCCAGATGGCTACCCACTTCTACGTCTGTGATCCTCTCTCCATCTCCATTTGAGAGAATCAAGTCTAATATTGCTCCCTCTCGAGTGGGCTCCAGTACTAGTTGTCTAAGGCATACTCCCTGTAGGGCATCTAGAATAACTCCACTCTTTGAAGTGGCAGCTGCAACTGCACTCCAGTTAACATCTGGCATATTCAGATCACCCATCAGCAATATCTCCCCTTTTTCTGCCATTCTAAGTATACTTTCTATCATTTCCTTGTCCATTTCCTCCCCCTGAGAAGGGGGTCTGTATACAACCCCTGTGCGGATTGTGGTGCCATTGCCTGTCTCCAAATTTACCCACAGTGCTGCTTCTCCTCCCTGTTTACCCTTTTGTTCTGTTGCTTTTATTCCTTCCCTTATGTAAAGAGCTAGTCCTCCTCCTCTTTTACCCTCCTGTCCCTCCTGTAGATAGTGTATCCTGGTATGTTTACGTCCCAGTCATGGTTTTGTGTACCATGTTTCTGTGACTGCCACAATATCCAGATGTTCCTCCTCCATCAAGGCCACTAATTCAGGAAGCTTGTTACCCAGACTACGGGCATTGGTACTCATTGCTCTCCATTTTTTGATGGCTTTACCTTCTGTTGTAGCATCCCCCACTGACCGTTCTACCTCGGTCTTTTTCTCATTTAGTACCCTCTTTTGAAGGGAGAGGCTGGGATTTTCTTGCTGCTTGTCAGTGCCTCCCCCTTTGACTAGTTTAAAAGCTTGCCAATGAAGCATTTAAACTGATTGCTCAAAAGACTTGTTCCCTTCCTGGACAGATGCAGACCATCCTGCCAGGATAGGCTGGTGTCCCTCCAGGTGGAACCCCAGTCCCCAATGAAGCCAAACCCCTGTGCTCTGCACCATTTTTTCAACCATTCATTAAACTGCATGGTGCTAATTACCCTCACCTCCCCCATGCCTTTGACAGGCAGCACCTCTGAGAAGGATACTGTGTGTGCTACTTGTCTTAGACCCTCCCAACTCTGCAATGTCCTCCTGCACTGCTCTAATCTCATGATGAGCCAAGTCATTTGTCCCTAGGTGGACAATTACGTCCAGCTCAGACTCCCTTGCAGCTGTTCTCGTGATCCTGAGGATGCGCTTCCTGTCCCTCCAAGCCATGGCACCAGGCAGGCACCTTACTTCAGTTTTCCCAGCTCCCCCCAGTTCTATACCCCTAATAATTGAGTCCTCCACCAGGAGCTACTTCCTTTCCCTTGGTGTCCTCTGCCTCCTTTCTGTGGGCCTCCCTTGTGACAGTTGTCATCAGTCTTCTCTGCGGGTGCATCCATAGGGGAGCTATGCTCCCCCAGAATGGTGTATGGATTGTGGAGTGAAACAATTGACTGGGTGTGCCTCTGTTCCACCATTCTCACCCTCCCTGAGCCCACTGTGGTCCAACTGCTGTGCTTTCGCAACCTCTGAGGTAGTGGTGGTGGCGCTTAGTGCTCCCTGGATGGGGAGGTTCCTTTCTACTGTCCAGTGTGGCCTGGGAGAAGGTTTCCTACTACTGTCCAGTGCGGCCTGAAGCGGGCAACTTCCTCCCTCAGGGCAGATAGTTGTCTGCAAATAGGGCATCATCTCAGCCTCAGAAAGACTCCCAGAAGACTGCTGCCCCACAACCATTACATTGCACTACTCCCCACATGTTTATCTACTTTTGTGTGTGTGTGTGTGTGCGTAAGCATGCGTGTGATTGGTTATATAGATATATATATTATACAATGTGTATGCTTATATTTTCAGTGCAGTGTGCTAGAGAGGATATGGCAGTGATATGTACCTTGCACTCTTGAGGAAATGATGTCAGAACCTCAGGTATAAAGGAACTATTTCCAGGGGTGGGTGGGGTGAGGGGTGGGAAGGGGTTGGCCTAAACTGTGCCCTCACCAAACAATCAGCTAAAAGCTCTCACCCACCGCCGGATGAGTGCCTTCCTGTCAGCAAGATACCCTACACAACAATTTGACAGAGAAAGTACCCTGCTAATCAAACAGAAAAATCCAGACATCCAAATCAGACACAGGTAAACCTCTCCAGCCCCAAAACAGCCTGGTGGTTTGTTAGCCACAAAGGCAAATCAAATATGTAGTTATTTCAGCCCTTCTGAAGATGCTGACAAGATAAGCAGTTTTGAAAGCACCCTTCCTGAATTAAAAATTAAAATAAACACAGCAATACCACTGTAAAAGTGAGGAAAACTTCTCTCAGATGTAAGCAAGAGAGAGAGATTAGTTTCAGATACCTAGTCCAAAATAATATATCCCAGGCAGCTTCTCAGTTGTTTCAAAGCACACCCAGTACACAACTTGGAAGAAGATGGACTTCTGTCTCAAACTGGATCACACCAGTATTTTCTAGTAATTGAACAATGCTGAAAATGCTAACTTAATTCATATGTTCTGGCAATGTGATAAAATTCAAAACCTGTGGCTTAGTATTATTAGACTTTTTGATGATATGCCAGGATTTCAAAACAAACTGAATCTTGAAACATGTCTTATTGGACATTTCGAAAAAGATCATTTATGGACTAAAGAACACAAATTCACTGTTCAGGTCATATCAGCTTCAGTCAAGAATGACATTCTTAGGAACTGGATAGATGATAAAACACCTTCTATGTCTGAGTGGAGGAATGAATGCCTAGAAACTTTACGTCTAGAGAAAATTGCACATTCCATAATAGGACAGAAGCATGTTTTTGAACATAAATGGGGTATGATCTATACTTTTCTTACTAATAAATAGGTTTATTTAAGTAACACTCTTATGAAAAATTGGTTATTGTTAATCAGAAGGAATTGATTCCTAGTATTCCATGTATGCTACTATTTCAAAGGAATATTGGATTTCAAAGTAATTCTCTGTATTCTCTTTCTCCTTTACTTACTTCCATACTTTTCTTCCTTCCTTATATCTTTCTTCTTTTTACTTCTAAGGAATTGATGCTACTTTCAAAAAGAACAATAGGGGAATGTAAACCACTTTATATTGAATTAGAAACAGAAATGTGTTGTACTATTTATAGACAGCATGTGCAAGACTATGTCTACTGATTATTTATAATGCAGTCTTTCATACCCTCTGTTATCTTTTGTCTAGATACAATATCAATAGAGTGGTTATTGTTTAGATATATGAAAAGTGGTAATCTCTCAATGTAGCTTATTTTATATTTTTAGCACCTTTGAATAGGATGCAAATGATCTTCTTTTTGAGGTTGAATTTTTCTACTTTTTTCCCCCCTTCCTTTTATTTCTTATTTTACTATATGTGTTGTATTATGATAGCTGTTACTATCCTTGTTACTGAAAATATTCCATGTAACAGTTTTTGTTTTGAAAGAAAAATAAAATAAAAAGATATTGACAAAAAAAGCAGGATTGCCAGCAATATGCTAATCAACACTATCTTATCGCTGCTCACTGAAGCGGAGTTCTTCCTTTCAACTGTACGGCACTGCATTTTCAACTGCTGTCATAGCTGCAGCATTCATTGGTGAACTGTGGCTGCGCCTGCAAACACACTGACTGAATTGGAAGACAGGGTGCCACACCTACAAAAACTCGGATGATGGCACTATGTTTCTTGCACATGCCTGCAAGCAAACATAAAAATTACCCAGTGAATTTTCGACTACTTTTGTGCCCCCTTCATCACTGCCTGCATGCCCAAGAAATTCTCCAACTATCAAATTCTTGGCTGTTTAGCTCAGGGCCACAAAACAACATGGGGGGAGGTGTGGTTTGGAGATTGTTGTAAGCATGTTAGGTTGTTTGTGTGCCTGAAACAACAGCATCAAAAAGCAGCAACAGTCAAAATTGTGATAGAGTGAAGCAGGGCAGGCAGAGGCAGAGGCAGCTAGCATGTACTACACGGTTGTATGTACTGTTGTCCCTGACATTGGCCATTCCTGTATGCAGCATGGTTTGCCTCTTTAAAAAGCTGGTGGTGGTGGTGGTGGTGGTGGTGGTGTGTCCATGCTCTGCACTTCTTTACAGCAGATGCTAGAAGCAAGCCAAGGACAGAACAGATGAGCCCAGTAATCAAGAAGAGCCAGAAGACTCAAATCAGCAGGCAGTACAATGGCAACATTATATAATGTTATAACTTATAGCATTGTCTTATATATTATACAATTTTGTATAATATTGTATCAGATTATATTATTTTCTCATATACCACATAACTTTACATTATTTTCTCATAAGTCATTAAGGTTCCACGGGCTGTGTTGTGGCGGGGCATGCAAAGCAGAATGTTCCATGGGGGAGCCCGCAGGTGGGGAGCCAGCACACTGGGGCAGTGGGGTAGGTTTTCGGCCAAAGGAAAAGAAAGAAAAAAGGAAAAGTGGAGGAGCAAAAGTGATAGGCGGTGGGGTGCAAGCGGCTTGGACAGCGAGGAGGCTGTGGGGCATTGGGTCATCAAGGCCTGGGAGGCAGGTGAGAACAGCAGGCTAGGCCGAAGGAGGCCTCATCATGGACGGATGACAGACGCAGCAGACCGTTCATGTGCAAATGGAAGTGGGGATTGTGTGCATGCGTGATCAGGAGCTTCACGCTACAAATAGTAGCGCACATGCGCGGCCAGGAGGGCCACGTCATATTTGTAGTTCTGGGGATGGGAAAACCATAAAAACGTGATGCCCTTGGGGTTTTAAGGGAGGTGGACAGAATAAAAGGAGCTTTTACAAAAATAGACAGGCTGCTCTAGTGGCTTGAATCCAAAAGTGCGAATAATGGATTGCAGTGGGGTTAAAGGTTAGGGGGTTAATACTGGGCCCCTGAACTTGAGGGAGGGGCATGGAATAAACACAAAGTGGCATGATACTATGTTGGCTGTGGTAACCCAAGGGGGACATAATAAATGATTTCACAGCACTGACAGGAGGTTTAATAAAAAAAAAAAAAAGATATATATATATATATATATATAATAGGAGTAAATTAGAAAGAATAGGACCAAGGCAGTGGATAACCTTATTTTGTTGTATATCCCCCTACAAGTATTTTACTTATTCAGGATGGCAGAGATTACAAGCGTGCAGATGATGGAACAAGCAGTGGAAATGATGAAAAAGGTGACTGAGATGCTGGATATGGTGCAGAAGAAGGAAGCAGAGGAAGAAGCCGTGAGGGCGAGGAACAAGAAAGAACAAGGGAAGAGCCTGATGGAGAAGATAAATGAGTTGAGAGAGGCAACTAGGCAGAAGGAAGCCAATGAACTAGCAGGTAAACGGAAGACACCAGCAGGGGGTTCTGGGAAGAGCCCAGCAGAAAAAGGAACACCAAGAGAGGTGCCAGAGCAAGAGCAGGTGGAAGAACTGGATGCAGAGGAGGGCACGAGTGGTAAGGATAAGGGGGAGCAGACCCTGGAGGGGGATCTGACAGAATATTTAGCAGGTATGCTGGGTGACATGGGGGGAAAAGGGGTTGGAAAAAATGGAAAAGGCGTTGCAGGAACTTAAGACAGTTGGGGAAGAAGTGAATACAAAAGCCAGAGTGGGCAATGACGGGATACTGGGTATGACAGGAGATCATGTACCTTTAATGATTAAAGAAAAAATATGGAAAGGGGAATATGTAGATAAATTTGCGCTGGTGGATGAGGAGTCTGCTAAGAGGTACGCACAAAAGAAAACAGTGGGAAAATCCAAGATGGCGGTGGCATTGGCGATCACGGGGAATAAGGTGGAGGAGGTAAGTTACAAGTGAAAAAAACATAGATGCACAGCAGGCAGGGTTTTCTATATTCAGCACTGTTCTGCTTGAGAGGAAGACGGAATTAGCCGTTCTGTTGCTCATGTATGCCTCCACTATAAAGGACGTCTATAAGGCAAGGATAGGGGTGGGTTGGCTAAAGTATGACAAAGCTTTCTTGCAGAGAATGGCAGCCAGGGTAGATCTGAGGTGGGAGTCCACTCATTCCGAGCTATGGGTGAGGAGCCTGTCAGGATACGGAGGGACAGGAGAGGGGAGTAGACAAGGGGGAAATGGACAACAGGAGAAAATGTTCTGGGGGATTCAACAAAGCATTGTGTTCATGGAACAATTGCAAGTTCAGATACGTTTGTTCAAAATGCACAGGACAACGTCCAGCAATGTGCTGCAGAGCATTGGGGGACAGAAAAAGTGGTCAATGGGGAAGCAGGAAGCCCTTTCGGGGAGGAAGGGAGAGCTACCAGAATGGGAGGGGGAAGGGATTTTAGGGTAGAAGGGGGTTTGGAAATGGGGACATGGGGAGCCAATGAGAGAGATTTTGGCAACAATGAAGGGGTTTGGGGTTAGCTAGAACTCCAAAAAGTGTAGGGGTAGTGAAAGAATGGATGAAGGGATACCCAGAAGGGAAGGCAGGGAAGATGCTAATGGATGCTTCGAAAGGGGATTTAGCTTGGAGTATCAAGGGGTAAGAAAGAGCATGAGAACCAAGAACTTGACTTCAATAAAAGGTAAAGAGGACTTTGCTTTAAAGAAAATAAGGAAGGAAATTGAGGCTGGGAGGATAGAGGGGCCATTTCGGACCTCTCCATTACCTCAGCTGTGGGTTTCACCATTGGGCTTGGTGCCCAAGAAGCAACAAGGGGAATTTAGGTTTATTCACCACCTGTCATATCAGGAGGGGACATCTGTGAATGACCACATACTGGGGGAATGTAGCACAGTCTCATATGCGACATTGGAACAAGCAGTGGAATTGGTTAGAGCGAAGGAGGGACCATGGCTAGCAAAGTACGATAGTGAGTCTGCTTTCTGGCTGCTACCAGTCAGTAAAGAAGATTGAGACCTGTTGGGATTTTGCTTCCAAGGGTTCTTTTATTTTGACAAGTCAATGCCCATGGGCTGTTCCACAGCCTGTGTGAAGTTCGAGGCATTCAGTTCCTGGATGCAATGGGCATTCAGGGCAAAGTACGGGCACAAGGCAAAGGTTCATTATCTGGATGATTTTCTGCTGGTAGGGGAGAGCGAAGAAGAGATGAGGGTAATGCTCCTAGATTTTGAGGACATGTGCAGAAGGATAGGGGTGCCACTTGCAGTGGGAAAAATGGAAGGACCAGCTAGAAAATTGGAATTCCTGGGGATTGAGGTCAATGCAGAGGAGCAGGTCTTCAGGTTGCCCCAGCAGAAGGTGGCCAGGCTCAGGGAACTACTACAGGAGGTTAAGAAGAAGAGGAGGAGAGTCCCCTTGAGTCAGGGTCAGCAACTGTTGTGGCACTTGAATTTTGCATGCAGGACTGTGGCACCCAGGAGGTTGTTCACCAGGAGACTAGCCAGGGTAACAGGGGGGAAAAAAATGACTGCACCATTGGGTGGACATCTCACAAGGGATTAGGCAGGACCGGGAGGTGTGGGAGCAATTTTTAAAAGAATACAATGGGGTCAAATTCTGGCAGAAGGAGTGGCTAGGGAATAGCGATTTGGACTTATACACGGACGCATACGGTTCTATTGGCATGGGGGCATATTTTCAGGGGACATGGATTGCAGAAACATGGCCAGAGTCTTGGAGGGAAAGGGGGCTACTGAAGGACATAACATTACTTGAGATTTTTCCAATATGGATGGCGGTGCTGATGTGGGGGGAATAACTAAGGAACAGAAAGATCATGTGTTGGTGTGATAATAGAGCTGTGGTGGAAGTTATCAATCAGTAGGGAGTACACTCTGTGACAGCAAACAGGGTCTTGAGACAACTAGTGCTGAGGGGATTAAGGTTAAACATGTCATTTAAAGACAAGCATATAGAGGGGGTTAAAAATGACATAGCTGACAGCCTTTCCCGTTTACAGCTGGATGGGTTCAAGTCCATGGTGCCACAAGCGGCTGCACAAAGAATGCTGGTATCAGAGAGAGAGTGTGGGAAATTGGCTTGAAGGAGCCCGACTGTTATGCAGGAGCTCCTGGTCTGCCAACATGCTGAGGGCATACGAAGGGGCATGGGGGCATTCCAAGAGTTCCGGGTGCATGAAAGGTTCATGGTAAGTGAGCCAGTTTCACAGGACCATGTAACAAAATACATGGTAAAAAAGTGGGAGTCAGGAATGGCTAGTGGGACAATGGGGGTACAGTTTGCCGGGATAGAATGGGCCTGTAGCACAAAAGGTTGGGCTGAACCGAATAAGTTTAAAGTGGTACGGCACATGTTGATGGGGTGGCAGCGGTTAAAAGGAGGGAAGCCAGATGTGAGGTAACCCATTGCAGAGAATAAACTCAAAGGCCTAGTAGGGGCCCTGAGGGATATCTGTACATCAGACTTTGAAGTCTGCTTATTTAGGGCCATTTTCACAGTGATGGCAAGATGTGCATTCAGGGTCAGTGAAGTGGTGGCGGCCAACAAAAGGGATGACATAGGAGGTTTGTGGGAAAAGGAATTACACTGGGAGCAGCAGAGGGTAACAATTTGGCTTAGATGTTCCAAGACTGACCAGAGGGGGATGGGGGCAGAGATTGTATTGGACAGACAAGAGGCTGAGGTAACATGCCCAGTCACCTCTCTATGGAAATACAAGGGGAACAGGCAAAGTGGGGGTAGGCAGTTCTTTACACATAGTGATGGTAAACCGGTGACGTGTTTCCAGGTAACAGGGGTTTTAAAGAAGGGAATGGCATATTTGGGGGAGAACCCACAGAGTTGCTCCTCTCATTCATTTAGGATTGGAGCCACGTCCATGCTAGCAGAAAAAGGTGGATCGGAGGAAGAAATTAAAAAAGCAGGCAGGTGGAGGTCAAACTGCTGTAAGACATACAGTATGTAAGGAAAATGGTTTTGTTTGTTTTTCACAGATCAGGAATGGTGCAGGTGGGTCTGAATACTAGGGCATTCCTACATTTATTGGGTAGAGAGGTGGGCTGCTAATCATTGGGGTGGGAAACAACTAGGGCAAGGCCACGACAAAGTGATGGTTTACTGGAAAGAAGTACAGGGCATGAGGTGGGCGCAGATCATGCCAACCTTGGAGGAGTTGAAACAAAAGTGGCCGAGACCAGATCTGCTAATAATGCATTTGGGAGGTAATAATCTGGAAGAGTGACCTTGGGGACTTTTGTGCAAAGAAATGACAAGGGATTTGGGGGGAAATCAACAGTTTTGGACACAGGTAAGGATAGCATAGTCAGAAATGGCACCTCGGATGGTTTGGCGGCAGGCCAGAGACATAAAAGAGGTGGAATGGGCTAGGAAGAGGATTAACAGGCAAGTGGTGGCATGGCTAAAGGGGGTTGGGGAAGCATACATTGCCCATAAAGACACTGTTTTTCCAATCCAGGGATGTACAGGCGGGATGGGGTGCACCTTTTGACAGTGGGGATGGCAGCATATTTGCTACAATTGGGAGATAGCATAGAAATCTGGGAAAAAGAGGGAAGGGGAGGGGGAAAAGCCCATCATTCCATCGCATAAGCTGGAGATGGTCTAGTGGAAATTTTTTGAAGAAATGAAAATGGGGGGGGGGGCACATAAGATCCATGGGCTGGGCACAGACGCCCAGACGTGGAGGCAAGCAAAAAAGAAGTATGAGCAAGGAAGTAATAATATGAGGGCCAGTTGCCATCGGCAGCCGGGAAAAGGGAGGGCAGCAAGGGAAATAGATGAAGGACAACAGACAGTTAAGAAGATGAAGGACAATAGACAGTTTTCAAGGGAAAGAAGATCAAGGGGTATCAGGCTTTAAAAACGTCTGGACCTCGAGAAGACAACTGGAGAAAAATTGACAAAAGACTAGTGAAATATGTGATTTAACAAAATGTAAATGTTGGACTGTATGATGAATGTATGATGGATAACATGGAAAAATGAAGGAAGGTTGTAAAAAATGTAAAAGTTAAAAGTGAAAAGAAAAGCATTGTGTGATATGTACAATAAATTAATTGCCAGTCGAGCACCCACTAACAGTTGTCTGTGCATTGTTTTCTGGGGAATCTCCCTCTGACAACTTGCAGGCAGGTTTGACAGCATTAGATCAAACGCGCAATTTGACATGGCTACACTGCTAGATCCCAGCTATAAAGATGTGTTCATTCTCCATGGACCCGTAGACTATGTCAGTCCTTTCCAGTGCTGCCTAAACATTCTTCACAGGGGGCATGTTGGTCTATTGAGCATAGTAATGTAAGACTAGCAGGAGCGCTAGGCCCATAAGGTCTGTATCTCCTGCTTTATAAGTAGGATTAATAAAGAAGTTGTGAAAAAATGAACTAATTTAAAGATATACCTCCACCCACTCTATTATCAAGGGTACTCTGTGATTCTCTTGGTAAGCAGAAGTGTGTCTAGGCATACCTTGAATGCACATACAGTACTCTCTTCATATCCACTGTCTCCACAGGTAGGCTGTTCTGTAGTTTCACTAATCCTTAAGAGAAGTAACTCCTAATGCTACCCCAGAATTTATCACTTCTGAGCTTCAGGGAGCGACCCCATGTCCTCTGGAGCACACTATATCAAATAGCTCTGTCTGTTTGATCTAGAGTATGCAGAAGACTAAGAATAAGTCCTCTCTTTCTTCAGGGTGATCATAATGAGGACCTCCAGCCTCTTCTCTTAGCTTTTATCCTCCATACCCCTGATTATGTTGGTGGCCCTTCACTGCATCCCCTAAACCATCTCAATATCCTCTTTGTATTGAGAAACATAAAACTGTTCACAAGAATTCAAGTGGGGCTGGACCAAGGCCGTGTAAAGTGGTAGGATCAAAAGGGCTGGCAAAATGCTGGGGAAGCATCAAAATTGGATTGATCCTACCACCTTACAAGGCCTGGTCAGGCCCCACTTGAATTACCATAAGCAGTAGCTGTGTACTTGTCTTGCATCAGCCTGTTGTCTATTATGATCCCCCCACGGGTCATTTTTCTTCTCCACTGCAGCAAGAGGAGCCCAGCACAATGAACAGCTGCTACTGGGATCTGTACGAAATCCTGACTCTGGGATGCTGACATGAAAAAGCCCAACTCAGATTTCCCATCCGGTACCTGGTCACATCATAACAGTTGACAACACATTAAAGCCTAACATATTACCCAACTGATTTCCCATCCGGTATGTGATCCTGTCATAACAGTTGTTAAAATGTAGTGCCAGAAATTATATTTTCCAGCTCTTATTGCTTTTCTCAGCTTTAAATTTGAAAAACAATATGGACTTTATTTAAACAAAGCCCTCCAAGACTGCCATGAAGTGACCACTGTGATTGCACAGTGACGTGAACAGAGAAAGAGGCATGCCAGTGTATCAGCACAGAACATTCAAACTTATGGTCCAATCCACACATATCACCTGGATTTGCATATCCATACTCCAGAGCTGTGGATCCGGCTTGACTTTTCTGTATCCGCTACATCCAGCCTCCCTGATCCATGTTCAGAGATCAGCACCAGGGCTTGCATGCAAGCAAATATAAACATAGAGAAGGCTGCATGTGGAGCATGGCGAGTACGATCAGGCAGTGGTGATGCGCTCTAATTTTATTTTTGCTATTTTTGTGGTGAGTATTTGATGAGTGAAAATAAGGTACTAGTGAAATTAATGTGCCACCAATTTGTATATCAATTCTGTGCCACTTGGTGTTCATTGAGGTAGTAGCGCTTGTAGTGCTAGTTCAATTTACTTCAAGCCTGTGTGCTTGTTTGACGAGTTAAGGACAGTACAAGCATATTAGAAAAATATCAAAATATTTACATAATTTTTTTTTTTAGATAAAAAAGATACAAATGGGGTAACAGGTAAGGGTAGAGGTATGGATAAAAGCATGAATGCGTTGCTTTGCAGGAATCTTGCCACAGGCTACTGAGGACCCCGTTGTGTATCAAGAACAATGAACGCTATACAGACACTACTCCTTTGAGCTCCATTTAGAAGTCGGCACACCCCACCAACATTTCACAAACCAGCCATCACTTAATCATATGCATTGTTTTGCATAAAGCATATTAAAATATTGTCCAAAAATAATAGATACAACAATTCCTAAATAAATCGGGGGAAGAAAAAACAGCAGGATGCATGCAACATGCAATATGAAATATGCAACATGCGGCTTATTTGACGGGATTACGAGCTGTCGGCAAACCGAGCCTGACAGGAAGAACATTGTCGGGATTTCAGTGTTAGGAATATAATCATCGGGATTTCTCATGTCGGGAAATCATAGCAGACTCCCGCTATCTCCGTTTTCTTCACCTCAGCTGTAACACCTCATATTCGACTACACTGAATCTGAGACACCATGGCACTGTTCAATTACCCAGCTTGTTTAGGTGTTCCAAAAGTTTGTCCCCATCCTCAAGGAAGTCCATCACCCTGAACAATTTATTGTCATCAGTGAACATTAGCAGCCTGCTGGAGACCATCATTTCCATATCCTTGATGAAACTGTTGAACAGCAGCGGCCCCAGCACCAGTCGCTGAGGGATGCAGCTCAGTAACCCTCTCAACTCAGTGTAGTGCCATCCATCAGGACCTCTGCTTCCTGCTCCTGAGTTAGTTAGCAATTCTTTTTATGTGTGTTTTGTGTATACTGCACTTGTGAACTTTGCCCAGAAGTGTGTCATGTACCACACCATTAAGTAAGCAATTACCCAAAACAGGGTGTTCATTTATTGGGGATTAATCAACACCCTGGGTGCGTCGTGAGGCACGAGACCCCAGGCCGAGTGTCCTCACAGCAACCTGATTGAGGCTTAATCCCCAATAAACGCACACCCTGGAGTGAGTTATTGCACTTATAACATGGGCCAAATTTGGAGACATATGCACAGAAACTTTTTTTATAACAAAGAAAAAATGTGGGAACTACTTAGTGTTCTTCCACTGCTTTTGGCCATAGAACCACAGTTTTCTGTGTTCTGCAGCAGTAAAAATAGTTCAGAACACAGAAGTTTCTGGTGAACAGGTCACACATTATTAAATCAAGGAGCAGCTGGTGCTTTTTATTGTACTGTCTACACTACACAGGCTTCAGCATTTCTCTGTTTGTATTCTGTCCTGACACTGCATACATATACATATTTCTTTTGCCCACTGCATTTCTGAACTCAGACACATCGATCTGCATTTCTGTCTGTCTCCCTTTTGAATCTGCTGTGGGTACTTACTTGCATGATTACATTTCTCCATAGCAGGTAGGAGCTGCTGCGGTCCCATTCTGCTGAGCCACACACTGTTACGATGCACAATACGACTGATGTCACGAACTGGAGCACCGCACATCGGAGATGCACACAACCTTTTTTGCACACACAGACAGAAACATTTCTGTGTTGCATTACTCTCTTGCTGGCTGTCTCACTCATCATTTGCTTGGTTGCACACTTAGGCAATGGAACAGAAGCAGCGCGGTGAGGTACTGTCACGGGGCATCACAGCTCTTGGCTTCCTGGGAAGTACAGACTACAGCACACAGCTACTTAGATTACCACTCCACAGCACCAAGTTGCCAATGTAGCCGATAACTAGGGACTTCACAGCTTCTGCTACCAGTGTGGTACATCTACACTATTCTGGTTATTTATTTTGTGCCTCTTATACTTGCACAGATTTTTACTCATACTGCATTACATTTCCAGTAACACATACCGAATGCTACAATTCTCACAGGTTCCCGACGTGGAGAGTGGCTACACTCCTGATTATATGAGTGATGGCACTGATCTGCTACATATACACGTCTGTGTAGTTTTCGTTATACAGTGGTCTATTTCTGCTAATAAGCACTTTATGGTGCTACGGTGCGATTTTCTGTGTCCTCCAGGTGGGTGGGTGGGTGGTGGGAACCCTCGCTAAGCTGAATATCAACATGGCTATCACTCACATTTTCCAGTACTACTTAGAATTAGATTCAGTACTCTGTCTCACATTTGTCTTGGGTGCCTTTTCACCACTTGCAGCAACTGTTCGTATCTTAGGAATTAATGAATGGTCACCTGATTATGACTGACCAATAATTTTGCTAATATATAGATGCCCATGTTATAATGACCTTTACTGAAGTACAGATGCACTATGTCTATGAACCTGCCCCTATCCAACTTTCTGCCCACCCCATAAAGAAGGTGATCAGGTTGGTTTGACACAATCTGCCCATTTTAAAGCATACTGTGAAAGGGGTGTGAACCTTGGCCTCAGCTAAGTGCTTCATTATTCTGTCCCTAATAATGGCATCCAGGACCTTACTTAGCACTTATAAAATGGCCTGAATGAAACAAGCAATCTGATTGGTCAAAACTGGTCACATGACTGTGCATTAATTTCAATTATAACATGGGCATCTGTATATTAGTAAAATGATTGGTCAATCATAATCAGGTGACCATTCATTAATTCCTAAGATACGAACAGTTGTTGCAAGTGGTGAAAAGGCACCCAAGACAAATGTGAGACAGAGTACCAACCTAATTCTAAGCAGTACTGGAAAATGTGAGCAGTAGCCATGTTGATATTCAGCATAGCAAGGGTACCCACCCACCCACCTGGAGGACACAGAAAATCACACCATAGCACCATAAAGTGCTTATTAGCAGAAATAGACCACTCTATAACGAAAACTACACAGAAGCGTATATATGTAGCAGATCAATGCCATCACTCACATAATCAGGAGTGCAGCCACCCACCCCGTCGGAAACCTGTGAGAACTGTGGCATTCAGTATGTGTTACTGGAAATGTAATTTAGTATGAGTAAAAATCTGTGCAAGTGTAAAAGACACAAATTAAATAACCAGAATAGTGTAGATGTACCACACTGGTCGCAGAAGCTGAGAAGTCCTGTTGTTCTTGGCTGCATTGGCAACTTGGTGCTGTGGCGTGGTAATCTAAGTAGCCATGTGCCGTAGTCTGTGCTTCCCAGGAAGTCAAGAGCTGTGATGCCCCGTGACAGCTCCTCACCGCACTGCTTCTGTTCCACTGCCTAAGTGTGCAATCGAGCAGACGATGAGAGAAACAGACAGTGAGGGAGTAATGCAACACAGAAATGTTTCTGTCTGTGTGTGCAAAAAACGGTTGTGTGTGTCTTCAATGTGCGGTGCTCCGGTTCGTGACATCAGTTGTATTGTGCACAGTAACAGTGTGTGGCTCAGCAGAATGGGACCGCAGCAGCTCCTGCCTGCTATGGAGAATGTAATCATGCAAGTAAGTACCCACATTAGATCCAAAAGGGAGATATAGAGAAATGCAAGTCAATGTGTCTAAGTTCAGAAATGCAGTGGGCAAAAGAAATATGTATATGTATGCAGTGTCAGGACAGAATACAAATAGAAAAAATGTTGCAGCTTGTGTAGTGTAGACAGTACAATAAAAGGCACCAGCTGCTCCTTGATTTAATAATCTGTGGCCTGTTCACCAGAAACTTCTGTGTCCTGAACTATTTTTACTGCTGCAGAACACAGAAAACTGGTTCCATGGCCAAAAGCAGTGGAAGGACACTAAGTAGTTCCCACATTTTTTCTTTGTTATAAAAAAGTTTCTGTGCATATGTCTCCAAATTTGGCCCATGTTATAAGCGTAATAACCCACTCCAGAGTGTGCATTTATTGGGATTAATCAACACCCCGGGTGCTGTGAGGACACTTGGCCTGCGGCCTCGGGCCTCACAACGCACCCGGGGTGTTGCTTAATCCCCAGTAATTGCACACTCTGTCATGGGTTATTGCTTACTTACTGCACAGCTCAAATTTTGCTTTCTTTTTGTTCTGATTTTTTTAATTCTTAGAACTATTTTATAAGCACAGTAACATACTCCAAGGTATGTAGTAATGCCATAAATGACCACACTTCCTAGACAGTTGAAGGCACTTGGCTGGGCCTCATGTCTCAGACCCACCTGGGGCATGTAGTAATTTAACATTACCACACACCCTGTCATGTGTTATTGCTTACTTGTGTCTGGCTGAGCAGTCTGTAGATGCCCGTGTCTGACACTGCTCTCTTGCTGACGATGAGGACCACATTGCCCCACTTCCAATCTCTTAGCCCCATACTTGTCTGGATAGACTCATATTTTTACAAGCAGCCCTGTTAATTGTCCTTGTACCCTGTTCTGTGAATCCTGTTGCACAATACTCATTTGGGCATTCAGGCATTTGATCTTCTTTGGTTATTGTGCCACCACATTCCTGACTGACACTTTCTTAAATGCCCACTCTTTGGAATTCATATACCTTAGCAAAACATATGAGTAAGCTTGAGTTATACTTGCTACCTTTAATGCATTTAACTAATTTAAAGGAGAGATGTGGGCCTCTCCTAGTAATTGTTTTCCACAGTTGGCAACACAGGTGACTCCTTTCTGATAAGGTATATAAATTCCAGGGCGAGACTCAGAGGCCTTTATTAGTAACAGAGAAAAAAGTAAATTCTTCAACTCACTAGGAGCATTTAAGAAAATCTGGGATAGCATGAAATTCACAAGTGGGCTGTGTTTTTGGCAGAGAGAGGAAACATGACAATGTAACTCAGTATGAATATTTGAGAATCTGTAACAGTTTAGGATGAGGCAAACGGGGTGACATCATAAGTGGTTCCATGTTTACTCAAGTGGGCTTCATAAGGGGGAACAGGACTGGATTTTTAATCAGTAATGCTGGGCTTGCATCAATCCCTGCGTCAAACCTGTTTTTTGGTGCAGCTTCACCAAACACCATTGCCGCAACTGCACCTGATTTTAGTGGGTTAGGCGCAGTTGGAACAGCTTGCCTGATTTACAGCAGCTCATACCAAATATTTGGAACAAGCCCCATAAAAGGGTACATGGGACTGATGCAACCCAGACCAGAAAAAGCTGGTCTAACTTTGTGGTAATCGGCATATGGGTTGGAACCTCTCGATCTCCAGCTGGGAGAATGCCGCAAGTCCTGTGCACAATTTGTTCAGTGCATTCAGGCTTGTGGCATTTGGACCTCTTTGAAAATCTGGCCCAATGTGTTTAAATTATTTAAAAGAGAGAGTTAGTCCTCTCCTAGTAACTTGTTCCCTATTTGGTAGCACAGAAATTCTTTTTGCTGAAATATATAAATTTCTGTGAGAGGCTTAGAGTGCTTTATTAATAACAGAGAGAAAAACATAACTCTTCAGCTAAGTAGGAGCAGTTAAGAACATCAGGGATATACAGAAAAACTCAGGAGAGCTGTATTGCTGACAGAGAGAATACTGCAACTTGATATGAGTATTTGAGAATTTGGAACAGTTTAGGATGTGGCAAACTGGGTGACCTTACAAGTGGTTCCACACTTGCTCGTATTTCAGCTGAAACATGCAACTAATGACCCTCTTTTTAACTAAAGGTAAGAACTTAAAAAAATACAGTTCTTACCTTTAGTTAACATAATAACTGTCTTTTTCTTGTTCTTACCTTTAGCTAAGAAGGTGAGAACTAAAGGTAAGAACTAGTAAACAGTAACAACTAGAAAAAGAAAGTTTATTTTTTTAAGTTTTTGCAGTACATCGGCTATAGCAAACCATAGTGCATATATGTCACAAGGACTAAGTAGGTTGATTGGTATGAATTATGCATATGTCAAGAAATCGTATATACGGGTCAGTTAGCATTGTTTATCGCCTAGTGGTCTTGCGTATACGGTATTTATAATGGTTCAAGTCTTTCCCTCTGGGTGAATAAGGTCTGTCTAGCCCATTTTATTGTAGCCATGATGCAGGTCTAGAGATCTAGGGGATCATATAGAACTAAGGTACTACATCAGCTTGTGTTCCATAATGTATGAGTCACATGTTTCTCCTGTTCAGCAGTGTGGGTAGCCTGTTCTGAGTTATACTGCCAGTTTTTCTAATATATATATATATATATATATATAGATATAAAATCTATGTGTATATACTGTGTGTATATATATATATATATATATATATATATATATTAGAAAACGGTTGTTGAAATCGAAAGCCAGTTAGCCAGGGAGTAGAGCGAGGGTCTCGTTGGGTTGTTCGGCCCAATGGCCAGGTGCCTGACCCAAATTTCAATGCAGGCCAATGAGCACTGGCAACTGGAAGGTTTAGAGAGAGCTGGAATAAAGGGGAGGCTCTGTTTCCCTACATGGGTACCACTGGGTGATCAACAGAAAGAGACAGGCACAAGAGAGTCAGTTTCAACAATAGTTTACTGAAATTTAGACAAAACACTAATAAACATGGGGTGGTAGGGAAGGCACCTATACTAAAACAGAAAGGGAAGAGAAGACACATTTCTGGGTATAAGGAAAATGGGAGTTTCAACAAGGTCCACAAGAATAGAAAGAGTTTGAAGGCTGATGGCTAAAACAAAGTGCACGCCACCAGCACTGGGACTGTTGAATTCTTGATCCGGAAACCAAGACTGTATTCGATGGGGCAACTGCTACGGTGCCACCCCTCTTCTGGCCACCCTCTTCTAGCCACAAGTTCTCCCCTGCATGACTTCCTGTCTGCATTGGGGCAAACTGCTATGGCGCCGGCCCTCTTCTGGACACCCTTGATGACAACAATTTGTCCCCAGCGTGACTCCCTGCCTGCGTTGGGGTAAACTGCTACCCTGAGGATTACACTGGCTACGTAGGATGAAACAAGGAGGAGTTGAAGGTGAGGATCAGGATTCCCTGAGGATGGAGAACAAAATAAGAAAATGGCAGCCACGAACACAGTTGGTTACGATAGACTTGTCTTCCGGCAGGCATCTGGGAGGGACGGACGAGGTACTTTCTAGTCATCTTCTTTACAGGATGCTGAGGAACTGTCAGCCGCGACTCTTCACAGGACGTCGATTTCGACTACGGTGGATGAAAGGGCAAGAAGTTGTTGAAGTCTTCTGCTGGCTGAAGATGGCTATGGTGAAGAGTCGATGGAGGTGGAAGATTGCTATGGTGAAGAGTTGGTGGAGGCTGAAGATTGAATCACAGACCTGATGCTGCACAATGGTACTTCTTTTAGCACAATGCACTGAAATATTCACTTTCTGGGGCAATTTGCCTCGAGCACGGGCAAACTGCAACAATCCAGGGCAATTGTTCACTTTCAAGGGCATATGACCACAATCCTAATATTATACTATACTGTCTTGGTGCTTCATGCAATAAACACAACATTTGAGATGCTGGAGGAATAAACAGTTCAAAGAAATAGTACAACAACTGATAATCACTCGGTAACAGGTTGTGTGCTTAAGCACCCCTTAGTCAGACCCTTTTCATCTTGAGCTCTGTCTTCATTAGGATCTGGCTACCCCTGAGCACTTTAAGGTAATTACCCCAGCTATTTTAACCTGGTTACACTAATTGCCCGTATGCCTGCTGCCCTCTTCCCTATGGGTTGGGATGCCCTCACTTTACTGGGCCTGGTGCCCTTTACTACTACAGGCCTGGCTGCCCTCACTCTACTGGGCCTGGTGCCTTTTACTACTATGGGCCTGGTGCCCTTTACTTTACTGGGCCTGGCTGCCCTTTACTACCACGGGCCTGGATGCCCTTTATTTACTGGGCCTGGTGCCCTCTTTAAACCTGGGCCTGGTGCCCTGTTTAATTCTTTATGTGGCTTAACTATTGCTGGCCCCTTTAATGCCTTATGCCGCTTTACTATGGCAGGGTCCCTTTAATTCCCTCTGGCTCTCCAAGCCTGCTGTCACTCTTGCTTCTTTACTCCTCCCTATTCCCCGACCCTCTTCATTAATATTAATAGGCCTTTGCTTGGCCTTACTGTACTAGCCCCTCCCATGGGCATCGCTACTTCCCCACCCCTCCTGAAAATTTAATTTGGGGTCCTTCTGACCCGACTGCCCTACACTGCTCAGCTGCTTTTCCTTGCTCCTACTGTGCGCTTAGATAAAAAAAACAACACAGTCTCCTCTCTAATAGGCGGGCAGCATATTGCCGCCAACTCATCACACCACCAAGAGACTTAAGAGGGAACGGATGGAATGCAGGAGGTCTTGCTGGCAGAGGGAGGGCAATTACAGGTAGTGCAGAGGATGTCTGGGGGCCTCGGATGGCCGACAGGACGACCGGTGATGCGGCACTTGCAAGCTGCCAATGAGGGACTGGGGAATTCTTTTAAAATTAAATAAAGGAGCTAAAATAACAAAACGATGGGGCTCACAGCCCAACACGGACACCTACGGCCAGTTTCTTTATTTTTTGGTGCCCTGATGGCACCATGGACCGAACAGCGTCTTCTGGATGGCTTTACTAGCTGGAGCCAGAGCAGGTACACAGAACAGCTCTCAGAGAACGGCTTCAACTACCCAGTTAAGCCTTATTCTAGTCCACCCAGACCTGCTGCATCCTCTCCCCTCCACAGCTACCAGAATCTCCCTTAGAAACAGTTTACAAAATTCAAACCAGAGCTTCTGGTTCTGGAATGGTTGGATTGGAATGCTGTGCACGAGCAGCTCAGCACAGCATTCCATCCAAGCCATTGGTGCTGCTTCCCTGAGCAGCTGGGGGGTGGGATTTTCCTACTACACTACCCCCTTCCCTAAAAGGACACATTCTCATGTCCAGCATGCCTTAATTAGACCAATAACATAGTCCTGATGCCATCTAGGAGGTTGTATCTCTCTCTGAGATCTACTGATATTTACTAGGTTAACCAGTTCTGGCGGATCAGTAATTTCAGGATCATTAACATCTGACATACTGTCTCCCTCGTCCAGGACAGGAAGGGTGTTCTCACACTGCAATCCCCTGACAAATTTTCGCCATTCTCTGTATCTAAAATAGGGGTAGAGCCGGCCCGGTGGCGCTGAGGGTTGAGGCGCTGGTCGCTACACCTCGTGCCACGCCGGCGACCCGTGTTCGGGAACGAGCACGGGTTGTCGGGGTCGGCGGGAGGAGATGGATCGAGCATCCAGAGGACTGCTCTCCATCTCCGGGATTCGGTGGCCGGTGCTTGCCTGACTTTAGCGGAGGCTGAGGATCGACAACACAGCCGCAGAACAGGGGAAGGCGGACATGGCAGATGCTATTAGTACGCCGCACGGAGCGCAAGCAGATTTCAGTCACCGTGTCATTGCACGCCATGCCCGCCGAGAAAAATTCGGGAAAATGGAGCCACAGCACGACGCGCCTTCCCGCCGCTATTCCTCGGAGGACGCCCTGGCATGGACCCGCTCTGGTGGGTTGAGTCGCCCCACCACCCGCCGCGGAGGGTAAGTCATGGGGTGCTGAAGGGAGGGGTCTCATGTCCGGGGATGGCGCCGGAGGAACGGCGGAGTGCGGGGGGGGAGCCTCCCGAAAAAATAACATCCTAAAAAAAAAAAAAAAAAAAGGGGTAGAAACTTGAGGTTGTGGAGGTATCCATACTGGTGGAATACAGATCTCTCTAAGGCTGTTCTCAGTGGGAATTAGCTGTCCACTCTCTACTAAATCTGGTACAGGGACCACTGTTTCCTCAGTATGTTCAAGATCAGGGAGAGAAGCTCCTTCTAAAACACCTGGTGCTTCAACTGGTGGCCCCACATGAGGTTTCATCCTATTAAAATGCACAGTGGATTCAACCCCAGTGGACACAAGTTTCACTCTGTACAGCACATCTGTAAACCTTTGCACAATTTTGTAAGGACCAGCAAACTTCTTTTGAAGTTTCGGATAGCGTCCTTTGAAATGCCAAGAGTCCCTGACCCAGACCAGCTCTCTTACCACATACAATTGGGGGTTGCTTTAATGTCATAAAACTCCCTCTGACTATTAAAAGCTTTTTCTTTGTGTTTGTTTATGGCTTCGTTAGCCATTCGAAAATAACCTGCAGTCTGTCTCACAAATACTGAAACAGACTCAAAACCGTCCCCCCATGGTCTATTAAAAACCACATCTTCAGGAAGCATGATCTCACTCCCAAACATGACTTTAAAGGGACTAAATCCAGTGGAAGCTTGCACACTACTACAATAGGCCATCATTACATAAGGAGAAGGTTATCCCAATTGTCTTGGTTTGCGTTATCGAACATGGACTACATATCTAATAGTGTCTGATTTAACCTCTCCCCTAAGCCGTCTGATTTGGGGGGTGATAGGGATTGGTCAGGGTCTTATTTATCTCTAATGAAGAGCATAGTTCCCAAAACAAGGTGGATTCAAAGTTCCTCCCCCGATCGATATGGATGTAGCGGGGAAGGGACCCCAAAGCTGTAGATTATTTTAGAGACTAAGGTTTCTGCCACAGTCTGGACCTCTTGATCGGGTAAGGGAAATGCTTCAGCCCATTTAGAGAAATAGTCCGCCACCACCATTATATAGTGATTCTTCCATCCTGAAACAGGTAAAGATCCCAAAATGTCTATTGCCAAGCTGTCCATGGTGCATCCCACTTTAGAGGTCACAAGAGGTGCTCTAGGATTGGGTCCATAAGTCTTACGAGCTGCACAGTCCACACAATTTCGGCCCCACTCTTTTACTGAACTCTTGCCAGTTTGGCCAAAGGAACCTTGCATGGACTTTTTCCATCACCTTATCTCTCCCCAAATGTCCTGCGCACCGATCATTATGTAGGGCCATCAAAATGAGGGGAACGAGGGCAGGAGGGACCACTGCTTGTTCAATCTCCCTCTCTTCCAGAAGAGATATGCACAAACCATCTGAACAGGACCCCATCTCTGACTATTAGGGAATCCCTGATGCCTCTGAATTTCCTCAGCTCAGGTTCATTCCATTGTTCAGCTGGGGGTTTCTGTTCTGAACTTATTTTCCAATCTTTGATTTTCTTAAATACAGGGTCTTCATCTTGCTTAATCTTCAAGTTGCAACCCAACTCTTCTGTCTGACCACCAGCCATGAGAGATGCGAGTGTTACACCTGATCTTTCCTCAGGGTTAGGTTCAGTAGACATGTCAATGGGTGTTTCCGGATCTGAACTACCATATGGTCTCCTGGACAATGCATCAGTGTTGTTATGAATACTCCTGCCTCGGTGGACAGTCTCATACTCGTATTGTGCTAGTTGCTCTAACCATCTGGCAAGTTGGCCCTCAGGATGTCTCAAATTATGTAACCATTGCAGAGATCCATGATCTGTCCAGATGATAGATTTTCTTCCCAGATGGTAGTGTCGTAAATGCTTGGTGACTACCACCATAGCAGACAACTCTTTCCTTGTGGTGGCTTATTTACATCCTGCTGTGGATAAAGCCTTACTAGCATAGGTGACTACCCTCTCTTGCTCCTCCTCCCTCTGTGAGAGCACTGCCCCAGTACTCTTATCACTGATGTCTGTGTCCAAAATAATTGTCTTTTCAGGATCAGGATACACCAAGATGGGTCGGCAATCAGACTGACTTTAAGGGAATTCAAGGCTTGCTGACAGATCTCCGTCCATTCAAACTTAACCCCTTTGTCGACCAGATGATGCATTGGTTTGTCAATTTTGGAGAAGTTACGGATGAACCTTCTATAATAGGATGCCAGGCTCAAAAAGCTGCGTACCTTGGTGATATTTTTAGGAATAGGCCAAGTTTTCACTGTCTCCACTTTATCTGGGTCAGTAGCAATGCCTTCTGCGCTTATAACATGTCCCAGGTACTGCACTTTGGTTCTAAGTAGGCCGCACTTAGACGGCTTGACTTTTCAATTTGAGGCTTTAAGTATGTCTAAGATCTCACTCAATCGAACTGCGTGTTCTTGGATAGTTCTTCCAAAGACAATAATGTCATCTAGGTAAAAGAGACAGGTGGTCCACTGTAAGTCTGCCAGAATGAGATCCATTAACCGTTGGAATGTCCATGGTGTGTTGCACAAACCAAAAGGCATCACATTAAATTCAAAAAGCCCTGACCGGGTGTCAAATGCAGTCTTCTCCCTGCCTTCTGGCTTGACTTCTACCTGCCAGTAACCACTGGCCAGGTATCAGGTAGAGAACCATTTGACTTTCGCTAGCATATCCAAGGTGTCATCAATCCTAGGGAGGGGGTAAGCATCCTTAATGGTGACATCATTTAGTTTACGGAAGTCCACACAAAATCAAAGTCCACCATCCTTCTTTCGAACCAGGACCACTGGGGCAGCCCAAGGGCTTGAAGATGGACAAATCACACCTTTCTTCTGCATGTCACTCAAATGTTTATTAAACTCCTATTGTAAATGCATTGGAACGCTCCATAATCCTACTTTGATAGGTCTTGTTCCTTCCATGTCAATTGTATGGAACGTTCTATTAGTCCGACCATTGTCCATGTCTCTGGTACTGAAGGTGATCAAGTCTTTCTGTAGCAGTTCCCGGATTGCCCTATCTTCTTCCGGCTTTAGACCCTGTCTCAATTTGTCCTCATCTACTGCACACCAAGGCCCACCCTACAAGGATCCCCCTTCGTCCAGGCATTTCTCCTTCTGGCTCTACTATCCCTTCTTCCATACCTAGGGTAACTCCATCTGCATAACTTGTTATAACCATTTCATATATAGGCGGTATGGTCAGCAGCACGCATGTCACCACCCTGTGGATGGTATTTGTTTTACCTATGAATTTACTACAAAGTGAATATTGAGTTTTTTCCAGTTTTTTTTAGTGTTGTGAATATAAAAATTTGCTGTATTGCAGACCCTGTGGGACAAGATTACGAAAAGGTTTTCATTGCATCTTTGTTGCATCTGTATTTCATGACAACTGCTGCACAAGTGATGGAATGTGGACTTGTTGTGACTCACCAGACACGTGTTTGAAAACTTTTGCCTGCCATACAAACTGTTGCAAATCATGCGAAAATCCTACATCTAAAACAGTCACTTTTTTTTTCCGTTTTTTTCCTTCTTGTTGCTCACCCACTCCTTGCTTAGGACACCTCTGCCCTGCTGCCTACTGAGGGGAAAAAAAAAAACACCCTTTACCTGCTTACCGCCATGCCAGACTGCTGTCCCCACAGTCACAGTGTCACACCATGCAGAGGTATGCAAAAAGCCCATGAACAAAAGGGGCCAGTAACGGGACAGATAGTGGTTTAAGTGCTAGGGCTGGGTGGTCTTTATTTTGTATCTAATCTATCTATCTACGCTGCAGTAAGATTAACTTTTCTTGGTGTCTAGTGGAACCCCCACCCTTCCGATCACCATCCCCATAAGAAAAGAATATTTCCTGGTGTCTAGTGGCACCCCCCCACCCTTCCGATCACCATCCCAGTAATAAGAAATAATATATTTTCCTGGTGTCTAGTGGTACCTCCCACCTGCTAAAAGCCATCCCCATAAGAAAATAATATTTTACTGGTGTCTAGTGTCACTCCTCACCCACCAATTGCTGTCCCTGTAAGAAAATCATATTTCCCTGGTGTCCAGTGGCATTCCCCACTTGCCGATCACTGTCCCAGACTGAAATAAAGAAAACACATCTTCTTCGAGATACAGCTCTTGCAGCAGGTTACACCAATAGGACTGAAGCCGTCAGGCATCAGGACCCCACAGAAATCTTCTAGCTAGCAGTCTTCAGCGGGGAACGCCTCCGACGTCGGTCCCACCCCCAACGTCAGGCATAGTACATAAGGAGGCAGTCCCGCCAGAATCCCCAGTTCTTTCCCGACGTCGACTTTGCATGTCTCGACCTCTCAGTTAGTCTAGCACGTGACGACCAGGAAAACTTATCAATCCTTTCAAACTTGGAAAAAACTACTGTTCAGCCATTTTTTCGTCTGATGTCCTCCCCAACTTCAGTGGAGGGCCATTCTTTGAAGTGTGCCTGTGGGAAGCAGATTCCTTTCAAAGACCCTCATTTGGCCTGCGTTTGTTGCCTGGGCCCAGACCACGACACCTAGGCTTGCTCCTTCTGTCAGGGCTTTAACAGCCGAACGAGAATCCGCTGACAGAAGACCCTCCAGGCTTTCCTCCTTGAAGAAAAACTTAAGGCCATGGGAAGGGGGAATCTTCAGGGAAGTCACACAGGCACCGTGAGAAGCACCGGGAGAAGGTGAGACCCAGATCCCGCTCCAGGGCCTCGGACTCCCGCAGCTCTGGCTCCAGGTCGGACCGCTCTCCGTCGAGGGCCCACTCTCAGCCTACCCTGGTTGTGGTCAAAACCGTCAGTGGTTCTTCTACTCTGTGGCCTGCCAAGACCTCCAGGCCTGCTTCCTCAGCTAAGGCCTCGTCCAGGTCTGGGGAGTCCCACAAGTCATCTTCCCGGTATTCAGCCTCCGACGTCTGGTCAGTTTCCCTGCCGCCACCTCCCCAATGCAACACCAAGGAGCTGATCTCCCTCAAGTGGACATCGGACCCGACGTCGGCCCACCCGACATCGGCCAAGGTACACAAACACTCCAGGGAACCGGTGACTATTCATCACCTGTCGCCGGTCAGGCATTCACCTCCCAGGATGCCGGTGGGGGGGACCGTTGTCAGATACCGCAGTCAGGAGGACCACACCACCACCTACCGATGTCGGTCGGGAGGCGCTGTCGGAGGAGGAGTCTACCCAGCCCATAGACCAGGCGGGTGATTCCGGACCCGTCGAGCTCCCACGGGAACCCTCTCTAGAACCAGAGACCCCCAAGGAGCCGGCGTCCCTCAGATGACAGGACACCAGTGCCCGGTCTGTTGTCGGGCCTAAACTTGTCAGAGGTGAAGGAGCTCTTCACCTTCTGGTGGGACACCATCAAAAAGGATGTGGTCACCACGCAGCCTCCTCCCGCACCCACAGCACCACCGACGCCTGCACCCCCTCCTTTACCTAAGGGGTCAGCAGGACGAGCACCTTCACCCCGGGAGCCAGCAACACCTCCTACGGGCAGATCTTTGGAGAAGAGAAGGCCTCCGTCAAGATCCTCTTCAGGGTCACCCAGCCCCAAGAGACCCAGAAGACGCCGGTATTCACCGGCCACGGAGGATTCCAGATCTGACATCTCTGAATGCTCCAGGTCTCCTTCACCAATCAGCATCCCCTCTCCGGACCCATGTGACCTCCCTAGGTCTCCTCCGAATGACCCCTCATTCTCCGAAATAATGAGACATATTCAAGAGAACATGGGATGGGAATGCCGAGGAACTCGACCCCAAAAGACTACGCCTTGCCCGCTACCTTCGGCAAAAAGACCACAAGCCTGTGGTAGTGCCACCCTTGGTGGACACCTTTGTGGATGTCACCAGGGCAGCGTGGAAGCGTCCACATTCGACCGCGACAATGCCGAAGAAGGCTGACCGCCTGTACAAGACCCCAAGGGAGGACCAGTGCCTGGCTAACCATCCTCTGGCCGACTCCCTGGTCATTACAGCCTCTCATGACCAGTCTCAGAAACCACAACATTTGAGCATGCAGTCACCGGACCCGGAGTCCAAGCAGTTGGATGTGCTGGGCAGGCGCACGTCCGCGGCCGCGACTTGCACCATTAGATCATTGAATTACCTGACCCACATGGTTCAGTTCCAGAACGCATTGTGGGAACAGGGACAGGAGCTGGCAGAGAAATTGCCAGATGGTGGCCAAAAGGAGGAACTTCTACAGCTCCTCCGTACGGGTTCAGACGTGGGGACCCAGGTGCTCCGAGCCACATACGACTCTGCGGACTCTTCGGCCAGAGCGGCAGCCTCAGGCATGTGTCTCTGGAGACACTCATGGCTTTGTGTCTCTGGGTTTACCCCAGACGTCCAGAAAAATATTATGGACGCTCCTTACCATGGCGAAGTTTTGTTTGGTGAAGCCTCGGAAAAGGTGATCACCAAACTGCAGGAAGCCGGGAAGGCTATTAGATCTGTCCATGCCATGTACAGATCTAGGCTTAGTTTATTTCGTAGGAACCAGAGTCATTTTTGCAGCTGGACCCAGAGGCAACAACCTCGTTCTGACCAGCAACAGAGGGGTTCCTTCTCTCGGAAAGCCCAGGCTAAGACATCCTCTGGCAGAGGCCAACGAGCTACTGTACCAAGTTGGCCCAACCTGCAGGATCCAATGCTGCCACAGCATGACTCCTTCCTGGCCCCCGCCCCTCCTCAGGATCAACAGGACACAAAGGTTGGGGGTCGCATCTCAGACCACCTGCCAGGGTGGCGGTCGATCACCACTGACAGGTGGGTGCTACAGTTTGTCGAAAAAGGCCATTATATAGAATTTGTAGACAACCCCCCTACAAGGCCTCCTCTGCTCTCCCGTTATTTGGGTCAGCATGCCCTGCTCATACGGCAGGAAGTGCTCACCCTTCTACAGAAAGAAGCTTTGGAGCACGTTCCAGGGAACCAGAGAGGAGCAGGTTACTAGTCATACTTCTTCCTGGTTCCAAAGAAAACAGGGGACCTCCGTCCAATCTTGGATCTCAGTGACCTCAACATGTCGGTCATTTACAAGCGCTTATGCATGGTGACCCTTCTGGGACTAATCCCCATGCTGAAGAAGGATGCTTTCTTGGCGTCATTGGACATGCAGGATGCTTACCTGCATATCCCTATTGCTCAGGCGCACAGGAGGTTCCTGCACTTCAAGTTTCTAGGCAACCATTATCAGTTCCAAAGTGCTTCCTTTTGTGCTGTCATCAGCACCCAGGGTTTTCACCAAGTGCATGGCAGTCATGGCAGTGTCTCTGAGGAGATAGGGCCACTACGTGTTCCTGTACCTGGACGACTGGCTTCTCATGGCCTCCTCAAAGGAGGCATTGCTGATGGCCATTCAGCATACTCAGGTCCTTTTTCAGTCTCTGGGCATTCTAATCAACTATGAGAAGTCTCTCCTGGTATCCTCCCAGAAACTGCAGTTCATAGGGACAGTTCTGGACACCGTCAAGGGGGAAAGCTTTTCTTCCTGAAGACAGAGCGGAACACATCCGATCCCTCATAAGGGACCTATCAGCAAAGAAGACCGTCCCAGCCAGATTGGTCCTTCACCTGCTCAGACACATGGCTGCGGCCATTCCAATGGTCCTGATGGCAAGACTCCACATGCGGGTAACCCAGTGGATGTTAAGAGTGCAATGGGACCAAAGGCAAGACCATCTGCAGCACTCAGTCAGAATCACGAAGACCATGGTTTGGGACTGGCAATGGTGGCTATATCCGGGAACCCTCTCTGTGGGAGTTCCCTTCACAGCGCCATTCCCGGTGATAACCCTTTCCACAGACGCCTCAGGGCTGGGGTGGGGAGCGCACTTGAATGGGGTGAAGTCTCAGGCAACATGGACTGCCCAGGAATCTCTTGTCCATATCAACTTATTGGAGATGAGGGCAGTCCTTTATGCCCTGCAAGCCTTTCAGTCAGAGATTCCACCGAGTACTCTTCTGTTACAGACAGACAATACTGCGGGGATGTATTACCTCAACAAACAAGGAGGCACACACTCCTACCCCCTTTGCAGGGAGGCCATGAGGGTGTGGGAATGGGTAATACGACACTGAGCAAACCTCATTGCAGTTCACGTTCCCAGGGTGGACAACACTGTCGCAGACAGCCTGAGTCATTCCTGGGCCAGGGTCCACGAGTGGGAACTCCTTCAGGAGGTGGCAGAGGATCTGTTTTACAGATGGGGCACTCCAGAATTGGATCTATTCACGTCCCCATCCAACACAAAACAGCCCAATTTTTGCTCGCTAGATCCAGGGCCTTGTGTTTTCTGGCGAGGCGTGTTGTCCCTCTCCTGGGCAGGCAGATTCCTCTACACCTTCCCTCCTTTCCCGTTGATCTAGAGAGTTCTTCTCAAGCTTCGCAGGGAGCACATGACACTTATTTTGATAGCTCCTTTTTGGCCCAGGCAAATTTGGTTCCCGCTTCTGAATCAGTTGTCCCGGGAACCTCCACTTCCCTTGCCAATCAGCTCCCACCTGTTGTCTCAGGATGAAGGTTCACTAGTTCACCTGGACTTACATTCGTTGAACCTTCATGCCTGGCTCCTAGAGACATAGCCATGTTGCGACATGGGGTCTCGCAAGAGGTGGCAGATGTACTTTCTGCTGCCAGAAAACCGGCAACGCACGCAACATACGCCATGAAGTGGCGCAGGTTTTGCCTGTGGACTCAAGCACGCGGTTTCTCGCCCTTAGACTGTCCTGAGAAGCTGGTTCTGGAGTACCTGCTTTCCCTCTTTCAATCCAGGCTAGCTTACTCCTCGATCAAAGTGCACCTTTGTGCAATCTCAGCTTATCATGCCCCCATAGGCCATCGCATGGTGGCCCAGTTGGATGCTACTCGTGCTTTTCTAAGGGGGGTCCTCCACCTTAGGCCGCCCGTTAAGGATCCCGTCCCTCTTTGGGACTTGCCCTTCATCCTGGAGGAGCTTACACTGCCACCATTTGAACCAGCCACGGATTGCGAGCTATGTTTTCTGTCGTGGAAAACGTTATTTTTAGTTGCTGTTACTTCGACAAGAAGAATCTCCGAATTACATGCTCTCATGTGTAAAGAGCCTTATTTAATTTTTCACCAGGACAGGGTATCCCTGAGGACAAATCCTAAGTTTTTGCCTAAGGTGGTTTCAGCCCTTTCCCTTAATCAGGACATTGATTTACCGGTGTACTTTCACAAGTACACCAATCGAGGAGAAGCACTGCTTCCCACCCTGGATGTTCACAGGTGTCTCAGATATTACCTGGCCAGAACCAAACAGCACCGGAAAGTGGAGCAGCTGTTCATATCCTTCGCTGAGAGGATGAAAGGGTCCCCCATCTCGAAGCAGACCCTTTCACGCTGGCTTATTCAGTGCATCTCTTTCTGTTATGATAAACGCCAGAAAACCCTTGCCAGGAGCGGTCAAGAGCCACTCAACCAGAGGAGTGGCTACCTCCTTCGCAGCACTGAAAAATGTGTCCACTTCAGCTATCTGTGCTGCAGCCACCTGAAGCTCGGTGCATACCTTTATCAGGCATTATAGCCTGGACATCGCCTCAAGGCGAAGGGCTGGTTTCGGCCTAGCCGTCCTCCAGGGAATTCTGTCTTAGGCTCAGAAGGGGCCTTAATCTCTGTCTTTCCTCCTCCCGATGGTTTTTCAATGTCGCCATTGCTTGGGAATCAGTCCTAATGGTGTAACCTGCTGCAAGAGCTGTATCTCGAAGAAGATAGTACAGTTACGTAAGAACTTACCGTAACAGTAGATCTTCGAGAACAGCTCTTGCAGCAAGTACCTTCTCGCCCACCATTCCCCCTTGGAGGAAGTAGGTCCTACCTAACACCCATCCTTTGGATTGGAAAAGTCTGTCTTTAGTCTTGGTCATCTGATGGCGGTTCCTCGGTCTCCTCTTCTGAAATCATCCAGCGGCCAGGAGTCTTTGGGAGAACTGGGGATTCTGGCGGGACCGCCTCCTTATGTACTACGCCTGACTTCAGGGGCCGGACCGACGTCGGAGGCGGTCCCCACTGAAGACTGCTAGCTAGAAGATTTCTGTGGGGTCCTGATGCCTGACGGCTTCAGTTCTAATGGTGTAACCTGCTGCAAGAGCTGTTCTCGAAGATCTACTGTTACGGTAAGTTCTTACGTAACTGTACTTTCTCAATGTTTTATTTAACCTACAAAAAAGAAAACAGTCCATCACTGATCTGACCCATACTCCCCACCTACCACTCAGCACTCAGTTTTTACTAGTGGCTCATCTTAAAAATGGTAACTGGAGGCCTGGGGTTAGCACACTCATATCAGTACCTCACTGTAGTTTGTTCCACTGGCTTTATGTTTGCATTTTGTAGTAACTGGAAATGATTGGATAAATCTGATATCATTGGAAAATTGATGCCATATAAAAACACATCAGTGTTCTCAAGTTGAGGGTGGGCCTGTGTGAAGTGGCCCACCTGGATTTTTCCAGTTATGCAGGTTGGCCAGTGCAACTAAGCATAGTGCAACACTATCACACACAGTTGTGCAAAGTACAGTACAGTGATGGACAAAAAGGCAGTAAGCATTAACAACACAAACTGTGATGCAGTTTGCTGAATAGATACGTGTAATGAAGTACACACCCCAACTCTAATGGTAATAGCACACAGTGTAACAGTTATGTGCTGGGACATGTACCCTGCAAGGTCAGCACAACCTGCACACACACACACACACACACACACACATGGCAAGACTTCCAGGAGCTTGCTTGAATGCTCCAAGCCTGAATGGTGTTTGGCGTTTCATTTATCTGTGAGTGTTTTTAGAGCCTCTGGTACTGTCTCTTTAAGAGCTGTCTGCTTGCAGACATAATTAGTTTGTATGGGGGGACTGTGTGTTTCTCTGCTTGAGTACCACTCGAGCTGCTGCCAATTCACTCCATTTTTGCAGTCACTAGGAGTGCAAAGGGAACCTATCTGAAAGATGTAACTGTTTGCCAGAAATCATTTAGAGTAATAATGAAAATACAGTTTGTCTAACCTGCTTCTTTGCAGTCAGAACTGTGTTTGCCTAGTTCCCATTCTAGTTTTGAACTGCTGAACTGGACCAATCAGTGTGGGTTAAGGTAGCTCTAAAATGGTGCCTTGGACGAATCAGAACTTGACTCGTAATCTGAGCCAGCCACAAGAGGATTGTATGGGCAGTGACTCTGGGAGATGTAGTTTGACTTGGGCCTTTTGGACCAACAGGGGCAGTCTATTGTGAGTGACAGCCAATCCAGCCAAGAACTGGGAGGAACTCAAAGGAAGTGCCCAGTTTTGTCTGCTGGAGGTTCAGTTGAGCTCTGGCAGTGAAGAGGGAAAGAGCCCTGTGCTTTTTCGGTATGCAGTTTTGGTCGGGAAACGCGTGTAAGGCCCCGAGTTCCGGTCTGCAGCTTGTGTAACTGCTTGTTAGGACTGAATCCGTCCTGTGAAGAGAATCAAAGGATATCTGAAGAGTAGAAACCAGGCTCACCCTGTAGAAGACTGGAGAAATTGCTGAATTGCGCTCGGTCTGTCAGGAACTGAATCTGCTGTGTGTTCTCCCGGGTATTGTGCAGTAATTGCGATCAGGATAGAGAAGCAGTCTGCCTGGAATAGTACTTTCTTTTTACCATATAAATGTGTGAGGAGGCTTGTGTAGCTCAAGTGAATCCTGCTGCCATTAAAGGACTTTTGCCTGTTACTGTTTACCATATAAATGTGTGAGGAGGCTTGTGTAGCTCAAGTGAATCCTGCTGCCATTAAAGGACTTTTGCCTGTTGCAGTTTGTCATATAAATGTGTGAGGAGTCTCGTGGAGCTCAAGAGTAGCCCTGCTGATGTTGAAGGACCCTATCTTGTTTGGAGGTCGTGAGTTCTAATTCAGAGTCGCTCCCTGTTGAATTGCCACATTGAATCCAAATGGAATTACTGTACTGCTGACTGTTTAACTAATTTTTCTTTTCTCTGTGTGAAAGGGCCCCTACCAGCTGCCACGGTTTGGACTAGCCACTAGGGCTTGGGTACCCAGGGACAGTAACTGGTAGGGATAGGCCTGTGCACAGAGCCATAGGTAGATGAGTAAAGTGATAAGCTGATTAACCTGTTTCCCTTTCCTATCTCCTTTATCCCCCTAAATAAATCAGAGCTGCTTGTTTCAGCAAAGTTATACTGCCTGAGGTATTTGTCTATGTTAAAGTATTGTACTGTGATTGCTGCACTGAATCTTCTTATTTTACAGGGGGTCCCAGTGCCTGAACCAGTCCTGGGGGTAAGTGTATACTGTGAAGGTAATTCTGATATACTGTGCGGGCCACTAGTGGGAAGAAAGGGGGGTTGCAGTGTCCCAGAGGGCTGTGACCAAGTTAGTTTAACTATTGCAAACCCTGACCTCTGGGTGGAGGCACCCGCCATCGGATCCAGGCCCCTCAACCTGTTAGTGGCAAATCAGGCAGGGGTAGTAGCCCCTGGGATAGTGCCATCTAGGGGTTACACACACATCACACAAGCTGGCCCATGTCCAGAACCCATAATGTGTGTCTACCTGATACCTGTCAACAGAACAGATGGATACAGCACAGCCATGGCTGTAAAACTGAGGTCACACAACACTGCATGAGTCATGGTGATTAACAAGATGACTGAGGCAGGATTCGGGCAGTCAAAATGCTGAACACTTGCAAGTGTAGCATAAGAGGAAATACAGTAAAAGACCATGAATACTGTAGCAGGAAAATCCCCTCCCCAGCTGCTCAGGGAAGCAGCAACAATGGCTTGGATGGAATGCTGTGCTGAGCTGCTCATGTTAGTGTTTCTTTAAGGTGCACACTATAAAGAGATAGCTGATTATCACAGACGTCAACCTTTGAGAAAGCAGATTGCGAAACGCGTCAGGTGACGTTGATGTGACGTGGAGGACCCTCAGCTGCTGCAGTATCACAAGCAGAAGTAACTGCTGGTTGGATTTGGTCCTGGCTCTTTCCTTTTATCGTGAATTATGGACTATGGACTCATTATGAATGGTGAAACCTTTTTAAAATGAATATTCATTGAGCCAATATCGTTTCACATGCTGTTACATAATTTGGTGGCAGAAATGATAAAGGTTTTTTATGTCCTTTCGAATAAAATAAATTTTTATAAGGAAGATTGAGCCTATTGAGTTTATTAATGGACCTAGGAGCATACACTTGAACAAGTGATACTTTAAGTATGTGCTGGCATTTCCTTGTTTGAATCCCTTAATTATGTGCCTTATATGGATCCCTATCAGAAATCTTCCCTGGCCTCACTTGAGTCAAAGATGGAAGCTATCTAGGACCAGGAGCTTAGGGGAGAGATTGCTTAGACTGTGAGAATGGCTAAAATCTTCTGTCATCCTACCCTCCAGGTCACTTATGACACAGTAGACTCAGTTGCTCACACCACAGCCACTGCTGTCTGCATTAGGTGGCATTTGTGGCTCAGGATTGTTAGCCTGGCACAAGTCATCCAGAACTCCATACTGGATGCCGCTTTCAAGGGCTCTGCATAACCCGGAGGTGATGCTAAGGAAGGATATTATCACTGAAATGTAGGACAGAGGTAAATCCATCCATGATGTCCACTTCGTGCACTGAGAGGGTTAAAAACACAGTCTTTTCTTTAGCAACAGGGATGCCAGACCAAAGAGGCCCCTGCCAAAGGCCAGGCCAAATACTGCTATCTAGCATCAGGAACCCCTACTCCTCTTACCAATTCCCAGAAGCCCCCTGGAGGAGCTGCTGACTCCCTCGCCTTGGCCTCCTGACTTGTGGGGGACCCCCTGCCTCCTACAGATCCTTTAGGGAAACCATTGGGGGGAGAAGATTTGCCCTCCACCTTCTGGGGATGCAGGACACAACCACAGACTCTGGAGTTAATAGCAAGAGGTCACACCATAGAGTTCCTAGACAGGTCTTCAGACAAGCCCCCACGCCTCTCCCATTATTCTCCAAGGCAACTGTCTCTGATAGGGGACGAGATCCAGGCTGTTCTGCAAAAGTCAGCCATAGAGCTTGTGGCTCTGGCACAGATAGGAATAGTATTACGTTCATTTCTTTCTAGTGCCTAGTGCCCAAAAAGAAGGGTGACCTAAGACCCATCTTGGACCTCAGCATGCTCACCCTGTACGTTGAGTACAAGAGGTTCTGCATGCTCACCATCCAGAGACTTCTACCCCTGCTCCACAAGAGCCATTTGCTTTGTGTGCTGGACAAGCAGGATGTTTACCCGCATATCTCTGTCTTCCAGGCTCACTGCCACTTTCTGCAGTTTGCCTTTCAGGGGGAACATTACCAGTTCAAGGCTCTTCCTTTTGGCCTATCCTCAGCACCTCAGGTTTTTACCAAGTGTCTAGCAGTGGTGGCTGCAGCCTTATGCCTGTGAGGGATCCAATTGTGCCTGTATCTGGATGACTGGCTTCTATCAGCCCCACCACAGAGCAATCTGAGGGAGTCACCCTCCTTCACCCTGGACTACTTTTCCAGACTTAGAATAACAGTTAACTATCTCAGGTCTCACCTCTCCCCTTCCATTGCCTACAATTCATTTGGGGAGGTGCTGAATTTGGTCCAGGGCAGGGTCTTCCTCCCATTGGACAGAGTGGAGACCCTGCAGGAACAGGCCAGATTAGTGGCCAGCTGAAGCTAGACTCCAGCCTGGTCAATCCTCCATCTTCTCAGGATGATAGCAGCTGTGATCCCTACAGTTCCTCTAGCCAGACTGCATATGAGGGTGACCCCAGTGGACTCTTCATGTCCAATAGGATCAGTGGCTGGACAACCTAGACCACAGAGTCCTAGTGTCTGGGTACATGAAGAAGGATCTTCTTTGGTGGCAGGAGCTGTCTAATCTCTCCATGGGGGTTCCTATTTCAACCCCCTACTCCTACTATACCCTTACAATGAATGCTTCATGTCAAGGCTAGGGAGCCAAGCTAGGAGACAATCAGACCCAGGGAACATGGTCTCAGCTGGTAACATCTCTACACATCAATGTGTTAGAAATGAGGGCAGTACTGTATGCCCTCCAGGCCTTCCACCATCTTCTATGTCCAGGGACACTCCTGATTCAAACCGACAATATGTCTGTTGTCTGGTACCTGAAAAAAAAACAGGGATGCACTCGCTTGTACCCTCTATGCCGGGAGGTGATAAGTGTGTGGTGTTGGGCAGTCCAGGACGACCTCTGCCTGACTGCTGTCCATGTGCCGGGCATCAGCAACATCCTTGTAGACTGTCTCAGCCAGACCACTGTCAGGGATCATGAGTGGGAGCTAAATTAAGAGGTGGTTGAAAGCTTATTCGATCTGTGGGGTTTGCCTGAGGTAGACCTCTTCATCTCCCCATCCAATGCAAAACTACCCAATTGTTGCTGATTCGTTTCTGGGCATGGTGTTTTCTGGTGAGATGCACTGTCTCTGTGCTGGACAAGGAGGTTCTTGTATGCCTTTCTTCCCTTCCCATTGCTTCAGAGGGTTCTTCTGAAGCTACAGGCAGAAGGGGCTCACATGATTCTAATATCCTCTCTTTGGCCTCATCAGATTTGGCTCCCTCTGTTTCAACAGCTATCAATGGAACCCCTAGTACCTCTGCCTCTCTGGCCATGATCTTCTGACTCAGAAGCAGGGCAGACTGGTGCATCCAGGCCTGAAATCCCTCCACCTGCACGTATGGCACCTTTGGTCACATGTGGAATAACTTCCATTGTTATTATTGCTTTACAAAAATTGTCAACTGTGCATAAGCATTTGTAAAAAAAATTAATTGTAATAGTGAGACTTTTTTGAAATGTCATTTGGCTTACCATACTCATGCTTGTCTACCCACTTACTCAGTCTCCTGCTTGTTTCTGTCCTTGTAATAACTAATTCCTGTTGCTTCATATCAAGGGCTTGTTGATTTTCATATTGTGTGTGCCTGGGGTGGAGCAGCAATAAAAGATAATCTATGCAATACCCTCAATAACACACCTACCCCAGTTTACTTTTATCTGATGCCTATTTTAGGCCTTGTATAGTAATATCTTCCTTCAAGAGAACAGCTTGTAATGAAATGTGTAAGATTTACATTGACATTTGGATATATGCACTTTTATATTATATGAATTACGTGTGTGAACTGTATAGCAATCTCTAAAAAAATCAATTAAACACATCAAATGTCTTCAAAAACATGTCTCAACATTGTGTCTATCTTCCACCTTGTCACAACATATAGTTGTCTCAGCAGTGTTTTCAGTTAAGGTACAGTACCTTCATGTATATGATGGCCTGGGGTTCTGTTGAGTTGATTGCTATAACAATGCACAGAATACAGTGTGAAACATATAGGTAACTGTAATACAGATGGTGGCAGTATTTTTAAATCTACCCTTACTCAATGTACCATACTTTGATTTAGTTAGTGTGTGCAACAGCAATTCATGTTTATGTTTAAGCCCATGAAATGCCCTTATCTAGTTAATGCATTGGCAGTCATAGTGGCTCTGCCAGATCTTGTTTTGGAAGCAAGAGTTCTGAAGGGACTTCCTAATCTGAAGTTGGACAAAGCAATAGGGCCAGATGGTGTGCATCTAAGAGTATCGCGGGAGCTCAGGGAAATACTGGCTGCACCTCTGACAGTTCTATGTAACAGCTCACTGGAAACAGGAGTAGTTCCGGAGGACTGGAGGAGGGCAGATGTAGTCCCACTACACAAAAGTGGTACCAGGGAGGAGGCTGGCAAATATAGGCCAGTCAGTCTGACATCGGTGGTGAGAAGGTTAATGGAATCACTGCTAAAGGAAAGGATTGTGGAATATCTTGAATCCAGTAGGTTACAAGAAGCCAAGACAGCATGGTTTCATGGTGGGGGGGGGGGGGGGAGGTCATGGCAAACAAAATCTGATAGATTTCTTTGACTGGGTGACCAAGGAACTAGATCAGGGTGGAGCGGTGGATGTGTCTTACCTAGATTTCAGTGAGGCATTTGACACCGTTCCACATATGATACAAATGAGCAAGCTGGGTCCAAAGGTGGTAAACTAGATAAATTGGTTAAGGGATAAGCGACAGAGGGTGGTGGTAAGCGGAGTTCACTCCAAGGAAGAGAGGGTGACCACTGGGGTGCCTCAGGGATCAGTGCTGGGACTGGTCTTCTTTAATGGTTTTATAAGTGACATTGCAGAGGAGCTGGAAAGGAAGGTTGGCCTCTTTGCGGATGACACCAAAATCTGCAATAGGCTGGGCACTCGGGGGGGGGGGTTGAAAGGATGGGCAGATACAAGAGAAAAGTAGAGGAGTGGTCAATGGTATGGCAGTTGGGTTTCAATATGAAAAAGTGCAAAATAATGCACGTAGGGCACAGAAACCCATGGGTAGTAGAAGTAGAAAATTTTTATTTTTATACAGGAAAAAATACATGTCATTTGGATAAAATAATCCAGTTTTCAAGACAGTCCTGTGCAAGTTTTCCAAGTTTCATATAATCACACCAATTTCAAACAATCAATACAAATTATAAAACACAAAATCACAAAACACACACATCTAGACAATATTAAAAATTAAATCAAGCACATTCACAAAAATATACATAATGCATCTTTAACCCTTATGAAATTTTTTTCTATTTTCTGATCGCAATGAAGGAGGAAGAGTATTCCAACACATTGCTGCTTGTGACGCCAAGGTTCTATCCCCAAATTTATTCTTACGCTTATCTGGATCTATTCTATTTTGATACAAAGCCCTAACTGAATGTTTCCTAAGACCAGAATCTTTACCTGCCAATATTTTTGATATATTATGATTCAAATGAATTGTCCTATATTTATATATAAATAAGGACCAACTATACCTATATTCTAGGTCAAGAGGTAACCAGTTTAACTTAGTCAACAATTCACAATGATGAGTCCCTATTATTACAATGTAAGACATATCTTGCCACCCTATACTGCAATTTATCCAATTTAATCAAAAATTGTTTAGGTGCAGCCCTATAGATAACTTCTCCATATTTTATTACTGGAAGTATGAGCTGTTCAGCAATCAGTTTTCTATCTTGTAGTTTTAAGGACTTAGATGTTCTCTTCAAAGCTCCCAATTTGTTATGTGTTTTTGTAATAACAGACTCTATGTGACTCTTAAAGGTCAATAAAGAGTCAATATTAACTCCTAAATAACAATAATTTGAAACTTGTTCTATCAAAGTTTGATTCAATGATGTGATCTGTACATCTGAGACACCCTGTTTTTTAGTACCAAAGCACATTAATTTTGTCTTATTTACATTCATAATCAATTGTGACTGGGTGAACCACTCCTGAACCCTAGTGAAGTCAGCCTGTAGGTCTCTCTGGAGATCCACCAAACCGCTACCAGAGGCCACCAAAACCGTATCATCTGCATACATTCTAATATCTGTATGCCGGATCACTGATGGTAAATCATTATTGAATATCAAAATAACAAGGGTCCCAAATGGACCCTTGTGGAACTCCCCTTTAATAATCCTAGGTTGCAGAGATGGTTCTAGCTGTACTCTGGAATCGGGTCCATCAAATATGACTTAAACCATACTAGTGGATCTCCAGAGAAACCCAAACAGACCAACCTCTCAGACAAAATGGAGTGGCTCACCAAGTCAAATGCTTTTGACAAATCAATATAGATGGCTGCTGTATCCTTACCTTTGTTCAAAGATGTACATATCAGATCATTAAATTCGACCAAAGCCGATGTAGTTGAAAAACCCTTCCTAAAACCTGATTGATATCTTGTTAATAAATCATATTTTTCTAAATAAACTCCCATTTGTTGGTTTACCAACCTTTCTAAACATTTGGATAATACAGGTAAGATAGTAATTGGATGATAATTGTTAGGAGATGTCTTATCTCCAGTTTTATAAATAGGTACTATCTTCCCTGTCTTCCATAAAGTAGGAAAATGTCCCTCTTGTAAACTCCAATTAAATATAGCTAAAATCGTATGTGCTATATATGGGGCAGCTATTTTTAAAAAACATCCTTCTAAATTGTCCAGACCTGCAGATTTATATGGGTTTATTCTAGATAATTCCTTAGTAACTTCCCGTAATGTTAACCATTTGAATCTAAAGGGAGGATGTTGATTTGGATAATGTTCTTCACACCTAATGTCAGTTACTATTGGAGTATCTCCTATTAATCCTAAATTGGGTAAATCAACAAAGTAACCATTTAAAATATTTGATACCTCCCCTGGATCTTCTATTATATCTTCATTTGTTCTCAATTTTAATTTTATTTGTCCATTTTGCCCTCCAGGATTTGACAAGTTTTTTATAATTGTCCAGAATTTTTTAGGATTCATATTGTAATTTAATTTACTACTATAGTAGATTATTTTTGCCCTTTTGTTAATTTTGACACTGCTTTTTAATTCTAAATAAATCCCAGTCACAACTTTCTTTTTTTTTGGCTTTCTTCCAAATTCTATTTTTAACTCTAATCATTTTTGCAATTTTTCTGTTATCCATGGAAATCTTGGCAAATTTCTATGTTTTTGTTATTATATAGGTGCATGGAAATCACAAATATTTTGAAAAGTATTGGTAAAATATTCAATGCTAAGATCCAATTCTGGTATTAATAAACACCTCTCCCATCTTTCTAATCTAATACTCTAAAATTTGAACTCTGAAAAATGTCTCATATCACGAGACCAATTTTGTTTCGGAAACTCTCCAAGTCCTCCCTTAGGATGTATAATAAGAGTAATCCAAACAGGATTATGATCACTGAAATGAGGGATAAAATTCCCTGATCTTTTACTTGAAGAGTTTGTGAAACAAAAATTAGATCTAATATTGATCCATTTTTTGTAGTATTTATGTGTCTTGTGGGTAGATTAATCAATTGAATAAGTCCCATTTCAGTTGTGATTTCCTTTAGTTTTTTTCTCTTCATTAGCCCAGTCACAATTAAATTGCCCATTAATACAACAGGTTTACCTTTATACAATCCCCTATTTTTGTAAACCCCATCTATAGTTTTTAATTTTGTTCGAGGGGAGAATAAATCACAGCTACTACTAAATTTCGTGAACAATAGAGATGACTATATAATCTATATTTCCTTCATTTCCTGCCATCATTATTTCAGCATACCCCAAAGCGTTTTAATATAACACACCCCTCCCTTTACCTTTTCTATCTTGCCTAAAAGTCTGATATGTTGGCACACCCAATTCAGTTGTACTTATTTTATCATTTAACCAAGTTTCACTCAAACCCAATATACATGGATTATGTGAGTCTATAATGGTTGCCAGCAGATCAGTCTTATTAGAAATACTACGGGCATTATCATGTAAAACAGTAATTTCATTTTCAACATTAGGTCCTGGATTCATCTCAACATCACCCCCCAAGATCAAAACCAAATAACATGCATCCATAAAAGTGTCAGGTGACTTATTGAAACTTGGAGGTAAGCCCTTTAACTTAATACCTGCTCGCAAGTACTTATTCCAACAATTAGTAAAAACAGTGCCTCTGTATAGATTGCTGGTAAGACCCCACCTAGAGTATTGTGTCCAGTTCTGGAGACCACATCTCTGGAAGAACATAGACAGATTGGAGGCAGTCCAGAGGAGGACAAAAAAATGGTTCAGGGTCTGCATCAAAAGCCCTATGAGGAGAGACTAAAGACCCTCAATATATATACCCTGGAACAAAGGAGGGAGAGGGGGATATGACAGAGACCTTTAAATACCTCATGGGGGTAAATAAAGTACAGGAGGGGAGTATTTTTCAGAAGAAAAGGTGCTCAAGAACAAGGGGGGCATGCTATGAAGCTAGAAGGGGATAGATTCAAGAGAGATGTGAGGAAGTTCTTCTTCACAGTAAGAGTGGTGGATTCCTGGAATAGCCTTCCACAGGAGGTGATGGGGGAAAAAACAGTGGTGGATTTTAAGAAAGCATGGGATAAGCACAAAGAAATCATAGTGGAAAGGAAGGGGGAGGGAGGAAAAGCTGATTGGACATGGTCTGAAGTAACAGTGTAGGTATGGAAAAATGGGCAGACTGGATGGGCCTGTGGTCCTTATCTGCCATCAAATTCAATGTTTCTATGTTTTTCTGCTATGAATAAAGCCTTTTTGGTCTGGGTTAATGATTTTGGGGAGGATATGGTCCAGGAGGCATGCCAATATGCTGGTGAATAGTTTATAATAATCTATATTTAGCACTGATATGGGGTGATAAGATTCACACTCAGTTGTTTCTTTTTGTGGTTTAAGTATAGCCAAGATATTGACATATCGCCAGGTATTCGAGCATTGGGCCATGGTCTAACATTCCTGAAATATGCACAAGTGGGTTGTAAGAAAAATGTTAAGGGTAACCTTATAGAATTCAGCCTCAAACCCATCTGGGCCTGGATTCTTGCCATTTTTCAAAGCTTTGCTCTCACTTATACATTCCTGTGATGTCATTGGTAGTAAGAGGGAGTTACCCTGGTCTTCTGTTATTGAAGGGATGAACAGATCATCCATGAAGGCTTTGAGAGATTCAAATGAGGGAGTGTTTCTCTGTGTGTACAGGGAGATATAGTACTGTTTCAGGATTCGAATCATATCCTTAGAGTGGCTGTGGGCCTTTCCTGATAGAGAGTCTACTAGTTTATTTACAGTGTCCATTTTGCATTGGTGCCATAGGCGATATACCAGGATCTTAGCTGCCCTAGCTTCCCCATTGTAGTAAGTCAGGTATAACCAGAGCAGCGAGTGTTCTGTTTTATAAGTGAAGAGATCTTGTATTTTGCCCTGGGTCTCTTTCACCTGATCTAGAAGAGTGATTTCCTTGCATGTAGGCCAGTTGTAAAAATTATAATGTCTCCTGTTGGAGTGTAAGTTTTTCTTTGCTTTTTCTTTTGAGCAGCATATGCTATGATTCTTCCTCACAGGACTGTCTCAAGTGTACCCCTCAGAGATGAGGACGATAGCTCGCCAGTGTCATTCTCCCAGATAATCTGAGGAGTGGCTTTCTCTAACATGGACTGAAATTCAGGATCCTAAAGAAAACATAGATTAAATTGCCTCTATGTTTGTTTCTGTTCTCTTGGGGTGGACAGCTGAGTCAAGATCAGGGAATGGTCCAAAAGTATGATTGTGTCAACGGCCATGTCCACCACCTAGTCTATATGTTCTCCACTAATAAAAAACATAGTCTAGTCTGGAGTAATGGAGGTGGAAGTTGGAACAGTAAGTATATTTCCTTTCATTGGAGCGAAGATGATGCCATGCATCTGTGTGGCCCACATCTGTCAGAAGCTGCCTGAGGTGTTTCTGGCTGGAGATGGATGGGGCAGGCATAGGACTGTTAGTGTCGAGTATAGGGTTAAGAAGGAAGTTAAAATCCACACCCAGTTTAGAGCCCCTGTTTGGTGTGTTAGTATAGTGTTTGTCATGTGCTGGATTGTAGTGACATCACTGTCAGGGTGCACAGATATGCTACAGACTGTAAAGGGGTTCTCATATGGGGTGCCAGTGGCCAGTGCCAGGTGTCCCTCCTTGCCTGTATACATTGTCTCCAATTTAAAAGAGGATTATTGAGGGATCAATATCACTGCTCGCCTTCGATGCCCATGTTTATTAGCTGACTCTATAATATGACCAAACCCAAACTTCAGCAGTTTATGATGTTCCGTGCTGGTTAAGTGAGTTTCCTGAAGGAATAATAAATGTAGGTGTTGTTTCTTACGTTCCTGAATGACCTTCAGTCTCTTGAGCTGGTTGGACAGGCCATTAACGTTAGATAATGTGGTCTTAAATTTTGACATTAAGGTATAACGTTATGTTCAGCAACCATGCTGAACAATTCAGATACAATCCCCTGGGGAAACATCATTCCTTTCCACTAAGAAAGCAAGCTTCTTTGGCACAGACTTCGACTGCAGAGGGTCAGTGCCCTGTGTCCCTTGAGACCAACCTTGCAAAAGTGTGTCTTCCTTATTTCCCTAATGACTGCCTTTAGCAGGAAGGAGAGGGGAACTGGGTGATAGAAACAAAGAGCCTTGGTCATCAGGACCATAACAGACCCTTAGCTAAATGGACTAATTTGGGTCCCAAGAGGGGTCTCTTCCAGCCTGGGCCAGCTGGGCCAATAGGGGAAGGGGTGGAGTTGACTGGTCTCACGAAGAACCAGTTTGCAGGCTAGCCAGTTCTCAGAACTAATGCAATATCAAGGGTTTGTAACTTCCAAGGTGAGGGGCTATTTCTGTATCATCCCTAGTGGTAGTGCCCGCAGGCACTGACAAGGGAGATCTCCGAAGTCCATCCAGCTTCGGGCCCCCTGAGGATCAAATGGCCTCTAATAGTAGGGTGTGAAGAAAGAAAATACAGAGTGCATAAATAAAATAGTTTATGGAAGGAAAGGGAAATCAAGGACATCACTCTTGGTTCCTCAGCTGACATTCCCAGAAGGCCTCCCCCCACCCAAATTATATCTAGAAGAAAACCATAAGGATGAGGTTTAAGGTTGGGGTTACATAATACATCATGATCGCATAGGTGGGCGACTAAGAGGGGTCCACCATAAGGCTACTGAAGCAGTCCTAGTATAATGGCTTAGTCTGAGTCAAAGCAACTTAGCTGGTCAATGGAGGTTATAAAAATGACATCCCTGGTGGTGATATTATAAGAGTGCCATTCACAGGAAGATGGTGGTTCCTCAAAGAAATATAGTGAACTGGCAGTCTCTATAACTGAGAAGAAAGGATATAATGGATTTGCCTTTTTCCTGCTCAAGAAATGTTCCCCTTCTGCTATCGTCAACTCAAGGTAGAAACCTAGCCTGTAAATAAAAATTGTCAGGGCAGTGGGAAGAAATCAGTTCCAATTCCACAGTCCATGATCTGTAGGTCCGTACTAAGAGGTCATGTAATCAACTGTTAATATAGTCCTTTGATCTGTGGCCCCAGAAGGTGGCAGATAGTAGTAGTAGTTCACAGAGGTCCAAGGGAGACAGTGTGGTTACCCCAGGCCGTACTAGGACAGCACCCCCATTCCATCTTGGTATTTGGTACAGCCATATATTAACAATGGAGAAAGAAGCCAAATTAGTGTACGTGAGGGCCATAGTTCCTTATGTAACCTGGTTCCACTACCCCACCACCATGCATGGTCTCCCCACTGGATGAAGAGAATTTACCTTAATCTAACTTCATCAGGTGGCCTATATTAGATGTAGATGCTACAGGGCTTTAGTTCTGAAGTAATGAGATGTGCTCCTGAGTTACTGGCAAACTGTGGAATGATATCACCATGAGGGCAGGCTCTGCCATGTAATAGTCGTCCTATCCCCCAGACATGCCCCCCCCCCAAAAGTTGAGGCCATAGTGTCTGAGCTCCAGATGTTGGTGATCATGGTAAGTATGGTAGGTGGGTGAGAGAGGTCCCATGGCTGCCCAGCATCACAAGATGGGTTGTGCTATCTCATTTAGCCTGTGGCCCTGGCCCTCCCACTCAAACTCCTGCAAAAACTCACTTGGTGGCAGAAAAAAAAGGGAGAACACAGTTACTGTGTAGTACTTCATGTCTTATCAGCAAAGCCCTGCATGGTTCCTACTTGGGAGATTATAGCTGAAATAAAGTCCTGGGCATGTTGTCTCTGTTTCTGTGTCTGCAGGCCCTCTTTATGTGGAAGAGTGATCTTCTTGGGACTGCGTGGGCTGATGGTGTCTATGGAGCAGCTCTGTACTTTAGTCGGCACGGTCCCACACAGCTTCTGCAGGGGAATGGTAAGTTTTCTGCCCATTTTACCAAGACAGGATATTTGGAACTTCGGTTTATTTGTCACAGAGTATACGTAATAGGGGTATACTGTACAGCAGTTTTAAATTGTGCCTGCTTTATTTAGCGTGGTCCAGGATGCAGCAGTGGTTCGCGTCCATCTGATTTCGTACTGCTGCTTTACCTGTACGTACAGCATCAGCTGTCAGTTCAGAATAACCTCATTCAATCTTTCAATCAGTAGGTGACTGTAAAACAATCAATATCTCTCGTCTGTAAAAGTCACATACCTTTGACTTGCTCATTGTGATCCAGTGTGAGAACGTGTTGACAATGTCTTTGCTACACTGGATCAATAGCAAGCCTTACAAATTCAAATATCTATTTGATTTGAAAGCACTTGACCCAGAGGATTTTGCAGAAAAGTCTGGTGTTGAAGGCAACATTGCTAAATCCATTTCAAGGGAGCTATCTGCCACCACTAGCAGTTCTTTTCCAGCTCCCAAGAAAAGCAGACCATCTACCTATGCTAGCTACACCCCCAAGACATGGTTTGAGGTTGGGTGGTATGCAACAGAGAATGGTGTGATGGCAGCTGTGCATTACTGCGGTACAAAATACGGAAAACAAATCAATGAGACAACCATACATAAATTCAAGACTGATTTCTTAGCACAGCTGGGTACCACACCAGACCAGACTTTGCTTTCCCCCACCTTGCCCAGAAAGCCACATGGGAGATTGGCTTTGTTAATGGAAGGCATAGAGGAGCAGATTAGCAAAGTAGTGGGATGTTTACATGTACAGGAGGATTTGAGGAAGCAGATATCAGCATTGATAACAGAGAGAGCCTAAATGAAAGCCCACTAGTGCAACACGGATTCGAGGAAGCAGGTATCAGCATTTATGAAGCATCTGAAGCACCCAAAGCACAAGAATTACCCGTAAGTTGAGTCTGTACATTTTACTGAAATGTGAAATGTGAAGCACTATCCAGACATTTCTCCTGTGTTGACTGCCTTCTTTCCCTTTCTTTTGCAGGTCCCACTGCAGGTTCCACTGATAGGAACAGACCGACAACAATGCTGAAAGAATAACTTACTATAGGACAATCACCGCTCTCTTAAAGAGACCCACCAAGTTAAATGAAAAAGAATGTACACCTAATATATCGGTGGCTTACATCAGGGAAATACTGTTACTGTATAGTGGCTCAAAATATTCCATTAGGTAACATGCTGTAACACTAGCAAATTTACTTTTACTGGGTTGCTCCTACTTCCTGGTGTTAAGAGCCTCCACCGCTCCACCCCCGTTGTCAGCCAAGTAATGACGTGATCCTAGGGATAGCGCTGGGACGCGCTCCATTATAGTCTATGGGGGCAGTTTTTAAATAATTTTTCTATATTGTAATGGTCACTATGTATATTGACTAACAAGGCCCCATAGACTATAATGGAGCACATCTCCACTCTCTCCCTTGGATCGCGCTATAACTTGGCTGAGCGCAAGGGCAAAGTGTGGGTGGCTGTTAACACCAGGAAGTAGGAGCAACCCGGTAAAAGTAAATTCATGAGCGTTACAGCATTTTACCTAATGGAATATTTTGGGCCACTATACAGTAACAGTATTTCCCTGAGGTAAGGCGCACATACATGCTGAGACTGGTAAGTCTCTTTAAATTAAAATTTTTATTCAGTAAAATAAATAAACCTTTTTTTTAGTTAATAAATGCTACAGTATTTAATATAGTTTGCCAATTATTGCTGATAACATTGAGTTGTTTTCAGTGCTTTACTGAGTCTACTTCCATATGTGCTTAATACAGTACTACTTGCAACAATATTAGCAGTCCCTTTAATTTCGCTTTAAATTTGTTTCAACTAATATAGCAAAAATAAAATGACCACTAAAATATGCTGCTATACAGTATTTACATCTCTTTTTCATTGTCAGAGGGACATAGTCATTGTCCGCGAACATTTTGGCAGTACTGTAAGATAGGTGTTTTTGTTGTCAGGCTTTCAGTAGCAGCATTGCCTTGGTCTGGTACTGGAAGAAGTGTATATGTATCGAGTGTGGACGGGTGGCTGGAGATTGGGGCTTCGGACCTAAGGCCATGTGAGTTCTCTCTATATCCAGAGAGTAGCCTTCCTCCAAATTTGGGGCTGTATGGAAAAAAGGTTCCATAAATACCAGTATGTCTTTCCCTTGTGAATCTTCCTGCATCCCATATTCCCAAAGATTTTTTCCTCCTGGCCTGATTCTTGGCATTCTGCAAGGGCTTTGAGTGTCTCTGCTAGGTGTGGGCAGTTGTTTTGATTTCTGCCATGTGGTCAGAAGTGGTGGCAGTTTGACATTCCTTTTCAGTGACCCTGTTCCCCAAAGAGTTCAAATCTGCTTGGACCGTAGACAGTGACTCCTTAAATGTCGCCCAGAAAGCTTTTAGTTATGACAAAATAATGTCCATTTTCTTGACCTTATTCATTTGGGTGGAGCATTGTGTCTCTGAATTCTGGGCCTGGGCTATGTTGGAAACCTCAGTCTGAGCCGAGTCTGACTGCTCTGCTGCTGATCCACCAGCATCCATGGGAAAGGCATTGTATTTGTTTCTGGAAGGCTTCTCTAGGTGTTGCTTGCCCTTCTCTGCTGTGGATGGAGGCTGTATGATATGATGTTGACTGTTTTGATGAGGTTCTAATTGAAATGGTAGCAGGAGCTCCTTAGTCAGGTAGCCATTTGCCAGATTACATCACCAGAAGTTGAAACAGTTTAATTATGCAGACCTTGCCTGGGCTGCACGTGTGTGTGTGCTGTATTTTAATTTTTTTTTGGTGTTGAGGGCCCATTACAGTGAGTATCAGTGGGCAATCTCCTTGAAAAAGAGTTCCTGGGTATCCTGTAATATGGGAAAAACAAAAATGGTGACTATAATTATGGCGATGGAAAAAAATAGTAAGTGCGAAAGAGTGAAATAACTGCGACTGAACGGAAAAGGTGACCGGCGGCTTTCTTCCCCTCCAAAAGTTTCAACCCCATGGAGTTGATTATCTGTAGAAAGGGGGGTTTGCAGGGGGTGAAGCCCCCTGCTAAAATGGGAAACAGTCTTGTCACCCTTTCTGCTGTCGTCGTATATGCCTGGTGGCTATTTTCTTCCTCGCCGTTTTTGCTTCTCACATATCACATAGAACCGAGTTCCTGTCATGGATGATTGCTGCTGGAAAGAATCATCCTGCTTGGCTCATCTGCACCATAGATTGTTTGTTTGTTTGTTTAAGGTTAAGACCATAGAGCATAAGCATAAGTATTGTTTTCTGAACTCTGCCGGGAGATTATTCCAGCAATTTGGTATAAACTGACTAAAGAAATGCTCTGAGCATTTTGTTTTTGTATATGGAACCAACATTTCTTTTAAATGACTTTTTCTCAAAGAAGAGTCAATATTCCAGAAAATTAATTTCCCGGGTCATGCCTGAAAATGGGCAGGTCTGTTGCCTAGGGTACTTACCTGGTCATCAATCAATCAATCAATCAATCAAAGCCTTTATTTTAACCAGGCAATCACTGTTGAGCAAGTTCATTTTCGAGGTGTACCTGAGTTTGTCAACAAGGAACAGGGGACAATATACATGGGATGCAACACACAAGAAAATAATAATAATAGAACTAAAGTGAGATACAATAATACAGTATATACAAAGTATCAGCAGGTAGCACTGACAGTAGTATATGTTTGGAACAGAAGATACAGCTAGTTTTGGGTAGGACACAATTTTTCAAATAAGTAAAGAAATTTACATACCAGGTGCACTGAACACAAATAAAACCTAATATTAAAAGATATATAGTGATACACTATGGAGAATTTAGAGCTGGAACCAGGGTCAAAGGAATGTGGAAGGCACAGATATGGGGGGCAGAAAAAGGGAAGAGGGAAGAGTCAATTATAGATGTGATCAGTCTTTTAATAGTAGGAATTGGAGTGTACTTGGACTTATAGGAGTCACTATTTAGGGTAGACAGGCACAGGACTCCTTATTATGATGTAAATATAGAGATTTAAAAGCTGCTAGGCTGATGGGGTGAGTTAATTTCAAAACTTTTTGCAACTTGTTCCACAGTTGAGGAAGCACAAAACTGATGGCTGCTCTGCCAATGCGAGATTGTGCTTTGTAAACATAAAGGTAGATATATGAGGTACTTCTCAGGGCATACTTCCTCAGAGTGCAAAAAGGTAAACAGACAGAAATATACTGGGACAGTTTATTTGAGATAGCTTTGTATGTCCATACTGCAGAATTTTCTTTGCCGTCTGTAAGCAAGGGATGACCATCCCACTGCCGTGTACAATGCACAGTGGTGGGTTGAGTAAGGAAGACCCATGATAAATTTTATGGCTCTGTGATAAGGTGTATCAAGTTTGGCTAGGGTCCCTGCAGGTCCCTGACTGTATAGAAAATTTGCATAGTCCAATAGGGAAAGAAAGGTAGTTTGAACCAGTTTCAGTTTAGCGTCTCTTGTGAGGAGATTATTAATCCTAAAGAACAGACCAAGTCTTTGTCTAAGTTTCTTTGCCAGTTCTTCTAAGTGATCCTTGAAAGTAAGTCTATGGTCTAACCAGACCCCCAGATACTTGAACTTTGGTACGTAGTCCAACCGCTCACCAAGAATGATAGTGATCTGCTGGACTGTCCCAGCAATTGCAGGATTTATTGCATTGTGAAGAGGCGAGAGGAACATTGTTTTGGGGTTTTTTTGCATTTAAGAGCAGTTTCTGGTTTATAAGCTGATGTTGCAGCAGATTAAATTCATTTTGAAGGGCTTTACCGACAGCATCAGTGGTTGGGGCTACTAGCATAGAGTACCGTATCATCCACGAATAGGTGTATTTGTGCTTCTTTGATGGGGGCATCTGCATTGCTAATATAAATGGTGAAGAGCAAGGGATGAAGAATGGAGCCTTGTGGTACACCACTCAATAGGGGTTTTGGTGGAGAAACTTTCATCCCGAGAGGTAGCTGGAGAACCATTTAAGGGATAAAGAATCCAAACCAGTGTTCTGGAGGGATGACAGAAGCAGTCTATGATCAACGGCATCGAACGTCTTGCTTAGGTCCAAGAAAACTGCGCAGACAAAGTTTTTTTTTTGTGTAATTCAAGCTGCCAGTCGTTTCTCACCTTGGCAAGAGCAGAGATTGTACTGTACTGTGCTCTAAAACCGGATTGTAAAGGGTTGAGCAATTTTTCTGATTCCAGGTACTTCTGAAGCTGGGAGTTCACTATTTTTTCCAGTATCTTTGACATGATTGGAAGTAGGGAGATTAGCCTGTAGTTATTGAGGTCACTAGGATCTCCTGACTTAAACAAAGGGATCACAAGTGCATTTTTCCAAATGGGTGGTAGGTCAGCCTGGAACAAGTTGAAGAGATGAGTAATTGGGACTGTGAGGACACGGTAGCTGACCTTTAAGAAGTACAGGCCAATGAGGTTGGCCCCAGCACTTTTCCTAGTGTCCAACTGAAGGAGAAGATCTTCAACTTCTTTTAGGGAGGTAGGCTGCAGAGAGAGAGAGAGAGAAGGATGGACTGGGGATGGGTTTTTCTTGTGTATCCAATCCAAGTTGTTGGCGGAGGATATTTGCAGGAGAGGAGTCAAAGGCTAGACCTGCAGTGGCAAAATGATTATTGAGAGCATGGAGGATAGACGGTTTGTCGGAGATGATAGTATTATCGTCCTCCAGAATTTGGAGGCATTTCTTGAGGAGGTCTCCAGCTGACAGCGGTAGAAATTAGTTTTGGCTTCTCTGACCATTTTGATGCAGAGGCTCCTCACTCTCCGGAAAGAGTTCTAGTCATTTATTAAATTAGTTTTCCCTAGCAGTTCTCCAGAGTACCTCCCTACTCTGCAAAGCATCTTTCAGGTCTTCCGTAAACCACCGACAGGATTTGTTTCTGGCACAAACTTTTACTACGGGAGCATACTTGTTGAGAGCCCCTAGCACAACTTCTGAGAAAATATCATAAGCCGTAGTCAGGGACTTGGCTAGATAGAAGTCCTGCCATCGCATGGAGTCTCTTAGCTCTGATATATACCCATGGAGATCAAAGTTGTGTATGCACCTTTTAAAGGAGAATTTTGGTACAGTTGTGGATGTAAGAGTGGATCTTACACACGCGATGAAGCAATGGTCACTAATATCATAGAAAAAGATGTCAGCATGGGAGAATAAATGGGGTTTGTTAACTAAAATGATATCCAAGAGAGTACTGTTATTAAGGTTGAGCTTGTTAGGATGAGTAGATTTGTTTATTAGCTGTGACAACCCAAGGGTATCACAGAACATTTTAAGTGGGGTGGATGCACTGGAGAGCAAGTCTAAGTTGAAGTCTCCTAGTATGATATACTCCGAAGGTGCCAAACCCAGGATGTTTCCGAGATGTTTTAACAACTGTAGTCCAGCTGGTGGGGGTCTGTAGCATCCTATTATACATAATGAGACACCAGTAGCAATTTCAATCTTTAATGACAAACTTTGAATTCCTTTGGGATAGAGGCTGAGTCAATTATGGAGACAGGGAATTTATCCTTGATGTAAATAGCTACACCACCACCTCTGGTTTGCTTGTTGGCTCTGAACAAAATATAGGAGGGGATGTTAACTATGTTATTGCTGGTTGCTGGTCAGAGCCAGGACTCCATAATCAATAGAACATCTGGAGCAGTATGACATACCCAGGCCTGAACTGAAGAAATTTTTTTTAATAGACTACATACATTAACATGCAAGAATCTAAGCCCCATGAGGCTTTGTAGCTGTGCTGCGGATTCCATGGGTGCCAGAGAGCCTGGATTAAGCCCAACATTTCCTGAGCATAGAAAAAGCAGAAACAAGAGTTTCCTACAAAGTCCTAGGAGAAGTGCGGGTGGTTGAGTCTTCTTTCGGTTACGTGATTTGTCTGCAGCAGTATAGGGAGTTCTGAGGTTAGTTCCTAGTTTTCCTGATGCTGCATACAATAATACCCTGACCGAGAGAGTCAATGGGAGCGGGGAGTATGCAGAAGGTGGTGGACCCTTATGGGCATGCTCTAGGAGAGTCTCTGTATGCCGGTGCAGGTGAAGGACCAGCAGATCATCAAAAGCTAATAAATAAATGAATAAATTTATCACTAAGATATCTAGGAGCCAAACCTATTTGTTTATTTATTTAGCTTTTGTTTACCAGGTAAGCACACTAGACAGTCAGGTGCCTATTTTCAGGTGTGACCCGGGAGAATTACATGATACAGGCAATAACAATGCAGAGTCATGGCACAGCAACCAACAGGGACAGGCAGGTACAGGTTATAACAAAACAGAGTCATAGCATGGCAGTCAACAACGAACAGACAAAAATAACAACAGATAGCAGCTGAGCAGATATGTGGGGATATTCAATTTGTGTATACAAGGGAGCAGAGAAACATGATACATGAGCAGCAAGGGAGGAGAGAGACATTTGCAATGAATTACACCTACAGGAAGGGGGCAAGGGATAACTCATGGCTGCTTAGCCTGTCAGGGGGATACTTAATCCTAAGAGGGTGTAACAGAGTAAATAAAGTGTGTAAGTAGAAGATGATGTCTTAAGGTGACAAGCAAGACATGGCCAGGAAGAGAAGAAAGATGGCGGCCAAGCTGGGCCAGCCATGAACTTAGCCCTGCAGATTTTATGTTTTATTTTATTTTAAATGCTCATTAGCTAAGTTTGTAGCTCTGTCATTTTGTTCCGTAGTTCCGTGGTTTGGATTTAGTTGGTTGTGGCTCGGAAAGACAGAGCTTTGGAGCGGTGTTCCACAGGACTGCTGGAGTTTTCCATTGTCATGGGGGAACATGCCAAAAGCCTGGGAATCAGGGAAAATCAGGGAAAAATTGTTTAGGAGCATTTCTGTTCATCTATGCTCCCATTTACCTGAATTGTTGGAGCACACAATTAATGTTGTTGGATTATTGCTGGTATTAGTACTGACTTCTATCAGCTGCTACCTTTAGGTGTCCTGGGTGTTGCCATAGAAAGTTTTGCTTGTTTGTTGGAGTTAGCTGGGAAAACTAATAATCTGAATGTTTGGACTTGTTCTGGTACTCAAGGATCATCTCCACTATTTGTTTTGGTGCCATGTTGCGGACTGTTGAAGAAAGGGAGAGGAGAAGAAGGACGAGAGATTCAGCCAGCTTGGCCAACCTAGAGGTGGGTGCGGGGGTAGCCGTTTTTTTCCAGGAAGATCGGGTGTGCTTACCAGAGGACTGGTGCTCATGGGGCTTCTAGGGTTGCAGGGGCTGCCTGGTGGAGATTGGGCTTTCTCTGGCAATCCAGGTAGGGGGAAACGGTTGCATATACTGGGACCTGCCCTGGGTTGGTTTGGTTCTGGTTTTATCTGAACCAAGAAGATCTTTGCCACCTTCAACTTATAAATCTGATTAGTTTGACTGTTGCTGACTGTCAAGAAGCTCTACCCAGCTCTTTACCTATATCTGTGGGAAACTGTCTATTCAAGTTTAGAAATATTTAACTTGTTTGGGGAGGCAGTGAGAGGGCCTCTCTTTGGAGATTTTACTATGCTTGACTGAATTCTGCCTGTGGAAGGGTGTATCTCGTTGGATTAATTTCAACGAAGAGGAGATGGTGAGAGCCCTCCTTTTCATCAGCAGATCTGTCTTCGGAACTGTGTTACTGGTTAACTTACCTTTCTGTGACTTCAGTGAACAGGAGGTGGTGAGTGCTCTCCTCTTCAGCAAATCTTTCCTGGAAACTGTGCTACTGGCAAATTTTTTTTTTTCTTTTAGTGATTTTAATGTTCTGGACTATATGTGGCTCACCATCTTTATTTGGGACTTTGGTGATTAGCCTGCCAGTTTAAACTTGATGTGTTTATTTAAAATGTTTATTTTATAATAGTTCATATCATATTATAGCTTTTTGTAGGTGTGGGGTTGGTGGGTACAGTTATTTATTTATTTGTAGTTTGATTTGGTTTAATGGTTGGATACTCCACCCTCTCGATGAGAGATAAAGAGAGGAGGGGAGGAGTTTCTGAATGGGGGGTAAAGTATCTGTGCTTTGTTGACTGCCTTAGGCTGTGAGAGGGCCTCAGGGGGCTGATGATTTTTGTTATTTCTATTTGAATTTATTTTCTGGGTGTGTGTAAATAGATTGTTTTAATATGTGTAGGGAGGGTCAAATGACGGTCAGGCAGTATTCCTCCACCAGGCTCAGGGAACTGCGCCCCTTTGACTGCCCTTTTTTACCAATAGAGACTTATAAATGCTGTCAAGCCCTTGGACTTGCTAGGAGGTGCAGGAAGGGGGGCAGGACTGGGCCTGAAGGGGAAATGGAAAAGTGGGGTCGTATTGGGGTGGTAGGGACCAGATGACACCCTGGGGCGAAATGGTGCCAGGACAGGGGTAGTCCCTGTCTTGTTCCCATACCCAAGGGTCCAGAAATTGATGCTGGTCAGGAGTCGAGGTCTTCCCAAGCATCTCATCCAACCCGGGTGGTGTTATGTAATGCTAGGTCCATCAAAAACAAGACAGCTATTATAGCTTGAAATGGTGGACCTGGCATGCATCACCGAGACCTGGCCAGACGAAAATGCAGGCCCAGTATTGGCTTTTGTGGTTCCAGCTGGGTTTTCGGTGATTCATCGCCCGAGATTGGATCGTAAGGGTGGGGGTGTAGCCATCTTTTTTAAGACCGAACTAGGCCTTGTGGATGTTCCAGTGGGGACCACCAGATCCTTTGAGTGTGTCATGGGTGAGGGTGTAGGCTGTATGATGCTTCTCATTTACTGTCCACCAGGAGATGGGGGTGTATTCCTGCAGGAGATTGCGGACTTCATCGTTGACATGATGTTGGAGTCTCCCAGACTGATAATGCTGGGGGACTTTAATGTCTGGATTGATGATAAACTCTCACAGTTTGGTCAAAATCTCCTACAGTTAATGACAACACTGGGTCTCACACAGGTAGCTACCTCCTCTACCCATATAGGAGGTCAATCATTGGATCTGCTGTTCCTCCTGGGGATGGAAATCACTGACTTAAGGGTGGAACCAGTCAGCTGGTTTGACCATCACACCATAGGGTTTAGTTTTGGGGCCCCTCTAAATGGACCTACCCCTTTGGAGATGGTCTGGTACCACCCTTTAAGGGGGGTTACCCCAGATGGTCTATCAGCGGTACTGGGCCTAGCAGGATTGCTGCGTGAAAGCACAAGTCCAGGGGATCTCATGCTAGCCTATAATGAGGCAGTGGGAGAGGTCTTGGACTTGATTGCTCCTGTTCATGTTTGACCACTCACTCTTCGCCCAAGGTCCCCTTGGTTTGATGGGTCCTTGAAGGAACTGAGGTGGGTTGGCTGAAGGCTAGAGAGAGCATGGCGGAAGTCTGGTCTGGATGTTGACAGGCTTAGACTGATGGAACATTATAAGGGCTATCAATCAGAAATCACCCGTAAGAAGGCAGAGTTCCTGTCCTGGGAGATTTCTGCTGCGCAGAACCGACCAGATCAACTTTTTCGAACTGTTGACAGATTGTGCAATCCAATCTGTCTCCAGTCTGGAAGAGTTTTCTCACAAATTGAGTGTGATGAGCTAGTTTGGTTTTTCACAGATAAGGTTGCCAGCATCAGGTCCGGAATCGCCCGGGTCTCTCTATGAGGGGTTGCGGAGGTCGATGGGAGGTGGTGAGCACCCGGTCTGTCTGGTCGGATTTCAACCAATCGGAATTCATGGACATTGTGAAGATTATCCAGACTTTGCATCCAACCTGTTGTAGTTTGGATCCGGGCCATACCCCCCCCCCCTTTTAGTGGGTTATGTAGATATCATCTGCCTGATCCTAGCTGAAATTGTATGGAGATCCTTGGAGAGGGGAATCTTTTCAGACCCCCTAAAGGAGGCGATCATTCTACCACTCTTTAAAAAATCCTCCTTGGACCCTGTCAATCCAGCTAACTACCGATCTGTCTCTAACCTGCCCTTTGTGGGGAAGGTTATTAAGAAGGTGGCTGCGCTGCAACTGGACCATCACTTGGCAACTTGCAGTGTCTATGAAGCTGTCCAATCTGGTTTCAGGAAGAGGCATAGCATGGAGACTGCTCTTGTTTGGGTATTAAATGATCTCCTAATGGCCAGAAATCAAAAGGCTCATACCATCTTGGTCCTTCTCGATCTCTCAGCAGCATTTAACACTGTGGACCATGAGGTGCTTTTGGAAACCCTGCGGTTCCTTTGTGGACTGTCAGGTACAGTCCTCGATTGGTTTTGATCCTTCCTCATAGGTAGGTCTCAGAGGGTGGTCACTGGAATTTGTTCCTCTGACTCTCTCCCCCTGTCCTGCAGGGTGCTGCAGGGTTCCATATTGGCCCCCATGTTGTTTGTAGTGTACATGGTGCCATTATGAGACATCATCAGTTGATATGGCTTGAGTTTTCACTGCAATGCAGATGATATTCAGCTGTATATGTCCTTTGTGCCTGGACAGGTTGATGCATTCTCTGTGCTATATAGTTGCCTCTCTGAGATCAAAGACTGGATGAGCTTGAGTTGATAGAGATTAAATCCGGATAAGACTGAGGTGCTGGTTGTGGATCTGGGTCGCCCAGGGGTGGGTCTTGGAGCTGGGCTTATGTCGGGCCTGTGGCTTGATGGTGTCCAGCGCAATACCTCAGATCGGGTGCACAACCTGGGTGTTATTTTTGATGATGATGGCTTGACCCTGAAGTCCCAGGTGTCAGCCATGGTCAAATCCTCATTTTATCATCTGAGGAATAGCACCCAGGTGAACCACTTGATTCCACCGGGCCACCTTCCAGCATTGGTCCATGCCTTCATTACCACCTGTCTTGACTACTGCAATGCCCTCTACCTAGGACTGCCTGGGGTTGATATCCACCACTTGCAGCTAGTGCAGAATGCTGTGGCCAGGCTGTTGACTGGTACCTCCAGGACCAGTCATATTTTGCCTGTGCTGTGCGAATTGCATTGGCTGCCAGTTCAGTGGCGGATCACCTATATGGTAGGCTTGCTTACCCTTAAAACCCTACATGAACAGGGACCCGACTGCTTGAAAGATCTCCTGACTCCCTACTCCCCCAATCGCCCACTCCGATCTGCCAATGAGGGATTGCTAGAGATTCCCAAGATTTGTCTTAAAGCATCAGGAGCCCATGCTTTTTCATTTGCAGCACCAACCTTGTGGAATTCTCTACCTCGTCGGTTAAGAGAATGCCTGACTGTCAGCAGTTTTAAATCTTTGCTGAAAACTTATTTATTTTCATTGGCAATCTCTCACTAATTGTTAAATTAAATTATTGTTTTTAAAATGTATTATATTATGGTTTGTGCTGTCATTTTACGTTATGTACAGTGCCTTGGTTATGAAAGGTGCTACATAAATAAAGTTGTGCTGGCTTGCTTGCTATACACAGTGTATTTCCCCTGGCACATGTTTCAGCTGCGCAAAGTCCAATTGGCACTGGGCCACTCAGGGTGGGGGCAATAGGTGCAGAGGCAGGAGTATACATGCTTCAGGTGGCCCCGGAGAGAGTACCTGAAGCTGATATGTGAGGGTGCAGATCTTACCTGAGCAGGGAGAAGGTTCCATGTTCTGGGAGTGAGGGCAGCAAAGGCACGATCCCCTGCAAGGGAGCGGGTTTTGGGGACCTTGAGGGCCTGAGAGTCACTGGATCTCAGCTGGTAGACGGGGGGACAGGCTTAAGCAGTTCCACAAGCTCTGGAGGGGTGGACATTCTGACAACATTGTCAGTGAGGTTTCCCATGACAAAGGTTCGGTGGTTGTCAGGGGAAGCCACCCATGCCTTGAGTGGAGCTGACAGTGATGCATAAGGTGGGGGGCTGACAGGGTGAAGCGGCAAATGTTATTATACACTGTGTCTGATTTAGACAGCCAGGTTTTTGGAGCATTCAGGAAGGAGGTGAGCCCATAGCAGAGCATAGGGAGAAGGACCCCTTTTGCAAGGGCAAGTCGGGCAGCAGGAGTGAGGCAACTTTTGGCTCTGTAAGTCAGGCCCAGCTTGGAGTTTGTGGCCTTACATGAGTTGCATATATGCAGGGAGAGGTCAAACTGAGGATCAAGGGCTACCCCCAGGTACTTGAAAAGACCACATTTATAAGAAAAAAAACATTTATGAAATTCTTTCCTACTAGACAAAGATAGCCATCCTAACTGCTGGTACATTTCACAGTGGTGGAAATATTTAGAGCATGTAAGGCTCGGTCTTGTCAAATTATTTAATAAAACATCTAACCTATGGAGCCTCTTAGAAGTGGCATTATTGTGCAAAATATTATAATAGTCTATAAGTGGTAGAATCTGCACATGTACAATCAATTTTAGAGTTTCTGATTCAAGGCAGTGTTGATTTCTGTAAAGAAATCCCACCCTCTTACTGACTTGGGCTATTAATTTATCTAGGTGTTTATTTCCAGACCCTGTTTGATCCAATAAAAAACCCAAATTTCTGTAAGTGTACACATTAGTAGTAAGTAGTAGTAAAACTTTATTTTTATACAGGAAAGAAACATGTCATTTGGATTTTATCAATCCAGTCTGCAAGACAGTCCTGTACAATGTCTAAGTTTGCAAGACAGTCCTGTACAATGTCTAAGTTCCACAAAATAAATACAAATTTACAAAGATTACATTCTCCAGGGCAGTTCCAGTGTCATCCAAAATCATTATCTGATTATCCAGTTTGACTTTAAAAGCTGTACTAAAGATCATACACTTAGTTTTAGAAGTATTTAGTTTTAATTTAGAATTTGCAAAGGATTGGAGACTACTGAAACTGTCCTGGAGGATGCTTTGGACACCACAGATAGAGGGTTGAGAAGAGTATATTATGGTATCATCAGCATAGAGATGGTAAAGAGAGCATCCCCCACATTATGGCCAAGATCTTTTAAATATATTAAAAAGAGATTTGGCCCCAGGACAGGGCCCTGGGCCACACCTCTCCTCAACCAGAAGTGGAGCAGACTCCACATCATTCATAGCTGTGATCTGACATCTTTCTGTTAAGTAAGAGCAAAATCAGTCTATAGCCAACCTTCAGACACCAATCTCACAGAGTTGTTGTAAAAATAACTGATGGTCGATTGTGTCGAAGGCCTTGTAGAGATCAACCAGGCTAGTACCAGTATAGATAGGGTGATTACCTACCCCTGCCAATGATCTGTTGAGTCTTTTCCATAGAAGAATGCAAGGAGTTTAGCAGAGTCTTTCTTGACAAGGTGTCCTCTATTAAGACTGGCAGTTCCTCAATCAGTCTATCGTGGGCCGGTGGATGTCAGCCTGTGAATGACCTTGATTATCTATCAACCAAGGTAGAGCTTCACACAGGTGTAGATGAGAAGGTGCTCTGAGTGATTTCAGGTCTGCACCTTACTTGCTGTATGTTGGACCCCATGGCTACCTGGTTTCTCTTGGGCTACCTGGAATCCCTGGGACCAATTTTCACTGAGATTGTTAGGTGCTCTTTAATGGAGGGTGTTTTTCCTCCCACCTTGAATAGAGTGGTGGTTAAACCCCTCCTGAAATAACCATGTTTGGACCCTAACAATCTAGAGAACTACAGGCTGGTCTCAAACCTTCCCTTTGTTGGGAAGACAATCAAGAAGATGGTGGTGGCATGACTTGAAGCTTACCTGGAACCATTTGACACCTATGAGGCTCCCAATTGGGTTGCAGACCCCATCACAGTATAGAGATTGCTCTCATCATGATGTCATATGGTCTTCTAATGGCACATGATCAAGGACTATGTTCCACCTTGGTCCTGCTGGACCTCACATCAGCATTTGACATGGTTGATCATGTGATGCACTTGAATTGAGGAACTATGTTGGACTTACTGGCACTCTTTTGTGCTGGTTTCAAGTCCTGTATTACTGGGAGAGTGCAGCAGGTTACTCTAATTTCATCTCTAGAGTTTCTGTGCTCACCTCTGGTCTTCCTCAACGTCCGATCCTTGCTCTCATGTTGTCTGCCATGTATCTGTTGGCTTTAGGTGAGATCATTAGAAGGTATGGTGTTCAGTTTCACTGCCCTGCTTATGACACTCAGCTCTGTCTGTCCTGTACTCTTAATGGAAGAAATGTTGCCTCAGGAGATCCAATATTGTCATAGTGGAGGAGCCACGCTTGCTTACAGCTCTCTGAATGCCATTGCTCTTTCTCTTACTTCATTCTTGCTTAGACAGGGTAAAACTGTATTTTTTTATCTACGTGGAGCTACTGACTTTGAGCCCAGTTCCAACAAAAAAGAAATGAACATTCTTAGGGAGTAGGAAAGTAATGAAAGAAAAAGAAAGGCACTCACTCACTCTTCCTTGGACATTTAAAATCCTCAGAAGAAAGAGAGAACAGGCATGAATGACAAATAGCTGCTTAATCCCAGAGTGGGTGAGTCCAGTAAGGCAGTATCCACCATTGTGAATAGAGATATTGAAAAAAAAAGCAACAGAAACCACCTGCACTCCAGGGCCAGGAGGTTATTTAGACCTCCAGTGAAGGTGCTGAAGATACTGCAAATAATACCAGGCTCCCCTATTGCTGAATGCAAAAAATGCAGGTTTATTTTACCAAATACTGCAGGAAATCTTCAGTATACACACAGTAGTCACATCAACAAACTCCCTGGTGCTTTGCCAGTTAAGGCCTCATCAGAGGGATAATCATTATTGCAACTAGATTTTCCTTTTATACCATTCACAGTTCAGATTTGGTGACATCACTCATTAGTATCCAATCATTTTATAATAATCCCAAAAGTGATAGTTAATACATTAAGTAGTAACAATTAGAAAAACTATACACATTATTATGACCCATAATATACCAGCAACAAAACCAGTTGATAATTTTTATGATTTTCAGAACTTTTTTGTAACAGCCAATCAGATGATCCAATTCAGAAATATCTGATTATAAAAAGAAAGAGGGGCAAAATCATAAAACTAAATCAAATCTTATTTAAAGGAACACATTTATAGCATGATAGGTTGAAAAAGTTCTGAAATTTCAAAACTTTTATGTACCAGCCAATCGGATCATCTAACTTTGAAATTCCAATTTTATAAAGAAAAATGCCAAAATCTAAAAACACATTAGTGCACTATATCAAGGCACACATTTGTAACAAGACAAAGATATAAAATTCTAAATTTTCCAAACTTTTTACAGTAGCCAATCAGAATGTCCGATTCCAAATTTTCTTAAAATTGAAAATTTATGAATATTTCAGGTTCCTCAGTTATTTAGAATCCTTTTTAAGTATAGTCAACTGTTTTTGTCACCTCTTTAACCAATTGTTGTGCCTATTATGGGTCCCAATTCAACTATTGTAAGGCTAGAAAAACAAACTGAGACTCGGATCATTAACTTGGAAAAAAAAATCTATTTTTTATTTATGTAACCCTCTTGTTATCTGGGGTTACTAGAATCCCAGTAAGACCTAGTGGTAGGCAGGGAAGGCAGCTTGTGAAACTCCAGTTAAATGGGTTTCATACTGTCTCACTCTGTTCTCAGTCTCATCTGAGACTGAGGGATGACATCACCAATAGAACTTTCGCAACTGCATAAGCCACATTGGAATCTGCTGCAAAGGGAGTTAGATAGAACGTTGGGAGTTTTCAAAGGTTAGTAGTCAGTGTCCAGTTTGTCTTCAGTAAGTGAAGGTGTGCTCAAGTGGTGGAGACTGCTGTTCGGGTCTCAGTGCCCCCTTCCTCGGGGATGTAAATATCCCTAGCAGATTCCTGGGGCAATCCCCTTAATTCTGCCAAGTGGAAGAAAAGCTGCCTGTTCAGTTCAGCATTTATTTTGAAAGATGGAAGATTTGTGAGTCGCCTGTGGGGCACCTGCAACTAAAGGGTGAGTGTCTGCTCTGACTAAGAGGGCAAAATGTTTTCTTCACCCTGGGACATGTGTGAAAATCTAGGGATTGCACTACATTTGGGAAGCCTAGAGAAATGGGCCAAACAAGCAAAGTAGTGTCAAATGCTAGAGTGTTGTGTGATTCAAGTAATATGTAGAGGAGATGCACCAGATCATCTACCCTTTAATCTACATTTAGAAGTTCAGCAAAGGAATGGTTCAGTTTTCCCAGGGAAATGGCTGGATATGGGCTGTGGGAGCTCGAGGTGGGCGAATCCCCCATCTTTAGTGACCAGGTCCACCTCTATGGATTTCTGCTGTGGTTGCTACTTTGCCTCATGCACTTGGCCAGTGATGGGGGAAGTACCCAGACGTGGGGTTGCAAAAGGGAAAATCTCTCTAGGAGTCGCAGACTCTAAGTGGTGTGAGGAGCCACAACAAGTAAGGAAAAAATCTCTCTAGGAGTCACTGACTCTAAGTGGTGTGGGGAGCCACGACAGGATAATTGGTTCATTCTTCCAATGGATCGTGGATCAAGTGGCCAGCGGGGGAGCCTGGACCGTGGGGAAAACCCAAGTGTGTACAAGTCGGGCTGTGTACCCAAAGCTGCGTGCAAGTCCGGGCTGTGTGCCTGGTGGGTCCAGAGCCTGAGGACTGAAAATGGTGATAAAGTGTTCTGTAGTCTCTAATCTGCATTACCAGGAAATGTAGCCCCATGGGGGTCCGTCTATGCTTTGTTTTGTTCAGCTAGTATGTGAATAAAAGCCACATTGAAGAATCCCATTCCTGGTTCTGGACATTACAGTTATTGCTTCCTGTGTTCAGATTTACTTGGGTGCCCCTGTGCAGAGTAGTCAAACCTAGGCTCCCCTGTGCCGAGTAACCTCATCCTCCCCGAACCCAGTCCCCACCAGGTACTGCTGTCAGCTTCAACAGCATGCCACCTGTCATTTTGGCAAAAAGGCAGGGGTGAGGGTTTACATTTATATAAATTATGCATCTTACAAATCATGAATACTCATTGTGTTATATCTCTGTTTATAACTGGAAGGTAGAATGAGAGGGATAGGGAGCTGAATCCACTGGTCCATGCCATGTAATTAGCAAGGTCATACAGGGAGAGCAGGCATGACTGCGCTCACCAATCACCTATTAGAGAGAATACAAGAGAGAAAAATAAATGTTAGTTTGATATTATTACCATAATTCATAAAGCAAACACTTATTATGAACCAACTAGAAATGAAAATGAACATTCTGAGGGAGTAGGAAAGTAATGAAAGAAAAAGAAAGGCACTCACTCACTCTTCTTTGGACATTTAAAATCCTCAGAAGAAAGAGAGAGAACAGGCATGACTGACAAATAGCTGCTTAATCCCAGAGTGGGTGAGTCCAGTAAGCCAATATCCACCATTTTGAATAGAGATATTGGTCTGGATTCTCAAAGGTCTTGAAAATCTCACAGCTATGGAAAAAACATGGCACAAGTGGGCTGCCATTTGCAGAACCACATTTCCTCCTGCAACTACAGCATTCTCAAAAGTGGATCTGGTTTACAACTGCATGCATGATTTATGACAACTTGCAGGTGGTGTTGCTATGGAAATCCTTGCAGCTGTGGAAGAATGTTACAGCCAGTGGGACCAGCTGTAACATCTTCCGCAGTTGCTGGGGATGAGAATAGCAATTTCCGCAGCTGCAGAGATTTCGGTCTGCAATTGAAGGTGCAGTGTGGGACTTGGTCCCAAAAATGTTTGAGAATCCAGCCCATTGTCTCCAGACCAAAAGAGGTTCTGTCCATGGGCAATGCTATTGCAGGAGCATCTGGGATGCCCCAGCATTCTGCACTGTGGTGTGGGACCGTTGAAGATTCTGTACACAGCAGCTGTTCCACTGAAAGCCCCCAGAATCAAACACAATTGTCAATACTATCTGGAAAACCAGATGCTAAGGAAACTGCAGTGGTGATTTCAAAAGGGGGGAGTTCTGTTTGAAAAGTTTGGCTAAAGATAACCCCATAAGTCCCCCTGAAACTGATGCCACCCTACAAAGCTAAAAAGATTGAAAGCTTCAATGATGTACATAAAAACATTAATGCCCTGATCAACATGACTCAGAAACGTGACCAAAAGTCAGATGGAAAAACTAGCAAAACTAGAAACTCCAGTGCAAAAAACTGAGGTCCCGGCAATTAAAAATGTAAATGCTATAACAGACCTATAAAAGGAAAACAGTGAACTTAAAGAAAACTGGAAACAACCTCAACTCTATCAGCTACACTGAGAGATTCAGTCGTTATGTCTTGAAAATAATCAACAAAAGTTTAATCTCAGATCTGTTGGCATGCCATCTTTAGAAACAGATACTTTCTCAGCATGGGACTGGATTATTTTTTTTGGGGGGGGGCAACTGAAATATGCTGACACTTACATGCTCAATATTACAAGAGCCTTTTATATCCCACAAAGGCATTCTTTTATTGAGAAACAACTTTAGCTGACAAAACCAGGTACTATCATTATTACCTTTGTAGCTATCCTGGACAGAGAATTAATAATAAAAGTGGCTCCGATCAAGGGGGCATACCATTTAAGAAAATGTAAAGGCATTTATATACCCTGATGTGACCCCAACTACCTAGCAAAGGTGCCGCTGTCTCCAACAATATTGTGAAGATGTTGAAGAATTAGACAGCCACCTTTCATTGCTATGTTGCTTGCACGCATGTGCAAGAAACATAGTGCCATCATCGGAGATTTCGGAGGTGTGTCACCTCCTCCTCCAGTTCAGTCAGTGTGCTGGCAGGCGCGACCCCTGTAAGCCAATGCATTTTGGAGCTGTGTATGACATACTCCAAAATGCAATGGCACTCTGATTGAAAAGGGAGCTACGGCAGTAAGCACCGATAAATATCGGCTGCTCACAGCTAGCTCCCCCCACGCTGCCATGCGCGCCTCAAGACAAGATTGTATAGCCGAATGGGTTGCCCAATCCTCGTCAGGTTGAGCGCGCCTCCCTGCCCCCCAGCAGGTGCCACGCTGGGAGCCCACCTCAGCATGGCAAACAGTCCTTTGCTGACGGGGTGCCCAGTCCCCGTCGGCTGAACCCCCTCCCCCATCCTTGTGCCGCGCTGGAGCCCACCCCAGCGTGGCAATAACTATGGCCGACGGGGTGCCCAATCCCCATCAGCTGAACCCCCCAATGTCCTTGTGCCACGCTGGAAGCCCACCCCAGCGTGGCAACAATCCACGACGTCTTTTTTTCCTGAAAAACAAAAAACAGTCCGTGGGCGAGTCTACCGACCCCCACAACCCGCACCCACCCTGCACACCCAGCCTCCCCACCCCCACCCATACTCACCTCGGACTCGCGCGGCGATCTTTGGTGGACGGGAACCGTCTGCACTCTTCAAAGCCGACCGCGAACTGAGGAAATGCCGGTAAGCTGTATAATGGGCTAGATAGGGGTTTCAACTTGTAGCATATCTCAGGCATTTTTAGAATTTTACACCAAATTTTCAACATGGGGTTTTGGGACCCCTTCTCATGAGTGATGTCACTGTCATGGCGTTATTCGGGCGAAAGGGTGATTTTACGCAATGACTGCATAGTGACTGGAAATCACCCTCGGCCTGAATACCACCATGACAGTGACATCATTCATGAGAAGAGGTCCCAAAAACCCCATGTTGAAAATTTGGTGCCAAAATTCCAAAAAATGACTGTTTTACGAGCGTGCGTTGCGCAGTTCCTACGCAGGCTCGTAAGTTCGCGAAATTTCAATATTTTCACTCCAGATTTTCAACATTGCCATTTTATCACATGTTCTTATGAGTAGTACAGCTGTCATTTTTCACATCTCACCCAAAATGTGTTTCTGCCCATGTAGCGCAGAATGGCGCAGTCGGTGTGCGAAATCAATGTACGGGACAAATTAAGAAAATCACAGTGACACCGTTCATGTGCAGAGGTCTTAAAATGGCTATGTTGCAATTTGGTGAAAAGATTCCTTAAAATGACTGTTTTACGAGCGTGCATTGCGCAGTTCCTACGCAGGCTCGTAAGTTCGCAAATTTTCAATATTTTCACTGCAGATTTTCAACATTGCCATTTTACCACACCTCCTTATGAGCAGTACAGCTGTCATTTTTCACATCCTGCCCAAAACATGTTTCCGCCCATGTAGCGCACAATGGCGCAGTCAGTGTGCAAACTCAATGTATGGGACACATTAACAAAATCACAGTGACACTGTTCATGAGCAGAGGTCTTAAAATGGCTATGTTGAAAATCTGGTGAAAAAATTCCTAAAATTGACTGTTTTACGAGCGTGCGTTGCGCAGTTCTTACGCACGCTCGTAAGTTTGCAAATTTTCAATATTTGCACTCCAATGACTTCCAAATACCTAAACAGCACATAGAAGCAAGCAACATTCGGCATTGACAAATGCTTGTTATATCCTTGAAAAGCACTGTTCAACACTAAAAGCCAAATAAGAATTTTTTTTTGATGAAGATCAACTTAAAGCCTTCATTGTTCAATAAAATGCAACTAAAGCCACCTGCGATGAATCACCATTGGATGATGCTGAGAACAATCAAAATAAAATCTAGATCTCATGGAAGCTTCTCTACAACATCGATGGCATTCTCAACCTGACCCAAACTAAAGCTAAATCAACTGCAACAGAAGAACTCAAATCTTTATTAATGCATGTTATGGATTTGCAAACCACAGCTTCTGATACAGTCAATGCTACAATTTAGTAGATTTTCTGTATGAAGTCTGTGTTTCACTGTCTTTAAAGAAATTGTCATGCAGATAAATACTTAAAATCTAATAAGAACATTATTTAACTGGCAGTGTTAAATTAAATAGTATAATGTTTGACTGAGGACCTTAAAAGCAGTACTCATATTTTTGAATGAACTACTTTTAATATGCTTATGAACATTGTTAACTGAAACATGTATTCTATTTGCTAAATTCTTAGTACCATGTCTATCTAATTGGCACTAGACTCATATTCAAATCCTGTCTAACATAATGGACATTACAAGTTCTGTCATTTGTTCTGTGCAAATATGAAAATGCTGTAGACAAAGCTATTGGTGCTAAATAGCACATTACCTTTTGTTTTTGAATGCAAAAACTAGTGTCATATTAAGGTATTACTTCCAGAAAATTTGTGTTTAAGTATAGTTATACAAAAAAAATGTTTGCTTCTTCTACTGTTAAATCTAGATAACCAGAAACATAAATTGAAAGATATTATTTCTGCTAGTTAGTAATTAAATAGCCAATGACATACAGTACTAACTTTGAAAAATAATTTTGAAGTATTATTCTTTTGTACAGTGAACGAGATGTGTCTGAGGAAGTACTGTTACCAAAGTATGATTTTTTTAAAGTCAGTGAATCAACTGAATTTATGGCCTTATACTAAGATATTATACTTTTGCAAGGCTATTGGGTTAATATGGCCAAGTAAAGGGATTTCTTATTATGTACATAAGTTGTTCTTTTGTGATTGGATCTCCTTACTATTGGACTCAACTGTGCTGTATTTATCTGTTATGGTTTATGAATTAACATGTTATGTATCTGGATACAACAGTAATTGTGAATTATATATAGAATAAAGTATGAGGTGGTGTGTGTAACGAGAAGTTTACACACCCACGAGGTGTTAGATGCTACATAAACCCTGAGAGCGAAGCTCGAGGGGTTTATTACAGCATCTAACACATCGTGGGTGTGTAAACTTTGAGTTTCCACACACCACCCTATTTTTTATTTGATATGATTGCTGGGTTTCCCTTTTTCGCCACAGCAATTATATAAAATACTAGCTCTTCTGGTGCACTCATGCTCCAGTTCTGTTTTACACCACTGTACACATCCGTCCCATCTGAATTAAAAAAAAATTCAGTTGAAGAAGTGCTTTCTTTTCCCCCATTGAGTTTCAAATAAAAAAAAAAAAAAGCATACCGTCAAGCTCTGCTTGTCTGGCGGTTTCATTTGGAGCGAGAAGGCGAGCCGAGGCGAGTGGTTACAGAGCGAGGAACTGCAGGATGGACATGCGAAGAATGAGGGAAACCGTGCGCATGTTTGCCATAATAAAAACTCCTTAATTATGGCAAATTATGCCACGGTTTCCCTATGGGAAAAAGGGAAGCCCATTAATTATATACCATTTATGCATAATAACCTATACGAATTTAAAAAGTAAAACAAAAAAAAAAGAAATGCTGCCTCTGTGCTAGTGCAGTGCCTTGGTGAGATCAATGATTGGATGGCCTCCATTTGACTGTGCCTCAGCCCAGGTAACACAGAGAAACTAATTGTTGAACCAGCTCAGCGACGATAGGTGGAATGATGAGTTTACTTTCTTTAAGCGGTCAACCAATCAGAGCTGTGGACGTGGTGAGGAATCTGTGGGTCATTCTGGACAACTGGCAGGCATTAGAACAGCAGATGTTGGCTGTAGTACAAAATGGCTTTTACCTTCTCCGTAGCATCACTCAGACTGTCTCATTTTGCACCCCGCTAATCTGGTAATGATGGTCCATGTCTTTGTCACCTCTAGGCTAGAATACGGTAATGCTCTGTACTTAGGGTTACCTGGAGGTTTGATGCACTGCTTGCAGTTGGTCCAGAATACTGCAGTCTAGCTGGTGACATTAGCTTCTAGACGTGATCACATTACACTGGTCCTTCATGCTCTGCACTGACTGCCAGTTCAGTCGTGCATCGCCTTCAAGAGCTGCTTTCTGACATTCAAGGTCTTACATGGTCTAGGTCCTGATTATCAAAAACCATCTCCTGCTATCTTTTTCCCCTACCCTTCCCCTCCATTTCACTGATACAGGATTGCTCGTGGTCCCACTTTCCTGTCTCAAGCAGTTGGGGGAAAGGGCATTTGGAGTTGGTGCTCCACTTCTCCAGAACTCAGTGCCCACATGGTGGAGGTCTTTAGGACCTCCCTTTAAACATACTTGTTCAATCGGTCCTACCCAGTATAATTTGACATTTATTTACCTGAGCATTTGTAGTGCACTTTAGTACCAGTGCACTTTGCTGCATAACTCAAGTCAGCTTTTGACTCGTACATTTCTATGTTAGGAAACCTGAAAAATAAATTTGAAGCAACAAAGAGATTCAAATGACTGGCGTGTATATATTTCTTCATACATCTGAGGGGAGGTGGGCGCAGCACTTTCAAACTGTGCACTCTGTTGTTTTCTTATTTATATACTGTAGCTTTATGAAATTTTAGGGGTTGTACTTTATATATTTATCTATTTTGCTGTGACTGCATGGTGCCCTGAACCCCAGGGATAGGGTGCCTGATAATTCAAATTGCTTTGTCTTGTCTTGCCTTAAATGTATGCGTGACCACAGACTAATAGCCTCCCTAAAAGGTATTTTTACTATCAGATTTATCTAAAACTTATAAATAAGCCTGGGTTGAACTTGTTACCTTTAATGTGTTTAAACCACAGGCATGGACCCAAATCACTCACCTGATAAACAGTTGTAGTGTCTACCTGTGACCTGTTAATGCTGGTGAAGCTTGTCTGCCATTTAAATGCTCCCAGCCATAATGACATGTAAATTGAACTGTAATGAACATTTATGAGATAGTAATGTTAGTGTGTGCGCACTGTATAGGTAATTAATACATGTGCTTGTCTAGATTGAATATAGCAGAGCTGTGGCACTGCACAAAATTATTAGCACTAGGCAATTCCCCAAACATCTGCACTATCCATTGGTCAATTTATACATCTTAGTGCTGTGCCAGACACATGAGCTTTATGCAGGCAATACCTACAACACACAGGAAGAGCAGTGTGGTGCAACAAAGGTGTAGGCACATGTGCAGTACAACGTTAAGCACAGATGAGTGCTAAACAGGCATAGCATGGTGTTTACACTTATGGCTACACCCACTTTATGAATGCAGTTTGCCTGTGGCACAAATGTTGTTTTGCACAGTGCTAATGCCATATGCACTATTCATTGCCGCACAAAATACACTGGTACTCTGGACACACCCTGAGAGATTATAGTGCTGGTGCTACAGTATGTAGTGAAAGCTATCAAAAATGCCTGGATGAGCAGAGCCAGCAAGGGCTACAGTAGGCAGAGGGTGGGGAGGTCTAGCCAATAGGAGTTGCAGCACCAAGTGGAGCTGGTCGCTACCAGGGAAGACTAGTTCTTTGGGACAGGAGAAGATTACCCATCAAGGACTACCATGTGGGAGTCCATTGGATGAGGCATCACATGCCGCACGCATGTGAAGCACACTGATGTGTCCAGTATTGCCACTGGTGAGATGACCTCTGAAACTGAGAGCAGGAAAGACTTGCCCAGTTGAGGACAAGTGTGGCCAGAGGGGCTGTACACAGGGAAGGTTAGTGTCATGGCTAAGTGACAATTCTATTGCCACATGTAGGATTGTTTCTTCATGTTTATTTTGCTCTTAGTTGCTTCACATTGTGTAGCATCCCATGCACCATGCTCCCATGCCATGCTATCTTGGGCACTTACAGTACGTTTGCCACTGTGGCAGTGTAAAGGTGTGCATATGAAGCCCCCTGTGCACCTGTGTTGTGCCAGAGTGCTGCCTATTATGAATCCTCGCTTTATCAGATCATCTGTGTGGGCCGTGAAACACCCCAATAAAGTGTTTTGGTGTCACACCACAGTACATGTCAGCAGCGAGTGGCACTAACAACAGCTGCACTTTGTGCAGCCATAGTTAAATGTGTTGTACTGTGTGAGTATAACAGAGGATAATGCATGGGCAACAATGCGTAATAAGGCAGTTTCCAGTGAGGAGTTCTGATGGCATCACAGGGACTTCAAGAGCAAAGCACAGGAGGTCCCTGAGGTCATCAGAACCATAAGCTGGAACCCCATTAACAGAAGAAAGGGCTCTGAAAGAACTCTTAAAACTGAAGGTGGACAAAGCAATGGGGCCTGATGGGGATTCATCCCAGAATTCTAAAAAACTAAGGGTAGAACTAGTGACAACACTGATTACCCTCTTCAACGAATCATGGGAGGATGGGGTGGCACCCGAGGACTGGAGGAGGGCAGATGTGATTCCCCTTCACAAAAGTGGGAGCAAAGCAGAAGCAGGAAACTACAGACCTGTTAGTTTAACCTCAGTGGTAGGGAAAATGATGGAATCACTTCTGAAGGAAAGAATTGTTGAGTATCTAGAGGCCAGAGGGGCACAGGACCCAAGGCAGCATGGATTCACAGTGGGAAGGTCATGCCAGACAAATCTGATAGATTTCTTTGACTGGGTGACCAAAGTAGTAGATCACGGAGGGGCTGTGGACATGGCCTACCTAGACTTTAGCAAGGCATTTGACACAGTCCCACACAAAAGATTAATATACAAGTTAGCCAGCCTGGGAGTGGGTCCCAAGATGACAGCCTGGGTAAAGAATTGGCTGGAGAATAGGACACAGAGAGTAATAGTAAATGGAGTCCACTCTGAAGAAAGGAGGGTTACTAGTGGGGTACCGCAGGGTTCAGTATTAGGACCGGTCCTCTTCAATGTCTTTATAAGCGACATTGCAGAGGGACTGGAAGGAAAAGTATGTCTCTTTGCAGATGACACAAAGATCTGCAACAGAGTTGATGCACAAGGTGGGGTGGAATGGATGAGAAGGGAATTGGCAAGGTTAGAGGAATGGTCAAATGTATGGCAGCTTAGATTCAATGCTAAGAAGTGCAAGGTAATGCACCTGGGAAACAAAAACCCAGGGGAGGAGTACACAATGGGGGGTGAGATACTAACAACAACAAAAATGGAAAGGGACCTGGGGGTAGTCATATCAGATGACCAAAAGGTGGGCAAGCAATGTGATAGGACAGCAAGGAGGATTGGGGGGATACTGGAATGCATAGGGAGAGGCATCACCAGTAGAAAACAGGAAGTTATTATCCCTCTGTACAGACAGCTGGTGAGACCCCATCTGGGGTACTGCGTGCAGTTCTGTGGACCCAATCTCTGCAAAGACATAGACAGGATGGAAGCTGTCCAGAGGAGGGCAACTAAAATGGTGCAGGGTCTGCACTGGAAGACATATGAAGAGAGACTTAAGGAGCTTAATATGTATAGCCTCGAGGAAAGGAGGGAGGGGGACATGATAGAAACTTTCAAGTACCTCAAGGAATCAACAAAGGTCCAAGAGGGTAGCATCTTTCAAAAAAGAGGTGTGCAAGAACAAGGGGCACAATTTGAAGATGGGGGCGGCTCAGAGGTAATTTAAGGAAGTATTTTTTCACAGAGAGGTTTGTGGATGCATGGAACAGCCTTCCGGAGGAGGTTGTGGAGTCAAAAACAGTGGTGGAATTCAAGCATGCATGGGAGAGTTGTAAGGCAATTCTAGGGGGTTGGGGTAGGAAGAAGTAGGCTGCTGGTTAACTAGGATCTGCAGCTTATCCATTAGGTAGGGAAATGGGTAGACTGGGTGGGCCAAGCGGTCCTTATCTGCTGTCAAATTCTATGTTTCTATGTTTCTCAGCTGAATTGTGCATGGTTGCCCATGTGTTATGTGGTAGAGTATATCATTTGAAACATACAATACAACAAAGCTACTGTCTTTCTTCACAAGAAATCTTCTGTTTAATTTTTATTATAGTACAAAAGCAGAAACTACATAGATACATAGACAGTGTCAGCAGATAGGGGCCTATGGCCCACCCAGTCTGCCCATTTGAGCTTGTAAGTTCAGTTTGTTTTCCTAGAAGTTTGTTGCCCCTTACCCCTGACCTCCAGAATTCCTTTATGTCTATCCCATGCATTCTTAAATCCCGTGATTGTTTCAGCCCCCACCACTTCCTCTGGCAGGGTGTTCCACTTGTCCACCACCCGTTCTGTGAAGAAATTATTTCTCATGTTTCCTCTAGATAGTCCTCCCTCTAACTTCATCCCATGCCCTCTTGTCCTGGAACATCTTTTCGCTTAAAAATAGTGTTTTCCTGCACCCTGTTCCTCCCTGTAAGATACTTGTATGTCTCTATCATATCCCTCTCTCCCTCCTCTCCTCCAGGAGTACACGTTCAGTTCCTTCAACCTGTCTTCATAGGACTTGTGATGCAATCCATGCACCATCTTTGTTGCCCTCCTCTGAACCTTCTCTACCCTGTCTATGTCCTTACGTGGTATGGTCTCCAGAACTGTACACTGTACTCAGGCGGGGCCTCACTAGTGTCTTGTATAGCGGAATTCGACCTCCCTTTTCCTGCTGGTGATGCCCCTGCCTATACATCCCAGCATCCTATTTGCTTTACCTGCTGCCTTGTCACACTGTTTCTACCTTGAGGTCATCAGAGATGACAACCCCAAGATCCATTTCCTGCTTGGTGCATGCTATATCCTCACCCCCAGCTGATATATTGTGCCAGGTTTTTGTGCCCCATATGCATTATCTTGCACTTCTTTGCATTGAATTTCAACTGCCAAACCCTGGCCATTCTTCAAGTTTCTGCAGGTGCTTCTCATTCTGTCTACACCCTCTGGTGTGTCTACTCTGTTACAAAGCTTTGTGTCATCAGCGAACAGTGAAATTCTGCCTTCTAGGTCCTCAGCAATGTCACTGATGAAGATGTTGAATAGGACCGTCCCAGCACTGATCCCTGTGGTACCCCACTGGTCACTCTTCCTCTGTGGAGGACAGCCATTTACCACCACCCTTGTGTCCTGCCACCCAGCCAGTTACCTACCCACCTCACTACTGTCCTGCCCACACCCATATCCCCAGTTTGTGTAATAGTCTTCTATGTGGCACAGTGCCAAAGGCCTTGCTGAAGTCCAGATAGGCCATGTCCACTGCCCTCCCTGATCCACCTCCCTAGTCACCCAGTCAAAATTCAAAGAGGTTGGTCTGACTGACCTCCCCTGGTGAAACCATGCTGCCTTGGGTCCTGTAGTCCATTGACAACCAGATGTTCCACCAATCTCTCCTTCAGTAGTGCTTCCATGATCTTCCCCACTATCGAGGTGAGGCTGACTGGTCTGTAGTTCCTGCTTCTCTTTGTTCCCACTTTTGTATAAGGGGACTACATCTGCTGTCCTCCAGTCTTTGGGTACCTCCCTGTTTCCAGTGATCGGCTAAACAGGATAGCCAGAGGTTCAGCCACCACCTCTTAGTTCTTTAAGGACCCTGGGTGCACCCATCTGGCCCCATTGCTTTATCAACTCTTATTACTTCCAGTTCCTTCAGGACCCTTTTCTCGTAAAGGGACTTGTCCATTTCTGCACCATTCTCACCCCTTGTACTCCCTTCAGACCCATTACTCTCCTCTTCCTCAGTAAAGACTGAGCAGAAATACCTGTTCAATATGTCAGCTTTACTGTTGTCATCCTCCACGCGCCCCATCCTCCCCTTCAATCTCACTATCCCTCCTTTGTCTTTCTTTTTTCACTTATGTACCTGTAAAAGGTTTTGTCCCCTACTCACTGATTTTGCAATGTGTTCTTCTGTCTGAGCTTTGGCTTCCTTACTGACCTCCCTGCCTCCTTTGCTTCTCCTGGTACTTCTCCCTATCCCTTCTGCCTGTGTCTTTTTGTATTGCCTGAATGCAATCTTTTGGCTTTCACTTTCTTTGCTACCTCTTTGGAAAACCATAATGGTCTCCTCTTCCTTTCCCTCTTGCTAACCTGCTTAATGCATAATTCTGTTGTTCTTGTAATCCCCATTTTAAATACTGCCCACTGTTCCTCAACCCCTGATTCCTGTCCCATTCCCTAATGCCTCTTTCAAGTATCTCCCATTTTCCCAAAGTCTGCCCCCTAAAATCCAGGATACGTGTTTTGTGTGGTTTGGTTCTGCTCTTTCTGTGATTTCAAACCACAATGACTGGTGGTCACTGTTTCCCAGGTGCTCCCCCACTGTTACCCCATCACACTGTCCCTGTTTGTGAGCACAAGGTCCAGTATTGCCTTCTGCCGAGTTGGTTCCATGACCAGTTGCTTGAGAAGGCACCCTGAAGGAGTCCAGGATAAATCTGCTCCTAGTTGATGCTGCTGCTGGGATGCTCCAGTCCACGTCTGGAATATTGAAGTCTCCAACCAGTACTACCTCACCCTTGTCTGCCATCCTTTGGATGGCTAGCATCAGCTCCCTATCTGTTTCTTCCTCCTGGGCTGGTGGTCTATAGACCACACCTGTGCATCACCCTCACCCAGCTGTTGAAGACAAATCTGAACGTGAGGTGGGTTTTTGTTATTTATGATGATGAAAAAAAACTAATTGAAGTTCTTTTTTGGGGGGGAGGGCTCAATTATGTGTGTGTGTGTGTGTGTGTGTGTGTGTGTGTGCGCATGTGTAGAATAAAGGAGAAACAATAGGTGACATAAGTTTCTATTCTAACTGCAAAAGCTGTTGCACCATGCACATAACTGTATTCTATGACCAATGTACTTTAGTACAACAGCTTTTAGTTAGGAGGGAAATCCATGCATAACAAGGGGTAACATATACTGTATCATCATATTGCGTATTGCCGGTCTTTCACTGTATTTCCTCTTGTGCTACACTTGCAAGTGCTCAGCATTTTGACTGCCCGAATACTGCCTCAGTCATCTTGTTAATCACCATGACTCATGCAGTGTTGTGTGACCTCAGGTTTACAGCCATGGCTGTGCTGAATCCATCTGTTCTGTTGACAGGTATGAGGCAGACACATATTATGGGTTCTGGACATGGGCCAGCTTGTGTGATGTGTGTTTATGCTCTCATACTATTGACTGCACTGTCTCCTCTGTTGCAACAGCAAGCCATAGCACAGTCATTATGTTGTGCTGTTGTTTATTATACACATTGAGGTGTGTGCACAGCAGCCTTTGTCTTGATCATTTCATGATTCTGCCCTGTACATACCCTTTGCTGACATCCATCACATGTTTTGCTCTACAGGCACCAGGCCCAGGAGGGACTGGCGGGAACAGGACACATGCATCAACAGGAGCCTGCAGAGAGAAGTCCTGAACAGCAGGGGGACCCAGAAGAATGTGCAGGGACTGCAAGGCCAAGGGGGGGGGCACTCAGGACACTGACCAGGCACCCTAATACTGATGTGCCATGTGTGTGTGTGTGTGTGTGTGTGTGTGTGTGTGTGTGTGCGCACAGGTTGTGCTGACCTTGCAGGGTACATGCACCAGCACATAACTGTTACACTGTGTGCATGACTGTGAGCTGTTACCATTAGAGTTGGGGTGTGTACTTCATTACATGTATCTATTCGGCTAACTGCATCACAGTTTGTGTTGTTAATGCTTACTGCCTTTTTGTCCAGCACTGTACTGTATTTTGCACAGCTGTGTATGACAGTGTTGCACTATGCTTAGTTGCACTGCCCATCCTGGATAACTGGAAAAATCCAGGTGGGCTACTTCACACAGGCCCACCCTCAACTTGAGAACATTGATATGTTTTTATATGACATCAATTTTTCAATGATATCAGATTTATCCAATCATTTCCAGTTACTACAAAATGCAAACATAAAGCCAGTGGACAAACTACAGTGATGTACTGATATGAGTGTGCTAACCCCAGGCCTCCAGTTACCATTTTTAAGACAAGCCACCAGTAAAAACTTTCAAGGTGGGCACCCTGTGCCACACTTCAGTCCTGTGGATGTGACACTGCTGTCCTACTTGCCCATATTGAATGCTGTGTTTTTTTTGTTTGTTTCCACTGCACACATATACTGTTGGCTTCTCGCACTGTTAACAGCACTCTGCTGTGTGTGCCACCTAAGTAACTGCTCAGAATCTGTGGCAGATTTACACCAGATGTGTATTTTCGACTGTACATTGGTTTGTACATGCAGGCACCCCCTATTTGATGTTCAGTGATATGAGTGAAGCAATATGAGCGAACCAAAATGAGTGAAGTAATTTGGATGAATGTAAAAATGGTGAAAAAATATTAATAAATAGCAAATCCAATAATAGTGACTGTGGGAGGAAGCAAGAATGGTGACTGTGCCATATACCAAGGCACAGCATTGTAACTGTTGTGCAACCTATGAGATAGATAAATAAAGATAGGTGAGGGTGCGGGGGGCAAAGCCCCTTCCGTATGAAACAGGAGGTAGTTTAGGTGGAGTTTTTTGTTTTGACTGTCAGTTAGCTGTTTTGCCGGTCACTATGTTTTGCAAGGGCTGTGTGTGGTGTCGCTCAATTGTAGTCACCATTATTCTGTTCACCGATAGGTTTTCCCTCTTATCACATGGAACCATCAGTTGTTCTGCTGTGTCATCCACGGTATCAATGGTGGCACAGTCAGCAGTTACACATATGATGGCTGTGTGTTGCTCTATGCATGACATGCATCCTTACATGTGTTCCTTTCTTTTCATAGGTTTAGCACAGGGGTCGCAGCGGAGGCACGTGGATCTCAGTGAAGAGGAGGGAGACCAGACTGTGAGGTGCACAGTACTCCTGTTGCATGCCACAAGGATGGCAATGGTACTGGATACTGCTGTAATTGAGTCATTGGCCAATGTACTGCAGTGATGCTCCAGCAGCATGGAGGGTGATGGGCTCTTGAAGAACTTCTCTGGATTTTTGGCTGGGTTTCTATTTTTTTTCTGCTTCAGCTATGGGTGGGCACAGTGCTGCCTGTGGGGGTGGGTTTTCATTTTGTTATACTGACATGTTTATTGTTTTGTATACATGGTACAATAGGCGCCACATGAGTACAAATATACAACAGGTGTGACCCTAAGGCCAATTCTAGTCTTACAACATAAACAAGAACCGTGGTAAGATAAATATGTATCACACCATCCTGAATATACTAACTAATAGCAGAGTTGAACTCAGGCTTTTTTAAGCCCGACTTAGGCATACAGGCATCTCCTTTTGACAGGAGGCTAAAATTCCAGTGAAGAATGTTGGAGATCTCTTGGCTCCTCCTCCCCTGATTTGAAATTAAGGCGTAAAACCATCCCTTGTCTCCATTATGTATAGCATCCAGCAATTCCAGATATTCATAAAATGTGGTAGCGTATTATTCAGTTTAGCAGTGAGCTTTCCATTGGATAGATATCTGAGACTAAATGCTACCACTGCTGTATAGAGGGGAAAGTAGTAGTCAGCCAGAGTTTTGGCCACCAGCAGACACATAAAGTAGAGGTCTATAGGGAGCTTTAAGCAGAGTGGTAGCAATTTAGGCTACAGAATGGTTTCATGGTAATTTTGTTATACCCAAACAATTGTTCTAGTTCTATCTATAGCCCATCGCAAAAACCCTTTAATACTGGGCTTGCACAAAATATATGAGTATGGTGTGCTGGACTAGTGTCACAACCCCTCCAGCATGTCCCTTTTGACTCCTCATATGTTTCTTCTGAATAACCATGTTCAAAAGTACCTAATCAGATGTTTCCATGCAAATTCACACCAGAGGTGAGAGGAGGTAATCATATGCACAGTCCTGCTCACCTTTTGACTCTGTTTGTAATGTCACTTCTGGATTTCCTACTATGCAGAAGACCCTAAAGTTGAACACCTTCATCCCTATAGCATCCTTTAAAAAGCTCTTTATAAGTCTCTTTCCTGAGAGATGCAACTGCTTTCACTAAGCCTAATCCCCTCTTACCCTTTACCCCCCTTTTTTCTTTCTATCACAGTTTATATACTTTTTCTAAACTTAGTTACAATATACCCTAAAATCCATTGCCATTCCCTTTCTCTTTTTATCCCCCATTTCTACTTGCTTAAGTATCTACCCAATTACAACACAACCTGACCAATTCCACAATCCCAATACCTTACAGTCATCTGGGTCAAACCTGTCTGAATTATTTTGTTTTGTGGTCCAAAATCATTAGCTACCTTGCTTGTATATCGTTTTTTTTATTATTGTAGCTGTTTATTTATATTTAAGTCTTTGTCTCTTTCTCTGTATTTGTTTATGTATGCTACAGTACCTTATTTTGATCTTGACCTATCAGGTCCATCTTGTAAATGAGCTTCGCTCAATGATGTCTGCCTGAATAAATAAAGATTTTGATTGATTGATTGATTGATTGATTATTTGTCCTGTGTGCTCATGCTGTTCTCACTCTTGGCCTGTGGGTGTCATTTTGGCCCTGTTTTGTTTTGCAATGAGTAGTGTTTTGCTCATTGCTGTTGTTTTTGCTCTGTTACTCTATATTTAGTAAGTTTTGTAATAGAGCTGTAATTGTGCACATCTTCTGCATGTAGTGTTCCCCATGGCTGCCACTATTTCACTGCACTTTTTGCTTTCTGCATACTGGTTAGCACTGATTCTGAATATGGGGACCACAGACATATAGAAAGGAGGTAAACAGACACTGTCAATGCCTTAGGACTCAAATGCCAGTAGTTAAATAAAACATAATGGATCCCATTCACAGAGCCCCTAGAATGACACAAGGTGCCTGCGTAAAACATAAATGATGCAAGTGGTACCTTGCACCAAAAGATGTGCCAGGAGTTTTCAGAAAGAAAACCTGTGTCAAATGCAGGCTGCATGCACCAAAGGGGGCTTGCACCAGCCTTGCACCACAAAATGGGCTACAGCATGGCACCAGGGGGCTTGTGGCAGATGCAAGCTGCTATAGCCCCTGCTTCAGTATTCACAAAACCCTCCCAGAAGGCAACATTCTAAGTACACTTATACTAGCAAGGGCTGGTCTAAGGGTACTTAGATGTGTCCTCTGGGAGGGTTTTCACATTTGTAGCAATGTGCCATGGTCATCTCACTCCAGCCCCAATCCCCTGTTTCAAAGTTATGAAAATCCCTGGTGGTCTAGCAGACCCCTGATCAGCCCCAATCCCATTTATTGAAGAAAACAAAAACATCCCTGGTGGTCAGAAGACCCCCAGCTAACCCATTTCCTATACACTTCCAACCTGGTGGTCTGTTGGATCCCCACCCCCCACCCACAGGCAGTGCCTACCACCCGCTCCCCCATCCCATTCCAGAGCTGGTGCCTGGCACACCTCTCCACTGGCCACCATGATCAGGCACCGATTGAGCTGTCAATTAGCAGACTGCATGCAGCACACATGCATATTATATACAGTCCACTTATTGACAGCTCAGTTGGTGCCCGGCATGGTGGAGAGTGCAGAGCTGTGCCAGGTGCTGGATCTGGAATGGGATGGGGAGGAGCAGTGTGGTGGGGTACTGCCTGCAAGGTGGGCGTGCGGTGGGGGGTCCACTAGACCACCAGGTTGGAAGTGTATAAGAAATGGGGATTGGGGGGGGGTCTGCTGGACCACCAGGGATGTTTTTGTTTTATTTAATAAATGGGATCTGGGCTGATTGGGGGTTCTCTAGACCATCAGGGATTTTTATTCATTAACTGGAATCATGGCTGTGGGGCATGCTAGCCACCAGGGACTGCTGTCCATGGTGCTATTGCTGCATGGCTGCCCTGTGGCTTCTGCTATACCTTCCAAATACACTGTCTGCATGGTGCAGGGCTGGGGTTGATGCAAGCTGCTGGACATTGCCACTGGGATCCTACTTGATCGTGAACTGGGCACAGGGTCCATGGCACTCCAGTGGTTGGCACAACCTGCCTCCGGTGCAGCTTGCACTGACCTTTGTGAATCAGACCCAGCATGTTCAGTGACTGCTCACCTTCTGTAGAATTGACTGACAAATCTGTCTGAGATGAGCTCTGTGACATGAAATAAAACAAGTTTTGAAAGGATTTTATCAATAGGTGTTTTTTTCTTAGACAAGGAAAACAGAAAAGGAAGCAGCCACAGCAACACCTTCTACAGCAGGTGAGCAATCATAAAACATGTGTTTGTAACTAGAAATAATATTAGGCCTAAGATGTTGACAAAGCCCCATTCAGGAACTGTACTACTGCTGAATAGCTTTGATTATGCTATAATTAGCCCTGCCAGACTACTGCTGAGTGGCATTGATTATGCTATAATTAGTCAATGTGATATTTTACTAACTATTTTGTATTGCTTGCCAAGAATCAATATTTTGACTGTTAGAATTTAATGTCTAGCTTTCTGCATGGTTTGAGGATGTGGGCTTCCTTTCTCAGTAGCTGCTGATTAGGGGGTTAACTGCAATCTCGAGCGGCCTAGATAGACCAGGATGGCCTTTTACTGCTGGCAACTTTCGTATGTTAGCTTTGATAGGCATTTTGCTTAAAGCAGCGACATTTGTTTGTAAAAAAAAATCATCATTGAGTTTGTTTTAGTAATAATGTATTTTTAGAAAGAACATCAATATATCCATTTTTTTCTTCATTGTATTTAATTTTTGAACTGAGATATGGGGTATGAAGTTTTTAAAAGTAACTTCTATCTGGCCACACTGAGTAAGAATACATTTTACATCTTGGTGTTGTACTGTGCTCTTTACCAGTGGAAGTGTGTGCTACCATGCTCCTAATACTTTAACAGTATAAATCTGGCATGGAAAGTCAAAAAGTAATCTAATTAAACCCTGGGAAAGATGCAGACAAGTAAGACCTGGAGGATGCTGGGGTGACTGGCAGAAGGGGGCTGCTCAGACAGGGGCCAGAATAAAGATAAAAAAAAAAAAGTAACCGAATTGCTAGTGACAGCCATCTTTAAAGACTTGAGTCATTAATCATAAAACTGACAATAAAAGCTGTTTTGAGAGCATCAAAGAGAATAACATTTATTGATGATGAAGCTAATTATTAAATGAATATAGTATTGCTAAAAAAATCTATATGGTGAAATACTTTGCCGATTAACAAATGCTGCTGCTTTAAGCATCAATTAGTTTTGAATCCATATGAGCTTAAATAAGGTTTGAATTTTCGTGGGGAGTGGGGGTAGGGTGGGGTAGGCAGCGTTACCTGTGAATGACTGTTCACTATATTCTGGGTAGCGACTCTTACACAGGGTGTGATCTGATTAACCTAGGGTCATTTTTGAATGTACGTTTACCATGAATGTTGTTAGTGCTTTTCAAGGTATTGTATTAACTGCAGTAGCTATCTTGTTTCAATATACAAAGCAAGCAAAGTAAGTTTGCTTGGCCAATTATTCTGGAGAAGGATGCTTATTAATGTTTGTTAATATATCAGGTGGTTTCAATCATGGACTGCTCAAAAGTTGGTAATTAGCACTAATTTGTATTAAACTGTCCATCCAAATCTTAAGGGTTAGACACTTTATAGAAACATTTTTATTGTGTAATTACTGAACCCTATAAATGTTTTAGAGGAAGGATCTTGTCTGCTTCTCAGTCAGAAATGAAAACTTAACCATATATTTTTTGTTTACCTATATTTTAAAGAGCCAATGTACAGTACTGTTTAATCTAAATATGTTGCAAACCACAAACTCGTCAGAAAAGATTTGTAAAGAAAATGTAAGTAAGAAAAAACAAGTTCATCTCCAGCAGGAGGAGGTAGGTGGTGTTGCCACTGTATCGCTCACTGGTACCTTGGAGTGCTGTGTTCATTTATGGAGGATGCATGTCAGAAAGAAGATAGACAGGGTGTAGGCAGTTCAGAGGAGGGCAACTAAAATGATACAGGGGTTGCACCTAAAGCCCTATGATTGAGAGACTGAGATATCTCAATATGTACACCCTGGAAGAGAGGAGAACACAAAGGAATATGATGGAGACCTACAAGTACCTCACTGGGGGAACAGGGTGCAAGAGGGGAGTCTCTTTTAAATGAGAAACAGCACCAGGACTAATGGGCATGTGATGAAGCTTTTTTGGAGGTGGGAGTTTAAGAGTGATGTGAGGAAGTAATACTTCACTGAAAGGGTGGTAGACACCTGGAACAGACTACCAGTGGAAGTGGTGAAGGTGAAAACAGTGGGGAAGGGGGGCTATAAGCATGCATGGGATAGACATAGGGGAATATTAGTAAATAGACAGGGAGGAGGGAGGGTCACCAGAGACCAGTTAGGGTCAGTGGAGATGGACTGGGCAGGGAACATCTGGGCAGACTGGATGGGACAAGTGGTCCTTTCTATCAACAAATGTTGTCTTTCTATGTTTATTTTATTATATAGTACCTACAGTAAGTAATGTATGCCTGTCATTCACCTTTGCGTTAAAGACACAAAACAGTGCAGACAAGAAATGGAAAGATATGTAAGAAATAATACATTATTGATATTAGTGCACAGTTATACTGTAATAACTGCATACCCTAGGCAGACTTGTGAGGCACAAGGCAAAGTTAATGGCAAGATTAGCCAGTCATGGCACTTACCCAGGGCATACACTTTAAAGAAGAGTTTAGCAAACATTGCTCAAGTTACTTTAGTGCTTATTTTATTTGCCAAATACAAATTGCCATACAAACCCCTCATGTTCAGAGAACCACACAAAAACCTCTAATGTTTCAACTCCTCTGAGTCTTTGTCAAAGATAATGCCCACTATGCCTGACCTGCTTAAATAGCAAGAAAAGGTCACATGTGTAACTGATTAGTACATTTCTTAAAGGCACACTACACATATACCACAACATACAGTGTCTAAAGATAAATATCCTATTTACAATGTAAAAAACTAATTTAGTGGCCATTCCTATCATTCATAAAGTGCAAAGTTACAAAAACAGCACAAACATACTCCGAAAGTGCATTTGGTGGAGACATATTTAAAACCTGTCTCCTGAAGTAAATTGAGCAATGTTTGCTGAACTCTTCTTTAAAGTGTATGCCCTGGATAAGTGCCATGATTGGCTAATCTTGTATTGTTTACTGTCATAGAGCACACCAGGACACTTTAGTCTGGCTCTTTACTCTGCTGTAAAGTTAATGGCCTTCAGCACCTGGGAAATGTAGTTATGATATCATAGAAAATGGGTTAGAGAAACCCTGCTCTTTGATTGATCAAGAGCAACCTCTTTCTGGGTAGGTATCAGGCAACAGAGACCAGTAAATAACTAGTACCTGTGCCAGCCTGCCTTTTTACAATCAAAATCAGTCTGCCTCATAGAACATTCAAAATCCTCCTAGCTGCCATTTTTTTCCTTGCTTAGCCCAGTACTTGGCCCTCTACCCCTTCCCGACCCCCGTTGTTGATTATGTGACTGCCAATAACCTCTTTTTAATAAATATAGGCACCCTCTTAGTTAAATACTATCCTCTTACCAGAACAGCTCTTTGTTTTCTCAAAACTCCTGACTAAACTCACTCCTGATGAACCACGTACATAAGTTAAACTGCTCCCAATGTCATGTTTCAGTACTGCTGTTCATGATCACCACTTCTTACTGGTGGTGAGGGGACACGACTGTGGGGACTCAATCAGTGATGGCATGATGGTGCTTCAGTTAAACCAAGAAGAAGTAAAATAAACAGTTTAAACCAAACTAAACAGTTTTTATATTCAAATGAGGGAGCACGCTGCAAGGCAGGATCACAGAACAGTGCCCTGTGCTGCCAGCAGCTGCAGTGCAGAGACTATTTTACCGAAATGTTCTTTCTGTTCCTTTTGTTTACATCTCCCTTTTTTACATATTTTTAAACATTCTATTTAAAATTTGACAAAAACATTTTCTAGGCTTAGTAATATCCACTGGAGTGGGTGGCATGGACTATACATGCACTTACAGGGACCTCATTATGGCCCTGGGTGGGCAGATATAGCCCATTACCACCCACTCAGTTGGGTATTATTGCCAGCATACTCGCACACACTGGAGTATGTTATCACACTTAAAATGGGTAGAAAGGTCCATAGAAATATAAAAAAAAGACTTTTAAACTGACCTTTGCATTTGTGCTTTAATTACTGCACAAACATTTAATTGGATTCCACAAACAACAGTACAGGTTTCCTTATTCCCATTTAATTAATTACAATATGGAATAGTAAAAAAATAGTGTGGATGGATTTGATGTGCTCATGCAGGCTTTTTGATAACATAAGAGCTTTGCACAATGTGAAAACCCTAATAAGACAGTACTCCCAGGCAGAGAACAAACCCCCTACAAGTGCAATATTATTTGAGAATAATCAACAAGAGCATTCCATGGACTCTCTGCGCTTAAAGTTACTTTCTCATTTCTGGAAAATCTTTAGAAGAAGTTTACACTGACAACATCTATGCCATGCAACCCCTCAGTGTACCAGCTCCACACTCACTATCGTCCTCAGCATCTGAAGTGTTATTCCTCCCTGGTGGCAGCAGTAGAGGTCCTCTGAGGGGGACAAGCTGGAACCGGTGGGAAAATGGGACACTCTGGGATCCTAGAGGTGGTAGCCGGCAGTGGCTGACAGCAATAGATGAACTTGGCTTACAGCAGGATAACCTTGGGACTGAAAGGAGTGAGGTGCTGGGGGACAGATGTGGAAGCATAAAAAGATACAGAGATAGAAGAACTGTTCATGTTGCTTGGTTTCTGTGTCCTCTGCCAATCACATGCATATGTTGTCATTCTGAAGTCCCAATCCATGAGCAAAGTATTATGGGTAGCATGGCTTTTGATCTTCAGAGCATATATGTATGGTTGAGAAATAGATGCATAATTCAAACTATAGGGACTTTATTTATTTCCATGTATCCTTTCTTTTAAGGATCCTACACTCTGCTTATCTTGTAAACTGCATCCTCTCTACCTGTGAGTGAATTAAATGAATCTTTCACTTTGGGCTTATCTGGTACCTGGCTGAGACAGAAACTTCATTACACTGAGAGCCTCAAAAAGAGGAAGAACATTTCTATAGTTTCTTTCTCTTAGCCTAAACTAGAACTAATGTAAAAGTCTAATTTACGGCAGTTTGTCTTCCGATGAAGCCTCAAAAGCCTGCACTGACAAATGTGTGTACTGGTGCCCATGATGCTTTGCATACAGCTTGTAGTTTTAGAGCATAAGCATCTGAGTGGCAAGGCAATTTTATTTTATATACCAAGGGCTCAGGGCACTGTACATGATACAATATGACAGACAGGTAAAAAAAGTTAAATACAGAAAATCAGAAGGCACAAATATGCATAGGTATGTACATACATAAATAAATACATTTGGAGAGAGACACAGCAATCAAACAATTTAGTCACCATATAGAGATAGACCATCAAATATATTTCCCTTTCTGCTTAAAATGTGGCTCATTCCAAATATGGTGGGGAGATGTGTAGTCTTGAAAAGTTTCAGTGATTTTATAAGGCACAAACATCTTGTGAGATTATGGTTATACTGATTTTAATATCTAACTTTTTAAAACAGGCACATTCTCTCTGTACATAATGCCAAATGTGTTCAAGTTTACTGGCACTGTAAGCCCTGGATGTATAAGTCATCAAAGACTGGATTCCTAAGAAGGTCAAAAAGCAATAAACAGGATGGGTGACGCATCCTTCTTAAATGCAACACATGTCTCATTGGAAGAAAAACTGGATGTAAGACTATTAATGCTTTCAGACTTAAGAGTATTATAATGTGTATACTTCTACCTACTGGAACTGAGAGGACAGCCAAACCTTTTTAGGATATGAAATGAACATTTTCCAATCTGCTTAATCGAGTGCCCAAAGAAAGATTTTCAATCCATTAGGTTTTTCTGTTAAATGACAGAATTATGCTTATCATTAAGCCCTGATCTCTTCCAATGAGTTCAGCTTCATCTGGTCATGTCATTTTAGGTTAAATGTATTTAGAACATATTTCCCAGGATGGTCCAAGTGAGTTAAATGTGGTTATAGCAGGATTCTGCTGCACTTCTGCATAGCTCAGCTAAGACTACGCATGAAATAACCAATGCAGGGGGAGCTGCATTACTAAAATACTATAATTAAGATATGGGCTCTGCAGTACAATGCCCATCTGGCAGTGATGCTAGAGAAATAAACTTATATAAACCAGTAAAAGGATGCAGTCCCCATTCATCTTGGAGCTGGTATCTTTTTATTCTATGGAGTGATGGGCTGGGTGGGTTTGCAAGCACATGTTTTGTAAAATGTGGTAAAATAAATTAAAAAAATGCAAAATTGACAAAATTGATGAATACGTTGCTTAAAGTGTGGTGTGTGTTTAATTTGCATTAAGATTTGGCAGTCTTTGATTTGTGGAAGGAAATTCCATGATTCTCAGCCAAGTAATATTTCATGTGTACTTTGACTTGAGGATTTCAGTTTCTGCTAACTAGAGTTTTGCAGGAAAACAAATTTGTATGTCCCATACTTTGTTTATTGTAGCAGTTTAAAATGAAAAGCAGCATAGCACGTGGCTCATTGGGAGGGACCTTGATGGTGGAAGACATGATTGCCGAAACTTCAATCTGAATTCTGGAACCTAAATTCTCACATTCAAATTAGCATGAGAACAAACAGAAAAAAGTCTTAACTGAAAAGCAGGCTTATTTTGGGCAGTATACCAGTAGGGTGACGACTGAATGTTGTCACCACAATTACAGCACCAAAACAAGGGCAAAAGTGAAAGGGGTGATCTTGATTTTAAATCACCCCTCCTTCCTGTCACCCTTTGCCCCCACACAGTTTCTACCCCCTCCACGGTAAAACCGACTGTTTCCCGGGAGGGTGCTTTGGTGCTGTAACTCACGGGACGCATAATACCTGGCACTGTAATGCTGGACAGCATTGCATCAGCAACATGTTTGTAGCTACGACATGGGTGAACCATTTTGTGCAACAGTGACATGATGAGGCATGCTAAACTGTGAAGTCAGATACTGTAAAAAAATGCCAGATATTCTATCTGTGGTATGTTTCCTTGCAAAATGGTTAAAAATGCTAGCCAATCTGCAGCTGGAAATGCTAACTTTTCCAAGTTTTCCATGGAATTTCATGACCAAGAGGACTTTGTGGCAATGTCCCAGCGAAATGAAAAACTTGCCCAGCCTTAGTAAAAGCAAAGCAGACCACAGACACATTTCAGCCACTGCATGCCTTAATCACATTGTTTGTGGCTCTTAGGGGCTTAAATATGTCTGTCTAACGAAATAAAAGCTGAAAATGGTAAAATAACCACTTTGACAGCCCAGGTGGAGCAAGTTGGGCTATCATGTGGGTGACCTCAGAAACTGAGAGCAATCAACGGCAGAAAAATTGAACAGCAGAAATATTCATCTCCCCTTGTGAGTTATCAAATAGGTTTACTGTCTTGGATGATGCAATTTCCTAGATCGTTTATGCACAATGGAGCACCAAACAACAACCAACATGACACCAAGGTACTTTTGGATGAATTTTTAGAGGTTACAAGATACCTCAATGTAAGCATTATGGGAAATTTCAACTGGCTAAGCATAAACTGGAATATAGAGACTGCATCAAGTAGTATGGAAAACAAATTCATCAGTACCATTTAGATCTCCAACCTCGAACAGCATGTGAAAACTGGAACTATGGGAAATAACATCCTAGACCTAGTTTTGTGTAATAATAAAGAACTAGTTGGTAGTTGTGTAGTAGGGGATAACTTTGAGGATAGTGATCGCAGTATAATTGTCTTTGGAATTGTGCTTGAAGGGAGGTAGCGAATGGAAAGTCCATGCAATTTAAGTTCAGTAAGACCAATATCTTAGGCATAATGAGAAACCTTGTTGATTGGGAGTGTGAAACAGATCATCCTTGTACCTGGTTGCAGACATGGTGCAATTGGAACATGTTACAATGCTAATATTCAGCATTGTGTATTTAGTACTTGACCTCTTGTCCTATTCCAAGCACTCCCTGATGTTCAGTGGCACCCTTTCCACCCAATGGAATCTACAGTTCCCAACCACCCAGTGCAGCCTCCCTGATTCAGATGCCCTCTCCCATCATTTAGCGACATCCTTTGAAGCTGTCCTCATTGCTCAATGCCCCTCATCATCACCCAGTCCAGTCCCCCTCCCTAGTGCTGATCTAGTTGTTCCCCTGTTGCAGTATTTTTAAGCAATAATCCATGACAGGGTGTGAATTATGCTGGAATTTACTCACGCCTGGTGTTGTTTGGTCTGGAGGCTGCAGGCTAAGTGTCAAATCCACCCTAGATGTGAGTAAATCCCTGCTAACTCACATCTTGGAGTGGATTATTGCAGTTATACAATGTCTTCTAAATAAAGGATTTTAAAAAATTACAGTATTTACATTTATTGAGTTTAAATACTTTTTTGTATTGATTTTTATTGTTCTATCCTTCCTCCTGTTATTAAATATTCCTGTGTTGCTAAGTAAACTATGTTTGAATGAAAGAGAGTGGCACAAGCTGTGAGTGGCTGCATGCGTTCAGTGACTGAGACAGCATGGTGTGAGCGGAGCTCTGAGCGGCAGCCAGTGTTAAGTGACTCAGATAGTGTGGTGTGAATGGCTTCTTTTCAGTCTCAAAGCTTCTGTAAAGGTCTGTCATTTTTTTTTCTGTCACTCATTTTCTGGTGTGAACATGATTGCCACTTTCTGGTGTTTAGTGGGAGCCGAGTGGCATGTTTAAAGATGGTGGGTTTTTGTTTACATTTTCCACCTGTCAGAGTAATTTCACCTGTCAGTTTTATTTTTGAGTTTTTGAAGAGGGTGACTGGGTCTTTTTCCATGAGTTATGCTGGGATTTACTCATGGACGAAAGACCCAGTTAGACAATCAGGTTTCTTTTTTCTTAGGCACCATTGTATAATGGTAGTTTACTCACCTGGTAAAGGTGATTGTGGGGGGTGTAGGTCTCTGAGGCACTCCACATTCATGACATCATGGGTTGTGTACAACTGATAGGTTGCTTGTTGCACATGTAGATTTGAAGCAAGTCCGTTCCCCTTCTCCCAGGGGTCAGCTTACCTCAGGCCAGTTCGATGTATTCCCAAGCTGTTTCTGTAACTAGAAGTTGTTGTTGTATATATCTCTGTAATTTTTTTTTTTTTTATAGAAGTATGTCCGCTAGTGTGAATTCAACCATAGATTGATTTATTTCTCAGTAATCATTGAACATATAGGAAAAAACTAGAAAAATGGGGTGTTGCCCTATGAGCGTGACCCCCTAACATTGATAAGGTATAACCATGTTGAATAGTATCAAAAAGATTTTAAGACTATGTTGAATAGTACCACAGAGTTTAAGTACAGTGTATCTCTGGTTGTTGTCACATCTGTTTGGGAGGGCTGTGGAGTGCCTCAGAGGCCTACACCCCCACAATCACCTTTACTAGGTGAGTAAACTACCATTGTGGGGGTAGTCTCTGAGGCACTCCACATTCATGACATTATGGGTCAGTAATAAGCAGTGTGTCCCTGTTTGGGTGGGTGAGACGTGTTTTCTAGTGATATGTGTTCTCTTGTAAGAGTTCAGTTTTTGGCTGCAGTTAGTACTGCCCTTGTGAAGTTTGTTTTGCAATCTTGTGACACATCCATTCAGTAGTGTTTGGTGAAAGTATGGATTGAGGACCATGTGGCGGCAGCGCATATTTCCTCTGCTGTTACCATGTTCTAGTCTGCCCAAGAAGTGGCTATGGCTCATGTTGAATGGGCTTTTATGTCAGTAGGTGGTTTTGTGTTACTTACTTTGTAAGCTTCTTTGATTGCCATTTTAAGGTAGAAGGCTATGAACACCTTTGATGCTGGTTGTCCTTTCCATTTTCCTTGGAGAATGACGAATAGCCTGTCCGTGAGTTGAAGGTCTCTCGTTTGATCAAGGTATGCGTGAAGGATGTGTCTCATTCTGAGTAGCTGTAATTGAGGGTCGTTCCGTGTGCCCTCTGGAGGGAGTTCTGCAGGTATTTCTATTGATTGATTGAGGTGGAAATTGGATGCAATCTTGGGTCTGAAAGCAGGTATTGTCCTGAGTGAAATCCTGTCATTGTAGAATGTTAGGAATGGAGATTTGGAAGATAGAGCCTGTAGTTCTCCCACCCTTCTTGCTGATGTGATGGCCATCAGAAATACAGTCTTGAGTTGCATCCATTTTAGTGGTACTGTTTTGATTGGTGCGAAAGGGGGTTCCATCATTGCCCGCAACACCAGAGTTAGATCCCAGGGGGCAGTTATGTCCCTGGTGACTGGTTTAATGTTGGTTGCTGCTTTAAGGAAGTGAACTATGTCTTGATGAGAACCTGGGGACGAACCTTGAATTAGTTCCCTAGCTGCTCCGATTGCTGCCACCTGCACCTTTAGTGATGCTGGTGATAGGCTTAGGTGAAGGCCCTCTTGAAGGAATAGTAGGATTTGTTTTATGGTGCATTTGGTAGCCTCGATGTGGTGGTTACACCATTTAGAGAATATGTTCCATTGTCTCTGATAAGTTGCATTTGTGGATGGTTGTCATGACATGGTCATTGTATCGATGACTGTTGGATGGTATCCTGCTTTTAGCAGTCTCTTCCTTTCAGGAGCCAAGCCACTAGTTGTAGCTGTTGTGGATTGGGGTGTATGATTGGCCCTTGGGATAGAAGGTCCGGTCTTTGAGGTAATGACCACGGGCCGTCTAGGGCCATGGAGACTATAGTTGTGAACCATGCTCTGCATGGCCAGTGTGGTGCTATCAGTATCACTCTGGCTTTGGATGTTCATATCTTTTGTAGTACTTGAGTAAGTAGTGGTAATGGTGGAAAAATGTAAGCTACTTGGAAAGTCCAGTGTGCTGTTAGGGCATCCACCCCCAGAGCTTTGCTGTCCTTGAACTGTGACCAGAATTTCTGGCATTGGTTGTTGTGTCATGATGCCATAAGGTCTTGTTCTGCTGGTCCCCATTTTTTGTTGATCATGTGGAAGATCTGTGGGTGTAATTCCCATTCCCCTGGGTGTATGCGTTGATGGCTCAGCCAGTCTGCTGTGGTGTTGAGGGTACCTGCCAGATGTATAGCTGTGATGGATTTTAAGTTTCTTTGTGCCCATGTTATGAGCTTTGTTGTTTCTGTCATCATTACTCTGTTCTGTGTTCCACCCTATTTGTTTATGTAGGCTACCGTGACTTGGTTGTCTGATTTGATGCTGATGTGTTTGTTTCTTATGTGTTTTGTGAAATGGAGTAGTGCTAAGAAGACTGCTCTCATCTCCAGTACATTTATTGACAATTTCTTCTCTTTTAGTGACCATAAACCCTGTGCTGTAAGGGTCCCCATGACGGCTTCCCATCCTAGCAGGCTGGCGTCTGTCTCTAGAATTACCTTGGGCTGTGCGTCTAGAGGTATGCCTGCTGTCAGTCTGAGTTTGTTTGTCCACCATGATAGGCTTGACCTTTGTTTGGTAGAAAGACCTTTCTTGATAGATCGATATCATAGGTGGGTCATTGCTCTATGAGTAATGCCATGAGTGGTCTCATGTGCCATCTTGCCCATGGTATCACGTCTATAGTGGATGACATGAGTCCCAATACTTGTGATATGAGATGTAGCGTAGGTTCCTTTGATCTTTGTAACTGTGTTGTGAGTTGTATGTTGGTTTGTACTCTGTTGTTTGAGGGGAATACTAGACCTGTTCCGGTATCTATGATTGTGCCTAGTTGCTCTATAGATTGAGTGGGTTCCAGACAGCTTTTGGCATGGTTTATTACCCATCCATGATCTTGCAGGCATTGTACCACTGTATTTGTTTCTCTTACTGCTTGTTGGTGTGATCTTGTTTGAATCAACTAGTCGTCTAGGTAGGGTATAACATGTATGTCCTGCTCACTGAGTTTTGCGGCCAGTACTATAGAGACTTTGATGAATACCCTGGGTGCTGAGGCCAGGCCAAATGGTAGTACTTGATACTGGTAATGACCTCTCTGTATGTGAAATCGAAGGAATTTGAAGTGACTTGGTCTGATTGGTATGTGTAGGTATGTGTCTTTTAGATTTATGGAGGTGAGACAGTCTTCTGGCCTGACTACTCTCAGTGTTGATCTGATTTTCTTCATTTTGAATGGTGTGTGTCTTATTGATTTGTTAGATATTTTAGGTTTAGTACTGGTCTTAGATCCCCAGTCTTTTTGGGGACCATGAAGAATATAGAGTAAATTCTCTGACCCTGTTCTTGAGTTGGTACGGGTGCTATCGCATTGTTCTATATGAGGTTTTGTTGCGTGTTGTCCACCTGGTGAGATGGTATCTTGTGTTGTGAAAGGGGGGATTTCACCATGCAATTGTGCCTTGGCATATTGTTGAATTCGATTGCATACCCTTGCCTTACTATTCCTAGAACCCACCTGTCTGTGGTGGAGTTCTCCCATGTCTGTGCGAATAGTCATAGTCTTGAGCCTACGGGAGGAATGTTGTATATCATGTAGTCATGATAGTCATGGTCTGGAGTGGTGTCTTCATGTGTATTGGCTGCCTCGGCCTCTAGGTGCCATTCCTCTGCCTCTAGCTTTCATGTGTTGGTATGAGGGTGTATACTGTTGTCTATAGCTTGATCCTCTGAAAGTTAGGTTGCCTCTCCTTCTGTCATGAAATGACATTTGTGATCGAAATCTGTGCCTGGATGGCAGATATGTGTTTTGTGCATTATCCTTGGATAGTGCCTTTCCTTCTTCTTTCCCCTTGTGGTATTTTTTGAGGCCTTCACTGAATAGTAAGTTGCCTTTGAATGGAAGTTTTTGGAGCGTCGCCTTGGACTCTCTGTCCTCATCCAAGAGTTTCATCCATAGAGCTCTTTCAGCTCTGCTGGTTAGTACCACTGATCTGGCATTAAGTTTGAGGGCATCGACAGCCTTGTCTGCCAAGTATTTAGTTGAGAGAATTGCATTATTTAGTAGGTCTGGTTAAGCGGATTTTGGTGGTAGGGTCTTAATGACCTCCTGGAGCCAAGTTAGTTGTGCCCTTGTGGCATAAATGGTGGTTGAGGCTGCCCTTGTTCCTAGTCCTGCCAGCTTTCCATTTTTCTTAAGTATGTCTTCCAGTTTTCGATCGATAGGGTCTTTGAGCCCTGAGGTGGATTCTGTGGGTAGTACCATTTTTTTGTTAAGGGATGCTATTTGAGGGTCTATTGTTGGAGGGGTGCACCATAGTGCCAGCTTATCTGCTTGTGGTGTGTACATTTTGTCCCATGATCTGCACTTCGGTATGTGTGCTGGTTCTGTGGAGCCCCATTCCCTTAATACTACCTCTTCAATGGCTTTGCATACTGGGAATACGTCCACTAGTTTTGATTACGGTTGTAGAGAAGGGATAAGCTTAGATGCCGGTGCTGGAGTTGGTGTTTTGAACCCCACTGTAGTCATAATGTTTCTGACTAGGGCTGGAATTTGGTCTGTGAAACACCATTTTGCCGTGAGAGTCTGGGATTCTGGTTCCAGCTCGCCCTCTTCCTCTGAGACCTGTTCGGTGTCGTTTGTGTCTCTAAGTACCTCCATAGGTATAGAGCCGGTGGGTCTATTGAGGTTCCTGGTTGCCCTCTTTTTTGCTGGTGGAGGGTTTGGATATTGCCGTGCAGATAGCTCATTGAGTCTATCTAGCATGGCAGCTAACACCTCTTGTTGTGCTAGCATTAGCTGATTATTCTGCCTCATTATGAAATTGCTGTCTGTGTCATGCTCTGTATTATTGTTGTCCTTGTTGGCATTATTTTGTATCCCACTGGGTCCTTCTCCAGGTTCTTCCATGTTGGGAGGTAGTGGGGAGTCCTCCATACAAGTTGCACAGATGTGGCCTATTTGGTGGGGAGGCAGCGGGACATTACAATGTCTGCAGGATTTATTCTTGGCCATACTGATCTTTGGAGAATAGGCACAGATCAGAATATGTAACTTTGTAGTAGTGAAGTACTGTTTTACAGACATTGTTGTAGTGAAATGTATACATGAATTCTGTCTGTATAACTTGTTTTTAAAAAAGCTGTGTGTTTAAGTTAGTAACTTGGATCAGGTATGGCTAAAATGGGTAATGTCCCTTTAAATGTGAGGGACTGAGCAATGTCCCTTTAAGGCATGAGCCCTGTCCCTGTAATGTGAGAGGGTGGGTAGTTTCCCTTGACTTGGGAACTATTATGCCTGAAACCCCTGTATGAGGACTGCTTGAGGGTAATATATACAGTATATACCCTCCTGAGCAGTAGACTGTAGTCACTGGACAAACGCTAATATAAGGGAGCAGTTGTGCTTATGTGAGGCCTAGGGGTGGTTTGGGGCACGAAGTAGCTTGAGATCTCTGTGAGGGTAAGATCTCACTGGATTGCCCCTCATCAAGATGGCGGCTGTGGTCTTGCGATGCTGCTGAGTCAATCAGCGCGCGTCTCACTCGCTCTGTGAGATTTCAGTCTGTAGAGAAGGCATGGGAGCGAACATGCTGAATGGGAACCTCTATGGACTGGGGAGCCATAAAAAACATTTTCTGGGCTCCATTTTTGGTCCATAGAGGTAATGCTAGCCTGGATGGCTGAAGCTGGGCCAGTGGAGTTGACGGACCAAGGGGATACCGCAATTTGGATTAACTGCACTATGAGGGTGCAATGCTCAGAAAAAATTCCTAAAGGTAAATGTCCTTGATTTTTAGTGTTCACAGGGTGTGCCAAGTAAGGACCTCCTTGTTTCATCTTAGTGCAGTGTACAGGCACCACTGAGAGGGGTGGCGTGTAGCACTTTCTTACAGTAACTATTGGGCCAAACTGATACAAGTTTTATGAGGGGCTCGTTTGTATGGTGCCTCAGTATGATGAGGATATTAGATGGTTTTTTGATGGTGATGGCTCCTGGGACTGCTAGCAGAGGTTTCCAGGTAGGCCACCTGACTTTTCTTGGTATAGTACTTGTTGTGGTTTTAAGAAGCACTCATGGGACCGCTAGTAGGGGTTTCCAGGTGCTCGTTGTCCTCCTATTTTTGAGGAGAATTTTTTCTACTTGGAACCGGTAGCAGGGGCTGCCAGGTAGAGTACAATAAAATTCTGAGACTGGCTACTTTATAAATAGTCTAGTAAACTGACGATAATAGATGCAGATTAATAAAACATGCAGTCTCCTTGTATCTGCCTGTCTTAGTCTGATGTATGACAGTAATAAATATTGTATATATCTTAGTAGTATTCTGAGGCTTACCTTAGCCTGTAGATTCTTGCTTGCAACCTCGCTGGATGCACATCTAGAAATGACCTGAGGTAAGCTGACCCCTGGGAGAAGGGGGATGGATTTGCTTCAAATATACATGTGCATCAAGCAACCTATCAGGTGTACACAACCCATGATGTCATGAATGTGGAGTGCCTCAGAGACTACCCCCCCACAATTTGTTTTAATGTATCTCATACTGTGCTTCACTCAGTGATGCCCAGCACTACAGCAGCCAAAAAAAAAGAAACATGGGCCTGCCTCTGAAACTGCCTCTAAGGGGAGATTGCCAAGGATTGGTGGAGGCACAGTAGAGAAAAATGTGGGAGAGTATTGTCATCGAGGCACAGGTCAGGAAGCTTAGGATGACCAGGAGCAGTTGTAAAATTCATAAGTAGCATTTTATTTTTTCCAATAACAGTAAAATTAAAGCCAAACTTTTTCAGTGTAACTATTTATAAAGGCAGTACAAATGCAGAAAACAAAGTCCTTTGTCTGAGGATATCTCTGATTTCAAGTTTCAGTCTTGCTCTCAGTCTCCCTCCCTCTCCCTCTCCCTCTCTCTCTCTCTCTCTCTCTCTCTCTCTCTAGCAATAGCATTGCTTCTCTTTTTATAAGTCTTTGTCTGGGAACTCATTAAAAAACATCCTGTTTTTCAGAAAATATTCTTGTCAGGTTTCCTACCTTGCAGGTGCAACAAAACAGTACACAGTGTCCCAGAACTGACCTCCTGTTTACAGCTCTGCAAAGAGTTTGCAAGCCAACATCTCAGGTTAACCCCTTGAGCTCCAAATAGCTTTTTGCAATCATTTCAACAATATAACCATATACTTTTTCTAACCAAGGGCTCACACTTTCACATAAAGATTCACACATATTTTATAACTTCAGATATGCAAGGGGGAAGAAAAGATAGAAACAGCAAGTAAAGGTCAGGAGATGGGCAGGGGCATAGTGAGACTGTTGGAGTGGCCAGTTCCTAGATCCCAGAAGCAAATTTGACTGCGCAGTCAGACAGACAAGAGGCAGAATAGAGGAGGCTAAAACAGATCCTTGTGTTTAACTCTTTCTACATAACAAATCTTTCTACATAACAAATGGGACAGGGTCTTAGTCAACCCTGTCACATACCTCCCTCTTGAAGAGGGAACCTGTTTTATAAAACAAGTTTCCAAAACTTTCTTTAAAGTCTCCTTTAACATTAGCTTATAATCTTTACAGTTCTCAGCAAATGCCGTATCCCTTTTCTCCATAACAACCAGTACAGCAAATAGTGAAGTTTAAACTCACACATTTTTTTTCAACCTTCAGAATTCTCAATTCCTGATCCATATCTTAACAGAAAATCAGCATTGACATTCTCTTTTCCGGATTTGTGTATCACCTTGAATTTAAATGGCTGTAGTACCAGGTACCACCTTGTGATTCTGGAATTTTTATCCTTTATTTGATATTATTATCAGTTAGAAGTACAAAGTCAGCTCCTAGCAAATAAAACTTGAGTGACTCCATGGCCCACTGTGCTGAAAGGCATTCCTTTTCAATGATAGAGTACCTTTTTTCTCAGTCATGCAACTTCCTACTGATATATAGAATGGGAAGTTCCTTCCCATCTATATTTTGACTCAAGACTGCACCTTGGCCAACCTCTGATGCATCTATCTGTAACAAAAACTGTTTCTTAAAGCCTGGGCTTTGTAAAACAGGGGCTGAACATAATGCAACCTTGATGGCCCAAAAAGCTTCATCACACTCTGGGGACCATTTCACATTATTCAGGAACCATTTATTTTTTGAGTTCAGTGAGGGGAGTAGCTAACTGGGTAAAAGTTGGGAACAAATCTCCAATAACAACCAGCCAGCCCTAAAAATGACCTGACATGTTTCTTTGTTTTAGGGATAGGACTGTTAGCTATAATAATAATAATAATAATAATAACATTTAATAATAATAATAAAGTTTATTTCTCACAGTGCCTTTCAGCCATCAAGGTGCTTTACAGAAAGATAAAAGTCATGATAAAGTGATAGCTTAGAAATCTCTGGCTTTACTTCTCCATTTCCCAAAACATAGCCCAAATATCTGGTTTCCTGCATGTCCAATGCACATTTGGTAGGACTAATGGTCAGACCTACATTTTTGATAGCTTGGATAACTGCACATATGTGTTTCAGGTGACTTTTCCAGTCTGGACTGTACAGTCTCAGTTTGGACTTTGTTTCTGCTTCTAGTTTGGCTGCCATTTTTCTGGTAATGACTCCTGGACTTGCTGCTGCAGAATCCATACCTTTCTGATATGCTTCCCTGGTACCAGGTCTAGTACCCATGCACAAAACTCCTGGCTTAGAGTATGCACGGTGTAAATCCCATTTAGGCTGACAGCATCTGTCATTGAGGCACAGGTCAGGATGCATAGGATGACAAGGAGCAGTTGTAAAATTCACAAGTAGCATTTTAATTTTTCCAACAACAGTAAAATAAAAACTAAAATTTTTCAGTCAGTACAAAACACAGAAAATAAAGTCCTTCATCTGAGGACATCTCTAATTTCAAGTTTCAGTCTTGCTCTCAGTCTCCTTCTCTCTCTAGCTAAAGTATTGCTGCTCTTTTTATAAGTCTTTGTGAACTCGTTAAGAAGACATCCTGTTTTTCAGAAAATGTTCTTGTTAGTTTCCTTCCTTACAGGTACAACAAATCAGTACATGATGTTCCAGAACTGACCTCCTGTTTACAGCACTGCAAAGAGTTTGCAAACAGTATCTCAGATTAACCCTTTGAGCTCCAAATAACTTTTTGCAATCATTTCAACAATATAACAATATACATTTTCAAACCAAGGGATTCCACTTTCACATAAAGATTCACACATATTTTATAACTTCAGATATGCAAGGGGAAAGAACAGCTAGAAACAGCAAGTGAAGGTAGCGAGATAGTGGGGGGTAGCGAGACCGTTGGACTAGCCACTTCCTACAGTAGGTTTCACAAGAAAATTTGACTGTGCAGTTAAACAGACAAGAGGCAAAACAGAGGAGGATAAAACAGATCCTTGCATTTAACTCTTTCTACATAACAAATATTTCTACATAACAAGTGGGAGAGGGTCTTATTCAACCCTGTCGCATGTATAATTAAGGCAACCAACCTCTGTGTGAAGAAAGAGACTAAAATTAGAAGGAAAAAGAGACCATAATGGTTCTCTAAGGAAATGGCGAAGGTGGTAAAGCAAAAAAAGTGTGACATTCAGGCGGTAGAAGGAGACACAGAGGAAGGAAGACAGGGAATTAGGCAAGACAGCAAGAGAAGCAGAGGTGCAGACAGAGAAAAGAATCACCAAAGGGGTCACAAAGGAGGATAAGACTTTTGTCAGGTATATAAGCGAGAAGAAGGCAGCAAAGGGAGGGATTTAAGGAAAAGTTAGGTTCTCGAATATCAGTAAGTGAAATTTTAGAAGCAATAAAACAAACTGAAAAAAAAACAAGACACCTGGGCCACATGGCTACTCATCAAATTTTTATAGTAGATTTGATAAGGAACCAGCTCAAGTGCTAGCCAAGGTTTATAACGAGGCCCTAGAAAGAAGAAAACTATCTAATGAGATGACTAACGGTCTAATCACTCTCATTCATAAGCAAGGGAAAGGCCTTCTTTCTTGCAACAAGTATAGCCCCATCTCATTAGTCAACTCTGATGTTAAATTACTAGCTAAAGTCTTATCTAATAGACTAGAGAAAGTGAGTCACTTACTCATGTGTAAACAGACTGGCTTCATGAAGGGCAAAATATCAGTGGACAACACTAGAAAACTGTTTCATGTAATGCAAGCTGCACAAGAATCAAGTCCCTGGCTGCTTACTCTCTCTTGATGCTGAAAAAGCATTTGACTGGATCTCTTGGTCTCACATATTTGTTGCACTATGATTGTATGGATTCCCTGATGCCTTTGTAAATTGGGTGAGCATTTTCTACAAAAACACTAGCTCTGCATTGGTAACTAATGGAGTTATTTCTCCCTATTTTAAAATTAGTAGGGATACTAGACAGGGCTGTCCACTGTCCCCTCTCTTATTCAATCTCACAATTGACCCACTTATAAGAAAGCTCATCCAGGGCAAGGATATTGAAAGAATTAAGGTAGGTCAGAGTGAACATCTACTGGCTGCCTACATGGATGACATCCTGTTGATGGTTTTGAACCCCGCTAGCTCTCTACCAAAAGTCATACAAGTGCTCCAAGAATTTAGAAATTTTTCTGGTTAGAAATGGAATATGAACAAAACCAGTTTTCTAGCCCTTAATGGGTTCTGCAAGAAAGAAGATGTCACTTCTTTAGGACTTGCTTGGGTAAAAGAACAGATAATTTACCTAGGAATACGTATTTATAATACATTACATAAAACCATAATAAAGAATGCAGCCGAGAAAAAATGTAGAGTTTGTGAGGATCTCGCTTGATGGAATAAGCTTCTTCTGGATCTTTAGAGGAGAGTTGATTCAGTCAAGATGAACCTCCTTCCAAGATTACTCTGCCTATTCATGATGATTCCCTGTTGTTTCACCAAAAGGTGGATACAAACTATTACGTCCCAGGTGGAAAAATACATTTGGGAAAATAAAAGATGCAGGATGGCTTACACTAAAATGTACAGAGCAAAAAGCAAAGGAGGGCTGAAAGTACCTGCTTTTTACTTGTACTTATTGGCAGCGGGGGCAGCACAACTATCTAAATGGTTCCAGGATGGTAAAGAATATAACTATATTCTGGATTGGATTAGCATTGAAAAGGAAATTGTGTACAGCCAAGGTGTAGATTTAAAATCTTTCCTATTTGCCAAACTAACCAAGCCTATAAACAACAAAATATTGACCGAAACTCTCAGGCAAATGAAACAAATTACTATGTTATTAAAGATCAACCTGAGCCAAGTTAGAGCACAACCAATCTGGAACAACGCTAACTTCAAGTACAATGGTAAGATGCTTCACAACGCATTATGAGAAAGTAAAGGCATTTGTTCAGTCAAAGACATACTTAAATTGGGGATACCCATGTCCTTCACAGATCTAATGGAAAGGTTCAACATATCTGTTCAAGATAAAGGATACTATATCTGTATCACAACCGTGGTTAAAGGCATAATTGACTTCTTGGTACCAACTAATGACAACTCCAAATCGCTGATAGGGTGTATGTTCATGTCCTCCTCTATATCTTCATTTTCTAGTTTATTTGTGAATTTAATCAGGGGCTCTTCTTCTGAATCAATATGGTAGTGGTTACAATCCTTAGGGGTAGACACTGAAGATTGGGACTGGGAAAAAATTTGGTCCTTGCCATTTGAAGTATTCTGCTCAGTTAACATGAGACTTATTCACTTTCAATTGCACCAGCATGCTGCAAATGCAAAACAGACACTGGCATGTTATTACACATGTTCTGGGGTTGTCCAAGGTACAGGCCCTATGGAGGGGGGTGGAGAATATTTTTAAAGATTATCCCATGATTTCCAATCATATCCAGGTAGCTACATGTATTCTTGGGCATTTCGATTGTACATCCTTATGGTCATATGAGCAAAGGAATACTCGAATACTGATCGGGGAGGCAGTCAGGCAGGTCATACTGAAATATTGGTTAGAAGATAAAGTCCCTAGTGTACAAGGGTGGAGAAACAATATAATAGAAAATCTCAGAACAGAAAGCTTAGCTTTATCTCTAAGAGGCCAAGCAGCCAAGTTTGACAAAAATGGAATATCCGGCACTGTGCCTTGACTTCCTTCCCTTAGATTGACATATTAAGAATACCCAGATGCTGGTCTCCCCCTGGCACTCCTATTGCTTATTTTTTTGTAATCAGCTTTACATTAAATGCATTACAGCCAGTGTTATTGACAAGCATGACTACACTTGTCCCCTCCTACTTCTTCTTCTCCTCTTTTTCTTTCCTATCATATATCGTGGACCAGAATATTGCCAGGCGAGCCTGCAATTCCCATTAAGTATACCCTTGTATGCAGGTTTTCTCACCTCTCTGCAAAAGGGCACCTCATGAAGGTCCTGTTCGCAATTATATTGAAATGTTCACCCATGGTAAGATATAATTTATTTTCTTTCCATCTCTTTCATCATTCTGTTTATTATATTATTGACAAATAAATAATTTTATTTATTTAAGACTTGATTTAGAAACTAATAATAGAAATATTTATGGAATATGTTTATGCCATGCTCTTTACAAGTCAGAATTGACAAAATTATGATCTCTTTTTTTTTCCACGCTAATGGATATGTTTCTGTGAAGATGTTTTTTTTTCCTCCTGTATTTAAAAATCTTAAAAATATATTGACAAAAAAGGGAGGGATAGTCAGGATTAGAAGGGTGGTGGAGGAGACTGCACAGAAGAAGACCAAGAAAAAGCAGACATCCTAAACAGGTATTTCTGCTCAGTTTTTACAGTGGAGGCAGAGAGGATGGACCAGCAGAGGGTAGTGGGGGGTGGGGGGGGCAGTGGACACAAGTCAGTTTTCAGTAGAAAATGTCTAGAAGGGACATACAGCTCTGAAGGTGGACAAAGCTATGGGATGTGATGGGATACACCCAAGGATTCTAAAAGAACACAGGGAGGTGCTAGCTGATCCACTGTTAGCTTTATTCAGCAGCTCACTGGAAACAGGCATGGTTCCAGAGGACTGGAGAAGAGCTGATGGAGTTCCTCTACATAAGGGTGGCAACAGCTGAGAGGCTAGCAATTATAGGCTGGTCAGTCTTACTTCAGTGGTGTGAAAATTAATGGAAACCTTGCTAAAGGAAAGACTGGCAGATTATCTTGGCTGAGGGAGCCAAGAGAGGTGGTGGCTGAACCTCTTTCAACTCTGTTTAACCAGTCACTGGAAACAGGAGAGGTACCCAAAGACTGGAGGACAACTGATGTAGTCCCCCTATACAAAAGCAGGAACAGAGAGGAAACGGGAAACTACAGACCAGTCAGCCTAACCTCAGCAATGGGGATGATCATGGGAACACTACTGAAGGAAAGAATAGTGGAACACCTTGTTGCAAACGGTCTACAGGACTTACGACAACATAGTTTTACTTGGGGGGGGGGGTCATGCCAGACTAACCTCACTGAGTGTTTCAACTGGGTGACAAGGGAGGTGGAACGAGGGGGGGGGCAGTGGATGTGGCCTACCTGGACATCAGCAAGGCCTTTGGCACTGTGCCACACAGAAGGCTGTTAAACAAGCTGGGGAACATGGGAGTGGGTAGGATGGTGGTGCGATGGGTGGGGAACTTGCTGGATTGCAGCACACAGAAGGTGGCAGTAAATGGCTGTCACTCTGTAGAGGGAAGGGTGACCAGTGGGATGCCGCAGGGATCAGTGTTGGGTGCAGTCCTCTTCAACATCTTTATCAGCGACATTAAAGAAGACCTAGAAGGGAGAATATGCGTGTTCACTGATGACACAAAGCCCTGCAATAGGGTGGACATGCCGGGGGGGTGTGGATAGAATGAGGAGAGAGCTGAAGAAGCTTGAGGACTGGTCAAGGGAGTGGCAGTTGAAATTTAATGCAAAGAAGTGCAAAATAATGCACATGAGACACAAAACCCAGGAACAAAATATCAGCTGGTGGGGGGGGGGGGAGGCTACACAATGCTCCAAGCAGGAAAGGGACCTAGGGATTATCATCTCTGATGACCTCAAGGTAGGGAGTCAGTGTGACAAGATAGCAAGAAAAGCAAACAGGATGCTGGGTTGCATAGGCAGGGATATCACCAGTAGGAAAAGGGAGGTCATAATTCCACTATACAAGACACTAGTGAGGCCACACCTCAAGTACAGTGTTCAGTTCTGGAGGCCTTACCTATGTAAGGACATAGACAGGGTGGAGGCAGTTCAGAGGAAGGCAACCAAGATGGTGCAAGGATTACATCACAAAACTTGTGAGGACAGGCTGAAAGATTTAAATATGTACTCCCTGGAGGAGAGGAGAGAGAGGGGGGATATGATTGAGACATATAAGTACCTCATGAGGAGGAACAAGGTGCAGGAAAACACAATTTTTCATAGGAAAAGATATTCCAGGACTAGGGGACATGGGGTTAAACTGGAGGGAGGTTCAGAGGGAACGTGAGGAAGAATTTCTTCATGGAGAGGATGGTGGACAAATTTAATGCCGGAGGAGGCGGTGGGGGCTGAAACAATTACAGGATTTAAAAATGCAAGGAATAGGCATCAGGGGATCCTAGTAGTCAGGGGAAGGGGACAACCTAGTTCTAGAGAAGCTTGAAGAAGCAAGGTACATGGGCACATTAGCAGACTAAGTGGGCCACAGGCCCTTATCTGCCATCAACATCTATGTATCTTGAATCCAAAGGGCTGCAAGACCACATGCAGCATGGATTCACAGGGCGAGGTCATGCCAAATGAATCTGATAGATTTATTTGATTGGGTGAGCAGGGAAATAGATCAGGGGTGTGCAGTGGACGTGGCCAATCTGAACTTCAGCAAGGCCTTCGATACTGTGCCACACAGGAGGCTGATAACAAAATTGTGCAGCCTGGGGGGGGGGATCCAAAGTGGTGAATTGGGATAAAAACTGGTTAACAGATAGGAGACAGAGGGTGGTGGTAAACAGCACTCACTCTGATGAGGGCAGAGTGACCAGAAGGGTGCTACAGTGCTCAGTACTTGGACCGGTCCTCTTCAATACCCTTATAGATGATATTTCTGAGAATTCGAAGGTAAGGTATGCCTTTTTGCAGATGATACTCAAATCTGTAATTCTGTGGATGCTCAAGAGGGGGTTGAGAGAATGTCCAGTATCTTGGGACACTTGAGAAGTGGTCAAGAGCATGGCAGTTGGGGTTCATCGCCAAAAAGTGCAGAATCATTTCCCTAGGGCATATGAATCCAGGACTTGAGTGTAGGATGGGGGAAGGGCAGTAATGGCCACTGAACAGGAAAGGGACCTTTTTGTTATATCTGATTACCTCAAAGTGGCAGGGCAGCGTGACAAAGCAGTAGGTGGGGTTACTAGGATGCTGGGGTGCATAGGGAGGGGTATCTCCAGCAAGAGAAGGCATGTGGTGTTATACCACTATATTGCTCACTGGTGAAACTCCAGCTGGAGTACTGTGTCCAGTTTTGGTGGCCATACCTCAGTAAGGACATACTTTAGCCAGGGTGGAGGCAGTGCAGAGGAGGCCAACTAAAATGTGTGCAGGGGTTGCATGAGAAACTATAAGAGGAGCAACTGAGGAATCTCAACATGTACACACTGGAAGAGAGGGGGAGCAAGAAGTGAAATGATAGAGCCCTACAGGTACCTCACAAGGGTGAATAGGGTGCAGGAGATGAATCTCTTTAAAATGGAAAAGCACTAGGACCATGGGGGCATACAATGAAGTTGGGGGTGGAGTTTAGGAGAGATGTAAAGAAATACTTATTTACTGAAAGGGTGGTCAATACCTGAAACAGACTGCCAGCAGAAGTGGTGGAGGCAAAAACAGTAGGGGGCTTTAAGTATACATGGGATAGACATAGAATGCATTAGAAAACAGGCAGGATGGAGAGAGGGTCACCAGAGACCAGTAAGGATCTGCAGAAACAGAGTAGGCAGGGAACATCTGACTGACTGTGTGGGCCAAGTAGGCCTTTTCTGTGAACAAATTCAGTGTCTATGCAAGGAAATGAAATAAGGTTCAACAGGGTGCAAAGAAAGGGAGAATTAAAAAAAACCCATCAAGGATCACCAGTTGCCTGTGGTTTGGTGGGGCAGCTGATAAGACTCCTCCTTCCCTGCACTATAAGAAAGGATATCGCATTAATTGCAGTGCCTTGGTTGTTACATTCACCCCCTTTCCCCCCCTTTTCCTTCTCCAGTGCTCTGCTTTATCAGCACAGCCTCAAAATATTTTACTCTTAGTTTATCCATCCCTTTAAGATGTACTCTTACCTTAAATTCTTTTTTCATCTGTTCTACACAAAATTAGTTAAGTACATTTCTCCCCTCTACCACTTCACCTCCATGCTCCCCATCACTACCCTACATCCCTCTCCTGAATTTCACCTTGACCTGGACACTCTGAGTCTGCCTTCTCCTTTCCCACTGTATATCCCCCCTCAACTGTGCACATCTACAACTTTAGTTGTAACTGCCCACCACAACTACAACTAGATCATTATTTTGGCAAACTCTCCTCATCTGCTGCCCTCTGTGCTACCCCCCTACCATCTCTTCCCGTCTCTTTTCTTAACAGCTGGAGCATTTTTTTTTAGATGAACAAGGCCCATGTTTGGGAAGCTCACTAATTTTCTTTTTACCTTAAGTTGTTCCTTAAAAATTATGGTAGTAACTATATTGTAACCCAGCCTCTTTGAGGGCAATGAACCTTCTGTTATTTGTCTCTGTATACTGGTACTTGTCTTGCTTGTATGACGTGGAACCTTTGTAAAAGAGCAGCTTGCTCAAAGGCTGTTTCCAGTGATTGCAATAAATAAATAAATATCTTTTAGCCTTGAGATTCAATCTTGGCATCTCTTACAGGGTGGATTTACTTAAGGAGAGCACAACCGCATACATGTTGCATAATCACTCATTATCAGCTGCCACCTGGAACTATAGATTTGGAGCGGGAAAGAGCCCTGGTAGTGTCAGTTTCACTAAGGAGAGGTACTCCTCCTCATCTGTTGAATTAAGGAAAGGGGGTAATTAAAATTAGCAGCAATATAGAATAAATAAGCAATAATAAGGAATGGGGTATTTATTTTCCAAAAGTGCAGATGAGCATGGGTACCACTTTATATTTTGAGTGCAACCACTGGGGAAAGAGCAAAAATAATTTGCAGAGAAAGAGAGATGGAAAGAGTCAAGAGAAAGTAAGAAGGCTAAGCCAGCCATGAGACAGGAGAGCAGGGAAAACAGAGGATAAATAAAATGAAATGGTACAGCTGAGAGAGAAAGAGAGAAGTGAGAAAAGGAATGAGGAAAGAAGTGAAAAAATTCAGAAAAGAGACACCACCAGGGAGGCATCATGAAAGAAATTGGCTACAGCAAGCAATGTCTGCCTTGGCTTGGCATTAACTAAAGGTTTAAGAAGATTGTATTGCATTTTGTGGTTTGTTGTAATACAATACAACCTTACTCATTAGTACCCCAGGCAGTGGAGGTGTGTTTGTGCATGATTTGGAGGTGTGCTTGTGTGTGCTGAAGGGTTTATGTATGGGGGAGTTATCTGTTCCTGTGCCATACCCCACTTTCCTCTATTTGTGTTGTCCCTCCCCAACAGCAACCAGACAAACTCAGGTTTTGTCTCTAGGGGCAAGTTATGGGAGTAACATATTATAAATAGGATAATAGGTGAGCGTGTATTACAGGGAGTAATACCATTGAGAGTTTCCCTTGTCCCCAGAACCTCAAGATGGTATTACTTCTGAGTGATACACACTCACCTATTTGTTATTTTTTGTAATATATGGATCCAATTTTGAGATTCCACAGCCCTGAATTTTTTCTGGCATGCTGTGAGGCTGGCCGACCACTGCACTGAGGACTCACTCGCTCTGTCCCCAACCCCCCACCAGTCTCTGTTAACTTGTGCTCACTTGAGAGTGCCTCTGGTCATAATGTTTGATAGGCAGTCCTACCTTTCAGTTGTTTTCAGGGCTGAGTAAATTCAGGATTGACCAGATAAGTCTTTAAACATAGAAGAAAAAACAAGTAACTTCAAAAGAGCAAAAGGGATGAATTACTCTCAGTAAGCGAGAGACAGCCACAATGTTTTCAGAACTGTTCTGCCCAACCACAGAGAAAAAGTGGACAATCGCAAGGTGTGCTTTGAAAAACATCACACTGCATGTCTAGGAATAATAATAATAATAATAAACTTTATTTTTAAGGTGCCTTTCAAAAAGCCAAGGCGACAAACAAATTAAATCACACCATACATCTCAATATCCTTTAAAGTATAAAACAACAATAAAACAACTAATACAGTCAAAGAAGACTTCAACCACCAAACGCTTGCCTCCATTAGTACCTGCAACACCACTGTATGTAAATCTGACTCGCTCACTATATGTATATGCTCTATCTTAACTCTCCCGGACCGTCTGTAACCTTCCCCGGGCGGACGTCTTTTTTACTGGTTGCCTTTTTTCACTATATGACATGTAATACTCTTGGGCCCAGATATTCAAACTGCGCCAGTCTGAGGCGCAAGCCCCTTCGCTGCTCAAAATAGTTGCGCAGGGGTGTGGCCGGGGTGATATTCAAAGGAGTTGCGCTGTTGAGCAACTCCTTGAATCGCCCAACCCCAACACTTGCGCATGGCGCAGTGGAACTGCGCTTCCGCAAGTTGCCAGAGTTGAGCATTCAACTATGTGGTGTAGTACCATTGCGCCATGCGCAAATTCCGATATTCAAAAGGTGACATGCAAATGGGGCCATAATTTATGCAAAGCGCGGGGGCCATTGCATCTCTTTATGGCCCCATTTGCATGCCATTTGCATGTAGGTGCGCCGATCCCGAGGACTTGCTCCTGGCCACCCTGCCAGGCAGCCGTCGGGGACCGGCGCACTGCAACTCGATCGTGAGCATCACAGTTACGCACCCCCCACCTCCCACAGCCCGATCGCGGGCAGAACACATCATGTAGCCCCCAACATCACCCACAGCCCGATCGTGGGGCAGAACCTGTATAACCCCCAGTGCCCGATCGTGGGCAGAACCTGTACCCCCAGTGCCCGATCGCGGGCAGAATGTCTAACAGAACCCCAAACATCTCCTGGTGTCTAGTGTCCCCCCCCACCCACGAAGCCCCTCCACCCGCTCCCCGCGGCGGCGGGCGACAGCATCCACCGCCTGCCGCCCCGCCGCCCGCCCGGCTGACTGTCGGTAGGGCTGCACGCCGTGGTGCAGAGCTACAGCCAATGGCGTACAGCCCAGCCCAGACATTACATAACCAGTCCGATTTGTGAATGATCATTCCCATATCTGGACTATCGATATATGATATGTTTACGCCCGTGACGTAACTCTATGAAGCGTCTGGTTTCAGTCGTCGGCGGCGGCGAGCGACAGCGGAAATGGTCGCCCGCCGGCTCTGGCGAATGAAGGCGTGGAATGGTGAAGCCTGGGCCCAGGGAAGATGTTGAGAGGTACTGTGACATTCTGCCCGCGATCGCTCCTCCACTGGACCACAGAAGAATTAGTCGGGTTGGGGAGGTTACATTCTGCCCGCGATCGGGCTGTGGGATGTGTGGGGGCATGCGTGTACTGCCCGCGATCGGGCTGGTGAGGCACAGGAGGCGAGTTGGGGGCCAGCCAGGGTGGCAGCTGCTGTGTTGCACCCTGCAATGCAGCAGCTCACCTGTGGTGGCCCCGACTTAAGCCTTTTTTTGGCTCAAGCTTGTGCGGGCAGCTTGGTTACAGAGATATTAACTCCGCGCAACCCGACTGAATATCGGCTGCGAGGTTGGCATGGATCCTCCCTCCTGTTGAGCATGCATTCATTTGCATTGCTCTCTTGCACAACCTGGTGCCAGTGGCGTAACTGCCTCCTGCTGAATATCGCAGAATGGCGCATTTTGGACTTGAGCATGGCGCAACCCTGTTGTGCATGGCGCAACCCTTTTGAATATCTGGGCCTTTGTGTTCAATTCCAATCTGTCACTGTACCTGTTATCCAAGCTTGTAACCCTCCCGGGTCGCACCTGAAAATAGGCACTTGGCTGTCTAGTGTGACTTACCCAGTCAACAAAAGCAAATAAACAAATAATCAATCAATCAATCAAAGTCTTTATTTAACCAGGCGATCACCGTTGAGCAAGCTCATTTTCGAGGTGGACCTGGGTTTGTTAACAAGGAACAGGGGACAATATACAGTACATGAGGTGCAACACACAAGAAAATAGAAATAATATAAATAAAGTGAGATACAATAATACAGTATATACAAAGTATCAGCAGGTAGCTTTGACAGTAGTATATGTTTGGAACAGAAGATACAGCTAGTTTTGGGTAGGACACAATTTTTCATAAAAGTAAAGAAATATACATATGAGGTGCACCGAACACAAATAACACCTAATATAAAAAGATACGTAGTGATACGGTATGGAGAATTTAGAGCTGGAACCAGGGTCAAAGGAATGTGGAAGGGACAGATATAGGAGTAGAAAAAGGGGAGAGGGAAGAGTCGATTATAGATGTATAAATACATTTTCAAGGCCTGTTTAAATCCCTCCACAGTCGGGCACTCCTGTAACTGACGGAGTAGAGAATTCCAGAGGGTAGGGGCCACAAACATAAATGCCCAGGTCCCAGCAGATCTTAAACGCACCCTTGGGATCTCTAGCAACCCCTCATCAGCTGAGTGGAGCGATCGCCCAGGGTGGTAAGGAACCAGGAGCTCTTTCAGATAGTCCAGTCCCTGTCTGTGTAGGGCTTTAAAAGTCAAAAGAATGACTTTAAAGGTAATCCACCACCGTACCGGCAGCCAGTGCAGTCCACGCAGTACCAGCGAGATATGACTGGACTGAGAGGTTCCTGTCAAAAGTCAGGCCGCAGCATTCTGCACCAGCTGTAGGCTGCAGATTTCCACCCCAGATAGCCCTAGGTATAGGGAATTGCAATAATCCAAGCACATGGACACAAAGGCATGGACCAGTGTAGGAAGATCACTGGACGGAACAAGGTGCTTAATCCTGGAGATATTCCTCAGATGACAGAAAGAGGATTTGATGACGGCAGATGCCTGCGAATGCAGAGTAAGCCCTTCATCAAAAATTATCCCCAGGTTCTGCACCTGTTCAGAGGTCAGGAGAGATAAGCCCCCAAGTTATAACCCAGAGGGCAAACCAACCCCTAACCCCCCTATCCAGCACGCTGGATCCACAACCAGTACCTCAGTCTTATCAGAGTTCAACTTCAGCCAACTCACATCCATCCACTCCTGGATTTCTGTGAGGCAGTTATTAAAGACCGAGAGAGCTCCACCCTGGTCAGGTGCAAAAGAAAGGTAGAACTGGGTATCATCAGCATAGCAGTGAAACCTCAGCCCATACCTTCTTACAATATCTCTGAGGGGCAGCATGTACACTGCAGACAATATGGGGGACAATACCAAACCCTGAGGAACCCCACATGACAGGGAAACTGGGTCTGAGGAATAAACTCCAGACACCACTCTCTGTGTTCTTCTGGTGAGGTAAGATGTAAACCACCTGAGGACTACATCAGATAATCCACAGATGCACCTCAAATGGTTCAGCAATACCCTATGGTCCACAGTATCAAATGCTGATAAGAGATCTACGAGAACCAAGATGGAACAGCTCTTCCGCTCTCTAGCCATCAGGAGATCACTGAGCACCCAAACCAGTGCTGTCTCAGTACTATGCCTCTTTTGAAAACTGGACTGGAGGGATTCATAGATGTCATGGATGGTCAAATGGTTCTCCAACTGAATGGCCACTACTTCCTCAATAATCTTCCCTAAAAAGGGAAGATTTGAGATTGATCTGTAGTTAACATGGCAGTCGGGGTCCAAAGAAGCTTTCTTCAAGAGGGGTGTTACCACCGCATCCTTCGGGTAGCTAGGAAACTCACCTGTTTCTAAGGAACACCCGACTATCCGTGTAAGGACCTGACCAATGGAATCAATACAACCCAAAATCAGGGAAGTTGGTCCGGGATCCAAACTACAGCATGTAGGGCGCATACCCTGGACAATCTGCATGACATCCATGGACTCCGGTTGGTCGAAGGTACTCCAGGAAAACTGAGGAGCAGCAGCCACACGCAGCACACTTTTGGGAGCATAGGAACCAGTGTACAGTGTGAGAGAGTTGCACGCTTGCACTCTTCAGTTTCTCTGATAATACTACCATTCAAAACTCAGAACAATACTATTATGGGCTCTGAATGATAGTATTATGGCTGTCCAATGATAGAATTATCACTTTCAGGAGTGGTACAGTATTACAAGGAATTTTTTTGTATGGGTTAATGACATTTAAAACTGCATATTCATGTATTACAAAAAGATAATAGAGGACAGTGTAATACAAAGCTATAATACCATCAGGAGGTTCTGGGGACATGTGAACCTTGGCAGCGAAGCTCAAGAGGTTCCAACATGTCCCCAGAACCTCAAATTAGTATTTTAGCCACCACAGTCCCCTGTTTGTTATTTTTTTGTAATCTATGGATGCAAACTTATTTAATTAAAGTAAACCCATGTAATATATGGATCCAAGCTTATTTAATTAAAGTAAGCCCACTCAGGTGCTTTAAATTTAGCTGCAAGTGACTTTCATTTGGTGGCTCCCACCACTTCCTTCTGCACTGCCCCCTCCTGAACCTGCATATAAAGCCCCATGGGGCATTTTAACAAACAGCCACAGGAGTGGCTTTACTGAATGGTATTCTCATTGTTTAGTGGCATTTTAAAATCTGCACTTGTGTCAACTGTACACAATGAATACAGTAAAAGCCAGCTTGAGGACAGCTGTGGAGAGTGTGCATGCGGCGTAAGAGAAGCAGGATTCTCATGGCAGTGTGTTAGGAAATCCATTCATAGTATTATAGGATCTCATAATACTATCAATGAAAATCAAATGATAGTATTACGAGATCCCATAATGCTATTGATGGATTTCTTCAATAGTATTATGGGAAATTTATTGTTTACTTTTCAACAGTATTGTTGGCATTATCCATATATTACAAAATCATAAATAATGCTCAAAGGAAACAGAGATTGTAATGATAAAGAAATAATGTGACCTACAGTTACTGGAAATTGCACCCAGGCCCCCAGAATACCATCCTGGAATGGTATTCTGGAGGCTTTAATAGGTTTAATTCCCTGTTTTGCAACATTATTTCTTTTTTATTACAATTTCCATTTCAATTGATGAGCAGTGGCTAATATTGCACCCATAACTTTCATTTTTTTGTTTCAAAAAAAGTCCCCACCCTCTTGAAGCACCCCATACTACCATCTCCACACCAGGCACTTGTGTTAATATCCCAATAATGACTCCGCAGTGCACGAGGGGTGTGCTGCACTCCTGAGGTGCCATCTTTCGGATGAGACGTTAAACTGAGGTCCCATCTGACTGTTCTGGTGGTAGTTCAGGTGGATGCTAAAGATCCCATGGCACTTCTTGAAAACAGTCGGGGAATTTTTTTATTGTAAATCACATCAAGACAAATCAAAAGAAGATCATATTATTAATTCCATAAAAAAGGAGAGCTAACAGAAATAAGAAAGAAAAACAATAAATTATATACATTTAGAGATCATATACACTTTTTCCCATTATACATAGTATTTTAACAAATCGAATTCTTAACCTCTTATCACTCCCTACTGTTCGCATAGAAATGTTCTACTTATATTTGATAAACATGTATAACCCTTTCCACCATTTCCTTACAGTATTAGTGGGATGCAGAGATTTATCCTTAATATATACTGAATTCATAGCTTGCTGTACTAGAATGCTATATGTAACATATATCATCATCAAGGCTACTGATTTACGGTGATTAAAACAATGACATTCCGTTTTCAAGACTTCAGATTCTGGAATTGCACCGGTGATTATTACTCTAATTTCCTGATTTTACTGGGATTCTGCTATCATTCTTTTAGTATGTGCATAAATAATCAGAATAAAGGAAGGCTTTATATACAGAGCATTAAATAAAGCAAATTGGTAGGAATTATAAGAAAAATATAAGTTTTGTACATTTACTGATTTGATATAAAATGCCAGATTCTGTGAAGTCTTTGTTTTTGCTGGTGTTCAGGCAGCCCTAATTCTGAAATTTTACCGGGTTTTCCAGTAAAAACCGAAAAACAGTGGCCTTGGTCATCATCTTCTGTTGTAAAACCGACTGGCACCTTGCCTGCCAGAGGTAATATTTCAGACAACAGAATAAAACCATCAGACTCCCAGAGTCGTATTTACTCAGAAGGCATGGGCAGTACCCCAGAATCAGAATTTTGTAGGTTAGGTTTTTTAACCACCCTAGCTTCCATTTATGTGCTAAGAAAGACCACTGTGGTTTTGATAACAGCATGAGAACAAAAAGTGTCTCATAGATTCTTCAATAGCTAAGCAAGCATTGTACAGGCAGTTTCTCTCTTCCTGAGCTTTGTGCTTTGCATTACCTCTGATGATCAATCTGCCGTAGATGGAGAGCGCAGGATTTCCCACATATGTGTAGGAATCCTAGTGTTATTAAGCAATTTCAAAACCCCTCCCCTAAAAGCCGGAGGACAATGTTTAAAATCTGGTTCCACAGGATATATGTTGGACATAATAGCATTATACAAGTGGGGACCGGAAAATAGACAGATTTTGGTTTTAGTAAGATCCCATTTCTGGATTTTCAGTAATGCAGACTTTATAAAATTTGGTATTTGTAACTTCAGAGATATTTTTTTTTGGGGGGGGTTATCCCTGTTCCACAGCGATAAATAATTAAACAGATTATTATTTAGTCATAGATATTGGAGGCTTTGAGAAGGTACCAATCCAGTTTTCAAATTCTGAGAAATGAAAAGAGAGTAAAAAAAGGGTATGAGGTCTATCATTCCAAGAACTCCTTGTGGTAAGTATAGGTAAGTATAACACCATTTTATTGGGTTAAGCCTACTTCCCCAAATCATCTGGAAAAAACTTGCATACAATCTCATTTCTAATATGTTTGGGGAGGGAAGTGGAATCATTGCCACATAAGGTAAGCAGGGAATGATGAATTTTTTATAGTATGTACCCTCTTAATTTTGGACAATTTCCAGCTTTTCCAGTGCTGAACTTTTGTCTCAACCCCCTTCAGTACTGTTTCCCAGGTCTCCAAATGTGGATTCTATGATCCAAAAGAATGCCTAAAATTTTTTGTGGTTCAGAACAGATCAGAATCCTGTTAGTATTGAATGAGTCTTGTCTGGGGGGGGGGCAATAAATAAGCCTCTACATTTCTCTATATTTAATTTAGCGTTAACCAATTCTGCATATTCATGTAGTTAATGCAAAAGTGCCGGGATCTGGACATAATTTGCCACAAACAGACAGATGTCATCTGCATAAGCCTAACCTTTAATGTAGTCTAGGCTTGAAGTTCCTTGCAGGCCCTCCCATGAGCGAGAGTTAATGAATTTCCTAACTAAAGGGTCAAGGGAAAAGATGTTTAGGAGGGGGCTAAGGTGGCACCCTTGCCTAACCCCAGTTCTGACAGAAATACCCTTAATCACTTTTCCCTTGATAACGGGGTGTACCCTGGCACATGAATATAACATTTTTAATTTTTCAATGAACTCAGTAGGGATACCATAATGCTGTAAAGTCAAAAGCAAAAATGGGTGATAAACCCTGTCCAACGCTTTGCTCTTGTCTAGGGCTATAATGCATCTTTGGTTGTTTTTAGACTCATAGTAGGCTATTATATCCCTAATTATCATTACTGCATGCTGAAGTTTTCTCTCAGGGAGTCTACAAAACTGGGCTGGATGGATTAGTTTGGTCGCTACACTTGTTAATCTATTATTAAGGACTTGTAATAATATTTTAAAGTCCGAATTCAATATAGAGATGGGTCTCCAATTAGAAATATCAAGTTTATTGCTGCACTTAAAGAGAAAAACCAAGAGTCCTGAAGTAAATTGTGGAGGGACTATCCTTTCCTAAAGAAAAAGGAATAAACTTCTAGAAGACATCTGGCCATTACTTTTGGAAAAGTCTTATAAAATTCATAGGGCAACCTGTCTGGTCTAGCAGAGGTCCCAAGTTTCAGGTTTTTAATGACAAATTCTATTTCAGCTACTGTAAGTGGAGAGTTTAGGTTGGGCAACCCTTCTACAGCAGACTGTAATTTTTGATTTTCTCGTGGGAAGGGAAGCATGTTGTGGGAAGAAATCGACTGTCTCACCTCATTGTGTGATTCAGCCTCAGTATCTATTAGCTTCCCCTTCTCATCCAGAAGGCACTGGAATGCCAAAGTGTCTTTCCAGGTCTTACTGGCTTCAAAGGGATCTCCTATTGCTGATTTTTGGGTCCCATACTGTAGTTCCACTCTCAGAGTTTTGGCCCTGTCACATTGGTAGGACTTAATTTCTAATTTTATTTGTTTTATCTATGAGCTATAATCCTGCCTAGATGTGGAGTCTATGGTATACAATTGCTGTAACTGGTTTTGTAATTTCAAATACTGGAAGAATTTCCTTCTTTCTGTATTTTTCCCATATGTCTGGAACCATACTACAACATTTTGTTTGGTGTCGGCCCACCAATCCCCATGGTCCTCATATAAATCACTGACTGAGGTTCTGGCCCATAAAAGGGATGAAATCCATGTACCTGGGTTTCTGATAGGGTGGACGTGTTCAATCTCCATCTTTTATTTTTATTTTTCTGTAGAGGGAGGGACTGAAATTAGATTTGGAGTAATAAATGATCAGAAAATTCTAAAGGATAAGTTTTAAAAAGGGGTTTAGGAATTTTTTTTTTGAAATGAAGATGAGGTCAGCCTACCTCTCCTGTAAGTGTAAGTGGGCCCTTGGGAAAAATACTGGGCACATGTAATCTATAAAAAGGGCAGCCCAGAGCACAGAAGAGAGTGACTGGGAAGAGTTGGGGGGGTAGAGGGAGTTGCCGCCTGCAACAGTCAGGTTCCCTCCCACTGCAACAGATCTTTTTAACGAATTTTGGCCCCAGAGCATGGAAGAAAGAAATGGACTGTGGGGAGTCAAGAGTGCGGGCAGTCCATGCACTCTCCCCATAGAAAAGCCAGTACTGCGTCTGACACAGGAGGAAAAGCCCTCCCACCCCTCACCTCTGCCTTTATTAAATAGGCTGTATCACCCAAGCCTGCCCCTAGTTAAGATACTTTGTGTGGAAGCTGCAAATCTTAAAGGGCGCAAACTGGCTTAAGCCCTAATCAGAACTGGAATATTTTTAGTGTCTGAAGTTGCGACACAGGACTAGAGACTACATACACATGAACCTTAAAAGCGCAAGCTGGTGAAACTGAGATTTTTACCAAGGAAATTATGCTGTAAAAGTGCCTGTCATAAGAGATAGTCTGTCATTATGGGGGGAGGGGTCTTGCTGGGTTGCATTTATGTCTCACTGTTTGTTACAAAGGACCATATGTTAAAGGGACAAGGATGGACGCGCTGGGGTGGGGATAGGCTAGATGGTGGCACTTTACCCCTGGCTCTCACCATCCCTGTTTTAGAACAAACATGGTAACAGTGCATATACTACAAAAAGGGAGCCTGTTCTTTAAAATTCTGATGTATACCAAGGCCCACAGAAGGACCTTCCCCTCATTTCTACCAATCAAATTCTTAACAATTCTCCTGGGTCTGATGCTGTCAATGGCAGGTGATGTAGAACTAAACCTTGGCCCCATAGGTACTAGTATCCCAAAAATAACATCCACCACACCAGAGTGGCTAAATGCCAGGGCTTTGAGGATGGTCCATATGAATATTAACACTCTTAGGCCTAAGATACATGAACTGGAAGCCTGGACTGGCCTCTACTCCCCTGACATATGAGCCATTTCAGAAACTTGGCTGAAAAAAAATATACTTTCGCATGATGTACAGCTTCAGGGGTTCAACTCTTTTAGAAAGGACAGAAAGGGGAAAAGATGTGGTGGAGTTCTTATTTATGTAAAGTCCGAACTCAATGCCACCCTGATGGCTACCCCAGATCTTGAAGAGGCGGGATGTGAAGCAGTGTTTATCAAGCTTCTCTTGGGAGGAATAAAGACAATCTTAATAGGATGTATATACAACACTCCTAGGAAAGCTATGGGGGCATTAAAAACTCTTACAGACACCTTACCCACTATATCAGTCAGTGAAAAAATATTACTAGGGGACTTTAATCTGCACTGGTGTGACAAACTGAGTAGGGATATAAAAAACAACCTAGAGAAAACAAACATGACACAACTAATGAGACAACCTACATGCTTCAACCTAAAAACAGGAAATCATACCACCCTTGACTGGGTGCTAGTATCCAACACAGAGTCAAACTGGTAGGCATGTGTGTGTGTGGACTCTCTCAGTGACCACACGCCAGTGTTCCTGGTGTGGAGGAATAACTACCCCAGAAAGCCTTCCAAACTTTCTGGTCTAGAAATTACTCAGCCTTGGATGAGGGATCTTTCCTGAAAATCGCTGTCAGAAGTAGACAGTGCACAAGCTTTAGATACCCCAAACTTGGATGGCGCCCTAGATGGCTTCACAAAACACTTCCTATCTGTAGCAATAAAACATCCCCCCCTTAAAAAGATCAGGGTCAAAGGACAGGACTCCAGGTGGCTAAACCCTGACCTAAAAAGTCTCATGAGAGAGTGAGAAAAAATGTGGGGTAAATTCAAAGACACAAACTTTCATCAAGACTGAATGAAATACAGGAAGTTGAGAAACAACTGCAAAAGAGAACTCAAAAAAGTGAAAAAGCAGTATCTACGTACCCGCAAACCAAACATTTCTTGGCCCCCAAGAAATTTTGAATGCAAATTAATTCGCTCTTAAAAGGAAAAAAGGGCAAAGGGACTGGAGAAGTTAAAACTAAAGGGAAATGTATTACCACCTCACAGGACACAGCAAATGCCTTTAATGTTTTTTTGCATGGACCTGCAGAGGTTCAAAACAGTTAATCCCAACCAAGGACAACATAGCCAAGATAAACAGGTGTGCCCCCTACAGGGCCCTGAATTCCACCTCAAATTGGTATCCGCAGGAGAAGTCCTAAAGCTGCTCAGGGGCCTAAATCCAGAACGCTCAGCAGACAATGACAATCTGGAGCCCAGACTGCTTAAGACTGCCGGTTCTGTCATTGCAGCACCAATAACCCACCTATTTAACAGATCACTCACTGCTTGATGGGTACCCGCCCTATGGAAGGTGGCACTAGTAATCTCTTTTCCCAAAAGTGGGCCACATGAGGAGGTAGAGAACTACAGACCAATCTCCATCCTCTGTACCTTAAGTAGACTGCTAGAGAAGGTGGTCTACTAGCAGGTCAACACCTACCTGGAAGTGAACCACCTTCAGACAGCTCAACAAAACAGTTTCAGAAAAAAACATGATACAGAAACAGTCCTTGTGAGCTTTACCTCTGATGTATATGAGGCCTTGGAGCGGCGCTAACTCCTTGGTGTGGTCTTTATAGACCTTTCTAAGGCTTTTGATCTAGTCGACCACAGGCTACTCTTAAGATGTCTGAGGGCTCTAGAACTAGACACACTTGCTTTGAACTGGCTCTCAGACTACCTTCAAGGCAGGACACAAATTGTCTGCTGGAATGGAGCTAGATCAGAGGAGTGTTTGGTGATAGATGGTGTTCCTCAAGGGTCTATTCTGGGTCCCTATTATTCTTACTATTTATAAATAGCCTACCACTACATTGTGGCAGGGCCAAAGTCAGGCTATACACAGATGATGCGGTGCTATACAGAACCACCACTGAGCCAGGGTCCCTAAACCAGCAGCTGAGTCAAGACCTCACAACCCTGGAAGAATGGTATCAGCTAACAGGCTGATTCTGAACAGCAGTAAGACCAAGGCTATGCTTTTTGGTCCAAAAACTCTGGGCTCAAAGAGAGTTGACCTTCTGTCTCTCTCTCTCCACCTCAAATGGAGCAGAGATCGAAGTGGTAGATAGTATAAGGTACCTAGGAATGTGTATAGATCAGGAGATCTCGTTCAAGAAGCATATTGACCTCCTTGCCAAAAACAGTAAATCAAAAACTTGACCTCATTTATAGACTTAGTCCCTATCTGACCAAGGAATCTAGAATTGTGGTCAGCAATTGGACCATTCTCACCACTTTGTTCTATGGATGGTCTCTGCTCCAAACGCTAAGGTCTACAGAACTGCAGCGACTGAAGACTCTGTACCATAGAGTCAGTCGCTTTGCAGCTGGGGTGCAATGCATGGAGCACCACTGCAAAGCACTAAACACTATAAACTGGCTGACCCTAGAAGGGAGATTGGCCTACCCCTCACTATATCTGGCCTACAAGCTACAGCAACCAGATGCTCCCCTCCCCAGCCTGAGGAATCTGCTGGCCACAAAACCAAATAGGAGGGAGCTCAGGTCTACAGAATGCAAACTCCTGGAAGTTCCTAGAGTCAGATCCTCCCAAGGTCAACAATCAACTAGAATAGCCCTCCGTAAGCTTTGGAAAAACCTTCCGAGAGAGCTTCAGGATAGTACTTCACTTGGGGGCTTCAAAAAAAGGCTAAAGGCTCACCTGGGGGGGGGGTCTCAATGCAATTGCTATACCTAAGACTGCTGTGGGGGAACCTTTAAGGAATGATGAAAATAGTAAAATACAACTTCAGGATAGAACACAACAATAACTGATGACATGTGCTAGCATGCACATAAAGATGTGGCTAGATATTGTAAATGTACGTACTGTACCCAACAAATTGTTTGAATGGTAGATTGTCTGTGTTGGATTGTATGTAATCAAATGCCATGTATTATTCTATTTTTTTTCTTCCTGCTACGTAAATGTAACTAATTCCAGGTCGCCCCTGAAAAAGGGACTGTCATGGTCTCAGCGAACCTATCCAGTTACCGCAATTTAAATAAATAAATAAACAGTCTACAAAGTTTGCCAGATCAATACACTTATTTAGTGTGTTGGAGTCACAGTAGGTTTTCCTCCCATCTAGGGATTTGCCATGTCTAGTGAGGTCACAGTTCAAGTCTCCTCCTAGAACTTCACAGGTTTCATAGGTTAAATCAAGCTTTAAATAGACTTTCATCCTTTATGCTTGCCTTTTAATTGTTGTGTACATTAATTTAACTAAGGTAATTGACCCCAAATTTAATCTCATTACCCATAACCTTATCCAAATTATTTATAAAAGTATTCATATATTTACTTCGAATTACTTCTGATTGGAGACAATTCTAGTTTGCACTTGCTCTTAGACTATACCAATTCTTTCTATGTAATAAATTCCATTTTTCCAAATGGAGTTATTTAGGGTGGCTCCTGCTACTAACTCTGCCTTGGTTATATTCTAAGTCAAGTTCTGTTCTAAGAGTGTTGTCCTTCATTGCTTTAAAAAGCATACATAAATCCCCCTTTACCTTCTGTATTGAAGTGAATATAAATTCAGTGTTTCCAGTCTTTATTGATATAACATTTCTTTTAAACCTGTAATAGACCTAGTCATTCTGCGCTGCACTGCTTCAACCCTATTAATATTTTTTTTTATTTGGTTGTTTAACCATTTTCCTTACTATAAGGGGACCATAGCTGGACACATTACTCCAGATGGGGCCTGACCAGAGCAACATAAAGGGGAAGTATGACTTCATTTGCTCAGCTGGAAATATGCCTAAAAATGCAATTTAATATTTGGTTGGCTTTTTTTGCTTGCTCCCTGCAATGTATATTGAATTTAAGGTCTGGGCATTTAGTTACTCCAAGGTCTTTTTCACAGCAGGTTACAGTTAAGGGTTCATTGTTCATGTAATACTTTTGCTGTTTATTTCCAGTACCAAGATGCATAACTTTACATTTACCAATATTTAGAGTCAGTTTACTGCGTTCAGTCCAGGCAAAAATAAAATCCAATGCTTTTTGTAATGCAGTGGTACTGTTCGATCCATTCACTGCCATTCCCAACTGACAGTCATCAGCTAATTTTAACAACCAGATGTTAGGAGAATCCAATTTTAGGGAAGAAATGTATATATTAAAGAGTATGGGACCCAGGACCAATCCCCGTGGCACACCACTAGTGACTCCAACCCGCTCCGAAAATACACCATTTACTACCACTCACTGTTGACATCCTTTCAGCCAATTGGCAACCCAATGTGTGATGTTAGTACACAACTTGAGCTTCCCTAATGTTTTAATTAGTTCCAGATGGGTAGCTTATCAAAAGCTTTGGCGAGGTCCAGGAATATTATGTCCACAGAGTTTTTCCTGTCTAGTTCCTTACTAACCTTCTCAAAAAATGCCAATAAATTAGCCAAGCAAGACCTTTTTTTAGTGAATTCGTGCTGAAAAGGATCTGTATAACCAAGTGTTAATAGTTGCTGCTGTATATAATCTTTAATCATACTCTCAAGTATTTTCCCATTAAAGATTCAAACTAATTGGTCTGAAGTTCTCAGGTTTACTTCTGGACCCTTTTTTTAGGAGGAGCACCACAGTGGCTACCCTCCAACCCAGAGGTACATCTCCGGAATCTAGAGAATGCTGGAATATATGGGTTAAGGGTTGATATATATTGAGCTAGTGCCTTTAAGACTCTAGGATGCACATCGTCTGGCCCTGGTGATTTATTAACAACTAACTTATAAGTCTCTGATATACATGTATAGTATTTATAGTAATTTGTCCTGGTATGGATAGTAATGTATCCTCAGATGATTTAACACCATTATTGTTAAACACTGTACAAAAAGAATTATTTTGCATGCCAGCAGTTTCTTTATTACCGGCTGGTAAACCTAAACTGTTAGTGAATGGGCCAACTGAGTTTGTGGTTCCTCTTAAATTACTTATGTGTGAAAAGAAGGCTTTTTTGTTATCCTTTGTCCTAGATGCTAAGTTTATTTCCATTTGTGATTTGGCTATTTTAATCAGTGTTTAAATTTTTTTAACTAGTGCCCTATATATATCGGACATACATGTCGGTTGCTGCATTTTATGCGTTTAAACAATGTTTTTTTTTGTTAATTAACTTTTTGATCGAAGGCTTCATCCAGCTTGGGGTTGCTCTTTTGGTGGAATATTTTTTTTGTACAAGGTATGTTCCTAAAGAGCTCTCCCTTTAGTTTGGAAATCAACAAATTCCATTTCTCCTGCACTGTGTGACCTGTAAATTTGCCTGCCCAGTCCCAGTTAGCCATGTTTTTCTTTATAATGGTAAAGTTAGCTTTTCTAAAATTTAATCTTTCAGTAATCCCAGTACCAATCTGTTTGAATTGCCTCAGGGCCTGGAAGTTAACACACATAAGGTCACTATTGCCCACCGATGCTGAAGTGGTGATGTTTGCCACGTTATTTCCTATGTTAGTAAATATAATGTCCAAGATTTTGTCATTTCTAGTGGCACAGGGGACTTTTTGTTCAAGCCCCATCTGAGCTAGTGTATCTAGATAGGAGTTAGCAGTTTTATTGTTTCCACTGTTTGTTATCCAGCTTATATTGGGCAAATTAAAGTCACCAAGAAGAAGGTTATTGTCAGAAGGATTAAGATCACTAATATGTATGGGCCTATACACTAAACCCAATTATATAGAGGTGCCAGACTGAGGATATATTTTAACTCAAAGAGCCTCTATATCTTCAGTACTGTCAGGAATTTCATCACATTTAATAGTATCATTGATGTAAATGACCCATCCCCCGCCTTTCCTATATTTCCTATTTTTATGAAACAAGTTATATCCTGGTATGTTAACCCTTAGAAGACTGTGGACATACAGTATATATACGTACAGAATCTATATACGTTCACACATATTCAGTTCTCAAAGGGTTAATATCCCTTGAGTCATTGTCATTACCCCAAGTCTCTGTGACCAGTGCCAGATGTATATCTTGAGTGTCAAGTAGAAACTTAAATTCATCTAGTTTATTAACTAGGCTTCTAGTGTTGGTTAGTACTCCATTCCATACCATATCAGTCTGGTTAAGGTGGATTTTTGTAGGGTACATGTTATCATAGCCTAATATTCTACCCCCCTGTGTGCCAGTTTAAATGAAATTTTAAAACGTCATTAATTTTTTTCCCCATTACACGAGTACCAAAATTATTCAAGTGTAGCCCATCATTTTTAAAACATGCTTTATTAGAAAATGTAGTTGAATTCTCCATAAACCCAATTTTCTCTTTATGACAAAGTTGGTGTAACCCTGCATTCAAGGTTAGAATTGGCTTATTTTTATCTGAGTGACTCCCCAAGGTGGGTAAAACTCCAGAGATTATTATCTCCCCTTCTGTCTGTTGCACCCGTTTAATGATGTTAATATAATCAGCCTATATATCAGCCAAGTTGTCGGTAGGTAGGTCATTGGTACTTACATGAAGGAGAACAACAGGTTTAGTAGTATTTTCTAGTAGGCTGTCTAAAAGTTCTGAGATGTCCCTAACATGAGCTCCTGGGAGTATATTCACTGTTCTGTGGGCTTTTCTTCCATTACAAACAGCAGAATCTACCCCTCTAAGAACAGAATCCCCAATTACCACTATATCCCTATCATTGGGCAAATAGGAGATTTAATGACAGGTGCAATACCTGATTGATCAGTACTCAAGGTTTGTACCATAGTGCTTAATGTAATGATGTTAACAGAGACCCCTTGGTCCCCGGTATCTTCAATTAATGCTTCAAATTTATTATTTAGAGGCAAATGAATTATAGTTTGCTCAGGTTCCACATCATTGGGGGAAATGTTAATCCTAGAGTCTTTAGAAGCATCATTACTACTGAAGTTAGGTTTAACATCTTTTGTGGTGGAATATAACAGGTCACTAGTACACAGCAAAGCCCCATCTATAACATTTTTGAGTATAATTATTTGTTTTTGTGTTTCTAACCTATGCAATAATTGTGCTATTTCCTCTTGTAAAGTACTGACTAAGGTACATTTATCACAGACAAAGTCTGGGCAAGCTAACTCTTCTGTGTACATGTTACATTGTACACACATTCATTTTTTAATTTTACCCCTCTTATCCTTACCCTGCGACACGATGTAGTAGAGAATATAGCGGTTGTTACTACCATCTGTGTAATGGAAGCTAAAATTGATTATTACCTTGCAAGCGTTTTGAAACCTCAGAGTTCTTGTTTCCATCTCCTCTTTCCAGAGTCCCCAGGGTGAACAGCTGACATGCGCGATGCATGTGTCTCGCGTAATACTCACGTGTGTTGCACTCTCATCCTCGCTTCGCAGGCTGAGGACACATAACACTAGAATGGGCACCCGTAACAAATGTGCTGATTTAAACCAAATGTGCACTCAGTATAATGCCACAAGCCACATGTGATATCATCAACGTGGACCCCCTCATTCCTGAACATAACCATGACAAATTTTATCAGGGGTTTCCTGAGGGGTTTAACTAAAAGAGACCAAAGGGGGGGAAATGTAACCAGGTTATAACGCTACCAAAACATTTCTAGAGCATATGATGACCTACAGCTCACATCAAAGCTAGCCTCTCTAGATATATTTATAAAGGTGAAAGCCTCTTTTGGTGAAAAGTGCAATGAGTCTTTAAGGAGTGTCCTCCCAACGTACTGCCTGTCAGGTCTTGTGTCTAATCCACCTGTATATCTGATTCTGATGGCATTCCTCCTAGGGGCAGCCTCTTTTTTGGATCTAGCAAACAGTTCTGAGAGTAAAGGTCTCTGTGAAGGGGGATCCTCTGACCATTCAGGCTTTTCATCTCCAAAATGAGTCTTGGAGGGGTGTTATTAAAATGTGGAGGCAAGGGGATGGGGTGGGGGGGGTTGATCAGGAGATGACCCTTGTTTGCTGTTTTTATTTATGTTGCTTTCTGAGGATTCCTCAGCAATTGCTTTGGAAGTGGATAGCTGTTTTTCCATGAGGGTTGTTGTTCCAACCCCTGTTGCAGGTACCTGAGGCTGTAATAATGGGTGCCATTCTGGGGAATTTTGAGAGGCAGTGTCCTGTGAGACCCATTCTGGATCAGGTAACCATTGTCTATTTGGCATTTTCTTCCACCCTGCATCAAGAGGGCTTGTTCTGGAGACCATGTTGCAAATGGGTCTGCATTAAGAGGTTGTATGGCAAATGCCTTTTGGAGTGCAGCTGTAGTAGATGTGGATTGTTGTGGAGAATCCTGCAGTAACATGGCATCATCAGCTGAGTCTTTGCTTAGAACTGAGGAGGTTAACATAATATTTCTTTTTGCTAAAGTGAGAGCTGTTCTTTTATTTTTTTTATCAACTTTAAAAGAACTTTTGGAAGCTTGGTTTCTAGCAGAAAAGGAAAAGGTAGAAACCCCTTCTTGGGTTGATGTGTCAGTCTGAAATATAACATCAGTTTTATTTGGTTGGAATACTCTGCTCGTAGGAGCTTTTTGAGCTGTCCCCTGGAAGGGCTGATTCTCTTGTTCTGGGCTACAGGCCATAATATTTTCTCTGACATTTGTGTTTACATCATTGCTCATTTCAGTCGTATTCTGTGGCGTTTCCTCACTGGGAAACCTGCTCGTTTTAGGGTGAACAATCTGTTTTTGCTGACTTCTGCCACTATTGCTATTGACGATTATATGACTGAAAACTACCTCCTGTGGCTTTAGGCACACGCTTATCGTGTTTTCACTGCCAGCCGTAATATCTGAAACCATAAAATTAGAAGTAGAAGTAGTTTTTACCTTTGAAGTCAGTGGCATTTGTGAGGCGGTACCCTCCTTTGATGCTGTTGTGTCATTGTTTGTTCTGTCAGATGGGCTGCGCCTAATGTCAAGCTTGGGAACTTCGGGATCTTTTGCAAGCTTGGCTTTCAGTTTTGCAGTATACTGGGAGTGTCTTCGCTCTTCTTCTGCAAGTCTTTTAAGCATTTCAGACCTCCATTTGTCCTCTGATGAGATGAAGCACAAATCCAATTCAGTCTTTGCAGGATTGTAAAATTTAAATTGGGCAGGATTTGCAAAAGAGATGCACCGGGCGCAAGTGAGATGCATCAGTGCAACACATTAATGCACCATGAAATGATTCACAGACAGGGTGGATGCACAGGCACATCCCAGATGTGTCATGCCAAACTGGATGCGCTGTAGATGCATAATAATATTATGTGGTGCATCTAGAGGGGGCATACACATGCATAAACAGTGCAAAGCAATTCACAGTGCAAAATGAAGGTGCAACGACAGAGCAAACCTGGTGCAAGTACCAAATGCACCATGAAAAAATAAGTGTAAAAGAAGCAGACTCAAGTGCAAGCCACCAGCAGGTCAGCGGCAGAAAAGCAGCACCAGCACAGTGGCAGAATGAAAGGGAGAGACATCACACCACCAGCATGGATGGAGCACCATTTGTAATGGCGGGAGTACTAATGAGGATGAGGAGATGGGGAGGTGGAAGGCACCATAGGCGGCTGGCCCCATGGCGGTATCGTGCCAGGTTGTCCTTCGGGCAGCTGACAGATGCGGAGACAGTAGGCCGATACCTCCTGAATAGTGCCATTCTGAGGCAGCTCTGTGAGCTGTGCCATGAGGAAATGCAGGCACCCACTGCATGTGGTGATGCCATATCAGAGGAGACAGTAATGTGCTTGCTTGCCACAGGAACCTTCCAGAAGCCTACTGGGGATACCACTGGTGTATCACAGGCCTCCACTTTCTGCCTCCTCACGCAGTTCCTCACCACACTGCTACCACATGCTTCAGTATATATCCAGTTCACCAGCACACAGGCAGAGTGGACAGAAGCCATGCAGGAGTTCTACAGGGTGGCACACATGCCAGGTGTCATAGGGCCATTGACTGCACCCATGTGGCAATCCATGCACCACCTGGTGATGACGTTGTAACCTACATAAACCACAAGGGATACCACTCTGTCAACTGCCAGGTGGTGTGCAATGCCACAGGGTGCATCAGCAATGTCTGCACCACACACTCTGGCAACAGTCCACCCTCTGCCACAGATTTGAGGCAGGGGACATACCAAGTGCCCATTTAGTAGGTGCATGGGGCATGACAACCAGTCATACAACAGGTCACCATATCTCAGGATGGGGGGGGTAAGTGTGCAGACAGCACAATGCATAATCACATAGGGTGCAGCAGATGTGGGACAGCAGAGGTGCATAAGGGGACACAGGCAGACACCAGCTGGTACAGGGAGGCACGTGTGCAATGCATGGAATGTGGGGTGCAGTGCCATGGTGGGCATGTGTGGCAGAGACATGCACAACACAAGCAGACAGCAGGCAGTGCCACAATGCATAATGGGCAGGGCAATGGTGGGTGTGGCACATGTGACCCAATGGCATTGGTGGCCTGGGGCCAACAACAGCTGCTGGCCCAGCAACAGCAGGTGGATGTTGGGGGTAAGATTGCAGGGAAGAGACAGACACAGTCAATGGTGGATGCTCAGCGTACACACCAGTGCAGCATGGAGCGGGGAGGGGCACGCTGCAGATGTGACCAGTGTACTAACAGCCAAACTTCCCCCCACACAGGTGATGCTGTGTACCCACTCATACCCTGACTCTTTACCCCCTTCTGATGACCTGGAACAGAGGCAGAGGAGCATTATAACGAGGCACACAACGCTACATGCACCATCATCAAGCGCGTCTTTGGCATGTTGAAGATGCACTTTTGGTGCCTGTGTAGTTCAGGTGGGGCCCTACAGTATAGCCCTGAGAAGGCCTGTGGCATATTCCTGGCCTCTTGTATGCTACACAACATGGCCATTGATCATGGATTAGCTGTTGAGGCCACTGAGGGTGACAGTTCTGTGAAGTAGGAGGAGGGTGGAGAGGATGATGGAGTGAAACGGGGCCCCAACACTGGATCACCAATGGGCCGGAGGGACCCATGGCTGGCTGCACAGGTGAGGCAGTACAGGAGCATGCTGGTGGAGGACCATTTTGGGAACCACAGATGAGTATCACAGGTATGTATCTGGGAGGTGCACAATGGTGACAACAGGTAGGCACATAGCTGTGCATTGCACGGCGGACACAGCACAGCACACAAACAGCCCAACACAGGCGCACACACACAGCACATGCCACACAGTGTTGGAGGGACAGCAGTGAATCATACACATGGCAGGAACCACGAGGCCCGGAGAGGCACACATGCACACACACACACACGTGCCACTATGACAGTGCCAGGGATGGCATGGATCAGTGTGCACTGCAGCTGGCACACAGGCGCAGCAGACACTGGACCACACTCATCACGCCTATGCCACACGGCAAAACAGTGTTGCACACAGACACGCAGGTGGCAGTGCAGAGGGGGCCCATGATGGCAGTACACTGGGGCAGGTACCTGCCACACATGCCATCCCAGGCATCGTCATTCAGGTGTGTGGGATACAGTGGTGGAACGTGCAGCTGCCATTAGAACAGGGACCAGGACATCACAGGGTGGTACCATGACCGCCATGGACACGAAGGTTGCCTCTGCCATGACTGGTAGATGCAGCTGGGGCACCACCAGCCACAGGGGGTGTATCCAACACCCCTGTAGGGGTACTGCAATGAAACCATGAATGGGTGCTGATTGGTGTCATGGCCCAGTGAGCCATGTCTGTGCCAGGGACACTGGTCAGTGCAATGTGAGGTGACGGCATCAGCAGCAATGGGTCCACCTGATGACGCTGCCTGGGTGTCAGAGGCACTTCTGGGTGTCTGGCTGGATGCCCAATAGCCAAAGCACATAACGAATGCACACACTGCCTCTGCAGTGGCTGCAGTCCTCTCCAATGCTGCGGTCATGCCCACCTGCATAAGGTGTGCCTCAGTCAACATCTGGACCTACCATGCAGCTGCAGACTCATGCTCCAGGACCATCACTGTCCAGTGACTCCTGAACTATGCACGTTGGGCTGCCTACCCCTCCACAGTGTCACGCAGGAGGTGGACATAGCCTTCCATGTCATCGGTGGGTGATGGGTCACGGTGGCATCACTGATGAGCAGAGGGTGATAAAGCCTGCTGCAAGTCATCCATGGGCGGTGGTTACACCATAGCAGGCTGTGGTATGGGCAGGTCTTGGGTATGCTCATCCCCAATATGTCCACAGCCGGTGTTGGCACATTCCAGCAGTGCCAGCATGTGTCCCACAGCACCTGAACAGGATGCCCTTGATGGCCCTGCCACCGCACCTGGACTAGATGCAGGGGGCACAGCACCCACTGCCATGGGCAGCTGTGTGGCCTCCACATCCACACCATGTGCAGCAGGGCCATCAATGGCATCAGGGGCCACCTACACAGGCACCTGTGTGCTGCATGTCCCACTGTTGGCCGTGTCCCCCTCTATCTGGGTGGCATCATCTGTAGGGACATCGCCGTATGCCCCCTGTGTGCCAGATACAAGCACAAAGAGGGCACTAGCAATGTCCACTACGTCTGCAGGGTCATCATCAGGGAATCCCAGCAGACCCTCCAGCCATGTGGTGTCATTACTGGCCACTGTGGCAGCATTGGCACAAGGGGTCTGACAGGTCTGCCACCACTGGGGCTGGGACAGATGGAGCTGGTGCAGTGGATGGTCCAGGGATGGCACCATCCACCGCAGTGCCCGCAGTCCTGTGTGACGGCCTGCATCATTACCCGCTAGGGCATCCTGTGCAGCCGTGCTCACGGCTGCACCTGTGAGGCATGATGCAGCTGTAAAAAGAAGAAGGAAGAACATGGTTATATTGCACTGGATTATACAGTGGCATACATGCAGACAAACATACAAATGTATAATGTAACACAGTGGTGTGCCATGGTTGCGCATGACAGTCTCTGGCACAGCTGTGCAGTGCCTATAACGCCAATGCAGCCATACGCCAGCTGTGACTGGTTCTGTGTGGTGACAGGCCATGGCCACATGGTACCATGTGTGGCAATGGTACGACAAGCCCATCCAACAGTGTGTGTGTGTTCCAGCAGCCTGACTGGCACTGGCCCATCACATGTGCCACCACGGGCATCGGCTGTCAGGCACAGCATAGCACAGCATGGGCCACACATGTGCCACCGCCACACATGGTACATCCCCTGGGAACACAGTCACACAGCACAACACATTGAGACAGACATGGCAGCCAGGGCACACATGTGGCCAGACACGTGTCATGTGCAGGCTACTTACAGTGCTGTGATGGGCTTCCACCTGTCTGGAACCCCCCCCCAGGACACCCTGCATGGTGGATCTGGCAATGGTTGCCATGAGGAGCTCCTCATTGGGGCTCAGGTGAACATCGGCCTGTGGGCCACCCCCTGTCCTCCGCATGGAGGCCTCTCTGTGGGCCACCTTCTCCTTTGCCCTTTTTTTCCCATAATTTAGATGCTTCCTGCACTCCGGGGTGGGGCCTGTTGTACATTCCTACACTGTTCACATGATGGACCACCATCTCCTAGCCATCCTCCCGTGCCATATGGCTGCCACCCCTGCCTGACAGTACATCATGCCTCAGATGATATGCCTCAATGAGGGCCTGCTCTTCATCCTTTGTGAAGTTCGGCCACCTTTGGCTGGTGGCACTGTTGCCTCCTGACATCATGGTTTCTGTGGGAGAGTACAAACAGACATTAGCCATGCACATGTAGATTCCCATGTGCCCATTACCAACATACAGTGGATACATTTGGACATCCCAGCACCTGGCTGATAGGGCCTGTGGGCAATGCACGTGTGTTGGGGGTGCATGGTGTGTCATGGGAGTCGGTGTTGTGTCAGGCGTGTTCAGCGGACCCACCATGGACAGCTGCATGGCCAAGGACTTGCCATCAGTGACGCATGTCCAGATACACATGCAGCTGGCTGCCCATCACTCACACTATGCACACCTCACTGTTTGTACAGGCAGATCAGCCGCCAGTGTACCCCCTCCACTGGGGTGGCCGGTGGGACAGTGTGTGGCGCACCAATTCGTGCAACAGGTGTCCCTGCACAGGGCCGGATGGCAACAGACTGTCCACTGACCAGTTCATTGTGAGAATTGGCTACACTAGTACTGGATTTGTACACAAATGGATGACTCTATTTTACAGTCCGTTGGCAGTCATCTGTATCCCCCTTCCCTGGGTTGTGCCTGAGTCTAGGCATCGATTGCCTAGTTCACTTACCCAGTACACAGCAACTGAAGTAATACATGTAGAAATATAATAGTACCCACCTTCAAGGCTGTGATTGGTCCAACACCTGCATCGTGGACATGCATATGGTGGACATCGCATGATGCATTCTGTCCACACGTGCATGTCCCCCTTCGTGGTGCACATTGTGACAGTTGTCAGTAGATCGCACATTACATGCCATTGTGTGACGTTGTGCGACTGCGCATCACAGGCACTATGCGCGATAGTGCGTGCCACATGTAACATGGTGGACAGCTACGTAGTGCACATGCACCACAAGGTCATGGCCCATGATCCTACATTCTCACCATAGCATTGCACACTACGCATGCACCTGTGGGCGCATGCCTGACCAATTGCACAGCACGTCAATGTGCGTGGGGGCATGCATTTGTCCCAGTAGCACATGTGGCACCATTTGCTATGTTCTCTATGCAGGGCCTGCAGAGTGGTGTACACCTTTTGCTCAGCAGGCTCTGTGGTGCCCTGCTATGCATGACACATGGTCTGGGCCTCTCTGTGGTGGTGGTGGTCTGTGTGTGGAATGGGTACACTGTTTCGTGCATGTGGTGGTACCACCGTGTGCTTTGCAAATCCATCGATGGGCACTTTGGGGGATCAGACACGGATGCTGTACACAGCTGCTGACTGGATGGTCATTCACTGGTGTTGTACTGCATGTGTACACAAGCACTGTATGCCTAGACTGGTGCTTGGGGGTGATTTGTGCACTGACGTGTCTGCTCATGACGGTCCCTGTCTGTTGTGTCTTCCAAGGCTGGGGGCCAGGTGGTGGGCCGCGCAACAACAGGGGTCTGCAGCTAGAACTCCTCATGGTGGCTGTATGGGAGCAGGTAGGTGGCAATCTTGTGTGTGCATTGTCTGTCTGGTGGGGTAGGCTACTGCTTGGTGGGGGTTGTGTATCTGCAATGGAACCTAGTATGTGTTCTCTGTGTCCTTGCTGTAGGTTCCCGGGATCATCAAGCAGCAGCCGGCGGTGGAGGTGCCTTGGACCGGCAATACGACTTGGACCGGTGGATACAACAGGCCATCCAGGGGTCACTCAAGCCCATCCGTAGGATGCAGGGGCACCTTCAGCACACCCTAGGGGCCATTCTGCATCTCCTGATGGCACGTGGCTGCATGGGTTTGGGGCGCAGAAGTGTGCAGCCATGCCTGTAGCCCTCTGCCATGTGCTGGACTGTGTATATTGTATATAGCCTGTTGTTTCCCCCCACCCTCCCTACCTATGTTGCTGTCCCTGCCCCTCCCCCCTTTTGACCACCTGTTCATGTATATAGTCCCTCACACCCCATCCCTTTTGTATTGGTTTTTGTACATAGTTTTAGCTGTTACTTGCGTTTTCCTTGTTACTGTTATTACTGTTATTTATCTAAAACATTTGATTCTGTGACATGGTGTCTGTGGTCATTCACTGTTCCATGATCATGGGATTGTGTACTGTCAGGGGCTATTCACTGTCCCCGTGCTGCCATGATCCTGTGTGCCCCCATCTGTGTATGGTCTGCTTCCCCCCTGCAACCCCCACCTCTGTGTGGTCCCACCGTTGCCTGTGGCGTGTGTGTGGGCTTCATGGCCTGATGCTCATGTCCTTGCCTCCTGTCTGTTTGTGCGGCTTGTGGCCTGCATACATTGCACTGCTCTACTATTCGTCTGGGGCCCTGTGTGCGGTGTTCTGTGGTTGGGGATCTGTCCAGGCTGTGTGGCACTGTGGTCGCACGGTGTACTGCCGAATGTGTGGAATGGTGTTGCCCTGTGTGCCCCCCCTTGGCCACAGTCTTGGCCACCTGTGATGTTGGCACCATACATGCTCCAGTGTACCTGTTCTGTGTGCCTGCCATGGGCCTGTGTGGGTTGTGGCCTGGGTCTCTGGGTGTTGTTCTGTTTGCCCAGTCTTAGTATTGTGCCTGTTTTGGCCACTGTTGTCCCCTTACCCTCTCTGATTTGTCCCATTAGTCATGTGTTCCTCTCTCCTTTGTCCCACTACATTGTCCCCTGTTACTCCCACTTGCCTTGCTGGGTTGCTCTGTATTCACTGTGTTGCTCCCCTGGGAGGTTGTGTGTATCCTGGATGCACTGGCGCTTCTCCACTTGCGCCATGCACTTTCCACACAATTCACAGTGGGGTTGCACTTGGCGTATCCCATGGCGCATCCCTTTGTGAATAATCTGGCGTTTGGTGGGCGCATCCTATTTGCAATGGCGCATTTCACTTGCACCTGGTGCATCTCTTTTGTGAATCCTGCCCAATGTCCATATTTAAACTTAAGTCTTCAGTGGAGACAAAAATCTCGGTTCCAACATCTTCTTCTTCAATTGCTTCTGTATTTTGAATAGAAATTCTAGCAGCCTCTTGCGGTATGAGGCCATAGGAGGAAGAGGCTTTCTCCTCTGTTTCAAACACATCCATCCTCTCCACCACCTTGCAGCAAGTGGCCATCTTGGGAGACGGCCAAGGGTTCCCCCTACAGATGAGTAGGGGAATTTTTTATTGGACAAAACTATATCAATTACACACAAAAATACAGCAACAGATCTTTAATACATACGTCTCAAATCATTACATTTGACTGCCTTATGAAACAAACATTACCTTATTACCCCATCGATACAAATCATGAAAAACCACACCCTTTCTTATCCCAGCTGTGTCTTTAACCATACTAATACACTAATTATTATACCCAACAGTTTTTACGACCTAACTTTTACTATATTCTACTACCATCTTCACATTGCTTCCCATACCTTAGCCCCCAAAAAAATCCTACTAACTAATCATACCATCTGCTCTACTTAACATTTACTCACCAGATATTCTCCAAATCCCCTGCCCCCTATTTCTCCCTCCCCAAATTCTGTAATCTGATACAAACCTCCCCTTGATCTTCTATAAAACCTATCCTGTGTCTCAGAGAAAGGGAGCTTCGTGCCAACCCCTCCACTATATTCTAATCATAGGCAGTGGTAAGATGCCATATTCTTTGTTGTAAATCATACGAATTTCTTGCTCAATTTTAATCTTCATTCCCAATAAAGGTAACTGCTTCTGTTGCAACACGTATTGACACCTGGTTTGCCATATCACCCATTTTATTATGGCCAACACTACTGTAGATGTACCTTTATGAAATCCCTTCCATTCTTTCCTCCCATATTGTCCATATATGAGTGTATCATATGTCATGTCCTGTAAATGTGGGATAACCCATGTATTCACCAATAGTGGCCAAAAGCCTGTCATATAAACATAGTCAAAAAACAGGTGTTCCATCATTTCCACTATTGCCCCACATCCCTCCCTTAGGCATGATCTATCTGGTATACTTTTTATGAAAATGATGACCACACACATTCAATCTGGAATGGCATCACAGCCGTAGGGAATTCCATACCTTAGGCGGGATTCTTGGTTATGTTAGTCGTGCAGTAACCTCCAGTAAACTAACAGTATCTGGTGCTACAATGCAAGAGCAGTAAAGCTAACTGATTGCAGAATCCTCTGATAAACTATTTTCCTAGTAATATGTATAAGTTCCATAGTGGTTATTTGCTGCTCTTTTAATTTCCTGCATATTTCCACTAAGTATATGGACATACCTTTTGGTATTGCTCGAAACTTACCCCATTGTTGGGTTTCCCATCTTTGCCAAAAATACATACATCTCTCATGTAACAAAGGCACCCAGTCTAGTTGTTGTTTAGTCAATAGGGGTGGTAAATTGGCATATATAAACATAGACAAAAAAGAATAACACTGGGTTTAACATATTGAGCTCTCCCTGTTTAATTGGCCAGTATGTACCATTCCTTTTTAATGGGATTCAGATGACTTCCCCAAATTAGTTGAAATGCTATACTGTACATTCTAACTTCTAATTTAACTGGTAAAGGATAGACTTGACTAACTGTTAAAAGAGGGGTACAATAAAAGTCTTGTACATATATACCCACTTCTTTTTGGTCATAGGGTAGCTCTTCCATCTTCCTACCTTCTCTTCTGCTTGAGTTAAGGCTGCCTCCCAGTTTACAGTTGCCGCATCCCTAGATCCAAACCAAATTCCTAAGATCTTTATGGGATACTTAACTACAAGTATTCCCCCAAGTTCTGTTGTTCCCTTCCTTGATTATGTATCCCCAAAACTTTACCTTTTTGTTTGTTTTAGATCCTGAGATGTCAGAGAATGAGTCTACCACTTCCATAGCCCTCCCCCGATACTAAATCTGCCACCAGAATACTGGTGTCATCAGCATATGCCAAGGCCACTGAGAAAGTCAAGTCCTGTGGGCCATGGATAGGAAAGATCCTATTATCCCTATCCAATTTCCTTAAAGGATCCAAAGAGAAGATATACAGAAGGGGACTCAAGGGACACCTCTGTTGCACACCTCTACAAATCCTCATATTCTTCCCAATTCTGCCATTCACCAGGGGACTCAATGAAGCTTCTTTATAGAGAATCCTGATCCATTGAACAAAAGTGTCAGGGATTCCATTATGAGCTAGCACAGTAAACAAATATTCATGTGGAACTTCATCGAATGCCCTGGCTTGGTCCAGTGAAATCAGGTATCCAGATGTTTCTGGTCCATCAAATGTTTCCCTTATAGTCCTCACCAAGTCCCCGATACTGTGTTAGGGAATGCTACATGCCTGGCCAGAGGAAATCACCTCCTGAGCTACATTAGCAAGTCTTTTGCATAATATTTTACACAAGATCTTCCAATCCACATTAATTAAATGTATGGGCCTCCAATTCCGAAGCTCAGCCCTGTCACCCTTTTTGTATAAAAAAAATCAAAGGCTATCTACCAATGCAGCAGGGAAAAGAACTACACCTGCTAATACATCATTAAAGATGACTACCATAAACTCATTTGATCTATCAATGGTCTTTTTATAAAATTCTCCTGGTAACCCATCTGGACCAGGGGAGGTCCCATTTTGTAATTTAGCTACAACCTCTTCCACCTCTTTCTTAGTTATAGGGGATATTAACTGTTTCTTATCAGCTTCTAATAGCCCTGGGATCTCCAACCGATCTAAAAACGTGGTTATCCCCTCCAGGTTTGGTGGCTGACTACTAAAGGAGGCTTCCACATACTGCACTGTGTTGCCAATTTCCTCCCTTTTATGTACTGTTAAACTTGCATTTGTCTGAAGATTATTCATATATTTGGATTCTACCCTTTGTGCACAGCTATCATATGGGTTAACACTTTGCGCCCTGCCCCGTGTTCCAAATTTCTGCTCAATAATGTTTGTGCCCTATCATATTGACATTTACACATCCCCGTCTTGATTTCCTGAATGTCCTCAGTGAGTTCTTCCCCTAGTTCAGCCACTCAGGATAACATTATCTGAAGCCTGTCTCTTAGTTTATAATTTAAGTATCTGTTATTAGCTGTCTTTTAAGCAAGAGAACTACATAACGCTTTTATATTTCTTTTAGTGTCTTGCCACCAAAACAATGAATTGTCATATAAGTCAAAGACCGAACTCCTGGCCTCCAGCTCAGATTGGATCACTGGCCAAATCTCGGCATCTTCCAAAGCAGCTACATTTAGCCTCTAAACTGGGCTGGATCCAGGTTTGTTCAAAGGTGTCCCCACTGTTATCTTTATTAATCTATGGTCTGAGTTTTTGACCAGGTATACTGAAAAGGCTAACACTGGGATCCAATGAGAGGCAAACCAAAAATCAGTCCGAGTCGACAATCTTCCCTTAAAAAATGTATGACCTGGTACCTGTCTGATTGTTGCTGCACAGTCTTTAAGCTGTGCCTGTTTGTACATCCTATTCATAAAATTTGAATCATTATACATTTTTTTGAGTCATACCCGTCTTGTCTGGTAATGATAAAATACAGTTAAAATTCCCCCCCAAAAAAACACTGATCTAGATGTACAGAGATATGGCTGCACTTTCTTCATTAATTCAACCCTTTGAAACTTTGTTTGGTAATTGTGAACATTAATTAGCTGGAGATCCTGGGCCCCTATCCTTGCATCCAGAATACAAACCCGCACAGGTACCAGATCAATCAAATGTGAAACTCTGAGGTCAGGATTCAATATTAGAAACCCTACCCCAGAGCACACCTCCTCCCCTAGAGACCAAAATAAGGGACCTCTAAAACACTCTTTAGAGGGATGCTGGGCTTCTCTTACTGTATGTAAGTGAGTGTCTTGTAAAAAAACAAATGTCCAGCCAGTGATCTTCAATAATAGAGGAAGCCGTTCGTCTCCTCTTCTGGTTCTTAATACTGTTCACATTAATGGATCCAAGTGTGAGATGAAACATCATATTTATGTAATAGAGCCAAGACCACTCTCGAATTCCTCAGACCCTGGAACTTTCGTGATGGCTTTTTTAGATTTTTTTTTTTCTTCATCCCTCTTCTCGACTCCTGTATAAATACATCTGAATCTGTCATATTCTCAGTTTGTGAGGAAAGTATGGAAGATGTATTTGAGTCCTCTCCATTGTCCTCCCATTGTTTCCTCTTGGCCAATAAAGTGAACCTGTTCTTTGTGCTGAGTCCTTCATCTTTCTGTACACTAGACAGTCTACTCAGTTTTTGTGAGGGACTACGGGTCACTTTCCAAGTTTTCTGTTGCTCCCACTCTTCTGTTTGTGGTGGTGGCATAGTATGCTCTGGGGCCTTAGATGTGCCTAGTTAATCCTCCAGTCCTCTTCCTGCATTACCATCCATGGATTCCTGGGACAGCTGTATTCCCTCTATGCCAACCAAGGTGTCTCCTTCTGATGAAGCCACACCAGTTGAGTTATGCCTCTCTGCAGTGGACCTTGGGGTGCAATCCAGAATCTTGGGGGAAACTACTGGGGGAGGTGTGTGATGGAATGACGGTGGAGGATGCAGGGTGGAAGACTGCTGTTATGGGTCTGGGTTCATGTTAGAGCCATTCGGAAAATTATTGTCCTCTTCGGCATCAGATCCATCTTCTTCAGCATTATGTGATGCCCATGGGCAATCCTTGAAAGTGTGGCACGTGTCATCACACAAATTGCATACCACAGGAATCTGACATGAAAAGGCCACATGTCTGTTCCCTCCACACAGGGAACACTTCAACTTATCACAAGTACTGCTCAAATGTGTATGTGCAGCACAACGAAAACATGACTTCAGCTGCCCTGAGTAAAAAATAAAACCTCGGTCTCTCCCCAAACAAAAGCAGTTAGGTAGATGTGGAATCAATCCTTTCTCTTGAGGCAGGCACACCTGAATCCGCCACCCCCCCCCAGTCCATATGTCCTCAGAGTCAATAATATGGGTCTGATAACCCAAGCACTGTACACTTTTCCTGCAGCCAAAAAAGAATGGCAGAAATTGCCACCCCTCGTTTTTGAACAGCAGGCTTTGTGAGAGGGATAACAATGAATGCCTTCCACTCTGGGGTTCTCCATAGTGCCTGATACCTTTCCCAGAAATGTTCAAGACTGGCTGCTGTCTTAAAGCTGGTGTCAAAATGAGGGTCTCCAGAGATATGTACCAGTGCATAGACGTCCTGTACCGAAAAGCCTAAACTTTCTTTCAGAAGTGATCGGCCAACATAAATCCAGTCAGGGTATGTCTCTAAGCCACCTTTGTATCTGATGCAAATGCATTCCATCTTCTAGCAGGTTTTGGGGGTGCATGAAAGAGGCCTGCATATGTCCTATTATGAGAGGCATGCCTCCTGGTGTCAGTTGTCTGTTGACCTAGTAGTTAGTATTCTGTGCCCCGTTGCAAGTTCTGGAGGCATGTTTCCTGCTTCAGGGGCTGAAGTTCTAGGTGCATCCCTTGTGTCAGCTGAAAATGTGCCTTGATCAGTTCTGAGGTTGCCTTTGGGGGAAGCCAAGAGATTTGTGTGTGCTGCAGGGAACAATACAGGGGAATTCACCAGTTCTAGGGAGGGGAGGAGTTCAAGAGGATCCATCTGATCCATGTCTGCTCTTGCAGGAGACACCCAAGGTTGGTCTTTAGCCTGCTTCACCCATCCTGCAGATTTGAGAGTCTCAGCCACAGTTCTTCCTGTTATCAATATATTGCTGTCATAACTTGGGTGTTCCGACACTAAATCTACATTATTTTGACTTTCTCCCACACCTGTTTTACATGGTGCTGCGCTAGGTATGTCTCGAGAGCTCTAACCACTAGAGCTCAATTCCACCCCTTCTCTCCCTTCTACCCCTTCAGTTTCCATCACAGATTGTAATACAGTGGCATGATTTACAGTTGAAAATAAATCTGTACTTCTCCATTTCTGCGGTGCAAGCTCCTTCTGTGTGCTTCCTGCAGTCTGGCACCTGTCGACTTGTGCTCCACCGCTTTCAGGTTTGCTCTTGCAAACTGCTTCAGACTGTGGCATCTCAGCCTCAGTAGAATTCTCCCCGCGGGACTCGAGCTCCATTTCTGCCATTTTGTTGAATAAGCCGCTCATCCTCACTCTGTGCTCCCGGTGCTCCTCTTCCATTAGAAGCGCTCACAAATACACCCTCCATGAATGAAACTGCTGTTTGCCTGGCCAGTCCTTGCTCAGCGCCTCATACACTGACATCGCAGGTAGAGACCCGATACCATCCATAGCTCCATAACGAGGTATGCTTCCTTGTTCTTGTCCAGTGCAATCCATTATCTCAGTGTGCACAGGCTTTGTTATCTGCTCTGCAGTTCCCAAAATTGTTGTTCTTTCATTCATAATTGCCTCTATCTGTAGTGGGGGTAGAGGAGGAGGCCATCTCTAGTGCACTTACCCGGTCAACAAATACTAAATAAATAAAATAAAATAAAATAAATCTTCCCCATCCAGCCCTTCCCAGTTTGAATATTGCATAACTCCCTTCCCCCAACCACTGCTAGCCCCCACACAGCACCCTTTCTCATACCCACTTGAAACACCCAGTTCCAATCTCCCCCAGTCACCATGGCCAAATGAGGCACCCCCTCTCATCCACCCACTACTGCACCTATGTGCCTTCTATCCATCCATGCCACCCCAAGAGAAAGCACATCACTGCAGAAGAGGGACAATAATAGGCACAGACTCCCATCTCACCAACCTAGTTGGTTATCATCTAGAAGAACTGGAGGTAGCACAAGCTCATACTGTAATAAAAACTGCTAATTACTATGAACACATGCTGTCTCTCATTCATTCAGGCAGTGGCTGGCCAAGGTCCTTCTTTTTCAGCGATATCCTTCTTATGTTGCTTGTGAGCATGTGCAAGAAACATGTTGTGGCAACTTGCTGCAGAAGCAGATTGTGGAGGTGTGGCACTGTTGTGGCCAATGCCTCCACTGCCTTCTAAGGCTTGGCCCACTTTCCCCGATGGGGTGGCATGCTGCTGCTGATACTAGTTCAGCCAGTGTGCCACCACCCTGAAACATTTTAGCCGCTGCAATCAGGGGCCGCCTCATCATTGCAACATCAGCCATTCCGCTGCAATGAGGGAGCAACCCGTCATTGCAGGGCGGTACCTTGCATGCCACCAACCCAGTGTGCTGATGGGGAGCTCAGTCCCCATTGGCTTAATGTCCCCACACCCAAGTTTCTGCTGTGTGCCGAAGGGGTGCCTAATCCCTCTTGGCATCATGACCCCCTCGCTTTCTTTGCCAATGGGGCGCCCAATCCCTGTCAGAATAATGTCTCCCCCCCAGTTTGTTGTCTGCTGAGGGGGGTACCCAATCCTCCTCAGCTCCCCCCAACTGGTATGTGCCGACAGGGGTGCCCAATCTCCCATTGGCTACAACCCCCCCCAAAAAAAAAACACTCAGATGGCATGTTGGGAGCCCACCTCAGCGTGCCAAAGTCCCTGAAAAAAAAACAGTCCCGCAATGTTCCCCCCCAACACCTGTAAAATAAGAAAATGGTCCCTCGTAGAGTTCAGCGGCCCCTCCTCCAACCCGCACCCACCCTCTGCGCACCCCACCTCCCACCCCCTCACTCCATACTTACCTCCTGGGCCCAGCGTGATGATCTTGGTGGACCGGGAACCGCTCTGCACTCTTCAAATCCGGCACGGCATTTCTTCAGTTGCACCGGCTTTGAAGAGTGCAGACGTGTTCTCGGTCCACCGAAGATCAACAAGAGCCCCATGTTAAAATTTAGTGCCAAAATTCCCCAAAATGGCATAAATAGGTTTTTAACTTTGGTGCATATCTCGGACATTTTGGAATTTTGGCACTAAATTTTAACATGGGGCTCTTGAGACCCCTCCTCATGAATTCAGTCACTGTCATTGCGTAATTCGGTCCTGAAAGGTGACTTCACGGTCACTGCATGGAATCACCTTTCGGGACCAATTAATGAAACAACAGTGCTACTGTTCATGAGGTGGGCTCTCAAAAAGCCTATGTTGCAAATTTGGTGCAAAAATCCAAAAAATTACTGTTTTATGAGTGTGTGTTGCTCAGTTTCCATGCACACACGTAACTTTATGAATTTGTAATATTTTCATGCCAGATTTTCAACACTGGCATTTTTTCACACCTCCTTATGAACAGTACAGCTGTCATTTTTCACATCCTGGCCAAAATGTGTTTTCACACTTCCGGCGCAGAATAGAATGGTCGCTGTGGGAAATCAGTGTTCGGGACAGATTAAGAAAATGACACTGACACTGTTCATGAGCAGAGGTCCTAAAATGCCTATGTTGAAAATTTGGTGACGAAAGTCTATAAAATGACTGTGTTATAAGCGTGTGTTGCACTGTTTCCACGCACCCTTGTAACTTCGCAAATTTGTAATATTTTCACGCCAGATTTTCAACACTGGCATTTTTTCACACCTCCTTATGAACAGTAGAGCTGTCATTTTTCACATCCTGTCCGAAATGTGTTTTTGGACTTCTGGCGCAGAATAGCGCGGTTGCTGTGGGAAATCAGTGTTTGGGACAGATTAAGATCGAGCGAGTGAGTGGGGGGGGAGTGAATAAGCTCAACTGAGCTCTGTCGGGGCTGCTGCAGATTTCTTTGTGGGCAGAAAAAGGTGCCAATGCAGACAAGAGCCCAGTACAAAAGGGCAGTCTGCAGCGCCGGGAGAAACAGAACGAGCAAGTGAGGGAGGGGGAGAGAGCAAGCTCAACAGAGCTCTGTTGGGACTGCTGCAGATTTCTTTGTGGGCAGAAAAAGGCGCCAACGCAGGCAGGAGCCCAGTACAAAGGGTAACCTGCAGCGCTGGGAGAAACGGAACAAGTGAGTGGGGGGGGGGAGTGAGCAAGCTTAACGGAGCTCTGTTGGGACTGCTGCAGATTTCTTTGTGGGCAGAAAAAGGCACCAACGCAAGCAGGAGTCCAGTACAAATGGGCAGCCTGCAACGTCGGGAGAAATAGAATGAGCGAGTGAGAGAGGGGGAGTGAGTGAGCTCAATGGAGCTCTGCCGGGACTTTAGAGTTGCCCACCCTACCACCCAGGGTCCTCTATGGTCCTATATTACAGCAGGGCCTCGGGAGTGGAGATAAAGCAATGACTGTATACTTCTAGGACTGCTGTAATAATACAGATTTAGTTGTTCTGTTTATTTCTCTAACTGAGCTAAGTACTGAGCTATACTGTTATGATTGCTGTAATAATACATATTTATTTGTTCTGTTTATTTCTCTGAGCTGAGTAATACTTGGAGTGCAATAGGATTTCTAACTGGGCTAAGTGAAACTATATGAGAGCTGAGAACAAAAAGTATGGTAGTTGAGAGGTGAAAAATGGACAAGAAGACTTTAGGATTGCTACAGTAATACAGTATCTAACGGATGAGATTTTAAACTGAATTAACCTGGTCGGCAAGGGGGCAGTAGGGGAGGACTAGTGTGGGGGGGGGACAGGAATTTGAGTAAATAGGGGCCTAACAGTTGTAGTAGGGTACAGAAACCAGGAGTAAGATCCCGTAACATAAGATGGGGGCCAAAATGGGGTCAGGTGCCACATATCAATAGGGCAGGCATCTTTGGAATGGTGGTGGGCTGTACAGGGTGTGGGCCCACCACGATCCTTGACTGAGCTTGGAGGATGTGGGGGGTGGGGTGTATGGTCTGTAGATGACTGGTTAGTTTCAGGAGGAACCATGGAGGTTAGGGAGGAGTCTAAGTGGCAGGGCAGATGAGTATGGTAGGCATCCGGGGGATAGGGGATGGCAAAGGGGGATGCAGGAAGAACAACTACGGAGTGAAACCGACTCCAGTATCAGAGGCACTAAGAGAAAAGACAGGAGAAGGGAAGGGGTGCCCGAGGCGAAGGGGGGGCCCTCCTGATGGGGGAGGGAGAGACCATGAGGAGTACCAGGGGAGAGAGCAGATGGCTGCAGGTAGGTAGGGACCAGGGGTGGCACAGAGGAGAACAAGTAGGAGGTGGGAACTGATAGTGAAAGAGATGTAGGAGGGGTATCGACTAGGAATAGATTAGAACCTCTGCTATGGGGGGGAGAGAGAGGGAGAGCAGAAACATACTGAAGGGTGAGGACAAGCGGGGCATGAGAGGGATGGCAACAGGTAGGCGAAGAGATAGCAAGGATGAAAGGGTAGAAGGGGGCTAGTAAGGAAGGAGGGGTGGTGACTGGAGGAGAGAAGGCTACAGGAAGGGGGAAGATGGGAGGGGTATCACTATCAGGGTAGAAGGGAATGGGGGCTCTAAATCGACAAAAGCAGGGACAGGAGAGGGGTTGCAAATCAGCAGGGGAGGAGGAGAGATCAACATGGGAAGCCCAGTAGGAAGTAGTCAGGCTGGGAAGGGGTTCAAGGGGAATGGGAGGAATAAGGCAGAGAAAAGAGGTGAGGCAGAAGTAGAGGGTGCAGATACAGAAGTCACAGAGGATACAGCTGGTGGGGGTAAGAGGCAGGGAAGAACGAATACTGGGGTGATGGAAGGGGCATTAGAAGGGAAAGGGGTAAGGGACGGGGTACTCATCCTGGGGGATTCTCTACTGAAATGGGTGAGATGGGGTGGAAAGGTGGAAAGGCACACCCATATTTGGGTTGAAGCTGTCCCCAGGTTGACTGCAGGAGGGGCAGGGCAGGCACTGCTCAAGCGTACAGCGAGGGGGAGGAAGAAACCTCACTTACTGTTGCATGTACATACAAACGACTTGGTGGGGGACTCTGTGGAAGTAGTGAGGGGGAGGTTCAAGTAGTTGGGCAGGCAGTGTGAGGGGGTGGGGAAGTCGGTGGCATTCTTGGAGGTGCTGCCGGTACCATGTGCAAGCATGAGGAGGAAGGGTAGGCTTGAGGAGTTCAACGAGTGGCTGAGGGATTGGTGCCACACCAAACATTATGGGTTAGTGACTAACTGGAGTAGGGTCTGGGGGAAATAGTGACTTGTACACGGGGACAGGGTACACTGGAGCAGGAAGGGAGGGGAGTATTAAAGGCAGCATTACTGCCAGCCCACTGGCACTGAGGGTTGAGGCGCTGGATGCCACAGCTTGCGCCACGCTGATGACCCAGGTTCGGACGCAAGCCCAAGCCACCAGGGGCCGGCAGGGGAGGGATAGGATTGAGCATCCAGAGGACTCCTCTCCTTTCCCAGGGTGGGATCCAGGGACCCACCACTCTGTAGTGGCCCCTGGTGATGATCGGGGGTGCTACTAGAGCAGTTTATTAAAGGGAGCGGAGTGTGGCAGACGTTGGCACGTTGTGCCTAAGCGTCATTGCTCGCCCGCACTCTGCAAAGGGGGAGAAAAGTTGAAAATGGGCTACGGTGGGGCAGCATGTGCTTCCAACCCCCACTGACAGTTCTTAGGCATGGTATTTTCACTTCCAAATACCTAAACAGCACATATAAGCAAGCAACATTTGGCATTGACAAATGCTTGTTCTCAAGTGGCATGGGGGGGGTGGGAGGTGGATAGGTGTGTCAGTGGGTGGATGTGTGGCAAGGGGGAGTCTAATTTTGCTATGGTGGTTGGGAGGGAGGCTATAATGGGGTGTTCTGAGCAGGTGGGGATAAGGGTTCTTTCTTGCTGGGGCTGAGGGAGGAAGGTGGTGATGTGGGTGGTGTCAGTGGGTGTAGAAAGTAGGGGTTAAGTTATATTCAAACAGAGTAGAGCTGGGTGGGGAAGAGAATGATATTGAGTGCTTCAAGAAGGTGGGGGGAGGAAGGAACCTTTTTTTCAAGAAAAAATTTAAATAAAAAAAGAAGCCCCATGCGGCAAATTGCTGAGGAAGGGCCACCTTCACCAGAGCTATGTGTAGTATGAAGCTTGGCACTTTGCCAACAATTTGCCGGTGGCTATCACTGATCATACTGACATTTTTGGTGCCATTGGTGTAGCCTCCATGTCTTCTGTTGCCACTGCTTCCAGTGTTGTCTGTGTCCAGCCATACCCTCTGCTTCCCAACACCATCTCCTGGTTCGAGATGTGTGAGGGACTTCACTTTGAGAACATCGTTAGGAAGTTCCCTGAATTTATATGTAGTGGCACTTTGTATAGTTCTTTACCTGGTACACTGACTACTTCACCTGGCCAGGACTACTAAATGAAACCAGGCGTATGCCAATAGTAGCACTATAGTAGTGGAACTTATTACCTGCCCATGTCCATTCGGCCAACACAGTGGTGACTTTCAGAGGAGCCTTGAAAAAAAACACCTTTTTGAGCTAGTCTTCCACCTGAGTTAAGTTTATTAAACTTATTTAACCCATTGAACTGTTGGTAGAGTCTAATTTGCTCCCTGCACCGTTCATTTATTTAGGTAATTATTTATTAATTTTCATGTTTATCTAATTGGCTTCTTGTAAGTATTGTTTGTTGTTGTTTTGACTCTCTGTATGGCACTGAGCCTCAGCATAAGATCACCTGAAAATAAAACAGTCCTGCATTGTCCGATTACCCAATTGACTTGTGCTGGAGCCCTCAGCAGAAAAAAAAAAGATAAGAAAAGGGAAGAAAATATTCCACAGAAAACATTTGAAAGGATCCAGGGGACTATCAGGAAAGATTGGAAAATCTGTACAAGCACTCACTAGAGGACGGGGGGGGGGTGGGGGCATACTGTACAAACCTGCAAGTATAATCAGGGACACAACAGGAAGGAAACCTCCGATTTATTTAAATTAAGGAGCAACACAACCATCAAGGGATACAAACTACAACTAGACAGCTGGAGGAACTTCAGGAAGCCTTACTGAAATCATTCTTTACAGAGTGGTAGGTAGACCGGTGGTGGATAGGTGAAACAATCTACTGTGTAATGTGAATGCTAGAACTCTCTCAGGGATCAGACCCAATAGGAAATGTACAAGGGGGTAATTAGAACCAAGTGTAGGGCACAGGGTCTGACAGCACTGAACACGTTGAAGAATTTTAGGTGGGAGCAACAGGGTGGACTTGAAGGACTTGTAGTCTTTTCTGTCCAACACCATCTATAAGTATCTACAATGTGTATCTCAGCAACTAATAGATCTGCAATGGTCTTGTAAATTTCTGAGAAGTCTACTTGGTGTTTCAGGATGTTAGATGCTTCAAATAAATTAATTAGCATGCATAAACAAATTTTAAAATATTGTTAGAGACGCACTAAAGGACTTTTATGTGGAAGAATGATCCAACTTGAAATTAGGATACATTTTGGCAGCCAGTGCTCTCTAAAGCAATTTTATCAGAATCGCTCTGTGATTGAAACGGTCTGTTCGCAAATAAATGACATTGACAGTCTCTTACAAGATTGAAAAGCATGTCCTTTTTCCGAATTAAAAGGATAATCCATTCCTTTAGTGTGGACTGGGCAGCAGATGTCAACAAGGCCTACATCTGTTCTTTGCTTCACGGTAATGATTCAGAGATTTGAAAGACACAGAGAAACTCATATTCTGCTGTACGTACTGTAATTCATGGGCACAGTTTTTTTAAAGGAACTTGGCTGGATAGAGTTGGTAAAATGGAAGGGTTTTGCTCACACCATCTGAGCCTGCATTAGCAACCCATCATCAAATAAATTACAGAACTGCTGCTCTCCCCAGTGTGAGCAACAGGGTGTGCATACACAGCCACGAAAGGAGGCATAACCACAAATTGGCCTGCTTGCACAGATCATGTTCATAGTAGGAATGAACCTGCAAGTAATATGCAATCATAGTTCTGGGAAAGGGGCTGTCTGCATTCATGACTGACATTCATCACCAAATGTACAACATCATTAGGGAATGAAGACCACCATAAAACCAGGGAATGTTTTTAAATATGACTCCGTATTTATGTGGGGAGACAAAGGGGTGCATTGGAGAACCTTAGGGCCTGCTAGTGCCAGCTCCATTTATTGTAGCCCTGCTCCAAAAACAGACTTATAAAATGCATCCATGAAAAAAATGGGAAGGTAAAGAGGCTAATTAGTAGGAGGCTCCTGGTCAGGTGCTCTCACCTTCCAGTCCTTGGGATGTGGTACTGCCTAGCTGTCATCCGCCCTCTACCTTCCCATCAGCCATAATCTCAGGAGGTCCCTGACTGGGTGCTCCTACCTTCCAGTCCCAGGGATGCAGCACTGCCTAGCTGCCATCCAACCTTCACCTGCCTGTCAGCTAGAATCTCAGGAGGCTCCTGACTGGGTGCTCCCACCTTCCAGTCCTGGGGACGTAGCACTGCCTAGCCGTCATCTGCCCTCCACCTGCCTGTCGGCCAGAATCTCAGGAGGCCCCTGTCCAGGTACTCCCACCTTCCAGTCCCGGGGACACGGCACTGCCTAGCCACCATCCGTCCTCCATCTGCCCATCAGCGAGAATCTCAGGCAGCCCCTGACTAGGTGCTCTCGCCTTCCAGTCCCGGGGACGTGGCACTGCCTAGCCACCATCCACCCTCTACCTGCCCGTTGGCCAGAATCTCAGCTATGCCATTCAGGAGCTCCAGAGTAGCTTTTAGCTCCGCTTGAACTGCGGCACCTCCTGCGGTTCTCTGATTAGACAGTTCTCCTCGGCTCAGTCTCCCCATTGGCTGCTGCTTTAAATCTATGCTGGGACCGTGCTCTACTTCTTTTCCTCTCTCTACTTTCTCCTGCTGATCTTAAAAGTGCATTGTTTTTAATTTTAATCTGGAACTTACTGTTTGTTATCTTGCTGTTCTAGGACCAGAATGTATTAAGAAAGTATTGAAACTAATAAGTGATTACAGAACTGTGTTGAACCTCTTAAACTGTTTTACTTTTGCACTTAATCTGGTACTCTGCTCACCCCATCCCCCTCTGAACTTGTACTCTTCTTTTTCCCTAACTCTGTGAACTACTCACTCTGATTCCCCCACTCTCTCCCTCCCTCTCTCTCACTCTATCCTCCCTTCACCACCCAGACTTGGTTCTCGGCTCTCCCACTAATTAACCTAAGCGCCAACACTTGATTGTGGCCACTGCTATCTCTTGTCTCCTGTTCCCTGTTTGCTCCACGCCCACTGCTTACAACTACCTTTTAAATAACTATTTTCTCCCCTCTCCTTCCTCCTAGTAGGAGTCCTCTGAATGGGAGCTCCCACCTTCCAGTCCTGGGGACGTGGCACTGCCTAGCCACTGCCCACCTTCAACCTGCCCATTGGCCAGAATCTCAGATATGCCATTCAGGAGCTCTGGAGCAGCTTCCCAACACTCTTTAAATAGACTTTTCTCAAGATAGGACCCACCCCTTTCTTATTCCTTCTTCCCATTGGTGTCTCTGCTGGCCGCAATCCAATCCTATAGGAATTTCCTCTGTTAAGGATCTCATTGGTTTACCTTTCCTCCTTTTCTCTTATGCTGTTTTGAGCAGATAGTTTTTGACCACAAAGAGGTTTAGTAATTGAACTGCCCGTTACTGTGATCACAAAAAGGATAAGCAATTAAACCGCTCCTTCCTTTTAGTTTGGTCTATGCCCTTTCTATGCAGCAGTGAATGAGACAGTGGTTGCCCTTATCACTGGGTCAGCTCCCCATAGTCCTATCACTGTCTAGGCTTTTCATACAACAGCAGAAGGGTTTCAACATCTGGAAGTAGCAGGGCCACCTTGCCTCTCAGACAACCCTACCATCCCCTAGTTTTCCTTGCTAAAAATCATTCTTTTTTAAATACGCTACACAGAGCAATCATTGTTTCATATTAAAAAATATCCCCGCCACTCACAATACTTACTATAACCAACCTCACTGTGGTAAATGCAAGCCACACCTCCCTTATTTGTAATATTTGGTGCAGCACCATGGCACACCTCCTAATCAAGGTGTCCTTATTACTGGTGCTGGCTCTACCACCCTCCTCATATCTGGGCTACAGTCCACATGTACTTTATTTATTTATTTTTCATTTATTTATTGAGAAATCAAAATTACAACCTTTGATCTAAAAGCTCATTTACATAGGATCCTCGTCAGAACAAAGGTAGTGGAACACATACATGAATGGGTGAAGACAGTAGCAGCCAAAAGGCATTGTAAGTCATCAACGGAATAACAGGCAGTACAGGATAATGTACAGTAATCATTATCAGGCAAAGTTTAACATAAGCAAAAATTTGGGCTCAGAATACAATAGCAAGAGACAGTTCCGACAGCAGCACAGGGAATAAGTACACCAGTTTATACAGGCATGATTGATTTGAGGTGGTTGTGGGGACTCAGGAAGACGACAGCGGTAGAAGGATAGGGGATGGTATCAAGGTGCATTGGGGGGTGGGAAGGTATGGGAAAGGCAGTTAAGGATGTGTCGGGGGGGATGTTGGGAGCAGGGGTGGAGTGGCAAGTAGGTAAGCTGGGTCAGGCGGGGGGGGGGAGAAACATAGAAACATAGACTTTGACGGCAGATAAGGACCGCTTGGCCCACCTAGTCTGCCCATTTCCCTACCTACAGGATAAGCCGCAGATCCTAGTCAACCAATAGCCTATTTCTTCCTACCCCCACTAGAATTGCCTTATGTCTATCCCATGTATTCTTGAATTCTCCCACAGTTTTAGACCCCACAGCCTCCTCAGGAAGGCTGTTTCATGCATCCACTACCCTCCCTGTGAAAAAACACTTCCTCACATTGCCCCTGAATCACCCCCCCATCTTTAAATTGTGTCCCCTTCTTCTTGCATGTCTCTTTTTCTGAAAGTTGCTACCCTCTTGGACTTTGTTGATTCCACTGAGGTACTTAAACATTTCTATCATGTCCCCCCCTTCCTCCTTTCCTCAAGGGTATACATATTAAGCTCTTTTAGTCTCTCATCATATGGCTTCTCTTGCAGACCCTGCACCATTTTAGTTGCCCTCCTCTGGACTGCCTCTATCCTGTCTATATCCTTTCAGAGATGGGGTCTCCAGAACTGGACGCAGTAATCCAGATGGTGTCTCACCAACTGTCTGTACAGAGGGATAACAACTTCCTGTTTTCTGCTGGTGATGCCTGTCCCTATGCATTTCAGTATACCCTCAGCTGTCCCTGCTGCCTTCTCACATTGCTTTCTAACCTTAAGGTCATCTGATATGATTACCCCCAGGTCCCTTTCCTTTTTTGCTTTTGTCACTACCCCCCATTGTGTAATCTTCCCTGGTTTTTGTTTCCCAGGTGCATTATTTTGCACTTCTTGCATTGAATCCTAGCTGCCTTTTTTTCTGACCATTCCTCCAACCTTGCCAAGTCCCTTCTCATCCTTTCCACACCTCCTTGTGTATCAACACTGTTGCAGATCTTTGTGTCATCTGCAAAGAGGCATACTTTTCCTTCCAGTCCCTCTGCAATGTCACTTATAAAAACATTAAAAAGGACTGGACCAGTACTGATCCCTGTGGTACCCCACTAGTAACCCCTCTTTCTTCAGAGTGGACTCCATTTACAATCACCATCTGTGTTCTGTTGTGCAGCCAATGTTTTACCCAGGTTACCACCCTGGGACCCACTCCCAGGCTAGTTAATTTGACTATTAATCTTTTGTGTGGGACTGTGTCTAATGCCTTGCTAAAGTCTAGGTAGGCCATGTCCACAGCCCCTCCCTGGTCTACTACTTTGGTCACCCAGTTAAAGAAATCAATTAGATTTGTCTGACATGACCTTCCCGCTGTGAACCCATGCTGCCTTGGGTCCTGTGCCCCACTGGCCTCTAGGTACTCAACAATTCTTTCCTTCAGAAGTGATTCCATCACTTTCCCTATCACAGAGGTCAAACTGACAGGTCTGTAGTTTCCAGCCTCTCTCGGTCCCACTTTTGTGAAGGGGAATCACATCTGTCTTCCTCCAGTCCTCGGGTACCACACCATCCTCCCATGATTGTTAAAGAGAGTAGTCAGTGATTTCACTAGTTCTCCCCTTAATTCTTTTAGAATTCTGGGGTGAATTCTATCTGGCCCCATTGCTTTGTTCACCTTCAGTTTTAGGAGTTCTTTCAGAACTCTTTCTTCTGTGAAAGGACTGGGATCAACCCCCCTATCCAGAGTGCTTCTGTTAATTGGATTAGGCACCTCCCTCTTCCCTTCCTCTTTTGTGAATACTGAGCAGAAATATTTGTCCAGTATCCCTGCTTTTTCACTATCCCCCTCTGCCCACCCACCGTTCATTCTATTCAGCCTCACTGTCCCTCCCTTTCTCTTTCTATGCTCCCTGATGTACCTATAAAAGGTTTTTTCCCCTTCTTAACCGAGTTGTCTATCCTTTCCTCAGTTTGGGCCTTTGCTATTCTGACTTTCCTCCCTGCTTCCTTCTGCCTTAAATGGCACAGCTCTCTGTCCTACTCCTTCTGTGTTTCCTTATACTTTCTGAATGCTATATTTTTCTCCCTGACTTTCCTCGCCACCTCTTTTGAGAACCACAGTGGCTTTTTCTTTTGTTTTGATTTGTTTATTTGCTTCACACAAAGGCTTGTTGCCTCTGTGATGGCAGTTTTGATCATTCCCCATTGTTGCTCCACCCCTCCTTCTAGCCTGTTTGCTAGAGCTTTTCTGAGCACTCTCCCATCTTGCCAAAGTCAGCCCTCCTGAAGTCCAGTACCCTCACTTTGTATGACTTGACTCTGTAGCTGAGTTTAACATGAACCACACTGTTTGATGGTCACTTGTTCCCAGATGGCAACCCACTTCTAGGTCTGAGATCCTCTCACTGTCCCCATTTGAGAGTATGAGATCTAAGACTGCTCCCTCATGAATGGGTTCCGAAACTAGCTGTCTGAGGCATGCCACCTGTAGGGCATCGAGAATGGCCCTGCTCTGGGATGTGGTTGCAGCAAGTGTGCTCCAGTTAACATCTGGCATATTCATGTTTCCCATCAACAGTATCTCCTCTTTCTCTGCCATCCTAAGAATGCCTTCTATCATATCCTTGTCCATTCTCTCCCCCTGATCTGGGGGTCTGTATACAACCCCTGTGCGGATTGTGGTGCCACTTCCAGTCTCCAAGGTGACCCACAGTGCCTCCTCTCCTCCCTGTTTACTCTTTTGTTCAGTTGCTTTTATCCCTTCCTTTACATAGAGAGCTACTCCTCCCCCCTTCTCCCCTCCCTGTCTCTCCTGTAGGTTACGTACACTGGTATGGTAACATTCTAGTCATGGTTGTCTGTGTACCATGTTTCTGTGACTGCTACAATATCCAGGCATCCCTCTTCCATCAAGGCCACCAGTTCAGGGAGCTTGTTGCCCAGGCTATGGGCATTGGTGCTCATTATCCTCCATTTTCTGATGGCCTTACTGCTTTTTGCCCCATCCCCTGTCCTTCTTACCTTTGTCACTTTCTCCATTTACCCCTGCCCTTCTCCCTATTGACATCTCTATGTTGGTGTTTACTGCACTTACTACCGTGACATTTTTTTGGGGGGGCTAGGATTTCCCTGAACCTTTGCAGTGCCTCCCCCCTTGGCTTGTTTAAATACTTGCCAATGAAGTATTTAAGCCCATCACCTAGGATCCTGGTTCACCTCCTGGACAGATGCAGCCCATCATGCCAGTATAGGCTTGCATCACTCCAGGTGGAACCCCAGTCCCCAGTAAAGCCAAATCCCCTGAGCTCTGTACCAGTTTTTCAACCACTGATTGAATCCCATGGTGTGGAGCACCCTAGCCTCTCGTACGCCATAGACAGGCAGCACCTCCGAGAAGGTTACCGTGCTACTTGTCTAAGGCCCCTTCCTAATTCCACAAACTCTTCCTGCACTGCTCTGATCCCTTTCTTAGCCAGGTCATTTGTCCCTAGGTGGACAATGACATCCAGCTCCCTCCCCTGTGCAGCTGCTTCGGCAATCCTGAGGATTCACTCCCTCAGTTTCATGTGTCAGTAGGACAGTAGAAGATTGATCCAGGTATTGCCCAGGTACAAGGTTGGCTAGTATAATATACCTGGCAATAATGTCACCCTATCATGCACTGAATGGTACCCTTAGATAATTCCAGTGGCTGCAACCTCTGTTCTCAGTGACAAGCATACTGTGTTAGTGCAGTCTGCACCTGTGATGAGCTGCACTAACCCTCTTCCCAGCTCAACTAAACATGTACACTTTTACAGGCCATGCTGGCAAAAACATAGGGACTACATGTACCCATTCATAGGCCTTAAAAAATCTAAAATGGCAAGCAGTTAGGCTGGCCTGCCTGCTACTACTGTTATCTGGTAATGTCCATTCCAACCCTGGCCCTGGAAGAAGTCCATCCATACCTATAATGAAGTGTGGGGCCCTAAAAATTTATTCCATCAACAGCTGCAGTCTCCTGGCTAAATACGACTCTCTTCAGGTTTGGGTTGCTCAACACAAACCAGATGTTCAGTCTGTAGTAGAGAGCTGGCTAACCCCCAGAGTCCCTGACCTGGCAATCCAGCTGGCAGTTACACTATATTCAGACAGGATAGATCCGATAAATGAGGCTGGGGTTGTGTCATATATATTAGGGACACCCTTCAAGGGCGTGCCGTTGCACCCCCTACCATGGACTGCAAAACCTAAATGCTTGCAATCAAGTTGTAAGTATGTGCCCATGGCAAATGTCTTGCAATAGTCTCTGTCTACATACCTCCAAAACAGCAGGACGCAGGCTTTAAATCAACATTAGACTTCCTTACTGAGCTCAGCCACAACACTGAGGTACTCGGGGGGGTCACGTGATGCAGAGCGACTGGTAGCTGCTTTCTCCTGAGCTCCCACCCTCCACCCTATTAAATCGCTTATTTTTACTGTTCTACAGTACTCCTTTAGAAAGATTTTGTTTGTTGGAGTGACGCTGACCGTCTGGGACACTCCTGAGCCAAAACTTTCCAGCGGAACGTCCGTTTTAAAGGCCGTTTAGGGCAATGGACGCAGATATGAAAACAGCTGGGGTAAAGCATACTCCACCCGCGTCTCCGGAGAAAACATCCAAAGAAGCCAGAAATTCTAATTCAGGGCAACTACCAAAACAATCGCCCACTACTTCACACAGCAATTTGTTAACGGAAGATCGATTCTTACAGGAGCTCCTGCCCTTCAGAGAGACGCTACAGGAAATCTCAAGTGAAATCAAATCAATAAGAAATGACTTCACTGCCTTATCGAGACAGGTGGGGGATATGGAGGCAGGAGCATCTTCCTTAGAAAATTGGAAAAACAAAACTGACCCAGAAATAGTCAAACTAAGGCAGCAAATCCAGAAACTACAGACCAAGACTGAAGACTTAGAGGGCAGAAGCAGGAGGAACAACATTTTAATCCTTGGCTTGCCTGAGTTGGAGGAAGGTGGGGACACCATCAGATTTGTTCAACAGCTTCTTAATAAAATTATTGGCCCTTCGCCTATTAACCAACAATACCACATCGAAAGGGCACACAGATCCTTAAAACCTAAGCCTCAGCCTGGTGCCCCCCCCAGACCGATTATCATCAGGTTCCTCAGCTACATAGAGAAGCAACATATTCTGGTGAAGGTCAAAGAATTAGAGTCAATTCAATGGGCCCATAGCAAAATCAGAATCACCCAGGACCTGCCATACGAAATCCGGCAAAAGAGAACGGCCTTCCACCCGATTGTGAGGAAACTAATTTCAGCAGGCATGAAATTCAGAATGAACTATCCGGCAAGGTTACTGGTCTCCTTAGACGGCACCTGGCATGCTTATGACAACCCAGATCAAGTTCTAGCTGACCTCGCCACGAGGCTCCCGAACCTCTTCAAAGGAGACTGACTGATTCATGGAGACTGCTTTCTACAAGTCTAACTGAGTTTGTTTAAGTTGTATGTTATGCCTTAGTCAGTTTAAAATGGGATCTTTTTCGGATAGGATACCTCCTTTGGGGAGATACTAATGTTGGCTTACCTGGTTTCCTTGGGGGGGGGAGGGCATAGAGTCAGGATGGCAGTGCGCGGCGAGTTGGTAGGCCCTGAGGCCTATTCGGCCTAGTAGATCCAAGGTGCCATGAGCGCGCATCTCCACTGGGGGTTGAGGAACTAGTTAGGGGGTAGTGGTTTCCGGAGGTCCCATTATGCGGTCGGACTGTTTTGGTCTGTCCGCGCATCTTCTGACTGGAACTTCCCTTCATGATGTTTTTCCGGTGCGAGGACGACTGGGTCTTTCCTATTTATTTCCAAGCAATCTCTGGGCTATATTTTGGGACTCGGGACTGGAATACTCCAGGTATTTAGCCTCTCCACAGTGTACCAGGACCGTGATGGTTTGAAGGAATACAGAGGTAGGTCATTACAGGAGGTTAATCCTCTGGTTTATTTCTTTGTGGGTTCAGAGTTTAGACACCTCGGAATTGCTAGATGGATTACAGTACAAGTTTACTGTTGGGTTGGGGGCTGGGCAGGGAGCGCAGCTCTGGAGAGTCTGTCTCTGTGCCGTAATTGGGTAATGGGGTACCTTGGTCACATTCTGGCAGGAATGCTACTTTTTTTTGCTGGAGGTCCAGCACTATCTCAGGCGGGGCTCCATGGCTCAGCCAGGGTTCTATTTTTAAGGAGCTTTGCGGCAGACCAAGGTATCCTGGGGGGGGGTCCCGCTTGCATGTCATAATTGGGTGATTTTCTGCCTCTGGATATTTTTGGGACCATTTGTAAATAGTTTTGGGGGTAGTTGGGAGCGTAGGGTTCACAAAGTATCAGGGGAGATAAGGGGGGGTTCATATTTTTCAAGGCTCTTAATAGTTTTCTGGGATTAACCCCTTTGTTGTCTCTGGTTTTTCTTATGGATCACGTAGTCTCAACTATATGGCTGATAATAAATTCTGGTTATGTTTGGAGTGTTCAGGGAGGGCATGGGGGGAGGCGGAAGGTGCCACTTTGCAGGGTTTTGACCTGCATGTCCATGGATGGTAGCTATACGTACCGTTTCCTATTAAGATTGTTAAATGGCTTTAGGTCACATTAAATTTGCTACATGGAATGTCAGGGGTATTAGGGAAGTAACCAAGAAAAGGCAAATCCTACTGAATTGTTCGCTTACTGGTGTTGACATTCTATTTTTACAGGAAACTCATATTTTAGCCTCTGAAATTAATCTGCTAAGGTGTCAAGGTTTTTCCCAGGTCTTTGTCTCAGAGGGGTCTACAAGCAGCAGGGGAGTGGCTATCTTGTTGAAACGTAATATACCATTTGTTCTAGAGTTGTACCAAAGACTTAGATGGCAGATTTGTATTAGTCAAAGGCACGCTCAACAACCTGGGAGTGGTTCTGGGGGCCATATACTGTCCAGTTGGGGGGGACTCCAATTTTCTTATGCAGCTAACAACTAGTTTATGTGAGCTTCTACCAACGGTTTTCATTTTGGGGGGAGATTGGAATACTGCCCCTTCGCAGGCTCTTGACAGAACTTTTAGGCCCATAAGATCCTCCACATCCGCCCAACTGGCCCTTCAGGATTTTTGTAACCTGCTGGGCTTGAGCGATCCTTGGAGAATCTTGAATCCTTCTAGCCGTAGCTACATGTATTACTCCTCAATACACAGATCCTGGTCCAGACTAGATTACCTTTTGGTGAGCACTGGGCTCTTGGCTAATATATCCCTTACTGGTATAGAGCCGATTGTCATTTCGGACCATGCCATGGCATGGATAAAGCTCTCCCCCTGTCCCTTGGGCCAGAGAGACACCTCTTGGAAACTCAACACACAACTCCTTAAGGATGAACAGATCACTGCTCATCTCAAATCTTTGATCTCGTCCTTTCTCGAAATCAATCAGGGCTCAATTTCTAGAGATGACTTAGTCTGGTGTGCGTTAAAGTGTTTTCTCAGAGGTGAGTTTATTAAAATTGCCACTAAAAGGAAAAGGTTGAGGGAAGAGAGAATTATCCTTCTGGCTAACCGAATTAAGTCAGCTGAAAGTGTCCTGTCTTCCTCAAACTCTCAAACTGACTTAGAAAACCTGCTCAGGATCAGGAATGAGTATGAGGACTTGATTAAAGAAAAAAACGAATATGCCATCTTAAAATCTAAAACGTGATATCTTGACCAGGGTGAGAAACCCGGGAGGTTACTAGCTCTCAGGTTAAGGGAGGTAGAAAGCTCAAGATTAATTCCTGCTTTGAAAGGGGCTGACGGTTCAATAAAAACAGCACCAAGGGATATAGCAAGAATTTTTGAGGATTTCTACAAAGACTTATATAGCAACAACTTCTCCTCAACCCCAATGTTGAACCCGGATTCTTTCCTGGTAGGGATATCTCTCACTAAGTTGCACCCCTGTCACGGTGAAGTACTCTCCTCGCCTATCACGCTGGAAGAGGTTGAGGAAGTCATCCAAGGCCTACCCACCGATAAGTCCCCAGGACCCGATGGCCTTCCCTCCAACTTCTGCAAAGCGTTTTGTAAGGAAGTAGCTCCTGCTCTCCTTAAGCTATTTAATTATATTCTTTCTTTGGCTCCACTGGACCCCTCTCTGTTGGAAGCTACTATTATCCTAATCCCAAAGCCGGATAAACCTAAACTGGACCCAGCCAGCTATAGGCCGTAATCACTACTTAACTATGATATTAAAATCTTAACCAAAATTCTTTCCTTAAGAATCAAACAGGTCTTACAAGTATTGCTGAGTCAAGAACAGGTAGGTTTCGTCCAAGGTAGATCAGCTACGGATCATATACGCACACTTACCCACATCTTTCAGGCGGCTCAGGAAACCCAGATCCCCATGGCTTTAGTTGCTTTGGACGCAGAGAAGGCCTTTGACCGGGTCAGGTGGGAGTTCTTGTGGGCTACCCTTAGTAAAATGGGCTTTCCTGAGAAGTTCATCGGTTGGTTAAAGGCGATTTATACCTCGCCCTCCGCGAGGGTCTACTGCAACGGGGTGTTCTCGTCTCATTTTATCCTGCAATCTGGCACTCATCAGGGGTGCCCTTTGTCTCCATATCTATTCAACTTATACCTGGAGCCTTTGCTGCTTCATATCAAAAATTCACCCAAAATTTCTGGCTGCGTAATTGCTCATCGGACCTTGACCCTCTCAGTTTTCGCAGACGACATTCTCTTGCATCTCTCAAATCCCGAAATTTCCTTGGGAGAGGTATTGCGACTAGTTAGCCTGTTTGACAAGGCCGCTAATTATAAGCTTAATCTGTCTAAATCGGTAATAGTCCCACTCAACTCATTTTTATATCATGCTAATGTTTCCCAATTCGGTATGAAGTGGGCCTCAAACCATCTCAAATACTTAGGTATCTATTTGGCCCGGGATGAAGAGTCGGTCAAGAAACTTAACCTGGACGACCTGTTAGACACCATCCAAAAAGATCTCAATAGATGGGATAACCTGCCTATTTCAATTGGAGGACGTATCAATATAATTAAAATGAACGTGCTTCCACGACTCTTTTAACCCTTAAATCTTCTCAATATCTGGCTCCCTAAATCTTACTTCCAGAAGTTGTAGTCAGTAATATCCAAATTTATCTGGGGCGGCAGAAAACCTAGAAGATCCTTCATCAAGCTTTGTCTACCGAAAGATAAGGGAGGCCTTCGTCTGCCCAACTTTGGATGGTATTATTGGGCCAGCCACTTAGCCAAACTGGCCAGATGGATTGGACCCCCGAGTGAGCTCTATACACCTGCTTGGTTAGAGTTGGAGCTTAGTCTGTTGAGGGAGCATAATATCCGCCCGCCACCTTTTTTTCTATAGTTTTTCCGCACTCCCGGAGGCTCTTCGCAACTCAGTGATAGGGGTATCCACTAAAGTCTTGTCACAAATTTGGAATTTCCTTAAAATCCCATATACTAAAGATCATGCCCAGCCTCTAATCCATAACCCCAATATTAGAGTAGGCAGACACACACTGTCATTGGCCTGGCTCCCACAAATACAGGACCGCTTGGTAGAAGATCTGTACTTTCAGGGGGCTCTTGGTTCCTCCAAGGATATTCTCACTAAATTGGGTCTACCCTCTCAAAATATATTCAAGATTTATCAACTAAAGCATCTCATAGGTAATAACTTTGGATTGGTGAGTGTGCCCTCTCAGGTTAGGCCCTTCTTGGAGCAACTTAGGAATCATGCTGCTAAGCCCCACTGTATAGCTAAAATATACATGTACCTGCTAACTGAAAAGTTTCCTGATTCCTTGAGTGGTTCCAGGTCATGGGTCTCTCAATTCTCTGGTCTTTCCCTTTCCTGGGCCCAAGTTTGGCGTGATGTATACAGATATCTTACCCTAGATAGAAACAGACTAATCCAGTTTTATATTTTAAACAATATGTACTACACTCCACTGAAGCTCGCCAAATTTGATAGATCTAAATCTGACAGTTGTGTTAGATGCGGCTTAGAAGTGGGGGATTTGTCACATATTTTTTGGTCATGTACCAAAGTTGCCCCATTGTGGCAGGCAATTCGTAGTGGTCTGGATCCGATCCTAGGTCTGGACGATCTATTTACAGCTGAAATATGTGTTTTTAGTGTGTACTCGAATATCAGGTGCACAGAGCGGAAATACCATATAGCCATAATCTCAATGGCAGTTAAAAGGCTAGTGCTTAGACACTGGCTAGACCAAGTAGCTATTTCTTACAAGGATTGGTTAGAGGAAATTTCCTTATGTTTTAAGATGGAAAGATTAATTGCCAACTCTCGACATGCCATGTCTATGTTCCAGAAAAAATGGGGCAAGTTATACGCTTTATATCTTCATTGAATCTACATTCTATACCCCTGGCAGCTTCAGTGCGAGTTATCTCAAGGTGACCTTATGATTCTTGAGGGGTTCTGTTCCATGGTGCCATTGGAGAGTTCTCCAGGTTCACCTGGAGCTGGAGGTGGCACCTTCCGGGGGAGGGTCGGGAGTGGGCTGGGGGGTACATTGTCACGTTTTTTTCCATCTCTTGTTTACAAATGGTTGGTCAAGTTGTTACGCTGCAGCACTTGCATTTTATTCATGTTTTCTTTGTAAACTAATAAAACTTTGAATTTCAAAAAAAAACACTGAGGTACTCATGCTCAGGGATTTTAACATAAATTGGTTATCCCCTGAGGCTGCACCCTACAAAGATGCCATCTCTGCTATCAACATGACCCAACTAGTGGAGACCTGGACCCTGGGGAACTACTGCACTGGAACTAGTATACTAATAGTATGGTTAATAACCAACCGACCCGAAACAATAACCAGCACAGTAGTGCTCCCAGGTGTTAATAGTGATCACTCCCCCATCCTCTGCACCTGGATAAATAAATCTACTAGAATCCCTCCCTAAACAGTTGCCACCAGAGTACTAAGAAAAGGACAACTTGACTAATTTAAAGCACACCTCAAGCAACTGGATTGGTCAGCTATCTGTGCTGCCGAAGATGTTGACACTGCAGTTTAACACTTTTGGTGGGATATTCAGACTGCGCCAAAAAGATGCACAATAGCGGGAGCAGGCGCAAGAGCAGTGTACCATTGTGCAACGGGTGCGATATTCAAACCAAGCACAGGCCAAGGTGCACCTGTGCAACACAGCTGAATATCGTGCACGATGCACCATGGTGCAACTAGGGATGTGCAGTGGAACAGGGCTGATGCGCAGTAGCACATCCAGGGATGCGCAGGGACAAGGACAGGAAGCAAGAGTGCACTTGCCATGGACGCGCCATGTGTGGAGGAGCACGCAGCAGGCCAGACAGACCAACCCCCCCAGGGCAAGACCCCCCATGAGCTGCACAACCAGAGGTGAGCTGAACAGACCACCAGCCCATGTACCCCAGCACTGATCCAACAACAGATGCGGGCCTGCAGTCCACACCTGCAGGGCAAGGTGCCCCAGCACTGTCCCCTTGCAAACAGTGAACGCAACACAAGGAGGGTCTGGACCCTCCCGTGCCACAGCACCACACCAATGCTGACCACCCCATGTACAGCGATCCCGAGATACCTAGCCCAGAAGCATGACCAAACAGTGCATGGCACTGAAGGTATGCCACCAGCACCACTGTGACAATGCAACCAGGTGCCGCATGGTGCCATGCATGACAACCCCACCTTAACCCCCCTGCAGCAGGTGAAACCAGCCACTGACAACACCACAGCATACACAAGGCCCCCTGCATGGCCCCCACAGTGGCATAGCAAGGAGATCAGCCTGGCATCAGTACCCGAGGGACCCCGCATGTGACAAGGCTCACCCTGGATGGCACCACCAGCAGGACGGCACCCTGCACACCCACCCTGTCCGGCGCATGGAGGGATGCGCCACACCGGAGGCAACACAGGGCACAAACAAACCCCCCCACCCACTCCCAAGGGTACCCCGTCAAATAGCCACACATAGCGGGGCAACAGATGCTGCTGTCGTGGTCCAATGGTGCCATGTACCCATGGCCTGCACATCACCATGGCGCTGATGAGCCAGCCATGTGGTGTGTGCATCATGAACCAGGCCACCGCCAGCATGCAGCTGGAGCCTATGTGACAGACACCAGACCACAGGCACCGCCCCAGACACCATAGACAGCATGGAGGGGGGACAACAACAGCACCGCCCATAGTGTCACCAGAGACAGAAGTGCAATAGACCGGGAGTCAGGACGCCAGCTGCCAGAGTGCCGTGCCCAGAGAGTGGCTGGCATGGACTGCCACCAATGTCACGTCAGCAGCCATGCATGCGGTGATGGGGTTGGCACAACAGTGCGTACCACAGACATGCAAGGGGCACAGCTGCATGGGCCAGGCACACACTGCCAGGGGTGACTGGGACATAGCACATGCACCAGAGACCGCTGCACACAGGCAAACAGTTCACAGGGCACAACACACATACCACAGACAGTGACCATGGCCCCCACCCACTCCTGTAGAGGATCCCTGGCAGACACACCCACGGCCAGGCCAGCACCACCCCTCAGTCACCATACACACCACTGCAGCAAGGCACTAGATGCCCGCTGCAAATCAGAGACCAACACAGTTGTAGTATGAAAAGCATGTATATTGGAACAGGTAACATAAACAACAGGAACTATTTACAATGCTGTATACAAAGTGGGGGGGGAAGTACAAGACTACAACTTGGGGGGATGGGCAGGGGGCAAAGGGAATAGCAAGGAGGGGGACAAAGGGGTGTGAGGTACAGTCCAGGTAGGGAAAGGAACAGTGCGGGTGCCGCAGGCCCTACTGGTGGCCCCTCTCATCCCTGCGCTCCCTGTGGTGCCTTCTGTGCCACCGCCATTCACTCCTCTCCATACCCTGCAGCAGCTCCGGTGTGGCCAGGTGATCTGCAGGATCTCCTGCATGTGACGCTCCAGGGTCATCCAGCGTTGTCCACCTAGGACAAGGGAGCAGAGTCAGTACGTGTGACTGGCCAGACCACCGTAGCCCACCCAATGTGCATGGCATACAGCTGTGGCCTGTGCCCCTGTGATGGTATGCGACCACCCACAGTGGGTGCACCCACATGACCCGCCTACCCAGGCACCCAAAGCCATGCAAACCACTGCACACCCCCACCGCCCATGCACTGCACAGCACCATCGTGGCTGTACTGCATCATGGTTATGCAGTGTGATGGCAGTGGCACAGCCAGGCACCCAGTGCATGCACAGCCCACCTGCTACACCCACCGACACATGCAGAGCCACAGGATGGTGTGGAGGGCACAATGGGATGTGCACGGCAGTAGGGGCCATGTGCAGGGGGCCATGCCCCACCACCACTCCTGCAACCCACCATGCACAGATATAAGGGGAAACACAGCACTCACCTGCATCCCAGTCAGCAGGGTGCTGCTGACCCCAGCACCACCACTGTGCCCTGTCTGCAAAGCCACACCTCCATTGCCAGCTGCCGTCCTTGCTCCTGGGCCAACCGGGCCCTACGGCGATCCTCCGGGCCTAGAGTGCAAACATAGAGAGAGTACCATCAGTACACAGCAGAAACATAGCCCCCCTCCTTGCTGTGTGTGTACCTGCACAGCCCAGCCATGATGCGGTGGCGCTGGGTGTACACGAAGCACCCCCAACACTGGCAACACAGGTACGGGCCCCCCACGCCATGGCCTGCCGACCACCATGATACCAGGACAGACGGATACTACTAGTGTTGTGAAGGAGTACCTACTTGGCCGTGGCATGGCACCCACCAGGCGCGTTCCTGCAGTCACCCTAGGCAGTTGGGGTCCCACCGCTGGAGGTCCCCATATCGGTGGCGACACTGCTCAGTGGTCCTGCTGCTCCCCATGGCCTCCTCAAGGACCTCTGCCACCTCCTGCCATACAGCTATCTGTGGCCTCAGGAAGGGTACCTGGCCAAAGAGGGCACCTGCATGGGGCTCCACTAATGCCACTAGAATAGCCAGTTCCACCACAGTCCACATTGGCGCTCTGGTGCACAGCATGGTGCTGTCATTGGTGAGCACAAAATAGCGCCCTGTAGTGCACATGCCCTACGTGCAGAAGAAGTGCGCTACTGCGCTGCCAGTCACAAATCGAGCTGGCAGCAGACTGCACAATAGGGGGCAGCCATGCATATGCATGACGCCTAGAGGGAAAAGGTCAGCCGCAGGATCAAGGGTCTGTCTGCGCACGGAGCACCTCAGTGCTATGGAGAAGCCCTGTGTGTAGCGTGGTAGGGTGCATGTGTGTCACCATGTAGTTGCCTACCATGCTGTGGCACCATGGCACCCATGGCGCACCACGGCATGAACACCCCTCAGGGCATATAGTGCACGTGCACCACAGGCACAATAGTGGCTGTGCCCTGTACTGCCTCCCACGCACAGCGCATCAGCAGCGCCACTAGCATTGGTGTCAGCACCGTGGGCGTGTGTGGTATGGTGCTGATTGTGCACGTCACAGTGGTGCATCACAGCCTGAGCACGCTCAACACCATTGCACAAGGCGCAACAGCGTGATATTCAGCCAGGTTATGCAAATCAGCTCATGAGCCATTCCATGGCTCATCCACTGCATTTGCATCCCATTACAGTTGAGCCTGCCCTCATTTGCATGCGTTGCACTATAAAAATGCTACCTGAGGCTGCATGGGCCATGGATCAGTATTGCAGTCCCTTGAGTAGGTGGCATGCTGTTAGGATGTGGGGACAGTGGTCTGGGAGGGCTGTATGGGACTGCACAGTCCAAGGTAACACTTGTCCATTCTCCAGGCATGAACATGACCGAACGAGAGGATGAAAAGGAGCAGGGAAGGGTGCGAAGGAGGAGGCCCAACTTTACCAGGTGTAACACAGCACTGGGCAGAGTTGTGGAAGGGCGTTATCTCCCAGCACGTCTGTTCCATTTTCTCTCTGCCAGGACTACAAAGCATGGTGCACACACTACAAGCCCCAGAAGGCATTGCACCACAGCTCCAACTAGCTGAGTGCTTGATTAAGAACAGGTGCAGGAGAGTGACTGCCTGCATAAAAGAGAAGGCTCAAACAATTGCTCTCTCTCTCAGTACCTGATTAGGAAACAGGTGTGGAGTGTGGCTGGTGAGCATTTGTAGCAAGAAAGAAAGAAAGAAAGAAAGAAAGAAGGAAGGAAGGAAGGAAGGAAGGAAGGAAAGAAAATTTTGAATCAACTGACTTCCCAGCTTTGACCTTTTGTTTGGCATGTGACTACGAATTGGATCTTGACTTTGGACTAGCTGAAAACCCGACACTGGTAAATGACTTTCATTTGAAACAAAGACCAAGAGACTCTTTTCTGATTTTGTTTGTTTGCCCTTGGAAATAGCTTAACTGTCTGGGTTATAGGCCGGGAACTGAAAATTCACTGTGTAAGTAGCGCTCAACAAAGAGCCAGGTATTTTCTTTTATTTTGTTTGCATCCTGAGTTATTTTTGAATGTACCTCTCTCAGTATTTTTACTAATAAACATACAGGCATAGTGCTGTGTGAACCTGAATATCCTATGTCGTGGTGCAAAGTGTGCTCATATCCCCGCCTACAAGGTCCCAGTGCAACACAACTCCCCTCACTGTGTTACACATGGCAGAATCCAATGCCCTGTTCGAGGCATACCTTGACAGGGAGCCGCTGTTTACCGGACAGAGGGGAATACCCCAGGCCCATGCAGCGGTGTGGGGTGAGGTCGCACATGTTGTCAACCAGCAGGGCAGCCACCAGCGGTCCGTGCAGGAGTGCAAGAAAAAAGTTGGCATGGAGAGGAGGCGGATAAAAGATAAGGTGGCCGCCGTTAGGGTGGCACGTACTGCCACTGGTGGGGGCCAGCAGGACGTACCCCACCTGACGCCACAGGAGGAGCAGGTGGCCGGCAGCATGCGGTGTAGTGCCATGGAGGGTGTTCCTGGCGGTGGCTTCCAGATGGGTGGCAGCCCATCACTACATGGTAGGTCCGGCGCTGGCAGTGTCTGGGTGGAAGGGGGGGGACAGGTCCCAGGGCCAGGCGGAACCACTAACGGTACTGTGTTCCTTTACAGCTCCTGAGCGTCTGCATGGGGCAGTGGTGGAGGGTGTGCCCACCGAGGGGGCGGCTCTGGACATGGTGGAGTGCCCATCCACCTCCATAGATGTTCGAGGGACTGACAGTCTGCAGCCCTGCACGTCTGTCTGGACTGATGCCGGTGGTGCTGGTGCAGACATGGCCCTGTCTGTGTGCCAGCGTGACACCATCCTCGGTGTCCAGTGTGCTGAGACACAGATCGGGGCCAGCTCCAGCACTGATGATGACATGATGCACGTCCCAGACAGTGATGTATATGGGACACAGGATGGTCCCATGGATGGCATCCGCCCAGGCGGTTCCATGGATAGTGCTGGCGTGGCTGCCTGCACAACAGCCCATTCCCAGACTGCATCTGCAGGCTCCAGTGGGGCAGCACTGGCATGCAGCCAGGGTGGTGGGGCTGTTGTTGCCGCTGCGGCTGTGCCAGTGTTGCCTGGCGATCGGCAGCATGAGGGGCAGCAGCAGTAGATGGCCATTGTCAATGTTGGGACAGGGGTGGGGGGTGGCAGTGCACTGCATGTGGACGTACCCCAGAATGGCAGCGCTGTGCAGCACCCACCATCGAGGGGCGCTGTGCAGCAGGGCCAGGAACACCATGGGGGACAGCATGCTGGACATGCAGATGACCCCTTTGGACAACCACAGCCATCTTCTACAGGCCTCAGTGGATCAGCAGATGTGGCTCGTGGTGGTGTGGATGCGCTATGTGTGGCGCTGCACCGTTTACAGAAGCAGCGCAGCAGGGATCATGCCCTGCTCCTGGCAGAGTTGGCTCAGCAGCAGGCAGATGTGACCACTGCCATTAACAGGCAGACCACTGCAATGGCAATTGTCATAGCTACGCAAACCGGTTGGGTGCCCAGCTGCCGCACACCCCGCAGAGTGCTATGTCCACCCCCCGTTCCTGGCGTCATGTGACCCCTGCTATGTCGATGCCAGGTTTGGCTGTGGGCATACCTAGCACGCCTGGTGTGGGCATGTTTGGTGGCCTGCAGATCCCTGCGTGGACATGGTTGCATTCACGCAGCATCACCCCTGGGGGCCCTTTGGTGCTACCCCATGAGGCCACTGGTCAGCCTGGCATGGCTGGCAGGTCTCAGCGGGGCCACCCACACATCCATGGTGGCTGTGGTACTGTGCCGCATGACTGACTTGTCCCCCTCCATGGCCATGGTCTGCCGCTGCCCTGTGTGCACTGTGGTGTTCTTTGTACGTTGCATGGGTGAGGTGCCCAGCCCTGCACACACATGGTCCCTGTGCACTCCATTCTGGCTGCTGGCCACAGTGGGGTGTGCATGATGATGCCTGCATAGCGCTGTTTGCCACTGTGCAATGGTGCTCAGTGTCTGAGGCACACACAGTGCCAGCCACTGGGCATGGTAGTGTGTAGTCCTGTGTGGGTGTGGGGGTGCCTGTTGGGGTTGGCATGCCTGTTGCCTTGTGGGCATGGGTTGTGGGTGTGTGTGTGTGCATACCATGTGCAGCCCTGCCCATCCCTGCCTTTGTGTGTGGTCCTCGCCCATTCCCACACCCCTGATGCCGTCCTCCCCTGATGTCCACCCCTCCCTGTCTGTGGGCTGTGCCCTTGCCCTTGATGGTTGCACATGGCCCTGTTGACCTACCTGTGTTGTCCAAAGTGCTCCTCTGCGATGGTGTCCCAGTGCTGCTGTGCCATCCAGGCCTGCTGGGGGTCCCTTTGCCCAGGGGGTGGCTGCCCAACACCAGCTGGACCGGCATCCTCTTCGTCCCCACCGCTGTCCCCCTCCTCAACCTCAGTGGCTATCCCAGTCAGTGGCCATGTTGTGCAGGATACAGCAGGCCAGGAATAGCCCACAGGCCTTTGAGGAACTGTACTGTAGGGCACCGTCTGACGTGTGCAGGCAATGGAACCGTGCCTTCAGCAGCCAGAACACCCAATCAATGACATTCTGTGTTGTGGCGTGTGCCTCATTGTACTGTTGCTGCATTGGGATTGTGGGGCACCGGTATGGTGTGAGCAGCTAGGGCCGTAGCGGGTAACCACTGTCACCTCTATGTAGAGGGGAGTTGTTAGCATGGTGGTCTGTGACACTGTGCCATGGGCCATCATGGCCATTCCCCATGGCACCCCTGACAATGCCCCACACACCCCCATGTCTGCACCCATTGTCCAGTGTGCTATGCATACTCACCTACCAGATGGGCAGTGGAGATGTCCCCACTCTCGAACCTATGGCACAGTGCGGACTGGTGCCAGATGAAGGCATCATGTGCTCCTCCAGGGTGTGTGGCACAGACATTGATTATGCACTCCCTGGCATCGCACACCACCTGTCAGTTGACACTCGGGTAGCCCTTGCGGTTGATGTGCACCACCCCTTCCGGGCCAGGTGGCATGCGGATGCCTACATGGGTGCAATCTATGGCCCCAAGCACGCCAGGCAACCGTGTTATCCTGTGGAACTCCTGTATGTGTGATGTGCACTCCACCTGTGTGCTGGGGAAACAGATGTACTCCACAGCATGTGGCAGCAGTGTGCTGAGGAATTGTGTGAGTAGGCATGACGCGGCTGACTGGGTTATGCCTGTCGTGTCCCCTGTTGGTCTCTGGAAGGTGCCTGTGGTGAGCAGGCACATTACGGCTGTGACCTTAGTCTCCACAGACAGCACATGGCTCTGTCGTGTGGGTGCCTGCATCTCATCACTGCATAGCTCACAGAGCTGCCTCAGAATCGCCCCGTTCAGGCAGTACTGGCCCACAATCTCAGTGTCACTGTACTGTTCGAAGATGGTGTGGGCTTGGTACAGCCTGTTCTGGGCGTACTGCCGATGGGCCCTTCCACGGCTGTGCCTCCCTGCTGCCTGCCTTCTCACACCCCTCATTACTGCCTCCATCTGAAAGTGGCACTGGCCATGTCCCTGGCTGGTGTCTCCCCCCCCCCAGGTGTCTGTCTACCTGGTCCTCCCCCACTGTGTGTGTCGCTGGTGCTGCCCCTGCACCAGGTACACCTCTGGCTGTTCACCTCTGTGTGCCCTGCCTCTTGCTACTGCCCTCCGTCCTCTGTGGCATGCTCAGGCCCTTTCGCGTGCACACACACACACACACACACACACACACACACACACACACACACACTCCTTCTCTCGCCACACACACACCCCTCCGGTGGGCCCTGTCCACCACCTGGCCACACCTGCCCCCTGCTTCCTGTCTTGCCTCCCTGCCACTTTGTCTCCGCACTCCCTCACTATGGCTCCTCTGTGGTGCATTCATCCTCCCCTCTCTTGCTCCCTTTTATTTTGGCTCATTTCCGCTGTTGCACAACTTCAGCTTGCTCCTCTACTGCGCACGTCACCTACTGATGAATATTGCACTGCGTACATTATTCCTCGTTCCACCCCCTGCAGTTGTGCATGCATTCATTTCTGTTGTGCTGCGGCGCATCGCATGTTGTGCTGTGCTGTCGCTCCCTCTGAATATCGCGCTATGGCACATTTCTGCTCTTTCGCGGGTGCATCCCTATTGTGCATGGTGCAACTGCTCTAAATATCCCACCCTTTGTCAAAAAATTTAATGCATCCTGTAATATATTCACCCCATACAAGAAAAGGAAAATGAAGCATACTAGCAAGTCCTGGATCTCCCCGCTGCTTCTTGAACAAATGAATGAAAGGGATAACTTATGGCACAAGGCTAAAAATTTCAGGGTCCCCTATAGACATACATAATTATAAAACTGCCCATAATAAATGCACTTGGCTTATCCAAAAAGCAAAAAGCCTCTACTTCAAAACTGAGCTAGGTAACTCCTGGGGTGACAACCATAAATTCTGGGACAATATAAAGTCTCTAACTGGTAAAACCAACAAAACACCATCTACTATGCTCAGTACCAACTGAATTATTACCCCAAGACCCAAAAGAAATTGCAAACACCTTGACCAAGGCCTTTACAGACCTCAGCGGAGTGCTCCCCTTGACTTTCTAGCCCCACAAAGCAGTTCTAACCCTCGTTGTAATAATAGTCAACCTGATAGAACAGCTCCCCCCTTCTACCTCAGGATTGTCTCCAAATCTGAGGCCAAGAAATATCTTAAACAAGTAATTGGGAAGTTGAGAACCAATGGCAGCACATTAGACCTCAAGCTCCTTGCAGCCACATTTGATGTGGTTCTCTCCCCTCTAACTAGGATTCTTAACCTATCCCTTAAAACAGGAAAATTTCCCCAGTCCTCGAAAGCAGTGATGGTCACTTCTGTTTTCAAAAGCGGTGACAGAACTTTTCACTCCAATTACTGGCCTATCTCTATTCTCCCCCAACTCTCAAAAGCGTGTGAGAGGATCGTCTATGACCAACTCGTAGACTATCTGGACAAGAATCTGCTTCAATGCCATCAACAACATGGCTTCAGGAAGCAGCACAGTACTACTACAGCACTTGTGGAATTCACTGGCTACATCCACAAGGCTCTTGCTTGGGGGCTCCTTGGCGGGGCTACCGACATTGACCTCACCAAGGCCTTCAACACTGACAACCATGATCTACTGCTAAACCAGCTGGCGAACACTGGCCTTTCTAATGAATCTGTGAATTGGTTATGGAATTACCTGTCAGGACGAGTGCAACAAATAAAAATACTCGATGTTCCCTCTGAACATCACAGTGTTACTACTGGGGTCCACCAAAGCTCAGTCTTGGGGGCCCCTACTGTTTAGTCTGTTTCTAAACACCCTTCCTAAGGCCTGTCATGACAATGTCCTATTGTACACAGATGACACTGTGCTATTCACTAGTCACTCTAACTCTGAAGCTCTAGAAAAACAAATGCAAGACAATTTTTCTGATGTTGAAGCCTGGTTCATCAACTCCAAGCTCCTTCTAAATTACAAAAAGACTAAGACTATGCTGTTTGCCTCTACAAAGAACAGACATAGGTCTTATTGTCTTAAAATTCTTAATAACTGGAACGATGCACTAGAGATGGTCAATAGCTTGAAATACCTTGGGGTCACTCTCGACAGCACCTTTCATTTACTCAGCACATTGATTAGGCAGCCAAGGCTGCTAACTCATGGACTGGGCAATGTACAGGCACAGGCACTGTCTTAGTGATGAAGCCCTCAGTCTGACTGTCACTAGCTCTGTCCTGGCAGTTATTGACTATGGGCTAGTAGTCTATGGGGCAGGTACTAACATGGCCCTAAAGAGAATCAAATCGGCCTTAAACAAAGTTTGTAGGCTTGTTCTAGGTGCACATTGATTAACCCACATCTGCAAGCTTTATGCCCGATCAGGATGGCTTAATCTGCAAAACAGGGTCTAGTACCAGGTTTGCCAGCTTGGAAAAGAAGACCATCCTAGGCCTTACACTGCCAGAGATACAGAACCTCCTTTGCTTGCCCACTTGCCACAGGCAAAAGTCCTTTTCCACCGAACATCACTAGGACAACAGTCGTTTGCCTTCATGGCCCCTAAATGGTTTAACTCTCTTAATGCTGACCTGCAATCTGTACCAAAACTTGGCCCTTCCAAATCTCAACTTCAAGCTCATCTTGCTGCTACTAGTACATGTGACTGTAACACCTAATGCCCATACTCCCTTTCCTGGGATTACTTCCAACAGCAGCACTTAGTCACTATCCACCCCTTCCAGTCTCCCCACCGTCTTCCCCCTCCATATCCCCCAACTTCCATATGGTTTTAGCCAACTACCCCTCTTAGTGGCCAACTCTAATGCTCACCCCCATCTACCCTTTCCTTGCCTACCCCCTTGGACCAGTCCTTAATTTCTCCTATACACTGACAAAGTCCCATTGGGCTGCTCTCCCCTCGTCCCTCCTTTACCGCCACCAACAATTCTGAATTTTCCTGCAGCTATCTTACTATCCAATACCTGCCTATCTTACCTCTTCTTTCCTTCCCCCTTATACTCCTCACCCTCCTAATCTCCTTTTACCCAGGTTAACGATCGTACTCAACTAAGTATACCTTATCTGTAAACGTTAAGAATTTGGAACTTTATCCTTTTTCTGTTGCAATTTGTAATGTTGCTTTACTCTTCAGTGTTTGTATATTGCACTCATATGACGTGGAGCCTCTGTAAACGAGCTCAAAGGTATTAATCTGAGATGTAAATAAATAAATAAAATTATAACTCCCCTGTGCACAGCTAGATGGTCCATTTTGAATGCTGATGCTTGGAGTGAGGGCCTTCTATTTATGCTTCCGTGCTTTCAATTTCCTTTTTTTTTTTTTTTTAAATCCCTTAGGAGTCCCAATGTAGAATCATAGAAATATAGAATTTGACAGCAGCTAAGGACCGCTTGGCCCACCTAGTGTGCCATTTTCCCTACCTACATTATCACTGCAGACCCTACTTGATCTACAGCTCTTTCTCTCCCCCCCACACTTTCCACTATGATTCCTTTGTGCCTACCCCATGCATTCTTGAACCCTGCCATGGTTTTTGACCCCCCCACTACCTCCGCTGGAAGGCTGTTCCAGGAATCCACCACTCTTTCTGTGAAGAAGTACATCCTCATATCTCTTCTGAATCTAGCCAACTCTAGCTTCATAGCATGTCCCCTTGTTCTTGAGCATCTTCTCTTCTGAAAAATACTTCCCTCTTGTACCTCATTTACCCCCGTGAGATATTTAAAGGTCTCTATCATATCCTCCCTCTCTCTGTCTCTCTCTCTCTCTCCTGTCTTCCAGGTGAGCATATTGAGGTCATTTAGTCTCTCCTCATAGGGATTTTGATGCAGACACTGCACCATTTTATTTGTTCTACTCTGGACTGCCTCCTTTCTATGTTCCTCCAGAGATGTGGTCTCCAGAATGGGACACAGTATTCCAGATGGGGTCTTACTAACAATCTATACAAACACAATACAACCCCCTCTTTCTGCCAGTGATACCCCTTGCTGTGCACCCCAGCATTTCACTAGCCCTCCTGACTGTCTTGTCACACTGCCTGGCTGCCTTTAGGTCATCAGATATGATTACTCCAGGTCTCTTTCCTGCTTGGTTGTCGTCAATACCACTCCACCCATTTTGTACTCTTCCCATGGGTTTCTGTGCCCTAAGTGCATTAGTTTGCACTTTTTTCCCACTGAAATCCAGCTGCCATACCTTTGACCACATCTCTTTCTCAGGTCTCTGCTCATCCTTTCCACACCCTATTGCAGATGTTGGTGTCATTTGCAAAGAGGCAGACCTTCCCTTTCAGCTCCCTGCCAATGTTACTTATAAAGACATTAAAGAGGGCTTGTCCCATCACTGATTCCTAATGCACCCCACTGGTCACCCTCCCCTCCCTTCCTCGGAGTAAACCCCATTTACTACCACCCCCTTTTGCCTATCCCCTAACCAATTTCTTAACCAGTTCACCACCTTTGGACCCACAACTAAGCTACCCAGCTTGCTTACTAGTTTCCTATGTGGAACAGTGTTCAAAGCCTTGCAGAAATCTAGGTAGGTCATGTTCACTGCTCCACCCGATCTAATTCCATGGTCACCCAATCAAAGAAATCTATAAGATTTGTTTGACATGACCCCCCCTCCACCTGTGAAGCCATGCTGCCTCAAGTCTTGTAACCTATTGGCTTTAAGATATTCCCCAATATTTTCCTTCAGCAGCAATTCCGTTAACTTTCCCACCACTGATGTCAGGCTGACTGGTTTAAAATTGCCAGCATCCTGCTGTGAATTGGGACTACATCTAGCCTCCTCCAGTCCTCCAGAACCACACCTGTTTCCAGTGAGCTGTTAAATAAGACTGCCAGATCTGCAGCCCGTACCTCCCCAAGCTCCCTTAATACCCTTGGTTGCACCCTGTCTGGCCCCATTGCTTTGTCCACCTTCAAATTAGCGAGTCCCTTCAGGACTCTCTCCTCTGAAAAAAGACTAGTGTCTACCTCCCTCCTTCCCTCCTGAGCTTAGATTACTTTTTTGTGGCCCCTCTCCTTCTCTTTCATCTGTGAACACTGAAGAAAAAGTATTTGTTCAGGATGTCTGCCTTTTTCTGGTCCCCCTCTGCACAGTCCCTGCTTCCCTTTTTAACCTTATAGTCCCACTCCTGGTCTCCCTCTTTTCACTTACATACCTAAATTTGTCTTGTCTTTTTTTTTTTTTACCTCTTGGGCTGTTCTCTCTTCAGTGTGTGCCTGTGTGCTCCTTACCACTTTTCCTTCTTCCCTCTGTTTCCCCTTATACACTTCCCTATTCTTCTCCCTCTGTGTCTCCTTATACCTTCTGAATGTCTTCTGGTATATAGCCACACCTAGACCCAGTTTTAAGTACTGACCCCCCAGCTTGCTCCTCACAAGCCTAATTGTTCTCTCTCTTATCCCCCTGTCTTATCAACACTAGGCCCACCCATCCCCTTATCCTTCCTTTCCCAACCTCGGATAGGAGCTCACTACCCCTGGGTTGTGACATCCTGCCTTGGCCCGTACTTTATAGCATTCAGTCCTGGGGCTCACACATACTCCTTTTCTCCATCCACCTTCTCTACATCCTGTTTTACCAACTCCTCTCTGTGCACTGTGCCCTCCTAGCCTTTCTCCCCCTACCTCCCTCCCTTCCCCCCCTACCTTTGCCTCTACCTGGTGTATATTTTTATTTTATTTTTTCTTCTGTTACTTCCTCTTGCAACCTTAGATAACCTGCTCTATCTTCCTATAGACACTTCTATGTATGTAAATACCCTATAATCTGTACAATATCTGTATAATTCTGTTTACATATGAACTTATTTTTCTTCCTCTCTGTAAACAGTATTATCTGTATTGCCTTGTAAATACCTGTGTTGACCTGTATATACAATTGTTCATGCTCCACCCAGGTTCATCTTGCAAATGAGCTTCTGCTACCACCTGGTTACATAAAGGCTTGATTGATTGAATACTACCCTTTTAGCATTAACCTTTTCAGCCACCTCTTTTGAGAACCATAAAGGTATATTTTTCCTCTTGCCTTTGTTCACTTTTTTGACGCAGAGGTTTGTGCCTTTACTATGCTCCCTTTTAGCTTCACCTACTGTTCCTCCACCCCACGCAGGCCATCCACCCCACCCAGGCCATCCAACCCCCCCCCTCCACCAGTTCATCCCAGGCATTCACTTATCTTTACAAAATCTACCCTCCTGAAGTCCAGGACCCTTGCCCTTTTATGGCTCGATTCCGTAGTCATTCTTATATTGAACCATACCATATGGTGACCACTAGTCCCCTAACATCTTTATTTCTTAGCAATGTGCCAATGTTTTGTTTTTATTTCTTTTCTAATCCCTGTTACAAAAATCTAGCTGAGCAAATTGACTGTGATTCCATATTCTGATTTGCTACTTTGATGGTCGATGTCCTCAAGGAAATGATGTTAATGCAACAAAAGCTGCAGTTTGCTGCTGCCTGGTAGAAACTCTATATTTCTGCCCATGTTAATTGAATGGGAGGGCATACAGTGTTGCTTCTACAGTATGTAGAAATGAAAATGCAAATGTTCACAAAAAAAAAAAAGGAAACAGCTGGGGTTGAATCTTGCAGTCCCTGTCCAAAGTTTTATGTTTTCACTGCAGGGTAGAGTTCAGAGTTAAATCTAACAGAAGCCTTGGTATTCATTATCCAATCATGCCAGTCTGTGGCAGTTTTTCCAGTTTACAGGAAACACAATCGAGCAACCACCTTTGCTGGACATGGTACCCTCAGCATTAGAAAAGGGTTGCAGCATTCGGAGGCTGCTATTATGGCACTTTGATGGAAGATTGTAAAGTGCCACAAGGCAGTTTGTTCTTTCCGGGGGCCTGTGACTGCAAACTCAGTGGAACTCGAAACTCTGCCTCCTGATTTTTGGGAAAGGTTCAAAAACATTTTGGTTACGTTTCATGTTTTATGATAACCATAACACCCTCTGCTGATGCTGTTTCATGAAAATTAGAGTGGGTGTATTTTAACTCCCCCTGTCAAATCGCTAATCATCCGTGTAACTGCACCTCTCCTTCCCCTCCCTTGACTGTGCTTTTCTCACTGCTTCTCCCTCCTCTCAAAATCTTGGTACTCCTCCCTTCCTCTCTACCTCTATACTCTACTGTCCTCTCCTCTCCTCCTACTTGTACTGCTCCTCTGACATTAGTTCCTTCTTGGTCTCCCATTGCAAAACCTCAACAGGGGCTGGATTTTCCAAGGGCCCTTAGACCAACATAAGATGCGTCAATCACCTTGCATCAAATCCAGGTGTGACAAATTCTGTGCACCATGTTTTGCAAGTGTAATCCCACCCCCATTTGGGGTGGTGACCAGGTTCACACTCCTGCCTGGTGACTGTAAGGCAGCACACCTGGTTGAAGGGGTTGGGTTCATTTCTTCTCTGTAGTGGGGGTTCAACCCAAATTAGTAAATAGTACATTATCTCCAACCAGAGGGAATAAGTGGGCCAGATGCTGGGCATAGTAACTCCCTCTGGGATGCAGTACCTACCCACTTCCTTACGCTGGACAATACCACCCTCTGGGGACCACCAACAACTGTTACCTTTACCAGACAATTCAGTCAGTATGTACAAATTGAATACCCACACAGTGATAAAATACAACAAATGAAACCGTTCTTTATTTTGGCACATGGGCTGAGAAACTGTGAAGAGAGCATGGGTTAGGCAATGACTAGTTACTGTACGTTCAACCACCCTCTGGCAATTCCCCTCAAACCCCACTGGGTAAACACACCCACCCAAGCGAAGGCACAGAAGGTGGCTATTTTATGCAGGGTGTGGTAATTTTATCCAGTACCAATAATAGAACTAACCACAAATACAATACTAAACATTAGACACTGGGTGCCCAGGTATTATCACACAGTCCCAGTACAGGCCTGAATGAAGAGTTGCCCAGGATCTTGCAGTGGTGAACTTGATGGAAAATTCAGCAAGCTTGCGTTTTAACCCCCATCAGGCCACAATGTGCTAGCACAAATTTAATAAAGAATGGAATTCCAACCAACTTGCTTGTATTGTTTTGAACAAACTGGAAACCCTAATCGTAATCCAACAGGAAGGCACATTAAGTCAAAGCTTGTTTCAAGGTGAGACCTAGGAGCACAAGGAAGTCAAGTGACCTGTTCAGGGTCACACAGTATACAAGTGGGGGTTGTGGGATTCAAACCCCAGTCTCCTGGTTTGCAGCTCAGTGCCCTAAACCACAGTGCTATCCTCTGCCTCCTTGCTGTCCAAAAGGGAAAATAGAAAGTCTCGCCAGCAATGCCTGCACTCGCATGACCCTTGGATGCAGCACACAGGGGCAGGAGAGCAATTCAAAAGACTAAAGCAGTGGCACACTGGAGTATAAAAGCCATTCAGAAGGTGCAGGGAGCAATATACTGAAGCAGGAAGTGGATTAGGAGCTTTGGAATTTTCTGAGCAGATGACAACAGCTAAGCCTTTCTAGTTCACGCTTCTCTGGTAACATCCCTCATGGCTTCACTTCTCAGGAAACAGGCTTTCTGGCTTACCAACATAAAGCAGAAGCACTACACAGTGGCTTCCAGGTTTCCAAGGAGCCCAGACCCAGGAGTGACCCCCGCAGCCTGACTCCCCTATAGATCAAGAGTACACCCACACTCAGGCATGCACCCATGGCTTCCTGTTCCCCGTTCCACCCCTTACTTGGCTCCGGAGTAGTCTGGGCAGGATGTAGATTTCAGTTCATGCTTGGCTCGGCTCCAAAACATTTCAATGCAGCCATGGCCCCACTTGCTCACACTTTCAACAATTTCTCCCACTCAAAGCTTGTCTGGCACAGTCTCCAAATTGGATGAACCCTGGAAAAGGCTCATAAAGGGTTTTCTGCTTGAACCACTACTTGGGCAGCTGCTTCCTGTTAATTAATTGATAATTTGCAATTGATAATTACCTATGAATTTCAGTATGTGCTTGATATTGGTCATAGTCAAGTTCAAAACTTAAGCAGTATATTTGTATTTTATTTCATTTTAAACGACAAATTGCTAAGGGTGAACTTTTAAACTTGTTTCAGTTTTAAATCATAGCAGAGTTCAAACCTTAGGCACATGACTCTTAAGCAGTACAGCTACTAAAGTGTGAACTGTCAGCTGTCATATGTTTTCCCCATGGTGACCACAAGGCAGTATAGTTTTTAACTGTCAGTTGTGACCACAAAAAGATCAACTGGAGGTCAATCTTGTATATTTGCAGTGCCAGTGGCTCAGTAGGTAGCACACTTGCTTCTGAGGCCAGGAGATCAGAAGGTTGTGGGTTCTATCCCCACACCAGGCACTTGGGTTGATATCCTAATACTGACACTGTAGTGCAGCATGAGGGGGGTGCTGCACTCCTGAGGTGCTGTCTTTCAGATGAGACATTAAACTGAGGTCCCATCTGCCTGTTCAGGTGGATGTTAAAGGTCCCATGGCACTTCTCGAAAAGAGTAGGGAAATTTTTTACTCAAAACAAAATACATAAAAATGTATTACATCATACAAAATCATAATAAAGGAAAATCAATAAACAAAAATAAGTATTGTATCATATATAAATGTCAAACAGCAATAAGTCAATTTACTAGAACTCCCTGACTAGATAGTAGAATATTAATATAACTTTCTAACTTTAAAAGTCTAGAAATACAAAACAATGAGAACTCACACAAAAATGCATGCCAAACATAAAGCAAATAAGTATTACAATCATACCTATTTCTAGTGGTATGTCAAATAATGTATGGCCAAAAGTCAATTATAGTAGAAAAAAGGACCCCCCCATACTAGTGGAGTAGAGGGAATTGAATAGTCAAAACCTCAAATAAATCCCAAAACACATCACATATATACACACATTTCTTTTTTGACATTTTCCATTTATTCCAAACACCCACCCTTAAATGAGCTTCTCAAAGCTGATGTTCCCAATTGTATATCTACATTAGGCATACCAAAATGAATACCAAGTATCTTGCAACCTGTCTTTACCACAGGAATACCCATAACTGACTGATCCTGATCACCAAGGAAAATACACTTACTTTTGAAAAGATTAATACGAGCTCCTGTGCCCTTTTTGAATGCTACAGTCGGTGCTTCAGTAGCCTCACTGGATGGAAAATCTGCCAATAAAACACATAAATCATCAACGTATGCTATGGTCTTTAGTTTAGGTATTTCACTAGAAAGAGACAATCCACTAATTGATGAAGATGGGTTAATCTGAACTAACATGGGTTCCAGAGACAATATACACAAAATAGAACTAAGGGGGAACCCCTGCCTACCCCCCCTAGTAAATTTTCTGTATTTACCTATCCAACCATTTTTATAAGGTACAGTTTCCACCTTCTTATAGTATAGCTGTAGTCAATTCACAAAAGGTTCCGGAAACCTGAACTTTTGAAGAAATTTCCATAAATACGTATGGGAAACCCTATCAAAGGCTTTCATTTGATCCAAACTGAGAACAAAGCCTGTACATTCTCCCATTCTGCCATGTTCTATTATTTCTCTCAATAAGATGAGTGTCTATTATAGTTCTGTCTGGTACAGAGCAGAATTGAGAAGAATGAAAAAATGTCAGCTAAAAATACTGAGATACGATTACACAGAATTTTGGTCAATATTTTACTGCCTGAGTTAAGTAAAGTAATAGGCCTTCAACTCCTGAGGTCCTCTTTGTCTCCTGTCTTATAAAGTAAGATCAGTAACCCTTGAGTTAAACTTTTTGGAAAAAGCCCTTGTTCTAAACAACTATTGTACATATATAAAAGTTCAATTCCGAGTTTCAATTTTATAAAACCATAAAGCTCATTAGGGGGTCCATCATTCCCTGGAGCTTTGCCTGTCTGCAAGGACTTTATAACATTCTCCAATTCTAAAAGAGTTATGGGCCGCAGTAAAGTAAGGACAAAATACTCAGGAATCTTTTGTAAAGCACAAGCATTCAACCAGGTGTCAATTTTAAATTCTGTTAACTGGGGGTCCTCCTTAAACGTAGCCTGAATATACTTATCAATTTCTGAGAGGATGCCTTTTAGAGAAGACACCATCTCTCCTGATGCCGAAATAAGTTGTTTAATTTCTGTCTTTCATCTCCTAGCCGCACAACATTCAAAAGGGTTAATTATAAATTGTCTGTACTACCTTGTATTCCAAATCTTTGTTCGATTTCCACCTTCCGCCTATCATACTGCACTTGTGAAAGCTTTTCTTGTTTGCCAAAGCGTTGGGATTCACAAAAATTCCTTTATTTAATAGAGAATAGTCTGATAATAATTCAGTGCGAAGTACTGAGCAGGAATGCTGTTTTGAGGAACCTAAACCCCTGCCAACATGTTGAAAATATTCTCTAATTCTACATTTAGTATCTTGCTGAACAGTGTCGTACAAAAAGTATACTGAAGCTCTAGCCTCCAACAAATAATCAAACCCTTCTTTTACCTCAGGATATTCTAACAATGATAAATTCAATTTCCAATATCCAGGACCCTTAGAAGAAGCTGGAAAGTTTGAAATAACTACCTCTACTAGAACATGATCAGAGGTTGCTACAGGTGTAACCTTAGGAGACCTATGCGTTAAAGTAGGGAAGATAAACCAAAAATCAATACAGGACTTCTAGATCCAGAAAAATATGTATAAAGGACGTCTGTAGAAGAATAAAAAACATCTTTCAACCCAGTAAGGGAAATTAAATTATTCAGAAAAGTGGAGTCACAATAGAGTTTAGCAGACCTCAACCCTCTGTCTATGATAGTCCTATTTATGTTAAAATCCCCCCAAAAGGACATTTTTCCTTGTAAAAAGGTAAGGTTGAATTTTAGTAAGTAAGGCAATATGTTCCGATTTAATTTGTGAAGCATAAATATTAAGACGCCGGACATGTGACTGTGAAATAATGACATCCAACATTAAGCATCTGCCTGTTTCTATTTCTACTACACTTGTGACTTGTATAGATGGGTTCAAAAAACAAATACCAATACCAGAACATAGGGCAGCACCTCCAGACCAATAACATTTTCCCCATAACCAGGCAGCAGAGGCTAGGTCATAATCCTCCACAGTGTATAATCTAGTATCCTGAAAGAAAACCAGGTCAACAGTAAAATTGGTGTAAAGATCAAAAATAACCAGTTTTTTTTCCCCAGATCTGATACTATTGACATTCAGAGACGCAATATGTAAATCATAGACAGAAGTGAAGAGTTAAGTAAACCCTTCAGGGCAGAACAGTTTTTTTCCCTGAACTTTTCCTGAGCCCTATTCGAAGGTTATGTTTCTGTTTAGTTTGTTTTTTCCGAACCATTGCAGAAGGGACATCAGGATCTGAACCAGGATCCTTCTGTGATTATGTCCTAGAAGCATCATCTGAATCTTGTTCAGTACCTTCCATTTCCTGAGGGAGGTCAGCATATCTATTAATAAGAAGTAAAGGTTCTGCTACAGGAGTATCAACAACCCCACTAGAGGAAGAAGACTTCAGGGTATAGCATGCACTGCAGGAATATCTTGACTTTTTTGAATGGGTGGGGGTTGGAGGGTGCATGCTTCCCATTATGGTACTTGGTGCTCCCTGCAACATAGTAGTTTGGGAGGGGTGATGATAGGTGTAGGTAAATTTGGAGTTGCCCCAGGTTTAGAGGGTAAGTCTGCCAAGGAACAAGAGGTAGTGCTTCAAGATGGCTCAGCCATTGGTGGAGGCCCAGCTCATGGGCCCCTAGGTGGATGTGGGTCTCGGAAATCTCTAGGGCCCCTAGCAGCCATATTGATATAGAAGTCTTGCATGGCAAAACCCGCATCATCCATGTTATGGGATGCCCTGGGAAACTCAGTAAAGATGTGTCCAGCTTCATCACAGAAGTTGCAAGTGGGTGCATTATCACATTCTATACCTGAGTGCCCAAGTTCCCCCCCAATGAAAACAAATGATTTTGTCACAGGTAGTACTGATATGTCTTGGGGATCCACACTTGTGGCATTACATGGGTTGACCTGGATACAATACAAACCCCTAGTCCCGACCAATGAAAAAACAATTAGGTAGATGTGGGAAATCATTTTCAAGTTGTAACAACTTTACCTTCAGGTACCACCCACCATTCCAGAAACCTTCACTGTCCAGGATAGGTTCAGGAGAACCTTGCACATCACAACATTTTTCAAGCCAATATAATATGTCAGTGATGTTAACCCCCTCATTATGAAACACTGTCACTATACAAAATGGTCGCTTTGTAAGGGGTATAACCTGAAAGGGGGACCATAAGGGATTTGTTTTCAAAGTAGCATATTTAGTCCAGAATCTTTCAAGAATGCCAAGTGTTCTAAAACTAATATCAAAGGTGTGTTCACCTGGGGCATGTATGAGAGCATAGACCTCACTTGGAGAAAATACTAGGGATTGTTTCAATAAAATCCTCCCGACATAAAATCTGTCAGGTAACTCATCCATGCCTCCAAGATATCTGAGGCGGGTGGCATTTCTCCATTTTGCCAAATCCACAGCTTTTGAAAAAGACCAGCAAATGTACGTTTAGGTTGTGTTGGGGGGGTATAATGGGGCCTACAGGGTCAGTGGTAGTCTATGCTCCTTCTTTTGGACCAAAAGAGCCTGGGCCAAATCAGAAGGGTGTACCTCAGGCTCATTTTGTAAATCAATCGATGAAACAAGAAGAGATCCCAAAGGGGAAAAAGAAATGTTACCTGAACGTAGTAAATGAGGTTCCTGTCCTGAATCTGCTTGCCTCTCAGGTTCTGGGATAGATGTTGAGGAATGCTGAAATGTGTTTTTGACAATGGAGTTAGCTGCTGAAGTGGAGCTCTGCGGTTCCATGATCCACACTCCTTTTTCATTTTGCGACCATCCCGTGCCACGAAGCACCTCATCAGCTGACCAAGAGGCATCTCCTGTATTGGAGATCAGCTTCGGTGACATGCTGGGGATCTGCAATGGCTCAGACTGCACAGTAAATGCTTCCCGGTCTGCTACTGTGAAAATTTTGGAAGTCGAAGCTTCCGGTGATGGAGACAGCCCCTGCATTCACTTTCTCTTGTGTTCCTCTTGGAACAAGTGTTGCTTTGTTAAAGTCCATTGTCACAAGTTGTATTCAGTCTTCCATAAGACATCTCAACTCTGCCTCTCGATTATCTGCTGAATTTTCTGCAGTATTTAAGGTAAGTTGTTGTGGAATATTAGTTACCAGGAGAGCCTCGCTAGTGGTGACATTTACATCCGACGAGGTCTCTTCCACACAGCCTCCCTGTTGCAGTGTTTGCTCAGTATTGGGATCCTCCATCCTCTGTCATGTTGGAACAGCACCCCCTACCACAAGAGTAGGGGAATTTCCCCTGTGCCCTGGCCAAATTTCCCCCCATTCACAAAATTACCACCAACAGCTTAATCTGGTTCAAGGTCAGTTGGCATTCATCTGTAGCCCCCTCCCCAGGGCTGTGCCTGAAAATAGGCGGAATTTGTCTAGTGCACTTACCTGGTCAACAAAACTAAATAAATTATATTGTTTTCTTTTTTTTTTTTTTAACTTTCTATTTGTCCACCTCCCTCACCCCGGAGCTATGCTTCTTCGAGAGGCACCTGTGTACCACCCCATGACTTGCCTTGCCTGAATCCCCAGGGGTTCCCCCATGGAGCCATGGATATACCCCCCAGGCAGGTACGGGATGGGACCCCAACACCCCAATAACTTCAATGTCTCGTCGGGGCACCTGCTGGTCAGGCAGGCAGTTGTAATTAGGGTCGCTACCAGTGCTCCATCTACCCGTGCTCTGGCGGTGTGTTTTTCCTCCTTTCTGAGGAAGTGACCAGCGTCGTGATGTCAAGGTGTTCTCAACAATGTCTGCCACTCCCAACCCTCTTTTGCATGCTCCTGTGCTTGCTACGCCTCCGGCTTCTGCCAGGGGCCTACCAAGCAAAGAGTGAGTGCCCCTCTCCCTCCCGGGAGAGGAGAGCTGTCCATTGGATGCTCAATCCTCTCCCTCCCCTGCCGACCCCTGACAGCCCAGGCTCGTTCCCTAACCCGGGTCACCGGTGTGATGTGAGGTGTGGCACCCAGTGCCTCAACCCTTAGCATCACCAGGCTGGCCCAATAATATTGTTTCCGGTCCCATTTGCCTGAATGTAAGTTTTCAAAATCCATACTTGGTCCAGAACCCAAGGAGGTAGTCCAGAATTGTTGTGACACCCCCAAAATGCCCTCCCAAATGAGTCCCCATGTTATAAGCCCCCCTGCCTAGCATCTAGGGGTATGAGGTGGTAATTTTCCATGGGGAGGGGGCACTCACAGCAGCAGAAACCAAAACAAGTTGTACCTACCGGGCTGGCTGGTGCTAGCAGGGTTCACAGCAGAGGGGTGCCATCTTCTAGTACTGGGCTGTAAGGTGATTCATGTTAACAGGCACAAACAGTCCCAACATTAAATAACAAGTTCACACAAGCTTAAATGTCAACAGGGGATCCCATTTAATAAACAAACTTCATGGGGCCATTCAAACAACTTGATTATACATTCGGGACCACAGGGATCCTTACATAGGGCTTAATGGATGCATTCTGAGGCTAAGATAAACCTCAGTAATCCATGGGCAGCTTTATTTTGGGCCGAGCTGGTCACTTTCAAAATTAGGCAGCAATTCTCATGGTCAAAAGACCCTAGGGCAGCAGCGGGTTATCTCACTCTCCCTCTACCACATACTGGCTCCCAGAAATCTTTCTCTTAGTTTCACACTGACTCAAAAACTTTCTTCAAATCCCAAGCATTGGATCTCTATACAAGTGGGTCATCAAGAGCGACTCTACTCTGGCACATGGGCAGATGTCCCCAATGACCTGCACAGAGGGCATTTTGGACTCTGGGCATTTGTTTTCTAGCCCAGAATTTCACAAGACCCCCTGGCTGAACTGCTCTTCCACACAAAAAGAACTGTCTCCCATCTCAGACACACAGGCATGGCTGGGACCCATGTCCATACTCGAATGCTCCATGGAACTGCCACAACTGGGTTGACATATCTGCTCAAGGGCTAATGTTCCATCTCTCTCTCTCTCTCTCTCTCTCTGTCTCCCTCATCTCTCGCAAGTTCCAATTCTCAACTTGGTGCATCTCTCTCTCTCTCTCCCTCTCTCTCCCTCTCCCCAGAACCAAGGAGCACACTCCACTCTGAACCTCCACATATCCACTCCACCGGGAGGGCTTCAGTAGAGGGTAAACCCAATGTCCAAAAACAGCAGCCATCACCATGTCCACTGCTGGACTGAATTTTGGATGCCCCAAACATGAACTGATGCCACGAGAGCAGGCAAATGGCCATGCCCTCCTACACCCTCTCCCTGCGGCTTCCTCCTCAAGCTGCGCCCACACTCCTTTTCGGTGCCAAAATACCCAATTTATAACCCTGCACACACTGGCTGACCTCCGACTTGCGGAGAATCCGCCAGGGCAGCAGAGGCCATTTAACCCTTTAATTGATGCCCCAAACCGAACACTTTTCCCCATTTAATGTACACACCTGCGCAGGGGTGTTATATTTGAAAATCATAAACAACTCTTCTTTGCTGTCTCTCTTCTTCCCTCTCCATCCTCCCACTATGGAGTTGTCGCCAGTCCCACTGTGCTTTCTTTATAGCCAAATATTGAATTGGGTCCCTTCCCTCCTTCCTCTCCTCACTACTCTTCCCCCACACCATCCTCTTCTTACCCTCTCCACTCCAGTTACCACTGTACCTTCTCCATCCCCCACCCTCACTCCTCTGCAGGACAAGCAGCTTTCTCCTACTGCTTTCCCTCCCTTTGGAACCAATTCTCCTCTCCTCTTCACCTGTCCGCCTCACTTCCTGTTTTAAATATCAATTAAGGCAGATTTTTCTCCTCACTGTTCTTGCCAACCACCCCCCCTTTGTTTTTTCCCTGCTCTTCAGTCACCCACTCTTGCTTTCCTACCCTATGCTACCCCAACAGGCACTAGCACATTTGCTGACTCTCTCGAGTGTCCATTTTATTGTGTAATACACTTTTTGGCTGCTGCTTTTACATGTAGCATTCACAGGCTTCATCTGTAAAGATGCCTATTGCATCACCTGTAAAGCTGCCTATTGTATCACCTGTAAAGATGCATACTGTGACCTCCTTTTGTCTTTGTGTTTTCATACTGTTATGAATCTGGATTCCATTCTCAAATTTTGTATGTTTATCCTCTCTGTATCTCCCCAACCATATGTCACACTTGAAAACTGAGCCTTGGCTTAATGTGCCTTTCCCGGTCACCAATTTTTAAATAAATAAATAAAATGACATGAGGGGTTGGTGCATCATTTCTGTGACTCGGGCATTCCTTCTGACATGGGCAGGCATTTTTTAACCAAGCATGGTGCAGGCCAGTCTGACACAAGCACCATTTGAAAATTGGAATTGATGCAAGTTTTGACACATCCTGCGCCTTGCATCATTTTTTTTATTCATGCAAGCACCATGTGACATTCTCTGGCCTTTAAAAATCAGGCCCCAGGTCTGCTTTCTCTGTCTCCCTCCTTCCTAGCCTGTAGGACAGCATTACGATTAATATCAGCTTGTTACCCTCATATGGCTCCCTCAAACTTCTCCTCCATGCACACTTCATTCCTTCAACATGCATCTTTTTACACATTTGGACGGAGCCACCTATCATGTATTTGTATCTCAGTTGGCACAGTTTATTCTAGCTGCTGTATGTTGTATTTTGCACAGTGGTGCTGTATGTTAGTGCTGTGTTAGCAGAGGGGGTTCAAGCAAAAGAGGGACAGGTACATGAGTTTAGCTGGGGTCATGGGAGGATTTGGGAGGGGTAAGAGTGACCAATAGGGACTCGGACTCCTGGCTTCGATAGTGATTAGGACAGACAGAACAGACCAACTGGAATTCATCTGCTGTCAAGTTAGATATATTTGTATTTTTGCATAGTATTGTTTTGCACAGATCACTCTACTCACTATACAGTACAGTATATTGTACTTTTGCACAAAATGTACTTTCCACTGGATATTAGTATTAGTGTTCTTATACGTGTCTATGTCTTCTGTTGGCACCCTTTGCAAACTGTGTGAGAGGCCTCTTGGCACCATGCATTTCTGCTTAAAGTTGAATCAGCATAATATTCTGTGGTGATTTGCATATGCAGCCCATGATGCTTTGCATTGTGGGGGCATGTGTAATTTTGCATTTTTTATCATTCTTACCTGCACCTTCCCTTTCTAACCTTTCCCCACCCCAAATTAAAGCTGGAAATGAACCTTGGCTCAGTGTACCATTCCCGATTTACTAAACATTTTAAATAAATAAACCTGGAAATGCTGTCAGCATTGGGCACTATAGTGTAAATGCAGTTGTTCTTTTCCTTGCTATGCAGTATTGTGCGTAGACTCCTATGAGTATTACATGATTGTCTCCATGCACTAAAGTACTAGTGCTTTTACTTTCTGACTCCAGTGGTCATGATTTTTATGGCTGCAGTGGGCTGAGCCTGCAGACGTTTTGCATGTACAAAATGAGTGATGTCATGTTTTCTGTCTGTGGAACTGACTGAAGGTGTAAATAGTCTCCTCTGCCTTACCCTCCTCCAAGAAATGTTTTCTGCCCTCAAATAAATACGCTTTCATGTTAGTCAATGGTTGCAGGGCTCTATTTTCTTTCTTAAATGGGAGGTACAAGAACTGGAACCCGAGTAGTGGGAGGCAGCATTTGTTTTTTTGGGGAGTAAGATCCACCTCCACCTCCACCCAAGAAGCTCCTAAAGATCCACTCCCACTTTTTTTTGGTTCATGTGGGAGGGGCATGAGGTGGATCTGTCATGTTGGAACAACTGACTATCAGAGCTGCCTGGGGAAGTAATTAAGGAGTGCCTGAAACTGCATCTAGGCATATCCCCCCTTCCCCAAACACATAGACATCATGATTTTTTATTTATTTATTTATTTATTTTTGCAACTCTAAGCATGTCAATATTTGGCTCTTACAGTATGGGCAAGTTGGGCATAAAAATAAAATAGAAAAAAAGGATCAAGCAGGTGTCTTTTCCTTTGTCAGATACATGCAGACAGAAGGTCACAAATCCTGCATGACAAGTTCATTATATGGATGTTTTTCATGTAAAACAGAAATTTTGTTAATGTCATGTCTGTAGCATCGTTTGTAGCCAGTAAACTATTATTTACATAGGTACTGTAAACAACATGTTTTAATTCAGAAATCCAGTATTAATCAATTTTTTTTTTTAGCAGTTCTGTAAGATTTATGTCTCTCTGATGTAAGAGTGCATAGCATAGAAACAAAAGGATTTCTGTAATTGATTGTTTGCATGAGAAGTACGCATGACAGTGGCATGCAAGAGTGAAGTCTAAATAGTTTCTTGGCCATTCTGGGATCTAAAGTTTAACACTAATGTGTGAAGAGAACACAGTCTTATGTTTTTTGCATTTGAATAGGTTTAGTGCTTTGAAGTTAAAATATACAAATATATATACATAGTGTCATGGGCACCTGAAAAGGAAGGAGATACTACTAAAATAAATGCTATTCTGATGATTTATTTATTTATGTGTGAGATTTTAAGTGTAGTTCTGCCTAGGTCACAGACACATAAGCTATAAATAAGGATGGATGTATTAGTCAAAGCTTGTACTGTAGTAGCACAATAAAGCAAGAAAAATAATACATTGTTTTTTTTTTTTATTCTTTCAATTGTCTCACCAGGAGTGGCACACTAAGCTGAAAGCTTGTTTACAGGGGCAACCTGGGAGCACATGGAAGTTGTGACTTGCTCAGGGTCACCCAGTATGCAATTGGGGGCTGTGGGATTCAAACCCACATCTCCAGATTTGCAGCTCAGAGCCTTAAACCACTGTGTTATACTGCCTTCCTAGTTGTGATAGTCATCTGTTTTATGGTTCATGATGTTGGTGTAGTAAGCATACTAACATACTAAAATGCCAACAGAATAGGCCTAGTGGTCTTTTGTGCCTGCTCATTTGGTCAGCCCCCACCCTGGGAGCTAACCTTGTTTCCCCCCACCCTCTCGGGCTTCTCCCTTCCCAGTCCAGGGTATTCCTGCTTCATTGGACTTTGCTTCCACAACCCTTCCCCTGTACCTGTCCCACCCCCTCTTGAACCCCTCCACAGTCTCTGCCTCCACCAGCCCCCCTGGGCAGTGCATTCCATGGTTCTACCACCCTTTTGGTGAAGTAGCATCTCCTCCTTTCTCCCCAAGTCTCCCCCTCCAGCTTCCACCCATGCCTTCTAGTTGCCCCCCTCCTTCCTTTGGAACACCGTGACTGTGCCTCCCTAGCGATGCATCCCAGCATCCTGTTGGCCTTGGCTGCTGCCCTCCTACAAGTCTCTGAGTTGTTCATCTTGACATCCACCACCACCCCCAGGTCCCTCTCAGCCATACAGCCATAGCAGCAGTACATTGCATAGCAGATGTAAAATGTCAATAAGCAGGTCATGCAACAGATGTGCTGAGCAGTTACTGAAGCAAGAAATGTACAGCTGTCATTTTGTACATCCTGTTCAAAGTATATTTTTGCACCTGTGGTGCCAAATGGCACAGTCACTGTGCAAAATCACCTTTCAGCTAATGAACTGATAGTGTCACTGTTCATGCAGTGGGGTCACAAAAAGCCCATGCTGAAAACTTGGAGTCAAAATACCAAGAAACGCCCTGGGCATTAAGGTTTCTGACCATAACACCCTGCCCTGTAGAGACTGACAGGCATCAGGGGTGTGACTTGGGATTATCAACAGTAATGCTCACACCATTCCACCCTCATCCCCACCCTGCAGCCAATGACAGGCATCGAGATGTGCCTTTGACTCTTCAGCCCCAAAGTTCACACCATTCTCTTATACTGTACCCACTTCAAAGTATTTCCTTATGGAATGGGGTGAGTGTAAAGTTTGGAAACCCCAAGGCACACCTCGACTCTTGTCTGTGTCTGCAGGGTAGGGTGAGATGAACTGGCATGAGCGTTATGGGCAATGACCCAAAGGCACACCCCAGCGCCTGTCCATGTCTGAAGGGGGGTGGGGTTGGTGTCACTTCCGTACTTCACTGCCATTCCTATTATGCCTGTCTCTCTCTCTCTCTCTCTCTCTCTCTATGTATATATGTGTGTGTGTGTGTGTGTGTGTGTGTGTGTGTGTGTGTGTATATGTGTGTGTGTGTGTGTGTATGTATGTATGTATATATATATATGTGTGTGTGTGTGTGTGTGTGTGTGTGTGTGTGTATATATATATGTGTGTGTGTGTGTGTGTGTGTGTGTGTATATGTATATGTGTGTGTGTGTGTGTGTGTGTGTGTGTGTGTGTGTATATGTGTATATATATATATATATATGTGTGTGTGTATGTCTATGTAATTATCTATCTTTTTATTAATTGTATATATTGCTATTATTACCTATTTCTAAAACAAACCTGCATATCACATTTGCCTGCACTCTGAGCACATACTTATGAAACTGTACTCCACTTCTGCATAGACCTCATACTTTCCTAATATTCCCATTATCACAAGCATAACTACTTTGCCTTTATCAAAAGCGACCCCCTCTGAAAGTTAACATCACATTTTCTCTAACAGTCCATCATCATTGCACCTGACTTCTTGACATCAACACATTGCTTAAATATAACTTACATCACCTCATGGACAAAACCCCTGTTTCTCTAACAAAAAAACAAAACAAAACTGTAAATAATCCCAAGGCTGAGCATATGCCAGCCATTACTTTTTCATGTACTGCCACCTTCTGTACCATCATGGGGATTTACATAAGTTTCCCTTGATGCTTTGCATTATTGGGATATGTGCAACTGTGTTTTCTTTAAAATTTGGCTGTCTGGCCAATATCGTCCAGGATAACACATACTTCAGTGGCATTTGCTCTGGGGTTCTTTTGTAAGCTTCCTATTCCTCCCATTAAAATGTACACCTCTATATATTTTCCTAATAACGTGTATGCCTTCCTTAAAACAGAAACTAAAACAAATCTTACAACTTACAGATCATTGTGTTGTGTCTCCATACCTCCTTAACAATTCCACACAACTTCACTAACTTCATTATGTAGCCGTGGTGGATCTGACCAGATTTTGTTGGTTCTGCTGCTGCTGATATGAGCTGACTGGGAGCTGTAATATTTGTTTACCTGTGTGTGTGTGTGTGTGTGTTATGTAGGGGCTCACGAAGGGGTTTCACCTTGGTAATAATGAGTAGTTACCCTGAGGAAAGTTTAAAAATAAATAAATAAAAATGCAGTCAGCCGATCTGGCACCTTTGTAAACACACCATTGATTCAGGGAAAGACAACAGGAAAAAAGACTGGGAGGGGACTCAGAGTAACTTCAGTCCTTCCTCTCCTGCCAGCAGGAGTCACTATTACAAACCAAATATCGGGGACCAATTAGATGATTAATGCAAAGCATGTACAAAAGATTGAGATGTTCTATGTAACGGCAAACACTGTACCTTAGCTTTCAAACTTTTAGTAGACACTATAGTTTTGGGATTGTCAAATTATTATTTCAGTCTGCATAACAAGGGAATTACTTGAATACAATAGATTAGACCCCCGAAAGAAGCAGAGTGATGGTCATTTTAAGGCTGTATGACATAGCTAGCAGTCTTGTTGATACATGAGAGTAGATTTAATAGAAAGAAGCAAGAAAATTAACCAGTGAATGATGGATTACGTTTGAGTGTGCCTCCCCATGCCTGCCCAAGTACAGTATATCCCAACAGAGAATGCATGCAGGAGTGTTGTTTGATAAGATTTGCTTCATTGCTCAATTGTTTGTAAAGTGCCAAACTTTGCGCTACATGTATCTGACATTTTGCAGCACAAAGTTCTACATTTTTATTTTATTTTTTACAAAACAAAAGGTTCCCATCCCTCCATCCACTTGAAGCACCTCTTACTGCAGTCCCCATTCCCAGCCCTACCCAACTTGAATATAACAGCCACCCTTTATCTTTTGGTTCCACCAAGTCATGGCAAATAAAATTTCGCCAACATACCCCTACAGTGACACATTGCCACTGACATCCCTGACACTGCCACATCCTGACAACAACCAGGGAACAGATCGACACCTTCTCAGTATTAATGCAGTGGGGTCTGAGCCCCCCGCACCACCCGGGCTTAAGGATTCTCAACTCCAGGAGGGGGGGCAGATTATGGGAGAGAGCGGCTTACAGTGGAGTCACTGCATCCACACATCACTGCAACAATCCATTTGACACTGTGGATGTCAAATGGGTTGGTGTCGATGTGATGGATTCACTGTAGGGGTCGAGGGAAACAACAGTATATCTTATCTTTCTGTCTTACTGGAGATAGAGGAAGAGTATGGTGGTGGTGGGTAGGTGCTGCCAGTGGAGGAGGAAGGGGGGGTTATGTTACATTCAAACTGGGTAGAGCTGTGTGGGGGGAGGAGGGTGGTACTAGGTGCTTCAAGAGGATGGAGGGAAGGGAACCTTTTTTCTGTAACAGGAAAATGAAGGCATACTGCAATGTACCACATTGCTTAGTGTAGCGAAGTTATTACAGTTTGTGTTTTCTTAGCACAATATCAGTGATTGTTTGAAACTTAGAGTGTAGTTGCTCAGCAATTTCATTTCTTAATATTACAGAGGAATTACATGCACGTGTTGTGTCATATTTTACACTTTCGTTGAGTGAGTCCACTTTTCTTTGTAGTAATAATAAATGCAGGTTGTTCACTCACCCATTGGTGTTCCTGGGCTCAATTCTCAAAAGAGTTGGAATGCCGCAAGGCCCGTCTGCACTGAACAGATGGCGCATGGGGTTTGCGGCATTCCCTGGCTGGCAATCAGGATTCTCAATCCCGTGCACCACATGCCACAGCAGGTCTAACTTTGAGGGCCTTTTTACAGCGTTTGAGCCAACTATTTGGTGCAAGCCACTGTAAAGGGGGTAAAGTGTTGCAAATGCACACAACCTTTGTGAATGGGGTGCAAGGTGCAGCAATGTGTTTGGAGCAGTGCAGGGTTTGATGCAGGGCTTGTGTAAGTATAGACCCTCTCTGGCATGGTCCTGGAGAGGGCCACTACCCCTGGCTTGCTGGCTGTTACAAAGCCCAGGGGCCTGGGTTCCCAATTGCTGACTTACGAGGCTCCTTTCCCAAAAAGATAAAATAAAATGGCAATGCCTTCACCCAGAGTACATATTAAGGGGTCTGATTGCTTGCAATACAACCACCTGGGATGTCATACCAACCCACCTCCCCAGCAGTTACCCCAACATGGCTTACCAGGATTCGAACCTCCCCACATTCCATTGCACCATTTACCTTTTCCATTTCAGTCAAAAACCTGCTCACTAAAATTAGGCTCTGGATCCACTTCTGCTGCAAAGCAATAACTTCATGGCTTATTTACAGGGGAAGGGTTTAGGATTGGGGTGAATGGAACAGAGTTCAAGCATTTTCAATAATTTGCATTTCTCAAAATCAAATTTCCCTTTCAATTCGATCCCCAGCATTTTGGTCAATGCAGCCACCAAATCTGTCTAACTAGCTAACTGCTGCAGGTGTGCTCAAACCCAGATCTACAGGTCCCAGTCCAGTCAACCCCAAAGTCCAGTACCTGGGTACCCAGATTTAAAGTTGTAGGCCTGAGGTGTAGCTGGTAGCCGGCATTGGTGCCCTTGGTTAATTAACACTTTTATATTCCTTTCTTTTATTTAAACCTTGGCTCTATCTCCAGCCCTGGTATGTGCTTAAACTATTTACAGTCCCCAGGTGCAGGGCAAGTCCAGCTTTTTACTCACAGTTCTGCAGAATCAGTCCTTGGGTGGTACAATTCACTGAAGTCCTGGGGGTGTATGGTAACATAGCAGAACTGAGCACAATGCTTAAAACAGGGGGCACAGAGGCTGCAGCTTGCTCTCCCTTTCTCTTGCTTACATATCTTGCAGCTTGTCCCCTTTGGCCCATTACAGGCCCCATTGCAGGGCACGTGCGCAAGGCCTACCACCACAGGGAACCCAGACCTAGGAGTGGCCCCATGGCTCGACTCCCTCTGGTCAGAGCGCCCTAGCATTCAGGTGGAAGACCCGTGATCTCCTGCAGTGGCAGACCACACCTGATGGGGGCTAGTGAGTTCCTCACCTGACCCTGGGTGTCCACAGAAACATTCAGAACATTCTCTTCTGCTCTGTTTCTTTCTCTTTGCTGTGGCTACACACCATAGCAGGAATCTGTTTATCTCTTTTCCTTGCTGTATCTCAGGAGCAGACAACGGGCACCCAACCCAGAAAGGCACCTGTCCTCCATCCTTCTGCTTTCATAGTCTCTCGACTTCAACACAGCCACATTCTCACTGTGGCTCACAGACGACACCTGCACACTCAAAGTCCCTTTTCTCACCATGCAGGTACTTAACAATTCTCAGAGCTGAAGAGGCTCACTCTTCCTTTTTCTTCTCTCAGCACATTTACATTCTCTTGTTCTTCATCATTCCTCTGCATTTCCGTCTTTTCCCAGGCTAAGAAGCAACCTTTGTCCTTTTACCCAGCTCAGGACACAACCGTCATTCTTTTTCTAGGCTCAGAATGCAACCACCATCTTTATTTACTATTAGTGCCCATTGTGGAGCCCATGATTAACATGAATGCCCCCCGACTCCCAAATGCTCCCAAACCTGGCTCCGCCACTGCCTTTTCTCTCTTCTACTTTCTCTCACCACTGTGGTGCAATTTCAGAGCAACACAGAATATTTAGCATCCTGCAGCTTTCCTTTTCTCTCTGCCAAGCTGCTTCAACTTCTTTTCTCTCTCCAGCCTTTTCTTTCCCTTTTCCTGATGGTGCAGGCACTCCCTGCCCTGGGGGACAAATTGCTGGCAGTGCCCAGGCAGGCCCATCCTGCAGCCTCATTCTCTCCAGAAGCAGGAGCCCCCTCCTTCTGGAGGAGCTCCCACCAAACTGAACTCAAACTCTAACTGTCCTTAGCTTTTGGGAGCCCTTTCCTTGCTCTCCATTGGCTGGAACCACTGTCCTTAAGAAATATTAATATGTATGAGGCTCCCTTGATGCCTCATTGGTGCAGAAAAAGGTGCCTAAACTTTCCTCACTCTTTTTTTCTCTCAAAAGTCCGCTCATTCAGTCCCAGAGTCCCTGGCAAGAATGCTGGCTTGATGGTTGGCTAGCTGGTATCACATGGTTGTTCAACATGGTGGCCGTAGTAAACAGTGTCCACAAATTTGCACAGTGTCCCAGGTTTTTTTAATGTTCCTGCAGCCAAACACTGCTTTTAATTTACATTGACCCCACCATTTGGTAGCCACTCCTGTGCCCAATTAAGCGACCGTGTCCATTAACACATTTGCTTGACCCTCTGCCAGTTGCTGCTGCCTTTCTGTATAGCCCCCAGGCAGCACACACATAGCCCTACTTTATTCCCTGGCTGCAGTCTGTGAACACATTTTATTTATTTATTTTCCCCATAGACTGGCAGCCTATCCATTTCCCTGGCAAACCTCTCTTTAGTTATTTAATTTATCTCTGCTGCTCTCTGTCTCTAGTGCCAATTCTTAGTGCCCCTAGGTGCTAGACAGAAACTCCTGGTACTTCAAAGGGATACCGCCTCATTAATATTCATGAGGTGGCTCCCGATTTGCTGAGTGCAATTGGTGATCCCAAAAGTAATTTCCTTTCTCCCAGTTGTCTCTCCCACTCAACTAAAGTCCCAGGTCCCTCTCTTGCTCTCTGTTGGGACCAGAACCACCAGAGAGGGAAAAGACATTGGCCACAAATGGCCACATGAGAATGTGCTACTGTGCATGTGCGGAGCTTGCCAGTACCGTAGTGCCATTTCTGATACCGGCAGCTCTGCGAATCTGCTCCTCTGGCCCTGCTCTCTCTAGAAAAACAATGCAGGGGCCAGCAAGAGAGACCAGAAACACATGAGCAGCAGCCAGGAACCCAAAAAAAGAATGGGAGTGGAATCAAAACCCTGGGGAAATCAGCCTTTTTCCGGGGCTCACAGGTAAGCTTCCAACAGTGGAGTTACACAAGCCCTGCATAATCCTTTGAGAATCGTGCTCCATGTGTTTCTTCTACAGCCTTCTTCTTCTTTCTTTACAATATCTCCTTGGCAGAGTGTATCAATATGTGTGTTCAGAACAGTGTCCATGCATACAACCAATATCATGTCAAGTATTTATCTCTCACCCCCCATCATGCTTAGTCCATGCAGTTTTCCTTTTCATGTCTCATGCATTATTTGTGTTCTTTAATTCTTCTAGCTTTACACTGATACAGATCTAGGCGGCAACATAAACCGAAGCATGCACTACTTCCCTCCTTTTACATACATGCATTTCATCCCCATTCAAGTTTGATGGGGTACTTGCCTCAGCTCCACCCCTCCACTCTGTGACACCAGTATTATGATTAATAATATTTCTCCCATTACTTGCCCTACAGACAGGGTCTGGGTATGTCCAGTTACTTTTTTTTTTTTTTTTTTTTTTTTGGGGGAATGAAAGATCATGACTACAGGAGGGTGGGGTCCACACGGAATAAATACTGTAACCCCACCCTCCTTTCAGACACACACACACACACACACACACACACACACACACACACACACACACACACACACACACACACACATGAAACCTAAAACCAACCTTCCTCACCACACAGACCCATCACAACACTACTATTGGCATATGTGCTGATGGTTCCTGTCAGAGCCATCACCAGGAAGAGAGGGCTTTGCATGCAAGCAGAAACAGCTTGGCCAGGCCATCTGTAGTAATTTGCATTGCCAGTCCCTGTCTCGAGGGAAAAGTAATGGTAGTAGTGGAATAAGTGCCAAAGGCTTTATGTGTGCCTATCTGCTCAGCCTATCATTCTGTCTTGCCTCAGTCTCAGATACCAGTTGTATCCTTTATTTCTAAATTCTGGTTGGCTTCGCTCCCTCCTTACCTCAACTCTCTTCTCTCCCCTATGCCCCCCTCTATGTACACCCTCTGTAACTCAGGTTATTGCTGTTTTTCTCTCCCATCTCGTAAAACCCTGGCTGGCCAATCTGGTTTCTCATTTCACTTTCTGAATTTCTGGAACTCCTTCCAATTCGCTCTGCCCCCACCAAACCCTCTCTATCCACTGTGCTAAAAGGCCACACTACCCTCTCTTGCAAATGCCCTTAGTCCTATGTCCTACACTTACTACCCTCTCCTCACTACCTCTTCACTTCTCCCCTCCCTACACTTTACCCTCTTCATCCCCCATCATCTCCTCTCCTCCACTTCCTTTAACTCCCACTTCCCACCCTTTTTTCTCACCCACTCCTATTCTCCTTTATAACCCTTCTACCCTTTCCTCTCATTCCATCTTCAACACTCCACTCTCTTCCACCTCCCCCACCTTATAACCCTAATTCGCCTGCCTCCCATCATCTCTCTACTTCCCCAACTCTTTGCTCTACCTCGCTCTCTCCCTCTACCTTTCTTAGTCACCCATCTACTTGCTAGTTACTTTGGATGTTAGTCTTGTGAGTGCCTGGTTACCTCTCTTTTCTGACTGTTTAATCCTGCATTATTGTTTTACATGCCTATATGTTTATTGTTTATTACATATAGTGTATTATTTTATTACCGTGCTGCTACCTATTTGTAACCATCCCTTACCTATAAGCATATTTCGTATACATTTTAGTTGTTGTTTCATAAGCCAACTTATAACGAATAACATCTTGGCCACAATTCATTATGGTTTTGTGACTAAGTTGTTTACAGAGTTTTTTTTGTTTTTGTTTTAGGTGAGGTTTCTTATACAAGTACAACAATTATGCAGTGTTATGCAATGAAAGATCCATGGTCAGGTGTGACAATATTGTAATAACCAAATGATCTGGGTGAGTTGTGAGAGTAGAGGTGCAGCCAAGGGCCTTCAATCACCCAGAAAGTGACATTATTACAGCATTGATGCACCACCAGAGTGGAATATTACACTTATAATGTTTGTGAAATGATTAAAAGTATTATAATATCAGATAACATCACTGTCTTGCATTGTGGGGCCAAAGGGACTGCAATGAAAAAAAAATTCAGTGCAGTAAAGTACAAGTGGATGGACAGAAAAAGAGCAATAAATGCCTGAAGACATACTTTGTGAAGTAATAAATACTCACAGACATTACTGTGCAGGCAAAAGGGAGTTTTTTTACTAGGTACTAGAACTGGAAATTTCAGCTTTCTTTTTAAATCTTTGTTTGAGAAAAGAGCCTCACAACGTGCCTCATAATGATATAGGTATTTATGGTATTCACAGGTAATCTATATACCAAATGCACACTTCTCAATTGTCTCCGATTGTCAAGGGCATCGCTAATTTTTTCTCAAAATGGTCCCCTGTTCCTCCAAAAATGTGCATTCCTGTCACTCAAAAGTATGGATCTGAAGCATAAAATAATACCAGACATTAGCTGTATAGTCTAGTTCCTCATCAGAAAGTGCTTTAATATTAAGAACTTAATGCTGCCCTGGATGATGCCAAGGGCATACATTGGTCTGCCCTCTACCTCCTTAACAATGTCTCCTCCGCAGTTACTTTCCTCACTGATGTTCTTCAGAGGCTGCAAGATAAACACTTCCCCATCACCACCAGGAGGGTCAGAGGGGGCTGCACCAAATGGCTATCTAAAGAGCTGCTGGTGCTAATGAAAGCTAGGGTCTCCAAATGGAGGGCCTACAAATCCTCATCTTCACCGTAAACTCTGGGATGCATATATGCACTTGTGTAACACTTGTAAAAAAGCAGTCAAAACGCTGAAATGCATTTATTTCACCAACATGCAAAAAAGTTCCTTTGGGAATCCCCACAGCTTCTGGGCCTCTATTGGTTCCCTTATAAATCCCAAATCAAATAAGCGAATTATGAAACTCGCATCCCCCACTGGCCCAATTGATGACCCCACTAAGATCGCCGATGCCTTTAACTCTATGTTTATAGACCTAAGTGTGTACCTAAGCAAGTTCCCTCCCCAGTCCACTACTGGACATGATAGTGGCACCCACAGTGCATACCTCAGCTCCTCGGCAAGTGCCACTTCCACTCCCTCCTTCTACTTCAGGACCATTAGTCACAATGTCACCACTAAACTGTTGAAGGCACTCCCTAACAGAGGAAGCCCGGGCAGTGATGGGCTATGCCCTTCCTTCCTGAAGATTATCTCCCCAGCTCTTGTCAGACCCCTAACCTACATATTCAACTTTGCCCTCACATCAGCAATGGCTCTTGACTCCTGGAAACATACACTTGTTGTGCCAGTTTATAAATCAGGCAATCCCTCCCCCCAGAGAACTACAGACCCATCTCCTTCATCCCACATCTTAGCAAGATATTGGAAACAATTGTGTACTACCAACTGTCAGAACACCTACATAAATACAACCTCCTATGTCCCCTACAGCATGGTTTCCACAAACACCACAGTACCTCACCAGCCTTGGTGCTTTTCACTGACCATGTCCTCAGGAACATGGATTCAGGCAATGCAACAGGTGCGGTGTTTGTGGACTTGTCAAAGGCGTTCGACCTAGTTGATCACAAGTTCCTCCACAGTACCCTGTTTCACTTTGGCTGCTCCCCTAACGCTGCTGGTAGGTTCCGCTGTTACCTTTCAAATGGGTCCCAGTCCGTCCTAATTGGGAAAGACTCCTCTGCCTCACTACCCATCCATACTAGGGTTCCCCAAGGCTCCATCCTTGGCCCGCTACTGTTCTTTATGTTCATCTATGCGCTCCCAGCAACTTGCCTGAACTGCAATGCTCTACTTTATGCAGATGACCTTGTTCTATACCACAGTGACAAGTCCCTGCAATCCATCTCCTCCACCCTCACACTCAACTACAGTGCTGCTCACAATTGGTTCCTCTCTAGCAGACTACTTGTAAATGAGAAAAAAATGAAAGCCATACTCTTCGGCTCCAAACCATTCATTGTCAATGTTGCCAAATCCAACACATCCCTCACTGTGCTCACTTTAGCAGGCTTTCCCCTTGAAACTGTCCCCACGTATAAATACCTGGGGGTGATGCTGGGTCCCTCTCTTACCTTCAATGAGCATGGAAAATTCACCAGAAACTAGGTGCTGCCTACTGCCTTAGACATCTCCTGTCCACTGAAGCTCGACTGGAAATTGCACAAGGTAATTTCCTGCCCCTACTGGACTACTGTTCCCCTATTTACTCTGCCATGTCCATTTCTCTTCACTCCCACCTTCACACCACATATAATTCCTTATGTTGCTTTGTCCTCCAAGCCCCTTATACCACCCACCACTGTGTGCTCCATCAGTCTCTTGGCTGGCTCCCTCTTCAAGGCCAATTTGACTATGCTATAGGTTGCCTGGTTGACTGCATCCTCAGAAATTACCTGCAGTCCCCCTATGCTTCACTCCCGGCTGAAAGAACAGCCTCTAGAAATCTCAGGGATTCCTCTATCACCCCTTTGGAAGTCTTGCGTATCTCGACAAGGATGGGCAGTAAGGCCTTCTCTGTCTCAGCCCCTTCCCTCTGGAACCATCTCCCATCATCCACTCGCTCATGACCCTCCCACTTGTCTTTCAAAACAAACCTGAAGGACTGACTTCTCACTGAGACCATGTATAACTGCTCCCTTGACAACCCCCGAGTACTACAACCACCCTAGTTCCCAAATTAATGGAAATCTGTATGTCCCACATGTTTTTTTTCTGTACTGCATTGTATCACTTTATACTAGCTAGCTAACTTTGTGTTAGACAGATTATTGCATGTTGAGTATCTTGCACTCCTGGAACAATCACCGACTGTACTATCTGCATTTGATCACGGAACCTATTGTCTTGAGTTCCTGACCACATGGTGTAGTGTTGCTCTTTCATGTATTCTCATGTACTTCTAACACTTTCTTATCGGAACTGTAGTGTATCTTACCCGTGTTATGAATTTTGTTGTTGACTCTTGTTACCACTCTGTGGTCTGGGTAATGGCTGAAAATGGTCCATTGGATCGCTTCACTTACCCAGTTATCAAAAATATAAATAAATAAGCCATAAACTGTAAGAGGTTCCTGAGCTGATATTACAATTTTTTTTTCAGATTTCCCCTTGATTTTGCTAATTTATCCCCTATTCTTTTAAGCCCTGTACATGATCTACAAGGCAATAACTTAGAGCAGTATGAGCAAATGTCTGACAGTTCCTGAAATGAAATCTACAGCACATATGTCTCTTTCACTAATAAAGTTCCAGACCTCCATTATGTAGACTAGGTCACAGTGATCTGATTTCTGAGGGACTTTGTACTCCAAACTGCTGCAGTTAGAAGAGACACTGGAGCATTGCTATGCTGTTGTAGTTAAGTACTGTTCTGTTATCTTAACAGAGTGGATTCTTGGCTTTTTTCAACATTTGACACCATCTACAGGACAACTTGAACTATGCAGCTGAAGATCTTGTCCTTGTAGTATACAATAATTCTATGGTTCTGAGTTTGTACGAGGATGTAGGTGCAGTGGGTTCAGAGAATAATGAATAAAGCCAAAGGATGAGTTTTTATCACTGTTCAGTGCACTTATGACTGCATAAAAACCTCACCACTATATCATAATTGCTATTCTATCAAGGTTTCATGCTATATGAGCAGGAAACAAAAAACGGAAAACGCAACTGCCGAATTCAAAAGAAAACTATTTTATTGAAGAAAGTTAATGTTTTTTTCTCAGTGAACAGGAAAAGCTACTGATAGAACGTGTTGGGTTACTTGCTCATTAGCATACATGGAATGTCTTTTTACTTTATGTGCATACCAGGAGTGCCTTTGTCCCTAATTTATACAGTATATCTACGGTGTTTTTGTGGCTAGAAAAAGAACATTGGGCCCGATTTTCAAACAATCAGGATTGATGGAAGGGGCTTGTGTCAAGGAGAAATGGCACTAAGGTTCCTTGTGCTGTATCTTGCGCCAGTCCCAATTTTGAAAGGGACCCTACACCACCGGGGGGACCACCTGCACAAACTGGGCTCGCACCATCCCTGTGATGGCCATACTGGTGCATCATGGTGGAAAAGGACTTGTGCTGAGGCAGTGTTGCAGTATCCCCCATATTGGGAGTTTGGAAGCCCCCTCATGAGTGCATGGACCCTGCTGTTAGACCAGCTCAGAGATGACCTAACCTGCCAAGTGCCACTCCTGGAGCTGTCACTGGGTGGGTGGGGGGTTGGCCTGTGCTCCCCTAGGAAGGTGCCTGCAAAGCCCCTGACACCTTTCAGATCACCACTGGAGTGTCTGGTGGTCCATGGCAGGTATGAGCCCACAACCACCCCCCTTGGTGGTGCTGGTGTGTCTACCCCCCACAAGGACCTGCACTGCATGGTAGCGGTCATGCACTTGCCCAGTTGGGGGCAGTTGCCACCCTCTCCCCCCAGCCCAACCTCACCCACCCCCTGTGACAACCAACCACCAGGACAACCAGCTGGAATGTCACCATTGCTGGATGCTGCTGCTGCAAGCCCATCCTGTGATTTGTAGCATTTCCCTCCTGTGTGCCATTTCTTCTGCACAGATGTTGGCTTGTGGCAAAACTTGGGGACTTTGGCCCAAGACCTCTCTTTTTCCAATATCTGGTGCAAGTTCCCTGGTGCACTCGAGTTTGCCAGAGGCGGCGGTTTAGTGCATGGTGCACCTATCTAAATGGGCCCTGTTAAAGGTGAGCCCATTGAGAATAAACAACCTGACTGGCTAAGAGGGTGGCACTTTGATATAATACATAACAATGAAAATGTCTTATGGCACAGCTCTTACCTATCTGTTACAGGGAAAACAATAATGGTTTATGTTTCATATCTGCATTTGTCTATCTAGTAAGATGTTCATTGAGTTTAAAAATTGCTCACACCATAATGGTCTTATTTAAAATCAAGATGCAAGTTTCCAAGAGGGTTCTGGGGGAAAGATCAGCAGCGGCAAGTGTCATGGGAGTTACTACAATCTTGTATCCTAGTTAGAAAGTGTTACAAAATCCCATATACCATATACTGTATGTGACTGAAGATATTATGCAAGACAGAAAAGCTAACTGAAACAGTTACTGTACAGTCTGTTGAGGTGACCGAATAATGTAACTTTGTATTGCACAAGAGTGGGTATGTTCTTCCTCATCTGGTAAGGGGTTGCATCTAATGGTGCAAAACAGAAGAATGCCTTTTTTACAAATGTTGTTGGATTTAGGGTCCATTAAGATGCCCTTTACGTATAAAACAGGTGGAGAAATACCAGAATCCAGATTAGCTAATGACCATGCCTTACAATATCACAACAAATGGGTAAAAAGTAATTCCAGGCATCTAGGCTCACAACTGAAAAAAAATCACTGTGCCAGCCTTTCACATTTTCAAAACTGAACATGCAGATAGGTTTTTAACTTCATTAAAATAAAGGTTTACACTTTGTTTTTGTTGAAAAATATATCATTACTAACCCACTACGTAGAAACCCTTTTTGGGAGTCCCTGTTACCTTGTTTTAGTAAGACTTAAGTAAATGCTTTGCTATTTGTTTAGTTATTGCAAGCCCTCTGATGTCCATTTACCTCTTTCCATGGTACAAGCTGCAACTGCAGTCTTGGATTACTGTACAACTCCCAGAGGCACTGTATGGTCTGAAATCTCAGTAGTTATGGTAGCATGTGACTGCCTCTGGGAGTTGTAGTCATAGTCTAAGGAAGTAGTCACATGGATGATAGACAGCTTAGTCAGACAAGCATCAGAAGACTTTTCAAAAGTAAATGAAGACATTTAGCACAGTCTTATAAAATCAAGTTACTGGTGACTTACAGAGAGAGGTTCTGCAGATGGGTATAGTGGTGGGGGATATATTTAAAAAAAAAACGGAAAAAAGCTGAAAACAGTGGTCACTAGTGGATTTTAGCTATGTAGCGAAGTAGTACCCACTGCCCTCTGAGGCCAGCAAACAGTAGCTTCTTTACCCTAATCTGAACTTTAAATGCAAACATTTTATCATTTCTCAGGGAAAGTGCTACCCTCTGGACAAAACTACTACTCCCTTGAAAAATGTTAGCTCATCCCCTGACAGTGGTGGTTGTTACAGTGGGGGAAGCATTATGCAATGGGTAGGCTAACCTTGCACCAACTAATGGTGCTCCAAAGGCAGAAGGACTGCTGATGAAGATGCTGTGAGGTGCTACTGAGTTGATCTGCACAACTGGAGACTCCCTGCTCAGTAAATGCCCCACCCTCGAGATGTGGATTTTATAAAGCAGAACAAGTTCATTTGCTGTCTAGAAGGCCAACAAGGCACAGAGATAGCTAATGAGAGGCAGCAGTTAAAATAGGGTCTGATGCCAACAAGAGGAGGACTATACAAAAGAGTGAAGCCCAGGCAGGTTGATTAATGAGAATGCATGCATGGGTGCTATAGGTTTAAAAAGAGGGTGAATGCCTTGGTAGGTAATATGGCAAACAGGGCATAGCTCAGTATGACTTGCAGAAAAGGAGTGTTGAACATAAAAGAACAGCTGAGAAACTGAAGCAGCACTACCACCAGCAGGGTTGGACCAGGGAACCAGTAATGGAACATGCAGGGGTAGTGTGCAGGAAAGGGTGAGACAGAAGAATGCAGAAGAGGGTGCAGAAAAGCCTAAGGGTGAGCAGTCCACGCAAGTGAAAAGGTAGATTAGATGCATGATATGAAGAGACCAAGAAAGGAATGGAGGCCCCACCAGGATGACGGCCCAAAGAGCAAAATAGCACAGGACTTGGAATGCCCTAAATATATGGAAATTAATACCTTTTTTGTGCTCACTGATGGCACAGAAATGACTGCGAGTTGAAACCTGAGACTTTCAGATTAGAGTCTGGCCCAAGGATGATTCTTTAATACATATTTCTTTTTGAAAAATATGTATATTTTAAAATATTTAAAAAGTAAAGTTGCAGTTTCAGTATAAAACCTTTCTTGTTTTATTTGGTCTGCTTTTCTTAACCTGGTGCCTAAGGTATATCTGGAGAATTTTTTTTCCTTTTTTTGACAGCCAGTTTCCCTCCCTCTGTGACGTCCTGCAGCTCACTGTGTTCCTGTAGGGTATATTATGTAGCATTTTGATTGTTATGGGTATTTATGTAGTGGGAGTGATCTGTGTGATTTTTGGACTAAATTTTAACTTTTTTGGTCTTCTGGCTTTCAAAGCCATTTGCAAGCACAAGTGCCATTTTCATGCCCGTTTTAACTGCCTGGAGCATCATGGGAGTGTGTAATTTTCTGATGGTGACGCAAGTGCGCTCACACACTTGCACTACTTGCATAATTTGTTCAACAATTGCACTTGTGGTGTTTTTTGCTGGTGCAAACTGAGTTTTTTAAGCATCTCTCAGCTGTGCACAAGTTGCATTTGTGGTGTTTTTGATAAATGTAATTGTAGTTTAGTGGTGCTATTTGCATCATTCATCTTTTGCAGGCAATGCTTGTGTAGGGATTTGCTAAGGCAAACTACGAGTTTTTGCTTCATTTTTGCATAACTTTTGCAACAGTTTTGTGCAATCTACTCAGAATTCACCCACACATTTAAACTCATACTTTCATTCAATTGGGGGAATTTTTATTGCACGAAGTGCATTTGTTTTGGCACCATGGCTTTTTTACAGACCCTTTGCCTTCAGAAAGTTCAGCGCATGTCTAAAGAGAATGAGGCAGTCTCCTTACATTGCATTTTGTTAATTTTGTAACAGTAGAGCAAAGTTTGAGTTTTCAGTGCCTAACACCTAGACAGCTGGGGTTGCAGTGGAAGGTGCATTTGGTTTATAACATGGTAGGGACAAAAGTGAGTTACACAGATCCTTACTTCATTTTTTTTTTAAATGAGATGTTTCGTACCAAAGATCTGTTGGGCCCACCTGCAAAGACACCCAAATCTCAGATGAGCCCCTCAAGCTGAGGGGGTTCGCAACAAGTACTTATGAATGTACCAGTGTCCAAGAAGAATAGTTTCCCAGATTTGCAAAACACTCTGGAGTTTTTAGGACTGGGTTCTCTCCTGCTGACTGAAAACAAGGATGATTCTCTTGGTAATAAAACCACACTGACTCAAATAGTTCCACAGATGGAAGGCGATGAAATGTCTAAGAAAGAGGAAAAGAAGGGTTAGCAGGCATTGAGTCCTACTGTGTACCATTTTTATTTGATACTCTGTTTACTTCCTTCATTACTGTAAAAACTTGTAGAACTCTGCAGCTGTCCATAAACCCTATTTTGTGAAACCCCAGCAACACTCCCAAGTGTTTTCTGAATTTCTACATATTGAATAGGTGGTCAACCAGGAGTGGGCAGACAGTGACAATAAAAAGCAGTTCTCCAAAATATAAATGCTATTCTTTTCAAGAATCGCTGCTTAATATGTAGGAGACACTGTCTGTCACTAATGTGTTGATTTCCAATATGGTTAAACAAACAACTATCATAGTTGAGGGAGTTGCTGCTCTCTCAGATGGGAAAGGCAATTGATTAGACGTCGCTTGTTGGTGAGGTTATTCCACTGTGGGGTCAGTGATTAGGATCCCGTCCACCTCTGCTGTCGTGGTGCAGGCCCCCTGTACCTGGATAACCAGGCTGTTGCATGGTCTACCTGATGATTTTATGGTAAAGGGTTTGATTCTCCTAATCAACCTAGCACTGACCTTTTTAGGGGACTCTGATTTTTGGCTAGGACCTCTGCTGTTGCTGTTGCTACAATGACAGTGGTCTGGTTGCATTGCAGGTTTGCAGGTCTGGTCTCCAAGATATACTTGCTCATGGTTTCTTTCTTCCTGCAACATGCTATTTCATATAAAACTGGAAGAAATCTTTATTCACTTTGTTCAGCAGGCTATTAAATATGGAGTAATTACTACTGTTGATTGCTTGATTAGGACTGTAGCAGAAGCTTGTGCAATATAGTGTCATGCTTGTGCAACACTACTGGATGAGATTACTGAGTTCTGTCAGCAGCTCAGTACTGTTGGTAAGAAGACTGTTGGCAGAAGCTGTAGTCTGAGGTGGTCTGTAGATGTGTTGAATACATAGATACATAGACAGTGTCAGCAGATAAGGGCCTATGGCCCACCCAGTCTGCCCATTTGAGCTTGTAAGTTCAGTTTATGTTTTGCAAGAAGTCTGTTGCCCCTTACCCCTGACCTCCAGAATTCCTTTATGTCTATCCCATGCATTCTTAAATCCCGTGATTGTTTCAGCCCCCACCATTTCCTCTGGCAGGGTGTTCCACTTGTCCACCACCTGTTCTGTGAAGAAATTCTTCCTCACGTTTCCTCTGAATCGTCCTCCCTCCAACTTCATCCCATGTCCTCTAGTCCTGGAACATCTTTTTCACGTAAAAATAGTGTATTCCTGCACCCTGTTCCTCCCCGTAAGATACTTGTATGTCTCTATCATATCTCCCTCTCTCCCTCCTCTCCTCCAGGGAGTACATGTTCAGTTCCTTCAACCTGTCCTCATAGGACTTGTGATGCAGTCCATGCACCATCTTTGTTGCCCTCCTCTGAACCTTTCTCACCTCTGTCTATGTTCCTGCAGGTAAGGTCTCCCAGAACTGTACAGTGTACTCCAGGTGGGCCTCACCTGCGTTCCTGTATAGTGGAATTATGACCTCCCTTTTCCTGCTGGTGATGCCCCTGCCTATGCATCCCAGCATTCTATTTGCTTTACCTGCTGCCTTGTCACACTGTTTCCCTGCCTTGAGGTCATCGGAGATGATAACCCTAAGATCCCTTTCCTGCTTGGTGCATGCTATATCCTCACCCCCCAACTGATATATTGTGCCAGGGTTTTTGTGCCCCATATGCATTATCTTGCACTTCCTTGCATTGAATTTCAACTGCCAAACCCCTGACCATTCTTCAAGTTTCTGCAGGTCCCTTCTCATTCTGTCTACACCCTCTGGTGTGTCTACTCTGTTTACAGAGCTTTGTCATCAGCGAACAGTGAAATTCTGTCTTCTAGGTCCTGCGCAATGTCACTGATGAAGATACATGTGGACTTTTACACTCAGTGTTCCCAAGGAACTAAAGTACCTTTCTTTCAGGATACTGATGGCACAGGAACCCTCATGAGGTAGGTTACACCTCTAGAGGTGCTGCACCCTGGTGGATCCCTTGGCTAATGGTATGTTGGGGATGAAGTCCAAAACTTTAGAGCCATATATTAAAATAGAACTACAATGAAGCCTACTGGGCTGAAACCCCATTCAACAGAAATCTGCAGCAGATGTACTGCAGTAAACAAGGCAATTTAAATGGGAGTTTATCCCATTTCATGCAGTAAACTGTGACATGGTGCTTCATTCTGGCGGGCTTCATTGTATCTGTACATCATCTTCTGCTAAAGAGAGAGGTAAGACTATAAGGCTGAGTGTCTAGTGAGGAACAAAGGAGCCACCATCCAAGTCCCAGCCCATCCAGTGAATAGGAGCTAACTGATGGAAGAATACTTTTATGGCCTTCAGCATGAAGGAAAGGAAAACCTCTTGTGGAGGAAACCTCTAGGCATCCAAGTCTTTAGGTCACCATTCTGCCAGGTTTTACATGAAGGTGGATCCTAGCCTGATCAGTGAGGACAGGGTTAGAGAGGAATTGGGTAGGTTGAGGCTGGACAGGGCTATGGGTCTGGATGCCCTGCATCCTAGGGTACTCGGAGAACTAAGGGAGGAGCTGGCAACACCTCTAGCAAGGTTGTTTAACTTGTTCCTGGGTACAGGGAGGGTGCCAAAAAACTGGAAGAGGGCAGACATGGTGCCACTTCACAAGTGTGCAAGAGTGTCAGCAGGAAGGAGGCAGGCAGTTATTGCCTGGTCAGCCTCACCTCAGTGGTGGGCAAGATGCCGAAGGCGATATTAAAAGAAAGAGTGGTCACTTACTTGGTGGAAAGTGGGCTGCAGGATGTCTATCAGCATGGCTTCACTCAAGGGAGGTCATGCCAGACAGACAGAGGTCATGGACCTAAGACATGCCACTGCCAGTTAGGGGGCATGTAATCTTCTCCTTCTGTCTTGAGACATCTACCTACACAATGGTGCTACAGGGCTTGAGTGAAGACATTCCAGCCTCTTGAGGTGAAGTGGGCTGAACCTGGGTGTTAAAGGGACATTCGGGTTACAGAGAAATTCCAAGAAAAAGGAGATTTGAAACAACTGGTTCAGGCCTGGCAACCTTAATGTTCTCTCTGAGCAAGGCTTACTGTATGGATATAAGAAGAAGCTGAGCCTTTAAGGGGTTCACTATATTGCAGTATGAAGCCATAGATTGCCAAATTTAGGCAATTTATATGGACTTACACCTGCTTTTGCTTGACCCCTTAAAAGTGTTTACTATGAAATTGTACTAAATCCTTGAGAGCCTGTCATTGGGGCATATGCCTGATTGTTGGAGGGGCATGTTCACGATTGTCACTGGGACATGCACCTGATTGTCGCTGGACCATTCATCTAATTGTTACAGTGTGTGCCCAATTGAGGAGGTTTTTGCTAGAGAGTTATAGGTAAAGTAGAAATGATAGGTATAGTAGTAGGTAGGTAAGGATTAAATTTGATATGCTGTTTTGCATGAGAAGGGGCTGGTTCTGTGTGCCATCCTCCCAAGAAGTGGGGGCCTTAGAGGCCAGTTTTTAGGCAGAAAGTATGAGGAGAGACTAGATTCAAAGAAATTTATCTTTGGCTCACCATAGGGACTTTAAAATTAGTTTCGTTTAATGTTAAAGGGCTAGGATCACCTGTAAAGAGGCATAATCTTCTAAGAGATTTGGCTAGGGCCCACTGTGATATCGGTTTCCTGCAGGAAACCCACCTTTCAGTAATACAGCATAAAAAACTACATTGTATGTGGGTTGGGGAGGTGTTTGCCTCATCCCATAAAAAGACAAAAAAAGCAGGGGTGGCTATCCTGGTGCGGAAAGGCCTGGGTTTTACGCAGTTGGACTCTTTTTCGGATGAGGAGGGCAGATGGGTGGTCCTTTCGGGAAAGGTGGTGGAGAGGGTAATTCACATCGTGAGCATTTATGCTCCTACCCCTGTTAACTCTGAATTCTATAAGCATGTCTTTGGTGTAATCGCCTCGCTCCCAGAGGGCCAAATTATCATGGGGGGGATTGGAACTGTGTAGTGGATACAAAATGGGACAGATTGGCAGGGAAGGAGAGCCAGGAAAAAGGTGGGAGACCCAAGACTCTTTTTCATTTGCGCACTGAGGCTGGTCTGGTAGATACATGGAGAGACAAATATCCCTCCAGCAGGGACTTCACCTTTTATTCGAACTCGCAGGACTTGTATTCTCAGATAGATAGATTTTACACCCAAAAAGCGTTGGTAAGTTCGATAGTGGACCAGCAGATTTACCCTATATGTTTGTCAGACCATGCAAAAATCAGTCTCACTATTGACCTTGGGCCCCAACACAAACAATCCCTGTGGCACCTGAATGCTGGGCTCCTTGGGGACGGAGCCTTTGTCTCTAAAATTTAAAAGGTGATAGTAAATTTATATTAAGGAGAATACAGGGTCGGTGTCAAAGGTGAAGTTCCTCTGGGATGGTTTAAAAGCGGTAGTGAGGGGACAGATAATTTTGTATGCAGCTCAACAAAAGAGGGTCAGGCAGCAGAAGCAGGACAGGCTAGAACAAAAAATCAAAGAACTAGAGGATGTACACAAAAAAGGGGGCCCCCATAGCACACTAAAAGAGTTGAAGCTAGCAAGGGAGCAGCTGCAGCAGTTTATCTTGATTAAAAACTGAGAATGCCCTCAGGTTCACAGCACAAAAGTACTATAAGGGGGCAACAGAGCAGGCAGGTTGTTAGCGTTTAGACTAAGAAAGCAAGAGGCTGATAGGCACATCCCTGGAGTTTACGACCCAAGAGTGGGGGGGGGGGCCTGAACACAGGAGCTCCTCAGATTGTGGAAGGCTTCAAAAAGTTCTATGAGGACATATATAAGTCGGAGGCCTGTGCCACTCAAACAGAAATGATTAAGAAGTTCCTTTCCCGACTAAAGCTGCCTATTCTCTCTAGTACCCTCTAAAAGGGCTTGATCAGCCTTTTTTCGCAGAGCTAAGGAGGTAATTAAGAAGCTTAACATAACAAAGCCCTGGCCCAGACAGCTACATAGCAGAATATTATCAAATATTCAAGGATGAGTTGTCCCCGCTGTTGCCCCAAGTGTGTAATAATGCCCATACACCCTTCGAAGTTCGGATACCTGGGCTCAAGCCCTGATTTCGGTTATCCCAAAACAGGATAAAGACACTACCCTGTGTGGTAGCTATCGCCCTATTTCATTGTTAAATTTAGATGTTAAAATTCTGGCAAGAATGATAGCAAACAGGCTTCAGGGCGTTGTGACCCAGCTGATCCATCCAGATCAATCTGGCTTTATGCCAGGAAGGCACCTCCATGATAATGTCAGGAGACTGATCACGGTAATGGTGTACCCTCAATCTAGAGGGAAGGGAGACACCTCACTGGTTATTACTCTCGATGCCGAAAAGGCGTTTGATCACCTCGAGTGGGGATATTTGGGAGAGGTCCTTAAGAGATTTGGATTTGACCCCAGGTTCCAAGCATGGGTGAGCACCCTTTACAATAACCCCTCAGCAAGGGTGAGACTGAACGGGGCATTTGCCCAGCCATTCTACATCAGAAGAGGTACGAGACAGGGCTGCCCCCTCTCGCCCCTTTTATTTGCCCTAAGTATGGAACCTCTGGCAGAGGCATTCCGGTCTCATGAGAACACCTCTGGAATTACAGTTGGAGGGGTGGACAATCGCATATCACTTTACGCCGATGACACATTATTGTACTTAAAAAAACCCACCTCATCCCTACCAACCACCAGGAATCTTCTTAGAGAATTTGGTTCTATTTCAGGGTTCAGAATTAACGAATCCAAATCTGAGGTAATTGCACTGGGTGCATCGGTTCCCGCAGGGGTGAAATCCCTGACTAACCTAAGGTAGAATACTAGCTCCTTTAAATATTTGGGGATCCAGATCCCGAAAGATCTGGGCAAGTTATTCCAAGTTAATTATGTGACACTGTTCAACAGGGTGAGAGAAGATTGTGCGAGATGGGCCGCTCTACCTCTCTCAATTACTGGCAGGGTTGAGTCGGTAAGAATGAACATTCTACCGAGGTTGCTCTTTTTATTTCATGCTCTCCCCCGTGCCCCCTAAAGAAGTTCTGGTTGGAATCCCAAAAGTTGATAAGTAAATTTATATGGGCAGGGAAGAGGCCTAGGCTTAGTTGAGCTCTCTTGAAATTGCCTAAAGGGAGGGATGGGCTAGGGGTCCCAGATTTCAGGAGGTACCATAGAGTGGCTCAGTTACAATACCTGACGGCGTATGCTTCCTCAGGGGAGATACAAAGCTGGTTCAGAATGGACCTACAATTGTTAAAACCACATACCCTTTCATCAATCATATTTAGTAAGATTAGCCCCAGGGTAATACAAGGACTACCTAACCCTGGGTTTAAGACATTGATTACATTATGGACACACATTGAGAGGGACCTGAGACTTCAGCCATGGCTGTTAAGGCAGGGTAGGATCCTTGAGAGAGTAGATTTCTTGCCAGGGAGAGAAAAAACGCTATTTTCACGTTGGTATAGGTTGAGACTGGGAAAGTTTTCACAGCTCTTTACAGGGGACACTATTAAAAGCTTCACCCAAGTGCAGCAGGAATTCAACATCCCAACCTCGGATTTTTATGGTTATTTACAGATCAAGCATTATCTCCAGGCAGTAGAGAAGTGTAGTTCAGAGCAGAGGCCAGCCCGGCCTAATTTACTCCTATATCTACTTCTGGAACTACTTAATAGGCAAGCACCCAAGACCCATCTGATTTCTAAATTATATGCGGTGGGAGACCCAGATAGCTCGGAATCTGGATCTCGAATTCAGACCCTCTGGGAAAATGAATTGGGTCTGGGGGAGGGTGTACCTGACTGGGAGGTGATATGGAGGATGGCGCACAGAACCACAGCTTCACCCTCATGGAGGGAGTTCAGATGGCAAGTGCTTACAAGATATTTCAGAACACCAGTGGTAACTAAGCATTACGGTCAAACATGTTCAGATTCATGCTGGAGGGGCTGTGGGCAAGTGGGCTCGCACGAACATATTTTTCGGAGTTGTCCTAAAGTTAGGAGCTACTGGAGCCTAGTAAATCGGGGACTAAGCCAGATTTTACAGATAGAGATTCCGGAGCAGCCTCGCTACCTTCCTCTGGGAGAAACTTCTCCAGGCTTGAAAGGCCCAAAGGCCAAATATTTATTCCCAATCCTCCTGGCAGCAGCCCAAAAGGCAATCACGAGGCTGTGGTTGAGTGAGGCATCCCGGGGGAAGAGCAGTGGCTGTCCTGTTGTAACCAGATCAAAATAATGGAGAGGCTCACAGCTAACTTGAATTTAAAGCTGGAGCTATACAAGTCTCGTTGGTTCCCCTACTTCGAGTTCCTGGGCACTAGAGAGGGAGTTGCAATCTTGGAGATCCTGGCCAGGGAGGCCCTAAACTAGGACCTAGGAAAGGTTCATACTATAGCACCCCCTAGATGGTTATAAAACCAGAGTACACTGATGTGGGTTTGTCATCAAAGGGATTGCTATAGATTCACCATCTGCTGATGGAGGGAGGAGGGGGGATAAAGTTTGATTAAGCTGTTATTATCCTTTCTTTATCTTTTTACATTTTTTCTTTTTCTATTTCTTGTTGTTTGTTAGTGATGTACTAGGGGGTTATAGGCCTAAAGTTTGGAAGTAAATGCAGTGCATAGTCCACAATCCAGCCTAGACGATCTATATTAGTTTAATGGCTTATTTTATTAATTGTACGTGGCTGGTCATTTAATTTAATTCATAATCAGCATTGTGCAGACTAAGTTGGTACAGGAATAATTTCTGTCTAGGAGAATGTAATATCCTCTACATATTTGCTGTTTTTCTGTAACCTGTTTTTCTCTGAAAAAGTGGAATAATAAAAAAAAAAATACAAATTCAAAAAAAAAAAAAAGATTACATTTGAGCCCCAAAGAATGGGCAGAACCACAACCCAAAAACACCAGGAGTGAAGATTGGCTACATCGATGGCCAGGAGCAAGGGAAAAGGCAGGAGCCTAGCTGCAGGCAGGGCTGGGCAGAGCAGAGACACAAACAGAGTTCAGAACGAGAAGCTAGAATAGCCTGGTATGGAAAAGATCCTGCCCTAGCAGATCCCCGAAGCAACAGCAAGAGTGGGTGGGGCAGCAGGGGCAGTCATTTGCAGGAAGCCAGCAAGAGGAGAATGGCCTCCCAACACATCTCAGAGGCTGAAGGCAGCAACAGGGAGGGGGCAAAGAGAAGGTAACAGGAACAGGGCAACAAAGCACAAGGATGAGAAGGAGGGAGAGAGAGAGAGGCCACTGAGCCACCTGACACATGGCAGCAGGGCAGGTGGAGGGCCAAGACAGGGAAGGACATGGTAATGGCAGGGAAGCAGCAGACTAATGCTGCAGAACTGACCACCACCTGGCACTAAAGAGGAGGCAGTGGTGAGGGAACAACACACACAGCAGGAACAAGGTCAGAGCCTAGAACACGAGGCAGAGAACAGAGGAATGCAGTAGACAAAAGGATGGGCAGGGCCAGAAGAGCAGATGACACTAACAGGAGAAATGCCAGAACACCCAGAACAGTAGCCATGTAACAAGCCACGTAGACGGAGGACAGTAGTGCAGTCAGGTGGGAGGAGGAGGAGGAGGAGAGCAGATGACTGGTGCTTTTTTGGAGCAGAAGTCCAATTAAACCTTGTGGTGCAAATCCCAGACATCCCTTCTGTGCATGAAAATAAACTACCGAGTTACCAACTGAAGTGGCAGATACCGTAGTCAGCAGATGTTCAGAATGAAGGCGAGGCAACAGGCAGAAAGTTAAGAGGAAGGATCGAAAAAGGGGATTGGTCAGATGGTCCATGAGACACAATGCCTACTGAGGTATAGGGGCTGTGTGCTGTATCAGTGAAACCTAATGCTGATTGCTCCAGAAGTGTGACCTATCACTGACCATGGCATCTAGGATCGGGTGTCTGTAAACAGCCCTGATGGTTCCCAGTTGTAATCATGACCCATAAACTGTACATGTGCTGTTTGAGGACACCATGATTCATGTACTAGTGGATGTATTCCCTGATCATGTACAAATATAGAGGCATGAAGGGTGCCTGACTCTGACCAAGGTCCATTTACCTGCTGTGTATCATGTTAGACTTCTGGTTTGGTCCAGTCTTCTGAGGAACTTGAGAAGAAGTACTATGGAAGATTGTCAGGAGGAGGACATGCATTTGGATGAATACATTACTTACCTTGAATATAAAGATACTCTGTTGTAAACTCCATCTGTTTGTTTGGACATTGCAAACATTGGTGTGAGTCAGAGCTCAAATTTTTGCTATCTCTGTTCTCCAGTGTGTCGCCCGAGTGCCCATGGTTAGGGAATCCTAATTACTGTAACCCTGGCTGGCCCCTTCGAGGTTATGGGAAGGCCCTGAGTAGCCCATGTCTTTTGGGGGATGGTAGATCAAGTTACATACCTTTGCACCTTCTCTGAGTAATGGTAGTAATGTCCAGAAACAGGCAAATCCTTCTCCCCTGGAAAGTCACGGACTTCATTGTCTTCACCAACTGTAAGATGTTGTTTATCTCTGTTGGTAACTTTAATTACAGTCTTCTGTAGCAGATGTGTCTGTGTTTCTCTCTCCCAGCTTTAGCTCCATTTGAATACGAAATAAGTTACTCACGTTTTGCCTGGTAAAAGAATGCACAGCATTTTGCTTCCGGGAATGGAATCAGTCATTTATGACTCTGGTTCAGCTTTACATCTTTCAGCAGAACTAAGCAATTAAGCATCCAGAACAGTATTTTATTCCCTACCTATCTCAGCAGCACAACATTTCATCAATTATTTACAAGTAATCAAAAACATAAAACATAGCATGAAAACTATTAGTTGTTTACTGTACTTTATGGTTTTCTTTGGTTTTGGTCTATAATTAAGGAAGTATTGTGCAGCTCTATCCTGCCACTGTAGGAAATCTGGGTTTGAACCAGACTTCCTGAGATTGGTGGGGGTGGGGGGTGATCTCTACTGGAAAGTACTCAGGTGTGATTTTCGAGCAGAATGGGGAAGCCTGTACTGCATCTCCAGCACTGTCTAACTTGGGAGAACTAGAAGGGCTCCATTTCTTTCCAGTAGGATTAGTTTCACGTGTTTCACAAGTGCTGTATAAAATTCATCATTGACATTCGGAAAAATAAATTATCCTCCTGCAGAGGTTATGACTGCATTTCCTGCTACTGGAGCTAAATATGATATTAAATGATCATTGTAATGCAGTGGCTATGACCACATGAGCTTGGCATCAAGACAAAAATAAGCTTATGTTGAGACAGATGATTGCATTTCTTGGCAAGGGTAACATGTTTCTGTTCCATAGCATAGAGCCTGCAGCTGAAGATGAAAAGGCAGCATGACGTAGCAGTGCTCACAGATGCTCCAGTTCAGGTCTCTCTTCAAGCTATAGTTTCTTTTCTGAATGTACTGCACAATTCTGTCATTGTGACATTAGTTGGTAGAGTGCTGCTCTACTGTGCAGAGAGACCTCAGATTGATCCTTGATCCAGACTCTCTTGTTGTGGACCGGTGGGTGGGAGGGTTGAAGCACTTGTTCTGTAATGCTTCCTGTGGTCTGTGGGGAGCCATATCTTTATGGGTGATCATGCAATGCTAGCTCATCCCTCACAGGCCAGCACAAGTGAGTGGTGATGTACAGCATCATGGAGAGGTCTGTGGGGCTTAAAACAGGGGAAATAACCCCAGCCTGGCTATTATGACAGCTGCCTCCTGCCCCACACCAATGTCCCAGTCCTGCTTATGTTCCTCACCTCTGGCATCTTTGTAGACACATTACTTCCCCCCCCTGACCTGGGGACCCCAGCAGAGGTGGTAAGCTCTGGGATTTTCAGTTGCTGGATGTCTGAATAGGCCAGTGACATTTGCAGATGGAGTCTGGCGGGATAAGGGGAAGCAGGAGCATCCTGAGCAAACCAGCTGACTTGCCAGAATCGGGTAGGACTGGGGAGGCAAATCAATAAAGGTACTGCACAGGTGCATAAAGGTTGGAGCTATAACGTATATTAGAATGGAAAGGAATCAATTATTACAGGTTATTGCCCAGGATAGCCAAGCTGATATGCAGCATCTCATTTTCAGTGGAGTCCAGATTCTACCTATTATTGCTGGAACAACTGAAGTAGAGGAGAGTTAATGACTTGCTTAGGGCCATACAATGACTAAGTGACTCAAGGGATTTCACCCTGGGATCTGCTAGTCTAACCTCTGAACCACGCTGCCTCGCTATTTGAACTTCCTTATTCAACATAATATTTATAACTTCCAACTGCATATCATTAGACATTTGTGCAGCCAACTATTGGACTGTTCCATGAACTATTGACTTGGGGGATAAATATTAGACATTAATGGAGACAGAAACTTGCACCTGATGGGTATATTTCTGATACGGACTACTTTGACTGTAGTCTTGGAACTAAGCATGATCTTCTACTTTAGTAATCCTACCATAATAAGGACATACTTTCTGCCTAGGATGGAGGTAACATTTCCATAAAAAACATGGATTTCCAAAGATCAGAATGACTGGCTGTTCTGCACGTTTGTCCTGAACTAGGTGTTTGCTGCTAGGACAGCTGCAGACCCTCCAGCTGTACTGTTTTTGCTGGTACAGTACTGCATTTTAAACCCTGGTACTGGTTCCTGCCAACTATTACCATGTACTGAATTTCAACCGACGTCCTGCTTTTAATATAATTTTCTCCCACAATGTTGAATATCTTCTCTGCTTAGACTGGTTGCTGTGTGTGCCGGCACACTTGCTGGGGAGCATCCACTGTCCCCATGGTAACCAGTGACATTATTTACTGCTGGTTGCATTTGTGGCACCACCGGCAGGGGGCAGGGCTCGATGCACTGACTTAATACACTGTACTTGACCCCCAGAAGCACTAGCAGCTCTGAGATTGCAGCAGATATTGGCAGGAGTGAAGCAGTCTCATGTGGAGTTTTGATTATCCAATCTCAGTGTGGCATCCTCTTGCGCTCCACGTCCAGCCACCATCTCCCCTAACCATGAGCAGAATTTAATTTGTGGCACTTAATATATTTCTGCGCACACTGACTGTCCGGATGGTCATCTCATCTGAAATGATTGTCAGTGGAGTGCTAACGAGTTGTCCTGCTTGGCCGCCTGGCCCTCAGACAGGACCCGGCATCCACTCCGGCCTTTTTGTCCTTCTTTAGAGTATCAGACCTGGTCACTGGTGCAGCAGGTCTCTGGCGCAGCGCAGTGCCGGAGTGACTCATGAGGAGTGTAACTGTATAACTGTGAAGTACTACCGCCATTGGGGCTTTTCAGCCAGGAACCATACTGCAGTGGTGAGTCACAGATCAGCAGATCATTTGGCATACTGATGTGTTTGTTTAAACTAAAGCTCTGCCAAGTGGTTTCACTTGATCCGACTTCAAACTATTTAATTATGCAATGCAAGTCAGTTACAGATGGTCCCCAGACAGTGAAAATGTGTGCTGCTAGGCTAAGGCTGGCCATTGTGGTGAGATAGTGGGAACAGTGGAAAGACTGGAAAGCAGTGCACTATGTGCAGGTATCAGCAAATAAAATAAACAGAGGGACAAGTGGAGTGAAAGGGAAACGTGATAAACAGAGGTGTGCACAGACAGAGTACTGGCAGGGGAGTTAAAGATTCTAGATGTTGAAAGGAGTAGGGGTAACTTGGTAAGTGTTCCGGAGAGGGCATGACTTCGGATCTATGTGATAACGGTGATTGCAGGATAGCGATCACCGTTATGGCAAATGCACATTGCTGAAAAAATACCGGGACTTACATTTGGCCTCTCCCACTCAGCGATTCTCAACCCAGGTGGCATGTTGGGAGGCAAAAGAAAAAACATTTTGGGCCGGGCGCAACAAAAGGTACTTGTGCCCGGCCCTGGCACCCTGTGCAATGCAGGCCTGTAGTCACCCACCATGCCATGGGAGCAGCTTGGCAGCTCATTGGGCACCACCCCTCACAATTCCTCCCTCCCGTCCTGCCCCTCACTGTGCGTGCTCGCTCCCCCCCATGTGCATATACATGTATTGACACGATATCGTTATATTCATGCACACCTCCATCCGGTCATCCTTCCTCCCTGGTCACTGTACTGTGAGGCACCACAATTGAGTCGCCATTTTGGTAGGCACCCAATCGCAGTCACCGAACTCACGGAATACCATGACTTCAGTGTAGATACTGAAATAAATCAGTCTTCATTGGGGTAACTGACCACAGCTGCAGCATAGTATGTGATGATATTGACCTTCTTGATGATGTATAGCCAACATTCTTCTTTGACCTGCATATTTAGAGGCAATGAATTATGCCCCACATCTGAGTGAGTCTAAAAATAAAATAAATAAAAAGTTTCTTTCTCACTTCTATGACCCTGGTAAATAGTGGGGCTACCCGCTCCTGCTCAGTGCAATGCCCCTACCCCCCCCTGCTGACTGCAAGGCCCCCCCACTCACAGCAACAGACGTGTACCAATTTTCATGTTAAATGTTGGAAGGTCTGCAGCTGTTCCTTATTGTACAGTACCTGCTTGTGGAACAGATGGCCTTGAAAATTGAAATGAGAATGGGAGAAACTGCAGCATATAAAGACCTCTTATTACAAATAATGTGTAACCCCTTCACCTGTGACCTAATGGTCCCAGGGTGCTCTGACGAGAGCACCCAGAGGTGGGTGTACAACCCCTAGTCCTTGAGTGATGCTCCAGGATCGTCTCTGTTTAGAGGTTGCACTAAATGGGAGGTACTCCGTACACAGAATATTTAAATTTAGTTCCTGGGTCCTGGCTTTAAACTGTGGAGATGAATGTTGGGATCATGAGATGCAAATGACACTGATGACAGTAGTGCAGCACATATCTGACTTTACTGTTGAAGTTTATCTGATAGCTAAGCTAAGTACAGAGACCCAATACACAGTCTTGCCACATTCCATATGGACATGCTAGCTCTGCATTACACATGAGTGACTATACCACCTCATCTCCTCAGTCTACAAAATATGAGGGTGGCTATAACAGCTCGGTATCCTACGATATGAGCGAGTCAAACTGAGTGACTCAGTTTGACCACCTGTGTAAAGAGCGAGTGGTGAAGGAGAGTGAATGTTGGAGGAGTGAGGGTATCAGTACAATAATCGTGAAAGAAAGAGCGTTGGTAGGAAATATGCACAAAGAAACAGGATATAGGAGGTAGTTCAGCCAGGCAGTTTCAAGCTGGCCATTTGGTCTTGTGGAGGCAGTGTATGTCTCTAGTGTGGAAAGGCCTGGCTTTGAAAGTGGGTAGGAGCTGTTTTTTTTTTTTTTTTTTTTAGTTTTCCTTGTTGGGACTTATTTCTTTATGTTGCATTTTCTGCTCCCCATCACCCTCTTGGTCCCCTGTTTGCAGGTTGCTCTCCCCCAATAGCCCCCTCCCAAACATTCATCCATACCCCAATGTCAGGCCCACTCCCTGGAATTGTTTATAATTAGAATGGGGGGATGCAGGGGGTGAATCCCCCGCATAAAAGTGTGTGTGTGTGTGTGTGTGTGTGTGTAACTGGTGAGCCCATAGAGAGTGATGTGGACCATCGCTGTTTATGGTACCGCTGTAGTGCACGTTGCCATTGTTGTTTTCGGTGATGTGCACTCACCCATGTTGCGATCACTGATATCACATGGAACCTAACAGCTCTACACTCTCATCTGCATAACATATGGGCAACTATACAGCTCTACTCTCTTGTCTACAAAAGAAAAGAGTGACTATAACAGTTGTACTTCCTTGTATACGCACTTACTATAGAGAGGTGCCATGAGGAAAGGAAGACCCATGGGTTCAAATGTATAATAACCCAGTCCTATTTGTGCCCACACTTCACATGCTTATCAGTATTGTCATTCAGCATGTGACTTCCAAATTATTGCTCTGTTTCCATGCTGGTGTAACCCCTAGGTGGCGCTATCCCAAGGGCTACTACCCCTGCCTGCTTGGCTAATAGCAGGTTAAGGGGCCTAGGTTCAGTGATGGGTGCCTCCATCCAAAGGTCAGGGTTGGTATCAGTCTGACTAACCAGGTCACAGCCCTCTGGGACACTGTGATCCCCCTTGTCTCCTGCTAGTGGCCCACAAAGTACACAATGTTTACCTTCCCAATACCCGGATAGACTTTACACATACACCTAGATTGAGCACTTACCCCCAGGACTGGTTCCTTCAGCTTGGTTCTGGGGACCCTCTGTAAAATAAGATGATGCAAGACAAAACAACTATGCAATACCTTAGGCTTAAACAGACACCATAGTCAATATAGGTTGCAGCAAAAGAAGTAGATCTGATTTCTTCATGGGGCTGTAACAAGGATGGGAGCAATCAGGGTAATTGGTTTAAACACACTATAAAGATCACAGTGGTGCATGCAGTCAGTGTCCCTATAAGTCACACTCTCTGGGTACCCAAGATGGAAAAGGGGCTAGCCAGGACCGTTGCCCAGGACAGGCTGGCATTGCAGCTGGTAGGGGCCCTGTGAGGAAGAAGAATTAACATGCACACCCACTGATTTTAATCCGGAGCCGGAGGGCTCAGTTCATGGAAACAACACAACAGATGACACACTTGTGATTTAAAAGATATGTTGCAGGGAGGTACCCTGTTTACTGCTCACGATACCCAAAACTGAGAACAGGATGGATGATGGTTGTTCTGGACTGCCAGAAGGAGCAGGGTAGGGAGACAAGTCCCTCGTGGCACGGTCCAACTGCATTTGAGAGCAGGCGGACTCAGTCCGATGCAAGCTGGGTATAGCTTCCAGTCTTCAACACACAACTCAGCTCGGGGAGGCACCAGATTGCGACCCCCCCCCTCCAGTTAACGGCACATTTATAGGTAACTAAGGACTATTGTACCATGCCGATCGCAAAGTCACTGCTACTCCCGAGAGCTCGAAGGTAGCTAACGTCCTGACAGGCCGATCGCGCTTGACAAAATCTTTGGTCTTCTTCAGGCTGAGCCTGGTATCCATCCAGTAGCTTACTTCACAGCACACCGAGCGGATCACTGTCTGACTATTTCTCTCTCTCTCTCTTCCCCTCCCCCCTCGGCAAAATGACAACAGGCCTGCTTTCGGGCCTTCCACAGTTCTCCCACGTGAACTACTGCGCAACACAGCTGCTCGATTATGCAAGCTCTTTCCTCCTCAACTTCAACTCGAAGCTGGCTTTCCAGCAGACAGCAAGGGGGATTTCCCTTAGATCCAAAAGGTTCGGTTGGGCAGTTTAGCTGTCAGTCACAGTAAGAGCTCCCCCTTTTGTTGCAAAAAGGCGCCAACAGTCTAAAACTACAGATCCCAACTGGTAATCCATACAGTCCCACTTCAGCAGGCTCCATTTTAGAGTCCCCCAGTACTGATCGGTCCAGTTCGGCAGTTCGGGACCAAAATGGTGGAGCTAAACTGAACAGTCCTTGCTGCGAAGAAGGTAGGTTAGAACAAACACTATATCTTTATCACTTTAACTGTTTATCAGCAATTAGTTACATCTCTTAACAGGGCTTCCCCTGCGTCACTAGTGACGGCAGAAACAGAACGAGGATTCAGCAGCCCGGGCAGGATTCGGGCATGTAAACACACAGTCCCCCCCATAGAGATAAATTATGACTGCAAGCAGGCAGCACTTAGAGCAGTACATGGAGGCTTTAAAGGCGCTCACTGATAACATCTAAATGGCTTTAGTGCCGAACACCAACCAGGCAGTGAGCAATTAGGTGGGCTCTTGGAAGACTTTTCGGTGACCCCCATTTGTAGGAGGGTTACACTCGGAATTCAGAACACGGAGGTCTGCAGCATCCCTGAGACATTCCCACAGGGCTTAATGGTCATGAAAGTCAGAGCCACACAACAAAATCTTTAGAGCACAGATGCTACATCTTTGGTGACAACAGTGTCCTGCCCCCCCCCCAACACACACACATATTTAAGGGTTTTGAAATGCTGCACACTTTATACACTGGGGCCCAGATATTCAAACTGCGCTAGGCTGTGGCGCAAGCCTGGGCGCAGCTCAACTTGGCTGCGCAGGGGTGTGGACTGGACGATATTTAACGGAGCTGCGCCATGGCTCAGCAGCTTTGAATATTGCACCCTGGCCACCCCCAGTGTGCATGGCGCAGTGGCACTGCGCCAGTGCAAGTGGTCAGAGTCGAGCATGGAGATGCGCTAGTGCAAGTTCCATTGCGCCATGCACAGCAACCACGATATTCAAAAGTTGACATGCAAATGGTGCCATAATGTATGCCAGGCACACATGGGGCCATTTGCATGTCATTATGGCCCCATTTGCATACAGGTGCGCTAATCCCCGATGACTTGCGCCTTGCGCCCTGCCAGGCAGCAGCCGTTGGGGACCGACGCCCCCTTCAGCCCGACTGTGGGCATTTGTTTAAAAAAAAAAAAAATCCCCTTCCAATATCCCTGGTGGTCCAGTGAACCAGCTATCTGCCCGATCGCGGGCATTTGTTTAAAACAAAGATCCCATTTCAATATCCCTGGTGGTCCAGTGGACCAGCTATCTGCCCGATCGCGGGCATTTGTTTAAAACAAAGATCCCATTTCAATATCCCTGGTGGTTCAGTGGACCAGCTATCTGCCCGATCGCGGGCATTTGTTTAAAACAAAGATCCCATTTCAATATCCCTGGTGGTCCAGTGGACCAGCTATCTACCCGATCGTGGGCATTTGTTTAAAACAAAGATCCCATTTCAATATCCCTGGTGGTCCAGTGGACCAGCTATCTGTCTGATCGGGCATTTGTTTAAAACAAAGATCCCATTTCAATATCCCTGGTGGTCCAGTGGACCAGCTATCTGCCCGATCGTGGGCATTTGTTTAAAACAAAGATCCCATTTCAATATCCCTGGTGGTCCAGTGGACCAGCTATCTACCCGATCGCGGGCATTTGTTTAAAACAAAGATCCCATTTCAATATCCCTGGTGGTCCAGTGGACCAGCTATCTGCCCGATCGCGGGCATTTGTTTAAAACAAAGATCCCATTTCAATATCCCTGGTGGTCCAGTGGACCAGCTATCTACCCGATCGCGGGCATTTGTTTAAAACAAAGATCCCATTTCAATATCCCTGGTGGTCCAGTGGACCAGCTATCTGCCTGATCACGGGCATTTGTGAAAAATAGAATAATTCATCCAACATCCCTGGTGGTCCAGTGGACGCTCTCTGCCTGATCGTGGCATCTGTAAAAAAAGTCCTATCTCTTTGGATGTTCAGGTACTCTTCCACTCGCCACTGAGTTCATCGCTTCGCCTTCTGAGTCACGTGGGGTAGCATCTCTTCTCTACTCGCCCTCCGCCGATTAGGTTGTCCATTGTTCACAGTGTTACCAAGTCGCGTTCCTCATATCACACATTCCAGATATGTGAATGAATTGTAAGTGTAGTACGGTAGGGTTGCGCCCATTGGCTCATGCCAGAACCAATGGGCGGCAGCCCCTACCGAGATGTCAGTCGGCAGGCAGTGGGGCGGCAGACGGTGGGTGTTGCTGCCCGCTGGCTGACCAGGGGAGAGCTGGGCTGTGGGCTGGTGGGTGGGTGGGTGGGGGGGGTACCCTAGACCACCAAGAATATAGGACTTTTTACAGATGCCTGAGATCGGCAGAGAGTGATCCACTGGACCACCAGGGATATAGGACTTTTTTTTTTTTTTTTTTTTTTTACAGATGCCCACGATCAGGCAGAGAGCTGTCCACTGGACCACCAAGGGTATTGGACGAATTATTCTAATTTTTACAAATGCCTGCGATCGGTCAGATAGAGGTCCACAGGAGCACCAGGGATATTGGATGAATTATTCTAATTTTTTACAAATGTCTGCAATCAGGCAGAGAGCGGCCCACTGGACAGGGAAAAAAAAAAAAAAAAACACTAAGTTTAAAATCCTTTTTCGTTTAAAGGAATCCTTTCTCGGATGAAGTGAAAAACCCATACAAAAAGGATGCTTTCATACAAAAAAGAATCAGGAGAAAAACTAAGTCCAAATTCTTTTTTAGTATTCATTCATTTTCATTTATTCATTTTATTGTTTAACCTGGAAAGGCACATTGGCCTGGATATTCAAACTGCGCCAGGCTGTGGTGCAAGTCTGGGCGCAGTGCAGCTTGGCTACAGAGGGGCATTGACTGGGCGATATTCAACAGAGCTGCGCCATGGCACAGCATAGTTGAATATCGCACCCTGGCCACCTGCAGTGTGCATGGCACAGTGGCACTGCGCCAGCGCAAGTGGCCAGAGTGGAGCAGGGGGATGCACTAGTGCAAGTTCCATTGCGCTATGCGCAGCAACTGTGATATTCAAAAGTGCACATGCAAATGGGGCCATCTGCATGTCATTATGGCCCCATTTGCATGCAGGTGCACCGATCCCCGGCGACTTGCGCCTGATAGGCAGTAGCCATTGGGGACCGACGCCCCCTGCACAGCGCGGCAATGTGCCCCACAGCCCGATCGTGGGCTTCAGTAAATATAAATCGTGTCCTATATCCCTGGTGGTCCAGTGGACCGCTCGCAGCCCGATCGCTGGCATTTGTATTAAAAACAAATGATGTCCAATATCTCTGTTGGTCCAGCAGTACCCCTCCCCACCCACCCACTGAGCCCCATGGCCCCTCCTCCCCTGGTCAGCAGTGGGTGGCAGCACCCACCCACCTGCAGCCCTCACCACCCACCAACTGACACCATAGGTAGAGCTGTATGCCCATTGGTCCACAGCGTGAGCCAATGGGCATGCAGCTTTAGCAGATTAACATTCCAGATATGTGACTGGATCCATTCACATATCTGGAATGTGTAGTATGGTATGAGCTGCACACCCATTGGCTCACGCTTGGGACCAATGGGCGTACAGCCCTACTTATGGTGTCAGTCGGCAGGCGGCAGGGTGGCAGGTGGTGGTTGCTGCCGCCCGCCGCTGACCGGGGGGGGGAGTAGTGCAGTGGGGCTCAGTGGGCAGGTGGGGAGGGGGGTACCGCTGGACCACCAGGGATATTGGACGTCATTTGTTTTTAATACAAATGCCCGCGATCGGGCTGACAGCGGTCCACTGGACCACCAGGGATATAGAACTTCATTTAATTTTACAAATGCCCACAATCTGGCAGTGAGTAGTGCACTGGACCACCAGGGATATTGGACTTAAATTCATTATTACAAATGCCCATGATTGGGCTGACAGCAGTCCACTGGACCACCAGGGAGATAGGACGTTTTTATTTTAAACAGATGCCCGCGATCGGGCATGGAGGGGCGCCACCACAGAGATGCAACCAGAGCTCAGGTGGCAACCCACAGGTGGCAGCTGCTGTGTTGCGCCTTGCAATATGGCAGCTCACCTGCGGGTGGCCAGCCATTGTTCCTCTCTGTTTGGCTCACCTGTGTGCAGTGCAAGTAGGGGTTGTGCATGCATGGACTCGGCACATCCCAGGCTGAATATCGGGATGTGCGGAGTATGCAGGGGCACGCCCCCCCCCACCTGTGCCGCATACATTACTGATGCGCTCTGGTGCATCGGGATTTGTGCCAAGCACAATCCACGTTTGAATATCGTGCCGGGGCGCATCAGTGGGTTGCGCATGGTGCAACACTGTTGCGCCATTCACAACCCTTTTGAATATCTGGCCCATTGAGTAAAAATGATCCTTTTTCAAGTATGACCAGCATTTACAAATAGATGCAGTACATAATTTAAAACACAGTGTAATAAAGTTATTTACAGCATGAAGATTCAAGATTATGCCTCTAAAATGTTTAACAAATGTTTTCTACAAACAGATACTGATCGAATAGACTTAAGTAATTGTGGTAAACGATTGTATGTGCTTGGACCTACATAATCAGACTCTTGGCCAAAAGCAAGTCTGATGAAAAGGAACATTGAATAGAATTGATTCCTGAGATCTAGTACAGTGAGTTTTGTCCTGTAAAGTGAATAGTTCTCCTATGGAGTAAGGAACTTTGCCCAAAATGGCCTTGTGAAAAAAGACTAAGATTTTTGTCTTCACTCAGTCTTCCAAAGAGGGTAATTAAGCTGCATGATATAATAAGCAGTGGTGGGTTTTGAACAGAAGACTGATTGTGAAACAACAGATTACATTGTAAACAACCTATACACTATTTGGAACCCCATTGCCTGCACCTGAGTACATTTGTTTGATCCATAATCTAAAACCAACAACAACAAACTCTTAGCCAGAAGGGCATGGGTTTCAAGGAAAATATTATTTCAGACCCTATATAAAGAACCCAGATGTTGGTGTATGGTTCTTATCATACATTCAATATGGGGTTCAAAAGTCATAGCACTGTCAAGTATAATTCCCAGATATCTGAACTGGTTCACTGCTTCAGTGAGTTCTCTGCCAAGAACTCTCAACAGGAATTCACCATTTACAGATTTTTGGCTCTACTAAAAAAACATAGCTTTAGTTTTTTTAATGTTAAGGACCATCTCTCTGGCAATAAACCAATGTTGCAAGTTACTGAACTCTTTTTGAAGAGTGTCCTTTACGGCCCCCATATCAGTATCACTACTAAAAATGACCTCATTGTCAGCATCGCATGATGGAATTCTTTTTCTATGAACAAAAAAAGCTCATGAAAAAGGATTCCTTCATATAAAAAAAGAATTGGGGGAGGGGGAAACTAAGTCATAATTCTTTTTTTATGTGAGAGCATCCTTTTTCATATGATTGAAGAAAGCTCATGATAAAGGATCCTTTCATATGAAAAAAGAATTGGGACTTAGTTTTTTTTTACAATTCTTTTTTTGTATGAAGGGATCCTTTTTTGTGAGCTTTTTGTTCATACGAAAAAGGATTTAGACTTAGTTTTTTCCACATTTTTATTTGTTTGAAGGGATTCTTTTTTCATATGGCTGAATTCTTTTTTAGCATGGCCATATGAAAAATATGGAAGCGAGTCACAGAAAAAGATATATAAAGGTCGAAAAAAGAGATTTGGAGGTAATTATAGCAACACTTAAGTGCAGAATACAGCTAAAGGGGTCATGATGAGCAGAATGCATGTGTTGGTGTAACTGGAGGAGGTCATTTTTGTGGGTTTTAAAACTTTTATTTTTGAAATGACAGCCATACAAAAAAATAATTTTTCCTCACCAAAAAAGGATGAGCCCCATGTGAAAAAGGATCCTTTTTTGTATGGAACAAATTCTTTTTTTATTCCAAACTGCTATCCAAAGGACCAAACTGAGCATGTTCAGAACCAAAATGTTAAAATTTAAATAACTTTGGAATGGATTAATATTATCACCAAACCAGTGAGAGGCACATCTGTGGGCCAAGCCCTTTCTCCCTTAAAAAATTCAGACCAAAATTCTAAACCATCTTTGAACTAGGTGATGACAAAAAACCTGCACAAAACAGTGATTTAAAAAAAAAATTGCTATCCGCATCTCGAAATCCGCACATCCAACCAGAACAAAAATTGGCACATCAAGCAATCTACCCCTCAAGACTGGAAATGCAAAATTTTGTGGAAAACTGTTGAGCAGGTGTGAAGATATTAACGTAAAAAATGTGAGGTTTAACATAAAGACCCCTGCTTAACCCTAACTATAATGGCGCTACTGCGCCACTATAATATATTCTCATTTGAAAACATACCAACAGTGCATGCCCTCAAAGAACTTCCTTATACACTATCTATTAATGTTCATGTTAGACACCAGTGTGCTATCCTAACCTCTTTTTTGTTTGTTTGTTTTATAGATCTCTATAAAAAAGTGTTTTTAAGTGAGATCCTAGAAAATTTACTTTGCAAGTGACTGCATGTGGAATTTTGTTTAGGATGTCAAGTTCTCACAATATCTAGTCTGTGAACTTCTGTTATCTTGATAGAAATGTTCAAGTACCTCAAGGGAATCAACAAAGTTCAAGAGGGCGGCATCTTTCAAAAAAAGAGTTGTGCAAGAACAAGGGGGCACAATTTGAAGGCGGGGGCGGCTCAGAGGTAATGTAAGGAAGTATTTTTTCACAGAGAGGGTTGTGGATGCATGAAAGCGACCTTCCGGAGGAGATTGTGGAGTCAAAAACAGTGATTGAATTCAAGCATGCATGGGACAGCCATAAGGCAATTCTAGGGGGTGGGGGTAGAAAGAAGTAGGCTGCTGGTTAACTAGGATCTGCAGCTTATCCATTAGGTAGGAAAATGGGCAGACTGGGTGGGCCAAGTGGTCCTTATCTGCCGTCAAATTCTATGTTTCTATGTTTACATTTATTGTAGACATAACAATTTTAGCAAGAACAGCTCTAATTTACCATCTTCCCCCAACTCACAACATTGCCCATTTGAAAACATTGATTCATTTGACCTGGCATCCAGTATTTTTCTTGGGGCCTGCTGTTACAGCGCATACCTTACATACTAACATACATACTATTTGCCAGCAGATTAGGCCTTACGGTCTATAGAGTCTGCTCAAACCTTGGATCCTTATTTGGGTGCCGAGTCCCTCCCATCCCTTGTGCTCCAGAAACCCCTATCATCCATCCCCACCCCCCTGGGACAGGCCATCATCTGATGCATCCACTTTCTGTGTCTGTCCCACCCTCTCTTGAAGCCCTCCACTGTGGATCTCTGACCCAGCTTGCCAGGCAGTGCATTCCAAGGGTCCACCACCCTCTCAGTGAAAAACCTCCTCCTCTCCCCCCCCCCTCACCCTTCCACCTTCCAACTTCAAACCATGCCCTCTGGTGATACCTCCCTGATTTAGTCTAAAGATCCCCTCCATGTTTACCCTATTTATTCCCTTGAGGTACTTGAAGACCTCAATCATGTCCCCCTGTCTCCTCTCCTCCCCTCCAATGAAAACAGGCAGAGCTCCTCAAGTCTGTCCTCATACGTCAAATCCCCTAGCCCTCGTATCATCTTAGTTGCCCTCCTCTGTACCCTCTCCAGGAGCTGTATGTCCCTCTTCGTGTGGTCTCCAGTACTGTACACAGTACTCAAGGTGTGGTCTAACCAGTCCATTGTACAGCGGCAGAATCACTTCCTTTCTCCTAGAGGTGATCCCCCTTATGATGCATCCCAACATCCTGTTTGCCTTGCTAGCCGCTCTCCTGCACTGCTCAGTTATTCATACATGCATCCACCATGACCCCTAGGTCTCTTTCCCCTATTGAGGCCTCCAGAGCCTCCCCTCCCAGGGTGTACCTGTGTTTAAGGTTTCCCTGACCAAGATGCATCACCTTGCACTTGGTGATATTGAAATTTAATTTCCATGTGTGAGCTTAGCTTTCCAGAGTGTCCAGGTCCCCTTGCAGGGTCAACCTCCCCTCTTCTCCCTCAACTACTGCTCCCATCTTGGAGTCATCTGTGAAGAGACTTATTTCACACCATATACCCTCCCTGATGTCCTATATATGTATATGTATATGTATATGTATGTATGTATGTAACAGGATTGGACCCAGGACCGAGCCCTGCGGTACCCCACTACCAACCTCTCTAGGGTTCGAGAGCTCCCCACAGACCACTACTCTCTAGGTGTGTCCAGCTAGCCAGTTTTCAATTCATCTGACCATCAAAGGGCCTACTCCTAACCCCATCAGTTTCTCCACCAGACCATTGTGGGGGACAGAGTGAAATGCCTTGCTGAAGTCCAAGAATAATACATCCACAGGCTTTCCCCTGTCCAGTTCTGATGTTACCCATTCGTAGAACTCCACAAGATTGGTTTGACATGATCTACCTGGCACAAACCCATGTTGCCGACTATCCAGTCCTCCACCTCCTCCAAGTACACCCCCAATCGTTCCTTTAGTATACTCTCCATTAATTTTCCCACCACCGAGGTCAAACTGATGGGTCTGTAGTTACCTGGTACTTCCCTCAACCTCCCTTTATGGATTGGCACCACATGTGCCTCTCTCCAATCGCTAGGTACCCTCCCTGTCTCAAGTGACCTGTTGAAGAGCTCCGCCAAGGGTGCAGCCAGTATGTCTGCCAATTCCCATAGTACTCTCGGATGAATGCCATCCGGCCCAGGAGATTTGTCTTTCTTTAGGGCCTTGAGGGCTAACCACACCCTTTTGGTGGAGATAGCATCATCCGTCCCCTCCACCTTACTGGCCTTTTTATCCTTACCCAGATGTGACACCCCTGGGGTACCTCTCCCTCCCTTTTGCTCCATTTCTGTTGCTCCCCTGATCCCACTCACTGCCACTTCTATCCCCTTCATGGCTTGCTTTGTAGATATCCCATCCCCCTCCCTAGTGAACACAGAGGCAAAGTACTCGTTAAATAACATTGCCTGGTCCCTCGCCTCTTCCACCCATCCCCCTTCTGATCTCAATCTACTGAGATGGCCCGTAGTTTTTCTCCACTCCCCAATGTAGCGGAAGAACCCCTTTTCCCCTCCATGTATCCCCTGTACCAGCCGCTGCTCTTTACTGGACTTTGCTCCCCTCACCATCCGGTGACTTTTCTAGATGCAAGATGGTACATTTCCTTATCCCTATCCCGCTTGTTTTATATTTTTGTAGGCCGCCTTCTTTTCTCTGACTGCTACCTGTACCTCACTGGACCACCAGCATGGTTTATGTGACCTTGCTCTTCATGCTTCAACTTAGCTAGATCCTGACTGCCTCATGAAGTCCCAGTTTATGACCTCCCATCTCCTTTCCACACTTGTCATTGATGTAATCCTTTCAAGTGATCCTTGAGAATATTTCCCATGCCCACAAGTCTGCCCCTGAAGTCCACTGCCAGTGGCTTGATCTCACCCCTCCCCCATGCTTATTTGAAACCAGACAATATTGTGATCGCTCCCAGTCAGGGGGTCCTGTACAACCAGGTCCCTTACCAGATCCACATCTGCCAGAACCACGTCCAGGACATGCCCCTCCCTTGTGGGTTCCATTACATGCTGTGTTAAGAACACATCCTGGAAGCCGTCCAGCAGCCTCTGCTCCTTGGCCACCTTAGAGGACATGGTTCCCCAGTTTGTACCTGGCATATTAAGGTCCCTCATCAAATCACTCCTTCCCTTTTGGTCCACACTGGCAATGATGTTGTCCAGCAAACCGTCCTCTAGAACATCACTCATCCTGGGGCCTATACTCACACCCAGCCTGACCTTTATCTCCTGCTGGGGATGCTAAGATGACCCATAAGGCCTCCACGTTTCCCTCTGCCTCTTCTACCCTAGCAATTTCTATGTCATCTCTAATGAACATAGCCACTCCACCCTCTGCCCTCCTTTCTATCCTTCCTAAGCATAGTGTACCCTCGCGTTAGGTCCCAGTCATGGTTTTGTTGTCACGTCTCGTGAGCCGGCTGCCACATCCACCCCCTTCGAACAGCATGGCCTGGAACTCTGGCAACTTGTTTCCAAGCTCCTGGCATTTACTAACACCAACCCCACCCCTTATCCCTGATCCTCTTTGTCAAACCCCACCCAGATTCCTTATACTTCCATCCTCCCTCTGCTCCTTCTGAAACCTCCACCCCAGTCTGTTTCCTCCTCCTCCTTAGGGCTTGAAGGCTACTCCTTCATCTGGAGGAGAGGCCCAGTCAGCCCCTCCCTTATCCCTTCCCCCTCACAAGTTTAAACCCCACCTTTCTTGAATGTAGTCAGCCATCCCTGTTTAAGGACTTCTTCCCTAATGGGGCAAGATGAAGCCTGTCCTTGGCATATAGTCCCTTATCCTCCCAAACTCCTTTCCAGTTCCCTAACACCCAACCCACTCTCTTCACCCCACTTCCTGAGCCAGTCATTAACCTCTGTGAGCTTTTTTTTTCTCCACAGAGGCCTTTGGTACTGGCAATAGCTCTAAAAGGAAATGTTGCATCCATTATCCTGACAGACTCTGGCAAGTTCTTGGAACCTTGCTTGATTTCAACAGCTATTTCCCTCTAGATCGTTGGTTCCCAAATGCACCAGGAAACAGTTCCCTCCACAATCCTAACCATTTCATACACCATGAACTTTGCTCTGTGCACTGTCAGCCCAGAGATACTCACTACCTTCACCTGGCTATGGCATCCACCCCCCTGTCCCTCCCACTGGATACCCCTAATCATCGAGTCTCCCAATAACAGAACCTTAACACCACCATCATCCTTATGGTTACCTCCACTATGCCCTCTCAGCCCCCCATCCTCCCCTTTATTCATGATCTCAATTCCATGGGGAGTCTTCCTGCCTTATTAGAGACCCCCTTGTCACCCTCCCCTTTCTGCCTCCCTCATTATTTTGCCCACTTAACTCAAACCCCCTCTGAATAGGTGTCCCCCCTTTAATACTCTCTTATCTGAACCATTTATCCTGGTCCTGATGGTTTCCCCTTCCCCCACACCGCCATCCTCCCCCCTTTGTAATAGTACCCCTGCCTCCAGAGGCTCTCTGTGGGGCCCCTTTAGCTAGGGCCCCATCCTTGGTACTGACCCCCCTGCTGAAGGGGGGCTCCTATCCCACCTCCTTGTCTCCCAATTTCTCTCCAGTCATGCTCTCCTCCCCTCATGTCTGCAATATGTTGCATCTCCCCCATTTGCTTAACATTTATGTTTCCCCTTCTCCCTCTGGGACTATTTCTATCCTTTCCATTGCCGGACTGTGATGCCCTATGGGTATCCAACTCCCTCCCCCCCGGCCTCTGTATAAGTTTCCTCATTTCCACCAACCCCTTCCTCCCCCTCTAGGTTGCTTAGTAGGTAAAATTTATTGTGACACTGTCAGCCTCCATCAAGTAACCAGAGTTTCCCCTGACTGCACCTCTAAACTGCCCCTCTTCTTCCCCTCTTACTTTGTTCACCTTAGGAGCTCCCTTCCCACAGTCTGCTGTTTTAGGCTTCCCACAACAGCCCCTCCTGACTCTTCCCCCTCCACTCTCTTTGTATTCAGAATGTTCACCCCGTACGCTTTCCCCTTAGTGTCAACATCCCTATCTAAGGGTCCTCTGTCCCTAATATCCCCCCTCCTGCTTGCTGTAACATAACGTCCTGTGATTTCAGAGCATTGCCCCAGTCTCCCCTCAGCCCCACCCTTCTGCTGCCCATATCCACACCCCTTATCCTTGGACACCCCCCCCAGCTCCCTCAGCTTACTCCTTAACCAATATATCTCACTCCTGATACAAGATAGCTGTCTACAGAGTGGGCAGCCTCCCTCTCTCCAGGCCCAATTGAGAATTATTGCCATCCCACAGCCTGTGCAGCCTACAATCCTTCTGAAGATGCCTGCCATGGTGGAATATGGCCACCCTGTTTATCCCCCTCTGTTTATAAGGGCAATAAAAAAATGTAAATGTCCATATTTTATTACTGAGTGTACTAGCGATGGACAGAGAGTGTGTGTGTGTGTGTGTGTGTGTGTGTGTGTAAAAAAAAAATTTATCTCAAATATTTTTCCCGAAAAGACATACTGAGTCAATAATAACTAATGTACAGATGCATTTGGGGGTTGGGTGATGGTTAGCAATACAAAAGGCAAAAGTGAAAATAAAATACAGTAAAGTGAAAGAATAATAAAAATAAACTACATTACAGTTGAGCAGTCAAGATAATTCGGCAGGTAGACCACTGCAACCCAATATACACGGTGCAAGGACAATGCAATAAGGGTGAGCAGAAAAATGGAAGGGCCACTTGCAGGAAGTGATCACCACACGGTGTGGTTCGGCACGGGGTCATAATGTCAAACGACATTATGCTGCACGGCAAGATCGTGCTGCCAATACAGTGTGATTCTTGCCATGCGGCATATCTCTTTTTTTCTGTGGGGGAGCTCTGACCACATCCCCCGTTATGAGGGGTTGCGCCCCTGATCCCCCCCAACTATAGATTCTCAACTCCGGGGAGGGAGTTCAAGTCAGGGAGCACACAAAATAAAAGTTTCTGGGACCAGGAATCGAACCTGGTCCCAGAAGCACTGCCTAGGTTCTTTGCTGCTGTGGATCAGTCCGTTGAGCCACAGCAGCTGGTCAGCAGAACCCACTCCCAGCAGAGGTCTTATCCTCTGCCTGGGAGAGTGAGGATGGTGCAATACCGCGTACAGCAGTATACGTGATATTGCACCATTCATTCATTCATTGGTGCACCGCTGTACCAGGTAAGCCATAATGTTGTACGCTATTTAGCATGTGAAATTATGACCTGGTACCATGTGGTTCCACCTGGACATGGGCAGGGAGATGGTCTGGACCAGGATAAGGATTTTGGACTTTAACAGGGCTGACTTTGGTAGGATGGGAAAAATTCTAGTAGGACACCTTGCTGTGATCAGAAAAGAGAGATGAATTTGGAATAGAAATGGGCAATAATAAAAGAGGGACTGATGGAGGCCACTAGTGAGTGTACCAAAATCAAAAGTCAGAAAACTAAGACCAAAAAGCCCAGCTGTTTCAGCAAGAAGGTGGCAAAAACTGTAGGTAGCAAGAGGGCAGCCTTCCAGAAATACAGCTGTACTCAGAAGGAGGATAGGGTGGAATACTATGCTAAATCAAGGGAAGCAAGCAGAGCAGTTAGGGCGGCAAAGGCTACAAGGGAAGTGCAGCTAGCATGTGGGTAAAAAAAGGGAGAAGGTCTTTTTCTAATATGTCAAGGTAAAAAGGAACACAAAGAATAAGATAAATTAAAAAATGAGGGTGGTTTGGCAGAGGGTCGCAGGGCTTGAATTTAATGGTATTCCAGTACATTTTGGGTACCAAATTTCGTACCAGAATACCAAAATTCGAGCCCTAATGTTCCACCTGAAATACCTGATTTTTTGCGCATTAGATTCGACAACGGGGGGCCATTGTGTTGATGCTATCCCCCTTTCCAGTACTTTGGGGCACTGGGGAGCCCACTCCTAGTGTCTCAAAATGTTCCAGTAATTCTCTCTGTGTATAAAAAAAAAAATGGTCCCCAAACGTCTTTTTTTCCTGCAAAAAAAGAAATGGTCCTCATCATCTCCCCCTTCCCTCCCCATCCCAACCCTCCCACTGAGCAACCACCACCCCACCACCCCACACCTCCCTTGCCCTATACTCACCCTCCGAGGTCAGTGGCTGTCATCTTCGGTAGACTGGGATATGTCTGCACTCTTCAAAGCCAAACCGCAAACTGAAGAATCAAGCTGCATGCTGTATAATGGCTGTCAATGGCGTTTTCAACTTATGCTGCTATCTCGGCCATTTTTCAATATTTTTGCACCAAATTTTCAACATGGGGTTTTTGGCATCCCACTTCATGAAGATCCACAAGCTGCTGGAAGGCTGCATGTGCATTCTTCATCCCAAATGGCATTACTCAGCATTTGAAGAGGCCAAATGGGGTGATGAAGGCTGACCTCCCCCAGCTGCAGGGTTTAGGGGTACCTGCCAGTAGCTCTTTATCAGGTCTATCATGGTCAGGAACCAGGCTCCCCCCAGCCATTCCAAGGTCTCATCCATTCTGGGCATGAGTTAGGCATCCTACTCTGTGCAGCTGTTGCATTTCCGGTAGTCAACACAGAACCATGTGGTACCATACTTCTTGGGGATCAGGACAATGGGTGTGGCCCAGGGGCTACTGGACTCCTAGATCACTCTTGCATGGTCTGCTTAACTTCCTCTGGTACCCTGTAGGGGGGACAATCTCAGCAGCACTTGAGTACCAGTGTTCACGTGGTGCTCAGTCATCATCGTGTACCCCGGTTTCCCTATGCACATGTCCCCAAATGCTTGCAGCTCCCCTCCATCTCCTTTTCCTGGGCCGGTGTCAGCTGCCTTGAGAGGGTGAGGTTATCTACTGAGGATCCCTCCTGCACCTCCGCAAGGAGGTCCACCAGAGGATCAGCCCTTTCTCTTCTGGTGCTCTGCCCACAGCAGGGACAATTTCCTCCATATCATAGTAGGGCTTCATTATGTTAACATGATATACCATCTGCCTGCTCCTTCTGTCAGGCAGTCCTACTACATAAATTGACCTCACTCACCTTCCAGATTATGGAGTATGGGCCCTCCTATGTTGCCTGCAGTTTATTTTGTCAGACTGGGACAAGTACCATCACTTGCTGTCCAACTTCATACTCCCAGGCTTTGGACCCATGGTCATACCAGGTTTTCTGCCACTGTTGAGCAGTGGCTAAGTGCTCATGGGTGAGCCTCATGAACTCCCTAAGAAACTGGATCCTGAAATTCAGGACATACTCCACAACAGAGTCCCCTTGGGAGGCACAATCACCTTCCCATTCATCCCTGACTAAATCTAGGGACACCCCTCACCCTGTGACCAAAAAGGAGCTTGAAGAGAGAGAGAACCCTGTGGACTCCTGTGGGACTTCCCTGTATGCAAACAGGAGACTGGGCAAATATTTGTTCCAATCCCTCTTGTTCTGGCCAACAAATGTCCTGAGCATAGTTTTGAGGGTCTCATTGAACCGCTCGACCAGGCCATTTGTCTTTGGGTGATAGGGTGAGGCACAGAGCTGTTTCACCCAGCACTTCTTCCACAGACTAGTCATTAATGAAAACTCCTGGGGAAATCCCACTTGGCTAAAGATTCCCAGTAGCTCATCAGCCACTTTTTCCACCTCAATGAAGGACATGGCCACCGTTTCAGGGTACCTGGTTGCGCAGTCCATAACAACCAGTTTGTATCTTTTGCCTGTGTGACTTAGGGTGCTCAGGGGCCCCTCTGTGTCCATGATTACCCTTTTAAAGGGTTAATCAATAATAGGCAGGGGCACCAAAGCAGCCTTAGCCTTGTCCCCTACCTTTCCTACCCTGTGGCACTGTGAACAAGTCTGACAGTAATTTGTCACATCTGTGTACGTACTCGGCCAAAAGAAATTGTTGGTGAGCCACATTTTTTGTGTGAGTAATACCCAGTTGTCCTGAAAAAAGGATGTCATGGACCAGGGCCAAAAGCTGCTTGTAGTACTCCAGGGGGACTATCAACTGCCAGAGTACCTCTCCCTATAGCCCCTTCTGTGGTGTACACTCCCTGTACAATGTCTATTCTCCCAGTAAACTAACTCTCTGCTCCCCTGAGAGTTCTCAGCACTATCTGCTATCTCTCTGTTTCTGGAGGGTAGGAGCAACCAGCTGCACTCTGCCCAGCTCCTCTCATCTGACCCTCCCCAACTCCCCTTCAGAAGGAAATCTGCCCCCTGCTGAAAGCTCCTTTGTTTGCAGCTGGGGCTCTGGGCAGCTGCATCGAGCTAGACCCTCACCCACACTTGCCGCTTCCTCAGCTGCTGAGAGAGAGGTTAGCACAGGCTGCATCACCCCCTCCTCGCCCTCAGAAGCTTGTCCTTTTGATTGACTATGGGTAGTAACACACACTAGGTTTTGCCTGTGGTCAAAATAACTTCCCATGATCAGATGCACAACTCCCACCTCCTGTACCCCATGGACACATCCCAGCTCAGAAAGACCTAAGCCATTGGTACCTGAACCACTGGATCCATGACTACCCAAATCTTGGAAAACTGCCCCAGCAGAATCTGCTCTGCCTGGATCAGATCCTGCCTCACCATGGAGATGGAGGCACCAGTGTCTCTCAATCCTTGTGTTACTGTCCCATTAACTAGGATAGGGTGCATATGCATGGAGGAGTTTGGTAGCATTACAGTGTGTGCGCTGGCTATCTGCTGGGTCTCAATCACCCCCTGTCCCAGGCCTCTGCCCTTTGCTCATGTTTTAGGGCAGTTATAGGATAGATGCCCCACTTTCTGGCAAATCTAACATTTCTTTGCCCCCAGCTCCTTGTTCCCGTTAGGACCAGCGGGTTCTATTTTGGGCTCGGGTGCAGGTTGGTTTATTTTAGTCTTCCTGCCCTGGGTCCCCTTAAAATCATCTGCTACCCCACCCCCATTGTTCCTATGCTGCGCATGTGGTCTGCTGACCACATACAAATCAGCACTTTCTGCTGCCTCCTTCATGGAGTTGCATACCAGGGCCAGTAGCCATATGTACAGGTCCTCAGGTACAATTTTAAGAAATTGTTCCCTTACAAACAACATTTTCTATTTGCTCTACAGTCCTAGCTTCAGCCCCACCCACCCAATGGTCTGGATAGGTACACAATTGGACATACAAATCTACATAGCTGTCTCCTGGGCCCTTTCTTAATTCTCTGAATTTTTGCCTATACACCTCAGGAGTCAGTTCAAGACATTTCAATAACACCCTTTTAAATTTATCATAGTCTATACAGTCCTGATCATCCATTCTAGCAAATGCATGCAAAGCATGACCAGTAAGCAATGGTGTAAGGTGTGTCATCCACAAAGCCCTGTCCAATTTAAACTGCACACATACACTCTCAGATGATTTTAAAAACCAAGCTAGATCATCCCCCTCACAGTATTGGGGAAACATTTTAGAATTAATCGTGGCTTTGTGGGTTGGACCTCATGCCATTACTTATGGTTTGCTGTGTGTTTGCTGGTGCAGTTCTTCTCCATCTTGATCTCATCTCTCATTCTTCTTCTCTCTTTCTCTCTTGTTCCTTCTCTCTCTCTCCATCTGCATCCTGAATTCATCTTGCTAGCCTTCTCTTTTCCTACTTCATCAGGATTTCATGCTGCCGAGTCTTCTCTTTTTCCTCAGACTTCAGCCTTACTCTCTCCCTTTTAACTTCAAATATTGCCCTCTGCAGTTCAGTCTCCTTCAGTGCAAGCTCCATCCTCAGGATCTCCAGATGATTTTGAGACTCTATTGCACCAGCTTAGCTCAGGTTTGGGCTATACTGCTCCACCAACTCATGGCTTGAAGTGCCCCTCTGACTCCGCCACTGTGACTTTAGTCTCACTACCTTGATCACCTTCCTCAGTGACCACCTGCTGCACAGGTATATGGAGATGCACGTCTGGGACCATCTCTCCCCTTGCATTAATCCTGCTCCAACAGGGTTTGTATGAGTCCATTCTTTGTCTGGCCCTCATAGACAAGCCCCCTCTGTGCACGCAGTTCACAAAGCTGATGCACATTAAAAGTGCCATAGGATGAGGAACTCATCTTTTCTAACTCTGCTGCACTAAGCTGTTTTCTAGAAATAAAAAAAAAAAAAGTAATAAACAATGTAACCTTCTGTATATCCTGTTTTGTGACTCTTAATGTATATTTCTACTGGCACTCTGTCACCCCGTGTGCTAGATAAGGCTTTTACCTCTTTCTCCCGGAGTTCCTACCTCTACAGGAAACCACACCGTGCACAAATTCTGGCTTTAAATCTGTGCTCTAATCCACACTGCTCTGCCACCAGTTGTGACAAAAACTGCCCCTTGGGCCATCCCAGCTTACAGGGCAGTTTTGTCAGGGACTTCTAATTCACTGCCACCACCTGATTTTATCAGGAAACCACTTTTGCCCTGCTTGGGGGTCAGGAAGGTCAACACAATAATTATTGGTAGAGTACACTTTGGAGATGGATCACAAACAGGGTCCAGCAGAAATAATAAAACTTACCTTGTCAATTATGAGGCAGTTACTGGTTCTATCAAAATAGACTCTTTACTAGAAGATACTACAGGCATTTACAAACAGGATATATTTAGAGTAAGACAAAAGGTTTACATATTTTCTGAGAATAGAAAATAAAGTAAATTTAACAGACAGATGATTTGTCAGAAGAAACCTCAAACTTTAGCCTCATCTAAAATCTATTTACCTGCTACAAGCTACAAAAGACATTCTTCCTAGCTGTGCTTCCTTATCAAGCTAACTTCCAGCAGGGCCCTCCCTTCTTCAGATGTTGAATTTCAGAGAGCGAGAGAGAGCGTTTCCTGCTCCTTCCACTTTTATGTACTCTTGGCTATGGGGAGTGACCGCTCCCTGGAGTAACAGTCCCCCAGTATACCCACCCATATGAGTGCATATGTGTGTGTGTGTGTGTGAATGACCTTATCTCCTTAGCCCTTCCTCACTGTCTCTTGAAGTTTTACAAAATGCACCTGGGTCCATTGCCTCACATGGGAACATATACCAGGAAAGACTCCCCACTGGGATTATGGCTTATTTGTCTCCTTCATGCTCATCCTCTCAGCAATTACTGCTAACCTTTTCACAAGAACGTTGGCTCTAAACAGTGGGTGATAAGCTCTCATTAGCTGCCTGTACACGTAACTTGGCAGCCATCTTGTGTCCTTTCCCAAACAGAACCTGTAACTGATGAATATTTAAACTAACAGAAAAAGAAGAAATGGATCTGGTCACATTTTCTGTCACAGGTACTTAAGGGCCCAAGGACCCTAAAGGTGGATAACTTCCCAGGGCTAGATAGCATGTACTCAAGGGTCCTAAGGGAACTGGTGGAGGCTCTGGGGGATCCCCTGGTAGACCTGTTTAACACCTCTCTGGAAGCAGGGATTGTGCAATGGGATTGGAGAACTGCACATGTGGTTCCTCTTCATAAACATGGGCCGAAGCATTACCATGGAACTATAGGTCAGTTAGCCCAACCTCAGTAGTGGGCAAGCTGATGGAGACCATTCTGAAAGAATGATTGGTGAGCTTTCTGAAGGATAAGGGGCTCCAGGACATGAGGCAGCATGGGTTTGTGTTGGGGGAGGTCCTAACAGACTAAACTAATTGACTTGTTTGACTGGGTCACCAGCACAGCAGACAGGGACCTAGCAGTTGATGTCCTGTATCTGGACTTAAGTAAGGCCTTCAACGCTGTACCTCACAGGAGACTGGTTAGGAAGCTAAAAGACATGGTGATGAGGGCTAAGCTTGTTGGGTGGGTCAGAAGTTGGCAGCAGGACAAAAGCTAAAAGGTGATAGTGGGGGTGGGTTCTCAGAAACTAGGCCTGTGACCAGTGGGGCCCCACTGGGCTCTGTACTCAGTCCAGTGTTTAACATTTTCGTAAGTGACATCGCAGATGGTATCAAGGGTAAGAGCTGTCTGCTTGTGGATGACACAGCTCTATGGAAGGGTGGACATGGAGGAGGGGAAAGAGGAACTCAGGGAAGATGTGGCAAGGCTAGAGAAGTGGTCTGGCATTTGGCAAATGGGGTTCAATGCGTGTAAAGCTATGCACTTGAGGGAAAAAATCCAGGGATTGAATACTGATTGGGTGTTGTGGAAGTAATCGGGTTAGAAGAAGAAAAGGGCCTTGGTGTCATTATCGTGAGTGACCTGAAACACTCGGCACACTGCAGGAAAACTGTGGCCAAAACACAATCATATGCTGGGCTGCTTAGCCAGGAGAATTACCAGCAGGAAGTCAGAGGTCATTCTGCCATTGTATATGTCTCTAGTGAGACCGCAACTAGAGTACAGTGTGCAGTACTGGTGCCCTTATCATAAGAAGGATATCAACTTGCTGGAAATGGCCCAGAGAAAGGCAACCAAGATGAGCCAGGGCCAGCAAGGCAACACTTATGAGGAGAGGCTCGGGGGCTCAACATGTATTCTTTTGAGGACAGAAGGGAGAGAGGGACATGACTGAGACCTTCAAGTACCTTAAAGGTATAAACAGGGTGAGCACCATGGGCCTCTTCAGCCTTAGTGGAAACAAGACTACTAGGAGCAACAGCCTGAAGCTGATGGGTGGGGGAGGTCCAGGAGGGAGATGAGAAGGCATTTTTTCACCGAGAGGGTGGTAGCTAAGTAGAATTAATTACCGGAGGAGGTGGTATCCCTAAAAATGGTGGACAGCTTCAAGAGAGGTTGGGACATCGTGAGGGGAAAAGTTTCAGGAAGTGGGGGAAGGGGGAGAGGTGGTATTTGAGAGAGGTCAAAGGGGATATGGAGAAGGGGGACAGGTCCCTCTGTAAACACAGTGGGAACTGTGTGACAGGGTTGAATAAACCTCTGTTCCATTTGTAATGCAGAAAGAATTGAAAGCAAGGATATGTTTTATCCTCTCATTTTCTGTCTCTTGTCTGTGTGATTCCACAGTCAAATTTTCTTGTGAAACCTAGGAACTGATTACTGTGATGGGCTTGTGATTTCCCCCCCTTCCCGCTATCTCCTTGCCTTCAGTTGCTGTTTCTTGCTGTTTCTGTCTTTTCTTCCCCCTTGCTTATCTGTGATATAAAGGGATGCTAAGGCAGGGGTCAGGTACAGCTGCAGGAGGGGTAGTAAAGTCATGAAGAAGGGACTTGAGGGAGCAAAAGATAGAGGCTGAGCAGATAGCTATGGGAACGAGAGGACCAGAGCATGGGGAAATTATATGAGAAGGCAGCTTGGCCAGCAGTCATTTTCCTGGAGAGAAAGGGAGGGGGAAGGAAAGGAAATGAGATGTATTGTTCTGGAGAGTTTAGGAGGAAGGAGGGGAGGAAGACAGGCATGCAGAAAGGTAGGGAGGCAGAGAGTCAAGCCAGAATTTGGAGGTTATACAGTACACTCACCAACTGGAGAAAATTCATTAGTCTTTCAGTGAGCAGCTCCTGCTGCTCAGATTTGCAAATCTGTGGCTGGAGTAAGAGAAAAAGTTTGTGGGGAGCCAAGAGCAGTAGGGTCATGGCTTCTGCGACATCGTTGATGTGGGAGATCGGGGCTAGCAGCCAAAGTCCCACCTTCTGATGCACACTACGATAATTGGAAGCCAAACAAAGCAGGGCCATATAATGTCACACAATATCTGCAAAAAACAGTAGTGTGTGTGTGTTGAGTGAGGCAGCACTGACGAGGTTATTGAAAACATATCTGAACAGTGCTGACAAGACTTTCACTGAAAGCATAGGTCACATTGTGCACCTAACTTGTGGTCCCTAGTCATGCTAAAAAAATATAAGATAAACATAATAAAAAATAATTGGTGACTCAGAAGTGCCTCTTGGCTAATCAAGAGCATAATCTCATAATGTTCTAGTGTTCCAAAGCTGCTCAGTTTTGCTTTACTGCTCTTGAACACTAAGAAGTCATGAGATGAAACTCATGAGTAGCCCAGAGATAGCTCTGGGTCAATATTTAATTGTAAAGTACTAATAAGAAATAGCACAGGACACAAGGGTCTAGACTTTCAAAGCCCTTAAAATTTCTGGGCCTGCAAGAAAAAAGTTGCATACGTGGGTCTCCACTTGGAGAGCCGCAGTTTTTCCCGCAGCAGCAGTATTTTCAAAGGCGGAGCTGGCTTACGACCAGCTCTATGATTTACAGCAGCTTGCAGACGATTTTTTGGTGCAGCTGCGGGGAAACATTGCCCCTGATGTGACCAGGTGTTACATCCCCTGCAGCTGTGCCAGCTGAAAATACAAAACTCTGCAGGTGCAGCAATTTTATCTAGCAGCATCGGCTGTGGAGTGGGACTTAGTCCCTGGGGGTTTTGAAAAATGTAGCCCAAGGTTTGTTTACATTTTTGTGTCTTTACTTACAGTATCTTTGTAAATACTAAAAAGAGGCACCCTAATAATAATGTTTATTTATACAGCGCCTTAGTGAAATCAATATGTAAAAGTGTTTCTATTCCCCTTTAAGCTGTTGAGGATTCAAACTGAGAGAAAGAGTCTTGAGGGTTTGTTTTCAACTGAGCAGAGCCAGTAACATATTAGGGAAAAACAAATTCTGAAGGAAAGCAGGACCATTTGTGCTGCTGGGTTCATTTTCAGGTACTGCAGTAATTGTTCTCTCTATTGGAATTATTCATGCCATTGTAAAAGGAGAGGCTGGCAGTCAGTAAAGGACACCCTGTCTCTTACATAAGGCACAGCAGAAAGTCACTCACAGGGTCAGGCGTGACCCTTCAAGCTCTCCCTAGTAACATACCTCAAGCTCGGAAGAATAGAAGCTGGTTACACTTGGGCAACAGTGGGACCTGAAACTGTGAAGTCCTGATGTTGCCCAAGTGTAACCAGCTTCTCTATTCTTCTAAGCTTGAGGCATGTTACAAGGGAGTGTGCAAAGGCTCAAGCCTGAGCCTGTGAGTAGCCTTCTATGGTGCTTTATTTTGGAGACAGGCTGTCTAGATGTTTGTGCCCTGTGCTTCCTGGCACACACAGCTAGAAGCCCAGGCATGAATGCTAAGGCCTTGCCCACTTCCTTTGCACTATAAAGCATTATTAAAAGGGAAGGCTAGCTGAGAGCTCAGGTTAGTTGACTTGGGTTGGTGCCCTTTTGAACAGCAGAAGAATCAGCAGAGCGAGAAGCCCAGAGGGAGAACAGACTCTTCTCACTCCCTTCTCTGGCAGGGAGAAGCCTTCCAGAAACTAGCAGAAGGGAGACACACATTAACCTTGACTCAAGAGGCATAACATCCATCAACCTGACAGGCACCAGGGAGTATTAGTGGTCCTTGTGGATCCGCCACTCATAAGGGAGAGAGCAATGTAAGAGTACACCTCCATCGGATGCTCTGTAAGGATAAATGGGTACCCAAGTATGTAAGTAACCACTTGGTAAAATGGAATTGGTATTGGTAATGATAATGGTGTTTGCCAGGATAAGGGGCCTGGTAAGAGTTGACATCAATAAGTCCTTGCCAAGATAAAGGCCTGGTAAGAGTTGATGTCAATAAGTGCCACATCAGATGGTCTGTATGAAAGAACCTGTTGCATAATGGGGTCACAAGGACCTATCGGTGTGATGCCGAAGGAAGGCATACATGGATACATGGACTAGGTGCTTAATTTAAAAAGTGTACCATAATCTAGTTTCTGGAATAACAAAGATGCCAGAAACTAGCCCTTTTGCTAAGTGTAGGCATGTAGTGCCCCTCAGGATAGTGTCTCATCCTACCCGGGGAGAGTGCCACTACATACTGTCTTGTGGGAATAGCACCCACAGGACCCCGTAATGGGAGATAGACCTTTCTGAAAAATTCTTGTCATGCTGTGCAGCAGTGCTTATCCTGTGTGGAGGGCAGTAGTCATAAGATAATACCCCAAATGAGTTCTGGAATGGGGAATGATTGGCAAGGATAATTCCTTCAAAGCTCTGTACCACCTTAGACAGCAAATAAATGTGAACGTGCATTATCCTGGCACTAAGTAAGCACCTTGGTTTTGTGAATTGTCTCCCGGTAGTGGTGCCCCATGAGCGGTTCATTGTGCCTGGCCCCTATCTGCCCAGACACATGGTAATGTGAAGAAATAAAGAGGTAATACTTTCTTGTTGTGGACACAGGATCCTGCTTAATGAAAGATGCCACCAAATACCCTTAGACACACAGAGAGGAAACAGAGGAGCTTATACAGGCAGTTGTTTTTTTCTTTTATTTGATTTTGCATAATTAATTAACCCTGGATAACCCAGCTGAGATGCAATATTTTGCTCCCAGTGTTGGCTCATGACTACTGTATAGAGATTATTAATAAATACCATGATAGGAATGTAGCAGCTCCAGTGTTGTAACTCTGTTTATGATTTTACAAAACAGGTTTGTGTAAAAGTTTATTTACAAATTGGCAGGGATACTGTACTTGCAGTAAACCTTAATGAGTCTGTTTGAATAGGCATGGTGCTGGAGGAATGGTAAGTGGTTGATGTGGTCCCCATCTTCAAGAAGGGGGCATGATTGGACCTGGGCAAGTACTTCCTGGTCAGCCAGACTTCAGTGCAAGGCAAGATACTGGAAGCCATTATCGAGGACAGAATAATACAGCACCTGTTTGAGCCCCAGGTTCCACACCGTCTCAGCGTGGCTTTATGAGGGTATGATCATGCCAAACCAATCGGAGCACCTTCTTCGGGGAGGTGACCATGGAGCTTAACTGGGGCAGTGTTGTAGGCATGGTGTATCTGGACTTCAGCAAGGCCTTTGATATTGCTGTGTATAACAAGCTTCTGCGCAAAGTGTACCATTGTGGTGTACACAAGGCATACACAAGGTGGCTTGTCAACTGGCTTGGTGGCAGGAAGCAGAGGGTAGTAGTAGGTGACAGTACCCTGAGTGGAAAGGGATACTCAGCAGTATCCCTGAGGGATCAGAGCTGGGGCCACTGCTGGTCAACTTTTAAATCTCTGACCTGGAAGCTGGGCTCTCTAGCAGGTTATGATTTCTGATTACACTATGTTGTCCAGGGTGGTGGACTTTCTTGAGGGTAGAGACATACCAGGAGGACTTGAATGACTCCTGGAGTCTCAGATTCTACTCTTGTGGAGGAAGAACAGAGGTATGGTCTACACATTGTCTGGGGCTTTTCTTACTGGATTTACTGGATCATTTAGGACAAAAGAAGGCACAAGGCCCATCGAGATTGTCCCCCACAACAGTAGGACAGTGCTGTGATTTACATTAATGTTGAATTGCTTTACAATTTTAGCCAAGTATCAAGCTTGGACTTAAAGGAATCAGTCTTCCTGCAGTTGCAGATGAAAAGGACCTGGGGTCATAAAAGACAAGGGGTTGAAACTTGACAATCTGCACAGCCACTGCTTAGAGGAACAGCAAACTGCTGGGACACATCAAAAGGGGGGGTGAACTGCAGAGCAGGGAAAGTAATTTTGCCACTTTACAATGCCCAGGCCTGGCCTCACCTAGAGTACTGCATGCAGTTCTGGGCTCTGTAGTACAAAAAAGAAACTGATGCATTCGAGAGGGTGCAGCACGTGGCCACCAAAGTGACCAGGATTTGGGGACAAAAGCTATGAGGACAGGCTGGAGCTGCTTAACAGGTTCGCCCTAGAAAAGGAAGCTGAAAAGAAAGGGGGCAGAATCCCAAGTCTTCCACATACTCAAGGCTGTGAACAAGATCAAGCAGCAAAAAGATGTTTGATATGGCTCCATGTCAGTTCAGCAATGCAATTTCGCCGACTAGCAATATAAACGACTCAAAAATAGCGACGGACATTTGAGCGTTGGTTATTTACAGCGACTGAATATTTCAGCGACTATAGTACAACATTTATATTTTGTATGATCATGATCAAAAGTCGTTGTCAATTTGGAGTATGACCAAAATGCAATATACAATACACAGTCACAGATAGGACACTATAACAGGAATAAAGAGAGACTTTGTCTGGGACTGAGGTACAATCAACGAGACCAGCGGCAGATATAAGAAAATACAATGGTGGAAATCACCACAGGCAACCTGCCGTGCTGTACCACGAGGTATCCCAACATTGGCAGACAGGGCATCGTATTAGAAACACAAGCCACAATAGCCCATCTTGGAAACATGATTATGGCGACTGAAATGAAAGTTGCCTCCCTTCAAGATGCCATGCTACAGCAAGACAAGCGAATGCAAAAGGCCATTCTGCAGGTAGACACAGGGCACCAATTAATACCGCTAATTAATCAGTCCTGGTGATGCACCCCCCCCAAACACCCCCCCATTTCTAGGATTCTAACACCACGGTGCACTTGGACACAGGAGGTAAGTAGATAATATTTACTATCTCTGTGATTGTCACTCGCTGTTATAACGCAGTCACTAATATGTGCCATGCACTACTGTTGAATTCGCTATTTTTCACTCGCCGTAATTACATTGCTATTATTGCATTGCTGTATTGACGTGCTACCGATCTAGCTTGTTCTGGTAGGATGCGGGACACGCTATGAAGCTCAGGGATGGTACATACAGGGGTAGTGTGAGGCAGCCCTTACTCTCCCAGGGGGGTTCTGAACCAATGGAACAGCCCACTGCTGGAGACAGTGAACAAGACAGTACAGGCATTCAGGGTTAGCCTGGATACATTTCTGGTTATCAAGGGAATAACAGGGTACTCTGGGTCATAGAGTGGGTGGGGAGTCCCTATTAATTAGCAGTTATTGTACAGCATTCTTACTAATCCCTGCTTATGAAATGAAAGGGGCCTGATGGATCCAGATTTCCTTCCAAACATAAATCACTGTGTTCCTATGTTACATTGTTCAGTATCTCCCCTCCCTCCACTAATCTGATTTGCTTATACATTTCTGCATAAATTACCCAGTTTCACCTATTTTACAATAAGAACGTGTTGGAAAGCCTGTAGGTAGCCTAGCGTAGTAGCACAGCAGTAGTGCTACAACTGCTGTCTTTGCCTTCGACCTGGGTTCAGAAACAGACTCAGGTTGCTGGGGGGCCAGCTGGGGAAGAGAAGATCAAGCACCAAAAGGACTGCTCTCCTCTCTCAAGATGTGTGTGTGTGTGTGTGTGTGTGTGTGTGTGTGTGTGTGTGTGTGTGTCACATTCCCCTACTTAGCTGCTAGCTGGTGGAGGACAGGTGGCAGCACAGTGGGAGAACACAGACTGGGGAGAGGGGCAGCCGACAGCTGCAAGGCATGTATGTGTACCTCCACACCCCATGCAGGTGTGTCAGTGTACGGTAGCACCCTTGGCAGGACAACCAGGAGCTGGAGGACAGATCCCTGGTCCACCATTGCACTAGCACCCTTGACCGGCCCACACACAACTGACAGGCAGGCCACTAAGCACTACTGCACTCCTGGGGAAGCAGTGGGTAACCAATAATTCCATTAGAAGGTCAATAGTGGGGCTGGGTGTGCCGTCAGGTGAGCCATTGGATGAGGAAAAGCTTAGTTTAATTAATTAAAAAAAACAGAACAAAACAAAAAAGGCTATGGGCAGGTATTAGTACTAAAGAAAAGGTCCATATTTTGTAAGAAGTCACCCCCTCCCAATTATTTATCATCCAGATATATTTCTTATGAGTGTTAGTTGAAAGTTATATACGAACATGCGAACATACAAAATTTGCCAGCAGATAAAGGCCTAGAGGTCTATCAAGTCTGCTCGAATGTGCAGCTAGCACCCCTTATTTTGCCACTGCCCCTCCCTTCCACCCTTCCTCTTCATTGACCCGCCCCCTTGTCCTGTCCCACCCCCTTTTTGAAGCAGTCCACTGTTCTACTGGATACCAGTTTTGCAGGTAACGCATTCCACCCAGCCACCACCCTCTCTGTAAAAAAGTGTCTCCTCATCTCCCTCCTGAACCTTCCTCCCTCCAGTCACATATCATGGCTCCTGGTGTCCCTCCCCTCCCTTACTTTGAACAGCCCCTCTGTACCTGTCTTGTTTATTCCTTTCATGTACTTAAAGGTTTCAATCATGTCTCCCCTGTCCCTCCTCTCCTCAAACGAGTACATGTTCAACTCCCTCAGCCTCCTCTCGTATGATAAGTTCCCCAGCCCCTTGATCATCTTTGTCACCCTGTGCTGCACCCCCTCCAGTAACTTAATATCCCTCTTCAGGTATGGGCACCAGTACTGCACGCAGTACTCGGGTGCGGTCTAACTAATGACTTATACAGTGGCAGAATCACCTCCTCCCTCCTCGAGGATATACCCCTTGCAATCCAACCCAGCATTTTGTTGGCCTTTGCAACTGCCTTCCTACATTGTGCCGAGTTGTTCATTGACCCTGTAATGAGCACCCCCAGATCCTTCTCCTCCTCTGTCTGGGCTAGCTGTACTCCCCCCAGCTGGTAACTCCTCCATGGGTTCTTCATCCCAAAATGCAGCACTTTGCACTTTTTGGCATTAAAGCCCAGTTGCCAGGTGTCTGACCAGGTTTCAAGCTTTGCCAGATCATCCTGCAACCCCTGCCATCCCCCTAGGTCATCCACAACCACTCCTACCTTGATATCTTCAGCAAACAGACTGATCTTGCTCTTGATGTCCAATGATATGTCTGCAATGAATATCCCAAACAACACTGGTCCCAACACTAAGCCCTGTGGAACACCGCTCGTCACTACCCTTGGGTATGAGAGCTCCCCACCCACCACCACCCTCTGTTGCCTTCCCTGAAGCCAGTTCCCTACCCATCTCACCAGCTTTGTACCTGCCCCTGTGCCTTCTAACTTACTTCCCAGCCTTCCATGCAGCACCGAGTCGAATGCCTTACTGAAGTCCAGATACAGGACATCCACTGCGTGGCCCCTGTCCAGTTGCCTAGTTACCCAGTCATAGAACTCCACCAGGTTAGTTTGGCAGGATCTGCCATGTATGAAGCCGTGCTGTCTGCTGTCCTGTAGTCCTTTGGCCTCTAGGAGGGCCACCAGCCTCTCCTTCAGGATAGTCTCCATTAGCTTACCCACGATGGATGTGAGGCTCACGGGTCTGTAGTTTCTGGGTTTATGCTTGGAGCCACTCTTGTGGAGGGGCACCACATGAGCCATCCTCCAGTCCTGAGGTACACCCCCCCGAATGTAGTGAGGCATTAAATAGGTCTGCCAAAGGCCCACAAGGACCTCTGCCAGCTCCTTCAGTACCCTGGGGTGGATGCCATCTGGTTCTGGCACCTTGTCCACCCTCAGTGCCTTCAAACCATTGCGAGCTCTGCCCTCCATGATTTCTCATCTGTCACCCCCTCCCCCCTGTTTCTGCCATTCCTCCCCCCTTGGGTGTCACCCCCTCTTCTCCTTAGTAAATACCGAACAGAAGTAATCATTTAGTGCTTCTGCCTTATCGCACCCTGCTTCCACCCAATTCCCCTCCTTCCTAATCCTTACAGCTCCTTTTCTCCCTGATGTACCTAAAGAAGTCCTTCTCTCCCTTCTTAATGCCTTGTGCCAGCCTGAGTTCCGTAGATGCCTTGGCTCCCCTTACTGCCCTTGTCACCTTCTTCGATTCTGCCAAATACTCCTCCCTGTCCCCCCCCCCGTTTTCTTGTACCTCCTAAAGGCAGCCCTTTTCCTCCTTACCTTTTCCATGACCTCCTTGCTCAACCAGCTCGGTTTTCTAGCCTTAGCCTTCTTGCTCTGGGCCTTGCAGCAGGTTTTGGTTGCCTCCACTATCCCCAGCTTTATGAGCTCCCACCTCTGGTTAGTGTCCATACTAGATTGAATTCTGGCCAGGTACCCTTTTACCACTTCTCCCATCCTCCCAAAGTTGTCCCTCCTGAAGTCCAGCACTCTTGTGCCAGATTACACTCCTTCCTTGCCCATATCCAATGTGAGCCATACTGAGTGGTGGTCACTCCCTGACAGTGGGTCCTCCACTGTAAGTTCTCTCACAAAGTCCCATTTGCCAGCACAAGGTCAAGGGTATTCCTAACCTGGTTGGTTCACTGACCATTTGCAGCAGGAAGCTGTGCTGGGAGGCATCCAGCAGTACCTGCTCCTTCTGTTCCTGGTTGTTGGGGTGCTCCAGTCCACTTCTGGCATGTTGAAGTCCCCCACAATCACCACACTACCCTTCTTGCAAGTCCTCCTGATCTGTCCCGCTAGTTCCCTGTCTCACTCCTCCGTCTGAGATGGCGGCCTGTACACCACTCCCATTCTGAGAATCCTATTCTTGGAATCCTGGATTTGCATCCAAAGTGACTCTGTACTACTCTCCTCCCCTTCCTCCCTTACACACTTCAGTCCTTCCTTCATGTATAGTGCCACACCCCCTCCTTTCCCAATCACCCTGTCCCTATGAAATAACCTGTACCCTGGTACAGACAGGTCCCAGTCATTGTATTGGGTGGCCCATGTTTCTGTGATGGCTGCAATGTCCACCTCTCCCTCTGCCATGAGCACCTGTAACTCTGCAGTTTTCCTCCCAAGGCTCCTAGCATTAAGGGTAACCACCTTCCATTCTTCCCCCCAACCCCATCCTGCCCTCCTTTACTAGCATCACCAACAGTACTTGCCATTTGCCCTTTGTCACTGTTATGTGGGGTAAGCTCATATGGTTTCCCAACCTGTGGTCTCTGCATGTCGCTTGCCCAATTGCCACCCCCCACTCCTAGTATAATAAACTGAAGGATGGAAGTAAATGCAGGTTCAGAAATACCTAGAGATTATATATGCAAACACTTGATTAGAATGTACACACTACTGTAGTTGGGATCTATGGGATAACACAGATTAAATTTGCCTATTGTGGAGATGCACAGCTTGCCGTAACAGCATACTTGTACCAGTAGAGGGCAGTCATGTTTGCTAGTTCTACAGATTCTGCGAACTTCTGTATTACATTATATTGTTGAAGGAATATACTGTGTAATGGTGATCTGTTACTGCTTTTGGAGGCAGATACATTTCACAGATTGCTATACAGGAAGAAACATTAAATCTAGTCACAAAGTAATCTGTAGAGGAATCCATATGGGCTTCTCCACAGTAAAGGGCACGTACAAGTGTGACCAGTTTTCGTTCCAAACCACTACTTATCAACTAAAAGTACTTTTGTCTTGAAAGAGAATTTTGTTTAAACTAAAACATTTGTGGTTGCAAAAATCACGGCACATGAAGAAAGAAAACTGCAGCCTCAAATAAGAGTAATATTTGTTGCAATTTAACAAAAAGTAGGCTCCCTCTCAGCTGAGATTTCATTTCACAACATAAAACAAGAAACAGCTTTAGAAATAGTAAGTGAGCTGCTTATTGCATGAGCCACCATTTGCTTTATTATGGACCTATAATGTTTCTGACAGCAAATAATTTAGTTTCATCAGAATTCTTTGTGCAGGAGAAAAGCAATTTAGTTACTTAGTAATAGTTAAGATGTTATGTTGGCTGCTGTTCGCCATGGACAAGCTATATGCCAAAGCTCTAGTGACAACCATTTTTTGCTGTCCAAATGAACAGGTCACCTGGAAACCTAATAACTTTAGAGAGAGAATTATACCTGATGTCACAGGGAAAATAATTTGTTGACATAATTTATTTCATTATTTAGCAATTTCCAGTATTACCCTCTCTACAATCTTTACTTCTGATCTGAAATCTGAACGACACTGTTGTGCAACAGTATATCCACAGAGAGATGCTTTTAACTCATTGCTAAACAGCACTCTGCTCACTTGAATTAACACCAGGACTGTCACTGTCACAGGCATGTTTTACATTGTTCCATAGTATTCCCACCACAGAGTCTAGCAGGCCTAGCCAGGTCTAGCAGGTCTACTATGTCTAGCCAGGGAACAAGTTGCCAGGGAGAAGGTATTCTCTGGAAAACATCCCAGTACTAGTGCAGGTACAGGTCTGGACAGAGATCACTGCTGATATCAATGTAGTATGTGGGAAGGACAGGTGTGATGAGGTTAAAAAATGTTGCTGGGGCACGAGGGGCAGGACAAAAGAAAAACTGGCCACTGCACACCAAAGTAAGAATCGTGTTAGCAGTGAACCGCCAATTGTCCCAGTAATGACCCAGGAGGAGGGCCTCATTGTTGATACACTATACCACCAGTAGGTGAACTGTAGGGAAGGTGGTATTGACGCCACTGCAGGGACCTCACGGTGTAGTGAGGACAGTCACTATGCATATGTCATGGAAAGTGATGCACATGGAGCTGTGTACGGTATATCCCACACAGTGTCATGGATCACTTACAGGGCCATAGTGTGGTTGTGGAGGGTTGCGTGTATCATGTGCATGTGCACCCGTCATATGCCAACCAGCATATGTCACTGGTTTTGCCTGCTGAACAGGGACCTTCAGCTACTCAATCATGTGCACATGCACATGGCATGGTTCAGCATGCTTGTATAGTACCTTTGCAGTGGCGTTAACCAACCCTGGCTACATTTTCTTGTCCCTTTCTGTCAATTCTCATGCACATCCAGATGATGAGGACAACAGCAACAGAGAAGCTGCTGGGGAGTATGAAGAGAATGCTCAGCAGCTATTCCAGAGGGTGATATGCTGGTACAAGACACACAGGGCTAATACCAAGCTGACCAGATTCAGATTTTCTGACTCTGATCCCAGTGAGGTTGTTGCACAGGAGATACCATTGGACTCTGATGAGATGCTGCTACCCAAGGGAAAGGCATTTTCCTGCATGGCCACCATCACTCTCTGCAGTGGCACATTGAGAGGGACACTCACCACTGGTGGGCAGGGATCAGTAGCTTCTGGTCCCAGTCTGAGCAAGAGCAAAGGGTGTCTGTGTGGACACATGCTGCACACCACACACACACACACACACACACACACACACACACACACACACACACACACACACACACACCACACCATCCACCCACCCACATGCCAAACAGGACCTGGCAATACAGGACCTGTACAACCAAGCCCATAGCAGCACAGGAGGCCATGACCATGGAGATGAGGCATCTGATAGAGGAGGAACAAGAACATGGCAACCATGTTGCACAACTGCAGCATGACTCTGCTGAGGAGGTTATACGTGCATGCCACTCACACCTTCACACGTTCTGTGCAGGAGCTCCACCACACAATGCCATATCAGAATGTTCTATTACAGCACACAGCTGTGGCTTCAGAGGCATAGGATGCCAGGATGTTAAGGATTGTCCAGACATGTGAATTTCTGCCATGAGGGCAACAGGCCCAGTTGTAAGTAGGTACAGGTGGCATACGAGCATGAACACCATGGCAATGTGGACAGGAAAGTATGGCCATACCTGCATGACAGCCAGTGCCTGTTGTAAGGCCATGCCTGTCGTCATCATTAAAGACACTAACCACAGGGACACCACACAGAACACCAGGAAGGCAGAGTGATGTGGCACATGTCACACCTGTCATCACACCCACTGCTGACTCTCTTGCAGATTTCAAGGTAGCTCCACATTGTATGACATTGCATAGGTGCACATGGTGTTAAACATGGGGGACAGGGCATTCGGCCACAGTGTGACATGATGCAGTGTTCTGTGCTGTTATTTTTTTGGCGGTGACTTTTTATACTTGTTTATGTACTACATTTGGGTATGAGCATGGTTCAGTTGGTAGCACTTCTGCCTCTGGGCCATAAGGTCATACGTTCTAGTCCCACATGGATTTGGCTCATACCATAAATGCTGGTAAACCAGTGCAGTATGAGGGAATGCTGTATTATCGGAGTATGCCATCCTTCAGATGAGATATTAAACCAATATCCCATCTGCCTGTTCTAGTGGCTGTTCAAGTGGATTTCAAAGATCACTCATGATACCTCTTGAGAGGAGCAGGGAAATTTCACTGGCTTTCTGGCCAAATTTTCCCATTAACTAGCTATCTTGTGGTTCTCCCTCCCCTTGCTTCATTCAGCCTCCAGTCATCAGCTTGCTTGGGGCCCCTTTGCTACTTCCACTCCTGCAGGTCTGCTTGACCAATCAAGTTGCTTCATGGACAGGTCTTCTGAAACCTCAGCACAGTTTTCAATTGCTACAGCTGCAAGATCTTTCACTTCTCCACTGAACTCTGCGCAGGATCATATCAAGAGCTGAGCAGAAGCCTACCTGCCATCTTGTCGCTCTGCCTCCCCTTGCTTCATTTAGTCTCCAGCCACCAGCTGGCTTGGGACCCCCTTGTTGCTTCCTCCCCTGCAGCTCTGCTCAACATCAGGTCACTTCTTTAGCTGCTGCCATCTAGCAGTGCTCTGCATTTGTGGTCTGGTGCTCTAAGGACTGCAGCACAAAGGGTAGGGACGGAGTCCACTGAACTCAGCTGCAAGTCTGATGCTCAGCTGGCCATGCTGCATGGTTCTAGGAAAAAGGTCTCTGGAAAGAACATTGCTGGAAAAAACAGTTTCCCTCAAATTGCACTGGAGTGGTGTTCCATGGCACGTGGTGCTGTAATAGTAAATCTGTGCAAGTCAAGGGAAGTGCAGATATACTATTACAACACCACGCCACCATGGAACACCACTCCAGTGCAATTCAAGGGAAGCCATTTTTTCCATGTGCTGTCTTTTTCTGGTGATGTTCTTTCTGGAGACTTTTTTTCCAGAGACCTTCTTTCTGGGTACCGTGCTGCACCCCAGACCAGTCTCTTCTCAGCCTAGCTGCTGCTTTGCTTTGCTGTGAGTACTCTTTTTAATTGATTCTGAGCCTCCTACCTACTATAATTTCTGCATTGTTAATCTCATTCCATAATGTTCCTATCCTGTATCACCCTGACGAACTAGTTTGTGTGTTTGTGTGTGTGTGTGTGTGTGTGTGTGTGTGTGTGTGTGTGTGTGTGTGTGTATATATATATATATATATATACACCTTCTGTGCTACCTGTCTCGTGTCATTGTTTGCTCTCTGTTGCCAGCTGCTCAGTCTCCTCATGTACAGTAGTTTGTTGCCTCTAGTCCAATTAGCCACTGTTTTTGTTATTCCTAGAAAAATCCTTTCTGGCTGCATCCACATTTCACAAATGTTTCCCTTATCAATTTTCAATATAATGGTAACACACCGTGATTTGCTTGTGCCAAGTGCTGTTTGTTAGTACTCTCCTATATGCACTTGTAACCCCTAGATGGCGCTATCCCAGGGGCTACTACCCCTGCCTGATTTGCCACTAACAGGTTGAGGGGCCTGGATCCAATGGCGGGCGCCTCCACCCAGAGGTCAGGGTTTGCAATAGTTAAACTTACTTGGTCACAGCCCTCTGGGACACTGCAACCCCCTTTCCCACTAGTGGCCCACACAATATATCAGAATTACCTTCACAGTATACACTTACCCTCAGGACTAGTTCCGCACTGGGACCTCCTGTGAAATAAGATACAGTGCAACAATCACAGTACAGTACTTTAACATAGACAAATACCTCAGGAAGTATAACTTTGCTGAAACAAGCAGCTCTGATTTATTTAGGGGATATAACAAGGACAGGGGAATCAGGTTAATTAGCTTATCACTTACTATCTACCTATGGCTCTGTGCATTGGGCCTATCCCTACCAGTTACTGTCCCTGGGTACCCAAGCCCTAGTGGCTAGTCAAACGTGGCAGCTGGTAGGGGCCCTTTCACCGTGAAAGAAAAATTAGTTTAAACAGTCAGCAGTACAGTGATTCCATTTGGATTTAATGTGGCAATTCAACAGGGAGCGACCCTGAATTAGTACTCACGACCTCCAAACAAGATAGGGTCCTTCAACGTCAGCAGGGCTACTCTTGAGCTCCACGAGACTCTTCACACATTTATATGGTAAAAAGAAAGTACTATACCAGGCAGGCTGCTTCTCTATCCCGATCGCAATTACTGCACAATACCCGGGAGAACACACAGCAGATTCAGTTCCTGACAGACCGAGTGCAATTCAACAATTTCTCCAGTCTTCTACAGGGTGAGCCTGGTTTCTACTCTTCAGAGATCCTTTGATTCTTTTCACAGGACGGATTCAGTCCTAACAAGCAGTTACACAAGCTGCAGACCGGAACTCTGGGCCTTACACACGTTTTTTGACTGAAGCTGTGCACTGAAGGAGCACAGGGTTTCTTTCCCCTTCACTGCCAGATCTAAACTGAAACTCCAACAGACAAAACCGGGCACTTCCTTTGAGTTCCTCCCAGTTCTTGACTGGATTGGCTGTCACTCACAATAGACTGCTGCTGTTGGTCCAAAAAGGTGCCGAAGTCTAAACTACATCTCCCAGAGTCACTGCCCATACAATCTTCTTGTGGCTGGCTCAGATTATGAGTCCAAGTTCTGATTCGTCCAAGGCACCATTTTAGAGCAAGCTTACCCACACTGATTGGTCCAGTTCAGCAGTTCAAAACCAGAATGGGGAACTAGGCAGACACAGTTCTGACTTCAAAGAAAGCAGGTTAGACAAACTGTAATTTCATTATTACTGTAAATGATTTCTGGCAAACAGTTACATCTTTCAGATAGGTTCCTTTGCACTCTAGTGACTGCAAAATGGAGTGAATTGGCAGCAGCTCGAGTGGTACTCAAACAGAGAAGCACACAGTCCCCCATACAAACTAATTATGTCTGCAAGCAGACAGCTCTTAAAGAGACAGTACCAGAGGCTCTAAAAACACTCACTGATAAATGGCTTAAACGCCAAACACCATTCAGGCTTGGAGCATTCAAGCAAGCTCCTGGAAGTCTTTTGGGAACCCCCATTTGCAGGGGGGTTACACACTTCTTACTTCTCACCTGCTTGCTGCTTTATATTTGAATTACAGCTCAAGTCTGTTACCAGGTGCTAGCAATTGCTACTCTTCACTTGTTTAGTTCAACCAACTACTAACCTGCCTAATTGTTAGTCTGCCTGCTATTGTGCGCTGTATAACTACTGTAGGTACTGCTTGCCATTTTGCTCTGGTCTCCCTCCTCCTGGCTGCAGTTTTCTTTGCACCCTATGCCTGCTCCATTTCCCTCCTCCTCCTCCTCCTCCCTCCCTCCCTCCCCATCCAACTCTCCAACCTCCCTTCCCTTCTCCCTTCACCAGTCTCCTCTCTCACTACCCTTCTCCCTCTCTCCCTATCCACCCTGATTTCCTACCAGCCCCTTCTCTCAACCCGGAGTTTCTCCACCGTGCCCTCCTCTCCCCTCACTTTATTAATATCCCCTGCTAGTGAGACACCACCTAGAGTACTTTGCTCAGTTCTGGATGCCCTACCTCTGCAAAGGCATTTACAGGGTGGAAGTGGTCCAGAGGAGGGCTACCAGAGTGGTACAGGGGTTGCACGAGAAATTATATGAGGAGAGGCTGAGGGAGCTCAACATGTACTCTTTGCAGGAGAAGAGAGAGAGGTGACATGATTGAGACCTAGAAGTACCTCACAGAGGTGAATAATGTGCAAGAGGGGAGTCTCTATCAGTGGAAGAGGAGTACCAAAACATGGGGGGCATGCAATGAAGCTTGAAGGGGGATGTTAAACAGGGATATGACAAGAATAAGAATAAGGACAACAGACCATGTGCACAATGCCTATCTGCCATGGAAACCGGGCACATAGGCATGGATACATGTGAATGCCACACAGTGGGGTACCACGGACCCCTGGCGGCATTCACAACCAGCGCGCAAGTCAGTTATGCACCTGATCCCCCACGTGGACAGCAACATGCCAGGGGTGGGTGGGGGGCATGCTAGCACTATTCACTAAGGCATATAGTGCTGTTCACCAGGGGGCATAGGAGGGTGTTGGTTGTGCTGGGGGGACCCTGCTGTAACTGCTGTACATGCCCGGCCCTGCGCTAACAGGACCCCTGCATGGCCCCAACAGCAGAATGGCAGCCCCCCCACACACACACCGACCACTCGCACAGGCCCTGGCAGTAAGAGACACACACCCAACACATCTGTGCTCTGTCCCCGATAGCATATGACACGCATCATTCTCTCAGACATATCTTCAGCCCATCCTCGCATCACACAAGCATGCCCCCTTCCCCACACACATCTGTCTCCCATCTTTGGTATTGCACAAGCACATACCTTGCCCCCCACACATAACTGTCCTATCCCCGTTTTGCATATGCTATGTATAGGTAGTGTGCTCCCAGCATCATTTGGATGGTTGGCAGCTGTGGAGGTGTGTGGAGGGCTGAGCTGCTGGCTGTCCAGAGCCACGGCACTGACTGGTGGGTACAGGGACCAAGGGTGGTGGTGTTGGTGCGCCGGGGGGGTTGGGAGGTGCAACTGACCACCACAGCTGCAGCAGGGGTACTGGGTTCAGGGTTGGTATATGTGGACAGGGCACCTGTGTGTGTGTGTGTGTGTGTGTGTGTGTATATGTGTGTGTCGTCTTGTGCACTACGGGGGATGGGGCAGACATGTGTTGGGAGGGCGGGGGGCATGCAGCTGTATCACACGGATGAGGCAGTTGTGTGTGGGGTGGGGGGCATGCCTGTGTGACACTGGGATGGGGGCAAGGATGTGCTGGGGTGGGGGTTATGTATATACTATAGGGGACGGGGCAGACATGTGTTTTGGGGTGGAGGTATGCATATGCACATTATGGATGGGCTAGTCATGTGTGGGAGGCAGGGTGTGTGGCATGCAATAGGGATGGGAACAGATCTGTGGGGGTGGGGTGTGTGCTTGTGCAATACCAGGGATAGGGGCACACATGTGTGAGGGGTGGAGGGCATGCTTGTGCAACACCGAGGATGGGGTAGTCATGTGTGGGGGGTGGGGGTATGCTTCTGCAATACCAGGGATGGGGCACAGATGTGTCTGGGGGGAGTCACTGCAACCTAATGGGGATGGGGCTTTGCTGTGTGGTGAGAGGGGGGAGTCATTTTACAGGCCTGCTGGACACAGGGGCATGGCCACATGGGTCCAGGTGCATGTGGGAGCCATTCACACACCTGGACCTCTGCCTTGGCACGCAAGTGTTCCATTCTGGGACCCAGGATGGGCATCTGATTGGATGCCTGCCTGCCTGGGTCCACTAGTCCACCCCTGGATGCCCTGTACAGTCCTGCACACTGGGGGACAGGGCCACAGACAGGTGCCCCATGGGTGCATGAATGCAGTTGTGAATACCATGCCCATGTACCCTGCACCTGTCCAAGTCCAGGGAGCTACATGGGTGGTGTACATGCCTTTGGTGTGTACTTTCCACCTGATAGTGCTTAGCATTAAATATGAGGGAATTCTAAGCATGTGTGAACTCACAAAGAAATTCAAACAGTGGCCTTTGTTCTATTACATCACAAAATCAGGTAATTGATGAACCCAAAGAAATGGCAGAAATATTTAGCACATACTTTGCATCCATATTCTCGAAGAAGGAACCATAAACTAAAACAATATGTGCAAACAAAATAGGAATACTAGAAATCAGTGAGGAAGATATCATCGCAAAAATCACAAAATTAAAAAATACACATTCAGGAGGGCCAGACAACATATCTCCAAGGTTACTAAAGCTTCTCGCAGCACACATCTCAAAACCTCTTAAAAGGATATTCCTATCACCACTACAAAATAATGAAGTGTCTTCCGATTGGCTTACTGCCACAGTGATACCAATACACAAAAAGGGGGATAAGGTGGACTGTACGAACTATAGGCCGATTAGTCTAACCTCAGTGCCTGGGAAAATACTGGAATCTATAATAAAAGACATGATTGCAGCACACCAAAAGGAGCAGGAGGCTCAAGATACAGAATGGCTTTACCTGGAATAGATCATGTGTGACAAACCTCATATGTTTCTATGAGAAAGTATCAGCAGCATTGGATGGGTCGTCAGCGGTGGATTTCATATCTCTCGATTTCTCGAAGGCCTTCGACACTGTGCCACATGGGGCAATAATTGAGAAATTAATAAACCTAAACGTAGATACAAGAATTGCGAAATAGATGCAGAGCTGGCTGAATAATAGGACCCAAAGGGTGTGCATAAGGGGATACTGCTCTGGTCCGAGGGGGATGCTTAGTGGGGTGCCACAGGGCTCCGTCCTGGGACATCTGCTGTTTCAGATCTTCATAGCAGATATGGGGGAGCATGTGACTAGCTGGATTAGTAAATATGCAGATGACACAAAGATGGCTAGTATAGTTAATACGGAAAATGACAAATCGACATTGCAGATTAATCTAAATAATATTCTGACGGAATAATATGGGCAACAACATGGGGCATGAAATTTGATAGGGATAAGTGCTGCGTCATTCACCTAGGAAACCAACATCAAGTAAAAAACATATTTCCTGGATGGTTCCCCACTTAGAGAATATCATGAAAAAAGGACCTGGAAATATTAATAAACCAAAACTTGACTTGCTTGTCCCACTGCAAGGCACAGATAGCTATAGCAAAAAGGTTAATGAACTATTAAAAGGAACTTTCAAGAGTAGAAGTGAGCAAGTGATTATGCCACTGTACGGGACATATGTCAGACCAATTCTGGACTATGGGAGCCCAGTGTGGAGCCCTGTCACACTGGAGGATATTGATAAGGTTGAGAGGGTTCAGAGACGGGCTACAAAAATGATATATAACATAAAGACATTACCCTATGATGAACATTTAAGAGAACTAAACCTAATGTCATTAGAAACTAGAAGAATTGTGGGGGGGGGGGGTTAATCCTCTGCTACAGTATTATACATGACAATTACCTATCTAAAGAACTAAATCTGGAATTTAAAAATGACCAGAAAAGTATTAGAGGTCACCCCCTTACAGTAAGACCAAGATGCATTCATACTAATAGAAGAAAAGCATTCCATACACAAAGGATAATTAACCTCTGGAACAAACTCCCACAGGAGATTATAATCAGCAAAGATATATGTCAATTCAAAAGTAGATTAGACTCCTACATACTAAAAGGTAACAAGCTGTCCTATTACAGATAATGAAAAGGAGCATTAATGAGCAACCGCCTTTCTCAGCTCCTTACACCTTAGTATGAACTTTAGTATTAGGAAATACTTCTTCACAGAAAGGGTGGTGGACCCCTGGAACAGCCTGCCAAAAGAGATGGTGGGGCGAAGAGAGTAGGGAGCTTCAAGCATGCGTGAGATAGGCACATGGGCACAATAGGTGGAGGAAAGGGAGGAAGGAGGGAGGGAAGGACACCTGTGACCAAATAGGGTCCAGGGTGTAGAAATATGCAGGGAAATAGGACAGACTAGATGGGCATACTGGTCCTTTTCTGCCAATAAATTCTATGAGTATATATAAAATAAAAATGCCATAAGAAAATACCTTTTGATAAAGAATTTTGTATTTGAAGCATGTCAATGTGCTTTGTGTGACACTTTAATAAACTTTTGGGCACTTTATATTCTGGATTGCTGCGTCTCCTTTACAAGTTTGCAATGGTGAGTGCTGGCCTTCTCATTTTGTTCTAGTTGCCTTTGTCCTTAGCACCTCCTTCCTGGTACGTTTTTTTCCTTCTCTGCTTGTTACATGATAAGAAAATGTATACAAACAGTTCATTAAAAGCAGCACATGGCACAGGGAGGAGGGGAGCTGGTTCCAGAGTGAGGGAAGTTGATAAGAGAAAACAGAGTGCCCAGCAGAAGAGCAGGGATGGGGAGTAGCAAAAGTCCCAGGAATGGAGGAAACAGGAAGCAAGGGAGAGTTGGAAGAGGAAAGAGGTGAGATAAGAGGGAAGTGAACCAAACCAGTATTTGGATAACAAGGAGGTACAGTGAACCTGGCAATGTGAGAACAGAGAGTGGATGAATAGGGATGAATATGGTGAACAGTGGTGTGTGCAAGGGGGTGAGTTTGTAGCAAAGCAGCAGAAGGAGTTGCAGAGGGTGTCTAGTCTGGTGAGGGAAGTGGAAGGGGCTGTGCCATAGACCACATCTGCGTGGTTGAAGACAGGGAGTACCATTTTGGTAACAAGCCACTGTGGGCATGTGGAGCTTAGCAGTCTTTGTTGCGATACAGGACCTTTGAGCTTGGGACTGAGTTTTGCATGGATGGCATTGATGTGGGCTGAGGAGTCCAGCTTACTCTCAAGCCACACTCCAAGGTACTTGAAGGACCGCACTGCTACAAGAGGTGTGCCATCCAGTGTGGTGAAAACGAGGGAGCAGTGAGTCTGGCCAGTTTCTGCCTGGTTCCCAAGGTCAAGAACACCGTTTTTTTAGTGCTGACTCTGAGTTGATTGGATTGGAACCAATAGAGAATGTTGTTGAAGTCCTGCTGTAGCAGGTCTTCCACTGCTGCGGTGGAGGCAAGCCAAGGCAAAGCAAAGTTTATTTATAAAGAGCCCAATCTCAAACAGGATCTGACCATGGTACAGAGTAAACATGAATAATGGCAAAAAATTCATTAAGACAGAAATAATAATTAAAACAGAATCGTAGAATTGGATGGCAGATAAGGACCGCTTGGTCCACCTAGTCTGCCCATTTTCCTTACCTGCTGTAACATCGCAGACCCTACTTGATTTCCAGCTTTTCACCCTTTTCTTTCCGCTAAGATTCCCCTTATGCCAATCCCATGCATTCTTCTTTTTTTGTAAACTTTATTTTTAAAGATAGAGCATAGTACATACATTTATGTCTCATGGATCACAAAATCACATAAATTTACAGAGTCAGGGTGATTCCATCAGAGGACATTAACAATTGCCTCAACTTGTAGCTAAAAATTAACATTTCATCTATTGTTCCTGTTAGGGAATTCATCAATGGATCAAGAAGGAAGCATCAGGACACTAAGTGAGCATAAGGGCCACAGTGTTAGCAGGAAATCTTACCAGGGGCTTTAGTCCAAAACACATTTTTAAACCAAAAACTGTGTCAGAAGGTAACCAATTAAGTGCTGTGGGTTTCCAGCATGGAGCCTCAAAACCTAACAGTTCAAAACCACAGCATATTGGGAAGATATGAAAGAACCCATCCCCAAATCAGAATATGGGAAGCCATTCAGCTTGTATGCCGATCTCCACTGGGACCCAAAGCTCCTCATATCTATTCACCTGGTCTCTGACCCTGTACTTTTTTCCAATCTCATACTTTCTGTCAGGTCCTTGACCCAAGCAGCCACCGAAGGAGTTTCTGATAACCTCCAGTACATAGCCAGGAGTCTGAGGCATATCACTGATCCCAGATGCCAAAGTGTGAAGTGTGGATCGGGAGATCCAGTCCCCCCCCAGAGACAACCCCAGCAGAACCTCCGCTGGGTCTAGCTTTAATGGCCTACTCACTATATGAGATAGTATTTCAAGGGTGCCTTCCCAAAACTTTCTAACCTTATTACATTCCCAGATCATGTGGAAGAATGACCCTTCATGTATACTACATTTTAGACATAAGCTTGAACATTCTGGGTCTCCATACATTCTTGAATCCCATTACAGCTTTTGCCCCCACCACCTCCGCAGGGAGGCTGTTACAGGCATCCACCACTCTTTCTGTGAAGAAGTACTTCCTCACATCTCGCCTGAGTCTACCCTCCTCCAGCTTCGTAGCATGACCCCTAGTTCTTGAGCATCTTTTTTTCTGAAAATGCTTCCCTCTTGAACCTTATTTATACCCATGAGGTATTTAAAAGTCTCTATCATATCCCCTTCTCCATCCTTTTTTCCTGGGAGTACATGCTGAGTTTCCTTAGTTTCTCCTCATATGGCTTCTGATGCAGACCCTGCACCATTTTTGTTGCCCTTCTCTGGACCGCCTCTACTCTGTCTATACTCTGTCTGTGTCCTTCCAGAGATGTGGTCTCCAGAACTGGACACAGTACTCTAGGTGTGGTCTTACCAGTGATCTATACAGTGACATCACAACCTCCCTATTTCTGCTGTTGATACCCCTTCCTATGCACCCCGGCATCCCACTTGCTCTCCTTACTGCCTTGGCACACTATTTGGCCACCTTTAGGTCATCAGATATGATTACCTCCAAGTCTCTTTCCTGTTTGGTGGCTGCCAGAACCACTCCCCACATTTTGTACTCCACCACTGAGTTTCTGTGCCCCAAGTGCATGATTTTGCACGTCTTTGCATTGAAACTTGGTTGCCACACTCTTGACCACTCCTCAAGTTTTCTTAAATAACTGTCCATTTTTTACAACCCTCCCCGGAGTGTCTACCCTATTGTTGATCTTAGTGTCATCTGCAAAAAAGCATACCTTCCCTTCTAGCCCCTCTGTAATGTTGCTAATAAAGTCATTACAGAGGACATGTCCCAGTACTGATCCTTGTTGTACTTCGCTGCTCACCCTCCCTTCCTCAGAGTAAACTCCATTTACCATTGCCCTCTGTCACCTATCCCCCAACAAATTCCTTACCAAGTTTACCACCTTTGGACCCACTCCTATGCTGCCCAGCTCATTTATGACTCTCCTATGGGGAACGGTGTTGAAGGCCTGACTGAAATCTAGGTAGGCAGCATCCACTGCTCCACCTTGATCTAATTCCCTGTCACCCAGTCAAAGAAATCTATCAGATTTGTTTGATGTGACCTTCCCCCAGTCAATCAATGCTGCCTCAGAACTTGTAAACCACTGGATTCAAGATATTCCACAGTCCTTTCCTTCAGCAGTGATTCCATTAATTTCCCTACCACCGAAGTCAGGCTGACTGGCCTGTAATTGCCAGCCTCCTCCTTGCTACCACCTTTGTGAAGTGGGACTACATTTGCTCTCTTCCAGTCCTTTGGAACCATTCCTGTCTCCAGTGAGGGGTTGAACAGGATTGTCAGAGGTGCAGCCAGCACCTCTCTGAGCTCCCTCAATATCCTTGGATGTATCCTGTCTGGCCCTATTGCCTTGTCCACTTTCATATTTGCGAGTTTCTTCAGAACTCTCTCCTCTGTAAATGGACCAGTGTCCACCTCCCTTTCTTCGATGCTCCTGTCTCTTATCTGTGGTCCCTCACCTTCCCCTTCCTCTGTGAAAAATAATTGATAATTCAATGCTTAAAATAGCAGTTAATCAGGAAATGCCTGGTTAAATAAAAAGGTATTCAAAGAGGCTTTAAAGGCCTCCACTGTTGCAGCTGTATGAATATAAAGAGTGAGCGAGTTCCATAGAACTGGAGCAGCCACTCTGAAAGCTCTGTCATGTGATGACTTAAGCCTAGATGGAGGGACGACAAGAAGGCCTGCAGCGGTGGAGTAGAGCGGGCAGAATGGGTAGTAGGGAAACAGGAGCTCTTTTAAGTAGTCCAGTCCTGAACTACGTAGGGCCTGTTAACAAGCAGATCTTGAAGGTGATACACTAATGCAAAGGCAGCCAGTGCAGCGCATGCTAAACTGGCATGACATGGTCACTCTGTGAGGAGCCCACTATCATCTGGGCTACAGCATTCATCCAGAGACCAGAGGTGACTATGACTGTGTCATTTGCATACATGTGCAATGTGTGGATATACAAATTGGTGTAAGCAGAGAGGAAGTTGTTCAGGAAGATGAAGAAAAGGTTGGGACCTAGGATGGAGCTCGGTGGGACTCCAAACTGGATAGGAAGGGGAGGTGACAAGGCACCTCCAACCTCTACCAACTGTTGTCAGCCCGTTAGGTAGAAATGGAACCAAGTAACAGAGGCTGAGAGGCCAGTAGAGCTCAGCTTGTCTAGGAGGAGTGGATGGGACACCGGATCAAAGGCTGTGCCCAGATCAATGAATATAGTGGCCATAATGAGCCCTTGATCCATCCCAGAGAAGATAGAATCAGTGACACACAGCAGGGAGAAGACAGTAGAATGGTGCTTCCAGAAATCAGACTGGAAGGGTGATAGGAGGTTAGATGATGAAATGAAGTCGAGGAGTCTAGACTGGACCAGTTTCTCCTCCAGCTTAGAAAGGGAGAGAAGGAGGGAGATGGGACAGAAATTGCCAGGGGAGGATGGGTCACCCCCTTTATGAATTGGAATAACTTTGGCCAACTTCCAGGACTGAGGAAGAGCACGATAGTGAAGGAAAGGTTGAGTAGGAGAGTAAATGGAGCTGCAATGGCAGGAGCTGAGATATGAAGGAGCTTGGGGTCCAGACCATCAGGGCTGGACTTTGACGGGTTGAGGAAGGAAAGGGCAAGCAGAGTTTCCTGGATGGTGACGGGGTGAAGTAAAAACCCAGCAAGGGGTTGGTGGGAGCAGGAGTGGAAGGAGAGGAATCTGGAGGGAGAGAAGAAGGGAGGGTGCAGGTTGTGAAGAACTCATTGAAATGAGCAGTAACAGAGGTAGGGTCAGACACAGGTGAACAACTCACCACAAGGACTGGGGGATCAGAGTGGGCAGAGGGGTCGAAAATGGAGTGGATAACCTTCCAGAATTTAGTTGGAGAGTTAAAGGCTACCTAAACACAATTCTAAGGGGGTACAATGTTCCATAATCCCTCCTGTGGAAGTGTAGTAGTCAGGGAGAGGTTTTGTATAATGTAAAGCATTACTCTAAAATCCGTTGTTTAATATGTTTTCGGCAACTTTTTTGTAAACGCTGACACCAGGAAACATTTTTTTCAATGCCGTGCCGATCGAGGGCTAAGGCTGCTGGGAACGTGCAGTGTGATGATGTCATCTTAGTGAGTCCAGGCATCCCCAGTATTCAGTCCCTACGGAGCCTTATATATTCGGTGTAACATTACCACTATATATATATATATATATATATATATATATATATTTATCTTGCTATATTTATTGTTATTTAACATGTACAGTAGAGTCTTGGTAATGTTACACCTAGTTCACAAGGCTTCATAGGAACTGATTACTGGTGATGACCAGACTCGCTGTGATGATGTCATCATGCTGCACGTTCCCAGCAGCCTTAGCCCCTGATTGGCGCGGCATTGAAAAAATGTTTCCTGGTTTTGACGTTTATAAAAAGTCACAGAAAACATATTAAACAACGGATTTTAAGGTAATGCTTTACATTATACAAAACCTTTCCCTGACTGCTATGCTTCCACGGGAGGGATTATGGAACAGTGACCCCTTAGAATTGTGTTTAGGTAGCCTTTAAGGTTTTCCTGGAGGTGGGCCTTGAAATAATGCAGTTTTGTGGCCTGGACAGCCTTTGTTCAGTTGTTACTTAGAGTCCTGTAAGAGATGAGCTCAGGAGAGGAGTGGGGTAATTTGTATCACATCTATGCGAGGTCGCAGGACTTTCACAAATTGATGATTCTGGTGGTAATCCGGGGTGGTGGGAAGTTTGTACTCTGGATCTCCTGAGAGGACATGCTTGTCCTAGAGTACAATAGTGCGAGGGATGTATCAATATCGGGGGAGAGAGGAAGGCTGACCGGTATGTTGCAGTGAGGACGCTCAGTAGAGCATTGATGTTTAGTAGCCAGAGAGACCTGGATCAGATGTATTTTGATGAGGAGGGGGGACACCAGATTTCTGTGATGCAGAACGTCTCACAGTGGTCGCTAAATGAATCCAGCAACATACCTGCCACAACAATGCAGTGGGGGTTGGAGGTTAGAACCCAGACCAAAAGGGTGTGGTGGGTAGAGTGAGGATGGAACCTGGTGGGTTCTGTAATAACCTGGGACAAATTAAGGGACTCAATCCTGTGGATGGTAGATTTGGAGGACAGGGAAAGCCAATTTACATTGAAATCCCTGAGGAGGATGAGTTCACCTGAAGAGGAATGAGAGGTGATGGAGGAAAGAGAGTTAACCAGGGATGAATTTGAGATCTTGGGCAAGGAACAGACAATCTCAATGAATGTAGGCACAGAGGAGGGGGAATGAGAGCCTGACTAGGAGAAATTTGTGGGAGGAGAGTATGGCCTCCCTGATGGCCATAGTACCAGAGAGGCTCTGGCAGACATAGATGGCAACCCCTCCTCCCTCTTTCCCCTGCCCTGCCTAAAAAGATGGTAATTAGGAAGGGGCAAACTAGAGTTGGGAGACCTGGAGAGGAGCCAGGATTCAGAGATATGGAAATCATGAAAGTGTAATTGAACCCAGATAGAGAGGAGGTTGAGTTTAGGTAGAAGGCTCTAGCATTCAGATGGATGACACAAAGACATTTGGTAGTAGTGGAGGAAGGGAGGGAAGGAGGGAGGAAAAGGAGGGACCAGGGTTGGACTTCACCTCGCCAGAAAGGAGAAGGGGCAGGAGAATGAACAGAATCATGGAGTGGGGCTTCCTACCCTTGGAGCAGATAGGACAGCAGGGAGAAGAAGGGCAGTGAGAAACATAGAAACATAGTACCTAGAACATAGAACAAAGAATTTGATGGCAGATAAGGATTACTTGGCCCCACCAGTCTACCCATTTCTCCCTATCTACCCTATTACCACAGACTGTGCCCGATCTATAGCTCTTACTCCATCTCCCTCTTCCTTTCCACTATGATTCCTTTGTGCTTATCCCATGCATTCTTCAACCCACCACTTTTTTCGCCCCCACCACCTCCGCTAGAAGGCTGTTCCAGGAATCCACTACTCTTTCTGTGAAGAGGTGCTTCCTCACATCTCTCCTGCATCTACCTCCCCTCCAACTTCATAACATGTCCCCTTATTCTTGAGCACTTTTTCCTCTGAAAAACACTTCCCCTCCAGTACCTTAGTTACCCCTGTGAGGTATTTAAAGGTCGGTATCATATCTCCCCATTCTCTCCTCTGTTCCAGGGTGAACAATATTGAGGTTCTTTAGTCTCTCCTTACAGGGCTTTTGATGCAGACTCTGTATCACTGGTGCCAGAATGGTTTGAAAAGTGGTAGGGCCAAGGATGTAAGGGGTAAATTCTCCCCTATTAAATACATTAACATGATTGCAAAAACTGATAGAGCTACTTATGAAAGAGGTAGGGCCATGGCCCTAGTGGTTCCCCCTGTTCCAGCACATATGCTCTGTACCATTCTAGTTGCCCTCCTCTGGACTGCCTCCACTCTGCCTATGTCCTTCCAGAGATGTGGTCTCCAGAACTGGACACAGTACTCTAGGTGGGGTCTTACCAGTGATCAATACAGAGGCAGCACCACCTCCCATTTTCTGTTAGTGATACTCCTCTCTATGCACCTCAGCATCCCACCTACTGCCTTGTCACACTGCCTGGCCACCTTTAGGTCATCCAATAAGATTACCCCCAGGTCTATTTCCTACTTGGTGGCTGTCAATACCAGTCCACCCATTTTGTACTCCGCCTCTGTGTTTCTGTGCCCCAAGTGCATTATTTTGCATTTTGTTTGCATTGAAACCCAGCTGCCATATCCTTGACCACTCCTCCAGTTTTCTCAGGTTTCTACTCATCCTTTCCACCCCCCGGAGTGTCCACCCTATTGCAGATTTTTGTGTCATCCACAAAGAGGCAGATGTTTCCTTCCAGCTCCTGTGCAATGTCACTTATAAAGACATTAAAGAGAACCAGTACCAGCACTGATCACTGAGACGCCTCGCTGGTCACCCTCCCTTCCTTGGAGGGAACTCTGTTTACCACCCACCTCTATCACTTATCCCCTAACCAATTTCATATCCAGTTTACCATCTTTGGACCCACTTCTAAGCTACCCAGCTTACTTACTAGTTTTCTATGTGGAATGGTGTCAAAAGCCTTACTGAAGTCTGGGTATGCCATGTCCACCACTCTAACCTGACCTAAATCCTTTGTCACCCACTCAAAGAAATCTATCAGATTTGTTTTACATGACCTCCCACTGTGAAGCCATGCTGCCTCAGGTCTTGTAACCCACTGGATTTAAAATATTCCACAATGCTTTCCTTCAGCAGTGATTCCATTAACTTTCCCACCACCGATGTCAGGCTGACCAGCTTATAATTGCCAGCCTCCTCCCTGCTACCAATTCTGTGTAGTGGGACTACATCCATCCTCCTCCAGTCCTCTGGAACCACTGCTGTTTCTAGTGAGCTGTTAAATAGAATTGTCAAAGGTGCAGCCAGTATTTCCCTGATCTCCCTCAATACCCTTGGATGCACCCGCTTGGCCCCATTGCTTTGTCCACCTTCAGATCAACAAGTCTCTTTGGGACTCTTATCTCCAAAAAAGGATTAGAAGAATCAGCATTTATACACAATGTATCCCAAAGCACTTTATAAGCAATGCTAGACTGGTAGTGAAGTGACTGAATGTGTAGTAGCGGCCCCAACGCACAATACCCACACACAGTCTGGATAATTGTGTGGACGTAACTAGCATCCCTCCCTCCAAAGCTTCTGTTACTTTTTGTGGCTCCTCCCCTTCTTCCTCCTCTTTGAAAACTAAACAAAAGTATTTGTTCAGGATGTCTGCCTTTTCCTGGTTCCCCCCCTGCACACCACAGTCACCCCCCTTCCCTTATTAATCCTACAATCTCACTCCTGGTTTTCCTTTTTTCACTTACATACCTAACAAATGTCTTGTTCTCTGGGCTATTCTCGCTTCAGTTTGTGCCTTTGCACTCCTTACTGCTTTCCCTGCTTCCCTCTGTTTCCCCCTGATACACCTCCCTTTCCTCTTCCCTTTGTGCCTCCTTATGCCTTCTGAATGCTACCCTTTTAGTCTTTACCTTTTCAGCCACCTCTTTTGAGAACCATAGTGGTCTCTTTTTCCTCTTGCCTTTGTTCGCGTGTTTGATTCAGAGGTTTGTTGGCTTTACTATGCTCCTTTTTATCTCTGCCTACTGTTCCTCCACCCCACATAGGCGATCCCCCCCACCTAGGTTAACCCTGCGACATTCACCCATCTTTATAAAATCTACCCTCCTGAAGTCCAGGATCCTCACCCTTGGGTCATTTGATTCTGCAGCCATTCTTATATTGACTCACACTGTACGGTGATCACTGATTCCTCAAGTGGCCTCCCACCTTGACCTCTGCAATACTGTTCCTGTTAGTGAGGTTCCATGTCATAAGAGCGATCGCAAAAGAATGATCACTATTACAGTGAGTGTTCATTACCAAAAAGCAAAATGGCAATGTACACTTCCTGGCGAACCCAACAACAGTGACCATGGGGGAAAAAAAAAACACATCTATTATGGGGGGCAGTGCCCCCCTTCCCCCCCACTCCAGGGGGCACATGTTGGGGAGGGGGAAAACCAGAATGCAAAAACAAAAAAAAAAAGTGCCACACACAGAAAACAAGTAAAAAAAAAAAAAAAAATAAAATGACCCCTACTGAGCCCTGGACCTCCCTCACTGCAGGCAATCACCCTCTCCACCAAACCAGAGCACCAGCTCTGTAGCATACCCCCAAACCACAGCCCACATACCTCTGTTTCCTGCCTGGACCCTGCTTCCTGCCTGGACCCTCCTCTTCCTGTCCTTCGCCTTCCTTCTCCTTCGTCGTTTTGTCCCCCTACCTAGCTACCTAGTCGCTCTAACTGCGCTCACTACCCTTTCAGGGTAGCTCAAACCAGAAGCGCTCAAACTGAGTCACTCAATTTGAGTCCCTATAATAATGGAACACTGTTAGTGAGTACCAAGTCCAGTATTGCCCCATCATGAGTGGGTTCACTGACTGGCTGCCTGAGGAATGCCCCTTGCAGAGAGTCCAGGTGTCTCTGCTTCTAGATGAAGCTGCTGCTGGGAGGCTCCAATCTACATCTGGCAGGCTGAAGTCCCCTACTGACAGCACATCTCCCTTTTCTGCCATCTTCCCAAAGGCTCCTACCAGTACCTTATCTAATTCCTCCCCCTGTGCTGGAGGTCTATAGATCACGCCATTGTGAATAGTGGCTCCATTCCCCATCTCCAGAGTGACCCACAGTACCTCTGCCTCCCCCTGTATTTCCTGTAACTCCATTGCTTTTATGCTTTCTTTCACATAAAGCACCACACACCCTCCTTTCCTTCCCACTTGGTCCTTCCTGAACAGAGTATAGCATGGTATGACCATATCCCAGTCATGGTTTTCAGTGGACCATGACTTGGTAATGTCCACAGTATCCAGGTCCTCTGCCATGATAGCCTCAAGGTCTGGAACCTTACTTTCTAGACTTCTTGCATTTACACACATGGCCTTTCAGATTTTATTTCCACTCTGCTTGTTGCCCCTCTTTTTCCTTTTTACCTTCCCTCCCTCCTTCCCCACTTTCTTTTTAATGTTCCCCTGCTTCCCCCTTTATCCCTACTGCCCTGCTTCCTTTATTAATTTGCAAACTTGTCAGTTTTGCTTGCCATCTAGTACACAACTTTTGTTTATCCAGTCTGAGTACTGTGCATATGTGCAATTATGGTACTATCGCATGTATTATTTCATACCTTCTTTTGGTGACATTTTCACAAGTCATACGATCCTTTACCTCCCTGGAGTCTTATACCATGTGTGGGTCCTAGTGCTCATATAATCTTGTGACAGATCCACAGGGCCTGCAGCACCTTCAGCACCCAATATGTTGCCCTTCTGGACATGCAGCAGTATTTCACATTGGACTGCTATGTTGTGGAGTATGCAGCTAGTAGCAGCACCAATCTATACTAGTTACCAGGGAATGGGAGAGGGGCAGAACAGCTGGCAGCCAGTGCACCTGTGAATAGTATGTATATCATTCCTGTGAGAGTAGGTCTGCACCACATGCAGCACCAACTAGGGAATAGTACTGTTTGATCAGGGCTTATTCCATAGTGTGCTCTGGTGTAGAGCTGCTACTGTATGCATCAGGCCAGGTATATCTCATACACCTTTGCAAAATGGTACTGCAGAGAGCCACTGGAACAGGCGAGGTATCTTCAGCATCCCAACTCGACTTTTAATGATATCCTTGATGGCTTAGTGGGCATCTATGTAATACTACGTACCCACAGTGGCTGGCCACAACACCAGATTCATTACCCAGGAATGCAAAGGGTAAGCACTGTCACCTGTATGTGGAAGGCAAATGCATGAGTTACCAGTGTGAATGGGGTAGGGTGTAACGAGGAAGGAGGTGAGGGTGGTGCAATGAGGAGAGGTGGAGGTGGGGTGTAGAAGGGTGTTTTTTTATCATACTCACCAATTAGTCATCCACTGTGTACCTGCCCAGTTGTAAACATCCAGCACAGGGATGAATTGTGCCAGATGAGGCTTCTTCAAATCCCATATGCCAGGATTACATTGGCATTCCATTTTTGCATTGGTAAATTGTGCGGGTTCCTGTTCCTAGTTTCTAAAAGTTTAGGCGGAAGCAGTTTGAATCTTCCTAACATGATTGGCTGTCTATTATCTGTATATAGTGGTAAGAGGAGGTACTCTTCAAGTCCATGTGATATTTTATTTAATCTACACCAGGAGGCATATTTCAACTGCCTTACTTTATCTAAATCCACTTTCTGGGCCACCTAATATAGTTTTGTTTTACTGGATTCCTAAATAATAATGAAATCTTAATCTTTTTAAAATAATATGTCCATAAATGTTCTAAATTAATATTAGACTAATATTCAATAAGGAATTTTAGCCATCCTGATTGTGTGTCCAAATTCAGCCAAGATATCTTTTCCTGGATACATTCCCTTGGTAGTATGTTCTTGTGACTATCAATCTTAGCCAATAAGATATCGCTCTCAATTTAGCTTGCCAATGTAAGTCAGTCCTGCCCAATGTAACCCTGATCATTACTCTTGAAGCTGACAATAGCACACATAAAAGTGATTTATAATAATAAAGTACAGGAATTTCAAGTTCTTTTAAATTGTTTTATACCCCATACCTCTGTGCTATATAGCAGGACTGGCTTGATTTTCATCCTCCTCTTACCACTACAGTACATCCAGATAGCAGGCGGACAATCGTGTTAGCAATATTTGAACTGCTTCCATCTAAACTTTTAGAAAATAGAAATAGGACCCAGCACAGTTCTACCAATACAAAAATAGAATGCCCACGTAATGTGGGATTTGAAGAAACCCTGTATCATGTGACAATATAATGAACACTTTACAACTGAGAAAACATTATATTGGTACCCAGCTGAAAATATATGTAGACAATTTTCTATTTATTTATTTAATGATTCAGACGCAACCTTTGAGCATAGGCTCTTTTACAAAGGTTTCACGTCATGTAACACAGTACATTGCACAGACACATAATTGAAACAGAAAGCAAAAGAGTGAAACAAATACAATAATACAAATAATACTAATAAGCAGTATAATAATTTAGATAAGGTATACAAAACATGATTTAAGAGTATGCCTCCATCAGATGTTGAAGGGAACATTAACAAAGGAGAGTTCAGAATGAGCCCCCCTGCCAGAAGGAGGTGGGGGGGGAAAGAAGGCTAGGGGGTAGGGAGCAGCCTCGAGCCAGAGGCCTTGTCAGTAGCAGGTTGGGTGAGGGAGTTGCTAGGAGGGTAGGGTATGCTATGGAAGGGCAGGAGGACCACAGGAAAGGGGTCTGGGGAGACAGAGAAATAGGGTAGAGGAGACAGGGGTAGATGGGGCATGGAAGGCAGGGGATGGTGGAAGACAGGAAGGTGTGGAGTGTGAAGTGAGACATGACAAGACCAGGAAATAGTGTACACAGCCCAGGGCAGTAAGGGCACTGAATGGAAGCAAACAGGAAACAGCCGGGGGGGGGGGGTGAAACGTCACAAGCTCTGCAAACAATCACACATACTACTAGAGACAAGGTAATGCCTGAGATCGGACTTGAAGGTGCAAAGACTTAGGGTATTGTGTTTGCATGATATTATATTTATATTTGCTACACCCTATGATCATAACTGAAGCAGAAGCGACAGCAACATTTTATGTTTTGATTTAAAAAAAAGGAAATTACTGGACAGATATGCAGCTGGTAAAGCTCAATGGAATACTTTTTTTGCTTAAAACAAGCTTTTTGGTGAGGTCCCATGTGCCCATGGACAATCCATTGGATTTAAATTCCTAAATTATATTTGGCATTACCTAACAGGTCTGCACTGATCCCCACCATCTACAGTTTTCAGAAACATTGCACTTTAACCTGATCCTGAAATTTTTTAATGCATAGCACTTTTATGAGACATTCTGGTCTATTGGTATTAATGTTTAATTGCATGAAGTATGGTGATCTGTTTTTAATGTATGCATTGTAAAGACTGATATAATATTTTTACAGTGGTTAAAACAATAAACCCTTTGCTATACTTACTTTCTGAATCATGATCAAAAGTTATTGACAGAAATGTTAGCAAACAGACTTGGAAAAGTAATTGCCAACCTAGTACATAAAGACCAAACTGGATTCACCCCAAGCAGACATCTCAGTGATATCAGATGCCCATTTAATATAATATCAGGGGCTTCAGGCACGCCATGTGCACAGCTGGCTTTATTGAGCAATGCAGAAAAGGCATTCAGTCACCTCAATTGGACCTTTTTGAAAATAACCTTAGGAAAATGTGGCTTTGGTGAACAATTCTTAAAATGGGTAGTATGCCCTGTATTCAAAGCCTGATGCATTTGTTTAGGTAAGTAGAATTTATTTTAGTTATTATTTAATTTATTAAGTTCTTGGATTACACCTGTGAGCAGATGCTCTTTTGTAGGTTCCATGTCAGTTGAACAGAAAACAGTGGTGATCAATAGATAAGGCAGTTACAATTAGGTTCACACAAATTGACACTGCTGAGGTATTGTACAATGTATGCCTGCATCCGAGAGTTAGCTCACAATGCAGAAGTTGAGCATAACGTGGGTAGCAGACAAAGGTGACATAGAGGAGGACAGAGAGGGACAGACGGGGAGAGAGGGGTGTGGGGGGGGGGTGTGCCCTGTGATGGGGAGGTGTAGAGGGGGTGCACTAGGTAGTAGGAGGGTGGGGATTTGCGAAGTGCTGAGGTTGGGTGACACCAGCTGGGTCTTGTGGTGCGTCTAAGTGCTAGCAGGAGAGTACAAAAAAAAGGGGGGGATCTTGAGGAATTCTAGGAATTAAGACCTTTGAGGAAAACTCTTTACATAAGATAGCTGTCAGGAAGGCAAATACAAAGTAGCTTATACTGCAAGTGATTCCAAGTCTATATACATTCATTGTTACAAAATGTTAACCTATAATTAGTTCTGAATAGGTACATTCAGAGACATATCTAAGGCTTGGTTAAGCACGGGGATACGTAGCAGTGTAGAGGTGTTGAAGCTAAAAATACCAGCCAAAGCAGGGGGAAAACAAGAAATAAGACATTAGTTAGAGAGGACAAATACAGTGCCTGAGCCAGGAAAAGTAGAGTTACAGGAGTTAGCAAGCTAAAGTGTGGGGGTGAGGGAGAGGGAAAGAAGTGGGTGAGGATGTTAGGGTGAACAGGATAGCAAAGTAGTGCGGGAGGAAGGAGAGGGAAGTATGATGGGTGTGGATGAGGATGGTGGGGACAGGGGTAGGGAGGCGGGTGGGGGCAGGGATGGTTTGAAGGGCCTGGTATGGGCAGAGTTGAGGCTCAGTTCAGGTGCAGGGTAAAGTCTAGGGGGTGAATTGTGCAACGTGACTTTAAGGTGCCACTTTAGTGGAAGCAGTCACATGAAGACTCAGCGATAAGGGTCTGCTGCAGCTTTTTTTTGAAGAAGAAGACCACCAACGCTGCAGCACTAGTGACTTCAGGGTCCAGAGCATTGAACCAAAGCAGGGTCCTATGTGCGAAAGCCCATTGACCTTGTAATGTGCGGCATTGTGGGGTTTTGAATGTTTGTGTAGCAGAGCTTCTAGTATTACAAGGGTTACTAGCTGGTTTAAGAAGAGATTGAACACTGGGGGCATCATTCCCAGACTAACGTTTTTGGCGAGAAGGCAGGTTTGATATCTACGTCTGCTGTTAAATGGTAGCCAGTTTGCCTGGGTGTAAAGATCACAGGTATGGGTTCTGTGAGTGGTGCCTGTGAGGAGGTGAAAGGCTTTGTTCAAGGCCATTTTGTTGCGTCACAGTGCTGTTTCAGTGGCAGACCCATACATGACTAGGCTATAGTCTGCAAGCGTGATGACTGAGCTATGAATGGCCAGGCTTAGAGCCTCCTTAGTCAAGTTATGCTTGTGTCTATACAGTGTACCAATATGTTTGTTTATTGCCGTAGTGGTAGCATCAATATGCTGCGAATAGGATAAAGTGGGATCCAAGAGTATGCCCAGATATTTGAACTGTTGAACAAGTTCCAGGGGTGCACCTGAATCATTACTGATAGTTAGGGGTAAGGTCTTATGTTTGTTGTGCATGCCTGAGAACAGCATGGACTTTGTCTTTTTGTAGTTCAGAACAAGCTTATGCTCTCAAAACCATTTCTCAGTGGTGGAGAAGCCATTTTGGAGGTGTTCCTGTAGATGAGTAGGGTTGGGGTTACTGGTAAAGATGACTCCATCGTCCGCATGGAGAAGCATGTTACTGGGACAGTTAGTAGGATGCTTATTCAGAAAAATACTGAACAGGAGTGGCCCCAAAATGGAACCTTGTGGGACACCTGAGCAAACTGGTCTAGTATTGGAGAGACTACCCCCAATTTTCACTTGCTGAGACTGGTTATTTAAGTAGCTAGAGAAACATTTAGTGGGGCCTGCTGCGAGTACAATGTCAGTAAGTTGCTCAGTAAGGAGGGCATGGGTAACAGTGTCAAAGGCCTTGGTTAGATCGATGAAAGTCATGCCAAGTGCCCTTGATCAAGGGATTTATGGATGTAACTGGAGAATTTGAGTAAGGCTGTTGTAGTACTGCACCCCTGCCTAAAACCATGTTGTTGAGGACATTGCAATTGGTATTTTTGTAGGTAGTCAACCAGCTGGTCAGCCACAATTCTCTCCAAGGCTTTTGAGAGTGGTGGCAGGATGGACTTTCAGCAGTAGTCCCTCATGCTGAGCCCAGTCTCCACTCTTATGCACTGGGGTTACCAATGGAGTTTTCCAACATTGAGGGAATGGAGAGCAGCAGAGAGAGAGGTTGAGAATGCATGTGAGTGGAGAGAAGAGCTCCTCAAATGCAAGACTGACATATTTGAGCTCCAGAGAGTCCCCACTATATCTTGACTTCTGAAGTACTTTTTTGAGGTAACGACTTGCCTCACACTCCGAGATTGCCTTGAAATGGAACAGTGGATGGTCTAGGCAAGAGGATTCAATCCCGTGGTCTCCAGTATTGTGGCATGGCAGGAAAAAATCAGAAGAGAGTACTCTACTCAGATCTGTAAAGGTGTTATTGAATGTGTCAGTGAACATTTTAGGATCTAAGGTAGGGGTGCCATCAACATTTAGCATTTTTGGAGCAGTTTTTGGATCCCTACCCGTGATGTCCTGAATGTTCTTCCAGAACAACTTGCTGTTGTTCCAGTTGTTATTGAGTGCATTCTTAAAGTATTGGCTTTTAGCTGAACGGACCACCCTAGTGCACTCATTTTTATCCTGTTTGTACCTTTGGATGTTGAATTGAGTACCCGATGCTCTAGCCTTCTGCTAAAGTTGGTCCATTGCTCTTAGGAGCTCAATAAGCTCAGTAGTAATCCATGGACTGTAGGGGCCCCTAACTTTCCTTGTTTTGACTGGTGCATGCTTATCACAAATTGCATTGAAAACAGTAATAAAGTGGACCAGTGCCATATCCACATTGTTAGAATGATAGATTATGGACCAGTCCTGATCCATAAGATCCTTTTTGAGAAGCTCTAGGTGACCATCAATGAGAACCCTGTTGGAAATGGTCCCTGCAGGGGGCTTATGGTAGTTGTTGGCCCATTGACAGATGACTGGGGAATGATCACTTACACAGTCTGGTAGAACAGAAGTATGTGTAATATGCTCTGGTCCATTGAAGAGCACCCAGTCAAGTAAGGTACCAGACCCAGTTTTGTAGTTTAGTCTTGTAGAAGCTTGAATGAGTTGCGAGAAATGGATGGATGGCAGCGCATCCTTTGGGGCTGAGGTTTCTGTGGAAAGCCAGTTGATATTAAAATCACCTAGCATTATTATTTCTGATTGCAGGGACAGATTGCTTATTCCATCCATTAGTGTTTTAAAACCAGCTGTGGTATGTTTGGGTGGGATATAGACTGACAGCACAGTAAGTGCATTATTGTGTGCTCCAAGGAGCAGTTTTATTGCCAACAACCGGATGTGGTCACCTTTATTGTGTATGGGCATGATGAGACCCTACAAAGAATCCTGTATGTAGACTGCACAACCACCACCACGCTTGGACAGGTGGTCTTTTCTAAATACGGTGTACCCCGGTATTAGGATAGCAGTGACCGGAATTCATGGAGATAACCAAGTTTCGGCTATTGAGAGGACATCTGGATTATGCAGATTGACCCATGTCTGAAGATTGTCAAGTTTGGGCATTATGCTGCATATATTCATGGACGCAATTATAAGTGGCCTCACTTCTTTCAGGGTGTCATTTAAGGGGAATATTGAGTGCTTTGGAGGTCTGGGGTTAGGATGTACATTTCCTGATATCAGTAGCAGCAGTAGTATTAGTCTTTTAGCCTGCTCCTTGATTAGCCAGCAGGCAAGATTTTGCTTTTTTTCCATTAGCATGACACCGACGTAAGGTGCCCTGTATTATGGTGAGCAGAGTGAGCAGTACCAGCAAGGGCTGCCTTTATAGGCGGCAGATGAGAGAGGTGCTTCCCATTTTGAATGTGGTGGCAACAAACAAGGTACTAATTGGAGAGGTTATGGTGCTGTAGGCATTGAGATGAATGTCCTTGCCAATCATGGGTGTTGCTGATGCCTTGTCATCATGTATAATCCTGGAAGCAATAGCGACAGAATGACACATTGAAGGAGCAGGGCAGGTGAGGAATTCATTATGTTAGGGAGTTGTTTAGTTGACCCAGGGAGAGGCTGTGACACCTTATTGTTCTGTTGTCCTTTAAGAGCAATGCGCCTGGGGTAAGGTGGCTCCGTAGTGTTTAGGGCCAGTAGGAAACTAGGGCAGAGCTACACAGTATGGCTTGGGCATTTAATATAGGCTGGGGGTGGGGAGGGAGGTTGGGTGAAAAAAATCAGGCAGCGTTAGAACCGAGACCCAAACTATGGTCTCAATTAATAGGATAATCAGTCTGTGTTTGTACAGAGCATGAAACTGCAACCTCTGCAACAGTGTAGCAGTTCGTCAAAAGCACAGAGTGTGCCAGAACACTTTCAAAAAATCAGAGAAGCCTGCTGTTCCAATGGCGCAATGGCAGGCGCACTCTGTAACCAATCTTTGTTATGGCTTTTAGGCTGAGGGCTTCCTGAAGCTGGAACCATAGCTTGAGCAGCTGGGTTTGGGATGCGGATTCCTTGTGTGTTGGCGGCTGGCCTGAAGCAAGAGCTGGGACCACTTCAGCACCGGGGAGCCCGCCTGGGCTATCGGATCTTGGGCGGGCGGCTTTGGGATGCAGATTCTTTGTGTTTTGGCGGCTGGCCTGAAGCAAGAGCCGGGACCACTTCAGCACTGGGGAGCCCGCCTGGGCTATCAGATCTGGGGAAGAGAGGGGAGAAGCTATGAATAGTATCAGGGAAACTATATCCCTCAGGGAACATACCAGGAGTGCCCATTATCCCCACTCCTTTTCATGCTCAGTACTGAGCCCTTAGTAATTGAAATTCTGCATTGTAATAATATTGAGGACATTACTGTCGGGGTTATCAAAAATAAAATTTCCCTATACATAGATGACAGCCCCATTTTGATTCAGAACCTGGAATCTTCAGCCTGCCCTCTTATGAGCCTGCTCAGACGATATGGTGAACTCTCAGGATATAAAATAAATGATAAAACAGATTCTGCCAATCAGTGGTCAGTTTTCACAACAAATATCTGCCTTACATACAAATGGGGCACCAATAAGATAAGGTACGCAATGGGAAAGACTGCTGTACAAGCACAAAATTTGGGACTTCAGAATTATGGGAAAATAAAGATGGAGGATTACACTGATATACATCTATGGGAACAATTACTGTTGACCATTTCCCTGAGAATAGAATCCGTTGAGATGAATGTGCTTCCTAGATTCTTATTTTATCATCAAACATGACATCTTCCAATACCGAGAGCAGACTGGAGGAATTATGTAGGAGTCATCCTAAATTCATTTGGAATAGACAATGCCACAGGATCAAGTGGGAGATGATGGACCACTCCAAAATGGGGTGGGGGGCCTCTGTCTACTGCAATGCTGACATTACTGTCTAGCTGCACAACTAATTCCACTAACAGAGGTGCTATGTGCCCACTCCACAGTGGCCTGGAAGGCAATAGATCAAGCAGCCCTAGACAAGGCAAGGCCTTAAAAAGTGCCCGTTCCTGAATTCTCAGGGTGCTAGACAATCAAAACTGAAATAAAAATAACACAAATAATGAACAATACATATGGAAATCAATACACTGAAAAATATAGAAATTACTTTAAAAGCTATCTGGGAATGCCAACATAAATAAATGAATTTTCAAGTAGGATTTAAAGGCCTCCTCTCCGAGGGCTGAACAGATGTTCCCAGGCAATGCATTCCACAACAGAGGAGTTGCCACACCAAATGCCCTGTCCCCAGATTGTTTTAAATGAGACGAAGGGACAATGAGGAGGCTTCATTGGAGGAATGCAGGGAGCAAGTTGGGTGTTTAAAAAAAAAAAAATAAAAAAAAAAAAAAAAAACAGGAGATCTTTGAAATAGTCAGGTCCCAAACTGCGTAGGGCCTTAAATACAGGGCATATACAGGTTCTACCTTGAACTGACTTGAATGCCTTGACTCTGAGAAATATCACATATAAATGGACTAGACACTCCATCACCCTATGGGCTAAAACAAAAAAAAGTGCAGTTCAGTGATTGCCCACTGAGCAGGATGCCTTTTGCTCAATGTCCAGTTTTTCTTCCAGGCACAACTGATAATGGAAATTAGAGGCAGGAGAAATAGAAGGACAGCATGGATGGAAAAAAAAATATGGCAGCAGATGCAAAGCACCAGCAGCTGGAGAGAATTCAAGTGCAAGGTGGAGGTTAGATACGTTATCACACCCAGCAAGTGCAAACAGCTAAATTCCACCAACTCAGACAGATGCTAGAGACAATGTGGTTATAAAGGCACTCCCTGGAATATTTTCTAGGACTACCAAAGGATTGGTCCCTTCTGGGAATCCGTCAATACTTAACATCGAAGAAGATCTAAACTCATAACTTAGGTCTGGGCCTTCCTCCCCAAGAGAAATTAGAACAAAATAGAATAAATATCTATACAACATTTTAGTAGCAGCCATAGGCAGAACAATCACAAAATACTGTCTGTCCTCGCAATGCCCAGACATACAAATCTGGTCGGAAGTGTGTAAGGGTATATTGACAATGGAGGGGTTAATGGCCAGGATAAGACCGGCATCTGAAAAATGTAATTTCTGATGGCTTCCCTTTTGGAACTGGGTCAAAGCTATGGGGCTCCTTTAGCACTAGAGCAGCTGCTGTAAAACTGGTATGGAATCAAATAAAAAATTTAGGAAATTACATAGAAGGGGATTCAAATAATGAACCCAAAACAAAATAAGAAACCTACAAGAAATGCTTTGGGTTTGGAGGAATTTGATTTATGTAGAGTTTAACAGTACCTAATTTAATAACAGTTGTTATTACTACAATAACTGAAGGAATGACACCTTGTCCATGTCAGGGCCTGAGTTCCAAGGCTACTTTTTGAACGCTGTTTTTAATCTATTGCTCATTGTGCCTTGAGATACAATAATGATAACAGTATTTAACAATTCTATGTTTTGCAATGGGACGTGCTTGAACTATATTGTCTGTATATTATCTCAAAAAATTGAATAAAAAAAAATAAAGGTTTATTTAATTAATTATTTATTTTTTTTTGTATAAATGCTCTTCCTCAGACTTGGGATTTTACTCACAGGTCATGATCTTGGCTGACCAATCTGGTTACAGAATTGTTTTAGGTCCATTCTCACTTTTTTACCCCAATTAAAGGAAATGTCTGTGAAATAAATGCAACATGCTGTATAACAGATTACACAAATATGCTGCCATTATAGCCATGGACAAATTATGAGATGGTTCCAAAGGGACTTTATAAACACATGTCTATGTGACAATCCCTGGGCAGACCATTGCCTACTGTAAGTGCTTAAGTAAGTTTACAAGGGAAAATAACTTCCCAATTAAGTACATTTGCAAGGGAAATCCTTGCAAATGAGAAATGGGTGTATTTGTGAGGGTTTTCTAATAAATCTCCAATACTGAGACTAAAGTTAGTATTCCACTTTAATGGGGGTGCCTTCAGACTTATAGGGTGGTTGTGGGGTATTTTTAAAGTTAAAATAAAATCTCTGTTGGGTTATACTTAAGCATATAATTGAAAAAGCCATCATGCCATTTTTGTTTGCTTGCACGCATGTGCAAGAAACATAGTGCCACCATACGTGTTTTCATAGGTGTGGCACCCCTGCTTCCAATGCCCTCAGTGTTTTTGCAGGCGCTGCAGCACTGCACCAATGAATGTCCCAGCTGTCTATGACAGCAGTTCAGATTGCAGTGGCATACAGTAGAAAGCAAATGACTGCTGCAATCAGCGGTGGTAACATGTAGTCAATTTGCATACTGCCCCCGTCAACCAGTATACAAATAACCTCCGTCACCACGCTGATTGCAAGCATTGGTTGCTATCATGCCCCCCTTTGTTGTGTGCTGAGGGGTGCCCAATCCCCTCAGCTCATGTACACTTCCCCCAAACACACTGTATGTCCGACAGGGGTGCCCAATTCCCGTTGGCTGCAGTGCCCCCTCCCCCAAAAAACAAACTTCCAGGTGCCATGCTGGGAGCCCACCCCAGCGTGGCAGAAGTCCAGCGTCCTCATGTGTCCCCCCCACACTATATGGCCAATGGGGGTGCCCAATCCCCCGTTGGCTCCACTGCCTCCCAAAAACTTCCAGGTGCCATGGTGGGAGCCCACCCCAGCGTGGCAAAAGTCCCATGTCGTCCATGTAAAATAAAAAAAATAAAAACCTGTAACAAAAGAAAACGGTCCCTTGTTGACTCTCTTGCGCCCCCCACAACCCGTGCCCACCCTCTGCATACCCCACCTCTCCACACCCCCCCTTACACCATACTTACCTCCGGAGCCCAGCACAATGATCTTTGGTGGTGCGGGAACATGTCTGCACGCTTCAAAGTCGACGGTGAACTGAAGAAATGCCGGTAAGCTGTATAATGGCATAAATAGGGTTTTTTCAACTTTGGTGCATATCTTGGTTATTTTTTCGCATTTTTGCACCAAATTTTCAACATGGGGTTCTTGGGATCCCGTCTCATGAATTTAGTGACTGTCATTTGGTTATTTGGTCCCGAAAGGTGATTTTGCGGTCACTGCACGGAATCACCTTTCAGGACCGATTAACGAAACAGTGTCACTGTTCATGAGGTGGGCTCTCAAAAAGCCTATGTTGCAAATTTGGTGAAAAAAGTCCCCAAAAATGACTGTTAGGTGCGTGCGTTGCGCAGCTTCCATGCACACTCGCAAATTTGTGAATTTGTAATATTTTCACTCCAGATTTTGAACATTGGCATTTTTTCACACCTCCTTATGGATAGTACAGTACAGCTGTCATTTTTCACATCCTGGTCAAAATGTGTTTTCCCACTTCTGGCACAGAATAGCACAGTCACTGTGGGAAATCAGTGTTCAGGACAGATTAAGAAAATCACAGTGACACTGTTCATGAGCAGAGGTCCTAAAATGCCTATGTTGAAAATTTGGTCACAAAAGTCCATAAAATGACTGTGTTACAAGCGTGCATTGCGCAGTTTCTATGCACCCTTGTAATTTCACAAATGTGTAATATTTTCACTACAGATTTTCAACATTGTCATTTTTCCACACATTCTTATGAACAGTACAGCTGTCATTTTTCACACCGTGGCCGAAATGTGTTTTTTCACTTCCAGCACAGAATAGCGCAGTTGCTGTGGGAAATCAGTGTTCAGGACAGATTAAGAAAATCACAGTAACACTGTTAATGAGTGGTGGTCCCAAAATGCCTATATTGAAAATGTGGTGAAAAAATCCCCCAAATAATTGCATTACGGGTGTGCGTTGCGCAGTTTCTATGCACGCTCGTGACTTCACCAGTTTTTTTATATTTTTGTTCCAGATTTTCAACATTACCATTTTTTTTTACACCTCCTCATAAACAGTACAAGCTGTCATTTTTCACATCATGTTAGAAATGTGTTTTCGCACCTGTGGCGTTAATGGTGCAGTCACTGTGAAAAATCACCTTTCAGCTAACAAACTGATAGTCACTGTTCATGCGGTGGGGTCACAAAAAGCCCATGTTGAAAACTTAGAGTAAAAATACCAAGACATGCCCAGGGTCTTAGGGTTTCTGACCATAATGCCCTACCCTGTAGTGTGTGACAGACATCCGCCCTACCCTGCAGGGACTGACAGGTGTCAGGGGTGTAACTTGGGATTGTCGACAGTAATGCTCACACCATTCCACCCCACCCCACCTCACCCCCCTGCAGCCAGTAACAGGCATTGAGGTGCACCTTGGACTCTTTGGCCCCAGAGTTCACACCATTCTCCTATACTGCACCCATTTCAGCGTATTTCCTTATGGAATGAGGTGAGTGTAAAGCCCAAACACCCCAAGGCACACCTCGACACTTGTCAGTGTCTGCAGGGTAGGGTGAGGTGAAATGTCATGACCGTTATGGGTGACGACCCAAAGGCACACCCCAATGCCTGTCCATCTCTGCAGGGTGTTGGTGGAGTTGGTGTCAGTTCAATACATCACTGCCATTATCTATCGCACCTTCTTACAGCACTCCGAGTCTCAACACATGGGTAGTTAGCTCTCTTCTCAGGCTGATGCACAAAGTAATCCCCAAATTTCAAAATCCGATCCCTCTCCTATTCCTGCTGCTCCCAGAATCCTCAGTTTTTCTTTGTGCATCTTCCCAGGCTGGTCACGTTTTCATCTGGCTCTGTGCCAAGCCCTAAGGTAAGCTAAATAATTTCTGCTTTTTACAAGTGATTTGAACTCCCAGAGTGCCACTTATGGCACACGTAGACTGAAGGCCCCCCCGTTAGTCAAAGGAAGTTTTATTCGGATATTTTTGGCATAATCTGTTTAGCCGCAGGGCCTAGAAGTAGCAGGTCTGTTATTCATTGTTTGCTGTCTACCGTGCCAGTATTGCATCCAGTTGTTTTAAACTTTAACCCCCCCCCTCAGTTTACCTCGTTCAACTGAGGAGGGGCAAGCAACCCTTTTTTGTCAACGAAGTGACTGGAGCAGCTTCCCAGCACCCCCCTCCCCCCCAGTCAGTTTATACAGGTAGCCGACGAAGATGTAGGGCTGCTGCCTCACCCATGGGGGCGCTCCGAGTGTCTGAGGGGTCGCGGTTTACCTTGCTCAACCGCGACCGCCTCCATGCGCTTTAAATGTGGAAAATGCTTGCGTGGTTGTGCCCAGGGGGTCGTGGTTCACCTTGTTCAACCGCGACAGCCCTGGGGCATTCTGATACCCGCCGCAGTGTCCTCTTACACCCGGGGGGTCGCGGTTCACCTTGTTCAACCGCGACCACCTTTCAGGCCTCCTCTTCTAATGCCCCTGCCTTTCCCCCTTCAGTTTACTGTTTTCTGCAGTTTTTTCCGGCTATTTCACAAGGAGGGACTCGCCTGACCTCCTAGGCAGCCCTCTGATCCTCCGTTGTGGCCCTCGATTCTGGTCTTGCACCCCCAGAGCCCCTGGCATCCTCGCTAATTCCCTGTTGTGCTCTCATAGCGCCTCACCTCTCCACGACGCCATTTTCAGTGGGAACATCGCAAGATTCCGCCCGAGATCTCGCGCCATCTCTGGGGAGCTCCTTTGGGATGTAAGACCTTCCCAAAATGGTGGCACCGCTCTTCCATTTTCAAAATGGCGCCCGCATCTGGCCACACATCCCTTAAAGGCACAGTACACCTTTTGACTAAGCTGTGCAAAACTACCATTTTAAAGGCTGTGAATCATAGACTATCTAGTGCTCTTTGTCTAGGGCCCGGATATACGTGCCTACTCCCCAATATATTATTAAAAGTGCTCTATTTAAAGAACCAGGGCAGAGGTCCCCCCCCAGCGTTCTTAAAGGGCCAGCAAGGGAGAACGAAGTCAATTTGCCTTTTTTCCTATTGTATTGTTCTGTTGACATTGAAGTCTAGTACGGCCCCTGAACAACTCCATTAAATTATGTTTCCGCAGAACATGTCCACCAGACGATTGTGCAGAAAGTGCCCCAACATCTTACTCTCCTCGGACCGGGGAGACCTTTGCTCGCTATGTCTGGTAGATTCTGAACCCAGAGAGTTCACCCACAACTCGACTCCCACAGACGAAGATCCCCTAAATGATAATGTCTCCACCGCTTCCCAAGGCATCGTACTACAATTGTTTCAAAAACTACCGACAGGATCGATTGCTGGGGAACAAACAAGAGACCCAGGTCACCTAGCAACACCCATCTTCCTAAGCACCCTAGGGCCGACCCTCCATCTCACGACTCACCGGATGCATCGGAAGAGGAGCACTCTGATGAAGGGGAGGAAGAACATGAGGAGGATATGGCCGCACGTCTGTGTCCCTTTGAAGCCATCCCCGAGCTTATTAGAGTAGTATGTCAAACGCTCAGAATGGAAGAACCGGTGGAACAGCCAGACAACAGATTGGATCCCCTGGTGAGAGAGAGGAAGCAATCTTCACCTTCTTCCCAGTATGCCAAGCACTAGAGCATACTAGCCAGGAATGGGAGGCCCCAGTTCCCATTAAGACTAGAGAGAAGGGGACCTTCGAGAGACGGTACCCTCTTCCAGCAGACAGAGAGAAGCTCTGGGCAACTGCCCCCAGAGTGGATGCAGAAGTTGCGTCCCTTAGCAACAAGACCGTTCTGCCCTCGGAATCAGCCTCAGCCCTAAAAGACCCCATGGATAGAAAAGTTGATGAAATTGTAAGAAAGGCCCATGATATGATGATCATGAACATGCGACATCCATGGCCACCACTTATTCAGTAAGGGCGGTACTCCGATGGTTAGAGGCAGTCCAACTCGACATACCCGAAACAAGTGCCCATGGAGCTACCATGGACTATGCCATACAAGCAATGAAATACGTAGCCGATGCCACTATTGACAGTTTTAAGATGGCATCCAGGTCAGCAGCTTCCATCAATAGAGCCAGAAGACAGGTATGGCTGAAGCTGTGGAACGCAGATCAAGAGTCAGTCTAGGGTCATGAAACTGCAATTCTCTGGAGACAAGGTGTTCGGACCCGGGATAGAAGAGTTCACAGTAAAGAAAGGGGATGACAGGGATCAAGGAGGGTGAGCCACTCTACCGTACTTTTGAAACGATAGATTCGGACACTTTTCAACAAGACCCAAAAGAGGACATAGTCACCAAGGACACGATAGACGTTCCTTTGGTTTCAAGCCCAATTTCTTCAGCAACAGACAGAACTTTCAGAGCAACAGGGGCACAGGCTCCCACTTCAATGGAAAGCAAGGGTTCAGGACAGTCAAATCCAACAGAGGATTCTGCCAATGAGAATCCGCCGGTCCAGGGCAAATTGGACGCAGTGAGAGGAAGACTACAGCAATTTGCAACAACCTGGGCTGACACAATCAGCGACAAATGGGTCCAAGAGATCATCTCCCAGGGATATGCCATAGAGTTCAACTCAGTCCCGACAAGGGACAGATATATAGACTCTCATGTCTCCAGGGACAAAGCAACCTCGCAACAAGTACGGGCCATTCTTCACCAACTGCTACACAGCAGAGCCATAAAACACGTCCCGATTCAAGAGAGATTCTCCAGCATCTACTCCGTGTTCTTTCTAGTCCCAAAGAAGACCGGAGACCTCAGACCCATACTGGACCTAAAATTCGTGAACAACTTTATCAGGTACCAGAGGTTCAAGATGGAAACCCTAAGATCTACCATCGCAGTGATACGCAGGGGAGACAACTTAACCTCAATAGATCTGAAGGATGCCTATCTACACATACCCATCAGACCCTCCCACCAGAGATTTCTTCGGTTCAGCATTCTGGGATACCACTTCCAGTACCGATGTCTGCCTTTCGGGTTGGCATCAGCCCCACGACTATTCACCAAGGTTATGGCACCCCTGGCAGCAAAATTACGTATGGAGGGCATTCATGTGATCCCATACCTGGACGACTGGTTGATACGGGCGAGAACGGCACAACAGTCAAGGACAGCAACACGCAGAGCTCATCAGTTACTCTCCGAACACGGGTGGATCATCAACAAAACAAAGAGCCACCTGACCCCAACCACAGAATTGGATCACTTGAGGGCAACATTCGACACAGTGGCCGGCACAGTAAGACCATGTCAGACACGCATCCACGCATTAACAGCACACTGCCACAGAGTTATGCAGAAGAAGCATACAACCATTTGGCATCTCATGCAACTACTGGGGGTCATGGCAGCTTGCATAGACTTGCACGACTGGGCCAGATTACACATGAGACAGTTACAACGACTACTACTAGACAACTGGAGTTACAGTCGACAAAATTACAGCCAGAGAGTAACTATTCCACCGGCAGTGAGGAAGTCTCTATGTTGGTGGGCGGATCCACACACCTTCTCTCAAGGGGCACAATTGGAGAGAGATACAACAAGAACCCTTGAAACAGACTCAAGCCTGCTAGGTTGGGGTGCTGTTCTGGAGAGACAGACCATCCAAGGGAAATGGTCAAACAGGGAAGCAAGACTCCCAATCAACAGGCTAGAGACCAGAGCCATCCATCTGGCTCTCATACACTTCAAGGGCCAACTTCAAGGACGCCACGTAAAGGTGTGCACCGGCAGCAGAGTAGCAATGGCATACATCAACAAACAGGGAGGAACAAGAAGCAAAACCATGGCTCAAGAGGCAGACATACTACTGCAATGGGCAGAAAAGAACCTACTCAGTCTCACAGCAGTGCACCTAGCAGGAAACCTGAACACGAGGGCCGACTGGCTGAGCAGACAAATGCTGCAACAGGGGGAATGGCAACTCCATCCAGAGATTTTCCACAAAATCCAGAAAAGATGGGGCCCCTTCGACATCGACCTCATGGCCTCAGCAACCAATACCCAACTCCCGACCTACATGTCCAGATTCAAGGACAAGAGAGCAATAGCAGTGGACACCATATCGACCCCATGGATATTCAGGAAGGCCTACATATTTCCCCCAATAGCCATGCTACCTGCAGTACTACAGAAGATCCGAAACACGGGCAGCAGGGTAGTCCTCATAGCCCCAGACTGGCCGAGGAGAACCTGGTACACCCTGATCAGAGAAATGTTATCGGACAATCCCATGAGATTACCTCATCAACACAATCTCCTCAGGCAAGGCCCGATCTGGCACGAGAACCCTCTATCGCTGAAACTAACGGCTTGGCCACTCAAAGGACTAGACTGTTAGGACTTGGGGTCTCAGGGGCAGTGGTAGACACCTTACTGCAAGCCAGAAGGAACTCCACCAACAGGACCTATAACAAACATTGGTGGGCTTTTGCTTCTTGGTGCAAGAGCCTGGACTTGAACGCTTCACAATGTAATATTATGAACATACTAGAGTTTCTGCAGAAAGGGTTGGAAAAGGGGTTATCGGCCTCATCTCTGCGGGTACAGACGGCCGCAATAGGGGCCATAAGGGGACAAACTGATGGACATTTGCCCGGAGCCCACCCCTTGGTTCAAACCTTTCTAAAAGCCGCAACCCTTATCAACCACCCCAAGGCCCCTGACAGCCCCGTGGCACCTCAATTTGGTACTGGACGCCCTCGCCATCCCACCTTTTGAGCCGATTGAGTCCATCCCTTTTACCCGTCCTTACTATGAAGATGGTATTCCTAGTAGCTGTCTCATCAGCCAAGAGAACTAGCGAGTTACAGGCCCTGTCTTGTAGAGAACCCTTTATCTGTTTCCTCCCCGACAGGGTCGTGCTCCGACCCATTCCATCTTTCATACCGAAGGTGGCCAACGCCTACCACACGGCCCAAGAGATCTCAGTCCCTATCCTCAACCAACAACTAGGGGACCCCCACAGGGAAACCCTATTCAACCTAGACCCAGCCCGAGCAATTCAGACCTAAGTGACCAGGACGGAAAAGTCTCCGTCGGACGGACAGGCTGTTTGTTTTACTCCAAGGCAATAAACAGGGTTTGGCTGCTTCCAGATCCACTATTGCTAGATGGCTATGAGAAGCCATAGCGAGGGCCTACAGGAGTGGAGGCAACACCCCTCCAGTTAATATCAGGGCCCACTCCACTCTAGCAGTTGCCACATCTTGGGCGGAACGCAATTCTGCGTCGATCAGAGAAATTTGCCAGGCAGCAACCTGGGAGTCCCCGCACACCTTCCTCGGGTACTATCGATTAGACACAGGTCTAACTGGTAACTCAGAATTTGGCCGCAGAGTACTTCAGACAGCATTGATCCCAGTTCCTCCTCCCACCCAGGACAAAGCCTAATACTGCTGTACAATCGTCTCGTGTGTTGAGACTCGGAGTGCTGTAAGAAGGTGCGATAGATAATGGAAGTTTACTCACCTGGTAAAGGTGATTTATAGGAGCACCTTCTTACAGCACTCCGTATCCCACCCATTGCGGAGGAACAAAATGTGTGTGTGTGTATGTATGTATGTATGTATGTATGTATGTATATGTGTGTGTGTGTGTGTGTGTGTGTGTGTGTGTGTGTGTGTGTGTGTGTGTGTGTGTATGTATGTGTATGTATATATAGTGTGTGTGTGTGTGTGTATATACACACACACACACACAGAGAGAGACTCATTTAAGGTAAACAGATAGAGTGAGAATACTAGAAATGTATCTGAAACGTCCGTAATTTGATCTAAATGTGTACAGTTATAGCACATACATCCCACACGGTCAGTTGCTGTGTATCAGGGTGTCAAGATTTATAAAAACAATACATAGTAAACACTAAGTTTGACATAACATCACCGTCTTGTGTATTATTCCACCTAGAAAACAGAGTACCCTCTGCTTGTTTTTGTTTACCTAACAATCCACTTTCAGGACAAACGAAGTTTGGAAGATATATCACTGAGGATTCTGGGAGCAGCAGGAATAGGAGAGGGATCAGATTTCGAAATTTTGGGATTACTTTGTGCATCAGCCTATGAGAAGAGAGCTAACTACCCATGTGTTGAGACTCGGAGTGCTGTAAGAAGGTGCTCCTATAATCACCTTTACCAGGTGAGTAAACTTCCATTCCTATACTGCATCTGTCCAATTCCTGCACTTCCACTGCTAATGCCAGCAAGCAAACATTCGGTATTGACAAATGCTTGTTAGGGGTTAGTGGTTTTAAAAGATCAGCACAAGCAGCATAGCTGTTGCCAGTTTTGAGAGAAGAAGGCTTATCAGCACGGGAAGTAGCGTTTGCCAAATGTGCAACAGGAATTCAAGCATAAAACCTGGGTCATGCCTGAAAATAGGCATTTCTATGTCTAGTGCACTTACCTGGTAATCAAAAACAAAATAAATAATCCATTTCTTGGAGTGGTTTCTTTAACTTTTTTTGATACATATTTTTTTGTTACTCAAATTTAGCAGTATAAGACTTTTTATTATGAAATGTATTTAGAATTTGTTTACCTACACTAGCCCTACTGGTGTGCATCATCATCTTATCCTATCTCAATCTCCACAGCCCACCCTTTCTCCTTGTCCCGTATTGCTATCTCACCAGCTGCCATACTTGCTGCCCTTCTCACTCATGGCCCACCAAAACATAACAGCCCTAATGGCCTGCACCCTAAATTTCTCTGTCTGGCCACTCCTGCTATCTCAGTCTTTACTTCCACCCCATAAACCTATCCTTCTTCTCCAGGCAGCTTCTATCTCTTGGAAAAATGCTAGGGTCATCCTACTATTGAAGGGTGGTGACCTAAAGTAGGTGTGCTGTACAAGAACAAATCATGCTTATCCTCAGTTCATTGGGAGACTGTTCTGTTCTCAAAATGATCCTCCTGGCATGTGACTATGGTGGTGCCCCTAAATCTACCCTGGCCCAGCTGGACCCCACTTCCATTCTTTCTGCAATTTTTCCCTTAGCTGTCCCATCCCCGTACCTATTACTGTTCTCTCTGTTGCAAGTATTCCTTTCCCTCCCTTGCTGACCAATGTCTGTATCCCTCTACTGCCCTTGTAGTCAAATTTTGGTTTCCCTGCACTATTTCACCTCCCTCTCCCCCCCCCAAAACATAATCAATCAGTTCTCTGACTCTTGCCCCTTTCTTCAACACTTGTGTTGGGCAGACCTCTTCCTCGTTCAGATCCCCCTTCACTCTGTAACAACCTTGCAGTCTAACTTTATTTGGTCTACTCTCTAATCTCTTTAAAACCTCTGCTTCAGGCCAACACACTCTGTTCCTGTTCCTGCCGCCAACCCCTCTCCGCTTGACTGGGTGTTATGCCGTTAGTTTTTTTATTGCTTTAGGCAGCCCTCAGTGGCTGTTTTGTCTGAACACTGTTCTTGCAGTTACGCACATGTTCTCACCTTGTGTACGTGTTGTACGTTGCATGCTACTCAGTGTCTTATCAATGGCTGAAATGGGGGGAAATCAGAGGAATTCAGTTCTGTGAGTGAAAATCGGGGGGAGTCGGGAGAACTCATTCCTGCAAGTGAAATTAAAAGCATGCCTCAGTTTTGGGGGCAAAATTGGGAAGGATTGCTACTCAGTAAAATGTTCTCTCACAAAGGCATAAAATGACTAAAGTATAAAAATGCACATAATGTATAATAAAGACACGTATCCCCAGACTCATGTCAAGTAGGTTTGATCCTCCATCAAATGTGATGGGTTCCTCCAGTGAACTATTTCCATTTCCAGTACTACACATTACAGTACAGTATGCACACTCGCAGCTTGTGAAATGTTTTGCTGATTAGTATTTTTGTATCTCTTCCTGTTCACTCTTCCCAGAGAGGCACCTGAAAACGAGTTTTGACTTAGTGTCTTTCCCAGTAACCAAATTTTTAAACATAAATCGATAGGTAAATAACTATAGATTTGTAGTGCTTTTCTGCTTCTGTCCGGTTTTGTATCTATGGGCAATGGGAGAAAAGGGGGATCAGGTGACTTCATTGATTGTTTTTACGACTTTGTCAAGGCCTTTGCACAGAGGCTTATAATTATCATTTTGTAGAATACTGTAGATCAAGCAGAGAGAGAGTGTTAACCTTTCTTCTCTTTGCATCATTCTTGACTTAATTTGAAGAGAATGTTTGTCATGTAGAAACTCAACACACGCCAGAACTTTGTGTGGGTGTGTAGGACCCTTGAGGGTTGCTTGGAGCCACACGCTTGTACCATTTTTCAGACCCACCCCACCCCACCGCAGAGCCTTCATTTGGACAAACACTCCGCATCCTTTCCTGGCCAGCACTGATTGATTCACACTGAATTTCATCACACTTGTGACATGTAAAACGGAGACCTTGCTGGCACTGCCTTTTAAACCTTTTTTTCTATTTGTTTTTCCCTCATAAGGAAAAAAAATCTTATTTTAAACTGGTGTTAGGGAGCAGCTTTTACTGTTACATTTTTTTAAAATACTTCATTAAGGCTTAGCCAACTGAATGGGAATGATTAGGTTATTTCCCTTGCAAAAATTAACAGACTGTACTTACCAGAACAAGATGGTGACAGTTGTGTTCAGAAACACACTCCCAAACAAATAAACACAGCACATTAAAAACAGTCTCCAACTTCTGTCCTAAGCCGCATCTCACCCTCACTGCACTTCTATTTTCAGGAATTCTAGGTTACAGCATTCTAATTGTTATATACACCTGGCACATGGTTCTTCATTCCCCATTATGCCCTATGGGGGATGTCCTGCGTCCTTGTAGGTATAGGCTGGACATTCTGGTCCCCAGGTACTGTCAGTGCTGACTCATCCTATACTCCTCCTCTTCTGAGAATCCTTGATGGAGATCAGCATCAGAAAGTCAGATCAGTGGGTTAGATACAGTATGTGCATGTGGGCCTTCTTCTCAGGTGTTCCTCACAAGGCCTATGCCAGACAATGGTCTGATAGTAGTGGTATATCTTGGGCACCACTATGGACACTGGTGTGGGACTGAAATTAGTGGCACTTGTCTGTGTCTTGCTTTAGTGTGAAAGGGAAGTAAACTGGCCTTTACTCACGTCCGTGCCCCCCACTACCTGTTGTCCCTCTGCATCCTAACAGTCTGACATGGCTGCATGCCACATACCTCTGATGCAGTGTGGGTATTATTATGTATGTATGTATGTATTTATTTGTCATTGTTGAGCAAGAAAGGCACAGTAAATTGTGATAGATGGTTTCCAGGTACATTATGGGTGGTGGTCTACATGGACCTGTTTTATTGACAAAGAGAATGTTGGCCATGCATTTTAGGGAAGCTCCCCTAGTATTCAGCAATAAGTGCCATAAGATCTTTTTTTTCCACCTGGACAGTGACCAGAGATGGACAAAAGGAACCTTGGTTTAGTGTCTTATCCAATGGACAGCACCTTAGCAATTCAGAAACCCCCCGAACTGCACTACAGTACCAGTACCTAGTGTGATCTTCTGATTGTCCAGCCCCAGAGGTAAGCATGCTACTTACTTAACCAGTGACACTCACCATGGTTTGCATAAATGAGCCCTTACATGGAGGGCTCATGGGGTGTGGTTCATGGGCTTGTGAGTGGTATAGCTGACATGCACACACCTGGCAGTGGGACTTTTGAATATGCTCATCTGTGATGCATGCCATGGGGTGCGTACCGTTTGCCCAGGGAAGCGGCTGCACAATTATCATGCACCACTTTGCCATGTCCTGTATTCCTGTCCATGAAGCGGGCCCTTTGAATTTAGAGATGGCTTTTTAAGCAAGATTTATTATTGCTATATAAAATATCCTTAGGTGAAAAATCATTTGTGTCTTTTTGAAAACAGATTTGGTTGTGTTGAGGCTCTTCCCATCCATTGTACAGTGCTGGTGTGGTGCCATTTCTAAGACCCAAACATTAAACCACTGCATATAATCCCCTCAAAAATAAAATTGTGATATTATTGTTATAGAATAAATGGCAGCATATTCATGCCTCATGACAGAAGTGACTGTTTTATCCATCGTACAACATGCTGTAGTATGGCAAAACTGTCTTGAACAGTTGCTGTGGATTCTTTGTTAAAATGATTTCTTTTGGAGAAAATGAAACAATGACTTAGAACTAATAAATAATCCAAATAGGTTTTTATTTCTAGACATACTACAACTACAAAGACAAATTAGTCTAACAGGAGACACTGGATAGCCCAGCCATAACTGCATATCAGATTATCAGTCTGATTATATGCAAAGTGCTGTCTGCTTCCTCACAGGCCATTGGCTACTGTCCCCTGTTACAAACTCAGCCCTTTTATAGCCAGGTTGTACCATGAAGTTTTTTGTTCATTAATGACTTTTATTGGTTTTAAAAGGTAAACATAGACTACATACATAAAGTATCTACGGGCATAACAGTGCAAAAACAGTATTACTCTGGCTCTTTGTGTTACAGTCATACATTTCAGAGTGCAGGTTTACATGAGAGTTATGGAATTTGCATCACTGTACTTTGTTTCCATTACATATTGCTTTACCTGAGACCCCTAGTCCCTGCAGGTATTGCCTTGGCTGTGCTGGTTTTGCTGGATTAGAGTAGTTAAGTAAGATACTTTCTCAGCTATCCAGGCCTAGGGAAGATAATGGGAGGGATGTCTGCATGGGTTTTTGTGAGTGAATCTTCAAGGCATCCCGTTGTCGAATGCGGTGGGTAGGGATCATTGTGTGGCTTATCCTGTGGCAGCTTGCACTGTAGACAGAACAGAGCACACACAAAGTATACCAGTACAGCAAAAAAACATTTCATTTATATTTATGTATTTATTTATGTCTTTGGTAACCGGGTAGGTGAACTGATCCAAAGGACCATTTTCAGCCACGACCCGGGCCCCACCATGGTACAAACAGGCAATACAGATACAGGTAATATACAACAGATGAACAGTCCACAATATGAGGTGCTGCAGCTTACAGTACAGTTTAGGAATACATGTGGAGAAATAAAGAAAAAAAAGGTGACATTTTGGGCCAGTGTGCAGATCCAAGTACATAGTTATGGGTTAAAGTGCTCGACAAAAGTATTAGTTGCAATAACACAGAGACCATAACATATGTCAACAATGACACAAAGTGCAAAATGCATTGGGTTCACTAATAAATTAATAAGTGAGAGAGTTACTGACAGGATGGATCAAGGAGAATACAGTGTAAATACTCCCACCCACAAAATAAGGTGCTGAGGCATAGGAGAAGGGAGTAGTGCATAATAGCCCCTTGCAGGGCTGAGAGGGGTAGGAAAGAAGGGGAGACAGCAGTAGAGGAGCAGGGGAGGAGGGAGTGGGCACAGCAAAGGTAAGACCAAGGGAGTAGGTGGGCGGGTGGGTACCAAACCGAAAAGAAAATGCCACCAGATTACCCAGGTGAACAATGGCATTTGGCTTCAGACAGTAGCCATTCTTTGAAACTGTTTTTGAAGGAGAGATGGGAAGAGGATGAGCAAAGCAATGAGGAGAGGCTGTTCCATAGAGAGGGGGCAGAGACAGAGAAGGCTTTGCTGCCCATGTTAACAGAGATATGTGGAACAGCCAATGGGGGATGGAGGATTCTCGAAGACTTCTAGACACAGTTCTGCCTGTGAGGATGGATGAATACAAGGACAGTAGGCCACCTCTGAGTGCATTGTCCACAAGGCAGCTAAGGGCATAATTGAAGAGCTCTTGCAGTGGTAGCCACCCAAGGGACTGGTACAGCATGCAGTAATGGGTAGAGTAGGGAGCTTGGAGAACAATGCAGCAGATACCGTTATAAATGGTGATTAGTCTAGAGCGCAGGGCTGACGACACACAGGAATAGACAGGAGAACAGTACTCAATGATGGGAAGAAGGTTTCTAAGTGCCATTGTGAGGCGTGCTTCACTGGACAGGAACTGTTTGAGGTGGTAGGCGGTACCTAGCTTCTGATTAGCTCTATTTTTAATTTAATTTATTTAATTAGTATTTCTGAAAGACCTTTGAGCGTGAGCTCTTTTACAAAGGTTCCACGTCAGGGTGGACAATAAGACAATACACATATTCAGTAGTTACAGAGGCCTGATCATTAGGCATTAAATAGCTCTATGCACAGAAAAGTTAACATGTTCAGTGAACGTAAGGGAGAGGTCCAGAGTTAGGCCTAGGTATTTAAAACAGGGGGCATTTTCGGGGGGGGGGCAGAAGGTGTGAGTACAGGGAGGGGGGAGTTTGTCTTGGAGACCTTGGAGAGGAAAGGTTTGGATCCAAACAGCATGGACTTTGTCTTTCTTTTGTTAACCAGAAGTTTTTTGGAGAGGAACCAGTTATGGGCAACACAATAGTTAAGAGTGAGAGTGGAGGAGATGGATGCAGGAGACTTGTCACTGTGGTAGAGGACAAGGTCATCCATGTAGAGAAGAGCCTCGCAGGTGAGACTTAACTACTAACAAGAGAGAACCTACATAGCATTACCTGTTATGTGGGTACAGCACACTGTTTAAGAGCTATATGTGGGGCACTCATTCCATTCTCTGCTTGTCACTGGGTGGGATAGGATCATTTGTTTATAACCCCTGCTTAGGTGGTGGTTGGGGGGGGAGGAGGTAGAGGTTGGATCAGTTGAGTGAGGCAGTCTTATTGGGTTTGTGGAGCTTGTCACTTTAGCCTATACCTGTTTGGGGGGGGTGAGTGTAGGAGATAAAGGGGGCCCAGCACCTATGAAACTTCTGCAACTGATTATACTTAATGCAGGAAAGTCTGTCCAGTCAGCCACCTTGGTGAGTGAAGCTGTTATCTCTGCCATACTGGGGACTGTAGTGCTGCACCAGTAGCATAGTAATGCCCTCTTTGCCTGCATTACTAATAAGGATAGCCAGCCCCTTTCATTGAGGGGGAGATGCAGGTCTACAGGCTGGATGTCCAGAAGTAGGAGCAGTGCATTGGTTGGTATCTGCTTCTTTGGTACTGTGTTGGGTAAGTGGTACACCTGGTTCCAGAGGGGGACTTCTGGGACAGTTTCACAGTATATGGTATAAGTTACCCACCCCGCAGACTGGCACCTCCAGCAGAGGTCATTGTCTAGTAGCTTTGCATAGTGCAGCACCACTTTGGTGCGGTACCACAAATGTAGAATTTTATTCTGAATGAGGCAGCTATGTGCGTCTTGAAGTAGTGTGTTTGTGCACATTGTGCTAGGCTTGTGACCATTGTTCGTTCATGATGGGACACCTATATATTTTTCCCATCTGACTTTAGAGTTCTCTGCTGGATTAGGCATGGCCTCCAGTAAATTGGCGTATATCTTGTCAGTCAACCCTCTGGGCACCTTAAGCCAAGCCTTTACTGTGTTATTAACTTGGGCAGGTTTGGGGCCCCCTTTGTAGAGATTTGACTGCATACCTGAGTTGCAGGCATTGTCCGTGGTCCTTGTTCTGTAAGCCCCATTTGTCCTTGAGTGACTGAAAGATAAGGACTATTTCTTTGTCCAGGTCCATAATGTTTGTTAAGTAGCAGATGCCCTTACTATTATAATGTGCCCAGAAACTTGGTGGTTTTCTATCTGGATGTGGGGGTTATTCTACAGTGATGTGTGAGAGAGTGGAATTGGGAGGGGAACCTAGCTTCTGGTAAATCCATCCCCATCCCTTGATTGAGGGGGTGATGGTAGGGTGTTGTGTGTGTTGGTTGCCTGTGGGTAGGTAGAGGAGGGCTGAGGGATTTGGGACTCCCCCCCCAGAGATGACGTGATGTTAACCCATTGGGATGTTTGCTCAGTAAGTGGTTTAAACCACTGCAGTGCCTGGACTGCTTGGAATGCACTCTTGTAGCCCTCCATCCACGGGAGGTTCCACCCCCCCCTTCCAGTGGGAATGGAGCTTGCTTCAGCTATAGTGTGGTTTGTGGCCTTCCCACAGGAAATCTCCTATTAGCCTGTCAATCTTTTGGAACCAGCTTTTTGGGATGGTTAAGGGAATGTGAGTTAGTAAATAAAAAATTGGGGCGCATAACCTTCTTGATGGCTGCTATCTTCCCTGCCAGTGTGAGTTTAAGCTGTCTCCACCTGTTGAATTATGCTTTGCATTTGTGAATTAGCGGCTGGAGGTTGAGCTCCTAGATTTTCCCCAGTTATGGTACTATTGTGATCCTTAGGTATGCAACACCTTCCTTTGCCCGTCTTGGGCCTGTGCTCACTGCTGTGTCAGGCTGACACAGTTGAGTTAGGGGTAGGATCTCTGTTTTTGCCCGGTTCACTTAAGGCCGGAGAATTCCACAAAGGAGATCAGTAAGGAGAGCAAGGGCTCCTTAGCTGTCCGGAGGCTGTGAACCGGGATGAGCAGGTCATCTGCACACATTAGGATAGGGCAGCTATGTTCACTTACGTGTATGACTTGTATTAGCGGATACTGCCTTATGGCTGCTGCAAGTGGCTCCACTGCAAGTATGAAGAGCGAGGGTGAAAGGGGGCAATCCTGTTTTGTGCCTCTTCCTAACTGAAAGGGAATGGAAAGTGTACGATTAGTGGAGATCCTGGCTGATGGGTCCGCATACAAGACTTGAACCATAGCCTGAAAACTGTCTCCAAACCCCATCTGAGACAGTACTATGTTCAGGTAATCCCATTCCAGGGAACCGAATACCTTTTCAAAATCTACCACAATGGCAGCTGCTGTTTGGGCGGCATGGATCAGGTTAACCAGGGTTCTAATATGGTCAGTGCTATACCTCACTGGAATGAAGCCTATCTGTGAGGGATGTCTCAGGGAGGGGAGAACAGGGGCTAATCTGTTTGCTAGTATTTTGGCATATATATTACTATCTATGTTAATCAGGGAGATTGGCCTATAGCTGGTGGTCAGGGTGGGGTCTTTTCCTTTCTTGAGCAGGACCGTTATTATTGCTTCTCTTAGTGTGGGAGGCAATGTACCTTTCTGCCTGGCGTCCGCAATCACCTGTGCAAGAACAGGGCCGGTCTGGGATGCAAGTGCTTGGAGGTATCTCACCGGAAATCCATCACCTCTTGGGGATTTCTCCACCTGCAGGGACATTAGGGCTTCTCTTACGTCTTCCTCTGTGAGTGGGGTGTCTAACATTGTAGCTTGTTGTGGACACAATTTGAGGAGAGACAGCTGGGATAGGAAGCGGTGTGTATACCATCGGGAGTTTTACTATGTGTGGAAGTGCACAGGGTTGAGTAAAAGGTTTTCATGACTTGGTTGATTTCCTGATTCTCAACAACCACCTCCCTCTGCTGATTTAGAAGCCTAGTTACATGCCTGTCTACTTGCTGCTTGTGGAGTTGGTAAGCAAGCACCTTGCCCCCTTATCACCCCCCTTCCAGTACCTATGGTGTAATCTTAGAATGGCTACCTTGGCTTTCCGGGTCAGTAGGGTATCAATCTCGAGCTGTAGGCCCAGGACAGTACGGCACAGGGGGGCCTTTATGTCAGGAGAGGATTGAGCTTTTAGTTGGGTTTTCACCTGTTTAAGTTCTAAATCTAAGGCATGGAGATACTGCTCCCTTTCTGTTCTTCTCCTACCAGTGTAGGACATAATTTTGCCCTTCATTGTGGCCTTGTAGGCTTCCCAGGTGGTACCCGCTGATGTGTTTGGGATGTTGTTCTCTTGGAAGAACCGGGAAGTTTCTTCCTTAGTCCAATTAATAAACTCTGGTTCCCTCAGGAGTAGTGGGTCGAGCCTCCAGTTCATGGAAGCTGGTGTCGTGGGACCTCATGTAAAATATAGCTGTAATCGGGCATGATCTGAGATGACTGTGGAGAGAAGAGAAGATTCTAGGGCAACCTGGGTCAGTTGGGGGGAGGTACACCAGAAATCTAACCTGTTAAATGACCCGTGTACATCTGAATGGTGTGTGTAGTCCTTTTCCCTAGGGTTGAACAGTCTTCATATGTCAGTGAGGCCTAGGTCAGACATCAGCTGTTCGAGGACAAGCTGGCTCCTTGTGTGTGCCTCCTTCCAGTGTGCACTATGATCTATAAGTGGGTCCCTAATTAGATTAAAATCACCTCCTAGCATCAGGAGGCAGTGGGGAGGGCAATGGAGGTTATGGTGTTGGCAATCTTGTGGAAAAAGTACGGACCATCCTGGCTGGGGGCGTAAAGGTTGCCTAGTAGAATGGGGCCTGTGAGAGTGGAGTACAGTGCTAGTATCCACCACCCTGTTTGGTCAGCCCGTGAGGTAAGTAGAATCCACTTAAGACACTTATGTGGTAGCATAGCCACCCCACATTTCCTAGAAGTGGCACATGAGTGCACCTCTTGCCAACCCAACCCAATCCCTAACCAAATAAGCATGGTCATTTTTGACCAGCTTTGTTTCCTGAAGGAAAGCTACCTGAGATCTCAGTTTTCAAATGTGAAAGCACGTTTTTTTCTTTTGACAGGGTTATTAAGGCCCCTGGCATTCCAAGTTTGAGCACTTATTTCAGCCATGGTCATTTGTAGTGGTGTTAATGGGGTCCCATATACTGTGGCATAAGCAGTAGAGTGAGATCTCGAGAGCCTCCTGTAAGGCCTTCCTCCTTTGTTGAGTCAGTGATAGCTCAGTAATAGTATCTACTAACCTATTTTCCATGTGCATTTTTAGACCTTGAGAGTATAAACCTGTGAGCAGTTTGGTAATGATTTCAACAACACAGTGCACCAATATTAAAAGCAAGAGCAAACATAACAGTGTCCTAAAGTAAAGTTCAGCAGAGAAACTATTTACAGTTTGAACAAAACAATATTTTAGGGTCATGCCTTGCCCTATTCCATCTAGCTTGCTGACCTGTGAGGGGACCTGGCTACCCATGGGGGCATGGAGCTCTAGTAGCCCAGCTGAACTTGGGTACCCTCAGAAACTGGGATCCCTAATCAGCAACTGGAGTCTACTAGTTCATCCACCAACTCGTCACCTGGGGGGTGAAAAGTGCCTTGGGATTACAGGTAGATGAATGTATGTGTGTAACCACCTAGTCCCCTGGGGTTACTAGAATCCCCTCAGTATCAGTGCTAGGCAGGGAGAGGCAGCTGGTGATTAACTATTTAAATATTTTTTCACCTGCTCACTCTTCTGTTCACTTGGCCTCAGCTGAGACGGAAGTGATGAGCTCATTTGGAACTCTCGCAGCAGCACAACCCTTGTGCCAGCTGTTGAGGAGGAAGTTAGAATGTTGAGACCAGAGTCAGTGTGAGACATTACAAAATGGGTAGGCTAAATGAAGCAATGTGATTTGGCCAGTTACCCATGCATGAAATTTGTTCCATGCATGGGTAAAAAAAGGGGATGGCAGTAAAAAGGCCTCTATCCATAAGCCATTGAATGCTGGCATTTTTACTGTCTGCCATCTTTGTGTATGACAAGCACGAGGAAAACACAGTTGTTATTCAGCTTACCTGTTTTATAAAACATAACGATGTTTAGAGCAAATGAAGTAGATTTTAATATTAGCATGTTGGATGAGGAGATGGAGAGGATTTTAAAACTGCCACTTCGGCTGAATGTAAAAACGTGTTGTGCTGTTGACAAAAGTGTCAAAATTAGCCCTGCTGTAGTAGTTTGCTTGGGATTACGGGACACACTTACAATTTGTGTATCTTCACTGCTGAATCAGAGTGCTGCTTTTGCTCTCTCTAGTGAAAACCGCGCTCACACCTCGCTGCAGCTGTTTAAATGAAATGTTCTGTCAACTGCACACACACCTTCCTTGATGCACTAGAAAACAGTTTCAGGCAATATTGTTTTATTTAAGTAGTGGCTCAAAAATGTTACTCATTTGTGCTGCAATCCTCACCTGCTCCACTCCGTTTAAAAAAAAAAAAAAAAAAAAAAAAAAAGTGTTACTGCTTGTGCTGTGATCCTCGCCCGCTCCGTTCAAAAAAAAAAAATGTTGCTTTCTTATCCCGCCATCATAGCCCATCCCCAGACCTAACTTCAGTTCTCCCCACTCCATACTTTTGCTGCTATCAGTTGCAGCTTAAATTAATCTTGCCCACTTCCTTATCTTACTATAACTACGGATCCCAGTGGAGGACAAATGTACTACAGCAATTACCGAACACAAAGGCGGGAGGACTATTTTACTATAAATGCACTAACTTATGTCAGTGTATTCATATCTTAATGTGTTTTTAATGTAAAAATTTTTAAAATAAAATAGGCGATTTTATAAGCACAATAAGACACTCCAGGTGTGTGCATGGAACATAGTTTATCACACGCCAGGGGTTAAAGGCACTCTGCCAAGGCCTCATGCCTTATTACGCCCCTGGCCTTGCGTTAAAATATGTTCCATGCACACCCTGTCATGTCTTATTGCTTACGTAGCAGTCAGAGTTTGGAGTGAGAGAGTTGGAGTGAGGGAGTGAGAGCTGCTGCCAGTGGGCTCTGAATTGAGGGCCCTGCATTCTTACCCTAGTCCTGGTCATTCTCCAGTTTGCCAAGAAAAGTGGTGGAAACTGTTGTCTACAGCAGGATCTCCTGATTTTCATCCCTGAAAGGGTGAAAAGGACTGCAGGTGGATGGATCCAAGGGGCAATCCCCTTTTTGATCCAGGATGTTTTGAAGCTGCCTGAAATGTCTAACAGTGAGTAGGATCGGACTTCTGCTACAGAAAGCAAGTACCTGTGCAGTTGTGCTCTCTGGCTAAAAGGGAAGACACAACTTTTTCTGTGTTGGCTGAAGTGTGTGATGTCCAGAGGTATGACTATATCACATTGTTCGGGACTTTAGTTTTTCCACTACCAGTGTAGTGATTCGAATGCTGGATACCAAGTTTCATTCCATAAGCATTTACCAAAATGTGTTTCTGAATGTTTAAGGTGTAACTCTGAAAGAATGGCTGAGTATGGATTTGGGAGAGAAGGGTGAGCAGATCCCCATCTGGAGTAACCAGTTCAGGACTACAGGTTCAGTAAGGGCGCCTGGTTACTTTAGACAAAGGGACATCTGAAGAGAATTGTACCCTTTGAAGTGGATTACAATTTCTTCTCTGGTTATGAAGAACTGTGCTAATCTTAGCAAAAATGTGTGTTCAGTTGTGGCCAGTGACACTGGAAGCAATGTTCTGTGTCCTATGACATGTGGGATTACAAAGTGAATGTGTCCTGTGTCCTACACTATGTGGGAATACAAGTCCAAGTGTCCTATGTCCTACTGAGGTGGGAATACAAAGAGTTTTCTGTCAGATAGTCGATTTGTTGTTCTGCAAGTTCCCAGTTCCACAATGTATAAACCTTGGGGGTCCACCCTTGCTTTAGAGAACATCTTTTGGAATAAAGTCACACTCTAGAACCCCAACTATGGTCTGGACAGTTATGTTATTGCTTTCTATGTGGTGCTACTGGTTACCACTCCAGAAGATAGGTCTAGCATAGCCCTAGCAAAAAGTTCTCTCCCCAGGACCTGGTTTTGTAAATACCAAATAGGTTATTGCTTTTGTACACCCCCACCCCTTGATCTCTAGAAGAATGAGCCTGGTATACATTCCCAAAGATAGGGGTGGTACCAATTGTCTAAATGTTTCTGAAGTTTGTGCCCAGTATGGGGGCCAGGGGTAGCTAACTGTGTAAAGTAGCAGGGTGGTGGTGGTGGTGGTGGTGGTTACACGGGGAGGGCGGGACCCTGCTATATACTGGTCTAGGTGAACTTTCAGGCACAGCACGGCAGTAGTGAAGATATATCATTGGGGAGTTCGAGTATAGGGGGAAGCTTACTTTTGGTGTGGGGAGGTGGGGGTCTTGCACCATGTGGTGAGGGGGATGGGGTTAAGAATCGCCTCATACTCAAGATGCTGTGCTGATTCGGTGTGGTGAACTAGCATTACTAGGCAGTGTCTATGCTTTAGTTGTTGATGCTTCCCTACCCCTTGGTTGCTGTGGGGGGTGGGACCTTGTCCATTAGTCTGGTTCCCCTATGTCTGCGTGCTCAACTCTCCTGTCACATTACTGACTTTCCTTATGCTGTGCCATTTGATAGTTTGTCCTACTGCTTTCAATAGCAGCATATTGTACTACTTACATCAACAAATAAACCAGCCCTGAGGGGCCCATAATTGCAGTAAAGCATAACGTAATCTTATATGCCATTTTAAACCCTCACTACTGCGCACCATAACTAACCCAGTATGCTTTTGAATAGGTTAAGATATTCAGGTGAGCAGCTCATTTCGATCTGTACTGTGTTTTGGAAATGAAAGAAGGGGGTTCGCTCTTACTTGTAGTGACGGGTCATGGGGGCCCCAAAAAAGTACTTAACTGGCCAGCTATACTGTTCAGAGTATTACATGGAGTTTTCACTTTTCTTTGGACTCTTGGTGGGGGGGGGGGGTTCAATGATGGAGAGGAGGGTACCCGATGGAGATTGTAACCCTTGTTAAAGAGGGAGGCAGGGGAGAATGAACTTGTTAGGGCCCTGCTTTCCTATGCAGCATGCAGATTCCGCAACTAGCCAAAAAAAATCACCTCCCCCTCCCTCGTCCCCTCTGTACTACATCTCATGAAACAGAAAAGGGAAATGCACTTATCTGACAGAGTCCATGCCTGTGCTCACTCTGGAGTACCAGGTAAACTTGTAGCCAACACAAGAAGTCTCAGCTCTATGGATGATTCAGTGGGAGACTGCAGGAGCGAGTCCATGGCACAGCTGATAGCTGCTGCAGGTTGCGTCAAGAGACCTCCTTCCACCACCACGGCTCAGGACTCTGTGATGGTCGCTCTGTATTCTGGATCTTCTGGGAGGATGACTGTAGCTTCCATCTCGGCAGCCAGTTAGTGGGATGGGGTCGCCAGAGAAGAATATCTGTTTTTTGAGCAATAGAGGCTCACCACTGTCATCTCCGCCATCTCTCCATATTCCTTGTGGTTCTGGTCTTCACTTCTGTCCCATTCCAGAGAATGGGACCTACGATTGTGTCTGGATGGCTTGGGTCACTTGCTTCAGGCCAGGAGGGCCCAGACGCATTGCTGACTGGCTTCGATGGTTGAGCAGCCTTCTCTTCCTTCCAAACTGCTAGGCCAGGCAACCTTTGCTCGAGTATCATCTGGCAGGTCTCTCACCTTGTTTCTGGCATCAGCAGTCTGGAAGTCCCTTGCTGCATTGGGCCAGGTGCAGTGGATAAAATCCATTACAGCTTTTGGAGAATCAAAATTCAGGGGATTGCCATTGTAACAGATTCTCATCATCACAGGGTATCTGAGGGAGAAGTTTACTCCTAAACTGTGTAGTAGGTGCCTGGCTTCTGTAAATTCTCTCCTATGATCAGACAAGTCTTTTGAATTGTCCTGAAAAATCAGAATCTTGTTCGATTGCCAGTTCAGGTTGCCCAATTCTCTTGCCCTCAACTGTATTTGTTCTTTTTGGTGAAAATTCAGGAATAGGGTCAAAATCAGCCATGGTCTCTTCCCCTGCTTGTGCCTAAGCTACAAGGATCAGTGGGCCCTTTTGATAATGAAGCATGTGTCCAGCAGGAGTTGTAGTATGCAGTGGAGCTCCTTCTGCAGAAAGCCAACAGCATTTCTTTGTTCAGCTCCCTCAGGCACTCTCAGGAGCCGTAGGTTGTTGTGGCGGCTCCTATTTTTAAGGTCGTCCACCTTAGAGCGCAGCATCGAGGTGTCCTGCTCTTGCCGTTGCACAGTCTCCATGAGTTTGGCTATGGCTGTATCTTGCCCTGCTAGCTTTCCTTCTGATTGAAATATGTGTACATCCATCTGGCGCAAGGCTAGTGTGGTACTGTTTGAAGCCGTGGTCACTTTTGCCATCTGCTTTAGGAGAGCTGCAAACATTGCGTTGCCTGAGTTGGAGTCCATTTTGTGCTGCATGGACGCTGTCATGCAGTCAGCAGACATGCAGATTTTCACTTCTTCTGGGAGTCCTTTATAACTGTGAGTGGATTTTTTTGATAATGTAACTCTTTTTTTTTTTTTATCCAGTTATTTGACTCCCATTGCCACCTCTCACCTTACCTGGTGACGGGGGTACATGGTGGAGTTGGCAGGTGGCTTCGGCCCCCCCAGAGGGGCTGAGTCTCAGGACCTTCACATTTTTCCTGTTCCCAACCTTCCTGGCAATCCCCCATGGGTTACCCCCCCCCCGTGGCAGGGCCGAGGTGAAGGACATTGACCCCCCCCCCCCCGAGACCAATATCTAGACTCTGGGGGCTGGCATGGGTGCTGCAGGGTTGTCATTGAGTCTTCTGGCTCCATTTTACTATTTTTTTTTCAACCAGCCCCTTGCTGTGGTTGCCTGTGTGCGTGTGGAAGCACACGCACGCAGTGACCTGCAGCACCCTCTCTACTCTAGTCACTCCTGACTGCAGTACCTCTGGGTTTCCACCCAGGGGCAGCCTTGCAGCGGGCATGGCTGGGTCTCCACCCCGGGAGGGGAGAGCTGCCTTACGGCTGCTAAATCCATCTCCCAGCCTTCCCCCAGCTTGTTCTCGAACCCAGGTCACTGGCATGGCGCGAGGTGAGCACCTCAACCCTCAGCACCATGGATAATGCAGCTCTTGAAGGTAAACTAGCCAAGATAGAATCCCTGTTTACACCTGGGGCTGCCTGTATCATGTGAATCAGCTGCAATTAATACCCCTTGAGGTACGAGCTACAGAATTAAGCCACCATCTTGAATCTGGTGAACCATGCCCCGGTACCATGAAGTTTGACCTACTCTACTGCCAGTGTGGATTTTTTTTTAATCACAGAATTGCCTTGCTGCAGTGCAACATCTCGGTTTCAGTGGGGTTTACCATTTCTGCAACTAGCTGAAGCAAAGAACTTGGGAGGTTAATTGGCTTGCCCAAGATAACATAGTGAGTATTTTGCCCTACTGGGGTTTGAACCTTTGATCTCCAGGTTCCCAAGCTGACACTCTAACCATATTGCCGCCTTCACTGACCATGAACATCTAATACCCCATTTTGCAATTCTGCAATGAGAGGTGATCAAATAGTGCCAAACCCTACCCAATTTACCAATACTGGATAGTTACAAAATCAGAGTTTAATAAATAATCTGACCAAATCAGAGTTTAATAAATAATCTGAGCAAACTGGATTTTGTTTTTTTTGGATTGGAATTTGTTTAACCTAGTCAATATGCTATGCTTTTCTGTTGACAGAAATACAAAAACTCCTAAAAAAAAACAAAACCGTGCACGGAAAAAATTCATGCTTGGCCTGGACAGTTGGCAAATTGGTAGCATTGTTGCTCATAATGCTGGTGACCAAGAGTTCATTCCCCAAACCCAAAGAGTCTGAGGCACTGTGTATTAGAATGAGGATTAGCATTCTCTACAAGGCCCTATATGGTTTGGATTTGAACTACCTAAAAAGATCTTTAGGTATGGTATGCTCCTGGTCACTCGCTCCACTCCACTGAAGGGTTACTGTTGACCCCCTTGAGATCCCTGTTAAAGCAGTCTGGTGATGGGGCTTTTCTTGGTGCTGCCCTCAGATATTTGGAACTCCTTTCCCAGCATCTTAGCTCTTCGTCAGTGGACGCATTTAAGAATGTGTAGAAGTTCTCTCTTTTTTCCCCAAATTTTCAGCACTGCCTAGTTTATTTGTGAATGTATTTTTTTATGTTTTTCTTTCTTTGTATTTATTGTGCTTTTATCTTTCTTGGTCTATTTACTTTATTGTGTAAAGTGCCCTGAGCCCTTGGATTAGGGCACTATAAAATGAAAATGCATTGCCATTGCGGTCCTCTATATGGGGGTGTGGGGGGATCTTCCTTCCTGTGCTGTCACCTGGATGACCTTGTGTGGTGGTGTAGCCGAGTGGGCATTATGCAGGGAAGGAAGAAGGATGATGGCCTCTGTGTCACAACACTATGACACACACATATCTTGAGCCCTTGCTGCCAGTGTCCTTGGTGAAGGAAGGACAAACGTAGGAAAAACAGACTTATTTGATACAGCATGATTACAGTCCCAGTACTTCAGACTCTGTGCCCCCATTGGATGAAACTTCTAAGCATGTGTTTCCAATGAGGAGGGCTGGTCCCAGTTGGACCTAGCCATTGAAGGTCAAGTCTTACAGATATAGACCAGAGAAGGGTTTGTCAGAGGTGACTAAGTCGAATGGAAAAGGGGTAACCTGAGAAGCCAGGGAAAGTAACAGTAACTTATCTTGTAATTGAAGGGTCGATTAAAAAGAAGAATCTACATAGCCTTGTTTCTGCTGGTGTGGTGCAAATGCACAACACCTTGGTCCTGTTGGTGGCTGTGCTGCTCCTTGAGGTTGCAGCTGTGGTGCCCCATTGCTTATGGCTACCAGCGATGGTGATTCTATCCCTCTTGCTTGCTGTTGCAGGATCCATACCTTTCTTCTATTCTTCCCTGGTGCCAGGCCTAGTGCCCATGCACAAAACTCCTGGCGTACAGTACACATGGCATAAATTCCACTTCTCACACCAACTGTTGTAGTGGCATAGGTCAGGAAGCATAGGCAGACCAAGAGAAGTTAAAAAATTCACAAGTAGCATTTTATTATTAATAGCAAAAACAAAAACAATAAAGAAAAAATAAAGTTATACAGGATAGCTCTTCACAAAGGCAGTACACGCAAACAAAAGACCCCCATCTGAGTTTCCCCCTGGAAAAGCATCGCTCTGATTATACAAGTTGTTTTTGCCTGGTAGTTCAAACTATGCATTCTGTTGTTGTAAAGTTACATCCTGGGCCAGATATTCAGACTGCGCCGGGCAATGGTGCAAGCCTGGGTGCAGTGCAACTGGGCTGCACTGGGGCCAGGGCCAGGACCAGGCGATATTCAATGGTGATGTGCCATGGCTCAGCACCACTGAATATGGCATGGTCAGTGCACATACTGCACATGGCGCAGTGGCACTGCACCAGTGCAAGCCACAGAGAGGGAGCACGGGGATGCGCCAATGCAAGTGCAGTTGCACTAGGCGCATCACCCACGATATTCAGCCAGGGGCATGCAAACGAGGCCATAATCTATGCAAGGCAGAAATGGGCCCATTTGCATGTCATTATGGCCCCATTTGCATGCAATGCACTGGGCATCCCAGCGAATTCCGCCTGGCTCCCTGCCAAGCTGTTGTCATCGGGGTTGGCTCCCTGGTGGGCTATTGTAGCCCCACCTCCCATATGCCCAACTGCAGGCAGTAGTTAGAATAACCGTCCTTCTATGCCTGATCGTGGGCAGTAGTTAGAATAACCATCCTCCTATGCCCAATCACGGGCAGTAGTTAGAATAACCATCCTCCCATGTCCGATCGTGGGCAGTAGTTAGAATAACCATCCTCCTATGCCTGATCACAGGCAGTAGTCAGAATAACCGTCCTCCCATGCCCGATCGTGGGCAGTAGTTAGGATAACCATCCCCCTATGCCCGATCGTGGGCAGTAGTACGTCAATAGATAATCCTGGTGGTTTAGTGGACCCCCCCCTCCCCATATGCCCAATCACGGGCAGTGGGTAGAATATGAGGAATCCAATGCCTGATCATGGGCTGTAGTGTCTAGATATAGATCCCTGGTGGACTAGTGGACCCCCCTCCCCATATGCCCGATCGCGGGCAGTAGTTAGAATATGATGAATCCAATGCCCGATCGCAGGCTGTAGTGTATTGAAGGGAGTCCTGGTGGTCTGGTGGGCCCACCCGAAAGCCGATCATGGGCTGTAGTAAGAATTGATGTCTATCTGGTGGTCCAGTGGTACCCCTCCCCACCCACCCACAGGGGCCTCTGGCCACCCAGCACCCCGTCATTGACTGGCGGCAGCACCCACCCACATAATGCCCAGCTGCCCACGAATGACAGCATACAGTATGATCTGTACGCCCATTGGGCCACAGTGTGGACCAATGGGCTTGCAGACCATACTGTACCACACAGGTCCAGATCTGTGAATGAACGCGTCCAATGGCCATACAGATCATACTGTATGCTGACATTCAGCTGGCGGCCGGGCGGTATGCGGGCAGGGTGCTGCCACCCACCGATGACGGGTGCTGCGGGTCGTGGAGGCCTCTGTGGGTGGGTGGTGGGAGGGGTACCACTGAACCACCGGTAAACATCATTCATACTACGGCCCGCGATTGGGCTTTCGGGGTAGACTCCACTAGACCACCAGGAATCACATTCAATACACTACAGCCTGCGATCGGGCATCCGGGAGGGGGGTCCACTAGTCCACCAGGGCTCTATTACTAAACACTACAGCCCGTGATCGGGCATATGGGGAGGGAGGGGTTCCACTAGACCACCAGGAGTAACTATAGGCATACTACTGCCCGCGATCGGGCATAGGATTAGTTATGTTCTAACTACTGCCTGCAATCGGGCATGCGGGGGCACTGGACTTCCAGGGGGGGACCGGGTGCTTGTGGATGGTGTTCCTGCTGGGTGGGTGGCCACCCATGGCTGGTGGCTGATGTGTTGCACCTTGCAGTACAGCCGGCCAACTGTGGGTGGCCAGCTTTTGAGCCAATAATTTACGGATCAACTTTGAGCACCTGTGTGCGGCTCATGTAGGGGTTGCACCAGCATATGCGCTGCACATTCTGGGCTGACTATCGGGATGTGCTGCATATGCATGGGCACACCCTCTGCATCTGCACTGTATAGGATTACATTGCGCCCTGGCACATCGGGATTTGCACTGCATCGGGCAGCCTTTTCAATATCCCGCCAGGGTGCAATGCAGGGTTGCACCAGCGCAACTCTGTTGCACCAGGCACAACCCCTTTGACTATCCCAGCCTTTCTGTTTTTCACAAAATGTATCAAAGCGTTGTCAATTTCCTTACTAAGGCCAGCCTGAAGAGCACATCTAGTCTTAACAGATGCAACAAAATATTAATATACTTTGTCCCAGAGCTGGTTTCCTGTTGACAATTCTATAAACAAGCTTGTGGAGGTAAAAATGCATCTCAAGATCAACCCTCTGTGTTCCAAATTGTAACAGCAATCATTTCAACAATATAATTATACACATTCACTAACCAAGGGATCCCAGTATCACATAAAGATTCACATATATTTTTTTAACCACAGAGACGCAAGGGGATAAAGAAAGACTAGAAACAACAAGTGAAGGAAGGGAAATAACTGGGGAAAATTATGGGACCATCAAAGAGACCAATTCTTAGGTGCCACAAGAAAATTTGATTGCGCAGTCAGACAGGCAATAGACAGACAAGTTCGCGACTAGGAGAGGAAAAACAGATCCTTGCTTTTAACTCTCTCAGGATAATAAATGGAAGAGGGTCTTGTCCAGCCCTGTCACAGTGTGTGTCAAACACCATCTCATTCTCCTGTTTTCCTGCTGCGGAAGTCATAATCCTCTGTGACATTGCCATCTGTTACTATGGAAATGATGATGATCTTACCAACAGAGGATTGTAACTTTAGCAGAAGGACATGCCTAAGGATAGTTTCTAGGGGACAAAAATCCTATTTTAATTCAAATGTGCTCTGTAATAAGGAATGAGAGGAGACAAGTACAGAAAGTTAATGTCATATAAGCTGAACTGTGTCTGAATATTATAGTTTAGAATATTTTCGGGCTACTGGAAAATGACAATGGTTTGAATTTAATTTTAATGTCCTTTAAACTAATTTAAGCAGTTTTATGCCTTGATTTTCTTATTCTTTATTATAGTTTATAAAATGGGCAGGGGCATTCCTGCATCCTGATTGGTCAGTTGCTGTCCGGACCCATGTGGTAACTGAACGGTAACCACGTGTGTCTGTAAAATCCTCATACAGCAATCCTGTGGCATGTAGCTTCCCACTTACTAACCAAAATTAACGCCTGAGAGCGCTACACACACAATGTTTAACCCCACACACACACACAGCAACTCCAGAACTGGCAAACGGAAGACGTCGACATATGGGAACACCCACATGATGAATTATTCATCTTTTTTTTTTTTTTTTTTGGAGTTTCCCCTCAGTGGTGACATAGGTCTAACAGTTGCCATGGAGACAGACTGCTATGTTATCAGAACCCCACATGAACACACAGGACAGGGATGGTAATGCAAGCAATGTGATTTTTGAGATCTTTAACTTTAAACTACTTTAATGCCCATTTTATAATTGCAGTAATATATTCCAGGATGTGCGATTATTGTGTAGTTAATGCACACCACCCCCCAACTGAAGGCACTCGACTGACACCTCATGCCTCCAACCTGGGGGGGGGGGGTGGTAATTATATAGTAACCGCATGCCCTGTCATGTATTATTGCTTACCTATGAATTTTTTTAATATGCAGATCAATTGAAGGCTAGAGCTGTGCAGAATGCAGAATTCTGCCAGTCAAATTCATATGAATTGGCAGTTCTGCTTCCAAAATGCTTTTTGAAATTTTTTTTTGAATTCTGCAGAATTCAGGAAAGCATTTCTTTTTTTTATCATATCACAATATTCACCCCTGCAGCCACTGACCTGCCTTCATACTCCAGCCACCGATCTAACTCCACCATCAACCCTGAAGTTGCATGCCCAGCTGGCATATGCAACTATACCTTTGAGAGGGGCACCCCCATTGCCCCCACGCCAGGCAAGGAACCAATACTGACACGTGCTGTTCCAGTACCAATGCAGTTCCATGTATTTAAGTGGAATACTCTGAAATTCTGCAGGAGTTTTGCAAAAGAATCTGTAGTTTATGGAAACTGTGGATTACTAATCCACAAAAAACACATTTTTTAAATTCCAGTACTGACACAAAACCACGTAATTAAGTGGAATACTTTGAAATTCTGCAGAATTTGAAAATTCTGCACAACCCTATTGATGGAACATTGGTAAAGGCAGTGTGGTCTTGCGGTTAGTGCACCAAACTATGAAACAGGAAACCATAGGTTAAAATCCCAAAACATCCACTGGCTGACTGTGTGGCTTGCAGCAAGTCACTTGACCTCCCTGCACTTCAACCCTCTCCGCAGCAACATTGGGTAGCAGCAGGATCCCATGGAAAATGAGATGCTGCACCTTGATTGGGTTATTCAGGACTGCACAATAAAAGACATTCTAAGAGACTACTGTAAATGTTGCTATTTATCTGTTTCCAGGCAACATTATTAGCTGTTTTTGTAGCGACACTACCAAATCAGAGATTAGGAAATAAAAGGGAATTTATTATTTAGGAAAATGGAATTAACAGTTATTGTGAAAGCTGATGTTCAAGTCACCTTTAAGTTCAAGTTCATTAATTCAGCACAACCAGTAGAATCCATTCTCACAAGAGGTCATCACAGTAGGAGCACAGACATTAGTACGATAAACCCCCAAAACTGAAGGCAGGACCTGTAGATAAAAGATAAGGTGAGAATACTCTGTGTAAAAAGGAAAGTACAGACTCAGATAACTAACTGGAGTATATTTTGCCAGTTGGACTTGAGAACTGTTCATTATCAAACAGGAAGTTCATAACCTTTCCCAGATTTTTCTGTGACGTCTTTACCCTTGTTAGAGATTACAGTGCAATGAGATTAGTTATAAAATGGATTTAAGAAAATTTGGTCTGTGATTGACTGACACAGGTCACATGGCCACGCATCCATTCACCACATGCACCCGGCTGTGTAAGCAAACTTCTGTATCTCAGCAATGCAAAAAGTAGCAAAGAGTTCCGTAGAACCCTGTAGGAACAATGCACTCATATTTTGAGAAGATATACTGCTGCATCATGGCATCATATCAATGTGTCTAAAACTGAAATACTTCTTCTTGAGAGAAAGAGCTCACTCACACAGAGCTATAATATTCTACTGCCTTATCTATTCTCGACTGTAACATTAACATGGCCTCTAATGTCTGCAGTCTTGGTGTTTTCCTTGACCCTGAACTTACCTGCTTACCTCATATAAATAACATTAGTAAAACAAATTTCATGCACTTACAGAATATTTCCAGTCAGCCATTCCCCTGCTGCTTCTTCTGCTGAGATTTTAATTAATGTTGTCCTCTCTTCTCACTTTGATAACTACAGCACTCTTCTGTATGGTCTCCCCAAGCCCAACTTTCAAAATATCAGCATGTCCACAATACTGCCACTTGTCTTCTCACTTAGACCCAAATATTATCACATTACTTCAATTTTTAAAGATGTGCATTGGCTTCAACATTTCTTAAGCTAAGTATTTAGCTCAGATGGAGAAGGGGGTCTAATTTAATCTTGGTGGTCAGGTGATTCTTTTTTAATTTTAGGTCCCCAGAACTGTTCCTCTAGGGTCAATTAGGTTAAGTGTGTGCACAGTAGTCCGGGATTAAGCAAGCAGCTGAAACCAGTTGCTTAAAGCCAGGGCTACTGTACCTCACTGCTGGTAATTTGGCCTGTGAACCTAGAGACCTGGGTTTGCAGCCCCATACCCATTGTGTCAGCCTGAGCAAGTAACTTAACCACCCTGTGCAATATCCTCACTTTGCTCTAGCTCTGTGCTCTTTGAAACTCCCTATTCATTGAAAACAGCAACAACATTCTCTGGATTGTAAAGCACTTTGGGTTACAGTCTGCATGAAACACACTATATAAAACCAAATTCATTTCCTTCCTTCCTTCCTTCCTTCTTCTGCCTGATTAATCAGACACTGTGCAAGCCAGTGGCAAATAGTTCATGCAGTGGATTGTCCTGAGGCTGAGTTCGGTGAGTGAAACATAGAAACATAGAATTTGACGGCAGATAAGGACTGCTTGGCCCACCCAGTCTGCCCATTTCCCTACCTAATGGATAAGCTGCAGATCCTAGTTAACTAGCAGCCTACTTCTTTCTACTCCCACCCCCTAGAATTGCCTTATGACTGTCCCATGCATGGTTGAATTCAACCACTGTTTTTGACTCCACAACCTCCTCCGGAAGGCCGTTCCATGCATCCACAACCCTCTCTGTGAAAAAATACTCTTACATTACCTCTGAGCGCACTCTCTATCTTCAAATTGTGCCCCTTGTTCTTGCACACCTCTTTTGAAAGATGCTACCTCTTGTTGGACTTTGTTGATTCCCTTGAGGTACTTGAAAGTTTCTATCATGTCCCCCCTCTCCCTCCTTTCCTCGAGGCTATACATATTAAGCTCCTTTAGTCTCTCTCCATATGTCTTCTGGTGCAGACCCTGCACCATTTTAGTTGCCCTCCTCTGGACAGCATCCATTTTGTCTATGTCCTTGCGGAGATTGGGTCTCCAGAACTGCACACAGTACTCCAGATGGGGTCTCACCAGCAGTCTGTACAGAGGGATAACAACTTCCTGTTTTCTACTGGTGATGCCTCTTCCTATGCATCCCAGTATCCCCAACCCTCCTTACTGCCCTTTCACATTGCTTGCCACCTTTAAGTCATCTGATATGACTACCCCAGGTCCCTTTCCATTTTGTTGTTGTTAGTATCTCACCCCCATTGTGTACTCTTCCCTGGGTTTTGTTTCCCAGGTGAATTACCTCACTTCTTAGCATTGAATCTAAGCTGCCATACATTTGACCATTTCTCTAACCTTGCCAAGTCCTTCTCATCCTTCCGCATACCTTGTGCATCAACTCTGTTGCAGATCTTTGTGTCATCTGCAAGAGACATACTTTCCTTCAGTCCCTCTGCAATAACGCTATAAAGACATTGAAGAGGACGATCCTAATACTGAACCCTGCGGTACCCACTAGTAACCCCCTTTCTTCAGAGTGGACTCCATTTACTATTACCCTCTGTGTCCTATTCTCCAGCCAATTTTTACCCAGGCTATCATCTTGGGACCCACTCCCAGGCTAGCTAACTTGTATATTAATCTTTGTGTGGGACTGTGTCAAATGCCTTGCTAAAGTCTAGGTAGGCCATGTCCACAGCCCTCCTGATCTACTACTTTGGTCACCCAGTCAAAGAAATCTATTAGATTCATCTGGCATGACCTTCCGGCTGTGAATCCATGCTGCTTGGGTCCTGTGCCCTCTGGCCTCTAGGTACTTGACAATTCTTTCTTTCAGAAGTGATTCCATCATTTTCCTATCACTGAGGTTAAACTAACAGGTCTGTAGTTTCCTGCTTCTGCCCTGCTCCCACCTTTGTGAAGGGAATCACATCTGCCCTCCTCCAGTCCTCAGGTACCACCCCATCCTCCCATGATTTGTTAAGAGGGTAGTCAGTGGTGTCACTAGTTCTACCCTTAGTTCTTTTAAATTCTGGGATGAATCCCATCAGGTCCCATTGCTTTGTCCACCTTCAGTTTTAAGAGTTCTTTCAGAACCCTTTCTTCTGTAAATGGGCTGGTATCAACTTCTGTATCCAGAGTGTTTCTGTTGTTTGTTTTAGGTACCTCCCCCTCTTCATTTGTAAATACTGAGCAAAAATATTTGTTTAGTATCTCTGCCTTTCACCGTTACCCTCTGCCCACCCCCTTCCCTTTATTAAGCCTCACTATCCCTCCCTCCCTTAGTCGTCCTTCGCTCCCTGATGTACCTAAAAAAGGTTTTATCCCCCTTCTTAACTGATTTGGCTATCTTTTCCTCGGTTCGGGCCTTTGCTGTTCTGACTGCCTTCCCAGCTTCCTTTTGTTTTAACTGATACAGTTCTCTGTCTTGCTCCTTCTGTGATTCCTTGTACTTTCTGAATGCTTTCTTTTTCTCTTGAACCTTCACTGCTACCTCCTTTGAGAACCATAGTGGTTTCTTACATCTTTTGTTTTGCTTATTTGCTTCACACAAAGGCTTGTTACCTCTGTGATGACAATTTTTATTATTCCTCATTGTTCTTCCACCCCTCCTTCCTGCCCATTTGCTAGTACATTCCTTAGGCACTCACCCATTTTGGCAAAGTCAGCCCTCCTGAAGTCCAGTACTTTTGCCTTTGTATGGCTTGACTCTATTGCTGTGTTTATTGGGAGTTAAACTGAAAGGATCGGGACTGCGGGAAAACAACTGTTTTAACAGCAGAGGTTACAAGGGAGGATGGAAGCACACTCAGAGTGCTGTTGGGGTTTCATGACATATTCCCTCTTGCCTGCAGAGAGTGTGTGTACACTTGCTACTGCTCTGAGCTGGTGGCTGCTCTGTGGAAGCACGCTGCCAGTCTCTAAGGACAACTGGCTATGTTGTGCAGGCTTGGGAAGCAGGGTGGGCTGTTCAGGGTGCAAGGGGTGGTAGGAGGCTAATGTCCAGGACACTAGGAGGGAAGAACACCTGGTACACTGCCAAGGTTATGTGATGTACACCATCCTGCTTATGGGGGGGGGATACATCTGTAGCCACTGCAGGGTGGTCAACACTATCAAATGGTACATTGCCAGGTTTGTGTGGCAGTTGAGGCACCATGGGGACACAGAAAAGTGGGAAGGCAGCTGAGGAGGATTGATAGAGTAAGCTATGGATACAGGTCCTACTGTTGGTTGAAGCAGTTGTCAGGGACATATATGGTAGGGAGGAGGGTGGGAGGGACTGTAATCTTTATTGGTAGGGATTGGGGATGGATCTGAGTAAAGAAAGGAGGTATCGGGCATGATTATAAGGGAGCACCATTGCCTGTGGACACCAGCAATATGTATTAGCATCTGGCTGGTTAGATTGGGTTGGGGTCAACAGGTGAATGGGGCTGGTGGTGGCAGTCCAGGCACCAGGACACTTGACCAGCTAAGGGGAAGGAAGGAAAGGAAAGGAAAGGGCTTGGAGGAGTGGTGAAGGCAATGGTCACTGGGGACTCCATAGTTAAAGCAGTGGGTGAGATGGAGTGGGCACTGTTGGACTGGAATTGTAACTTGAATTAGGTTGTTTGCCTGCCTGGAGTATGGGTTGAATGTGTGCTTTTTAGGGCTAAGCAACAGAGCGGGGGTGGGTTGCAGATCATTGTTGTGCTTGTTGGCACAAACAACATTGAGAACACTAATCCAGAGGGCATGAGGTTATTCATGGAACTAGGGATGCTCTTGAATGGAAAAGGTATCTAGAATGAGCCTATTCAAGAACCTCCTAGTCCTGGGTGCTAGTGAGGCATGGCACTGGGCCATAAGGTAGGCTAATGCTAGGCTATGGGTCTGGTTCAAGACTTGTGGTTTCCTTTTTCTGTACAGTTTAAGGGCATTCTGGGCAAGAGATGGCTGTATGCCCAGGATTGGCTGCATCTGTTCCAGGAGAGATTGGGGATTCTGGCCAGGAGAATGGACAGGGTAGTTGGGAGGATTTCAAGTAGAGGATGGGAAAGTGGGCTGGTGTGGGGGATAACAAAGAGAATCATCAGAGGAAGCCAGGAGAGGACATCCTGAGGAGGGCAAAGGAAACAGAGAGGTGAATATTCTCACTTGCATGTGGACCAATATGAGGATCACACCCAGCAAAATGGGCACAAAATGGGCATGGTTGACGGGTTGATGCATTTTGAAGGACAGGTTTAGTGGTTTCCAGAGAGACCTAGGGTCAGATTTTCAAAAGGGTCAGATGCAGACAAATGCATGATCCACCTACATCCATTTATAGGAAGGTGATATATTGGAACAAGTAGAGGCTTATAAGTACTTGGGGTACTGGATGGATACAATAGGATCAGGAAATTTACATGCTTCTAAGTTGATAAATCAGGTAGGGAGATGTTTAGAAGCATTATATTGACATAAGGGGTGCTTGGATTTAGAGACTAGGTTAAAGATAGCGCAGTGTCAAATTTTCCCAATTCTAGATTATGCAGATATTCTGTATGGGTAGTACAAAGGATATGCTTACAAAATTGGATGTATTGTACAAACAGATGGCACAATTTGTACTTAATGCCCCCCATGATACCCATAAATGTACATTATATAGCCAGTTAGGGTGGACCTCGTTACAGAAAAGGCATTGGTTGCATGAAATATTGTTCACATTAAAAAGCATTTGGGGAAAGATTCCTGATTATTTGTTAGAACGTTTAGAGTATAGGGTATGGAAAGGATCATTAAGAAATTCAAATCTGGTGGAGTTGGTAATTCCTAGGTCTAGTACACTGAAAGCTACCTATTTTTATAGTTACATGATTCCTCATGAACGGAATTCTTTGCCATCCCAAGCAGCTATAAAGGTCTAGTTCATGACTGCTGTATCTTATTGTGAAAGATGTAATTATCCTAAAGAGGGGATTACTTCATTTTTATGTTGATTGTGCACATGCGCAAGAAACATATTGCTGCAGCTTGCTGCAGAAGCAGGTTGTGGAGGCGCGGCACTGTTGTGGCCAATGCCCCACAGCCTTTGGAGGCTTGGCCCGCTTTTGCCAATGGGGTGGCACGCTGCTGCTGACACTAGTACAGCCAGCATGCCACAACCTTGTAAGGTTTCAGCCACTGCAATCAGGGGCCGCCTCGTCATTGCAGCGTAAGCCATTCTGCTGCAATGAGGGGGGCGATCCGTCATTGCTGGTTGGAACCTTAGTACTGTGATATTGTTTGTGAACATGGCAGCAGCTGTGTTCACAAACAATATGGTGAAACCTTACCTCAGGGTGCCGTCCCCCTCGGCATGTGCCCCACAGTGTTTGTGTGCCGGCGGGGCCCCAATCCCTGTCAGCTTCAGTGCCCTAACACCATAGTTCATTTTGCCGATGGAGAGCCCTCCCCATCGGCATTATCCCAAGTTTAATTTGCCAGCGAGACCCCTCCCCATCAGTATCATCCCCAAACACCCAGAGAAGTTGTGCCAAGGGGGTGCCCAATCCCCCTCAGCTCTTGTGCCCCCCTTTGTGCCAACGGGGGTGCCCAATCCCCCATCGGCTACAGCTGCCCTCTCAAAATAAATAGACTGTTGGCATGCTGGGAGCCCACCCCAGCATGCCAAATAGCCCTGTAAAACAAGAAAATCATCCCGCGATGTTTTTTTTTTTTTTTGATTTTAACCTGTAAAGAAAGAGAACGGTCCCTCGCCATCTCCTGCCCCCCTCCCACAACCCTCCCACCCTCTCGTACCCTGCCTCCCCATCCCCCTCACCCCATACTTACTTGCAGAGTCTGATGCGACAATCTTTGGTGGACCTGGAACACATCTGCACTCTTCAAAGCTGACTGTGAACTGAGGAAATGCTGGTAGCTGTATAATGACATAAATAGGGTTTTTTCAACTTTGATGCATATCTCATGCATTTTGAGGAATTTTGGCACCAAATTTTCAACATGGGGTTTTGGGACCCCTCCTTGTAATTCTGGCACTGTCATGGCGTTATTCAGCCCCAAAAGGTGATTTTGCAGTCACTGCATGGAATCACCTTTCGGGATCGATTAACGAAACGACAGTGCCAGTGTTCATGAGGTAGGCTCTCAAAAAGGCTATGTTCCAAATTTGGTGTAAAAAAAAAAAAAATCCAAGAAATTACTGTTTTAATTTGCAATATGTTCACTCCAGATTTTCAACATTGCCATTTTCCCGCACCTCCTTATGAACAGTACAGCTGTCATTTTCCACATCCTGGCGGAAATGTGTTTTCGTACTTCCGGCGCAGAATAGCATGGTCGCTGTGGGAAATCAGTGTTTGGGACACATTATGAAAATCACAGTGACACTGTTCATTAGCAGAGGTCCTAAAATGCCTATGTTGAAAAGTTGGTGATGAAAGTCCATAAAATGACTGTGCTACGAGCGTGCGTTGCGCAGTTTCCATGCACGCTCGTAACTTCGCCAGTTTGCAATACTTTCACTCCAGATTTTCAACATTGCCATTGTTCTGCACCTCCTTATGAACAGTGCAATTGTCATTTTTCACATCCTGGCCAAAATGTGTTTTCGCACTTCCGGCGCAGAATAGCGTGGGCGCTGTGGGAAATCAGTGTTTGGGATGCATTATGAAAATCACAGTGACACTGTTCAGGAGCAGAGGTGCTAAAATGCCTATGTTGAAAATTTTGTGATGAACCTCCATAAAATAACTGTGTTACGAGTGTGCGTTGTGCAGTTTCCACGCACCCTTGTAACTTCGCAAAGTAGTAATATTTTCATGCCACATTTTTAACACTGCCATTTTCTCACACCTCCTTATGAACAGCACAGCTGTCATTTTTCACATCCTGCCTGAAATGTGTTTTTGCGTTAGGATCGAGCGAGTGAGAGAGGGGGAGTGACTGAGCTCAACTGAGTTCTGTCGGGACTGCTGTGGATTTCTTTCTGGGCAGACACAGGCATCAATGCAGGCAGGGGCCCAGTACACAAGGGCAGCCTGCAGTGCCAGGAGAAACAGAATGAGTGGGTGAGGGAGGGGAACTGAGCAAGCTCAGCAGAGCAAAGCAACCAACATTCGGCATTGACAAATGCTTGTTTTTTCTGGTGCACTATATTGTGATACATGTGCACTGTTAAGTCTACATTGTTTACATTGATTCTCTTGATGTATTTGTACTATGTATTTTTATGGAACTTTATTTTATTTGACCTTGTACATTGGGACATCATTGTAAATGAGCTTGCTCAATGAAATTATCCCAAATAAACAAACTGAGCTGAACTGAACCTATATCTTTGTCTGACCACTAATATCCATAATCAGCTGTTTTCAAAGGATCTGTCTGTTTTGTGATGAAAAAAATCAGTTTGGTGCAATTTGTGTCTAATAATTGACCCGTATCTTTTTATTGTTTACGTGTAGCTTTTTCTCCTCCACAGCTGGTCCTCATGCCTAGTGGCATACCTCTGTGGTGACCTCCAAGTCTCATCTTCCACTAGCTCTCACCTACCCAGCTGACAGTGGGGGATCCATGGAAAGGGGCCTGAGACTGTTACCAGCCATCACCATGACAGTGGTGTATTTTTTTTAATGCCCATTTTTCTCCCTCCCACCTCCCCAAAAAGCAGGTCATGCCACAAGCCAGCCTCACATGGTTGAGCAGAGTCTCCAGCACATTGCTAGAGGTCACTGTGACTGCAGAACCTGGCCATCTCCCTCCCAGAAGTAGCTCACACTGGGCATGGCACCACCTCCAATCCCTGGTAACCACAATCCTGAAGGCCCAAAATTTATGTCAGTTAATTTGTTGAATAAACTGTTACACATATTATACATTTGTAACAGACTTTGCTTGAAACAAGTACTCATTAAACATGGAGACTGCCAGCAGTATCGGAAATCAAATGTGCAGAGAGGAACTCTGAAACGGTGTAATAAATGCCATATATACACAGAAATAACAGTCCCAATACAGGGGATGTTGGAATGTGATAGATGTTTAGAACATGAAACAAACTATTACAAACTTAATAATGCACTAAATAAGTTACAAAAATCTAAGAGACATAATGAATATGGAACAGCAATATGGTATTCAGGGAAATGGTCAAGTTATTCCAGAAATGTCAAACACAAATTCAGGCACAAAAAAAAAGGACAAGAGAAATAGTCTTACCTGAAAATGAGCCTCTAGAAATAACTAACAGTAACAAAAAAAGGAAAGATTCAACACATAACAGCAACCATGAGTGGTATACAGTAAAGCGAGGTGAAGGAATTGAAAAGGGAAGGAGAGCTATCTCTTTACAGGACATACAAACAGAAAATAGATTCAGGCCCGGATATTCAGACTGCGCCAGGCAGTGGCGCAAGCCTGCGTGCAGTGCAACTGGGATGTGCTGGGGCCAGGGCCAGGTGATATTCAACGGTGATGAGCCATGGCACAGCACCGTTGAATATGGAACAGACAGTGCACCCACTGTGCATGGCACAGTGGCACTGCACCGGTGCAAGCCACAGATAGGGAGCACAGAGACATGCAAGCATAAACGCAATTGCACTGGGTGCACCAACCGTGATATTCAGTGGAGGGCATGCAAATGAGGACATAATATATGCAAGGCACAAATGGAGCCATTTGCATGTCATTATGGCCCCATTTGCATGCCTTGTGTAGGGCAGCCCGGCAACTTGCGCCTAGCACCCTGCACAGCATGATGTATGCAGTGGAGATTCAGGGGCATCTCCCACCCCATAGCTGCAATTGTGTAACTATAAAAAAAACATTCCCTGGTATTCTAGTGGATCCCCCTCCCTCCTGAGTCCCCAACTCCCCGATATATGTACTATATGGTAGTCCAGTGGTAACCCCCCTGCCCGTTGCTGCGATTGTGGTACATCTCTGTATATAATTTCCCTGGTGATCCAGTGGCACCCCTACCCATCCCACCCACACTGCACCTTGCCCACCCTGCCCCCATCATCGGTGGTGGCTGCAACCTGCCTGCATACCACCCTGCCACCCACCAAATGACAGGTACAGTGTGAATTATGTCATTTACATATCTGGGACTGCCTAGTACAGTATGCCCTGCAAACCCATTGGTCCACACTGTGGACCAGTAGGCTGCAGCCCATACTGTACGTGTCATTTGGCCGGGCGGCGGGTGGTATGTGAGTGGAGTTGCAGCCACCCGCCTATGATGGGGGAGCGGGGTGGGAAAGGGGTGCTGTGTGGGTGGAGGGGTGGGGGTGCCACTGGATCACCAGGGAAATTATTTACAGAGATGTACCGCGATCATGGCAATGGGCGGGGGGGTACCACTAGACTACCAGGGACTATTTCTATGGTATGTTACAGTGATCAGGGACACAGGAGGGAAGGGGGCACCACTAGACTACCAGGGAATGTTAATATCACCATTTACCGGCAATTGGGTGCTCAGGAGGGTGGGGGGGTCACTAGACCACCAGAGACTGTTTATATCTCCTTTCACCAGTGAACGGGTGCTCAGGAGGGTCCACTAGCCCACCAGGGAATGATGTATTGTACATTCACCAGTGATCAGGAGGGTTGGGGGTACCACTCGACCACCAGGGAGATGTGGGTGCTTGTGAACAGTGTTCTGGCTGGGTGGGTGGCCACAGCTGCTGTGTTGTGCCCTGCAATATGGCAGCCCACCTGTGGGTGGCCAGGAGTTGCACCAACTTTTCTTGGGCTCAGCTTTGAGCCCCTCTAAGCGGCGCAATGCAGGGTTGTGCCAGCATATGTGCCATACATCCTGGGCTGAATATCGGGATGTGCTGCATATGCATGGGCATGCCCCCTACTTCTGTGCTGCATACATTATCATTGCACCCCAGCGCATCGGGATTTGCACTGCGCCAGCAGCCTTCACAGTATACCACTGGGTCGCAATGCGGGGTTGCGCTGGCACAACTCTGTTGCACCAGGTGCAACCCCTTTGAATATCTAGGCCTCATTGTCTTAGCAGACAACACTACTGGTGACTCAAATGCACTTCCTACAGAGTCAGGGCATGTAGAGATGATTTTACTGAGGGACTCCATCATCAGGAAATGTGATTCTATTGTATGTAATCCTGGTAAGGAATACTGGATGCTTTTATGTTATCTTGGTGCAAAGACAGATGATATACAGCAGGTTATACCTCAAGTTTTGAAGGGCTCTGGAAAAACACAAATTGTTACTGTTCATGCGGGCATTAATGATGTTGGATCTAGCCATGAGAAGGACATCTGCTTGAATTTAATTGACATAGCAAAGGATGTCAAACAAAGGACATCAAACAAAGGGGAGCAGGGATGGTAATTTCAGGCCTTCTCCCAGTACCAAGGGCTGTACATAAAAAATGAACAATAGAAAGAATAAAGACTAGGCTTAAGAACTAGTGTGACAGAGACGGTTATTACTTTATTAACTCATGGGGACTTTTCTACGAAAAAAATTAACTATATCGTGGAGACGGATTACATCAAAATAAGGAAGGAGCGCAAGTTTTGGGTAAGCTAATTAAATCACAGATGGAGTCAGTTTATTTAAACTGATGTGGCAGGGATGGAAGGAAACACATTAGTTAACAGAAGTGATACAAACAAAAATGGGAAACGGAGTAGTAAAAAATATATCAAATACCTGCTAAGTAATGTGAAGAGTCTCAATAACATGTTGCATTCTAAAGGTATTAACATAACAATGTTAACAGAGACTTGGTGGGATGAGAAGGATTTTTGGAATAAAAACACACCGGGTTACCATGGAACTAGATTAGATAGAAAGACCAGGAAGAGAGGAGGAACTGTTGTTTACACTTCTGAAAAGTAAAAATCATAGATATATCATCAAAAATTAATAGAGTCTCATCAACAACTGAAACACTATGACTAATGATAATTAATGGTGATCGAGGGGATTATATCTTAGGGCTATGCTATAGACCTCCCGATACATCAGAAGGGAAAAAATCAAGAAATCCTTGATAAATTAATAAGGGCAATGGACGTGGGAAATATCATACTGGCCGGTGACTTTAATTATCCTGATATAAAGAGGGCTATAAATAAATAAATCTTCATCCAAACAGAGTACAGCATTTCTGGAAATATGCTTAGAAAATAATTTACTGTAGTACAACATGTGAAAGTGCCCACCAGAATGGAGAATGTGCTAGACTTAGCAGTTAGTTCAGACAGTGTTAGAATAATCAACTGTGAAGTTACTTCCCCACTAGGAAATAATGACCATGCCTGCATAAACTTCATTGTAGAGAATAACCATAAAAACCAGAAGGGATGCACTGAGATCTGTTTGTATAAAACAACAAATACTGAAGGCATAAATGTGGATATTAATGAGATAGACTGGAGCAACATTTTAAGTAATAAAACAGTAGATGAGGGCTGAGAATACATAACAAAACACGATACACTCTGTTATAAATAAATATGTGACACAGGCAAAATAATATAATCATAAAGGTATAAAGCCAAAATGGCTTCACAAAGGTATTATAAAAATAATCAAAAAGAAAAATAAAGCTTATGGGCTTTATTAAAAACAAAACTTGGAGGAACATTGGAGAAAATTTAAAATGATCCAAAGAATTAACAAAAAAAAATCAATAAGGGCAAAGAGAAATGCTGAAAAGAAACTAGCAGAATCTCTTAACAAATATGATAGTAAACAGTTCTATGGGTATATAAGCTCTTTAAAAAAAAAAAGACAGATACAGAACTGACAGCTATAAAAGAAAATAGTGAATAATAACAGACCCAGTAGAAATGGCACACACTTTTAGTACATACTTTTGTTCAATTTATAACAGACCAAAAAACATTATTAATAATATAAATAAGAACACTAACATAGGTAAGCATGAAGTTCATACTAAAGATATAATTTCACAAAACTGACAGTCTAAAACATAGTGTTCCAGGTTTGGATACTATCACTCCATCAATGCTAAAATGAATGAAGCATAGTATCTGCATACCTTTAAAAATATTATTTGAACAATCAGTGAATACGGGCATAGCACCCAGTGAGTGGAAGATAGCAAAGGTCACACCAATTTATAAGAAACTCTAGCCAGAGCCGATATGGCTACAGCGAGCTTGTAGGAGTGCCGGGGAACAGCTCCGCTAAATGCCATTTCCAAGATGGCAGTGCCGACGGAACTACTCATGCATGGCACTCACACATGCATAGTTCTGTTGAATGGCAAAATGCCATTCCCAAGATGGCACCGCCGATGGCACTTCACATGTGCGACACACATGCATGCGCAGTTCTGTTCCGAATGCAGAAGTGGAGGATGAGAGAAGAAATATTGTGGCCATGGCTGTATCACGTGTGACCATGTAGGACTTTTTCTGACTGTTTTGGAGTTTTGGAAGGATCATTCCAAAACTCCAAAATGGAAGCATTCCATGGTCGCTCCTTTCTGGCCTACTGCAAAATGGCTGCAGGCTTCACCCACTTCATCATAAAAAGGGCTGCAAAATTAATATAAGAAACTATAGACCAATATGCTTAACATCTGTGCCATGTAAAATCTTGGAATCTTTAATAAAAGAAAAAATCCCAAACCACTTAGGTAATATCCCTATGTCTGATGTCAATCAACATGGCTTCAGACATGGATGATCTGTACAACTAATCTCATATGCATTTATGAGCATATAAGTAAACATCTAGATAAAGGAGAACCTACTGATGTGATATTGTTAGATTTTAGTAGAGTCTTTGACTCTGTGCCACGCTGGGTTGTCAGTGAAAAACTTGCTAAATATGGTATTAATAAACACATCATAGCATGGTAAATGACTGGTTGAATGGAAGAACACAGAGGGTAACAATAAGGGGACATTTCTCAGCAGAAGGGGGTGTGACCAGCAGGGTGCCCCCCAGCTGTTCATAGCTGACTTAGAAGAACATGTTCAGAATTATATTATCAAATATGTAGACGATGCAAAATTGGGAGGTCCTTGCAATACAATGGAGCAAATTAACTTATTACAGAAGGATTTAGATTCTATAGCAAGATGGGTGTGCAAATGGGGAATGTCACTGAACACAAGCAAGTGTGTTCTGCATATGGGGAGACATAACCTGTTGAATAAATATGTTTTAAACAACAATATCATACAATCAAAATCAGAAGTGAAAGACCTAGGAACACTTATTGATGATAAATTAGACATGAAAGAGCACTGTACATCAGTAGTAGCAATGGCTAACAGAACAATGGGGGCAGTAAACAGAAGTATGAAGAGGAGAGCATTAGGGGTCATGATGCCATTACACTTGCCTTATGTTAGGCCACAGCTAGAATATAGTAGTCAAATCAGGTGTCCACATACAAGGAGAGAGGTGGGTAGAGTGGAGAGGATACAATGTAGATTACAAAATTCATCAGGAATCTAAGAGCTCTACCATACATATCCAGACTAGAACATCTAGGCCTACACAGTTTAGAAACCAGAAGACAAAGGAGGAGATATGCTATTTTACCAAACATCATGAGTGACCCACACTTAATAACAGAATTAAATATAGAATATAAAAATACTGACTCAGTCACTAGGGGTCATCTGCTACAAATTAAAATTAATCATTTCAGGACACACAAAAGGAAATATTTCTACACACTGCAAACCTGTGGAATAAGCTTCCAGAATATATCACAATAAGTGAAAACAGAGAAATATTTAAAGAGCAGCTGGTGCCTTCAGGAGAACTTCACCAAAATATAATATTTAGACACAGTCCAGCCTGTATTTCACATGTGTTCTGTATTCCTCCTCCCCATTATTAATTACTGAGGTCATCTACATAAAAACAGGATCTTTGCTCCTGAAGAGTTCACGTACTCCTGTTGCTGTCTCCCTACCTGAGGTCATAATGCACTGCTTGTGACATCACAGTTGGGCCCATGGCAATAGACTGTGATGTCACAGCAGAGGATTATGACTTGCAATTAGAAGTCAGCTTCTTAGTAATAAATACTGGGGAGGAGAAATCTTTAGAATATGTATGGAATGGAAGCTGAATTGTACCTAATTATTATGTTTTTCAAAGTTTTTTTTTTTTTTTAAGATGCCAGCAGCTCTTTAAAAGAAACTTAGATAGATATATTGCTAATGATGGCAATATGAGTTATTATAACTTGTTCTAAAGAAGCTGTATGTGGGCTTCGGCCTCTTTTGCTCCTTCACGCATTAAGTGACATTAAGTGACATCTCCGAATCTGCTCCCAAACTTGGGTCATTGGTGTGGAAGCACAACATGCTTCCACTTTCCCAGCAGGCAACTACATGCATCATTTGTGATGCATATTCTGCTTTTTTGGATGCAATGGCCCCAAACTCAGTGATAAACCATCTAATGTATGGTCATTTGCATTTGAAAACAGCAGCAGATGGATCCAAGATGGAGCTGCTTGAAAACTCTTGTCCCTAGTTTTTTTTTTTTTTGAAAAAAAGGAATTTCCTTCCTCTGTCATCAATGGTGAGTATCACTTCGTGTCTTTCAGCTTCAGAAATATAAACAATTGTGATGCCCAGCTCCTTCTGAATCTTGAGCAAAATTTAATTGCACAGCATGTATTTTCTATTCACAGACCATCTCATGTGAAGTGATTGCCATTTCACAGGCCTATGCACCACTTCTTCCTGGCTTGGATATGGCATCTCTTTTCTTTAGTCTTATGACACTCCTTGTATTTGGACTACAGTAGCTATTCTACTGACGTTTCTTTTTTTTTTTAAATATCTGTTTATTGAGTCAGAACATATGTCTTTAGCAGGTGTAGAAACTTACAAAAATACAAATGTTACTGAGGACAACAGGCTTTGCTATTTAGCTTGAACTTGAGGCAGTTGGCCACAGATAGAGGCTGTGATTCATTCCATAGTATATATATCCCTGACAATCTGTCACCACGAGCCCACTGAGGGTGGGTGCGGTTGCATCCATAGCCTTGTAATGGCCTTCTTGGCTGCCAGAAGATAAAATAATACAATAGAATGAGAAGTAACCCACAAACTCTGGGGAGGGATGGAAAGGAGTATCACTGAAGGAAAAACAAGTCCTGCAGGGAAGGATGAGCTCTGAAGCTGGAGGGATATAGCATTATAAAGTGGTGTAAGGACAGGGCAAAACCAATAAACATGGGAATAATAAGCAAACGCATGGCTGCTCTTCCTCCAGCAGTGACCAGTTCTGAAGGAAGAAATCTGGGCAGAGTGGCTGGGGTGCAGAAAAACCTGATCTTACATTTCCAGGCAAATTCCCTCCAGAACAAGAAAGACGTAACTTTAATGGAGGGGAGAGTGTATTTAAGCTGTATAGGGTATGTGATACATGAATTTAGCTCCCGGTTTGAGGCATCCAGACTGGATTGGGAGGAACCCCCAGGAGATTTTGAAGTCTTGTTCCCGGAAGCACCAAGGGAGGTCAACAGTGAAAATGCTGACCTCCCCCACAGTGACGGTGCAATACTGACACAGGTATTGTTCCACCCATGCAGCGAGTGTTTTCTGTGGAGGGCTGTGCCCCCCACAAGCCCCATGCAGGAGGCTGTGCCCCCTGCAACCCCTGGACTTTAGGATGATCAACTCCAGGTCAGAGTTTGTCCTGGGCGGTGGGGTGGAACACTGGTGGAAAGCGAAGCATCAAAAAAGTACTATTACAGCGAATGTCACCATAATGGTCTTTTTTCGTGTTTCACCATCGGGGTGTCGACATGAAGGGGTGCACCGCTTGCTCCTGCTATCGCTGTCCCCCCTTGTTCACCTACTGAATCTCTCTTTCTCCTCCTGCACCATCCTGTCAGCCTGAAAAGTCACCACAGTTCTTTCCTTTCACAAAGGTGGTGACCCCTCAGCTCCTGGAAATTATCAGCCCATGTCTCTCCTTCATCACCTGCCAAACTCCAAGGGTGGGATATTCAGAAATGCACCAGAGGCAGGTGCAAGAGTGGTACAGCACAAATCTGGTGCACCATGGTGCACCGATGGTGATATTCAAAGGTTGTGCATGATGGCATGCGCCAGCATAACAAGGCTGAATATTGCAGAGATGCGCCATAGCGCAACCAGGGCTGCACCAGGGAGCAAGCCGACATGCGCAATAGCACAACCAGGGCTGCACAAGGGGCAGAGGTGCATGCGCTAGGACACAGATGGAACGGCAACAGGCACAGCAAGGAGCAAGCCACGGCGGTGGGATGTCCTACCACTGGGGTGCAGAGGGTGCCAGGAGTGAGGTATGGCAGGCACACGATGGAACACCGCCCAGTGTGCATGGGGAAGCAGCAGGCCCCCGACTTCATGCACCACAGTGGTGCACGGAGGCAGGGTGGCACCAATGGCCACTGGTAAACAGCCAACTGCAACCCCCCACAGAAAGGCACAAGACACGCCACCCTGACCACAGCCAGCAACACACACAGGCAAACAGCACACAAAACACACGCCACACAACCCAGAGAGCCCATGGCTGCCCCAGGGCACAGCCACCATCCAGTGGGTGTACACCACCATGCACAACCCCCTGGCCACCCCAGTCATACCACAATGCTGCCATGCACACCACTGCAGCATGGCTCCTCACGCCAGCCGCAAAGCAGACACAGACACAGATGGCTAACCATATAAAAGTGTATTACAACAGGCATTAAATAACTGTATACATATTCACAGATAACAGGGGACAGGGAACAAGGAATGGGGAGGCCACATACAAAATGGGAGGCTGGGGAAGGAAGGTGGGGGACAAGGGTCATGGCTATACAAGGGGACAAGGGAGGGCAAGGGAGGGGGGACAGGGAAGGGTAACAGTAACAGGCCAACGGGCCCTATGGCTGTCCACACCCCACTGCTACCTGATGCTGACATCTGCGCTTCTGCCTGCGCATCATAAGTTGTAGCAGCTGTGCCACCTGGAGTGTGGCTGTGGAGACCCTCAGGATCTGTTGTAGGAGCCTGGTGTTTACATCAATGCGATGGACACCTAGGACAAAGGAGGGAACACTGTATGAGTGCATGTCCGGAAGACTGTAGCCCACCCACCATGCGCAGTGGACAGTGGTGACATGCGCACCTGGGATGGCACCCAGCCACCCGCACTGTGTACGCCCACACATGTCACCTACCCGGCAATCCACAACCATGCAGAACACTGCACACCAACACCACCCATGTGCTGCACACCACCACCATGGCAGGCAGGCGACATGGCTAAGCGGCAGGATGGCAGTGGCACAGCTTGAATCCGGGTGTACCCACAGCCCACCTGCAGCAGCCATTCACATGTGCAATAGCCACAGCACGGTGCAACAGTCACCATGGGCTGTGCACAGCTGGAAAGGCAATGCACACAGGGGGCCATGGCCCACCCCCACCCCCGCTGCCCACCCTGAACAACATCGTAGCATGGAACAGTGCCTACCTGCATGCTGTGGTGCACCTTGCACCTGTTCAGCAGCACCGCCCATGCAGCCTGCAGCCTGCACAAGGGCCCCTGCGGTGGTCTGCCTTGGCCAACCCAGAGCGCCAGCCATTCGGGCCTTCCTCCTATCCTCAGGGCCTAGGAAGGTAACATGGAGAAAGACACATCAGTACCTGGTAACACCCCATGCCCCCCCAGCACAGCATGCTCCCTGTCCCAGCTTAGCAGAAGCGCGGTGGCACAGCGCACACATGGTGCACCGCCCCAGCAAACAGGATGCGCAGCCCCAGCCTCCCCAGCAGCATGGTGTGCCACCCTGCTTGCCCCACAGAACACTAGTTGAGCACAGACACGAGCGTAATGCACTTATCTGGCCGTGGCACAGTGCCCCTCTGGACATGTGCCAGTAGTGACCATAGCCTCTCAGGGTCCCTCTGCTGTGGGTCCCCATAGCAGTGGCGGCATTGCTCCCCACTATGCTGTGAATTAGTAGCCTCCTCCAGCCCATCAGTGACCTCCTGCCACACCTCTGTCCGTGCCCTAGTCAGGGGCACCTGACCAAACAAACAGCTTGCATGTGGTTCTACAAGGGCCACAAGGTTTACCAGTTCCACTTGGGACCAGTTAGGTGCCCTGGCACTGTTACGGTGTGGCATGGCTATTTCACACTCGTAGATCCAAAATGGCACCCAGTAGCGCACGAGCCACACATGCTGGGGATGCGTGGCTGGCAGAGAGATGCGCTACCATCACCAATTGCGCAGCCACACAGATGCATAATACAGGCAATACAGCAGTGGCACGTGCTGCAGCTCTCCCAGAGGGGCAAAGAGCAACCATGGGGTCAAGGGTCGGCACACGCACTGTGCGCGACTGTGCTATTGGGCCTGCCATGCATGGGGCAAAATAGGGCATGCGTGTGCCATGGTGCACTGCCCAATAGTGCTCTGGTGCCATGGCACCCATAGCACAGGAGCGCCATCTGCCACATGGTGCCACAGCACCTTCGGCACTATGGCACCTGGGCGCCATAGGCCATACAGTGCATGAGCACCACATGCCCAATAGCAGCCGAGTGCTGTAATGCATATTGCGCAGTGTGCATCGATGCACCAGTGGCGTACATGCTGGCAGCACGCACATGTGTACTGCCGGGCCTACTGCGCATGTCACAATGTTGCACCATGACTTAAGCATGCACAAGTCCATTGCGCAATGCACATAATCGCGATATTCAGCTGGCATATGCAGATTAGCTAATCAGAATATCCGCTGTGCATCAGAGGCATTTGCATCCCATTACAATTGTGCAACCCCTCAATTGCATGTGATGCGCTATAAAGGCACCGTGGGACTGCACAGGATATGGACCGGTATTGCATCCTTCAGAGATAAGATGCAATGCTGTGGGGCTCACAGAACAGTGGATTGGGAGGGTGGTGTGGGTAATAGCCGTCAATGACCACATGTCTATTCCCACAGGACACAGCATGATGGAACAAGAGGAGATTGAGGAACGTGGGCCTGCATGGAGGCATAGGCCCAACTTCATGAGGGCAGAAACAGATGCCCTATTCGAGGCTTACCTGGACCAGGAGCCTCTACTGAGTGGCTCGACAGGCACTCCACAGGCCCGGGCAACAGCATGGGAGGGTGTGGCCTGAGCCATAAATCAGCAGGGCAGCCATCAAAGGTCTGTGCAGGAGTGCAATAAAAAGGTCTGCACAGACTGGAAGCAGATAAAGGAGAAGATGGCAGCCATCCGGGCCGCAAATGCTGCTATGGGCGGTGGACAGCCTGACATGCCACAGCTGATGCCGCAGGAGGAGTTGGTGGTGGCTACCATGTGGTGCAGCACCATCGAGGGGGTGCCCAGCGGCAGCTTCCAGACAGGTGGCAGCCCATCACTGCATGGTAGGTATGGCAGCGCCCAGGGCAGGGGGGCAGGGGGGTGCGCCAGTGACACTAATGCGACTGTCTTCTCTTTCAGCTCCTGAACGCCTGCATGCAGCGGCAGAGGTGGGGGTGTCCGCCTTGAGGGTGTTCCTGGACCCAGAGGACCGTCCTTCCACCTCCACTGGTGTCCAGGGGCCGACTGCATGCAGCCCAACACTGCTGACCATCCGGATGCCTGTGGTATGGTCGCAGACAAGGCTCTGTCTGTGTTTCAGCATGATGCCAGGCATGGCGTCCAGTATGCCGAGACACAGATCGGGGCATGGTCCGGGACCAATGATGACGAGACCATCATTGCGGATAGCGATATTGCCATTGTGGGGCAGGCACCCATACCACACACCTGCCATGGCAGCGCAGACAGCACCCTGGTAGCCAGAGGGGCAGCAGCGGCAGTTGGACGGTGTCGAAGGGGGGCCGGGTGCAGCACCTGCCAACGGTGCACTGCTGAATGAACAGCCCCAAGAGGACCTCGCTATGCAGCGTCCACCTGCACGGGGGACTGGGCTGCAGGGTCAAGCAACACATGTGGGTCGGCACAACGCCCCTCAGGGCACTGACCCCTTGGCTGAGCACACCCGTCTGCTATGGGCCTCCATTGAGCAGCATGTGATGGTCATGGCAGGAGTGCATGCACTCTGCGCAGAGCTGCGCCAGGCCGCAGTGCAGCACAACAGGGACTTTGAACAGCTCCTGAATGAGAACACTCATATGCAGGAGGACACGACCGCAGCCCTGGATTGGCTTACCACTGTGATCACGACCGGAATAGCACCACTGGCCACCGTGGTGCATGGCCGTCTGCCGCAGACCCCGTGGAGTGCATTCTTCACCACTCGGTCACAGCGTTGAGCGGCCCCCACTGTGTCAATGCTGAGATCCGCTGTGGGAATTCCAGGCATGCCTGGAGCAGGCATGTTCGGGAGTCTGCAGACACCTGCGAGGACCTGGTCGCGTTCCCGCAGTAACACCCCTGGGAGACCATCACAAACACCCCCTGTGGCTGTCGCATGTCTGCTGGGTGGTCCCGGTGGGGCCGTCCACGTTTCTGCGGCAGCTGTGCGACCATGCAGCGGTCCTGAAACACCCAACACCCTGTCTGCTGTCTGCTGCTGTCCTGTGTGCACATTGGTGTGGCATGTGCGTGTGCATTCCAGGGACATGGCATCCATGGTTCACGCTGCACACAGGCCTTGTGCACACCCACCCAGCTGCTGGCCACTATGGTGTGTGCATGATGTCTGCAAAGCGTTAACTGCAACTGTGCACCAGTGCTCAGCATCTGACACACGCCTGGTGCCTGCCTCTGGGCACGGGCATGATGGCTTCTGTGTGCATATGCGTGTGTGTGTGTGGGGGGTGTGGGTGGGGTGTGAAGCGCTGTGCTGACTGCTTCCACGGTGTCCAGTCCCATGTCTGTCCACGCCCCCCTCCAGCTGTTACTGTCACAGGGCCCGCCCATGCATGCTTGTATGCTGTGCCATAGTCCCCGGGACATGCATGTGAACATGTTCACCTACCTGCATACTCCATAGTGCTTCTCTGCAATTGTGTCCCAGTGCTGCTGGGCCATTCTGTTCAGCCGGGGTTCCCTTCACCCCGAGGAGGGGCTGCCCACCACCATCTGGCCTGGCGGCCACGTCGTCCCCACTGCTGTTCCCCTCTTCGACCTCGATGGCTATCCCATAGTCGGTGGCCATGTTGTGTAGTATACAGCAGGCCAGGAATAGGCCACAGGCCTTTGAGGGGCTGTACTGTAGGGCACCGCCAGACCTGTCTAGGCAACAGAACTGTGCCTTCAGCAGCCCGAACACATGCCCGATGATGTTCTGTGTGCTGGCGTGTGCCTCACTGTATAGCTCCTGCACTGGGGTCGACGGGCACTGGTATGGGGTGAGCAGTCAGGGCCGGAGTGGGTACCCACTGTCACCTGTGTGTAGAGATGTGTGGTTAGCATGGTAGGCTGTATTACTGCACCTCCCAGCCTTCCTGCCCTCATCCTCTGGCGCATCTGCCCTAGCTTCCCCCACACCCTGCCATGTTGTGCGAGGCTGCCTGTTTCCACAGCATACTCACCTACTAGGTGGCCTGTGGGGATGTCACCACTCTTGAACCTGTGGCACAGTGCTGACTGGTGCCAGATGCAGGCATCTTGTGCTCCACCAGGGTGTGTGGCACAGACATTGATTATGTGCCCCCTGGCATCGCACACCACCTGGCAGTTGACACTGGGGTAGCCCTTGCTGTTGATGTACACTACCCCCTCTGGGCCAGGTGGTGTGTGGATGCCAACATGGGTGCAGTCGATGGCCCCATCATGCCAGGCATACGTGCCACCCTGTGGAACTCCTGCATGTTCACTGTACGCTCTGCCTGTGTGCTGGGGAAATGTATGTATTCCGTAGCATATGGCAGCAGTGCATTGAGGAATTGTGTGAGGAGCCATGACGCGTATGACTGAGTTATGCCTGTGGTGTCCCCTATTGGTCTCTGGAAGGTACCCGTGGCGAGCAGGCACATGAAAGCCCTGACTTTCATTTCCACTGACAGGGCATTGCTCTGTCTTGTGGGTGGCTGCATCTCCTCACTGCACAGCTCACAGAGCTGCCTCAGAATTGCCTGGCTCAGGTGGTACCAGCCCACAATCTCTGTATCACTGTACTGTTCGAAGGTGGTGCGGGCACGGTACCACCTGTTTTGGGCATACCGCCAACTGGCCCTTTCACGGCAGTGCCACTCTGCCTCCTGCCTCCTCACACCCCTCATTACTGCCTCCATCTGGAAGATGGCACTGGCCATGGCCTGGGTTGCCCTGCCCCCCCCGGGCGGCTCTCTCCCCAGGCACCCCCGGCTGTGTGCTGCTGAGTGTGCCCCTGCATTGGGCGCACACTTCTGTTTGGGGTTCCTGGCTGGTGGCTTGTGGGCTGAAACCTCCGCCTCCCACCTGTCTGAGCACCTGTGCCGCCCCTCCTGTGATGGGTTTCTCAGGCACATGCTCAGGTTGTTGCCTCTGCACCTGTGTCACACACACACACACACACACACACACACACACACACACACACACACACACACACACACACACACACACACACACACACACACACTCACTGTCACACACCCAGTCCCACACTCTGACACTCCCTGCCTGCCTCTGTCTCTGTCTTGCACCCCTCCTGCTGTCCAGCCTGCCCACTCACTCTCCCTCTGTATAGCTCCCCTCTGGTGCAAGCCTCCTTCCCTTGCTTGCTTGCTCTTTTTATGTGATGAAGTTTGCTCCGCGCAAGTCCCTTTTGCTCTGCACTTGCGCTGTTTGCCTGCCGTTGAATATCGCACTGTGCCGCTTATTCATGGCTACGCCCCCTGCACTTGCACATGCATGCATTACCATTGCGCACTGGTGCATGGGGATTTGTGCTGCGCAGTTGCTGCCACTGAATATCACTCTCCAGCGCATTGTCGCAGTTGCGCTGGTGCAACCCTGTTGTGCATTGTGCAACTGCTTTGAATATCCCACCCCAAGCTTAGTCCTTTCCAGAATCACTGAATTATGCTGAATTCCTAGTTTCTTCTAACTTTCTCTCTCCTTATCAATCTGGATTTTATAAACACTGCTCAGCCATCTCCTCCCTTCTGTGGGTCACAAATGCTGTCCAGACTAGGAATGGACCAGGGTCACATCACCACTGCAATCTTTGTTGACCTGACCAAAGCATTTGATTTGGTCTTTAACTCTCTGCTCTTGAACAAGCTACTCTGTCAGTCTGACCATCCCCAGTGTCAACTGATTCAAATCCTATCTCACCGACAGGCAGCGATCTGTCTTGGTGAGCTCCGTCTTGTCACCCCCTTTCCCCATACTTGCAGGGATCCTCCAGGGGCCCATCCCTGGCCCATCCTTTTTTCCCTCTTCATCAATGACCTCCCATTTGTCTGCACTAACTTCCTCATCCAAATGTATGCAGATATTACTATCCTATACTGTTTGGGACCTACCACTGCTGACATCCAGGTCACCATCAACAGGATTTCAGCAATGTCCTCAGCTGGTTTCACACTAATCATCTTAGAGTCAATACTAAGAAAATCATCTGTATGACATTTGGGACAAGGCAAAAGCTGGATAAGACCCTCCCTGTGTTCTCCACCCCATACAGCTCCAACCTTGAAGTAGTCACCGCATTTAAATACCTTGAGCTCTGGCTGACCACCAGTCTCAACTTTTCTTCCCACATTGCTACCATATGCTCTAAACTCCAACCTAAATTAAACATATTGCACAAAAACAGAGGCATGTCCATCATGTGGTAGTGAAGAAAACTAATCTCCCAATAATTGACTATGCTGACATAGTCTACAGTACTTGTCTCGCCATGTCCTTGCCCAGGCTTGATACTCTCCTGAACTCCTTCTGCTGCTTTGCTTCTAACTCCCCCCCTTGCATGCATCACTGCTCTCCATACTCCTCCCTCACTATTGCACTCTACCCCATCATTGTCTGACCCACTGCTTGACTTTCATAGCCAAACACTGGTTTGTGACCCTCCCCTTCTATCTCACCTTCCTCCATCCCCAGTAGCCTTCTCCTCCTTCTCGCTGCACTCTAGGGACTCCCGTTGTTTCTTCTGCCTCACCCCTGCTCAACTTCTAGTCTGTCAGCTTTCTCCTAAAGATTTCCCTCCCTCTGGAATCAACTTTCCATAACCACTTGCTATTCACCCTCACTTCCAACCCTAAAGCATATGCTTCAACACACTCCTTCCCCCCCTTGTTTCTGTGCTTCCTCCTCCCCAATCCCTTAACCTAGTCACTCAACCTCAGCCCACTTGCCCCCTGACAACTTCCTAGTCTCCTCCTTCTGACACATTATTTGATTTGTTTTCCTGCCCACCCTGCTTGTTACTGATGATTTGCTGTAATTACTGGATGTATGATTCTGATCCTATTCTTACTCCATAGCACTTAACTCTATTACAATTGCAGTTACCATTCTCTCCCTCTGTTTATATTTGCTTGACTTTGTGATAATTGCTGTATTTGTTCGCTCCCTTTGTTTGTACTGAAACTCCACATCCCCAGGTTGCACCTGGAAATGAGCCATGGCTCAGTATGCTTTCCTGCTTACCAAAGTTTACATAAATAAATAACTAAATATTGCCAATCAGGTGCTGCCAGGAATTCTGCTGTAGGGCTCCAATCAAGAGATGGGAGCTCAGGGGTAATAAGTCAGGGAGGTGAGTCCTGTCGGTCTCTTTATGCTGGAGGTAAGTTCTTTCCTGTAAATATCTGACGTGCTCCTGGCCTGTCAAACCATACTGTAACTGCAGCCGCTCAAAAGGAACAACTTCCTGCATGTTGAGAAATTGAAAAATAAATGACAGACAAAGCCCTCAACCATCACTGGAAAGTTTGGTTATACATGAGTTCAGCTTCCGGTTCAAGGCATCCAGTACAGATTGGGAGGAATGCCCCAGGAGATTTTAAAGTCTTCTATACATACTGCCAATCAGGTACTGCCAGGAATCCCCCTGGCCTGTAAGGCTCCCATCAAGAGATGGAGGAGCAGGGTGATGGGTCAAGGAGGTGACTCCTGTTGGTCTCCTTATTCAGGAGGTAGGTTCTAACATGTAAATATCTAATGTGTTCCTGGCCTGTCAAACCATACTGTGATTGCAGCCACTCAAAAGGAACAACTCCTGCGTGTTGAGAAATTGAAAAAAGGAATGACAGACCAAGCCTAGGAAAGAAATCATGATCTACAGTGAGGACTCTATAAAAAATAAAATATATTGGACAGTGATGGTAGACACTGAAGGCAGAACCAGACTTGCAGTGTATGGATGGTTAAGGCAGTAAAATCCACCAAGCGGGGGCACCAGCATCGCCAGAAAACAGCAATTTCCCAATATCAAACAGATCATTTAATATATACTCTGTTTGTTTCCAGAGTAAGGTTATCTGTGGATTTAACCAAATATATACTGTTCTGAGATGGGCTGCCATGGCACAATTTAACAGGTTAGGAGATTACTCCCCACCCCCAGAGACCACAGGAAGATGTAACAGGGAGACTCTTATCCTGGGACATGCCCCAAAATAAATTGCAAAATGATTTTGTTCCTAGAAGTGAAATAACAGAGTCCTGGCATGATTGGTAATGTTTGCAAAAAGTATAAAATATGGGGAAATATGTTCATTCTCACTGTCTCTAGCCAAGAAAAAAATAGGACATGTAGCTGACTCCACCGGGAGACATCTTGAGTTAAAGTTACAATAAGGGATTCATAAATTAAAAGTTCTAAATTAGTAAGGTGCATGTGAAACTGAATGCCTAAATATTTTCAGTTCAAGTTTATTGATCAACAGATTCTGTCACTACAACAGCCATGTTAAAACAAAGTAATAGGATAAATTCGGATATATACATTAGATTATTTTTAACAGCAAATAACATACTATATTTCATGTATTCAAATCATATCCCTTCTCTAAATCCATTGCTAAATGCTAAATAAGCTTTCTTGGGGATTTTCTCCCACAATTCTTTACCCCTTATCATATCTGAAACTGTGTCAAGTGTTGTTACGTCCAGGGAGAACGTTACCTAACGTAATCTTTTACTTTTCCTTCGGGTCTGGGTTTACATGTAATCTCTTAGGCCCTGTACACACTATGCTTTTTAAAATGTTTTAAATGGTTTAAAATGTTTTAAAAGCCGAAACACGGTTTGCATCCGCACCTAACATGGTTTAAAACCATGTTTAAAAACCATGCTTAAACCCTGCAATGGACCTTGGCTTAAAACCAGTTTTAAACACGGTTTCAAAACCAAAACGTGTTACCTTGTGGTGCAGATGGGCGAACCCATGTAGCTGAAGGAAAACTGTGCTACAGTGCAGTCGCAGAACCATTCTAAAAAACATTACTGGACCTGACATGCGGATGTGAGTGAAACAGGTTACGGCACAGTGACTACCAGTGCAGACGGGCGACCATGGTGAGTTTGAAACCACTCTTTGAAACCATTTCAAAAATGTAACTGCACTGTGTACGAGGCCTTAGAGTCTATAGCTTTGCACATAGAGACTACTCTTTCTAATACATACACCACCTTAGATTTCAACAAACATGTTGTTTGGGCTGGCAGTATAGCCTAGAGGTTAGAGGAACGAGGTGTGAACGAGCTTGATACATCCAGCAGACCAGACCTGAGTTTGATTCTCACAACCTCCACTTACATACTGTGTGACTCTAAGCAAGTCACTTAACTGCCCAGTGCTCCCAGGTTACCCCTGAAAACAGACAGTTGTGCCTAGTGGGCCTTACCTGGTTACCAAAGACTAAAATAAAAATAAATGATTTGGTTCTAAGTCTAATGAGGCTATTATCCCCCCAATAGCTTTCTTTCTTCATTATACAATGGGCACAAAATCAGTAACTGGGTTATGTTGTCTTCACCCTTCTGGCATTTGCATGTTTTATCAGAAGGTTTCTGCTTATAATTCATTGAGTTTCATAGCATTCAAAATGGAATTTAGTCAAGACCTTTCTTCTTTTTTGGTCTTTAATCAAATTTAAATAGTTCTCAAAACCAAATTGTCTTTCCAACCAATTACTGATTTTGTAGCACTTACAAAGACCCATTTCTTTCTGTATATGCATAGAGCTTACTCTGTCCTTTACTAAGGCATAGGTTTCCTGTACAAGTTTAACGAATATTTTGGATAAACAATACAACAAACCATATGGTTTTATAATATTTTCAATTACCCTAAGACTTGGGAAGATTGTCTGGGGACCCATATAATTAATTGTTTCCTCAGTGTAGACACGGGGGAAGTCTTTTTTTCCCTCCATTTTATAAGCTTTCAACCAATATTTAGACAACCTTTCCTCTATATTGCATTGTACTGGTAGCTGACTCAATTCCATTCTTATTAACTTGGACAGGACCTCTAGGGGAAAACCCAGTAAATGTTTATAAAATACATTTAGTATTGTTTCCAAAACACTGTTATTCTTGAGTCCCCAGATTTCTGCCCCATATAGTACCTGACTTTGAATTTTTGCGTTAATCATTTTGAAGCAGCCCTTAACTGAACTGCCCCCAAATTTATATGCAAAGCTTTGTAATGCAGGAAGGAATTTCTTCACCTTCTGTTCGACTTCCTTTTCATGCCTGCCTCAACTTAAATTATTTGTAAACATTATTCCCAAACAGCAAAAACTGTTTACCATTTCTAGTGCCTGTAGTTTATAATTATTATATCTAATGCTGGTCTTATTGTTGGTGTATAATGTGATCGGGATATTAGCTTCATACATGTCATATTTTTTTAATGATACCCATAATTATTTCTGTTTACACTGTCAAGCACAACGTTTAAGTCTACGAAAATACAGGATAATTTTTGCTTTCTGATTTTGATATACAATGAATTAAGTGGGCCAGGAAAAAAACATTGATAGTAGAATGGCCTGGCATAAAGCTGGCTTGTGCTTTGTCTATTATATTTTTATCCTGTATCCATTTTAATATTCTTGCATTTAATATTTTGGGGAATTTTTTTGGGGTACTATCAATTAGACTAATGGGCCTATAACATGTTGACTACTTTTTGTCACCTCTTTTATATTGGGGAATAATGATATTCTGTCACCAAGTGTCGCGTATCTGTCCTGTTTCATTTATAAACATAAAAACCTTATATATACGTGGGACCCATAACTCACTGTTGTTCATAATAATATCATCTGAGACTCCATCTAGACCAGCAGCTTTATAACAGAAAAATGTTTTTTTTTGTCAGTTCTGTTTTAATCTTCACATTCGTGGCAGGGGACGGCGCCTATCCCCTATTCTGCCCTGTAAGCAGGCTCTCAACATACCCTCTCCCTCAACTGGATGGCAGGGAGGACCGTGACTCACCTCCCATGGAAGGGCCTCCCTGGTGGGGTATGGGGGAGAGACCAACATCACCCTGGAGCCCCTGCCCTGACTTACGCCACACTTTGTTCAACTGTGGGTGTGGTAGCCTGTCAGGGGCATCATGCTGCTCGTGCCTGTGGGGCATTCTTGCGTAGTGCCCCAGGAGGAGGCTGTGCAATGAAGCCTGCACATCAGGTCGCATGCTCCCTTGCAACCTACATAAGCCTCTGCCTCCTCCGATTCCTCCTGAAGTGTTCCTGGTTGCATAGGCATCCAGCCACCACTTGGTACTGCTGAAGCACTGGGAAGCACAGAAACTCACTCCGGGAGAGGAAAGCTTGCTGACGATAGCTCAATCCTGCACCCTTCCTCCCCTCCAAGCCGACTCCCGGTGACCTGGGCTCTTTTCCGAACACAGGTTGTTGGCGTGACAAGAGGTGTGGTGTCCAGCGCCTCAACCCTCAGAGACACAGGGCCAGCTATGTCAGGAAAATGTTGATATAGATGATTTAATTTCTTCCATATTGATTTCTTTGCCCAAGGGGACCCAGTCTTCTTTGTTTTTTTTTCTGGTGTTACTATCTAAGAGTTGAAGAATACATTTTTGAAATATTCTACCCAGGTGTCTGGTTCTATGTGGGTTTCTGGTTCTTCTGTATAGTTCTGCATACCGTTCATAACCATTCCTCCAAACATTTTGCTATCCTTTTCCCATACTGCCCTTTTAAATTCCTTCCAGATCTGCTTCCTGAATTTTTCCCTTGTTATTTTTACCTCAACATTATATTCTTTCCTTAATTTATTTATTTAGGATTTTTTTATCTCTGGTTGCTGATTGTCTAACTAGTCTTCTTTTTTTATGCAAATTCTTTTTAGCCACACTACACTCTTTATCACACTATCTTGAACCTCTTTTTTTCATATATACCTATTTCTTTATTGACTAGCAAAGCAATTCTACTTAGAACTTGATCTAAATCTTGTATACATTTGTCTTGTTCATTACTAGTTGCAGTATTCGTTATTTGTTCCAATATCCCAAGACCATCTAGGTTTTTCTCTAAAGAGTTTGTTCTCTATCAGTTCCCATTCTATACTGTACATTTTCTTTTCCTGATTAACCTGTCTGTCCATTTTTTGTTTTCCTTCTTTGTTTTGTTCCAGAAACCTATGTTTACTTCCACAGAGCAATGTTCCCTTTCAGCCTTGTTCCCTGTTCTTATGTTTTTACAATAAGGAATCATGTTAGAGGAGACCCAAACTAGATCAATTGTGGAAGCACCTTTAACTCCAATAAATGTGTAATTACCTTCAATATCATCCAGTAACCTCCCATTCAATAATAGGAAGCTCCTGTATGTAAGTATACTGCACAATTTTTTACTTCTTTCATGGCTTTTTATTCTGTGTACTTCTTTCATACACAATATAATCATACTGTGTTCCTTTAATAATTTCTGCCATTTATTTTGTGGGCTGCAGGTTGTGCCCCACCCTATCATTAAAATCACCCATGAAAAGTAAAACCACACTCTGGGTTGTTATTGCATTCCTCTATTAGTTCTTCTAGGTGCACAAGAATATTTCAACTGCTATAATCTGAGTTAACAGGAATGATGTACATATTTAATATTATTGTTTATAAACTCTTGTCAAATATTCTGATTCCCAGAATATAATCATTATCAACTATAACTACCTGGGCATTAGTTCCCTCTTTTATTTTCCACCATAACAATAAGCCACCAGAGAATCATCCAAATCTTTTCCTTTTCTTTGCACATTTGCTAAAAGTCTTATAACCATTTACATCTATCTCATTATTAGTCCGGGTTTCTTGCAAACATATACAAGTGAAGCCCTTTATATACTCAATGAAATTCAGATCAGGAAGTTTGTCTTTTATTTCTGACATATTCCAAGATAAAACATTATAAGTATTCTTGTTTAGGGATTTTGCCCTTTCTGAAACTCTATTTATGAGTTGAGTGGCAAATTTCTGGCTATCTGTCTGTCTCCTACTAAACTCTGTAGGGCAGCAAATCTATTAGTGGACTGAAACAAATTTAGCCACGTCTCAGAGTTAAAGACAGAGTCCCTGTTGTTGTTTTTTTTGGCGGCAAATCTTCATATATGTAAATGCCTACAGGATCTAAAAAAGAGGCTTTAGAGAGATTTGTCTGATACAGTTTTTCATTATTTAACCATATCGTCGTTTGACCATTCTCTTCCCATCTTTTAGCTTTCTTAATTGCAGTGCTCAAATTTAGTATTTTAAGCAAATTTTGTAACATTTCCCCCAGTTTTTGTTTTAGATTTTGCTTGAACTCATTTACAAAATGGTTAAGTCCAAAAATGGACAAAGCTCTTAGTTGCTCTTTCTGGGTCAGTTCCTCTCTATTTTTATTGTATTCTGGGAACAAGGCATGTAGGTTAACCACCTTGTCCATTTCCATCCCCATACATTTAATTTTATCCCTTGATTTTCTGTATCTTTTAGGATATAGAATTAGTCCAAAACTATCAGGACCAACTCTGCGTCCTCCAGGGGTCAAATCACACTCAGATGGTTTGTTATACAGTATTTGTAACATTCTTATTTCCCTCTAATATTGTAACTAGGAAGTTTTCAAACACTGCATTTAAGGATTCTTCATTTCCATTTGACAATATTCCCACCTTGAACAGTGGACGTACAAAATCCATATCAACCGTTTTTCTCAAGAATTTCTGAGAACTTTCATTAGATTTTCCCTCATCTTTTTCATCCTCCATTTTCTTATCTAAATTTTTTTTAATGGTTTTCCCTTCTTATGTTTTCTCTATCTCTGAATCAGTTGGTTTGACTTCAGTAATTGAGTTTGCAACCTCTCCCTCGCCCTTTCCTTTTGCATCTTTATTATGTGTCTCTACTTTAACTATTGAGAGTCCCTCTGTCACCCCTGTACCCTGCATGGAAAGAAGCATATTATTCAGAGCCATATAAAGTAAATAAGGATTAAATAAGGGGACCTCGGAATAGTGCAATGTCTACCAGATGCTCTAGGGAAAAGATGTGCAGTATCGTAATGAATAGGATGGTATAGCTTGTGTAAAGGCTGATTTTAAGTGTATAAATTAATTTAATAAGACCTGGATTATTATGACATGTGTAATCAAATTTGTATGACTGTCTTGCCCAGATATTCAAAGGGGTTGCGAATGATGCAACAGAGTTGCGCTTGGACAACCCCGCATTGAGCCCCGATGGGATATTGAAAAGGCTGCCTTGTGCAGCACAAATCCCAGTGTGCCAGGATGCAATGTTAATGTATACAGCACAGATGCAGGGGGCGTGCCCATGCATGTGCGGCACATCCCGATATTCAGCCCTGGATGTGCTGCGTATATGCTGGCACAACCCTGCATTGCGTCGCATGGGGGGCTCAAAGTTGAGTCCGTGAATCAGTGGACCAACTCCTGGCCACCCACAGGTGGGCCGCCATATTGCAGGGTGCAACACAGCAGCTGCCAGCTGTGGGTGGCAACCCGCCCACATAGAACACCATCCACAAGTACCCACATCTCCCTGATAGTCTAGTGGTACCTCCTCCTCCAACTTCCCTAATAATTAATTAATTCTCTGGTAGTCTAGTGGACCCCCTCCCACCCAATTCCCTAATCACCAATAAATGTATATTTATTCAGTCCCTGGTAGTCTAGTGGATCCCCCTGTCGCCCGATACCCTGATCGCTGATAAATGTATGTTTATTCATTCCCTGGTAGTCTAGTGGACCTCTCTCCCGCCAGTTTCCCCGATCGTGGTAAAGCACCATAAAAGAATTCCCTGGTGATCCAGTGGCACCCTCCACCCCTCCCATCCACACAGGACCCCTTGCCCTCTCCGCTGCTCCCCGTCATTGGTGGGTGGCTGCCTCTTCTCGCGGGACTAGGTCAAGTGGGTTTAGAACCTATAGTTCTCTCAGATCATTCGGTAGCATGGGTGCTCCTAACTTTGGACCCATTAATACAGAGAGACACAGCATGGAAGCTAACTACCCATTTATTAAAGGGAGAAGCCTATCATTTCTTAAATTCACTCCCTTATCAAATCCTTCACAGAAGAAAACAAAAGCTCGGTTCAAAAGGAATATATGTTTTGGGGGGCTTTAAAATGCACCCTCAGAGGAGAATTAATAAAGATAGCCTCATACCAGAAGAAGAGCAGAGAGAGAAAGAAGCCACCTCTCTCTTGGCTGAAATCAGGGCAGCCGAACTCTCCCTTTCTTCAGCCTCCCCCCCAGATTCTCTCACAGCCTTAATCTCACTTAGGAACAAATACACAGACTTGATGTGAGGAAAAAGCTGAGTATGCTCTACTAAAAACTAAAGCCCATTATGCAGATCAAGGAGAGAAAGCAGGCAGGCTCCTTGTCTTAAGATTGTGCAAATTAGAATCTCCAGACTCATTCCCTCCATTATGGCCCCAGATGGCTCTACCTAAGTTACTCCTTGAGAGATATCTAAAGTTTTTGAAAATCTCTATAGATCTTTATATGGTAGACATTTCAATGCACTGAACATCATGGATATGAAAGCATATCTGGACTTACTAGCACTACCCTCTCTCTCTCTCTCTCTCTCTCTCAGATGTGCAAAGGGCCCATATCTCGTCTCCTTTAACACTATTAGAAGTTGAAGCCACTATCAAAGACCTAGTAGCAAACAAAGCCCCCAGCCCAGATGGTTTTCTCCCCGATTTCTATAAAATCATCTCCACTGATCTGGCTCCTCTTCTTCTTTGGCTGTACAAATATATGCTATCGACAAACTCCCTTGATCTGGCACTAATAGAAGCAACAGTTGTTCTTTTCCTTAAAATGGATAAACCGCACTTCCAACCCTTCAGTTACTGCCCAATCTCTCTTATGAAGTATGATATCAAGATACTAATGAATATTCTATCTTGGCATATTAAAAGGGTTTGGACTGATTTGCTAAGTCCTGAGCAGGTCGGATTTGTCCCTGGACATTCTTCAGCAGACCACCTTTGGAAACTGAGTCGCATCTTCCAGGTTGCCCAAACCTCTAACTCTCCCATGGCTTTAGTATCACTAGATGCTGAAAAAGCATTCAATAGAGTGGACCTAGAGTTTCTATGGTTAACCTTGAAGAAAATGGGCTTCCCCTCTCTTCATCCAGTGGCTCCAATCTATCTATTCCTCACCCTTAGCTAAAATTTACTGTAACGGGGTCTTCTCCTGGTTTCCCCTTTTTCAGGGTACTAGACAAGGCTACCCACTCTCACCTTTTCTCTTTAACCTTTATTTGAAACCCCTTCTTCTCAGCCTTAAATTATCCCCTCAAATTCAGGGCATTCCTATCTTAAACCACAATTTAACCATATCAGTATATGCTGATGATATTCTCCTTCACTTACAGTCTCCAGTATCTTCTTTAGAAAACACCCTTAAGGTGATAGCCCAATTTAGCCGTTACTCTATTTATAAGCTTAACCAGTCTAAAACTGAAATTTTTCTGCTTAATCACTAGATAAATAAACAAAGCTTTGTTAGATTCAGCATGAAATGGTCCACCCACTCCATCAAGTACCTAGGTATTTTCCTAACCACTGATCCCATAAAGGCAAGGAAACATAACTAGATGACTTGGTTTCCATTATCCAGCAAGATCTCCACAGATGGGAATCACTGCCACTGTCATTATGGGGGAGGATTAACATCGTTAAGATGAATATTCTTCCTAGAATCTTTTACCCCCTTAACTTGCTACACATATTTCCAATTGTTTAACCAGGTGAACTTGGCTTCCACAGTCATTGTTCCAAAGGCTACACACAATAATCTCCAGCTTTATCTGGCTCAGTAAGCACCCTAGACGTTCTTACCATAAACTGGGTCTCCCGAAAGAACTTGGGAGCTTGCGATTACCTAACTTCCTCATATACTATTGGGCCAGTCACATGTCAAGGATAGGGAGGTGATTGCCCACAACAGGGGGGGAATATATCCCCTGCTGGCTTCAGATTGAAAACCAAACTTTACATTCACACCACCTGGATATCCCTACCATTTTCTTTTCCGCTGGGAAATCCCTCCCACCAAGGTTACGTAATACAGTGATTGGCACTTCTTTAAAGATCTTCTACCAATGCTGCTCATTTCTCAACCTGTCTCCACCACATGATATGGCCCAATTGCTCATCTCTAACCCAAATATTAAACTTGGGGGCACACATCTCACCCTGGATTGGCTACCCCAGTTAAAAGATCTCAAGGTAATAGACTTATACTCACCTGATTCCCTCCTTTCTTCCGCTGATATCCTCTTAAAATACAACATGCCCTGGGCACATATCTTCAAGATTTTCCAGTCACGACATTTAATAGGTCAAATGTTCAGGCCCACTCCCAAACCATCCAAGCAGGATAGGCTACTTACACAGATAGGGTCCCTCTCTTCCCTGCCTCACTGTGTTTCTCTGATTTACAAGGTCCTTATCGCTTCCAAATGTCCAGAACCAGTGACCCATGCCAAGGCATAGTCATCCCTGCTAGCAAACTGAACTATCAACTGGGCTCCCAGTTGGGAAGATCTCCACATCTACAATACCCCAAGACAAACTCAGACTTACCCAATATAACATACTAAATGATATGTACTATACCCCAGTTAAATTAGCTAGAATTGGACAGCTCCCCAATCCTACTTGCCCTAGGTGTGGCAAAATGGAAGGTGACTTGGTACACATTTTTTGGTCTTGTGAGAAAGTAACTCCACTATGGCAGACCCTCCAGTCCAAACTGGACCCTATGTTAGGCCTAGAGGATCTGTTTACAGTCAAAGTCTGTCTTTTGGGGAATTACCAGGCGCTAGAGGTCAGAGAGAGTGTAGAGTCCATATGGCTTTAATTTCTATGGTGGTTAAGAGAATTGTACTTAAACATTGGTTAGATCAGTAGTGTATATCATATGTTGAAAGGCTCAGTGCAATCACAGTTTATCTTAGGATTGAACGCTTGACTGCAGGCTCGGGTATCAAGCTTCATCTTTTTGAGAAAAAATTGGGGAAATTATATGCCTTGTACTTACACTAAGTAGTGGTGTGGTACTGACTCCTCAGAGATGAATTTTTCTAATCATTTCTTTCTATTACTTTATAAAGGTTAGCACACTCCTGAGGGTGGGGTGGTGGGCTAATCAAGGGAGGGCAAGAGTATGGGGAGGACTTTGAGGTTAGGTAATTTGTTATCCAGTGTTGCCTAATTGTCTGTACCAAAGTGAATGGTTTTGTATGTAATGAAAAATTTAATAAAACTTGAATGTCAAAAAAAAAAAAAAAAAAGAATTGGCAGAGTAAAAAGTGATGTTAATGAAACAGACGGTATGCAGCCTGGCTACAAAATGGTGATTCCTCAGGTTGGATACTGGTACATGTGCTTTTAAGTATAGTGAGCACGTGACCCTCGGTGCCAAATTCAAATATATGTTTTAATAACCTGTATTATTATGTTCTGATACATGTTTTCCTTAAGAAGTATCTACTGCACATACACTAATCACTAAAATATCATCTGGGGAAGGGGATAAGTATGTTAATTGAAACAAAAAAATTAAATGAGTTTAAATTCTCCTGCAAGTCATATAAAACTTTGCCACGTCGCCTTCATATATTAATCTCCTTTTATTTAAAAAGTAAAAATCCTCATTTAGTCTCCTTGACTTTAAATCCTTATCTAGTGTGCACATCCTTCTCCATGCCTTCAGGTATTCCAGAAGAGAGGTTAAAACAAAGAATCCTTAATGAGTACTATCACTGTCTCTCCGATGGTTTTAATAGTTTTCTGCGATGTACTCTGGCATACTCCTTTCCCTGCAACCGTTCTCTGCAGAAACATAGACTTTGATGGCAGACCAGGACCGCTTGGCCCACCTAGTCTGCCCATTTCCCCACCTATTGGATAAGCTGCAGATTATAGTTAACCAACAACCTGCTTCTTCCTACTCCCCACCAGAATTGCCTTATGTCTGTACCATGCATTATTGAATTCTCCCACTGTTTTTGACCCCACAACCTCCTCAGGCAGGCCATTCCATGCATCCAGCACCCTGTCTGTGAAAAAATACGTTCTCACATTGCCCCTGAGCTGTTTCCCCTCTATCTTCAAGTTGTGTCCCTTTGTTCTTGCACATCTCTTTTTCTGAAAGATGCTACCCTCTTGGACTTTGTTGATTCCCTTGAAGTACTTGAATGTTTCTATCATGTCTCCCTTCAAGGATATGCATATTAAGTTTCTTTAGTCTGTCTTCATATGGCATCTGTTGCAGACACTGCAGCAGTTTAGTTGCCTTTCTCTGGACTGCCTCCATCCTGTCTATGTCTATGTGGAGATGGGATCTCCAGAACTGCATGAAGTACTCCAGATGGGATCCCACTTACTGTCTGTACAGAGGGATAACAACTTCATGTTTGCTACTGGTGATGCCTCTGCCTATTCATCCCAGTATCCCCCAACCATCCTTACTGCCTTCTCACATTGTCTGCTTACCTTTAGGTCATCAGATATGACTACCCCAGGTCCTTTTCCATTTCTGTTGTTGTTAATACCTCCCCCCCATTGTGTACTCTTCCCCTGGGATTTTGTTTTGCAGGTGCATTACTTTGCACTTCTTTGCATTGAAGCTAAGCTGCCATGCTTTTGACCATTCCTCCAACCCTGCCAAGTCCCTTCTCATCCTATCCACCTCCCCCTTATGTATCAACCCTGATACAGATCTTTGTGTCATCTACAAAGAGGCATACTTTTCCTTCCAGTCCCTCTGCAATGTCACTTATAAAGACATTAAAAAGGACCGGACCCAGTACTGTACCCCGTGGTATCCTGCTAGTAACCCTCTTTCTTCAGAGTGGACTCCGTTTACTATTACCATCTGTGTCTTGTTGTCCAGCCAATTTTTTATCCAGGCTACCACCCTGGGACCCACTCCCAGGCTGGCTAATTTGTTTATTAATCTTTTGTGTGGGACTGTGTCAAATGCCTTGCTAAAGTCTAAGCAGGCCATGTCCACAGCCCCTCCCTGGTCTACTACTTTGGTCACCCAGTCAAAGAAATCTATCGGATTCATCTGACATGACCATCCCTCTGTGAATCTGTGCTGCCTTGGATCCTGTGCCATGCTGGCCTCTAGGTACTCAACTGTTCTTTCATTCAGAAGTGATTCCATCATTTTCCCTACCACTAAGGTCAAGCTAACAGGTCTGTAGTTTCCTGCCCCTGTCTTGCTCCCACTTTTGTAAAGGGGAATCATATCTACCCTCCTCCAGTCCTTCGGTATCACACCATCCTCCCCTAATTTGTTAAATAGGGTAGTCAGTGGTGTCACTAGTTCTCCCCTTAGTTCTTTTAGAATTCTGTGGTGAAGCCTGTCAGGCTCATTGCTTTGTCTACCTTTTAGTTTAAGGAGTTCTTTCAGAACCCTTTCTTCAGTGAAAGGACTGGTATCGACCCCCTAATCAAGAGTGCTTCTATTTATTGGATTAGTTACCTCCCCCTCCACTTCTTTTGTGAATACTGAGCAGAAATATTCATTCAGTATCCCTGCTTTTTCACTGTCCCTCTCTGCCCATGCACACTCCTTTTTATTAAGCCTCACTATCCTTCCCTTGGTCTTTCTTTGCTCCCTAATGTACCTATAAAAGGTTTTATCTCCCTTCTTAACCGAGTTGGCTATCTTTTCTGCAATTTGGGCCTTTGCTATTCTGACTGTCTTCCCTGCTTCATTCTGGTTTAACTGGTACAGTTCTCTGTCCTGCTCTTTCTGTGTTTCCTTATACTTTCTGAATGCTGTCTTTTTCTCCCTAACCTTCCCCCCAACTCTTTTGAGAACCATCATGGTTTTTTCTTTTGTTTTGATTTGTTTATTTGTTTCACACAAAGGCTTGCTGCCTCTGCGATGGCAGTTTGGATGTTTCCCTTTTGTTCCTTCACCCCTGCATTATGCCTGTTTCCTAATGCTTTTCTGAGGCCCTCTCCCATTTTGACAAAGTCAGCCCTCCTAAAGTCCAGTACCCTCACTTTTGTATGGCTTGACTCTGCGGCTGTGTTTATTGTGAACCACACTGTTTGGTGGTCACTTGTTCCCAAATGGCTACCCACTTCTAGATCTGAGATCCTCTCTCCATCCCCGTTTGAGAGTACCAGGTCTAAGATTGCTCCCTCCTGAGTGGATTCCAACACTAGCTGTCTGAGGCATGCCCCCTGTAAGGCATTGAGAATGACCCTGCTCTTGGATTTGGTTGCAGCAAGGGTGCTCCTGTTAACATCTAGCATATTCAGGTCCCCCATCAACAATAGCTCCCCTTTTTCTGCCATCTTAGGGATGCCTTCTATCATTTTCTTGTCCATTTATTCCCCCCTGAAATGGGGATCTGTATACAACCCCCGTGTGGATTGTGGTGCCATTTCCAGTCTCCAGGGTGACCCACAGTGCCTCCTCTCCTCCCTGTTTACCCTTTAGTTCCATTGTTTTGATCCCTTCCCTTATGTAGAGAGCTACTCCTCCTCCTTTCTACCCTCCCTGTCCCTCCTGTAGATTGTGTACCCTGGTATATTGACATCCCAGTCATGGTTCTCTGTGTACCATGTTTCTGTGACTGCCACAATATCCAGGTGTCCCTCTTCCATTATGGCTACCGGTTCAGAGAGCTTTTATACCTAGAATATGAGCATTGGTACTCATTACCCTCCATTTTTTGATGGCCTTATCCCTTTTTGCCCCATCAATGTCCTTACTGCCTTTGTCTTTTCTCTATTTACCCTTGCCTTTCTCCCTGTTGACTTCTCTGTCTTGGTGTTTACCTCACTATCTACCCTGATTTTTTTTGGGGGGGGGGGCTAGGATCTCCTGGTTCCTTTTCAGTGCCTCCCACCTTGGCTGGTTTAAATGCTTGCCAATGAAGCATTTCAACCTATCACCTAGGATCCTGTTTCCCCTCCTGGACAGAAGCAGAATATAGTGCCAGTATAGGTCTCTATCCCTCCAGTTGGACCCCCAGTCCCCAATAAAACCAAAACCCTGAGCTCTGCACCAGTTTTTCAACTATTGATTGAATCCCATGGTGCAGAGCACCCTATCCTCACCCATGCCATAGACAGGCAGCAGGTCTGAGAAGGTTACTGTGCCTGCTACTTGTCTAAGGCCCCTCCCGAACTCCACAAACTCCTCCTGTACTGCTCTGACCCCTTTCCCAGCCAGGTAATTTGTCCCTAGGTAGACAATGACATCCAGCTCCCTCCCCATGCAGCTGCTCCCATGAACCTGAGGATTCACTCCCTGCCCCTCCAAGTCATGGCGTCAGGCAGGCACCTTTCCTCCTTTTCCCCCCTTCCCCAGTTCTACCCCCTAACAGTGGAGTCCCCCACCAGGAGTTGTTTCCTTCCCATGTGGGGTCCCATACCACCCTCCTGTGGATCTCCTTTGTGGAGGTTCCCAGCATCCTCCTTGGTCTCTACTGTGGGTGCCTCCATAGAGGAACCACACTCTGCCAAAATGGCATATGAATTGTGGAGAGGTACAACTGGAGGGATGCACCTTCATTCCACCACCTTCACCCTCCCTGAGCCCACTGTGGTCCAACCGCTCCTCTTTCTTGACAACCTCTGAGGCAGTGGTGGTGGCTCTAGTGGTCCCTGGGTGGGAGAGGAGGTCCTTTGAATCCTGTCCAACTCAGCCTGGAGACGAGCAACCTCCTCCCTCAGCCCAGAGAAGTGCCTGCAGGTGGGACAACACTGTATCTTCCAGAATGTCTCCCTGAAGACTGCTGCTCCACAGCCACTGTACTGTACCACTCCCATCACATCTTATTTGTAGCCTCTCAACTGTTGTTTTGTATGCTTACTTTTTCCTCTCTCTGTTTAATTACACTTTTTTCTCCCTAGTTTCCTACTGTCTCCATGCCCTTACAGCTCCTGCTGTTCCTGTTCAGAGCTCTCTGTTCAATTCTCCCACCAGGTAGGCTCTATTACCACTCTAGACTCTGAGCTCCTGCAGTAGAATGACAAAAACAGGCAAAGAGATACACTGAAATGAGCCACAACAAGATGGTCTGGAAAGGGGGATTGAGTTATTTAGTCTAAGGCAGAAATGGCATACCTTTTCAAAATAACTAAAGCACATTTAATCTCCCTGCTTTAGTTGCTCCTCCTCAGCGGCCCTAAATATTTTAATTTAGTGCTCCTCCATAGCAAGGGAAGTGTCTGGTACAGAGACTTTGAGGGACATAAATGGAGTAAAAGGATCTCTGTTTTATAAAGATTGAGAGAAAAGCCAGATAATGTACTAAAGGCCTGAAGCACAGATCAAGCTGCCAGAATACAGGTCTCAGGATCAAGAACAGTGAGAAGGATATCATCTGTATACAGAGATATCTTGTATCGAGTTCCACCGCTTGAATCCCCTCTACCTCCTCTGCACAGCAACATGCCATTGCCAGGGGTTCAATACAGAGTGCAAACAATAAACAGGAGAGAGGGCAACCCTGCCAGGTACCCCTCTGATAATATTTGGGAGAAGCCAGAGCCCCATTAACTCTGACATAGACCTGAGGAGCACTGTAAAGATGTTGACGACATTCCAGGAAGAGAGGTGGAAGACAAAAGGCCAACAGGATGCTCTACAGGAAACCCCAAGACACCCTGTTGAACACCTTCTCAGCATCCAGACTAAGAAAGGCAGCTAGGATAGTACTAGTTCAAAGCTTTATAGACTGGCATAAACACCTTTACAGCTTAAACAATAACACATGCAAAAGCACATATATACATTATACATAGTACAAAAAGTCTAAAAAGTTTAAAAGGCAAATGGTTTACTCTTCCAAATTTTTCTTACAATGTAAAAGAAATTAGCTAAATTATTAATAATAACATACTCTTCCACAGAGAAAAAGAAGTTTAAAGGCTTTTCTGGGGCCACCGTTAGGGCTGAAAAATTCTATCAATCCAAGTTTTTTGCAAGCTTTCGAGTACCAGGGGCATTTCAAGACAACAATGTTCCAGATTTTCAGGACCTCCCATTTGGCAAGTGCAGACGATTTTGCAACATTTTAAATATTGGCAAACCTTGCATAGAGAATGTTTCTAGGAAATGTTTCAAATCTGTAACACATGCAGGCATTTCTTTTTTTTCTCCAAAATAATATCTAAGTAGCATCTGAAACCAAATCTGGCTTCATTAGCCACGTACCAGGGAGAATATTTGGAGTCTGAGACAGCATTAAGATCCAACGCATGGTTATATAGGGCGATTTTGTTCTTTATATATGTTTTATATTTTAGGCTAACTGTTATCCCATTTGCATAATAGTTGAGAAGATAAAGTAGTTGGTAGCATTTTAACAGATCATACACATAAGATAGCCATGGGGACATCTTACACCCCAATTAATCCCACTTAATTTTTTCCATTTAGACAACTATATATGTATTTATTTATTACAGCATTTCACCATTAAAAACATACTGAGCTTTCAATTAGCTTGTTTCCAGATGCATCCTGGGAGGAGGGGGTAAGGGGACTGATACAAGAATAACAATGTATATACATTACAATATAGTGAACAGTAGTTTCACTTGTTACAATAAACAGTTATTTACTGCATGTACAATCCTGTACAGGTAAGATGCAAGGTAATAGTGCAGCTGAGTCCTTGTGGGTAGCTGAAGTAGAGGCCCAATGCAGGGTGGATTGCTGAGAGGATTTAGTCAGCGGTCAGTGGTAGAGATGAGGGTGTGTGGGAATGAGGAGGGAGGATTAGCAGGGCAAGTAAGAGTCGGGGGGAAATGGGATGGGGAGGAAGGAGAGGGAATAAGGGGAGAGGAGATAAGGGGAAGGGAATGATGGAGAGAGATAGGAAAGTGAGGAAAAAAGGGGGATGGGGATGAGGGGCAGGGGAGAGAGTGAGGGGGGAGAGAGAGAGAGAGAGTGAGGAGGATAAGAAGGAGAGGAGAAGGTGGGGAGCAATGAGGGGTAAGGAGCTGAGTGAAACAAATGGGCCTGGTAACTAGGTATAGTCACAGGAGGGGGTGGTGTGGGTGCTGAGTTGTGAGGTTAGTGAGTATTTGGAGGAAGCAGAGCAAATGGGAAGGGGGAGAGAGTTCCAAAGTTTAGGAAAGCAGAATGAAAAAGCAGCTTCACAAGCAAGGGATTTAGGAGAGGGGAGCAGAAGATAATGATAGCCAGAATTGTGGAGGGAGTGGTTGGGTGGGTAGGTGAGAGAAGAGCGTTCAGATAGGGAGGGAGGGAGCGAGGACAGCTAGAACTTGGAAGTGAAGGTAGTGTAGTGCGTTAGGTGGTGATCCTCTAGGGAAGGGAGGGAGAGAGCAGAATAAAGAGAACAGTGGTGGGTATGGGGAGAACTGTTCAGAGCAAAATGGCAGAAGGAGTGGAAGAGGAGGTCCAGTCTGGCCAGGGTAGACCTTGGGGCAGCACCATAGACTATGCCACCATAATCAAAGATGGGGAGAAACATCTTTGTAAGCACATCACAGTGGGTGGAAAGAGGCAATGGCAGGGGCAAAGAGGTGAAGGAGCTTAAGGTCTAGCCCGTCAGGGATCTCACCTTGCAAGGGGTTGAGAGCTAGAAGAGCTTTCAGAGAGGTAGATGGGGTAACCAGTGAGAAGAAGAAGGGAAGTGCTGGATTGTGAGGGGTAGAGGGAAGGATGGTGGAGGAAAGTGGAAGGGGGAAGAGGATAGGAGAGCAGAAGCACAGGTGATAAAGTATGTGTTGAAGGCTAAGGCCACAGAAGGAGGGTCAGAAATGGAGTCACCTAACTTTAAGAAATATGTAAGAAGCCACCAGGAGAATCTCTAGTGCACTTGATCCAATATTCTAAAATACATATGTCTGTCAGTGTTTTATAACTGTTGAGGCCCAATTCATCTCTAAGATAAAAAGCAGGTAAGGATTTATTGAGTCCCAGAGAGGACCTAATAAATTGTAAAGCTATTCTTTCACAGCCTGAAATTGGATATGAAGCTTAAATTTCTGTACCAACCCCCCCAAAACTACTGATAGAACTATCAGAAGAAATAGCAGGCCCAATTGTAATGCTGTTTTCAGCCTCGAACAATGAGGAGAATACATTGGTAGAGTGGAGAGAAGCCGCTGTATCTTCAATCTGTAAAAAAGGGGACAGGCAAGATGTAAAAAATGATCATCCTATAAGTTTGACATCCATTGTTGGCAAATTAATGGAAGGGATACTGCAGGATTATATAATCAGACATTAGAGAAAATTGATATGACAATATTACACAGCATGGATTTATTCAAGGGCACTCATGTCTAACAAACCAGTTACATTTTTATGAAACTGTCAGCTCAGCACTTGACAAAGGCCTTCCAGTTAATATTGTCTTTCTGGACTACTCGAAGGCCTTTGATTCTGTTTCACATTAAATTTTGATTAAAAATCTTTGGGAAATGCAGCTACATCCAAAGGTTATCTCTTGGAGTGAATCATTGCTAAATAAAAGGAGACAGAGAGTAGGTATCACAGGGCACTACTCTGATGGGGGGGAGATGACATGTGGGGTCCCACAGGGGTCAGTGTTCGGGGCCCACTCTGTTTAATGTGTTTATAACATCCGTGTAGATGTCTGTCCATACTTGGATATGCAAATATGCACATGATAGTAAAATAGGAACTATTGTTAACAATGATACTGCTACCAAGCAACTCCAGGATGATCTACAAGAACTTGAACAATGGGCAGAGAAAAAGAAACTAAGATTCAATGAGGCAAATGTAAGGTCATGCATCATGGTGACAATAACACAAGACAACAGTATGTACTGAATAATATTATTGTACAAGATGCAACAAACAAAAGAGACTTAGGTGTCATAATAACAAATAATTTGTCCTTTGACACACAGCAACCATATGGTCAAAAAATGTAACAGAATTCTAGCCAGTATATTAAAAAGCATCAAAAGCAAAGACTCCTCAGTCATGATTTCACTGTACTTGTCTCTTGTGAGACCCCATTTGGAATACTGTTCAGCCTTTTGTGCACCCCAAAGTATAAGAGGACAAAAGCTGATAGAGGGTGTTCAGAGAAGAATGACCAACAAAATCAAGAATCAAAGGCATAAAGTATATGGGGTAAGATTAAAAGATCTAGGTCTTTATTCTATACAGTACAGGAGACTAAGAGGAAATCTCAGTTATGTGTATGGAGCCATGAATGATGACCTGGTATGGGAAAGCTCAGGATTAAATTGGAGAATAATGACCAGAAAGGGGGAGGTACCCAACACTGTCAAGAGAATAAAGTGGTTGAACCACAGGCTGATTACATCGTGGAATTCTTTACCCGTATGGATGGTTACATGTGATACCATGGCAACGTTTAAAAAAAAAACCTGGACAAACATATGGGTGGAGAAAATTGTAGGTATTACCACTGAACAAGTGGTGAGTTATTTATAGGTCTTTGACCTCCTGGCTCATAATGCACCTATGAACCTATGAACATATGTTTTATTTATTTATTTATAAGCACATCAGAATTACAACACTTTGAGTCATAGACTTGTTTCCAAAGGTGCCACATCACGATACAAAGAGAAAAATACAGATAGTAATGAAAATTGAAGGAACAGGTAATACATACGATGGAGAACATTTAATATAATTAGCAGGGTGATAATGTCATTCAGCAGATAAACTTCAGTCCCATACAAATAGTTGTTAGGCAGTTGTTAACATGTCCATTAGCAGAATAAACTGTAGCCCTATACAATCAGTAGCTAGGCAGTTGCTAATGTACAACCACAGTAACTTCTTATGAGTTATAAAGTGTGCTGTCTCAGGAGAGACATTGTCAAGGCTGGCTAGGCTCCGGCCCCTGAAGAGAGGCACTTAGAGGCCTAGGGTGATTTCGGAAGAAGACGCTCACAGTTGCGGGTGTACAGAATGTGATTCTTGAGTGCAACCTTGAAAGGCCCTATTTTGGTGAGAGAGGTGATGGCAGGAGGGAGAGCATTGTACCAGGAAGGTGCTCTGAAGGGGAAGGATGTTTGTGCTAGTGCCAGTCCTGACCGTAGGGATCTGCAATATTGTCTTGGAGGCACTGCAAATGGCAACAGTAGGGGTAGCAGGGAAAAGAGATGTGGAGAACCCGGGGAGGGAGACATACCTAGTTGTATTTTTTTGTCAAGGAGGCAGGACTGATATTGAAGTCTTTCCTCGAGTGTGAGTACATTGGTTACAGAATAAAGGGTGCAGGTATGTGTCCATTTATCAGCTCCAGACAGGAGCCAGCATGCCTTGCTAATGGAAATTTAGATTTTGTTTAGAGCAGTGGTGATGGCTGCTACATATACTGTGAGTCTGTATTCCACTAGGGACGGTACAGAGAAGGTGACTGCCAGGCAGAAGGCTTCGGGTGGCAAGCAGTCCTTATGTCTGTATAACAGACCAATGCATGCATTGGTGGCTGAGGTGAGCATATTGATGTGAGAGTGAAATGAAAGTGTAGAGTCAAAAGTGATGCCCAGGTATTTGTAGGTAAGGACTTGGTCCAGTAGATGGAGTGAGCTGGAGAGGATCTGGAGGGGTGAGTCCTTGGCTTTGCTTTAGTGATGGCAAAAAGCATGGATTTGTTTTTTTGTTCTATTTACAATAAGTGAATAGTCCATGAACCAGTTCTTAATTTGACTGAAGGAGTGCTGGAGGGAGGACTGGAGTGCAGAGGGGTCAGAGTGGGAGGTGAAGAGGACTACATTGCTCATATAAAGAACCCTGCCTTAACAGAAGCTGGGCAGGGCATTTAGATAAAGACTAAAGAACAATGGGCCCAGGATGGAGCCCTGGGGGACACTAGAGCATACAGGCTGGGTACTGGAAAGGGTGGTGTGAATTTTTACACAATGGGACCTTGAGGAAAGGTAGCTAGAGAACCAGGAGAGGGGTCCGTGAGAGAAGCCGAGTTGGTGGAGTGTGTTCAGTAAGAGGAGGTGTGAGACTGTATCAAAGGCATTGGAGAGGTCAATTAAAATGGCACCGGCGAGGTGGACCTTGTCTAGGGCAGAGTGCAGGAAGTTAGAGAATTCCATGAGGCAGTGATTGTGCTATGGGCAGATTGGAAGCCATGCTGCTCCCTGCATAGCAGGTGTGGGTGTCTAGGTACTCTGTGAGTCGATCGGCCAGTATTTTTTTGAAAGCTTTGGAGAGCGGAGGGAGGATAGAGATTGGTCAATAATTGTTGGGAGAGTAGCTATCCCAACCTTTCAGAATGGGGCTAATAACTGCCATTTTCCAGGCAGTTGGGAACTGTCCAAGGCACAGAGAGTGGTTGAGTAATTCTGTGAGCGGGGCAAGGATGGAGTCAAGAACCAATTGAAGGAGTCTTGTGTCAAGGGAGTCATTGCAGGGGCTAGTGCCACTGCATGCTTTGGTTAAATAAGGTTTGACTTCTTGCAGACTAATGACATGTTAGTGGAATGGTGGGTGGTGGAGACTAAGCGCTGGAGAGGGTGGAGCTGGGTCGAAAAAGTTGCCGGGGAGGACTACACTGAGATCAGAAAAGGCAGTGTTGAGGAAGTCAGCGATGCTTTTGGGGTCTGTGGAGGTGGTGCCATTAATGTTGAGTTGGGATGGGGGTGGAGAGCAGAATTTCCCATGAAGTTCTTTTATATTGTCCTAGAACTTGCAGACACTCCCCCAGGAGGCAGCCAGAGGGATCTGCAGTATTCTGCCTTGGCTTTATGTATGGCCCAGGTGCATCTGTTAGACAAGCCTATAATACAGAGTGTATCTGTCTGTTTGCCAGAGGCAGTGGCTTTGTGCCAGAGGTTGTCACTCAGTTGCAGTTGTTGAAGAAGCATAGGAGTGACTCAAGGTGCATTATGCTTCTTGGTATGGGTTTTGACAAATGGGGCAAATATATCACAGGCCTTGCTGAGGGAGCTAGTGAAGTAGTTGAGGGCTTCGTCTATGTTCTGGGCCAGTTTTATGGGGGACCAATCCTAGTAGGTGAGGTAGTGTTTGAACTTACTGAGGCTGCCAGGTCGAAGACGGCGATGGGAAAGAAAGCTGGGTGGTGGTTTGGGTAGCCGACAGGACCAGGTGAAGAGTATTGGAGAGTGGTCACTCTGTGAGTTAGAGAGGACCACAATGTCTGTGATTCTGTGGGGCGATTAGTTAGTAGGATGTCCAGCAGGGTGTGTGAGCTGCTTGAGGGGCTAGACCTAGTGGCTTGTGTTACCAATTGAGTTAGGTCTAGGGCCACAAAAGTGTCCTTGGCATGGGCTGCTGAGTTGGTGATCCAGTTTATGTTGAGATTGCCCTCCAATATCTGTTCTACTTTGTGGGAGAGGCTAGAGAGGTAATTGGAGAGAGATAGGAATGCAGGGGTTTGGTTCTGGGGTGGGATATAAGCCACATATGACTAAGTATTGAGGGAATAACCTGAATTAAAGGTCTGATGGAATGCTCCCCATATCTGAAGTTAAACTTTTTTAAGGCCACAGCAGTTTTTTGTCAGGGACTGACAGTAAACCAATTACAGGAAAGTCAGATTAAATCTTTTCCACAGCCAATAGTAAGTTGTCAATATAAATATTGAATAAGGTAGGGGCCAAAAGGCAGCCCTGATGGACTCCCCTGTTGATTGGAAATTTGTCCAAAGATTCGTCCCCAGGGCCTGATCTAACCCTAGCCTACATATTACTATAAAGATTGGAGATCAGAGAAGTCAGAGTAGTCAACCCCTTTTTCTAACATAATCTGCCATAGTTTACCTCTATTAATGGAAATGAAGGCAGAGGAAAAATCTTTAAAGGCCACATACAACTTTTGTCCACGTAGCCAACAATATTTTTCCCATAGGTGGTGCAAAGAAGACCACCAGATCACTTAATCTCGTTATGCAACCATGTGAGAACAATCCTGGAAAAAACATTTCTCTAAAATATCTAGCAGACTGATCACACAGTACATTTTTGAGTTAGCTTTACTGCCTTTATTAAAAATTGGAACAGTCAAGGCACCTTTCCATGAGTAGGGAATGTAACCTTCTCTCAAGCATTTATTAAAAAAAGTACAAAAGTATGTGTCCATATCGATCGGGCCTGTAAACAGACCTCTGTCGGAATTAAACCTGGACTGGGAGCTTTATCTCTCCTCAAGGAAGAAATAGCTTCTAAGACCTCAGAGATAGAAAAAGGTGTACTTGGGTGGTATATAGGGGAAACATCAGCAAATTCAGAATGTACATAAAAAAACAATAAAGAAAAATACTTCACCTACGTTTGCAGAGAAATAAAAGTATCTACTGCTTGGGACATGTTAGAAGTGCCCTTTGCCACGATAGACCAGAAGGCTTTGGTGTCCTTTCTATCTATAATATTTAACATAAGATCCTATTGTTCACAATAGAACTCTGTTTTTTATGATCAAAAAATTCTTATATTGTTTTCTCTCATAATTCAGGAATCCACAGTTAGCGCTGGATGGACTGACTTTAGTTTCCTTTACCACTGTTAGTCATTTGGCTTTTTCCTGCCGACAAGCTTGATCAAAGCATCCTGGGTCCCTTTCTTTTACTAGGTTTATAAGCAATAAACAATATCTCATGTAAAATTATGAGTTTTCCTAAAGATTATAAAAATCTCAGGAGGGTTAGCAGAAGAGGCGACCCTTGAGATTGGAGATGGAAGATGGGAACCCTCTGCCCAACAAAGTGCCAGAGGGAAATGATCACTTTCCAGCCTGTTAATAATTTTCAGGAAGACCATGACTCCACAAGCCCATCCCAAAGAGCAAAATCAATAGCTGAAGCTCCACACTGGCCCGGTGGTGCAGAGGGTTGAGATGCTGGATGCCACACCTCATGCCACGCTGGCAACCTGGGTTAGGAAACAAACTCGGGTCATCAGGATGCTGGTGTGGTGGGGGGTGGAGCAGGATCGAGCATGCCGATGGGCAGCTCTCCTCTCCTGAGGGTGGTGAGGGTGGGTTGGCACCCCTCCGTAGTTCCACTCCCACTGGGTGGAGGTCCAGTGTGTAGCACAGGCAAAGAGGGGGCAGCAAAAAGCTAATGGGAGGTGGAAGGGGCTGAGCTGGCACCACGGAGTGTGTGCATGCCTCCACACGCTTGTACAGCCATGTGCCGGGGGCTGGGGGGGCAAGGGGAGAGAACCTGCAAAAATACATATGTGTCCCCATAGTCAAGTTGGCAGGAGGAGGCGATGGGGACCAAACAGTTACATTTAAAGAAAAAAAATAGTTGAAGCTCCAGTGAGAGCAAAATAAATTAGGTGGCCTTCAATATCACCAGGGAGTCAACCAGTAAAGAGGTAAAACTCCATCTCTCACTGCTCGCCACTCCTATATGCTGATGACTTAGTCCTCTACACTCACTCCAATAATTAAAGCTCCTTAAACAATGCCTTAACAACCAATCTGTGGTCTGTCAACTCTTGGTTATTAACAAACAAACTGATTCTGAACACGTCCAAAGCACATTTCGTGCTTTTTGGTATGCCGGCCAGACTACGAGCTTGCCCATCCTCTTTGTCCATTGTTTGCCTTGATGGTACCACAATCCCCTCAGTCTCTACTTTCAAATATCTTCGTGTCACTCCTGACCCCTCATTAGACTACTCTCCTCATGTCTCTAATGTATGTAAGTCTATAAACTCCATGCTGTCTGTCTCCTATAAAGTTAGCAACAATTTCACCCCTAAAGCCCATCTTGCCATTGCTCAAGGTATGCTCCTCCCCAAATTCACGTATGGCACCACCATCCTCAGGTCTGCCTCTGAGTCTACTCTTCTTAAGAGGGATGTAACATACAACAGCATCTGTCGCTCCACATCATCATCCTTGAGGATCGTCCATCACTGCACCGTATATGACTCCTTATGTTGTATGCCCCTGTCCTCCCTCAGAGACCTTAGCTTTGGTATCTTTATCTTAAAGTCCTATATGAAGTGTTGTCTAAGTCCATCTCTACTGTACTTCAACCTGTCAATAGTATCTACCCCTTAAGGTCCTGTGAAAGTGCTCTTTTGGTTACCCCCAAGATAAAAACCAATATGGGAGATCATCTTTTGCCTATGCCACCCCGTCTCTCTGGAACTCTATTCCTCCTGATTTACGTTACTGCACCTCTGTGTCCAGCTTCTATCTCAAATATTGTGCCTATCTCCATAGTTTAGCTCTCTGTCAATGCCCCTGAACCCTGCCTCCCACTTTTCATAGCCCATGTTTACACTCATTTTATTAGCACTTGTTTTTCTCAGTTGATGACTGTCTCTCCGGGTCACCCTTAGCTCTCTCCTATTTCCCTTGCTCTACATCAGAACACTACTTGCCCTCACCTTTCTTGTTCAAATGCTGAAAACTGCTTTGTATCCTACTCCTGTATGAGTTACACCACTGTTACTGCTTAATGTAATTGGTGCACACTTACTGTTTACCTAATAACAACACTGTTTCCTTTCCCTACATCATATCTGTGTTTGACCTTCTGTGTAACTTCCTTGTTGGTTATTACATAATCCTCATAGTCTCACTGGCTGTTGTCTCTATTATTATCCTACACTGACCAATTTGCTGACCATTATATGAAATGCATTTTCTTCTGTACTGCCCAATTTGCTGACCATATATGTAATGCATTTTCATCTGTACTGTACCTGCTTGTGTAACTCTCCCAGGTCGTGCCTGAAAATAGGCAATGTTCTGCCTAGTGCACTTACCTGGTGAACAAAAACAAAATAAATGAATATTCCTGCACAAAACTGATAAGGCTGTGACCAGCTGTATTGGTCCGAGGGTCCTTAGCAGTCCTATTGGTTATGGGATGAACATTGCAAATTGGATCTAGGGCTGATATCTCCAATAGCCCATCAAAGGACCTGATACAGGCATTAAAGTCCCCCACTATCAAGCTAGGAGTGTCTAAAAATTGTGTTACTTGGATGTAAGAGACAGCAGTAAGCCAAAGGCCCATATACGCTGTCCCCTAGATTTTTTAATGATAATCTATCAGCCCCTCTAATAATAAGTATGATCCAACCCATTCTTAAAGATATTAAGGGTACTACTTTCCACCACCACCCCTGGTAGTGAGTTCCATAATTGAACTACACTCTGGATATAAAACCTCTTATGTTTTTCAGTTTTAAATGTACTGAAGTGTAATTGTCTATTACATCCCCTAAAGTTGTTAGGTGGCTTGAATCTAAAGTTCATTTCTTGCATTAAATTGTTGTCCTTTAATATTTTGTACAAAAACAGTAAATCGTCCCTAATCTTTCTGTTATAAAGTGTGTTTAATGTAATTAATTCAGTCTTTCCTGATAGGACAGTCCCGCCATACCTTTGATTGTCCTGGTAGCCTTTCTTTGTACACATTTTAATTTCAACATATCTCCATTATCCAGCCCCCCACCAATATTGAGAGCAACTGTCAACATAAGGCCTCACATAGGTGTTATAAAGGGACAGACATAGTTCTTTAGACTTAGAGCTAAAGTGTCTATTCATGGCATTGAGTACATTGTTGGATCTCTTAAATACCTCTGCGCACTGGGCATGTGACTTAAAATCATCTGTGATCCTGATTCCCAAATCCTTTTCATCTTTGAGTTCTTCCAATACTCTGCCCATCATAGTATATTTAAAGCATGGGTTGGATTTCCCAAAGTGCATAATCTTGTACTTGGAAATGTTGAAGGACATTCCCCAATATTCTGCCCACCTCGCTTATCTGTTCAAGTCCCTCTGTATAGTATCACACCCATCAATAGAATCTACTCTATCTCCAAATTTCGTGTCATCAGCATACACCTCATACCATGACTTCGGGTCCTTTTCTATATCTGCTATGTATAGTTTGAAAAGTACAGGGCCCAAAATGAACCTCTGAGGCACCCAAATGGCTACCCTTGAGGGAGATGAGAAACAACAATTCACTCTAACCCTCTGCTCTCTGTCACTCAACCAGCCGTGGATCCATGTCACCACCCTGCTATCGATCTGGAGATCATATTTTATTTATTTATTTAGTTTTTGCTAACCGGGTTAGGTGCACTAGACAAAGTTGACTATTTTCAGGCATGACCCAGGAGAATACATACATAAAATGAGATGAGATTATACAATACATAGTATATAGTACAGGTACATAGTATATAGTACAGGTAGGTTAGAATACAGATCAAGTCAGACAGTACTCGAGATAATACATATAGCTATGCAGAGATGACAAAAGTGACATTAGTACATGCAAATAAATGAAACCGGGCTAAGTGGCAGCTATAAAGACATTTTATAGCAAAGCTTGTTTAGAAGTGCAGCAGTGTCTTGGGTTAAATAGGGTGGTTAGCTGTGAGGCATTAAGGGGGATCAAAGCATGTGCAGGGGTCCCGGGATAGGTGGCAATATAGTTATTTTTTGAAGATTGGGTGGGAGTTAGCCTGCCTCAGGGCAGGACGGAGGGAGTTCCAGGTGGCTGGGGCGGTGCAGTGAAATGCTCCAGAGCTTTTTGAAGTAAGACACCTGGGTATGGTGAGTAGAAATTTGTTTGCCGAGCATAGTACATGGGCAGGTGTCTGTGGTACAAGTAGAGCTGCAAAGGAGGAGGGGGTTTGGTTACGGATTACAGAGTCTGTGAGGGTCTCTAGGGAGTATAGTTGGTAGGCAGTTGGGGAGAGCCAGCCTAGGTCACTATACAGTTTGCAGTGGTGCTTGAGGGGATGGGAAGAGGAGACATACCGACATATGTTGTTATACGCAACATCCCATTTATGGAGAGCAGTCTTATGGGCATTAGCAAAAGTGGAGACACCATATGTCAGCGTTGGAAGCAGAATACCCTTGGCAATTACCAATTTGGCAGATGGTGTTAGCAGGTGACAAGTCTTATAGGCGATTCCAAGTTTGGCATTTGTTGCTCTACAGGCTGACTGGATGTGCAGACTGAAATCAAGGGATTTATCAAGGAGGACTCCCAGGTATTTGAAGGATGTGACACAGTCGATGAGAGACCCTCCCCAGAGTCATGGACTAGGAGGGGTTCCTTACAGGCCCTGAGTTTGGGGGCAGTGCCAAATAGCATGGCTTGGGTCTTTTTTGTGTTGAGGATGAGCTTATTAGCATTTAGCCATGTTTGCACATTCCTGAAATCCGAGGAGAGGTTTTTGTTAATGATGTTAACTTTGTAAACGTTGGAGTACAGGACAAGATTATCAGTGTATAAGATAGCTGAGCAGGAGAGTATGGCATAATCAGTGTTGTTAATGTATAGTGAGAAAAGAAGTGGTCCCAGGATGGAGCCCTGGGGTACTCCGATGTCAGTGCTGGTCATGTCCGAGAGAGCGGAGTTGAATTTAACAAGTTGTAATCTGTTTGATAGGTAGTTGTTAAACCAGTCAACTACTGAGGATGAGAAATTAAGTCTATGCAGGGTTGAGAGAAGCAGGGGATGATCAACAAGATCGAAAGCTTTGGTAAGATCGATAAATACTGCTCCAGTGAGTAGGCCTTTGTCCATGTTGCAGAGTACATCAGTAGAGAATTTGAGAAGAGTGGTTGATGTACTGTGCCCTTTTCTGAAACCATGCTGAGTGTCTGAGAGAAGGTTGTTCTTTGTGAGATAGTTAATGGTTTGGGTTGCAACAAGCTTCTCCAGTAGTTTGTTTAGCACAGAGAGGATGGCTATGGGACTGTAGTTGTTGATATCCTTTGGGTCTCCTTTTTTAAGGATAGGCGTAACTCGGGCAATCTTCCAGAGATCTGGGACAACACCGAGAGAGAGAGTGAAAATCTTGGCCAGTGGCGAGGCAATCAATGGTGCTGCTAGCTTCAGGAGTCGTGACTCGAGTGAATCTGAGCCGGGGCTAGTGTTGTCGGATATGTTTTTAAATAGCCTTTTGGACCTCAGATCTAGATATAGCTTTAAAGTGGAAAGGGGGGGTAGTAGTTAGTTGGCAGTGGTCAGCACCAGATGCAGATCTCTGGGGTGTGCAGTAAGGCTGAGATGCTGTGGGAGGTGAAGAGCAGGACGAGGTGTACTGAGACAGGTCCGTGAATAATTTGTTAAAGGCATTTGCTATAGTGTTCGAGTCATTGCAATATACACCATTTAGGATCATATCCCCTGGCGTCGATGACTGGGTAACCCCAAGAAAGGTCTTGATGTGTGTCCAGAATTTTCTAGTGTCACCAGCAGAGTTTGTGAGCAGTTCCTTGCAGTAGATGCTCTTTGCTGTTCTGATTTGTTTTTTACAGGCGCTCTGAGAGGCCCTGTAGGTATTGTAATCCTCTGGTAGTCTAGACACTTTATACTTCTTCCAGAGCTTGTCCAGTGTGCGCAGGTTAGCCAGCAGGTCCTTGTGTAGCCATCTTGTTTGTTTACCCCTGACCCTTCTGGTGACCTTCGATGTATGTTTATCTTGAAGTACTGTGAAATTATCAATGAAGATATCAAGGGCTATTTGAACATCATGGGAGTGATAGATGTCAGACCAGTTGATACAGGATACATCATAGAGGAAAGCTTCTACGTCCAGTTTGGCAAAGTTGGTAATTGTGATGTAGCGTGGAGGGGGTTGGGAAGCAGTCTCTGGACTCCATACACAGAAAGTGGGGGAGTGGTCTATGATAGCATCTGCCAAGATGCCTGCAGTTTGCACATGGTCAAGGTGATTCACCAGTACCCAGTCTGTGAGGGTGGAGGTAGTTAGAGAAGGGGTGGTTCTAGTGGGATCAGTTAAGATCTGGTGCAGGTTATAGCTCTGCGTTAGTGTCAGCAGTGTGCTGTGAGTTGGTCCCAGCCAGTTTAGGTTAAAGTTACCTAAGATTATGACCTTGTTTTGCTTGGCGCTTGTGACGGTTTGATTAAGTGAATCCTGAAGACCTGTGATACCTCCAGTGGGTGGGTTGTAGGCGCAGGTAATGTGGAGTTTTTTTGCACTAAGGGCAATGGTTGTGTGTAGGGACTCACAGACTGAGGGTGAGCCAGTGGGTGGGCAGACCGTAACATCAAGATGTTTTTTTATAGAGGATAGAGACCCCCCTCCACATTTTGGGGAAGGCCCATCTCTCCGTATCAAGGAATAATTGGGCAAGGAACATAAGGAGTTCGGAATGTGAGGCTTGAGCCATGTTTCAGATAGGCACAGTAGGTCAGGATTGTACACTTTCGTCCACGCCTTGAGATCAGTAAAGTGCCTGGTAATGCTCCTAATATTTATATGGGCAATGAGAAGTCCTTTTCCTGAGACAGCCGATACGTCAGTGGGAGAGTGGTGGACAGAGGGGCCAGGGTTTAGTTCTACATCCTCTGATAATAGGATGATGAAGAGTAGAAGAAACCACAGTTTAATAGTGTGGAATGGGAGATGAACCAGTTGTGTCATTTTGTATTTTCTGAGCATACAAAACGAGTTGTAGGTACAAGCCTTCAGAAGGATAAGGGTGGTGTAGGCACGCACATGTTGTGTTTCGGCAATTTGGTTGGAGAAAGCAAAGTCATTGTGTTGTGAGGTATTCTCTCCATAGTGGTTGTTGATTGGAACAGAAGTAGATACCCCATGTAAGCATTATAGCAGTATCAGAAGCAGGATTTGTCCTCCCAATCTATGAGTTGCCAGTTTTGGCAGGAGACTGAAAATGTTTACTGTAGCAAGGGTGAGTGTTCCTGAGTGACTCATGGTGAGCTACTGCGGATCAGAAAACTGATTGTTACTGTAGATCAAAGACCCAGAAAGTGTTAAATTCCTGAAGGTGATGAACATTAGCCTAGGGCATATGCAGGATGTAAAAATCCTTTGTTAGAATCTTCCCTTTGTTCTCCAAAACAGTTGTGAATAGACCTCAAAGACAAGCACACATCCTTTAAGAAAGTCAGACGGAAATGTGGATTCAATGCAGCACTCCACAACCCAGAAACTTGTATAAAAGATTTACTGACCTCACTTTTGCTTTTTGATGTTTTCCAAAAAAGTTGATTTATGATGAGAATGCCTATACCTGGTGGTGATGTTTTGTAGTTTCTTATTCCAGGAAATGTTCATACATGTTATGTCCAAGAACGGTCCAGTTCCTCCAAGAAGAAACACATGAAAAACCACAAAACTAAACTACTGACAGACAAACACAAACAGCCAGCCACATTGATAGAAGGCACAGAAATAGTTTCTTTATTAACTTGGAGTGTGGGACCCTATCAAATGCCTTTTCAAAATCTAGGAAAATTGCATCTGTTGGTAACCTGCTATCCAGGAAAGAACTAACTTTTTCATAAAAGCTTATAAGATTAGTGACACAAGATCTGTCACAAGTGAAACTGTGTTGGTGTATATTATAAAAGTGACAGGTCTCTACTCATATTATTGAGCCTATCCTGGATGCAGCCTTCCATGATTTTACCAGGAATACTTATCAAATGTATGGGCCTATAGTTCATATGCTACTTTTTGGGCCTTTCTTATATATGGGCACCTCCTCAGTCCTTCTCCAGTCCATCAGCACTTCACCGCATTCCAAAGATTTATTAACAATGAATGTCAGGGGAGCTGCTATTTCAGTAGCCATTTCGTTTAGTAGTCTTGGACCCAAGTTATCTGGTCCCTGTGATTTTGACACGTCCAGTTGTTGTAATTTGTTTAGTATCTCTGAATGACATGGGGGTTCATAACTCCATTGAACTTGTGTGACTCCTTCATTAGACAGGGTACTGACAGGTTTCTGAAATACATTGCTGAAGTACCTATTAAATACCTCTGCCATTTAACTATTCCCACAGGTGCCCTTACCTTCACATTTGAGGGAACCTAGAACCAGTGCTGATTTTCTTATGGAATTTATATATCCATAAAATGACTTTGGGTTTGCATGTCTTTAGCTAACTTTTCCTCCAGTTTCTTCTTATGTGTCTTAATGTCCTTTTACACATTTTAACGGTATCCTTATATCTTTTTATGTTTGATTCCATAGGATTATTCTTCATCACTTTATACAACTCCTTTTTCTTGGAAATTAGCTTCAGTAGTTTTGGTTTAAGCTATGGGGACATCTTCCCTTTTTTGCTGTGCATTTCCTTTCTAGGTATAAATATATCTGCCACATTATGTATTTTAGTTTTGAATGCAGTCCATGCCTGCTCAATACCTTTCTACTTGAATGTACTACTCCATTCCCAATCCTGCATGACCCATCAACAACCTTCAAAGTCCACTTTATTATAATCACACATCAGTCTCACGTGTTTTTTGATAATCACCTCCCTATTGATCTTAATAAGAATGGTACTGTACTATAATCACTATTCACTAGGGGGTTCATTATCACATGGTTACATTCAGCCTCAAAGTTTGTAAAGACCAGATCCAATATAACGTCTCCTCTTGCTGGTGCTTGTACATGTTGTTCCAGGCTACACTCAGTGACTATGTCCAAAAGGGAATTTCTTATTTTATTAGTGGCTTTATTTTGCTTCCAGTTAATTTCTGGTAGATTATAACCTCCCCCCCCAATCACAGTATCACTTGTACTAGCAGCTAAATGGAACATCCCTGAATATAATTTAATCATCTCTGTATTCACGTTATCTGATGGAATATAAAAATTTCCCAATATAATGTTTTTTTCTATCATGTTGTTAATTTTTATCCAAACCGAATCCATCTTGAGATCGTCTTTAGGATCCCATTAATAGCATTATAAGGCTGTCCTACAGTATATGGCCACTCCTCCACCTTTCCTGTTAGTCCGCTGTCTGCTGTCTGCTAAATAACTGGAAGCCACTAATATTCATATCCCATTCATCGGTGTCCTCCATGTGGGTTCTCTTCATCTCACATGACCTGGGTTTGGTTCGGGTTCATCTTTTTTTTTTTTAGGGTTCAAGTTTGGTTCTGATTGGGCAAAAATCTAGTAATTCAGGTTCAGTTTGGGTTCGGTTCATGGATGAACCCTGGCTCTAAATGTGATTAAGAGGGCCAGACCAAAATCTGTAAATTTATTAATTTAGCTGAGAGAAAACTATATATTTTCACCAGGGACACCTGGCCACCTGACACCCTACCAGATCTACTGTCTTTTTTAGTAGCTACATGAAAAAACTCAAAGTTGTTAAAAGAGATTTCAGATTCCTGAAGAGGCCATGTTTCCTGAAAACAAGGTATTGGGCAGGAAGAAACAAATGACAGCCAGTCCTGGTCAGACCATTTGGCACAGATTCCTGCTATATTCCAGAATAAAATGTGACATGTAGGAACCCACAAGGCCAAATCCAATGGAATGGCAAAGACATTAAACTAAATGGTTAAATAAACTGGTAAAAAAATTATTGAAGAGGAAACAGCAACTGTATGTTAAATTTAGACAAACAGAAACTGAACAAGCATACAGACAGTATAAAAATGTTCTAAAATAATACAAATATATGATTAAAAAAGGATAAAAAAACAGATAGCCTGCAATGCAAACAAAAACTATATGCAGGAATTTGATGGATGTGTGAACTCACTACGTAAGACGAATTCTAGCCTATGCTCTATAATGGTAAATAATACACTCATTAATTAACCTGAGACCGTGGCCAACACATTTAAGCATATTTTAACTCTGTATTCTATAAACAGATGGTGTACTCTAAGGATATCCCAGTAAATACAGAAATTAAGATAAACAGTACCCCAGATAGCATAGCAGATCTAATAAATAAGTTAAAAAATTCAAATTCTGCAGGACCAGACAATATTTCCCCAAAACTACTAAAACTTTTATCACCCAATATAGCCATACCACTGAAAATACTGTTCTCTAAATCTATTGATGATAATGAAGTTCCACTGGACTGGTTCAAGGCAAATGTGGTACCAATACACAAAAAGGAAAATAGGGCAGACCACACAAATTATAGACCTATAAGCTTAACGTCGGTTCCAGGAAAGTTATTGGAATCAATAATTAAAGACAGTATAAACAGACACATTAAAAGCTGTGGATGAGGAGATATAGATCAGCATGGTTTCATGATGGGCAGGTCATGTATAACCAATCTGCTATGTTTTTATGAGAAAATATAAGCTGCTTTAGATAGGAGTGTGCCGGTCGATTGTATTTATCTGGATTTCTCAAGGCTTTCGATAAAGTTCCACATAGGAATATTATACAAAAGACTAATTGATGTAGGATAGTAAAATAGATTGCAAGATGGTTAGGAGATAGAATGCAGAGAGTGTGTATAAATGGCTACTACTTGGCCCCTGTACGAATGACAAATGGAGTGTCGCAGGGGTCAGTCTTGGGACTGGTGTTGTTTCAGATTTTCATGGCAGACATGGGTAAACAGACAACTAACTGGCTAAGCAAATATGCCGATGATACAAAACTTGTGGGAATTGCTAATAATAGTACCAACACAGCCTCTATATAAAGGGACTTGGATAAAATCCTATTACGGGCCAACAGTAGGGGCATGAGTTTTAATGAAGACAAGTGCTGCATTACACACTTAGGGAGATGAAATAATAAGGAAGAATACTTTCTGAAAGGAAAGCCACTTAGAGTATCAAGTGAAGAAAAAGATTTAGGAGTAATCATAAACAAAATTCTGACTTATGAGTCACACTGTAATAGCCAGATAGCTAAACCAAGAAAGGTACTGTGGACCATAAAACGTAATTTCCGAAGTAGAATTGAACAAGTTATTATGCCTATATACAGATCTTACATTAGACCATTACTGGATTATGGAAGTCAATTGTGATGTCTGATAACAAGGAGCGGTATAAATAGATTCATACTCTCTGCAGTTAAACAAGATTTAAATAAAGTGTCTACCTGGGCATCATCATGATCTTCGCTTCTAATGGCCATACTAATGTCACCATATTCACAGATAACTGGCAAAGAAAGAACTCAAGGATTGTTTTAGTTTATGATCTGTTTCACCCCTGGATTTTTTAGCCCAAATATACCCAGAGAAAGAAAGTGACCTTCCCTGTCAGAGCCTGGGAGTCTTCCTTAACAGCAGTAATCTCAGCACCAGTGACTTGGAATTTGGAGCCAGAGAACAATTTTTATTCTCGCCCTCTACAGAACTATCTTTTTTTTTTTTCCTTTTTTGCCTCCTTTGTCTCCTGTCATTCTTTTCATTTCCCCTAGGTGGTCTCTCATTAATAGGACTACCTACTTTCTCCAAGGAATTATTTTCCTTAGTAGAAGTACATTGTTGGCCAGACAAGGAACTGTTCCTTCATTACCTTTTTTCTTTCTCTTTTTCCTTTTTGGTCAATGCTTTCTAGTAGCAACATTGTTTGAATGAGAATCTGCCATAATGATGGAACTAAAATCAGGCCTTTCGCCAATACCTACATTATCTTCCATATCATCCTCACTTATTTCTAAGGAGTTGTTATCTAAGGTATGTCCTTGTAGTAATAATCTAACTATGTCATCCAACCTAGCCCAATTTATTGCCAGTTCCTCCCTAACTGTATCTAGTTCTCTATGAATAAATACTAATTGTTCCATTATCATAAGATAAGCTGCATAGGGGTTGGACATAACGTTAATTATATCTTCACTAAGATATGAGGGAAAATAAGGAAGTGGTTAAATTTTATGATCCATTGAAAGCTTGACTTACCAATATCTGGGGAAATAATGTCATTAGAGAAATTATCCTTAGCGATATTTCCATTTATACTTTGAGAACAAAGGAAAGACCCCACCACTGACTAAGGTTGTTTTGACTTTTCTAAGTTTTTTAATCCCAAAATAGTATTCTGTAAATCACAACTCACTTCAGTCATAATTACGTTTGGGCACTTAGGTTTGGTTTGTCTTTCTGATTCATGGGGGTAGGTAAGCTCTGAAAGTTGTAAGAAGCTGTTATACAGGCTGCCTGACTGTCTATGGAACTCATTAACACTACCATACTGTGATTAGGGGGGGGTCCACCAAACTGGTTTGACAGTAAAAATACAGACAGCATCTACATCGACAACTTCGCTGCAACAGCCGACCGAAGTGAAACACCAGCACAGTGACAAATACCAGCAATATCACAGCATTCAGTCAAACACCACAGTTGAACTGTAAATGTGGGGGCCCCCCGGGCCACCTGCATGGGGGGCTATGCCCCCAGCACACCCCGTATAGTAATATAACAAACTCCACGGTGCACATGTTGTGGAGAAAAATGTACACAGCAGTTCCCCCAGTAGTAGCACTCCTCCCAGCAGTGGACACAGAGATCAGTCAAACCAATACACCTGTCAGCAACACAAACAGATCACTGACAGCACCGTATAGCATTATGTGAAATGCTCTGTAAATCTGGTTTACTGTACTTAATGTATGTTGTATCCCTACCCCTGCCCCGGGTCACACCTGGAAATGAGCCTCAGCTCAGTGTGCCTTTCCCAGTTATCAACTTTAAATAAATAAATAAATAAAATCAAACAATATAACAAACAGTAGCTAAACTGAGACTAAAACTGTTAGTATTGCACAGACCTTCAAAAGCCCCAATATCCCAGTGTCCCCAAAAGTCCAGAGAAAGGATCACATATAGTGACCAAAAGATGTTACCACAACTAAAGACAGCCCTTCAGTCTTTAGAAAAATTATGTATTTTTCTTTTTCTACTTGACCGGCAAATAAACGCCTGTTAGTTCACAATGGTAGGAGTCTTGATCACACTTCATGCCTTGGATGTTTCAGATTTACTCATTTTGTATTCATTCTTCCTCCATTTTCTTTTGTGCTGGCTTATTTAGCGACTCAGATAGATTAAATAATCCTATATGATGCTGGAGCTGCAGCAGTGAAGATTAACTATGAGGCTGTTTGAGGATTCCCAGGGCTCATTGTCCTCTCTAAATATTGGAGTTACTGTAAATCTTCTACAAGCCCACCTCTGCTTTTTCCAGTTTCAAGAGCCTTCAGTGGGCTTATCTAGACAAAACAAAATACAATGGACAGATAAAGCAAAAGAAACTCTGAAAAAAATGAGACTCCTATCCCACCCATATATCAGTGTAACAATGTACCAAAACTATAAGGTTATGTAAAGGGGGGAAGTAGGCTTCAAGGAACTCTAAATATAATAAACCTGTGTAACTTAAATAATTTTAAATGCTAAGTATTACCTCCCAGAAAGAATGCATATTTTCAGGTAAACCAAGGCAGTCCAGTAGTCACCAAATTAAGCTTAAGAATTCTTACATACCAATAATAATATCGAGAAGTTAGCAAAGGTCAAGTTGGCAGTAGGTCTGTGTGGTGGCTGCCTGTGTTTGTCTGTGTCTGTAGCTTAGTTTTTGTGGATTTACATGGTTTTCTGGTTGGAGTAACTACACCATTCTTGCTCACTACATCCTTGAAAGTCTCCTGGACTGGATTTCTACAAAGCATCATTACCAGGTATCTGCATTTTTCATTTTAAAATCATTTTAAAATCAACTTGTTGGAAGGTGTCCCAAGCAAAACATAAGTGAAGCAAGGAAGTCTGACAAATTCAGTGACACTGGGCTTGCTTGAATCCACATTTGTCTAACCTGACCCATGATCTGTAGTTGGGCTTTCAAGACCTCTTTGAATGACAAAGGCGATACAGACAAAAGGATTTCACATCCTGCATGTGTACAGGCAGAGTTAGTCCTTTCAGGAATTCTAACACATTCTATGACTGTGGACCTCAGCTGTTGATTATTTCTTTTAGCTTTTGACTTAACCACCAGGTATCAAACATTTTGAATTGAAAGCAACTCTTAATGTACTTGTCTCTAAGGGCTATCTATCCAACAACCATTTTGAAGAATGCCCTGAGGCATTCTTTCTGCTAAACTACTTATTCACCTGGCCCGGCTCCTTATGCTAGCTGGAGATATTGAACCCAACCCTGGCCCTAAAGTTTGCACCTCACCCCCACAACGGCTGGCACAAAAAGGGACTGGTGATAGCCCATATGAATATTCAAGCCTCACGAATTACCTGGCTGAGCTCAAACCTGGACTAAACTGATTGCCCCTGACATATTATGCCTCTCAGAAACTTAGCTGAAGCCTTCTGTACCTGATGCTTCATGTCTTATACCTGGGTATAATATTCTCGAGAGACCGTGCTGGGTCTAAGGGGGTTGCGATTATTTATAAAATCATCTGTCCTCAACATCCTACCCTGCCCTGATTCCCTCATACCATGTGAAATGCTGCATGCTACCCTGGCACTGGGTTGAAACTGCTGCACATCGTATGTGTATACAACCCACCAACCAGTGGGCTGAGTGGTCTTCAGAACCTACTACAGTATGTCTCAGAATACAAAATCAAATGAGGCACTCCTGCTTGGGGACCTGAACCTTAACTGGCTGGGTCACAGCACAATATTCTTGCATCTCTGATCCAAGTACAATCTCCATCAAATTATTACAGACTGTACCAGAGCTACGACTCCTCACTCAGGGTCACTACTTGACTGGATCCTCACTAATAGACCGGACCATGTCTCAAGTGCTTCAGTGTTGGCTGATTCAATTACTGATCATTCCCTACACTCTGTCACTGGCGCTCCTGTCCTCCACCTCCTCCTCAACCACGACTGATCACTTTTATGAACTATGCTGCCCTGGATAAACAAGCCTTCCTATTGGATATCTCCTGTGTTGACTGGACTGACATTTTCACCACTACCAATGTTGATACTGCCTCAACTCATTTCTAACCAAGTTTGGTAATGTTCAAAAGCACCTCCCAAAAGCCAAAAGGAAAGTTAGAAGCCAGCACTCTAGATGGCTGAAAAAGACCTTCTGCACAAGTTAAAGTCAGAGACAAGCAGTGGAGGAGATACAAACAGACTGGACTTCAGCCTGATCTCATTCTGTATAAGCAATACAGAAATGACTGCAAAGGTCATCAGGCAGGCCAAAAGTAAATACTGCCAAAACCTGCTGGTTAATTCCTCCCATGACCCTCGTAAGTTTTGGGGTCACATTAAGTCCTTCTTAGGATCTGCTAAAGATGTCACTCCCTCTGATATGGTTCTACATGGCGTACACTGCAATGACTCTACCACAATTGCTAATGCATTTAATCAACAGTTTCGGACTTATCTGCCTACAGCTTCCTTTCAATCACAATCTCTGCCTCACACCTAACTTCTCAGCACCTGGCGAACCATCTAACCTACCTAACCCCTTCTACTTCAGGGCAGTGTCTAGGCATCAAGTTCTCAAGCTGCTCAGAGCCCTCTCTGACAACACCAGCACTGGCTCCGATGGCTTGGAACCAAGGCTACTAAAAATGGCTTCTCACTACATCTCTGGCCCCCTAGCAAGAATATTCACCCTCTCTCTCTCTCCAATGGCGTTGTCCCTGAAGTCTGGAAAGCAGCCAGAATCACTCCAGTATTTAAGAAAGGTAGCAAAATGACACATCTAACTACCGCCTATTGCTATTTTGTCTGTCCTGAACAAAATCCTGGAAAAATAGTATCAACACAAATCACAGAATACATTGAGAACTTCAATCTGCTCAGTCCAGCCCAACATGGCTTTAAAAGCATCACAGCACCATGACTGCACTTGTAAAATTCTCTTCTGACATTGTCACAAACATGGATAGAGGGAAGTTAACAGGGCAGTCTTCATTAACAACAAAGCTTTCGACCTGGTTGATCATACATTACTACTCTCTACCCTCAGTACCTTGGGCTTCTCCTTCCAGCAACTACCTGGTTTAAAGCTACCTCACCAACAGAACCCAGGCTGTGAAGTTTAATTCAGCAATTTCAGACAGTGCTGTCATCAACATTGGTGTCCCTCAGGGGTCCATACTTGGCCCTCTTCTATTTTCATTATTCGTAAATAATCTCCCAGAGATGGTAACCACTGGTCACTCACTGCTGTATGCAGATGACCTGGTCATTTATGCTCACTCTGACAACGTTCTGGAACTGAATGCTGCCCTCACTGCTGATTTTCACTCGGTACAACACTGGCTGAACTCTCAACGCCTTGTTTTAAACACAAACAAAACCAAAGTCATGCTATTTGGCTCCACTCACAAGCTCAGATCATGTCCTTCGACTATCTCCGTTCCTGACATTGATGGGAACCCACTAGAACCTGTCACTTCTTTCCGTTACCTGGGCATCCACCTCGACCAAACCTTGGACACACATCCAGGATACTTGCAAGTCAGTCAATTGCAAGTTAGGGGCTACAGAACCAACTACCTCCTTACCCTGCTGCTAAACTGGCAGTAGCTAGAGTATACTGTTGCCAACCCTTACATATGGTTGTCCCATTCTGTCTTTGGCTAATAAATCTGCACTGCATCTGTGGGACACTACTTTCAATAATGTATGCAGGTATACAACCAAAGCACCTCGACTGCAGCATCACTGCCAACTATATCAAGACCTTGGCTGGCTCTCTCCTCCTCTACCAGACAATACTACCTGTACAATCTATCAGATACCATCATAAGGACATCCAAACCTGCTATCCTATCAGAACTCCTTAGACCAGCTATTCCCCACGGAACCTTAGATCTGCAGATCAGACCTTATTAATCCATCCCCTCTGTCGGACAAAAAGGGCATGGGCTCCTTCCATTATGCTGCTCCTCACCTGTGGAACCTGCTGCCTCAGGAACTAAGGATGTCCCTACTCATGCAACTTTTAAGGGCAAACTCAGGACTTTTCTTACTGCTTTGGACAAATGTGTTTGCTTTGATCCTACCTGATCCCTTGCTCTTAACCTGTTTTCCCCACTTCCTTATTGCTAGCACTTGTGCCTTCCCAATGGTTGTTTTATGTGGTGTTTTACTATAATTGCTGCTTGAATCTGTTTGACTGTATGCCAAATATTAGCTTTTGCCATTTACAAGTTGTTGTTTACTTCCTGCCACCACTTGGCTTCCCCTTGATCCCTGTTCTCTTCTCCCCTCACCTCTCAGCCTTCCTTCACTCAACTCCCCTGCTCCTCTCTTCCCCCCCGACCACATCTCCTGCACTCTCCTTTTCCCCTCCCCTCTCTTTTCTCTGCTTGCTTGCCTCGCCTTTACCTCCTCCTGAGTCATCCCTGCCCGTTCGCTCGTCCCACCCTCCCAGCTGAGCATTGTTCCCTATTACCTCCACTTGCCGTAAACTTACCTCCTCCTACCGACCTCTTCTTCCCTGCCCTGCCGTCTCTCGGTTCCACTGGCTCGGCTTGGCGTTGTTACCTTTTCGCTACTGCCGTAACTCTTCCTTCTCTCCTCCTCTTACGGCATCATCACCCTTGCCCTGCCGTCTATCGGTTCCACCAACCCAACCGCATTCTGCTACCTTTTAGCCGCTGTTGCCGTCTTTTTGCGTAACCCCCTGTCACCCTTTCTCCGCTTTCCGTCTTTCGGCTCCACCGACTAGGCCGCAAGTTGGAACCTTGTATCGCCGCTGCCGTATTTGCCGGCTTTCTTTTAACCCTCACTCCCCTCCATCCCCTCTCCCGGCCATCCCTCCTCTACTCCCTCCTACCTCCCTATTCCTGCCACGCCTCTCTGTCCTTATATTCTTAGCCATTTCTTTACCCCCGTTTTGGCCTTGCCCCTCTATCCTTCCTCTATCCTTTCCTCACCTCCTCACCTTCCCCTTTGTCATTTTCCATCTTGTTTCTGGCTTACCCTACACCTATCCTCCCCTTTCCTAGGTCCTTCAATGCACTTTATGTATCGCTCAATGGAAAATGTCCTTGAAATGTATTTTGCCTTGTATTTTCCTTTGTCATGCATTGTATCCTGCCATATGTATCTTCCTGTATTTCTGTGCATCATGTATTTTCGTTATCCTTACTGTATCGTTATGTTCTGTAATTTTACCTCCCGGGTCGTGCCTGAAAACAGTCACTTGCTGGCTAGTGCACTTACCCGGTTAACAAAAACTAAATAAAAATCAAAACAATAAAACTAGCACTCACGAAGAAAGTAGCAGTTGTAAACAGATTCTTCTCTATTCCAGGTGAGCTCTGCATGTAAGATTAATCTTTTTCTTTATTTAGTATGCTTTATACTGCATACTGCCTGAGAGCTCAGCCCTGTCCTCCCCAGACCCCCTCCTCACCCCCACGGACTTACTTCTGAAGTGATACCCCCTGGATTGCCCCCCAGGGCGGGCCACTGCATCTGATCTGGACCTACACGGTGACGGGAGAAGGTTGCTGGTAGGGGCGCCAGCCGACATTGCCTCTGGTTTGCCCCCCAGGGCAGGGTGTGAGGTCAACACAGAGCCAGTGGAGACGGGATAGATCCGGTTAGCCGGAGTGCCATGGCTAGCTATTGGGGTCAGGGAGTGAGCATCATGAATGGCAGCTGCATTTTTTTTCTATAGTGCTACTTGAGGGAGGTGTGGCATGAAATTATGCCAGCATCTGACACACCTCCTAAGGAGTCTAGACACTGGTCACTGCGAAGACTCCCAGCCCCCCCTTCCCTGGAGAAGGAGAGACATCCTTAGGATGCTCAATCCTTCTCCCCCTTGCCAGCCCTCCAACTTCCTGGGTCCATTCCTGAACCCAGGGTGTTGCAGACAGATGCCATGCCATTGTGCTGGTGGGCCAGCCCCAGGTAAGATGAATCTAACCTGAGAGGCCAGCGCATATGCTTATATGACTGGGCATCACACACACACATATATATATATTTTTTTGTGCAGTGCGGTGCACAGGTACTAATTAATTCATACGATTGCCCAGTCAGCAAAGCAGACTCCATGAACCAGTAGAAGAAAACAACATTAAAAAATGTAAGAACAAGAATAAATAAGAACAAATAAAACCAGGATAGTACTAAGTAAATGATGTAACAATTTCCCTAACAGCTCTCGCACGCACAAAAGGAGCAGACTAAAATACTGGCAACAATGGCAATGGCAGCTCTATGCAGCTGAAACAAAAACTAATTCTGTTTAGATTCCATGGCATACTACCCTCCGCAGGGCTTCTCTGCCAGGTCAGCACCAGGTGTGTTCTCCCCCACTGCTGGGACTGCTAGCTGCCTTGCTAGTCTGCAGAACAGGGAGATACAAATGTAGTGGCACAAGGCAACCTGGAAAGGGTTTGGAAACTCTTCAGAAACTTGCTGCTCAGGCAACAGAGGTATCCCTGGTCAAAGACAATAAAAGGCACATCAAACAAGCCCCTACTTCTGCTGTCTTTCCTCAACAGCACAGCATGCAGCCACTCAGTCCATCCTCCCCCACACTTCTGAAGATGTGTGAATGTGGAAATTTGCAGCTTTGGTTCAGTTTCAATCCAGACCTCCTGTCTTTGGTTCAGCTTCGAAACTTTGGCCAAAAACACTGCTGGACATTGGCATTGGCTTTCAGTATGTACATACTGAAAGCTGGGATAGAGTGTTGTGAAACATATTCCATAAGTGAAAGGATACAGTGAATATTATCCATGGTCGATCTACATCATATAAAGCCAGATTAATCGGGGTGAATAAGGGAAGTGAGAAGGAGATTGAATGTCTTAGCCAAGATGGACATGAATAATTTATAATACATATTTAAAATGAAGATAGGTCTATATAAGGTGGGACACGATAGGTATTTCCCTAGTTTCAAAAGAGCTGAAGGGGTAGCATGCGACCAGGATGAGGGAGGAGCCTCACCCTTCTGAATCGTTTGAAACACGGTAAGAAGGTGAAGAAATAATAAGGCTGGGAAGGACTTATACCTTTCAACATGATAGCCATCAGGGCCTGGACGTTTAAGAGATTTCACCTACTATAAAGTGAATTGAAGCTCGTCCAGTTCAGTTGGGGCCAGTATGGAGGTTTGTTGGGCCTCAGTGAGAGAAGGAAGGGAAAGACTAGTGAGAAAAGTTTGTATTACTGTGGGGGATGGGTCAGATGCCTCAGTATACAGTACAAGGTTTGATAATAATTTCTAATAAGATTAAGAATCTTCTGTGAATCATGTGTCAGACACCCTGTGTGAGGGTCTCAAATTTGGATCACACATGCTGCCTTTTTTGTTCTTGAAGTCTGTAGGACAAGATCCTCATGCCTCAGGCATCGCCTTCATAGTATGTTTGTCTAAGCTAAGACAAAGCCTTCTGGATGCTAGTGACTATGATGGCTTGGAGTTGAGCCTTTAATGTCCTGATATGGGCTGTCATCCTTGCATCCCCCGGGATACATAACTGTTGCAAGGGGGGCAATTCCTCAAACATCTGATCATGTTTGTAATCACAGAGCCATTTCTTGTGTAAGGTAATGGCAATAATATTGCCTCTAAGTATGCTTTTCAGGGTATCCCACAGTATAGGGTAGGAAATAGCTGCAGATGAATTCGTATCTACTATTTGCTTAATACAATCCTTAGTCTTGGTCTGGAAGCTTTTGTCTGCAAGAGGGGAGGTGTTAAACCTCCAAAATGTTGATTTACGTAGTTTACCTAAAGTAACCTTTAATGCAAATGGAGCATGATCTGAAAAGAGTATAGGGCCATATGTAGGGTACTGAGTGGTATCAAACTGTTCACATGTGGTATAAAAGTAGTCCAGTTGAGAATAGGTGCCAAATTGGGGGAAAAGAAAGAGTCTGCCCAGGTAGTGGGAAAGAATTGTCACCAGATATTGACAAACCCCAGCTGCTTAAATTGCATACTGAAATATTTCACAGGCCTGGGGAGGTTCAACATAGAGTAGGATGGGAGGAATCTAGTTCTGGGGACATAGTAATGTTGAAGTCTCTGCTGGGAAGGAGGTGACCCTGCAACAAGCCTAACAATTTGTCAAGGAAATGTTTAAGCACCAGGGTGTCAGAATGTGAGGGAAGTAAACATTGGCTATGGTCACTGGGGTGTCATATACTGTAGGTGAACGGTCAGGATAATGTAATGTCCTAGGGGGTCAATAAACTCCTAAGAGAAAGTAAAAGTGGTCATAGAGGGAAGAAGAATGGCCACACCTCCTTCATTTCTCCTGGGGATATGAAGAAGCAAAATCCTGGTACTGACCTCCCATGACCAAATTAATGTGCTCTGTGGGAGTTAAATGCATTTCCTGCAAGTAGAAAATGTCAGACATTTGTCACGGTAGATACTGAAAAAGTGTAGTATGCTTCACTGGGTTATTCACACCATTACTATTTTGAGAAAAGGTTACTTCAGGGGAGACTACCATCACAGCTACGTACTGGGGAACGAACAAGTATTTACAGGTGCCATGCCATCCCAACTGCTAAATTCCATCCAGGACAAGGAACCTTGCGAGGAGGACCACCAATCCGGACATACGTCCCCTAGGACTTGTAATAATAGAACCTCTGGGAGGGTGGACTGCCCCGAAGGGAGTCCCAGACCCCAACTGAAAGCCAGACTACTAACCTGCTATGTAATGACGAATTAGGACAACAAAAAAGACTAGTTTCTGACTCCATTCTTCCAAATATAAAATGCGAAGAGGGGAAGAAACTGAGTAACCAATAAAAGGTGTGTAATCTGCAAACTTAACATACCGCAAGACAACAACTAACAGGCACCAAATGGGTAGCCTGAAAAACACTCTAAACCACAACTATATATCCAGAGTACTGTCATAACTGTGTGGCATAAAGGTGATAACCATTAGAGGGACAATTAACCCCATAGCGTGTAACCCTGGCCAAAAAGTCAGGGGAAAACATCCTGTGATTGGGAAAAGCTAGGGAAGGACCAAGCTTGATGGGGTCCCCCACTGTCAGGTGGGGTTGGACACTGGACTTCCAAGGGAGGTGAGTGAGAAAGATTACTCCCTGTATGCTCGGGGAGACCAAATGTGTGAAGAGCACATCTCCCGAGCCGGAGGTAGGACCGGTGCAGAGAGCTGCCAGGGCCTCTGAGGTGGCATTAGTACCACCCACCCAGAAAAAGGTCAGGTAGAAAAACAGAACAAAATAATTGTAGAAAGGTAAGGGAACCAACCATCAAGGAGTAGGTTATCCTCATTGTTCTCGCTCTCTCATATTGACCAGAAACCAAATGATTCTGTGAGCCTGATGGTGTATAATTAATCAAATAAAATGAAATCTTTTGACTGGTATATGTCTAGAAGATACAGTGGCTGGATAAAGCAACCAGAATCATATCAATGGGAAAGTCACCCTGAGACCAACTGTGTATCATCAGGGAAGGAACCAGCGGGTAGGAGGCATTATAACAACATGTCCCGAGCAGCCTGTCTGTATAACTGGAAAGAGTTACTGTATATGCAAATACTGGGATAAGTAACCAGTCTTAAGTGAGGTATGGAAGAGCAGTTAACAAGTGCAGCACTTTGGTGAGGCAGGAAATAGAAAACAATGTCAGCTGAATGAAAAGCCCTGCCCAGTGCACTCGGAGCTGAAACGGGATGTAATAAAATCACCTCTCTGTGGTAGAAAATTAAACTGTTAAAGTTATCCAAAAGAGCTTCAAGGGTGCTGGGATGAGACAGCAGTAGCCAAAGCATCCATTAGTCAAAAACAGCAGTGTGCCCTCCCCAAGTCTGCCTAGCCACACTGGTCAATTTATATGTCCTGCTACTGGAGGGAGATGATTGTGGTGCCTACCCAAAGTTAACTTGAGGAAATGAACAAACAAGTTATGCAGTTCCTCAAGACGGACTGGGCTGTTCCACTAGCTTCATGCCTAAGTGTACATTTGGGTATTACTTTATGGCTCTGCCTCTGCCTCATGTCATCTTTTGTCTTTTGTATTCATTTAATTCTCAGTATATACTTCTGGGGGCCAGCTGTCTCCATTGCCAAGAGAACCACTGCAGAGTTTTAAAGTCCCACATGAATTCTTACATAACTCACTGCTCACTTTATATAATTACTTCCTGAACTGCATGGGAGTTGGTCTCTGTTTCATGACATCATCTCTGATTTACAGTTGTACTAATTTAGCCGGATACCAACATTCAGGATTTTAACTCTGCTTTTACTGAGTCAGTCCAGCCACATCTGCATGAAGTTGTCCCAGAGGGCAAGTTTCTGTTGTGTATGCTGATTTACCTTTATGTCTGTGCCCACATTTTGGTTTAGTGTTACCTTGTTCTTCACTGAATTTCCTTTCAAACACACAAAAAATTCATTATAAAAGGCATATGCTTAATGCTTGTATTTCCAACGTGTGTTTATGTTGTATAATAGGAATTATGCAGTGGCACAAAAGAATCCTGGGCTATGATTAGTCAGACTGCCCTAGAGACAGTGACGTTATTTCACAATAACATCCCTGTGTCTAGGACAGGCAGAAAACTATCCTTATCACATTCCAGCATGAAAAAAGGATCACTGCCCACTGCCCCGTAGCCACACTGCCCTGTCTACTCAAGATGCCACCAGTCATCCTTCGGCCAGATGTTCAGTTGTTCCCTCTCTTTACAGTCCACACATAGCCTCCACAACTTCTCAGCTGAATCCCACTTAAAAAAAAGCAACAGGAAAATGAAGTAAATCCCTCAGTCCACTTCTTTTCAATTCCCCCAGTCATCAGCGTGATCACATGAGTATATGTGGAGTTCAGAAGTGTCATGCTCACTCCTCATACTTCACAGCTCCTTGAAAAAAAAATGGCCGCATTTGGATGGCTAACCCAGAAAAGAAAATCACAATAAGAAAAAAATACATTAAAGCTGGACTGTGAACAGGCACTGTACACTATCCATTTAAACCAGTCACCCACGGGCATCATGCAACTTGCTTTCATAGAAACATAGAATTTGATGGCAGATAAGGACTGCATGGCCCACCTAGTCTGCCCATTTCCCTACCTAATGGATAAGCTGCAGATCCTAGTTAACCAACAGCCTACGTCCTCCTTCCCACCACTAGAACTGCCTTATGTCTGTCCCATGCATTCTTTAATTCACCCACTGTTTTTGACACTACGACCTACTCAGGAAGGCTGTTCCATGCATCTACAACCCTCTCTGTGAAGAAATACTCCCTCACATTACCTCTGAGCCATCCCCCCTCTATCTTCAAATTGTGCCCCCTTGTTCTTGCACATCTTTTCTTTTTTTTCCATTTAAAGTTTATTGAAAATTACAATAGTGAGAACAAATCATAACATGAGTCATTGAAACCAGATTACAAAGTAAAATGCACAAATGATTTGTTCTCACCCCACCTATACTCCCCTCCCCCACAGCCCAGACCCCCCCACACCCACCCCAAAATCCGACAAGCACCAGTACAACCCCTCCGGCAATCCTGGCATGGTATCACAAGGTCTATATATTTAAAGAGTACAGGGCTTGTATAGGACCCCATATCATTTTGAATTTCCCTACTTTATTATTGAGGCTTGCTATAATCCTCTGTTCTAATATTGACAAGAAATTCCTGGAGGAGTTCAACATACGTTAACTCTTCAGAATCTTTCCAATGCCTGAGGACTACCTTTTTAACAGACAATTATATCAATGTCATATGATATTTTCTGCACACTACGGAAATGCTAGAATAATCCCCCAAGAGACGTACTTCAGGTGTAAACAAGTCAGCCAGGCCTAGAAGTGGATCTGCTTTATGTTTAATAGCAGTCCAAAGAGGAGCCACTTTAGAACAGTGCCAGAAAATATGGAGAAGATCCCCATGAAGCAGCTGGCACCTGACACAAAGTTGGGATGACATAATGCCTAGTCTGGCCATTCTTTGGGGGGAAAAATAAATGTTATGTAAAATCTTAAATTGCATAAGCCTCAGTCTGTCCTGTAGGGAAAATCTATGGCAATTTTGCCATAGAAGGGACCAATCTAGGTCCTTGTCAGGAAAGAGTGAGGACCAAAAGGCAACTGGGGCAAAATTATCAGGGTAAACCCAACTAAATAGTACTTGATATAGCTTAGATACCGTATGTGCTGAACCAGCCATATCCCTTAAAGTAGTTTGAAAAGGAATATAGGCAACTGGTGGAGGTACTGGTCCCATAACCTTCAATAAAAGATGATGCAACTGTAAAATTTTAAAGATATCAATGTGAGGTATTGAGAACTTACACCTGATCTCCAGTGCTGAACACCACTGTCTAACCTCCAAAGTAAGATCTATAAGCTGGCAGCTACTTAATTGAGGAAGCCAACTGGATGATAAGGTCTTGCCCCCTATTTGAAAATTGGGATTTCCTTTTATGGGTTAGGCTAGGTCTTTGGCATTATCATATTTTAAGAATGCACACAATTGGGAGTGGGCCTTAATTGAGGTTGCTATAGGGGATTACGAAGAGACTCAGAAAGGGATCCTAGTTTAGAGTATAACATAGCATGTGGGGAATAACCCTGTCTTTTAAGACTGGCTAGTTCCACCTTCAGCCAAATCGGTGTATACGGGGTCTGATCCCGATCTTGGTCATGAGCCAGCCACCTAAGATATTTATTGGCCTGACTGGCCGAATAGTACAATCCAATGTGCGGGAGCCTCAAACCACCTTTTCCCTTGGGGGCAGCCAGCTTATGAAAAGCCATTCTGGATTTTTTATTCCCCCAAATACAGGCAGAGATCACACCATGCAGATCACACCATGCACCTTCTTGAACCAGAACAGGGGAAGTCCCACGTTTAATATGTTAAGGGGGTAGAAAAGATGAGGGAAAATATTCATTTTAATTAGATTAATCCTACCCCAAAGGGAAAGGGGATAGCGAGGACCAGCGATGAAGATCTTGATCTATATTATATACCAAAGAATCTGGATTTAAGTATTTAATACTAGTAGCACTCCGTGCTAGGGAAAGCCCTAGATACGTGATGGAATCCGATTTCCAAACAAGCCCAAAGCAGGAAATATCCTGTTTATGGATTCTATAATTGAGAGGAAAAATCACTGTTTTATTTAAATTGAGTTTATAGTTAGAGACTCTGCTAAAACTGTCTATTATTCTGAGAATAGCGGAAATAGATAAGACTGGGTGGGTTATTTGCAGCAGGAGGTCGTCAGCATACGCTGCCACTTTAACGATATGTCCCATCAAAGGAATGCCAAAAACATCCTGAGCTCCGACTAACCTCCTAATAAGAGGTTCCACATATATATTAAAGAGCAGGGGAGAAAGGGGACATCCTTGCCTCGTTCCCACATGTAATTTGAAGGCCTTTGAAATTACACCATTACAGGAAACTCTCACTGAGGGAGATGTATATAATGAATTAATCCAATTCTGAAATTTTAAGGGGAAACCAAATGCCTCCAATGCTGCAAATAAATACCTCCAGTAAACCCTATCAAAAGCCTTCTCAGCATCAAGGGAGACCAAGGCCATAGGGTGGTTGGCCTCCCCAGAGGCCGAGAAGACATGGGCCAAGGTCCAGAGGTGATCCACGGAGGATCTTCCTTTCACAAAGCCTACCTGCTCCAGTCCAATTAGGAAGGGGAGAACAACGCTCATATGATCAGCTAACAATTTAGCTAGGATTTTAATATCTTGATTAAGAAGAGAAATTGGTCTGTAATTAGCAACCAAATCATAGGGCTTACCAGGCTTGGGCAAAAAACAATCAAAGCTTCGAAAAGGGATGGGTCCAAGCTTTGCCCGGTAAGAATAAATTGAAAAAGTGAAGAGAGTATAGGGACCAGTTGCTTGGAAAAAGTTTTGTAGAAATTTGCAGAAAAGCCATCAGGACCGGGAGTTTTGTCAGATGGAAGAGACTTAATTACCCCTTCTATCTCAGTGTCAGAAATGGGCAATATAAGTGCATTTTGCTGAGATTTAGTAAGGGAAGGTAACTGCAAATCTCTAAGATACTCCTGCAAGTGATCCTCCGAGAGAGGGTCCACCATAGGACCATATAAATCCCAGAAATAATTAGTAAATACCTCTGTAATCTCTGCAGGTGAGGTTCTGAGAGAATTATCAACAGGAGAATGAACCACTGCAATATACCTGGCAGATTCCTGCTGTTTAACATGCATCACCAATATTCGACCTACCTTTTCTCCCTGATCAGTATACACAGCTTTCGTTTTTAGAATTGCCAATTCCGCTTGCTCCCCTAACAAGGTAAGGTAAGCATCTCTATGTCCAATAAGATCTTGCCTAAAATTGTCTGAGGAGGTTGGAGATAACTGAGACTCCATTTCCCGGATCTTAACTAAGAGGGAGGGAGGAAGTCTGGCTTTCTCTTTCCTTTTTCCTTTTCGACGTTAAGCCAATAATAACCCCCCTCAAATATGCCTTAAGTGCCCCCCACTCTAAGTCTGGCCGCCCAGTAGAGTTCTTGTTTATAGCCATAAACTGTTCTATTTGGGATGCTATGTATTGAACCGTTTTCTCATCTTTCAATATTTGATTGTTCCACTTCCATCTACCTCCTTTCCTCGGTAAAGATGATACTGTTAACAGGCAGGTAACTGCTGAGTGATCCGAGGGTAGTCCGGGCACAATACTAGAATCTAAGACCCCTGGTAACAGTATCTGAGAAATTAATACTGTAAATAGTCAATTCGTGAGGAGGTTTTATGGACCTGAGAAGTGAAAGTGAATTCCTTCTCACTGGGATGGAGCACTTGCTATACATCACAAAGGCCTGCCGAGTCGAGCAACTCTCTAAACGCCCTTTGGGCAGGGGAAAGACCTTTTCAGGAATGACCCGACCTGTCAATCGAGTGGTCAAAAGCCAGGTTGAGGTCACCCCCAAGAGCTATCGGAATACCTAAGAACGGGGTTAAGGCTTCTAATACCTGGACAAAAAATTTGGGCGAGTCTATATTGGGGCCATAAACACTGCCCAGGACAATGTCAAAAGTATGCAGTCAACCATACACTAACAAAAACCTGCCCGAGAGATCCCAGAAAACCTGAGAAGGTTTGAAGGGAACCGATCTATGCAACAATATCATGACTCCCCTGCTCTGGGTTGAGTCTTCTGCAACAAAAACTTGTCCCACCTGCTGATGCCTCATTTTATCAGCCTCATCATTAAGCAAATGCGTTTCCTGCAGATGTCTGATTTCAGATGACTTAAATGTTTCAATATCTTATACTGTTTGGTCTTATGCCTTGCCCCTTTCACATTCCATGTAACCAACCGAGTTGCACTAGCCATCTACCTTATCACCTATCGAAACCCTGTTATTTTTACCTCTACCCTTTATTTTCTCCAGTTGCCTTAAAATCGAATGCCATCTATCTTTGCCCATAGCCTTATTACCACACCTTCTACCAAATGTGCTGCGTCCTTTATCCCACCCCCTTCCCTCATCATTCCTTCTAAACCCAGTAACATCCCACCATAAAACCCCCCTTATTAACCTCCCATACATCCTTACCCTCCCCTCCGCCCACTCCCACCTCCACCCCCTACTATTATGGTACATGACGACCAGAAAAACCGAATATTCTCCCTCCCCAACCTCCCGCCCCCCATAAACAAAGGATCACGTTAGCACTAACTTCCCTTAGCCATAATTGTTATAGATCCATTCAAATCTGTTCTGAAGACCCACTTTACAGCATACTCCCCTTGATGCTTCCGGAAAAATACCCGAAATAACACCGGAGTTAAGTAAAACTACATCTATTCAAACCCATACAAGAATAGTATAGACCTAAAAATGTTAACACTATGCCAGAACAAGGAACTTCTAACACTCCTAATTGGCTTTACCAGAACTTATAACCCAACAGGAAAATGGAGAGGTTAAACAACCCTGTACAATAAAACAGCCCTCTCCCCACCCCACAACAACTACGTTGCAATCACATACTCCACGACTATATTAAGGCCTGAACTGGCTACTCCTGCCCGGCTGTCCTTAGAGCAGCCCATGACACCCATATTCCCAATATTTGATCTACTAGGAGCCCAAAATTTAGGAGCGATATACATGAACCACTATTCATTCCAGATAAAAGCTTCTATACCCAGGAATTGGCTCGAGGCTATTAGCTGCCAAACTATAAATAATATATAAGTAAGGGTAACAGCCTGTCCATCGAATATACTCATTCACATTAAGTGTGGTGCACAACTTCGTTCACCCCCCCCCATATTATAAAAGAAACAGGGACTAGTTTAATAATCAAAAAACTTGTGCCTTAGTACATGAAACCGGGGTCTAAATCAAAGGGGGCAGCCCACGCAAATGCCAAGGGCTCTGGCTGTTCATATGCATAAATAGCAGTCTCCTAAACTTCCGGATACTATCAGCAAACAGCAAAACCGGCCGTAAATCGCTTCAAATCTTCAGTAGAGTTTCAGAGGTTTAGTGCCACAGACTACATTAAGTTGTCCATTGAGATGACCAGCTCAGTGTTTCAAACCACGCAAACCCGGCTTTCAAGTGCTTCTGAACAGCTCAGGGAGTGCTTCCTTAAGCCCTGTGGCAGACATCTCAGCATCCTCATAACTTATCCAGGTACCGTTGATGAGAACTTGAAATCCAGCAGGGAAGCCCATTCTAAACTTAATTCCGGCAGCAATCAGTTTGGTTACTAATTTGTGATATGTGGCCTGTTTCTGGCACACCGAAAGCGGCAAGTCTTGCGCCACCCGGAGTTTCCTGTTTTCCCATTGTACTTCGTGAGCCTCTCTGGCTTTGTATAAAAAATGCTGGCGTTCCTGAAAGTTCAAAAATCTTAAAATAAAGGGCCTGGGAGCAGCTCCCTCTGGCGAGAGGGGTCACAGTGCGCGGTGAGCTCTCTCGATGGTATACCTTGCCCCGTAGAGAGAGGGGCCTGCCACCTTCTCAATAAACCTTTGAGCGAACTTGATCGGGTCAGAACCCTCTTCTTTTTCTGGCAAGCCAAATATAACAGCATTATTGCACTGACTGCACCCCTCCAAATCCTCAGCCTTGCTCTCCAGCTTCACCAGTCTTTGCTTAACTGCCACCTGCTCTAATTCCAATTTGCTCTGTTTCTTTTCCACTGAGTGCAGCCGTGCTTCATTATGTGTTGTCCTCTGAGAGAGGTCTTCTAGTGCACATGATATATTCTTAATTTCCCCTGCCATGCTTTGCATATCAGCCTTGAAAGGCTGAAATTCTTCAAGAAATCTGGAAAGGGTCAAAAGATCTGAGTCCGCATTAGTAGCGGTTGGAGACTGCGACTGCTGCGAGGAGGAGGCCTTGGCTTTTTTAGAGGCCTTCTCCAGTGTTGTCGGAGGGGTGTGCTTGACTGTAGCTTTTTTCATTTCCGAATCCATCCAAACAAAATAACAGAGCACCCGGTAACCAAGAGTTTGCGGTTACAAATTCAGCAGTAAATTATGCATCAAGATGGAGTTTTATACGAATTTAGGAGGGCGAGAGGTCGGATCACACAGAGAGATGACTCACCCGGCTCGCTGCATCACGTGACTCCCGCACATCTCTTTTTCTGAAAGATGCTACCATCTTGGACTTTATTGATTCCCTTGAGGTATTTAAAAGTTTCTATCATGTCCCCCCTCTCCCTCCTTTCCTTGAGGCTATACATCTTAAGCTCCTTTAGTCTTTCTTCATTTGTCTTCTGGTGCAGACCCTGCACTATTTTCGTTGCCCTCCTCTGGACAGCCTCCACCCTGTCTATGTCTTTGCAGAGATGGGGTCTCCAGAACTGTACACAGTACTCCAGATGTGGTCTTACCAACTGTCTGTACAGAGGGCCAACAACTTCCTGTTTTCTACTGGTGATGCCTCTCCCTATGCATACCAGTATCCGCCCAGCCCTCCTTACTGCCTTCTCACATCGCTTGCCCACCTTTAGGTCATCTGATATGACTACACCCAGGTCCCTTTCCATTTTTGTTGTTGTCAGTATCTCACTCCCCATTGTGTACTCTTCCCCTTGGTTTTTGTTTCCCAGGTGCATTACTTTGCACTTCTTTGTGTTGAATCTAAGCTGCCATACATTTGACCATTCCTCCAACCATGACAAGTCCCTTTTCGTCCTTTCCACCCCACCTTGCGTATCAACCATGTTGCAGATCTTTGTGTCATCTGCAAAGAGACATACTTTCCCTTCTAGTCCCTCTGTAATGTCACTTATAAAGACATTAAAAAGGACCGGCCCCAGTACTGAACCTTGCGGTACCCCACTAGTAACCCTCCTTTCTTCACTGTGGACTCCATTTATTATTACCCGCTGTGTCCTGTTGTCCAGCCAGTGTTTTACCCAGGCTACCACCCTGGGACCCACTCCCAGGCTGGCTAATTATTTATTAATCTTTTGTGTGGGACTGTGTCAAATGCCTTGCTAAAGTCTAGGTAGGCCATGTCCACAGCCCCTCCCTGGTCTACTACTTTGGTCACCCAGTCAAAGAAATCAATTAGATTTCTCTGACATGACCTTCCTGCTGTGAATCCATGCTGCCTTGGGTTCTGTCCCCCACTGGCCTCTAGGTACTCAACAATTCTTTCCTTCAGAAGAGATTCCATCACTTTCCCTACCACAGAGATCAAACTGACAAGTCTGTAGTTTCCTGCCTCTGTCTTGCTCCCACTTTTGTGAAGGGGAATCACATCAGCCCTCCTCCAGTCCTCAGGTACCACACCATCCTCCCATGATTTATTAAAAAGGGTAGTCAGTGGTGTTACTAGTTCTACCCTTAGTTCTTTTAGAATTCTGGGGTGAATCCCAGCAGGCTCCATTGCTTTATCCACCTTCATTTTTAAGAGTTCTTTCAGAACCCTTTCTTCTGTGAAAGGACTAATATCAACCCCCTATCCAGAGTGCTTCAATTGACTGGATTAGGTATCTCCCCCTGCTTTTCCATTGTGAAAACTGAACAGAAATATTCATTCAGTATCCCTGCTTTTTCACTGTCGCTCTTTGCCCAACCACCTTATTCTTTATTCAGCCTCAGTATCCCTGCCTTAGTCTTTCTTTGCTCCCAAATGTAGCTATAAAAGGTTTTATCCCATTTCTTAACTGAGTTGGCTATCTTTTCCTTTGTTTGGGCCTTTGCTATTCTGACTGCCTTCCCTGCTTCCTACTGCTTTAACTGGTACAGTTCTCTGTCCTGCTTCTTCTGTGTTTCCTTATACTTCATGAATGCTTTCTCTTTCTCCATTACCTTCTCCGCTACTTCTTTTGAGAACCATAGAGGTTTCTTCTTTTGTTTTGATTTGTTTATTTGCTTCACACAAATGCTTGTTACCTCTGTGACGGTGGTTTTAATGTTTCCCCATTGTTGCTCCACCCCACCTTCTTGCATGTTTGCTAGTGCTTTTCTGAGGCACTCTCCCATTTTGACAAAATCAGCCCTCCCGAAGTCCAGTACCTTCACTTTTGTGCGGCTTGACTATACAGCTAAGTTTATCATGAACCACACTGTTTGGTGGTCGCTTTTTCCCAGATGCTACCCACTTCAAGATCAGAGATCCTCTCTCTGTCCCCATTTGAGACTACCAGGTCTAAGATTGCTCCCTCCTAAGTTGGTTCCAAAATTAGCTGTCTGAGGCATGCCCCCTGTAGGGCATTGAGAATGGCCCTGCTCTTGGATGTGGCTGCAGCAAAGGTGCTCCAGTTAACATCTGGCATATTCAGGTCCCTCATCAACAATACCTCCGCTTTCTCTGCCATCCCAATGATGCCTTCAATCATTTCCTTGTGTATTTCCTCCCCCTGAGATGGGGGTCCATATACAACCCCTGTGCAGATTGTGGAGCCATTTCCAATCTCTAGGGTGACCCACAGTGCCTCCTCTCCTCCCTGTTTACCCTTTAGTTCTGTTGCTTTGATCCCTTCCCTTACATAGAGAGCTCCTCCTCCACCTCTTCTTCCCTCCCAGTCCCTCCTGTAGATTGTGTACCCTGGTATGTTGACATCCCAGTCATGGTTCTCTGTGTACCATGTTTCTGTGACTGCCACGATATCCAGGCATCCCTCTTCCATTAAGGCCACCATTTCGGGGAGCTTTTTACCTAGACTACGGGCATTGGTACTCATTACCCTCCATTTATTTATGGCTTTATTTCTTTTTGTCCCATCCCTATCCTTGCTGCCTTTGTATTTTTCTCCATTTACCCCTGTCCTTCTCCCTTCACTTGTAGCCGTCCTGTACTCCACATACCTGTATCAAATTAGTGATCAAAGGATTACAATTTTGCTATACTTTCTCCCCCTGGCAGACAGCAACACTTTCTCATGTTCTGCCAGGAGAAACGTGAACACTCAGAACCCCGGGGGGTGGGAGGTGGCCCAGATGCACACTGCAACAGAGACAGACAGTCATCAGAAGGAACTGAGCTCAGTAGCAGCACCACTGAGATACAGGACAGTCATATAGCTGTTAAACAACCTGCTGGATGACAGAGAAACTATGGACTCCTTTTCCAATAGGCATGCCTCCCCTAACAAAAACTAAAAAAAAAAAAATATTTTAAAAATGTTTTCCCAGTTTTTTTTTTTTTTTTTTAAACAAAGAGCCATTGTATAATAGCAATAAGGCACTCCAGGGTGCGTGTTATTGTGTAATAACATCACTTCTTGGGTGTTGAATGCACTCAGACTGTGGTCTCATGCTTCAACCACCCTAGGTGTGACATTATTACACGATGACACACACCCTGTTGTACCTTATTTCTTTTTTTTTAATTTGCTTTTTCTGGCTCAGTCTCACTAGCCTGACATTAGTTCTGGTCCCTGCGCTCACCCACTCCTGTCACCCCTGACCTACCTCAATTCCCAGGCACCCTGTCTTGCCTCCAGGGTGGGGCCTCTGGGGCACCCAACCACTGACAGAGACTCCATTGGTACTTAGGAGCACGGATTTATAGTCGGTGGTGCAGGGCCTGTTGCATGGAATGCACATCTAGGACAACAGTCAGAATATTTTGCATCTTTTGTGCCCCGGGAGGCATGGCATGCAATGACTTGATGGCACATACACTGCACATATGGAATTGGGAACACCCCCAACAGTCTAGCCACTCAAGATGCAGTAGACCGATAGGAGACTAATGAATCATGTGTGGCTGCACTGTTTGGGGGTGTTCCTAATGTTCAGGAAGTATGCAATAAGAATAAATTAAGGATTTAAAACAAAACATGGTTGGGTATGTAACCCCCTCTAGGGTGGGGAGGGACTTACCTTGTTGAGGCTATGGCCCCACAATCATTCTGCTAGTGGCTGTGGTGGGATTAGGGCCAGGTGGAGTGCCCAACCTTCATGGCTGTGGCTGCCTAGCTTATGTGTTCCCCTGGCCCATAGTAGAAGGGGGTGGCCGAAGTCTGATTGCTGCTTTTGCAACTCTGAGCATGTTTTGGGGGTACTCAGCAGTCCAGGTGTCATCAAGGCACAGGTCAGGAATCATAGGAAGACCATCAGTAGTTGTAAAATTTGCAACTAACGTTTTAGTATCAATAATAGCAAAATAAAAAAATAAAAATTGTTCAGTATAACTCTTTACAAAGGCAGCACCAACAGAGAAAACAAAGTCCTTTATCTGAGGGTATCTTTTCAATTCAAATCTCAGTCTCTGTCTCTCTCTCCCTCCCTAGCAAAAGCATTGCTGATCTTTTTATGTCTTTGCCTGGGAACTCGTTAAGAGATATCATGTTTCTCACAAAATGTTCTTGCCAGTTTCTTTACAAATAGCACAATGCCCCAAGCTGGACCCCTGCTGAAAGCTCTGCAAAAGAGTTTGCAAACAAGTCTGAGAGGTACTCAAACTGCATCTCAGGTTAACTCCCTATATTCCAAATGGCATTTTGCAATCATTTCAACAGTATAACTATATACATTTCAAACCGAGGAATCCCAGTATCACTTACAGTTTCTCACAAAGATTCACATATATTCTATAACCGCAGACATGCAAGGGGGAAGAAAAGACAGAATCAGCAAGTGAAGGCAGAGAGATAGCGAGAAGCAGAGACTCTCGAGACTCTGAGTGATCAGTTCATAGGTCTCATGAGAACATTTGGTTGCGGAACCAAACAGACAAGAGACAGAAAAGGAGAGGCTAGAACAGGTCCTTGCATTTAACTCTTTCTGCATAACAAAATATAACAGGGCCTTATTCAAGCCTGTCACACCGGGGAAGTCAGAAAACCTGGACCCGCTAAATGTAAATAAATATGGCCACGCTACACTTCCTGCACATGCGTGGCCACTGAGTGTTAAAGGAACCATGTCTCCAATAATGTGTATGACCATACAGCCACTATATAACTTTATCTCTGGCTACAGGGCAGGCAGCAGAGCTGGGGATCAACTAGAAAATACCTCTGGGTGTAGGGGGAGTTGTTTTCTGCCTGATCCCCAGCTCTGCTGCCTGCCCTGGAGCTGGGGGTAAAGTTATATAGTGGCCGCACAACCATACACATTATTGAAGCCATGGCTCCTTTAACACTCGGAGGCCGCACATGCGCAGGAGGTGCAGCGTGGACATATTTATTTACATATGGTGGGTCTGGGTTTTCTGACTTCCCTGGCCCGCTGAGCACCCAATAGTGATTGGACTGTGCCCCTCTTCTACTATGGGTCAGAGGAATACATAAGTCCGGTGGCCACTGCCGTGAAGGTCAGGCACTCCACCTGGCCTGAATCCCACCAGAGCCACTGGCAGAATGATCGTCAGGCTGTAGCCCCAACAAGGAAAGCCCCACCACCCCAGAGGGAGTTACACCGGCAGAAAACAACTTCTTCTGCACTCAGAGGCATTTTCCAGCTGATCCCTGGCTCTGCTGCCTGCCCTGGAGCTGAGGATATAGTTATATAGGGGCTGCACAGCTATACGCATTATTGGAGCCATGACTCTTTTAACACACAATGGCCATACATGTGCAGGTGATGCAGTGCAGTCCTATTTGTTTACATTCGGCAGGTCTGGATTTTCTAACTTCCCTGGACCAGCAAGCACCCTCCAAACGCACCTGGAGGCACAAAAGCAGCAATCGGACCTCGGGCCCCTTCTACGATGGGGCAGAAGAGCACATAACTTGGGTGGCCACAGTCGTGAAGGTCGGGTGCTCCACCTGGCCCAAATACTACCAGAGCCAGTGGTAGAATGATTGCAGGGTCATAGCCCCAGTGAGGTAAGCCTCCCTCACCCCGGGGGGGGGGGTAACAAGTATAATTACACAATTACCATACATTTCAGTTCAACTAAGAAATGAGACAAGTTAAACCATCAACAACACCACTGAATTTTAGAGAAGGTAAGCAATCATAAAATATGGTTTTTCAGCTAAAAATAGTATGATGCAAAAAGGGCTGACACACCTAACCAAGGGACTCAATAGAAAGACTAAGTCAACAGAAAGACTAATGGAGTTCACTGTGGCTGTAGCATGAGTAATAAACAATCAACCATGTTGTATGTCTTGTTCATGTCTATATAGACTACCCTGGTACAATCCCCAGCATCTAAGGGCACATAGTGATACTCAGTCAAATGAACTAGTATGGCAGAAGTACTATAATGCTTACAAAACCAATGTCACACTGGTGTTTGAAGATTATAGGCTTTCAGATATGTGATTAATCTTGAACACTTTGCTCTAATGCCTTAAATAGAGGGGAAAGTACTGAGAGAGACCTATAATTATTGGTAGTAGTAGGATAACCAGGCTTAGGGTAGACACAATTTTAGCTAATGTCTGCATTGATGGAAAGAACTGAAAGAAAAGGAATGCAGTAAAAAGTTTTGGTATGGGGAGAGACAACTGATCAAAAGCAATCTAGATGAATTTGAAATCTAAACTATTATTCCCAATACTGTACATGGCTGAGGTCTGAGAGTCTAAATATATGTTTTGGTTTTGCCCTGTGTCACAATACAGTAATAAAACATTGGATGAGTACGAACATACCAGTGTGCCAGCAGAAACGGACCATCCAGTCTATCTAAGTCTTCTCGAGTGTGCAGCTAGCACCCCTAGTTTGCAGCTGCTTCACCCCCTCCTTTTGTCATCCCACTGCCACCCCCACCTTCCCCACCCTCACACTCCCCTGTTCCCTATCCCATGCCATTTTGAAGCTGTTCACAGATTTACATGATACCACCCATTCTGGTAGTGTGTTCCATTTTGCAACCACCCTCTCTGTGAAATAGTGTCTTCTCATTTCCCTCCTAAATCTTCCCCCTCTATTCTTAGCCCATGCCAACTGGTGTCCTTCCCCATCCTTAGCTTAAAGACCCTGTCTGCCTCATCCTTATTGATTTCCCTTGGATACTTGAACGTCTCTATTATGTCCCCCCTGTCCCTTCTATCCTCCAGAGTGTACATATTCAGGTCTCCCAGTCTGTTGTCATAGTCTCTTCCCTCCATTCCACATACCATCTTTGTTGCCCTCCTCTGCACCCCCCTCCAGTAGCCTGATATCACACTTTAGGTATAGCCTCCAAAACTGCACACAATACTCTAAGCGCAGCCTTACTAGCAACCTGAAGAGGGGCAAGATCACCTCTCTTTGACTGGATGAAATCACCCTCACTATGTACCCCAGCATTTTGTTTGCTTTTGCAGCCGCTCTCCTACACTGGCAGTGTTGTTCATGACCCCTATTATCATTACCCTAGGTCCTTCTCCTCCTCAGTGATCCCCAGCTTACCCCCCCCCCCAAGTCAATATTCTCTTGCCCTCACCAGCGCGTAACTCACATTTCTTTGCATTTAACCCCAGCTGCCACCTCTCTGACCACTCCTCTAGCTTGCTTAGGTCTCCCTGCTGCTGTTTCCATCCCTCCCCTCCATCCACCACTTCTCTGATTTTGGTGTCATCAGTGAACAGACTTACCTTGCTCACCATCCAGTGTGCAATGTCTGATATGAAAAGCCCAAATAATACTGGCCCCAGCACAGAATCCTGTGGCACCCCACTTGTCACCGGCCTTGGAGTTGAGAGCTCCCCTCTCACCACCACCTGTTGCAGCCTCCCACTCAGCCAGCTTGTAATCCAGTTCATCATTTTTGCCCCTACCCCTATACGAGATAGCTTCCCTGCAAGCCACCCATGAGTCACTGAATCGAAGGCCTTGCTGAAGTCCAAGTAAAGAACATCCACCACATGACCCTTATCCAGCTCACCTGTCACCCAGTCATAATATGGTATCAAGTTGGTTTGACAAGACTTCCCTAAAATGAACCCATGCTGCCTCACATCCTGGAGGCCATTATCCTCCAGGTATGACATCACTCTTTCCTTCAGTATCGTTTCCATGAGTTTGCACACTATGGAGGTGAGACTTACCGGACAATAATTACCTGATTCATCCCTTGGCTCGCTGTTGTGTAATGGTACTACATGTGCCATCCTCCAGTCCAGTGGCACACATTCTGACTCCAGTGAGGTGCTGTACAGATCCACCAGTGGCTCCGCCAATACCTTCACCATCTCCCTCAGCACCCTGGGGTGGATACCATCTTGTCCTGGTGCCTTGACTACCTTCAGTGCCCTCAGTCCCTCTAGTACTCTACTTGCCTCAATTCTTCCATCTGTCGCCTCCTCTCCCCTGTCCCCACCCTCCCAGCCCATGGTGGTAGCGGTCCCCCTTTCTTCCCAGACACTGAGCAAAGTATTCATTCAGTGCTTCTGCCTGCTCCTCCCATTTTCCGTTCCTCCCGCCCCTTTTATCCTCATTATTGTCTCCTTGCACTTCCTTTTCTCCCTGATGTATCTGAAAGTCTCCCCCGTTAATTCCTAAGCTAATGTCAGCTACCTCTAGGCCTTGGCTTCTCTCACTTTTCTGGTCACCTCCCTGGACCATCTTGCATATTCCTCCCTATCCACTTCCTTTCTCATCTTCCTATACCTCTGGTGCACCATTCATTTTGCCCTCACCACCTCCACAACCTCGCTGTTCAACCAGCGTGGTTTTCTTGCTCTGCTCCTCTTACTCTGTGTCTTGGTGCAGGCTTCTGTTGTCTCTGTAATCCCCTGTTTAATAATATCCCATTTCTGCTCCACCTCCATCTCCTGCCTTATGCCCTCCAGTTTCTCTTTTAGTACTTCCTGATCCTCCCAAAGACCACCCCCCTAAAATTTACCACCTGAGTAACTGATTTCTCTGGCTCCCCGGACATCATGATATCAAACCACACCATTTGGTGATCGCTGTTGGCTAGTGGATCCTCTACCTTTATTTCCCTTACTGCCTTCCCATTCGACAATACCATATCTAAAGTGTTCTTTAGCCTAGTAGGTACACTAACCAACTGTGCTTGCTCCCCAGCATTGGCGGTGACCGGAATGCTCCAGTCAACCCCTGGCAAGTTGAAATCCCCCACGATGACCACCTTCCCTTTTCTACTTACCTTTCTGATTTGTCCCGCTAATTCTCTGTCAAGCTCTTCAGACTGAGACTGTGGCTTGTATACCAACCCAAATCTCAGTTTCCTACCCCTTGAGTCTAGGAGCTGCAACCAGATTGCCTCTGTTCTCCTTTCTTCCCCATGTCCCATCTGCATTTGATCCCTTCCCTCACATAGACTGCCACCCCACCCCCCCTTATGGTTCTTCCTGTATAATTTGTATCCTGGGATTGTCAGATCCCAGTCCTGGTGCTCTGTTGCCCATGTTTCTGTGACAGCTGCAATAGCCACCCTCCACACTGCTAAGAGTGCCTGTAGCTCAGCTGATTTTTTTTCCTAAGTTTCTTGCATTTAATGAGACCACCCTCCACCCTGCCCCCTTCCCTTCACTGGCCTCCATCTTCTCCCTTCTACTCCCTCCTTTTTTGGCCACCCTGAGTCCTTCTGTGCTAGCCTGGGGGTAGGCTGTGACTCCACTCTATCGGACACCTGCCTACCTGCTGTCCACTTGCCACGCCCCATCTAATTTAAATCCACCTTTGTCTCAATATTTTATTTATTTATTTTTGTTAACCGGATGAGCACACTAGACAACCAAGTGCCTATTTTCAGGTGCGACCCGGGAGATTACAATGGTACATTCATGAACAGGCAAAACAAGTAAGGTTACCTTTAAAGTGCATCAAATAACAAGGTCAGTACAAGAAGACAGCAGGATTTTATCAATGCAGACAGCAGGTAGGATAACATTAAGGTAGTCTTAGGATAGGCAGGGGCCACTATGTCGGGCGGTAACTCAGTAAAATCTAGTAGGTATGCAGAGAAGAAACAAACTAATACATCCTTCCCCTCCCCTCTCAGGTGCAACCTATCCCTTGCAAACAGATTATTATCCCAGATACTGCCCCAGCCACCCGCAACCTCATACCCCTTAGTTTGACACCATTCTACCAACCATGTGTTCAACTCCCTAATCCTCTCCTTTCTCACTGTGCTTGCGCAGGGTACTGGGAGCACCTCGGAGAAGGCCACAGAGTAATTTGGTTCTGGCACTAGACAAGGAATTATTCATTGTAGTAAAAGAGTTACAATCAATTTCAGAGTCAATTTTATGGAAAAAACATATTTTGTCAACTTTTTTATCCATTCTTTACTGTACCAGCTGCTGCCCCCTTTGGATGTCTCCAGTGCCATATCCCACCAAGTTGAAATCCTCCTGTCCTAGCTCCTCAGCTCCCCAGCCCATTTGTAACTCACCTGCTGACTGTGCCCCTTCAGCTTTCCCCCAAGGCAGAGGATCATCAGCTCCACAGTGACTCGTGTATACAAAATCCAGTGTCCCAAAAGGTGGAAGTGAAAACCCGGGGTAGCTCAAGGACCAGGTGGACAGGATCTGTCAATGGGTTTGATGGCAAAGGAGTGGTGTCATCAGCCCAGCCAGTGGTATTTTCCCTTATATGGTTTCCCTCTGATGGAGTGGCCATGCAATGATATCCTGGCCATGTCGGGCACACTCCGCACCTGACATGTTGACATTTGCTACTCCCCCAGTCCCCAAGCTGAGTGGTTTCAGGATCACTGACCTCACCCAGCCAATGCTAGAGATTAGGGTCTTGCCAAATGCCACTACCTTCCTTCCCCAGAGGAGGTGTCCCCTGCATTCTCGATTCCTCCCCCCTTCCCCGCCAACCCTTCAGTGCTCTGGGCTCCTTCCTGAACCTGGGTTGTTGACTCTGAAAGAGGTAGCATCTGGTGACAACAACATGCTGCCTGGCATTACCACACCTGGCATTATGCCTCTCGGGACTTGGAGCACCAAAGCGCTGTCCCTAGAAATAGTCAGGTTTTGCAGGGGGGCTTTGTGTGACAGGGAGCTCTTGCCACTCTTGAGGACAAGCCTTTTCTTAAATCTGTTGCAACAGTCCTTCTATTTCTTAGCCTAATCTATCCTTTACAATTTCTAGTCCATAAGATTGGCCACCTATGGGCACCTCTTTCCCTTTCTTGACTGTGCTATAGTGTCCTCTTTAATTTTCCTTTCCCTCTCAGGTCCTTGTACAGGGAAGTTATTGTGTGACCTCTGAGCTGATATTAAACAACAGGCTGTGTCCCTCATTGTTGGATTTAAAATGTAATGGCACTATGTCATAAAATACTTTAATGTATATATCTTTTGTGTGTAAAACCTGTAAATGTTGAAAATACCATGGCACTAGGTGTTTTTATAAAGGTAAAAAGTTACTAGGGTACTGTATGATAAAAATTAAGTTAGTTGTACTATTTAAATTCATGTAAAATGCTGTAAACTGAGACAATTTGAAATGTCATGTTGATTTGCATATATCCCATGATGCTTTGCATTAGGGAAGTGTGTGTGATGTTGTGTTTCTTTGAAACTTGGCTTATTGTCAATGCCCTTTGGGGTAACCCATGTTTCAGTACTTCTGCAGTGAGGTTCTTTGTCTAGCTTTTTTTAATTTGTTTTATTTGCACCCCCACCACCCAAGCAAAGCCCACATAGTGGTGGAGGCTGAATCTCAACTGCTAAGTTAGATCAGAGATCAGTGAATCAGTAGGTGCTGGCTAAGTGCAGAAAAAGGACATACATAGTCTGTTGCTGTAAACTGATGTACTGAAGAAGGGACATGCCATTGCGTAAGGTTATCCTCTGCATTTTGAAAAAACATCACACAGAGATTGTGTGTTGAACTTGAAGATCGGTGTCTGGTCCATCTGTTATCCCACAACCCCTCCACACATTGCCCCTGCTCCACCCAATCAGCGGCGTTCCTCCCAAAAATATATATAACCTCCTCTGGGGCAGGCATGCCGTGAAGGACACAGAAATTGTGTGGATGCCCAACACGGCATGAGTGCAGGGTGAACTAAAATCAAGATTGCTCTTGTCACGCTCGCCCTTTTTGCATGACAACATTACCACACTGTAATGCTGTCACCGTGCTAACAGTATACCGCGTTACCACTGCACCAGCAGGCCGGCGATTATGGAAAAACCTTTTTGAGAGCATCTGTGATTACATTCCCATAATTTTCCTGCAGATTGGTAGTAGATGTGCTATCTCATCGTAACAACTTGTTAATGCTGTTCTGAAAATTACTGGAAACACTAAGATTCTCTCTGTTTTCATTTAAGGAAATAGGATTTTACCTTTCTTACAATAGTTTAGTCCTATTCCACAAGTCCTCATTATTTAATCAACAAAAGAAACTTGCCTTTGTAATGATACATATACCAATAAGAATACCTTAATTTCATTAAATCAATGCTGTCTTTTGTAATCCAGTGTGCCAAATTTCCCCTTACTCTATTTTTTCTTAATGGAGGGTTCAAATTAAAGATTCAAGTAAATTCTGAAACAAATAAAAATACAATATAAGATTTATTCCTGGAATAATGCCCATATAGGACCAGTTAGTAGACTGAATAGTATTATTAAAGCAGCAACCTTAGATTTTGGAAAACTCTTGTGCAGCATATGGAGTGAGCAGGCTTAACAATTTTTATCTTCACCATGCAGAGGCATAAGCAAACATGTTGATATGAGAACGGGTTTTGAGAGGTGTGTCACTGTGGTCCAATGCAGGGTAGTCTGCATGGGGCTCATCAGTGTCACACCAATCATCAGCTAGGCTGATCATGACACTATTCTGGCTTGCTGGGCAGAAACTTCATGTAGTTCAAAGGAGAGAGCTGGCCCAATCATAGGGTGGCTCTTTCCTTTGATCTACATAATGCACATCCAGCAAACACTGCTGATCTGTCATGATCAACCTACTGTAGTCCTTCCTCCCCAATGTAATCCCCATTGCCGGCTACCAACCCCCCCACCCCACCTATTTTCATTGTGTGACACTGGAGAGCCCACCTCCCAGCTTTCAAAGAAGCTGACAGAGTTGGACAACTGAGTAGAACAAGAGGAGCATGGGACCTATGGAGGTACTGCTTTCTTGGCATGAGAAAACTATTGCAGCCCTGCAAGCTGAAGTTGACAGATTAGAAAACCATAGCCACCAGGAGAATCTCAAAATTGTTGGTCTCTCAGAAGGCTTAGAAGGAGAGCACCCCAAAGAACTTTTCGCAGACTACCTAAAATAAGAGGGCTGCAATGGCAAGATGGAAATCGATAGGGCACATCATAAACTGTGATCTCACCCCACGCCAAAGGAAAACCCAATATTCATATTAATCAATTAATTTCATAATTATGTGGAGAAAGAGTGGGTGCTTTGGAAGGCCATAAACAATGGGGGCCGTAGGTACAAAAATTACTTCCTACAAATCCACCCAGACATAAGTGTTGAGCTCTTCAACAAAAGGAAAGAATCTGTGGAGGTTAAGGAGCTGCTCAAAAAGTGGAATAGTCCCTTCACCCTTCTAATGCCAGCAAGTTGTGGATCACACTGAACGGCAAGTCCTCCTTCTTTACAAATCCTAAGAAGGCTATGGACTTTCTTCAAATGAGCTCTGGGGACTGGCTGGGACTGACAAGTTGTCTGTAAGTGCTTCTAGGCAACTACATATTTGAACTTGGCAGTTCCCATGTGCTATACACTACTGGATGACAACATCCATTACCGAAACATGGGCCACCCAATATCAGGACTGGGACCTGGTGATCCCAGGCTATAGAATATACCACAGGGATAGGAAAAAAGGGAAAGGGAGGGTGGTATGGCAGCCTATGTGAGGGAAGGGATAAGGTGTGCTAGAGAGGAAGGAGAGGAGGATAAAACAGAGGCACTATGGATTCAATTCCAGGATTCAAGAAACAGGACCCATACGATGGGGGTAGTGTATAGGCCACTGTCTCAGGCAGAGGACTTGGACAGAGAACTAATGGAGCAGATAAGAAGGGTCAGTGGGAAGGGTAACACCGTGATCGTGAGGGACTTCAATCTGCTGGGGGTGAATTGGAGCACCCCAGCCACCTCAAGCCAAGGGAGCAAGTCTTCCTTGAGGCTTTTCAGGACAGCTTCTTGGTACAGATGGTAAATGAGCCAGCTAGATTAGGCAAAACTCTGGACCTCATGCTGTCTAATGGGGAGTTTGTCAGAGAACTGGGGGTGGAGGATCTGCTGGCAGGGAGTGACCACCACACAGTGTGGTTCTCACTCAGCATGGGCAAAGAGGCTGCGGGAACAGGGACCAGGGTGTTGGACTTTAGGCGAGCTGACTTTAGGAGGATGTGGGAAATAGTGGCCAGGCACCTAGCCACAATCCACGTGCACATGGATTCTGGCCAGAAATAGGAAGTCATAAAGCTAGGACTTGCAGAGGCCACTAGATCCTGTACCAAGACACAAAGCAAAAAGGCTAGGGCCAAGAAACCTAGTTGGCTAAGCAGGGAGATGTTGGAAAAGATGAGGGCAAAAAGGGCAGCCTTCAGGAGATTCAAGAGATCCAGGTGGGGGGAAAATAGAGAGGAGTACCTGAAGAAATCTAGAGGGGGTGACCAGAGCAGTTAGGGCAGCCAAGGCTTCAAGAGAGCTTAGGCTGTCACAGGGCATCAAAGATAGGGAAAATGACTTCTTCTGGTACATAACAGAGAAGGATCTGCAAATATCAAATAGTTAGGATCAGCAAGGATGGGGGTGGGCGGAGAAAGGGACAGGGCAGAAAGAAGTGCTAAAGGAATACTTCTGTTCTGTATTTACTAAGGAAAAGAGTGGGTCAATGCCTGAGGGGATAGGGAGGGTAGGCATGGGGGGAAGGGGTGACAGATTGGGAAATCACAGTGGCCAGGGTACTAGAAAGTTTAAGGGCAGTGAGGGTGGATAAGGTGCCAGGACCAGACAGCATACAACCCCGGCTACTGAAGGAATTAGCAGAGGTCCTGGCAGAGCCATTGTCAGACTTGTTCAATACCTCTCTGGAAACAGGGTGCGTACCCCAGGACTGGAGGATGGCTCATGTGGTGCCCCCTCCCCCACAAAAGTAGATCAAAGGATGAACTGGGCAAGTATAGATCAGTAAGCCTCACATCCATTGTGGGAAAGTTAAAAGAGACAGTCCTTAAAGAGAGGTTAGTAACCTTTCTAAAAGGTAGTAGTCTCCAGGATGGGAAGCAACATGGATTGGTCTCTGGCAGATCCTGCCAGACCAACCTGGTTGACTGTTATGACTGGGTGACTAGAGAACTGGACAAGGGCCATGTGGTGGATGTCCTGTATCGGGATTTCAGCAAGGCATTCAATTTGGTGCCACATAGGAGGCTGATTAGCAAGTTGGAATACCTGGGAGCAAGGACAAAGATGGTGAATTGGATCAAGAACTGGCTGCAAGGGAGGCAACAAAGGGCAGTGGTGGGAGGGGAACTCTCTGCTCCAATGGCTGTAATGAGCGGGGTGCTGCAGGGTTCAGTACTGGGCCTGGTGTTGTTTGGCATTTTCATAGCCGACATCTCACATGGCATTAAGAACAAGATTAGCCTTTTTGCGGATGGCACCAAGATCTGTGCAGTGGTGGATGATGCAGTAAGGTGGCAGGGGCTGCAGAAGGATCTGACAAAACTTGAGGGCTGGTCAAACACTTGGCAGCTGGGGTTCAATGCTAAGAAGTGCAAAGTCATGCACTTGGGAGCAAGGAATCCAAGGAGGTGTTATCAGTTGGGAGGGGTGCAGATAGCAGCTACAGAGGAGAAGGATCTTGGGGTGATAATAACGAGGCAAATGAACCACTCAGCACAGTGCAAGAAGGCAGCAGCTAAAGCCAACAAGATGCTAGGGTGTATTGCTAGAGAATCATCTCCAGGAGAAGGAAGGTGATCCTGCCTCTGTACAGATCATTGGTGAGGCCGCACTTGGTGTACTGTGTGCAGTACTGGCACCCACACTTGAAGAAAGATGTTAGATTACTGCAGGGGGGTCCAGCACAGAGCAACAAGGATGATCATGGGATTGGAGGATCAAACCTTATGAGGGGAGGCTGAGGGAGATTAACATGCACTCCCTGGAGGAGAGGAGGGATAGGGGAGATATGACTGAGACCTTTAAATACATGAAGGGTATAAACAAGACTGGTACAGAGGGAATGTTTAAGTTCAGGGGGAAGGAAGAGACATGAGGGGGCATGGTCTGAGACTGGAGGGAAGAAGATTCAGGAAAGAAATGAGGTGGCACATTTTCAAAGAAAGGGTGGTGTCTATGTGGAATGCATTGCCCGATGAGGTGGTGTCCTGTAAGTCAGTGGGCAGTTTTAAAAGAGGATTGGACAAATGGGGAGGGTCAGCATGACAGTGGGAGGGAGGGAGGGCAGCTACAACACAAGGGATTGCTAGCTGCACACTCGAGCAGACTTGATAAACAATATGGCCTGTATCTGCTGGCAGTTTAGTGTGTTCTTATGTTTGTATGTTCGTTTCCCTTTAATCATACTTTATCCATATCTCTGCTATAGATTTTTATGTCTGGGAAGATCAGGGGGCCAGGGTGCTCCTCACTGGGTAGACATGCTACCCACATAGCAGAATTTAAATTGTGGAGACGTGGGTGCCACTGAGAACTGAGATTTGATTCTCACCTGTACCTCACTCCCACAGTTAAGATGTCAACTAGCCACACGATCATGAACTGCATGACAGGACTGCCCAGCACAGAGACTATGGAAATCAGAGTTACAGTTTTTATTCAATGGATGTCTGCGTCTTTCTATGTTGTTCTCCAGCTAAATATGAATTAATGGAGGGTGCTTACGGTTTGTTTTATTTTAAGTGGGGGATACTGGATCAGAGTATGCATTTATTTTGGTGGGCTGAGTCCTTGTCAAGGAGGCAGACGAGACACATCGAACAGTCTCAAAGGACTTCTTGAGTGCGCAATGCTTCTGCACATTCAGCACAGGGGTATCCTGCTAAAGTTCAGCATTCCTCTTATGACTCCTCTTGGGGGGCACATGGCACAGATGTGGTAATGGCTGAAGTGGGGGGAAAGTGGTCACCAGTCACCGCAGTATTAACTAAAGTAACGCACAGTACAATATACTGCTGCAGTTTGCAGGATGTCTAAATTGGCAGTTATGGTTTCCTGCCCTTGCCCTCTCTGCCATGTGCTTTTGCAGAACTTGTGTTTTATTTATTTGTTTTTAGTAACCGGGTAGGTGCTCTAGACATAGGAAAATGCCTATTTTCAGGCTCGACCTGGGAGGTTACAATATGGTGAAATACAATACAAGACAAAAATAGTGGTATACAATACAATACTCAAGTGGTTATGACTTGCAGTACAATGAGGGATTTTAAATTTGTGTTGCAGAACCCCACAGATTAGATATTGGCAGACTCCTTATATGGGCGGCTGGTTTAAATGTTCATCACTGCAATTCTCACCTGACAAGATTTTTTTTTTTTTTCAATAGGTGCCTCTTCCTTGATGTCGGGGGGGGGGGGATGTGGAGACGTGTATGGGGGCAATTTCCTGTGGTCTGTATGTCTCAACAAGTTAGGCTGAGTAATGTGGCCCAGTGTTCCTGCCTGTGTATGTGGATGTTGATGGGTCTGTCGCTCCTGGGGATGAGGGCTACTTTCAGAAGGGGACAGGTGACCAATTATAAGAGGTGCAAGGTGACATCCCAAGCAGCCTGCACAGGGGATATGATCAGGTGGAGGCACTGCCGCAGGTGCTGAGGTTGATAGGCTCCTGTGTCCTGTTACATGGGTGGATTTTATTTCTCAATGGGACCCCTCCTTCTTGGGTTCTCAGGTTCATCACTTTGAGGGGGAATGTATGGAGGGAGCAGGTATGGACTGGGAGCAGCCCAAGTAGGGCAATGTTTACGTCAGCAAAGAGAGCGGTCCATGGGTATCAGAAGCTAAGACTTCTGCCCGGTCACACAATAGGTCATAACCAAATTGTAATGCAGGGGGTTATTATTTATTGCCGCATGCATCCTAATGGAGCACAGTTGATACTGTACATCTTGGGATATTGTACCATACTCTTATTAGTCCCTTTCTAGGTGAGAAGTGAATAACTGCATCCTTAAGAGCTTGGTCTGGAGGATATACAGAACATATACCTTCAGATTGCTAACCTTTCGTGACTGTAGTCAGGTAGGCCCTAAGGCTAACTACCCATTTTGAGTTCTGTTATGGATCCCGGAATAAATACAACTAGACAGAGCACTAGACAGGGTTGCCCCTTGTCATCCCTACTTTTTGATATTGCACTGGAACACGACTCCCTTGCTATACAGGTTCATCCACCCAGTTACAGCAGCAGTAGCCTTATATGCAGATGACCTGTTAGCGTCACCCACCCTGATTCCTCATTGCCTGCATTAATGGACATGATTGAGGCATTTTGGATGAAGATCAGTTACAAAATCAACAGGACAAAATCTATACTGATGCCCCTTTGTAGCTTTGGCCACTATGAATTGCAGTCATCTCTACCCATTAAGTGGACTGATACTCTGTTTACATATTTAGTAGTCTAGGTAACAAAGAAGGTACAAAGGTTATATGAGGCAATTTTCCGCCCATACTGGCAGAGGTCAAAAAGTGGATAGACAAATGGAAGACACTCCCCCTTTATTGGGCAGAGCAAATGTACTTAAAATGACAATATTGCTGCAATTTCTTTACCCATTTCAGGTTCTACCAGCCTGTGTCCCAATAGATTTTAAAGTCTTATTGCATGGACTGGTTGTGGGCAAAAAAAAAAACCTCGGGTCAGCTATGATCAGCTTACTTTGCCTCTGGGGGGGGGGACTTGGGAGTTCCCCACTTTGAAAAGTACCATTGAGCAGTACAACTGGTGGGCCTGAAAGACTGGTATGATGTGGAGTGTGGCAACATTACCACAGTGTAATGCTGAAATTTTGTTACCCATTTTGGGTACTACCAGTCTGTGTCCCCAATACACCTTGTTTCTCGTGCTCTGTGAAGTATGATGTCACGAATGGCGAAGCTTCTCGTGATGTCATACTTCACTGAGCACAAGAAAAAATATCACCGATATTTCCAATTGCCCCATGGCGTATTCGATTTATGCAATACCACTGTTGGTTTTTGGGGGGCTTTTACTGCCTCATAGGTGGTGTGTATAATTTATTTTTTGTGTTTTTTGGATTCCTTCTAGGCTCTCTTTTGAATATGGTAGTGCCCTTTTATATGGGCTCATGTCTGGGCTTGCTTTTTTGACCATAGGAATGCATTAGTGCTTTCTGATTGGCTACTGTACTGTGGAAAAGCTTTTTTCTTTGGGTGTTATTGAGGTGACCCATGCGGGCGTGTGTGCTGATTGAGTAGTGTGATGTAGCCTGATGTTGGTTGAGCTCTTCTGTCTGTCTTCGGGGGGCTGTTTTTGATTGGCCAGAGTTTCATTGGGTGGTCTACTTAAGTGTGCATTGCACATGTCCTGTAGTTGCCAGCCATAGGGCCATGTGGAGTGTGACTGCACATGACTGTTCCATCTGGGATGATGCCATGAAACTTTGGGCCTGCTTGGAACCTTGTGGAGCAGCAGATCATGGTGGATTACAGCCTGGTTGGAGATTGTTGTTTAAGGCATGGACTGGATGGTACCGGGAAGAAGATTACCTTTGAAGGATGTCGGATGGCAGGATGTCTCTCACTGGAGTACCAGAGTGTCATCAAGGAGCTGAGGATGTTGGAGGTGGCATAGGATGGCTGGCTGCTACTTCATGGAGGAGTCTTCTGTTTTACAGTGTTTCTTAGAGGCTGTTTGGATTACTTTTTTCAGGCAAGTTATTCTTATTTTTCCATATTTTTTACCTTTTCTTTAATGCCATCTGGCATATCTGATTTTTTTTTTTTTTTATGCCATCTGGCCAATCAAAAACTTCCTATAGATGAAAGCAGAAAGTCCAGAGGGGGTATTGCTAAGATCAAAGGGGATAAGGAGACATGTGAGGAGGAGGACCATGTAAAAGCATCTATTCTAAAAGGATTCTTCTGCTCAGTATTTACTGAAGAGAGGGTAGGGCAGGGCAGGGCCCACAGCTCAGCACCATGGACGGGGAGGAGGAGGGGGAGGGAGGGTGTGCACTGGTCCCTTCACAAAAGAAAGGGTCCTAGAAGAGCTTGATAAGCTCAGGGTGGACAAGGCAATGGGACCTGATGGCATACATCCCAGGGTACCAAAGGAGATAAGGGTGGAACTAGCAGAGCCATTATCAGAACCGTTTAGCGAGTCTCTGATTACAGGAGAGGTCCCAGAAGGCTGGAGAAGGGCTCATGTGATCCTGCTCCACAAGAGTGGTAGCAGGGAGGAAGCAGGGAACTACAGACCAGTCAGTCTTACCTCAGTAGTGGGTGAGATTATGGAGGCAGTCCTTAAGGAAAGGATAGTACACCATCTGGAATCCATAGGAGTACAGGATCCAAGACAGGATGGGTTTACAAAAGGAAGGTCCTGTCAAACTAATCTCATAGATTTCTTTGACTGGGTAACCAGAGTGGTGGACCAAGGGGGAGCAGTTGATGTCGCCTACCTTGACTTCAGCAAAACTTTCAATACTGTTCCACATAGAAGATTGATTAATAAGCTGGGTAGGCTCATGGTGAGTCAGAAGTTGGTCAACTGGGTGGCAAACTGGTTGACGGGCAGAAAACAGAGAGTGGTGGTAAACAGTATACAGGCAGAAGAGATGCAAATCACAAGTGAGGTACCTCAGGGATCAGTCCTGGGGCCAGTCCTCTTCAATATCTTCATCAGTGACATTGCAGATGGACTGGAGGGTAAGGTTTGTCTGTTTGCAGATGACACCAAGATCTGCAACAGAGTAGATGATCCAGATGGCGTGGGCAGAATGAGAAGAGATCTGGATAAACTAGCAAAATGGTAGGAAGAGTGTCAACTGTGGTTTAACGCAAAGAAGTGCAAGATCATGCACATAGGGAAGAGAAACCCTGAAGCCACCTATAGGCTGGGAGGGGAGTTGCTGGCAGTCACAAGGAAAGAAAGAGACTTGGGCATCATCATCACTGATGACCTGAAATCATCCAAGCAGCCTACTAAAGCAGTAGGTAAGGCTAGGGGGATGTTTCGGTGTATTCGTAGTGGTATCACAAGTCGGAAGAGGGAGGTAATAATACCTCTTTACAAGACACTGGTTAGGCCCCATCTGGAGTACTGGAGGCCACACCTTCACAAATACATTAACCAAATTGAGGCGGTCCAGAGAAGGGCAACCAAATGGTGCAGGGACTGCATCAGAAAACATATGAGGACAGATTAATGGAACTCAATATGTATACCCTACAGCAAAGGAGGGAGAGAGGTGATATGATCGAAACATTCAAATACCTTAAGAGCATTAACAAGGTGAAACAGTCTAGCATGTTTCAATATAAGAAAAATATCAGGACAAGAGGACACACCATGAGATAAGAGGGAGTCCGATTAAGGGGTAATGTGAGGAAGTTCTTTTTCACAGAAAGGGTGGTGGATGCATGGAATGGCCTACCTCAGGAAGTGGTGGATATGAATACAGTGCGGGGCTTCAAACAGGCATGGGATAGGCATAAGGGAGCAATACAGATGAGTATGAATAGATAGGCCATTGACAGAGCAAAGGCCGATGGCACCTTCATAAGGTAGAAAAAGAAACGGGCAGACTGGATGGGCCTTGCGGTCCTTATCTGCCGTCATCTTCTATGTTTCTATGTTTCATATTTGGATTAATTTTGTCAGCCTGATTTTTCACTTTCTTTTATTTTGAGTAGATTGGGGTAAGATACAAGGAGTACCAAAGATTTTCCATTTAAAATGTTTATTTTTGGAGTAATGCAAGTCGAACCAAAAGTTTTCATGCCATTGGAAGTAAGATTCATTGCAAATCTAGTGTCTTTATGAAGGGGATGTCAGTTAGGGAGCCTGTCAATGACGGGTTAGTTGAATTTTTTTTTTTATTCTTTTTACATATTTATAGACAGATAAACTGTCAGAAAGTGTTCAGCAGTCTTCTTGTGGTATACATTTCAACAGTTTTAAAGTTCATCTTTTGCAAGGAACAACTTTTTTTCATTTTTTTACTGGTTTGCAAATGCTCCGTTACTGATGTGGAACAGTTGCTGTTTAAAGGAATTAAACCAAGTGTTTATGTTTCTGAACAAACTTAACTTCTCAATTTGAAATCATGAACAAAATGTCCATCTGTTTTTTTTTCTTAGCTTTAAATGTCCAAGTGGTTTTATTCATGGCTGTTTTTTTTTCTGGCATGGTCTCTGCTAGCCTATGGTTTGATTGTGGTTTAGCTGTGCTGCTCTGTTTTCTGCTTTCATGTCATGTTTCTTAACCTGTTTAGAGAGAATGAGAAACAGATTAAGAATGCATTTTTTTACTTTCCTTTATATGAGGTCTGGGGAAGGGTGGTGGGTTTCTTTGTGTGTGTGTGCATGGTGTCTGCTTTGTAATGATATATTCAAACTCATTGCTTTTTTGATCTTTTTTTTTGCGTGGTGGTTTTACCTTTCTGATTCAATCAGTGTCATTGCTGCTGTCTTTGATTATGTAGATTCTCCTTTTTTGTGGCTGAGGTTTATTTGTTGGTAGAGGTGAGTGTAAAGAGATGGTTAACACATTTATTATGGATTTTGTGACTTGTTTGTGGGGTGAGCTTTACTCACTTTGATTTATTTGTATTGTGTGCTTTGCATTGAAGACGGGACTTGTGAAGTAGCTTTCTAGGCTGTTTTGGGGTCTACTGGTGTACTTGCTGGAGGTTGTTATGTTGCTTGATGTGCTCTGGTAAGATGTTCCTGGTTGCTCGGACTGGTTGTGCAGTATGGTAGAGATCTTCTTTTGTTGTTCATCATTCAGTTTGCAATAGTCATTAATGCTGACTATGCTCTTTTGGCCTGTCACTTGCATGATCTCTGTGTGGAGGGTATTTCTGTTTCATTGAGGGTCTGGACAAGATATTTGCATGCCCAGTGGTTGGTCAGGTGTCTGGGTTTCTGACATAATTTTTTGATGACTGTGGCTATTTTGTTTAGTCCCAGAGGCTGTTTTTTGAACCGGGTGGCAGATGGTTTCTACAGTTTTTGGTTTGTGTTACTTGATAGAAGAAATGAGGCCTCTTCTTGTAGGTATGCTGCTGGTCTGTGGCTTTTGTATATTTTGTAGTTTTTAGCTGGGTATTTTATTTCATTTCTAGGTTATAGTATGCATGGGGCTTAATTCGGAAAATGTCCTTTAGGTTTAGACCTTTTCTAGTTTTTGTACACCTTTCTCTGCTGAACTCTAGATATTCTGTGTTGTGTGTGTCTGTTTTCAGGGTGATTTCTCCCCATTTTAAGTCTCTGACTTTGGTATTTCCTAGTAGTCCAAAGTTTATTGTGCAGACCATCCACATCGTATTTAACAGGGCCTGTGGAGAGTATGGACCTAGTAATTGTTTCTGGTATAGGGTTTCTATTATATCATCAGTGAGTTCATCAGCCGCTTGTTTTCTGCAGCCTTTTCTGTGGTCTTTTAGGTTTTTGTGTTTTGCTGCCAGCACTTGACTTGTTTTTTTGAATCTTAAAGAGCATTTTCTTGCTGTTTTTAACACAGCCCCCCAAAAACACGAAGGACCCTTACCTGCCGGCAAGTGAAACGTCCTAAAAACAGGCTTTTTATATTCCCCCATTTTGGAAGGGATTGTATTTTGGCTCTGTGGAGCTGAGTCGCTAATCCCTTCCCACTTCCTGATAGTCCAATCCGCCCACTTTTCTGATGTAATGATATGGAGAGCATGACAGCACGCTCCATAAACATGAATGGGGCTGATTTTTAAAATGCAGTTTTCATGCTGTAGATGGGCATCATGAACAAATCATGGGCACTGCTCAACTAACAAGGATCTTGTTATATTGATATATATATTATATTATAGGTTATGCAACACACAGAAGAAGGTCTAGGGAACAGGAAGCAGCATCTCTTGAGTGTCAACTCCAAGATCTAGAGATTAAGTTTAATGAAAACCCCAAAAGGAATCCCTCGCTTATTATCAGAATCTGGTCACAGCTTGATGCTCGCTACACAAGGATGGTAGAGCTAGCCCTCCTGTGCCTACAACATAAATACTGGGAAGGGGGGGGGCAAAGTCATGGCCTATCGACTTAGGAAACCTCAAGCAGAATACCATTTTCTTGGCCTCTGAGACTCTCAAGGATCTATCCACATGTAGGCCAAAGATATCAATGATATCATGAAAGCCTTTTAAGTTATATAACTCCCACTCCCCATCTCAGTCCCAACTATAACAGCCTTCATAGACTTAATGCCTCTTCCTCATATCCCTCCTCAAGCCCACCAGCAATTTGATACCCCCATAACTCTTGAGGAAATTAAACAAGCCATCATGACTATAAAGAAGCACAAATCACCTGGTAGTGATGGCTTTCAGCGGACTTTTACCAAGCACTGCAGGAATCTATCTCCTCTATACTACACAGACTTCTTTTTTCCCTACACAATTGAACCTTACCTTCCACAGCCTCTGAAGCAGTAATCACAGTACTGCCAATGATGGGTAAGAGCACCCTCCTCCCAGGGAACTACCAGCTGATTTCCCTCATTAATGCTGATGTCAATAGTCTAGCTACAGTGATGGTTATCAGGCTTGAACAAATCATTCCACACGTTATTCACCCCTCTCAGGTTGGTTTTGTTAAAGGCCGCCTAAGTTCAGACCAAGTCTGTAGCTCAGTTAATCTAATATACCTGGCTAAATTACTTCTACACCCACTGTTGCTCTGACCATCAAGTTTGAAAAGGCCTTCGACAATATTGAATGGGATTATCTGTTTGAAGTCCTGCAGTGAATGGGGTTTGAACAGTACTTTCTTCCACCACTTCGAATCTCTACTTCTGTCCCATGGCAAAAATACTCACTAATGAACTATTAGCCACTCCCTTTCCACTCCATTGAGGTACCTGACAGGGCTGTCCCCTATCCCCATTACTTTTTCTTTTAGCCATGGAGCTCCTGACAATAGCCCTTGGAGAACACCCAGATACAGTTGGAATTAGCGTCGAAGATGCCCACTGTGTCTCTCTGTCTTATGCAAATGATCGCCTTATCTTAATGGCAGATGATCCCACAGTGATCCCACCTATAAAACAGCTCCTAAACACTTTTTTGGAGGTGTCTGGCCACACAGTCAATTATAACAAATCAAAATTTCTTCCACTGAGTTCCAGATGTTCCTGTACCCTAACACAAGATGCTGAATGGGCCTGGGCTGGCTCCAGTTTCACATATCTGGGTATCAGAATTACCCCATTCCCAACCAAACTGTACCACGCCAACTTTGAAGCCCTTTTAGCCTATCTACAGGCTGAAATCATTAGGTGGAAGACCCTCCACCTCTCTTTCATAGGAAAGATCAATGCTATAAAGATGTTAGCTCCTAAGGTACTGCACCTCTTAGCCCATCTTCTTATCTGGGTACCAGATATATGGTTTGCTAAACTTGCCAAAGTAATAGGTAACTTCCTTTGGGAAGGTGCATCTCCTCCTTTAAGTAGGACTAAGCTAAACTAGTATTGGTCCAAAGGGGGTTGGGGCCTTCCCAAGTTTAAGAACTACCGCATGTCTTTTCTCTGCACTCAGGTCATGATATGGTTCTCCCCTCACCATGCCCAAGATCACTTTGGAAGCTATTTGAATTTGAGGGCTCACTAAACATTATCCCTGCAATATATCTTTCCCAGACACCTTTATCAGACCCTAAAGACCACCCACTCATCTCTATTTCGCTATCATACTGGCATAAGGTCACCACCATTCTAAACATGGATCCTTGCCCTCTTATTTACTGGCCATTATGGCTCAATCCTTCTCTACTAACTGATCACAAATTCTTTGTCTGTTGCACATGGGCTGCCACAGGTATACTCTAAGTTTGAGATCACTCCGCCCTCCTTTATTCATTTGAGGACCTGTGTACATCCTAACCGTTACCCTGCCAGGACTTCTGGCACTATTTACAGATCAGAACCCTATTGCTTCCTTTACTTAGATCCATACAATAAACATAGTATCCCTCCCCTTACCCTTCAGATATCTTCTTGGTTTAAAGTTTCCAAGGACAAAGTGGTCACCATATGCAAGAACCTAAGAGACACGGGGCAACCTACCACTGCCACCTCCAAAGCCAGGTTGGAAACTGAACTGAACATATAGATTTTGGATTCAGATTGGGACAGATGCTGGAATCAGGCACACGTTGCATGTAGGGATCTCAAGGCCCAGCTTATTCAACTAAAAACACTGCACAAGTGGTATAGAATCCCTCAAGCTCTTAAGTAACTGGGAATAATTTTGTCTAATCTGTGCTGGAAATGTGAGGCACATGAGGGATCCCGGTAACATATCCTATGGGATTGCTCCTAGATCAGGCCATCCTGGGATCAGGTCTCACAGTTCTGTCATGAACTCATCCCTGATCATCCTATCATTTATGGTCCCATGGCCCTTCTGGGTCACACTACATCCCCACTCATAGATCTCATACACACACTAAGTGGCTAGTGGTCACCACAGTGATGGACAAATGATTATTTACTCATTGATGGCACTCACCCTCTATTCCAACATTCCATGAATGGCTACAGTTAATGGGCCACGCTGCAACACATGAACGATTATCTGCTCTTGCCATGCAGTGCTATGCAAGATATCTGGACATCTGGTCCCTGTACTTACATTACCGCTCGCTTACTCCCTCAAAGTAATTTCCCATTTTCACCCCACAGTCAGTCCTTAACCCTAGATCGGTCAGCTCAACTACATTTGATACTTAATCAGAACAACTTATTCCTCGTACTCCCTCCTTGAGGTTTATGGTTCCCAACCTCCCTTTTGATTCTTTACTGTCCCTTGGGGGTATAAGGAATAGCCATAAGAAAGATTGCTTTATATTTTGTCAAGGTCCCAGTTTAATTTGCATTGTTACTGTAAATCACAATGTCTTTCTTATATAGTATACCATTTGTTGTTGTTGACTATATTGTGATATGTTGCTGTTGTTTGTGTTTTGTTACCCAAATAGTTTCAACAAAAAGTTTAACGTTTAAAAGAAAAGCATACTGGTATAAAGGGATAAGTTTCAGATCATACTCCAGCCCCTAGAAATACTAATGCCTCTGAGTCACTGGGAGCTTTTTGGTCCAAAATCCCTGGTTACCATATATGCAGGTTGCTTACTTGTTTGTATGTGCATTCTCACATGCAGTAAATGCCTCAAATTTGGGAAATAAATCCATTTAATAAGAATTGAAATCAGCTCATTAGCAGTCTCATTTGTCACTTTGGGGGATTGTTACCTTCTTTAGAGCACTGGATTTTCTCGTGTTGCATGAGTGCGAAAAAAAACCCTCATTGGAGGTGACCATATGACTAGTCATGGTAGTTGTCTCTGACAAGCCTTTTAGTGGTGGAGAGGAATCTGATGCAGGCCTGAGCTGTGACTTTTTTTTTTTAACTTTATTTTTATTAGTTTATCTGAATGAAATACACAGTACACTACCCTCATAGGTAGGCTTAGAGAAACATTATGAGCATACTGCATAACATCATTGCTACAGTAAGAATTAGTTGAGCCCCTATATTCTTGGTACATCACAGGGGGGAAAACATTATACTTAATCCTTTCAAATCGGTTTATAACAGGCCAACTCAGCCATGAGACGGGATTACCATCTAAAGTTTCCAAATTAACAATCACCCTTACTATTGGGTAAAACATCCCTCATCTGTAGACTTAAGACGTTAAGGCAATTCAGTAGTCTTCCCTTTATAAGCAAAAAACAATTAAGCTTCCCGCTTAGACCTTCGATCTAAGATCAGTGGACTATAAATTCCAATTTTGCAAGAACAGTCAGACATCGAACGGACGTACTTATTTCAAGCTGTTTAACCTTAAACAAATATACCATGCATATATTGGGTGATCTGGCAGTACCCTTACCCTCCCAGGCTACAAAAAAGTAAAGGAAATGTTGTCTTGTCCTGTAAAAAGCATTTCAGCCACCATTTTCACCTTCATCTTTATTTCCCCTCCCAGCCATTCCCCAAAAGCAAAACTGTATATCTCAGCAAGAAACACTACTGGTATAGAAATCCCAGCTGGAAAGGGTATTAAACAGAAATATTATTTCTTTAGTGTTCAGGTATAATCAAGGGAACTTGCCCTAATGGCAAACAGTCAATCATTGTCCCCAGAGTCACTATCTATATTGTCCCCTTTTGCTTGAAATTCACGTTCAATACAGACTAACATTTTGCTTGCTGCTTCTGCATCTGAAAATTGATAATGTTTCTCACCATATATAATCCGAAGACTGGCCAGCATTAGGAGAACATGGTGGACCCCCAGTTGTCTCAGGCAGGTTCTAATGGCGTCAAAGCTTTTCTGTCGCTGTCTAGTGGCAAAGCTTAAATCCCGAAAAATGTGCACTTTAGCATTGTTCCATTCCAAAGTTCCCTACTGTTTAGCTTTATTAATAATAAGGTCTCTCTCCCTTACTGAGCCCAGAACCACAAGGAGAGTTTGGGGCAGTAGCTGATTCGTGGCCGTGCGGCTTCTCCCACCGCGTGGTGTGATCCTGTAGAGCTTTAGGATGGTGATCGGCTCCTGAACCTGTAAGGCCTCCTCAAAAAAAGTCTGCAGGAAAGAAGTGGGATCTTCTCCTTCGCAATCCTCTGGTAAGCCTAGGATTCTGATGTGAGGCTCGAGATGCATTTTCTAGGTTTTCCAGTTGTCGCCTAAGTCCATCATTTTCTTTTATGAGGCCCGTAGAGACTGTCATGATATTTGCAGCCGCAACAGATGCAGCCTTTGACTCTTCCTCTAACAAGCCAACCTTGGTATCCAAAATTTTGAACTGGGAAGTAAAATCTTCCAGTTTTTGGCCTAGTCACTGTATTGCCATTAGGAGAGCCACATTAGTGGGTTGCGCCGCACTGTCAGACGTCCCCGGTCTCAGTTTGGTACTAGTGCATGGTTTCAGATCTTTGGATCAGACACCTTCTCTTCTGGCAGCCGCTCTGTTGGTTCTCCCCATAACTTCAAAATACAGATAAGTAGAGAAGCAGGAAAGGTATTGCTCAGTGCAGTGAACTATCCTATCAAGATAAGTCCAATTGCTGTCAGAAAACTATCAGTTTTGTATTATTTAAAACTCAAATTAATTTACTTTTAGCAGAGCTCTACTTGAATGTATCTGCAAGCTCGGCTGTTGGCCATGCCCCCGTGACTTTGCATTTTAAGTTGAAACACTCGTGTGAGCTGTATTCACAATTAAAGTTACTCATGCATTCTTAATACATACGATCATGTTCTAATATTAACAAAGTTTTCCAATTAATGATCCAATTAATGAACTTATTAGATGTGATATTGTAGTCCTGTCTGAGAGCACAGGACTGGGTGACTGATGTAAATCAGTTGTTACTGCTGTTAAAAACCAAACATGCTTCATGTTATCTTGATAAATAGGGATTTAGCAATAAGTAATGCTATAGCAACTAGATCTCTGAAAATGAACTAAGGACAGGCATGCTGCAGTAGTCAACATAAATATTCTCCCTTGAGGAAGCTCATAATTGGATGTGTGAAATGCCAGGATTAAATAGTGGAATTTGTCAACCTCAGACACATAAAAACAGTGACTATTATGGCAATAAGAAGAACAGAAGTCCATCCAGTCTGCCCATACTATCTACTTACTTACCACCTGGCCTACATGCTTACTTCAGTGTTAAAGCAATCTTTTTTATCTGGAAAATATCCTTAGTACAAGTGTTTAAAATGCACTGTGTTGCTATCCATATAATAAACTTCATTTGCATGCAGGTTTACATGTGTGTTTAATTCTGATTAGCAAATAACGGTGCTTTGCTTTCCAGATGCATTCTGGGGGTAAGGGGATGTAGTAAGTTTATAAGAGTGTATAGTAGCTTATTTGGATTCCTTAGCAGACTAGCAGTTCTAAGTAGCAAAATACTAGCTCCTTAACTGCAGTTTACTGATGACATTGTGTATTTAAATTTGTGAAATGCAATTAAAAAAAAAATGATGCACTTACCTTATGAAAAGTGCACCCCTGATTGCAGTAGATGGCCCCATCTGCCTCTTCCCTTGAGCACTCGAATGGCATCTGTTAAGAAGAACCTTTTTCCAAGAAAAGTGTGTTCTGGCAATGCTCCCATGGTTCAAAAATGTCAGGGGATGATTCAACAATTAATTTGGGCTTATAAAACACACTGAGATGTTTCCATGTTAAAATGTCCAGAATTTCCATGATTTGCAATCTCATAGCCCTAGATTTAGAATGTACTTTCTGGCAACACGTTTCTATAAATATACATATATATATATATATATATAAAATCTAAGCTGTATAAATGTGCACCCCTGGTATCTGAGTCACATCCCAGGGCGCACACACCCAACTGGGCATTCATGAAAAGGGGCCTGAGCTTGCAGCAGAGCTGAAATGTGCCACTTCTAGTCTTGGCCCATAAATTCCTACAGTACTTAGGAATATTATTTTAAAGAAAGGTTTTGAAAATCTCTGAGATATATTTAAAATGTTGCACATTTTAATATAGCTGATTTGGAATAATCCTAATTTTTATTGTGCGTAAACCCATTTCCAGTAGCGTGTAGTAGTCAAGGGAGATAGTGCAGTTATCTGCTCAGTAATGGAAAAAGTCAATCCTTTTATAATTTTCAGTCTGTGTCCCAAGTACTTACTCATTCAGCCTATTATGATTGTCAGTTGAAATGCTCAGTTGTATAGAAACATAGACGTTGCCTGCAGAAAAAAGCTCTGGGGCCTATCAAGTCTGCTCCGTCCTACGTATCTAACTTATCTGTGACTTTTTTTGCTCATACATTACATCACCAGTTCACACCCATATATTACAACACAAGTTCACACTCATATATTACTTTACCAGTTTACAGAGGTGGACTGTGTAAAGGTATTCCATTAGTGAAAACCTCAAGTGAGATATCGTCCATCTATCCTATACTGATCTAAAAGGCCTGAAGAGAGAGGCTAGATGTTTATGATTGGTGGTCCCAAACTCTTGGCAAACAGTGGTGCTCAGTGTCAGGTTTTCCAAATGTTGTGCAATCTCATGACACTTGATGACCTGTCATAATGTTTGGCTATACTAGGCAATTAACGACAATTATTTATTTAGTTCAATTTCAAAAGTTTCACTAGGAAAGACATACTGAGCTGCTAACAGCTCTTTTCCAGATGCATTCTGGGGGTAAGGGGATGTAGTAAGTCATATATGGCAAATACAGTATATCAAAGGAGCATAATAAAAAAAAAAAACTGAAGGTAAATCAATATAACAGATTCATGGGGCTCGATTTTCAAAGTCCCCAATTGCCGCAGGCCCTGACTGTGCTAAAGATATGATGTACAGGGTAGGGATGGGTGAACCAGCTCTGGTGCAGTTCTGAAACTGGGCTGACTTAGCTCTGACCAGGAAAACTGAGCCTTTCATGGTTCAACCCAAATTGCTGAGTTTGCCTGGTTTGGACATGCAGTCCGGAATAACACTCTTACCACCAATACTGTGTGGAAAAGGCAGGGCAGGGTGAAGAAAAGTGCAGAAAATAAAAAAAAAGTGTTTCTTTTTTCCCCTGATCTCTGCGGAAGATTTCTGAGTCCCTGGACCATCACATGACCAACAAAGAGAAACACTCGTGAGCCTGGGGCACTAAAGGAAGTCAACCAATGAGGGCCTCTGTTCTGTGACTGACACATGTTCTAGCCAATCCTCTGTGAGCCACCACAGGACATCCCTAGGAAACTGAGTATCAAGTGCATTCGGGGCTTTGCATTCAATGGAGACAGTAATATGTATATGTGTGTGTGTGTGTGTGTGGAGATATCCCAAAAAAATGATGAAAATAATTTTATTAGAGAGGGAGAGATTGAGAGTACAGACTGAGACCAACAAGTTCAACAGCAGAGTGCAGACATTGCAGCAAACTGCAGATCACTCTTATTAAAAATGATTTTTTCCACGAGAGAGAGAGAGGGAATAGAGAGACCAATGAATTCAACAACAGAGTGCAGAGTAGACAGCAGCAGAGTGTAGATGATGCTGCAGACTCACAGTAAAAAAAATGAAAAAAAAAACACACCCATTTTTGTTAGCGATAGAGAGAGATAGAGCAATGAATTCAACAGCAGACAACAGCAGAGTGCAGAAAATAAAAATAAAAAACAAATATTAAAGGGAGCAGAGTCAGACAGGACAGGAGGGCTCTGTCTGAAGATCATAATGCCTCAGTAATTTTGAGGGGGGGAGTGCTTATAGTGCCATACAGATTTTGAAGGGGGTGTCACCCACATGTCAAACTCTGTGTTGCCCATCTGTGTGCTGCCCTGAAAGGTCATACTGCTGCAGATTCTGTGTTGCCCGTCTCTGCACCTGAACTACTACTAGGTCATACTGCTGTAGTGTAGACTCTGTGTTGCCCATCTCTGTGCCCGAACTACTGCTAGGTCATACTGCCATAGCATAGACTCTGTGTTGCCCATCTCTGTGCCTGGACAACTACTAGGTCATAGAGCCATACAGATCATGAAGCGGGGCATCACATCTCAGACTCTGTGTTGCTGATCTCTGTGCCTGAACTACTGCTAAGTCATACTGCCATAGCATAGACTCTGGGTTGCCCATCTCTGTGCCTGAACTACTAGGTCATATATTGTCTCATGTATTTTGAGAGGGAGGTATCATGTCTCAGACTCTGCGTTTCCCATCCCTGTGTTTGAACTACTACTAGGTCATAGTGCCATACAGATTGTGAAGGGGGGTGTCACGTCTCAGACTCTGAGTTGCCCATCTCTGTGCCTGAACTACTACTAGGTCCTATAGTGTCTCACGTATTTTGAGAGGGGGTTGTCATGTCTCAGACTCTGTGTTGCCCATCTCTGTGTCTTAACTAATACTGCTAAGTAAGCAATTAGGTTGGACCCCAAAACATGGATTCTGAATCAGAGTCTGTTATGGAAATGGAACATGTGGTCAACACCAGCAGTATGGCTGACATTGGTACATGTAACAATAAAAATATTTCCCTAAAGCAAATTCAGAAAAAAAGGAAATTCACTGCTGTAGATGTCATTAATACAATTGATGAAAATGAAGCAATAAAACCAGAAACAGATGAAGCAAGACCACCAAAAAAAGATAAAGCAACACAACCAGAAAAGAAAGGAATGCTGGTGAATCCCTTGATCAAAATAGAGTAACATTGTGGGCATTGCCAGATAAATCTGATAAAAGTAAAACACAAAAACAGGTAGCCAAAACACTTAGACCTAGAAAGTCAATGATTAAGGAAAAGGCTCATCTAGTACCACTAGGCATGGCACTTCACGATATGTCACTCATGCATATCAGGCTCCTTCATCAGAAAGCAGTGCCTCTGATGAAGAAGAGGTTGTAAATATACAAGAACATGATCATGATGTATCACTCACAGTTATGCTCTTCCAACGATGATGAATCCGAATGTGATACTAATGAGACAGAGGATGCCACCTCGGTTCTTCCACCCCAAAAAAACCCACATACAGCAAGCACCATCAGTAGCCACAGCCAGTAACAGAAAAACAATCAATAATCATGATAGCTCTTCTGGGGACAGCCCCAGATTGCATGAATCAGGGTAAGAAACAACTGCCACCAAAATTGCTGCTGTTCCTGGCATGATGACAAAATGTTCCACCTGAGTTGTGTGGAGCTATTTTCATATCAGTCCCAAAAATGAATGTGTTGCTGTCTGCATCTTTTGTCACCAGGAAGTTAGCAGTGGGAAAGTAAGGGGCCAGTTTGGGACAACATCACTAAAAAGGCATTTGCAAAGAGCACATCCAGCCATTCATCTGGGCAGCAGTCCTGAGGAAGGGACAAATATCTGTGATGAAAATAATCCTACAGATAATAGTGATGGTGAAGAAACTGAGAGATAGGGTAGAAAACAAAACATGTTCAACTTCACTGTCAAAAAAGTATTTGGACAAGCTACAGCTTCACCACTGCAATCCTGTGGTTTTTGCCCCCCTCCTCCACATGAACTAAACAGCAGACCATCACTGCAATGCTTGAAAAAAAAAAAAAACTGCCTATAGTAGATCACATCAAGTCACATTAAAGGATCTACAACTGCTCGGCAACAAAAAAATTTGTCAAACGATGGTACAGAGAAAACTTTATGTTGACCGCATTTGCTTTTGGCATAAAGATAGACACTGCCTACCATGTTTTCTTCAGGGTGCTTTGCTCCCCAACCCCCAAAGTGGGGGGTTGTGCCCCCACCCCCCCACTTAAGATAATCAACTCTGAGTCAGAGCTGATTAGGGGAAGAGGTGCAAGACTTCCAGATAACAGTGCCAGTGTCCAGTGCCGACACTACAGTGACCTGGCACTGTTGTCGCTGTAGTGTCGGTCGACGTTGACATGTCGCTGTTGGGGTGGTATACCATGTTAAAAATTAATCACTTAATAGCTGAGTTCATTGCCAAGGATCTGCAACCATTTTCTGTGGTGGAGAATGATGGTTTTAGAGCCCTTCTAAAATATTTTTCTCCATGTTAAAAAATACCAAGCAGTAAATATTTTGCAACTGTGGCTGTTCCCAAAATATACAAATCTATGCAAAGTAAAATAAAATTGGCTTTTTTAAGACAGTGAATGGGGTTCTGTGCTCCTGACCACAGACATGTGGACGAGTTCTCAAACCACTGATTATATGTGCATCAAAGCACATTGGGTGCCATGATCATCTTCAAACATCACCACAAGCAGCAGTGTACAGGAAGGTAGACAAAGAATGGCAGCTCTTTGCATTAGCATGTTTGGTAAGCATCACACCACTGACAACATTTTGGAAGACTTGCATGACAACATTTCTGAGTGGTTAGAGCCCCTAGGGCTCACTACTGAATGTGTGGTTTCAGAAAATGGTGCCAATATTGTGAGTGCATTGAAACATGGTGGTTTTTACTCACATTCCGTGCTTTGCACACTTATTAAATCTGTTAGTATGAGCTTTTCTTTTGAGTGACAACAGTTTCATAACATGAGTGGGAGGTGCAAAGAAAATCTGTGGCCATGTTAGTCTCTCTGTAAAATCATGTGGTATCTTGGCTGACCTCCAGAAAAAAAAATGGCTTGCCAGTATACATGTGTGAGAGACTTCTCACACAAAATAAGGCAGTCCATGAATATCAATCAATCAATCAATACATTTTTATTTAATATAGCGCTCTTTATCATTTTGACTCAAGGCGCTTTACCATGGGGCACAACGTAGCAGATGGTGTTCTGAATTCATTCCAGGTGGGCCTCATGGAGCATCTTACATTGCTCTTGACTCCCCTTTGAGAAAGCAACTTGACAGGTTAGGAAAGAGAATGCTGCTGTAAGCCAGGTTATTCCCATAATAAATTTATTGAACAAGCAACTCAGGAGGCTGTGTAGAGGTTTTGATCAAAGAAGGAAACAAATCTGTGTATCCCTCACGGATCGACTAATACAGCAATTCCAAAAGTGCAGAAGACTTCACAATATCATGACAGCTAAACATTTTCTTCTTTCTGCTCATCTTGACCCTGAGTTTAAGCTGCAACAGCTGCCTCCTTCAGATCTTGATGACTCATCTCGAATACAAAAACATGCTGATTTCAGCAATTGCACAGGAAGAGGATAGGACTGTATTTGATAATACAAGTGAATCACGTGATGTGATGCTGCATCTGATGATGCAACATCTATTGGTGGTGACAGCAATAATTTCCACTTAGTGCCCCCATGTACTGCATCAACATTGGGTACTCCTGCACAAAGTCCTTTTTCATGGCCCTTGAAAAAGGCATGTTATCCTGAAAAGCATGCAGATGACTCACACTTTTTGGTCAAAACTCATGGAAACTGATAAATCAGATGTGTCTGTCGTGTGTCCGCCTTCTTTGTCTTTGTTTGATATTGTGGATGCCTGTTTACAAGAACCACTCATTAATATTACTGATGACCCTTTTGATTACTGGCTAGAGAAGAAAAACATGAAGCCTGCACTATCTGGCTTTGCTATTAAGCTTCTTAGTTGCCCTCCCATTAGTGTTTACTGTGAGAGTGCATTTAGCACAGCTGGAAATGTTGTGTCTGATGGCTGCACAAGGCTTACTCCTGAAAATGTACAGTGCCTTACCTTCATAAAAGTCAGCCTCAACAAATTCTCTTAACAGTTCAGTGAAGAGTGGCAGGAACATAAAAATGTTGATGACGAACAGTTATAACAGGTGTCTCCTAATACAGGTGCTTCCTTGGTGGTGCTTGAAGATGATGGTGATGACATTATTTAATTTAATGATTCATTGCTTTGAATTCAGAGGACAAAGATCAGCAACCATAACATAAAGATCAAGTAAAAAACTTCTTCTTGTGCAGTCATGGCGTATATTACATCATGTATATTGCTGTATGTATTTTTCAATTTGGTAACCTAGGTGGCATGTACAATGTGGATTCCTACCGGTTTGATGGCGGGGGGGGGTGGAGCAGGTAAGGGGCTGGGGACTGGCATGTGGGCTTCATAGCAAGAATAGGTGGCAGTTGGGGCTCCCTTCCACCAAAAAGCATGCCAGACTCAATGAAGGTTTGTCTGCACTCTGCTGTTATCTTTCTGCTGTTGAATTCATTGGTTTCTTCTCTCTCTCTCTCTCTCTCTCATTCTGGCTAACATTGGACACACTGCCTCCTTTCACTTCAAATCCCCAAATGTGCTGCATACACTGGGCTGAATTCACAAACATTTTTGGGACTAAGTCCCATACCACAACTCCAGTTGTGGACCGAAATATTCACAGCTTTGGAGATTGCTATTCACATCTGCAGCATCTGTAGAAGATGTTACATCTGGTCCCACCAGCTATAATATTCATCTGCAGCTGTGGGGATTTCCATGGCACCACCACCTGCAAGCCACCGTAAATCGTGAAGCCGATTATAAACCAGCTCCACTTTTGGCAATACCATAGCTGTGGGAGAAATTGCGGTTCTGCAAGTGCCAACCTACATGCACAAAGTTTTTTCCGCAGCTGCAGTATTTTCAAGAGTTTTGTGAATCCAGTCCACTGTTTCCTATGAATGTCATGTGGTGGCTGACACACAGGATTGGCAAGAACAGTAGTCAATTTCTTTTATTGCTGTTGGCTGCTTGCTGACCTTGAAAAACTACAGGAAAATACAGACACAATTGTTTTTTAAAAAAGCTACATTTTATTTTTTTTTTTTTTAACAGAGGGATCTAAAAGAATACTACTGATGCATTTCTCATTCTCAGATAGACTAAAATAAGTTTACAATTCATTAAAGTAAATCAGAACCTTTTGGGAAAAATTTAGAGTCAAAATCAGAACTGGGTCACAGGCAACCAGCCCATCCCTAGTACAAGGCTTGCAGCACTCACCTGGCCAGCAATCAGGATTTTCAATCCCGTGTACCAGATGCCGCAAGTTACACCATTTTTTTCTGGTCTAGCTTGTGGCATTCCCGGGGGCTGTTTTTATGGAGCTTGTGCCAAATATTTGTTGCAAGCTGCAATAAAATGTGGAAAGTGTTGCACACTGTGCCCAAGATTTGAAAATCGGGCACAGTTGTGACAAAGGGGTTCGGCACACCTCCAGAACCTAAGAGTCATGGCACAGGGCTTGATGCAAGCCTTGCACTATGCCTTGAAAACTGAGCCCGTGCAGCAGATAAACTTGCGATAAAGTTGAGACTGAATTAAGCAATTAGCAGTTGCTCAGTTTGTCTGTTCTTGCCAGCTTTTCACTGAATATCCTGAGTCACATGACTAAACAAGAGGAAACTGGACACTGGGCACCACTCTAGATACAGCTATTGGATAATGGACTTAGGTTTGGCTATTCACAAAGACAATTTTCATTTTAGAAAAACAATTCCACTTCAGATTTTACACAACTTATGCTACACTCCTCATCAGCTGCAGCAGATGAAACTCATTCCCTTGGGGATGTGCGGGGACCACAATAGGGATTTTCTACATCTTAATCTGCAACTGTTCTAGTAGTCAAAAAAGCAATCATGAAGCCTTGGAGAGACCCCAAAGGCAATGGGAAGAATTTTCAAAAGCCTCAGATTGCTGCAAGCTCCGACGCACCAACAATACAGTGCATGGGGTTTGCAGTGATCTAACGGGATTTTCTATCCCATGCGGCAGTTGCCACAAATTAGACCACCCTTTTCTGGTCTAACTTGTGGCAATCTTGGGGTCCATTTTTATATATTTGAATTTATATACATTTATATATATACCAGATATTTGGTGCAAGCTGTCATAATTCATGGAAATTGTCGCAACTGTGCCCAAGATTGTAAAACTGGGTGCAGTTGCGGCAAAGGGTTTGGCGCACTGCCAGAACCTAGGTGCCACGACATAGGATGGGATGCAAGCAGTGCACCTCGCTTTGAAAATCCTGCCCCCTACCTTTTGTAGAATGGTACAACATTTTATTAGAAATGCTTCATTTTGAATGGGCCTCCCACAGCATTTAACACCACCTTCCAGCTTTCAGAAGTGGAGAAACCTGAATGTCCTTGTGGTTCTCTGACCTCTTTCTTGTTCCATCTGTCTTTGACTACATGAAGCTGTTGCATTGTAGTTCATATTATGAGTATGTGTAGCTACTATTTTATCTGTAAATGGCCTTTTATGTTCTTTGTTCCATGTGCTGACTGGTTGTCTGTTTGCATGTATTAAACAATAATTTTAAGTTTGAAAAAAAAAACTATAAAGTGAATTCTAAAGCATTTTGTAGATGTGTTTTTAAACAATTTTGAGTACCATATTTTAAGAAAAATATTCCTTTTTATCAAATCAAAAATATTCAAGAAAAACTTTCAAAATAACTTATGGAAAAAGAAAGCTAAATAAACACGAAAGACAACGCACAGAATATTCCTACATTTTTGAAAACAACAACAACAAAAAAAAGAAAATATTTACAAAAAGACAAATACCTCAAGGGGAGGCTCCTAATAGCCTTTATTGACACCTGGGCCCTGGATATTCAGCTGCTGTCTAGTCTAAAGGCAGCATGCTGCTCCAGGGCACAGCCCGGATTTCCACCACTACACTGTCCATGGTCAGTCCCATAGCGGCAGCCTGGTGATGGACATCCGCCAGATGCTCACAGATGTTTTCCAAACTGTTTCCCATCAGTTCTGCAACAGCTGGTGTAGGTGTTTGTTAGACAGGACGATAAGACATGCTTTTTTTCAGGGACCCTCTTCCATGAACAAGAAACTCGGGAGACATGGTCATCTTCACCTTTCTGCATCTCCTCCACAATTTGTGAAGCTTTAACCTCGGTCTGAATTTCTGCTAAAGGATGAGCAGATACCTCCTCTCATTTTCCACAAGACTGTGTAAAAGAACTGTGTGTGTGTGTGTGTGTGTGTGTGTGTGTGTGTGTGTGTGTGTGTGTGTGTGTGTGTGGTGTATGTGTGTGTTTGTGTACTGCACCAGACATCAGCTCTTCCTCTCCAACTGAAATGAGGATATCCATCTCTGTCATTATCCCTGCTTGTATATAAACATATGGGCAAATATTAAATTACATAAACCATTATTCTGGCTCAGTTCCTGATGCCATGTGTTAATTTACATAGGATTACAGACATGACTTTTGAATGCGTGCTGTCAAAAATCTTACCACTGCATAAAACAAAAATGTGTCAGTCCTTTCAAATTACATTTTAACATCCAGTAAAATATAACAATCAAAACATAAATGCTTCCAGTGTGCCTCTCTATCTGTCTCTGTACTCTGGCTACTTCACAGGAACAACTACCTCCTAGTTCTACCCGCCTTGTGTACCTACATACATCTCCTCCCCCCATTATGGTAGCTATAGTTACACATAGGAAATTACTGAGCTGGGAATCTGCTATCAATTAGAGGCAACTAAATGGTGTCCACAAACTAAATGAAATCAAATTTTTTTTAGGTAGGAGACACTGTCTCCTTCTGAAGATATTTCCTGCTATCCATCAAACCCTAACCAATCAGTGTCCACACATCACTGATTTAGCATGGTTGCTAAACAGCTAGTGTACTGCCCGGAATTCCTAGTCCTGTAACTTTCTGAAGTTGTCAGCTGTTACTTCTTGTATAGGAAACAATGTTTGTTTTTAGTTTAACTAGAAACTTTTCTACCTGACAGTACTAGATGTGATGTGTGGAACAGCACCCACCTGGAGGCTGACACAGTTATGTTGTTTCCTTTCTATTGTCAGTATTGTGACCTCACTGACTGTGACATCACTAGTAACCAAGAAGAGCAAGTCTCCCGCTGCTTGACTGGTAACTTTTGAAACATGTTACCAATCAGGCAGCAGGACTTGTGATGTAACAGTAAGTATGGCCACATACTGATGATGTGGTGGGAGGACTAGAACTAGTTATGTCTGCGTCCAGGTATTGCACAACTTTTCACATCACACCCAATACTATTAGGTAGAAAACCATCTAATGAGAACAGAGAAAAAAAAAATAACACTTCAGAAATCAAAAGTAGTAAGGGACTACTAATAATTGACAAAATGTTCTGCCTGCTATTTTTTGGTGTTACTAGCACTTTAAGTAAACAATTGTAAATGGTTTCATGGATAAGGGCCCCATTGTCCTGAGTAATGAAAAAATACCTTGCCGGCACCTAACTTTCCACAAACACTTCATCACTGCATAATGATAATGGATGTTTTTAATGAAGTAGTGCAGGGAATGATGCCTAATCACTTTAAATGTCCTTTTGCTTGACGTCACTAGTACAGTGTTTTAATAAAAGTCTGTTTTTTTTCCTGCTTTTAAAATGTTATAGTTTGCTCTAACCCTTACCAGATGTTTAACTGGCAGACAGTTTAATGGGGAGGAAAAGGCATACATAGTTGCTGATCATAGCTAGAATGGAAGCTAGCATTATAAATGCAGTACTGCCTAGCATTTCAAAGTGCCCAGGAAGGAGGTGAGATACTCCTAAAAATCATGTGCCAGCCTAAGACGAGAACAAGATATAAATAGCCAAATGACAAGGAAATGACATTCAGTAGAGTACCATCACATTTTCACTTTTTACTTTATTGATTTCACCATGTACATGGCATTCAAGATTCTTGTACTGGGCATAGGATTACTGTACATATAATGCATATACAAGGTATACAGATACTTCTGATGTTTGATTTAGGTAGCCTATTAGTCTGTTAAATGTGGAATTCTTACATTGATTACCCCAAACCAGTTACCCTTGAAAAACTAATCCATATTGAAATGACATATAAATTAGCTGTCTCAGTAGCTGTGGTGTCATAATCTGGAGAGATTCAGAAAAAAACTGGGAAAAATGCAGCCTACACACTGCTATTAGACCATTTTTTGAAAGTCACAGCATTATTTAGCTAAAGTAGAGCTCTTGTTACAGACCAGTTTTTAAAGATAACAAAATGGGAAAAAGCATTGAAACAATTCCATGGGCTCAATATTCAAACGTTTGTGTGGGAGCTAATGGGTCTTTGCCTGTGCAAATAGAAGTTTGCGCTGAATCCCTATATTCAAAAGTAGTTGTTGCACAGGCAATGAGGGTTAGCACCCGTGCAAACAGTAATGCATGTGTGCAGGCAAGGGGAGGGGGAAGAGCCATGATAAGCTGCGCTACCCCATAATCAACAGTTTTGTGCTGCGTAAAAGGGTTTAGCATGGGCCTTTTGTGCAGCGCATATACCACTGAACAAAATCCCATTTTACTTTGTGTAACTCTAGTGGCTTCTGGAGGTAATGCAATCACCTAGGCAGTTGGCCGCTGTGGGAACACAACCACCTCCATGGTCTCTGGCACCCCCTCACCAATTGCCAGCCCCTAATGTGCAAATAAAATGCCTTGGTGCTAGTGGTCCCCTCCCCCAGCACTGATCACTGGCCCTTACTGTAAAAAAAAAAAAATTATTGATGGTAGTGGTCCCCATCTCCCTCCGATCACTGGTCCATACTGTAGAAAAAAAAATCCCTGGTGGTACTGGTCCCTCCTCTCTCTGAATGCCTGCCCAGACTGTGATCAAATGACATCCCTGGTGCTAGTGGTACCCTGTCCCTCACTCCCTCCAATCACCAGCCCATAGGACAATGGAAAACCTTTCCTGGCATCCAATGGTCCTCCCCTGGTACCGATCCATGAAACCACCACTCACAATGCCATAATTCCTGTTGTCTAGCACCCTCCCACTGAGGCACTGAACACCCACTGCCTGTTACCTTTCCAGTCCCCTTGGTGCCATGGGTGCAAACAGTGACCAGTGCAGCCCTCCTCACACCTCCTCAGCTGGCTGCCGTATGTCCAGGCAGGGAGTTTGGCCCTTATTTATAGGTCAGGGTGATGTGCCCTGCCCTAAAGAGACTAGGAAGGTGACTGTGGGAGTGAGTGTTTGGTGCTGTGGTGGGGGGGAGGCACTAGACACCAGGGATTATAGCATTGTGAGCAGTGGTACCATGGCTTGGTGCTGAGAGGACCACTGGATGCTAGAGAAGGATTTCCATTGTCCTACAGGCTGGTGATCCAAGGGAGGGGGACCATTAGCACCAGGGATGTCATTTTATCACAGTTCAGGCCAGCAATCAGAAGGAAGAGGTCCAGTACCACCACAGATATCATTTTATTACAGTACAGGCTGGTGATCAGAGGGAGGGGGGACCACTAGCACCAGAGATGTCATTTTATTACAGTATGGGCTGGTGACTGGAGGGAGGGGGGACCACTAGCACCAGAGATTTTTTTTTTTTGCAGTATGGACTGGCAATCAGTGTGGGGGGGCACTATTACCAGGGATTTTTTTCTACAATATGGACCAGTGATTGGAAGGGGGGACCACTAGCACCAGGGATGTCATTCTATCACAGTATGAGCCAGCAATCAGAGGGAGTGGGGACCACTAGCACCAGAGATATTTACACATCTGCAACTGAGTAATTGGGGAAGGGGCGCTGAACTAATCTGCCTTGCTACCCATGCAAATGAGCCCATAATGGGCATGCAAATAGCCCCATAGCACCTTGCATATCCAATGAGCTCATTTGCATGGATCCTTTGAAATATTGCAGAATGTGCTCAGGTGCTATCCAGTCTGGCACCATACTTCGGGATCCATGATGGGGCAGCACTAGGAGGCTTAGCACTGTGCCAACATGACTCTATATTTAGTCAAATAGTTCAGGTGCACTGTTTAGCTGAATATAGTATCCTCAGGCTCCTGGTCAATCACAAGTACAGTGCAAAGTTTTGTGCTCTGCTTTGTGCTTTTTTCAAATATTGGGCCCATATGTCATATCAGGAGTAATTTCCTTCCTTCATCACCTCCATGTTGTAGGTGTAGGGGCAATGATTGTAACGCCCCTATGGCGGCAATGATGGTGGGCGCTATGAAATCCAGTTCACCAGAATGACAGGTGAACTGGTTGCGGTGCCCACACTACAATTTCCCTAATGACTTCGCTCTGGTGATGGGATACCCTGGCTTGCATAGCCACACATCTGTGGACAGGTGCAGGGTGTGCAGTATGTACAACAGCACCCGCTGCAGGGCACCTGTCAGCAGCTCCACTCTTTTGCAGTAATGATCACTGGGGGCAGTTCGGTGGACACAGGTGGGCATTCAATTGGATGCTCAGCTTGGGTACCATAGTGGATTCCCTGCTCTGTGTGAGCAGGGGACTCTGGGAAGGCATGGCCTGGACATATTTTAAAGTATGGGTAAGTGTCTGAATGGCTGACCCAGCCCTCCATGACAGCCCAGTGTGCTGGTGCAGCATGGTAGAGGGATGCCCTGCCCCACCACAGCCAGAGGGTGTCATTGGTGGTGTGTAAAAGATGCGACAGAGTCCCAGCTGCCATATCTTGCACTGTCCCTTGCCTGGTACTATGCACTTTCATGAATGGAGCGGAGTGTCGGCACACCCCCAGCCATGCCCCCAGGCCAGCTGTGCATTTAGCCGCATGATTGACTGGGGGATCAGGAGTGGTACGGATGTACATCCCTTCTGTGCATGCCACTGGGGATCCTCTGTATGTATGGCTCAGGGACTTAAGATTGCCTACACAATGTGGATTTGTAGCACATAGGTGATCCACACCTTAATACATAGGGCCTTATATGACTTTAACAAAGATTTTGATCCAGTTCAGGTTGCAATTCTTCATTTGCTGTATATTTATTGTTTTAAAAGTGCAGAATTGCACTCCTAGGGGTAGGTCTTGCCATGCTATACAGGTGTGACCTGGGAAGTGTAGTTCTTGTAAGGACTACATTACTGGCTGAAACTACAGAAATATCTAATAGTATGTGAGCCTAGCAGCATCCCTGCAAAAAACAGCATCTCAGTTGAAAGGACTCCTGCAGAGAGTTAACAATAGAAAAGGACCTTATTTTAGTTGTATAACTTTTGTGGTCGGGATGCCAGTATTGGTCACATGACTGTTCATGACTTCTGGGTCTCGACTACAAAATGCTCATGCAGCAAGTGGAGTGAGCGTGTGCGGGCGAGCATGCAGCTCTGCACATGGAGATGCGCGCAGAGACACGTGCATCTCTGTGCGTGTGTCTAGCATGTCCTGTGAGGTCGGCAGGGTTAGCAGGACAGTTTCCCCCTTAACGGATACACAGGTATACATGAAAATAAACTGATTTTATTGTAAGTTTCAGAAACTGATTAGTTAATTTCGATCTCAAGATGGGTAGCACAGTTGTTAATATGATCTCATTGTCCCTTAGTAACGGGCACGTTTTAATGATCCGTTGTTCTTGCAATCATATTTTATGCAATGTACCTTCTGTAATAAATGTGCCCACTTTTCAAACTTGTCCTTAATGCTCAGAATTGGTGGCTCTTAGAGAGGAGATTACTACCTTACTAAAGAGTTACAAGTAGCCAAGGAGCTTGGGGAGTTAGAACATTTCATGGATAACATGGTAAGAATTCTCCCTATTACTTCCAACCTCAAAACAGAGACCTGAAATGACAACCTTTTGCAGGATAGCCATTCACTAACCAGGCCAATTATCCATTCACTGGCTGATAGCATGAATCCAACTCCCCCAGAAAACCAATGTATGATAGTTCAAGATTGTCTTATGTTAGCTAATAAGACTCAGTTATCATCAGAATCTCGTGCCTCTTTCCTGCTTAGCACTCATGCCTTTAAAAAAAGAAGCAAGGATTCCATTTCTGACTTAGTGACTGATGATGGTTGGGAATCTTTTCCGAAATGGAAATTCAAAAACGGAAGAAGGGCAGATCATATGCGTCCTCCAACGCTTGAATGTTCTCCCTCTAATAGTCTATATAGTCAGCTATTTTGTTCTATGAATAGATTTGAACCATCAGTGACTACTCAGAATGACTCTAGTCAACTGAACAGTGTTCTTTCTGCTGCCTCGCCCACTATTATTATAGGGGATTCAGTTGTTAAATATGTGGACTCTTGCCTGTGAAACGGAAGTTATAACCACACCTCTGTTTACTGCTTTCCTGAGGCTAAAATTGAGGACATAAAGTCAAGAATTGACACTTTAGTGTCTCAACCATGTAACGTTATTATCCATGTTGAGAAAAATAACATAGGATATTCCCATGAAAAAGATATCTGTCTCGATATCATTGAGCTGGGAAAAATCCTTAAATTGGAGAACTGTAATGTTTTTATTTCCAGTATACTACCAATCCCTCGTGCGAGACCGGAAAAGAGCAATACCATTGCACGGATCAATGCAAGATTACATAATTGGTGTACTGATGAAAACTTTACCTTTATTAGTCACTGGGTCACATTTAAGAAGGACCATAAATTGTTTGCTAGGGATGGACTTTATCTGAGCAAATAAGGTGTAAATGAAGTTTGCCAATACTTTCAAATATATGTTCCTACTCTTAATATAAACTGGTAGATTTGGGATAAAATTTAACTGGCTCAACACTATCACCTGCCTCTCACATTCTCCAACATAAATTAAAAAAGAGTGAGTTAAAAGTCCAACTTCTTAATGCTTGTAGTCTATGAACTAAATTTGATGAACTGGTTATTAGGGTTAAAAAAGATCATCCAGATATAATTAGTATTTTGGAGACCTGGTGGCCAAATGACACTGCTTGGGATAAATTTATTCCAGGCTACACTTTGTTTCATTTAGGTAGAGTAAATGGCAAGGGTGGGGGTATTGCATTGTTTATTAATTCTTCTTTAAATGCAAGTGACATTTCATACAAAATCAAAACAGAAACACATTCTGCTGAGTAACTTTGGCTCAGTTTCAAAAATCAAAATAATATAAACTTTATACTAGGGCTCTCTTACAGGACACCTGACTCACAGAAATTAATTATAAATGAGATTCTAACAGAAATGGCATCAGCTGCAGATATAGGCAATATCATATTTATGGGTGATTTAAACCTTAATGACATTAATTGGGTAAATAAGTCTGCTACAACTCAAGATTCGAGGGTCTTTTTACATTCCTGTGAAGAGCTAAATTTAATACAATATATTTTGTTTCCAACATGTGGTCCTAACATCCTAGACATTGTTCTAGGTAGTGAGCCTCTAAAAATAACCAACTGCAAAGTCACTGTACCTATAGGGAACAGTGATCATTTTACAGTAAATTTCAATTTATGTATGTCATTTGAACATTCAGCAAATGTGACAGAAGTTTTTGCATTTCATAAAGCAGATTAAACTGCCTTAAATAACTATTTAGCCAACATTATTGGGTTGAATTTTTAAATAGTCCTGATATTGAGGAAATGTGGGATTCCTTTAACTCTATCATTCTGGATGCAGCTAATAAATTTATTCCAAAAGTAAAGAAAAGAAAACTTAGCTTACACCCCAGATGGCAATCAAGTCATTTACAAAAAATTATAAAAAGGAAAAATAGAATGTTTAAAAGATGCACCACAAACAAGTGCACAAGAACGATGTCAGCATTTAAAAGAATCTAAAAGAAATGCAAAAAAGAAATTAGAAAAGCAAAACTGGAAACAGAAAAATATATTGCCTCACAAGCCGAAAAAGGAAATAGTAAAATTTTTGTTTAGTTATATAAATTCTATTAAGAAACAAGAATGTAAAGTTGGACCATTAATAACCAATAATACTGTTATATCTGACCCTAATGAAATGGCAGACCTTTTTAACTCACATTTCTGCAAAGCTTTCAGCAAAGTTTCAAGCATGAAAATTGACGACTTTGGCCCTATGTCTAGGAGCATGACCACCTCCCCAGATATTATCAAGGATAAATTAAACAATATTAAACAAGATTCCTCTCCTGGTCCTGACGGCATATCAGGGGACATCATCCGTCTAATGAAAAATCACTTGTGCCTGCCCTTAAAGATTATCTATGAAACAAGCCTAAATTCAGGTCTTGTGCCATCTGACTGGAAGAAAGCTAATGTAATACCTCTGTTTAAAAAAAAAAAAAAAAATGTACCTGATAACTATCACCCTATCAGTCTCACTCTGATTTTCTGTAAAATATTAGAAAGAATAATTAAGGATGAACTAGCCCCCACTGTAGCAGTCATCGATACTAATCAACATGGGTTTGTTAAGGTCATTCATGTTCCACCAATTTATTACATTTTTACGATTTTATTAGTGACAATCTGGACAATAAAATTCCCTGTGACATGATATTTCTAGATTTCAAAAAGGCCTTTGATTCTGTGCCACACTGGGCATTAATCCAAAAATAGCAAAATCACGGTATTAATCCCTTGTTTATACATTGGATTGCCAACTGGCTCAAGGATAGAATGCAGAGAGTTGTTATAGATGGCTATAAATCAACTTGGGAACCAGTAGAAAGCAATGTCCCCCAAGGATCTGTTTTAGCCCCAGCTATATTTGAAGTGTTCATTTCTGACCTATCGCATAATCTCCACTGTAAAATTGCAAAATATCCTGATGACTGCAAAATGTCCAACATTTGCAGCACGTCTGAAGCATTGAGGCTCTCCAGAGGGATATAGATACCCTAGAGGCCTGGTCCATTAATTGGGGCCTGCGGTTTAACATCTCTAAATGTAGTGTTCTACACTTTAGAAAGTATAATCCCAGATGCCCATATCACTTATATAATGAAGTTTTAGCCAGTAAGGATAACGAGAAAGATCTTGGCATTATTGTTGATTCATATTTAAATTTTGATCTTCATATTACAGGTATTCTCAGTGAAGCCAACAAAATAAGGTGGGCAATTAGGCATAATATAACTTCCAAAGATCCAAATATTCTGCTTCCCCTTTACCGAGCCTATGTTAGACCTCATTTTGATTATGGTTCTTAATTATGGAGCCCATTTATGCAGAAAGACATACTTAGACTAGAAAGACTTCAAAGAAGAGTTACAAAATTGGTCTACCCAGATAAATCTCTGTCCTATGGTGAAAGATTTTTAAAATTTAACCTAATGTCCCTGAAACAGCAGCAACTTAGAGGAGACCTTCTATTTACATGAGACATTATTCGTGACCCACAATTAACAATAGAATGTGGATTTGATTTTAAACAAGTGACTATGAACATGAGAGGTCATCCACTTCAACTGATGAGAAACAAATTCAGATAAAAAAGGGCTTATTTTTTCTCTCAAAGAATTGTAGGTCCATAGAACAGTTTGCCAACATCAGTTATTGTCAGTCAAAACAAAAATATATTTAAAAACAGGTTGGATGTTTTTTTGTTTTCATAAAAAAACTTAACCTACTATATGTAGTTTAAGGAGCTCAATGGGCTACCTTGCCTTTTGCTCCTACTTAGTCCTTAGTATGATCCTTAGTATGATCCTACCCTCACTTAAAGCAGCTGTGCATGTTACAGTAAACATTTTAAAGTATACCTTTTTATTTCATTTTAGATCATCCTGGTCCTTCTGTCTTTGCAAGATGCCCTTCCCCCATTTTGAATCTGCTTACCATTTTTATTTTAGATCTGAAATAATTAAAAGGAGTGCTTTTTTTTAATATGGCTATAGTTCTCTTTTCATCAGTATCCTTAGCTGTTTTTAAACATACATTGTCCCATAATGTCATAGAACAGTCAAAATACAAGTGACGTTAAACAATGGGTGCTCAAAAACAGCTGTGAATACTGGTGAAAACCTGAGGATAGCCATATTACTTACATGTACAGTACATAGTACTCTAGTAATTTATGGTTTGAATGAATACTAGGTTTCTCAAGTCTATCCTCCCACTTCAGAAGCAGGAGCCAAGTATACTGCCAAAAATGTATTTATTTGTTTATTTATTTTGTCAGATTTTGCTGCTGGAGTCCTGGGGGGCATGAGGGAGAGCACATCTGTTTGACAATCTATCTCCACTCCACCAAGAAGCCCAAGCCAGCAGCTGTGAACTGTCTTGACCTTTGGCTCCTGCCACTAATTCCTGCCTCAAATCTGCCAGACGGGTGGATGGATGTCAGCTTGGGAGGCAGAGCTTTGGGGAGCCCACCAACTCTCAAATTTAAACCCTGTCTGTATGCTATGTTCAGTTTTTCATCACCAGAGTCTCTGAGGGTGTGTGGGACAGTGCATCTGTTTAGCAACCTCCCTCCCCTCCATCAAGAAGCCCCTCCACTGAGAAGTCCAAACCAACAATTGTGAACTGTCCTGACTGTTGGTTCCCACCTCTGCCTTCTGCCTCGAATCCACCAATTGAGTGGAAGGATGACAGCTCGGGGGGCAGAGTTTTTGGGAGCTCCCCAGTAATCACAAAAGATGCTCCATTCAAGTGGCACTCCTGCTTATGGCACTCATACAAAGGACTAGCACAAAGGACACTCATCCAGAGTCTGCCTGGAGTCAGACTGGTGTCTGCCGTCAGCCGGGCATGCTGCTCCAGCTCACTTCATTCTGATTGATTATCCCATCTACAGATCAACTTCACATTCAGCAAGGTAACCTACTCACCCTTATGCTGAATTGTTAGGTACTGCTTTCTCCTCATCTTGGGTTCATTGTATCACTTGCATTTGGTATCTAACTCTTGGGACTATATGTCATTAGGCATAAATGCTGACTATTGCTTACACCCTATCTGGGTTATCTTGATCTCTTTATTTTTGGTACCTGTCCCTTGAGACTGTATGTGTTTAGGCTGAACAGCTAATTACTTGCTCACTCTCTACCTGGGTCACCTTGAACTTGTGCTGCTGGTGCCAGTAGTGTATATACATTTCTGCCTCATTCATTTGCTTCTGTTCCTGCTCCTGCTGTTACAATAGTCATATTTTTGCTTGTGTAGTCTGCTGTAGTTGTTACTACAAGGATTACTGCCAATTTCTTTACACTGTTTGTGCACAGTCCTGCCTGACTTGCTTCTAGTTGCTTAACAGTTGGATTTCTTTCACTGTCACTGTATTTGCAGTTGTTACCTAGCTAAAGTCTCTCTTTTTAAACATTATTTTCTATTTATAATAAAAATACATTGCATTTCACAGTTTTTGAAAATAGCATTGATACAGTATATTTCCAACATTAAATAAAATAAAATTTAGAATAATTCTTAGGGAAGTGTGTATAACAAGGATTTTATGCACACCCATGGTGAGTGATGCCCCATAAACCCCGATGGCGAAAGCCAGAGGGGTTTATCAGGCATCACGCCCAAGGGTTTGCATAAAATCTGAGTTTACGGACTTCCTTATGTTTTTTTTTTTTTATATTTACTGGTTCTTTGGTTCACTCTGTCTGAGCGGCTTCAGTAGTGCTGGCTCTGTGGCTTAATTCACCATGCGCTCGCTCCTCGGTGATCAGCCGTTTCCAGAAGCACTTGAAACAGCTCTGAATTTAAATACCTAAATAACAGCTCCTTTTAAGAAATGACACTTGCCATTAAAAAACCATAGTTTACCTAGTTGCCTTGATTCGTTTGATCCAGTCAGCCAGAACAACTTCCGCAAATTAAAAACTGGAAGTGTTCTCCTGGGTACTTGTAACTGCCAGTCTCAGTACATAGCTGTTTTCCTGTAACAGAGAGAGTGAATTGAATGAGCGAGGACAAACAGTGGTAAAGATTTTTAGCTGACATGGAAGCTCCTTTGAGAATCTTTCTCAAAGGTGGTTAATGGAACTCCGTTATTCACAGCCCGTTATTCACATGTGTGAATAACGGAGTTTGTGAACTTCTGCCAGTAGTAGGTCATTGGCACTAACAAATATAAAAAATACAGCATTTATGACAGTGAATAGTTTGTTATATACATTTTTTTAGGTGAAAAATCCAAACAGGCCAAGCTTTTCAGTTATCTAACCTATTTAAATAGACAATAAAGGTGTATATCTATCTATAGATTACCGTCTTTCAGTAGTTACAGCACAAAATCATTACATTTAGTCATTATGTGCATTACCTATGTGGTCTATCTGTTGCTAAATAGTTTGTGTTGATGTTGCAACTTACGAGTTAATTTTTCAAAATGATTGACCCCCGGATCATGCCTGAAAATAGGCAGGATTTGTCTAGTGCACTTAACCGGTCAACAATAAATAAATAAATAAAATAAGGTCTCTCCAGCATTCTATATCTGGAGGGGATTGTGATAACCAGCGAATGGTGATAGCTTTTTCTTCCTGTGGTAAGAATGATATTAAAACAGTATTTCTGGTCCTCACTCAAACGTTTAGGTGGGTAGTCCAATAACAGGACTATGTTTGCTGTTAATGGAGGAAACGTAGGGCAGAATCATGTACAGTATCTCTATGTCTAGGTCTGATCACAACTGAGTCAATTTGGGGCATGCCCAGAATATATGCGCATGATGAGCAGACTGGCTATCACAACCTCTACAACATTCAGAACTTAAGGATTGATGAAATGTTACCAAGTCAGCTGGTGTAAAGAAATTGCACACCATAGTTTTCCATGCAAACTCCTTCCAACTGTTAGAGGAAGATACTTTATGCTGCTGTAGGTATATTTTACTCCAGTTTTCTGGGAGAATGAGGATATTTTATTCTTGTTTCCATTTTGTTTCAAGGGTGCTACTTGTCAATTTTGGTGGAATGTTGATAGCTCTGTAAGCTAAAGATATAAAGTGAGGAGGGAGCCCTTGGGTTTGTGTCATTTGCAATAATAAGATGAGTGGATGCATTTCCTTTACTCTGGAAGGGGGCCTAGCTTTATCGTTAGGAAATGTCTAATTTGTAACTAGCAGAAATGGTCCACTCTTGTCAAATCAATTTTTTTTGTAAAATAGTAAAGGGATGAAATTGACTGTTGTCAAATAATTGATAATAAAATTGGAGATCTTGTCACCCCTATTGTACAAAGAGGTGGTCTAGCTGCTTTGGCTGAAATGTAATATTGTAGGCTATGGCGACCATAGGAGCCAGTGGTTTAATTAGACGTTTAGTTGTCTGTACTCCATGCCACACTTGTAGAACATTTTTAGAGAAATTAACTGCTCTGGAGGTATGGGAGGACTGGAGAACAGTTTTATGAATTTCAAAATTAAAATCGTCAACCTCCAGGATTTTCCAGTTGGCATCATAGGTTTGGTCTAACCATGCTGTTACATGTTGAAGTTGTGCTGCCAGAAAATAATGTTTTAAATCTGGTAAAGCCAAACCACCTTATTGTTTTGATAATTGCAATTTACTTTAGGCTATCTGAGGTGGTTTACCTCCACCATATGACTCTTGAGATGCATTTATCCCATTCCTCAAATAATGATTGTGATGAAGACGCAGGGAGAGTTTGGAACAGGTACAGCAATCTTGACAAGATGTTCTTATGTTCATCCATTGAGTGGAGCACTAGACTAGCCAAAACAAAAAACAGAAAGCCAGGTGTCAAGTAAAAAACTGCTTTTTATTACAAATACAAAAAGCTAAAATTCACGCAATAAGCAGTAGTAGCACCCCCCTCCACCAACGTTACATGTAGATCTTACGCTTTTTCAGGGCGGGGCATGTCAGAGCAGAAACTCTACCATGAAGACCGAGGAGCTGTCCGTAGAACTCCATGATAGAACTGTGAGGAGGCATAGATCTGGGGAGGGGTATAAAAACATTTCTAGGGTGTTGAAAGTTCCCAGGAGCACAGTTAAGTCCATCATTAGAAAATGGAAAGATTACGGAACCACCCAGGCTCTTCCTAGAGCAGGCCGTCCTCCCAAACTGAGCAACCGGGCAAGAAGGACCTTGGTTAGGGAAGTGACCAAGAACCCAATGACCACCCTGACAGAACTACAGAGTTCCATGGCTGAGATGGGAGAACCTGTCTAGAGGACAACAATCTCTGCAGCACTTCACAGATGTAGCCTCTATGGGAGAGTGGCTAGATGGAAGCCACTCCTGAGAAAAGGCCACATAATAGCATGCCTGGAGTTTGCAAGAAGGCACGTGGCAGACTCTGAGACCATGTGGCAAAAGATTCTCTGGTTTGATGAAACAAAAATGGAACTCTTTGGCCTGAATGCAAAGTGCTATGCCTGGTGCAAACCGAACACAGGTAAGCACCCATGCAACACCATCCCTACCATGAAGCATGGCAGCATCATGTTATGGGGATGCTTTTCAGTGGCAGGGACTGGGGCACTTGTCAGGATAGAGGGAACAATGAATGGAGCCAAATACAGGCACATCCTTGAGGAGAACCTGCGTCAGTCTGCAATAGACCTTCGACTGGGGCGAAGATTTACGTTCCAACAGGACAATGACCCCAAGCATACAGCCAAAGCAACACTAGAGTGGCTTCAGAACAAGAAGGTGAGTGTCCTTGAGTGGCCCAGCCAAAGCCCAGACTTGAATCCCATTGAGAATCTGTGGAAAGACTTACAGATTGAGGTTCACCGACGCTCCCCTTCCAACTTGACAGAGCTTGAGCAAATCTGTAAGGAAGAATGGGCAAAAATCCCCAAATCCAGATGTGCAAAGCTGATACAGACATACCCAAGAAGACTCAAAGCTGTAATTGCTGCCAAAGGTGCTTCTACAAAGTGTGGACTCAGAGGGGTGAATACTTAAGTAAACAAGATATTTCAGTTTTTAATGTTTCATACATTTTTGTTACACAATAAAAATATTTTTGCCCCTTTAAATTGTTGAGTATGCTGTGTGAATCAAGGGGGAAACGAATCATTTCAGTGCATTAAAAATTCTGGTAGTAACACAACAAAATGTGACAAAATCCAAGAGGAATGAATACTTTCTGAAGGCACTGTCGCTTCTATATGGCAGGAAAAGTCAAGGTGGCGATCCAGCCTTACCCTAGGAACCTAAAGGAGACAACCTTCCTCCAGGATGGAGCCTTCAAGGTTTACTTTACTGTCACTACACAATTGCAGTTCAACAGGTAAACCCAATGAGTTCAAGTTCATTACCAAATTGTTATACATAGTACATTCTATGTACATCATACAGGTCCTGAAGACCAGAAAGGACTGGGCTTTTGACGGCAGTTCCTGGTAAGAAATGTCATAGAGACCTTTTTGGCATGAGTTATTTTTTTGTTGAATAAGCACTGAACACTGTTAAAGTCACACTGGAGCAGTTCTGCTAGTTCAGAAAATAAGGACCCACAAGCATGAACAAAAGTGTCATCGACATACATATGGATGTTACCATGGACAATACTTTTAGGAGCCCATCAAGAAAGATTAAGAGGAGTAGGGAGATCCAGGGAGCACTTCAGGGAGCTTGTGAGGGAGCCGACCCAAGATGAAGCAGCGCTAGATCTTGTGCTGACAAACAAGGAGAGGGTAGAGAAACTCACTGTGGGAAGTCACCTGGGCTCTCGCGACCACTGCATGGTGAGGTATGGCATAAGCATTGGAGCAGAGCCAAGCCATATGAGGATGAAGGTCCTTAGCTTCATGAGAGCTGATTTGGGGAAGATGGGAAAAAGCCTGGATGAGGCCCTTGAAGGGATAGAGAAACTGGAGGAAGGGGAGAAAATTCAGGTAAAATTAAGGGGGCCATTACACATGTAACAGACCTCTATGTCAGACACTTAGTAAGAACAAGAGAAAAAGGAGACCACTTTGGTTTGCTATGGAAATAAGGGAGCGGGTAAGGGTGAAAAAGTCAGCCTTCAGGAAATATAAGAAATCACAGAGGGAGGAGGACAGGGAGGAGTATTAGGATAGGCAGAGGGAAGCAGGGAGGGCAATCAGGAGGGCCAAGGCACAAACAGAGGAGATAATGATAGAGAAGTTAGGAAGGGGGACAAGACTTTTTATAGGTATGTCAGTGATAGGAGAAAGGTGAGGGGGACTTAGTAGGCTGAAAGGGACAGGGGGAGAAAGCATAAATAGAGATCAGGAAAAAGCTAATGTACTAATCCAATACTTCTGTTCGGTGTTTATGGAAGAAAGTGATGGGGAGGGGCCATGGTTGACGGATAGGGATAATAAGGGAAAGGAAGTGGACACTATGCCTTTTATGGTGGAAAGAGTACTGGAGGAACTAGGCAAGCTGAGGGTGGACAAGGTGATTGGACCCGATGGTTTGCATCCCAGGGTTTTAAGGGAACTCAGTAAACATTTAGCAGCACCACTAAGGCAGTTATTCAACCAGTCGCTACAAACAGGGGTGGTTCCCTGGGACTGGAGGAGGGCAAATGTCACCCCACTCCACAAGAGCAGGAGTAGAGAGGAGGCAGAAAACTACAGGCTGGTCAGCCTGACCTCTGTGGTGGGGAAGGTTATGGAGGCACTGTTTAAGGAGAGGATCAGGGGGTACTTAGAGGCCTTTGACCTGCAAGACACACAGCAACAGCAGCACAGCTTCACAGCAGGCAGGTCATGTCAAACAAACCTGCTGGATTTTTTCGACTGGGTAACCAGAGAGATCAACCCGGGGCAGTAGATGTTGTGTACCTCAGCTTTAGTAAAACATTCAACACAATTTCTCACAGGAGGCTTATAAACAAATTGGGAAGTCTGGCAGTGGTAATGAAGATAGTTAACTGGGTGAGTAATTGGCTAGGGGATAGGGAACAGAGGGTGGTGGTAAATGGGGTCAGTTCAGATGAGGAGAGGGTGACCAGTGGAGTGCCGTAGAGGTCGGTCCAACATATTTATAGGGGACATTGCAGAAGGAATTGAAGGGAAATATGTCTATTTGTTGATGATATGAAGCTCTGTAATCGAGTGGACACTGAAGGAGGAGTGGGTAGAATGAAGAGGGATCTAGACAAGCCGGAGAGTGGTTGAGGACATGGCAATTGGGATTCAGTGCTAAAAAATGCAGGGTCATGCACTTGGGGCGAAACAACCATAAGGTAGACTATATGATGGGAGGGGTGGTGCTCAAGACCATGAAGAAGGAAAGAGACCTGGGAATAATTATATCCAAGGATCTAAAGGTGGTCAGTCAATGAGATAAAGTGGTGGGGAGGGCTAACAGAGAGCTGGGGTACTTAGGGAGGGACATAACTAGAAGGAGGAGGTAGGTACTGATACTACTATACAAAACTCTGGTGAGGCCCCACCTTGAATACTGTGTTCAGTTTTGGAGACCATACCTGAGAAGGGACAGGAAGGAGGCAGTGCAGAGGAGGGCTACGAAGATGGTGCAAGGGATGCAGTATACGACCTATGAGGAGAGGCTCAGCGAGCTAAATATGTATACCATGGAGGAGAGGAGGGAGGGAGAGAGGGGACATGATAGAAACATTTAAATACCTTGCAGATAAAAACAGGGTACCAGAGGGTAGCATTTTTCAAAGGAGGGGATGCCAGACAACCAGGGGTCTGAGACTGGAGGTAGGAAGGGTCAGGGGAAACATAAGGAAACACTACTTCACAGAGAGGGTGGTGTACAAATGGAATGGCCTACTTGCAACTGTCATGGGGGCCAGAATAATCACAAAATTTAGAAGGTCTTGGGACAAGCATAAAGGCATTCTAAGGGGAGGGGAAGGGAACATGGGGGAGAATCAGAAGAAGGGGACTAGGCAGGACAAAGGGGCAGACTGGGCCAAGTGGTCCTCTTCTGCCATCAAATTTCTATGTATCTATGTTTAATTGAATAGGGGCCAAGAACTGAGAGAGAGAGAGAGACAGAGACAGAGAGAGAGACAGAGACAGAGACAGAGACAGAGAGAGACAGACCCGCCAACACAGACAGCTTGAGACCTCTCCAAAAAAAGAGCACAAAAAGCTCATATGGTCTGGCCCTAGCAAGCTTATGTAATAAGATATGGTGAGCAACAGTGTGGAAGGCCTTTGCGTGATCAACAGATGTAAGCGTGCCCTGATCCATCCCCTTCAGGATGGCATTAGAGAACCAGAGGAGGAGACATGGAGCTGCTTTTTTTTTTTTTAAAACAGACCAGTTAGGGGTGAAGGAGGAGGACTAGTCAAGGAAGGAGGTGACCTGGGAGAGCACCAGTCATCTTGAAGTTTAGCCAGTGTTGGCATGAGAGAGATACGTCCTTAGTGATCCTTGGCAGAGGTCTCACCACTCTTATGCAGGGGAAAAAATGTGACTGTTTTCAACATGCCTGTACGTTTGCCAGAAACAAACACTGAAGAATAGAGACTAGACTTATACATGAGGTCAAACTACCTGTGGGTGTTTTACCAACCTGTAAAGGGCTTTCGTCAACTTGTCCTCAAGTTTTTATATTGCAGTGCTTGAAAAGACAGTCCGTGCAAACGTTCCCCCTCCACTCAACTGCAGAATGCCATATTAAATGGTATTAGAGAGCAAGTATTTTTCTACTTGTTTATAGTATATAATTAAAGTGAAATCCGAGCATCTTTTAATAAAAAGATTTCAAAAACATACATTTGGTGTTTCTTTTCTACAAAATAAGAAATGCAACAGTTTCTTTATTTTTTGATGTACACTTCATTTTTACTCCCTTTATTCAGCTGGGTATAGTTCCTTGCCGTATATGTGTTGCCAGTATTACATATTTCCTTAAGAAGACATTTGATTGAAATATCAGGGTTAACTTTATTTTCTGTATGCATTTAATCACATTTTCTGTTTTACTAACAGCCTTCTTTTTTGAATAGTGATGGTACCATATTGCAGATTGTTATTATTACTGGTGAAATGCATGACTAATACATTCAATATTTTTTTTCAAAAACAGACTTGGCCAGACTTACCAAAGTGCTATGCCAGTCTTGTTGTTTTTTATTGCTTCCCCTTTCCTGATATTTCAAATGCACACCATTCTGAATGTCATTTAGGTCACCAGTGTTTCAGTATTACTGCTCCGACAGCATTATAAACTTAAAGTGACAGAATTAACTACTTCTTGACCAAGGGGTTCAATTTGCCACTTCAAATGGGAGAAAATTTGTGCTGTGGCTTACGCTGCTTCCCACAGAAAGTGTAAGTCAGAGAAGCAACAAATACTGTATATTGGTAGATTTTCACATTATTTTATTTAAATAGAGATTATTTTGTTACAAATATGTCTTATATACTGAGCCTATTTAACAAGGGAAACAAAAGAACATGCATTTTTCTGCTGGCATTGATCTATAAATGAAATTTCTGCTATGGGTTTTATCACAGTTTTGAAACCAAATGCAACCTCCTTAGTTAAACGATGTGCCCCATATTCAGTTACAAAAATGAATTGTTGAGTTCTTGTTGCTGTAGTTTATTTATATCAGATGTGACCTGGGGAGGGGGCACAAAGAAAGAAAAAGGATAATAAGGAAGAAACGTATGTACAGTCAATAACTATTTATACAATGCATAATAATTTATAAGGCGAAGACAAATCAGATGAGCAGGATAAAACAAGGGCAGTTTGGACACACTGAGAAGTATAGGTCAATGTCAAGCACAGTCGCAGTAAAAGACAGTTACATTTCTGAAGGAGTGCTTGGCTGAGGTGATGCTGGTGTGTGGACTATTTTCCAAATCCAGGTTTTTCCAGACCTGTAGGAGTTTGTGACTGAAAACCAGTTGGACAGAATTATGTTTACGCCTGGGAACAAGAAATCCATTTCTCAAGCTGGAGAGAAGGTTGTGGCTGTAAGTGGCAGCATAGGTGAGCAGGGTACACAGATAGTTGGGGTGTTTGTAACGAGGGTGCTAATGTATTACACATGCAAGTATCATAGATGGAAAGGTTAGTTTAGACTTTAACAAAGCCATGGAATCATGTATCTGCAGAAGTGCAACTGCATTCGCAGAAGTGCTCATTAATAGGCAAATAGTAAAAACTGCCCCTAAATAAGTGGAAACGCTATCCACAAAACCACATGACTTTATAACAATTTAGAACTAACAAAAGAAGTCTAAACTACCTTTGTAAACAAGTGCAAACACTTAAATGGCCATGACCTAAAGAAGTACAATACTGTAGAACAGCTAACACAAAACCTAGGCTGCACAGCAGTACAGGTAAGTGTGTGTGTGTGGGGTTGGGGTGGGGTGGCAGCCTGTAATGCTAGTTACACAGTGGCACATGCTGGATTAAACAAATTCTGGTCAGAGCCAATATAGCTGCTCATGAATTAGCTTAATAAGGGATGTAGAAACATGCATGGCTTAGTTGTAATTTACTTGTATTATTGTGATGTCAAAATCCCACATTTACTGGACAACAGGAAAATCGTTTATGGGGCACGGAATCAGCTACCCTCTGGAAACCACTTGAAATGGTGAGGGGGGGAGCAGCTGATATGCAATGCTATAATGCCTTCACAATCTATAAAATTTCAGACCACTGACTTTTTTCTCGGGGGGGGGGGTTAAAACAGCAATGCTCATCTTTTCCAGTTGTGACCATGGCATGCAGACTGCTAACCAGAAGTCTGCTTTCAGTGTTGGAAAAGAAAGAGTTCACTGATGGAACACATCGCGTTTGACCTAGTATTGAACATATCTGATAGAGGTCTTGGGACATGTTTATTCACCATATGTTGCATATTTGCACTTTATTTAGTCAGTTTTATGCATTTGGGGTGCACAGTTTAGATACAAGCAGTCCTTCCTCATTTTACGAGTCACTCCTGGAACTGAGGCAGACTTTTCATTCACAGAACTGAAATGACCCAGGTTCCCTCCTATCATACCTTTCAATCTCTCAGCATTGAAATGCATAGCACTGGATGTCAACATTCAGGACACTTAGCCATACTGTGTAGCACTTTCTGATTTGAAAGAATAATATGTCTATCAATAGTGTGCCCCATATGTTTAATGTTACGGAATGTTTCTATTAATTTAGTTCAATGTTTTAAAAGTTTGTATGCCCAGAAATAGCTCTAATATTATGAGGCAAAACGGCAGACTTTTGCAGATGAAGGATAAATCTGAACGTAAAATCATAGCGCTATTTGAAATTCATAGCAGTTGAGAAGTATGCTTCCCATTTCCACTACACTCTGTTTTTGTGACGTTGTCCTGCCAAACGTGTATATTGTTGCTGTTGCGTATTATATGTACATTAGTCCTATATAATGTTTAGTTTACTGCATGGTACTTGTATTTTAGTGCAACTTATAAGGAATTAACACTTAGAAGACTGTGGACCTATATGTACTTCCAGAATCTATATACATTCACAGATATTCAGTTCTCAAAGTTAATAGGACTGTCTTGAGAACAGGGTTCTACTTAACCCTAATGACATGTTTCTCCTGTATAAAAATAAAGACTTTAACTAGTGGTCTTTATCTTTAAGCTTCATTAAGCATCCTTAGAAATATGACAAAGGGTTGGTATTAGGTCTAGTGGTTAGATCACAGGCTTGGGAACCAGCAAGTTCAGGTTCAAATCCCACCAGAGCCATTTACTCACTGGTATCCTAAGCAAGCTGCAGTAGCTCTAAGGTAGGAGCAAGGTTTATGAGATATCAAGAATTATAATGCTTTGCAATAGGCTGAAATAGATTTGGCTCTGCTCTTATTAAGAATCAGGTGGCGAAAGTGCACTTTTTCCTACAAAACTATTGTAGGCACTTTTTGTTCTTTCTTTGCCCATCCCCCGCCACTGATTTCTGCAGAACAAATTGTGCAAAACATTGGGGATCCCAGTGAAGATAAGATTTCAGCATTAATATCTTAATGGGAGCAAAGCAAAACAGTTTGGTCTATTATGATGTAGAAATGTGACAGCCATGTTAGTCCAGTCTATGACAACGAAGAAAAAAAAAACATATATGTTATAGGTGATGCTTTTCATTGGACTAACAAAATTGCTTTTGAGACTAGCTTTTGAGGGTTGCACTCCTTTTATCCGGTCAGTGGCCACTGACGTGCTGAAAGCAGTTTAACTCTTGAAAGCTAGTGTCAAAAACCATTTTGTTAGTCCCTTAAAAGTGATCACCTGCAATATATGTGTTATTTTCTTTTCATCTAGTCTGATGCAAACTAGAAATTGTTTAACCAGGAAAGGCGCACCGAACTTGCAGCTCTAATTGGTTTCTTGCTGCTACTTGCTGAGCCACAGTGTCAGTGGCTCAGCAGGTAGCACACTCACTTCTGAGGCTGGAAGATCAGAAGGCTGTGGGTTCTATCTCCACACCAGGCACTTGGTTTAATCCTAATACTGACACTGTAGTGCAGCATGAGGGTGTTACTGCAGTCCTGAGGTGCCGACTTTCGGATGAGACACTAAACCAAAGTCCCTGGTGGTTGTTCAGGTGGATGTTAAAGATCCCATGGCACTTCTCAAAAAGAGTAGGTGAGTTTTTATTAAGTGAAGGGCTATAATACAATATACAAACAAGCATATAAATCATATGTACAACAAAGGAATACATTATATGCAAAATCGAAGACTGAGTAAATGGGAAACCAAAAACAATTCAAAAAGAGATTAGTGCTGTCCCCCCAAAAATAAATCTCCCCTTAAATAGATATCCAATGTGTACAGTTAATCCAAAGTTGATTGTACTTTGCACCTGAATACAAGTTCCAATTCTTTTGTGCCAGTCTTTTTAGTGCAAAACAGATGTTTTAAAAAAGTTCTGCAACTGTAATTACTTTTTGTTGTGTTATCCACAAGCATTGTGACTACCAAATGTAATATCTAATTATGGCCATTACCACATACAAAGTATCTGAAATGTATTTCCCCCAATCACCTGACAGGTCTCCATAAAAAGACTAATGTAGGTAGACTTCTGGAACAAGGGTTCTCCCCCTTCAGTTGCCAAGTGTGCCTAAATGCTTTCGGCATAAACACATTCAAGAAACAGATGTTCTTGGGTCTCTTCCAACTGTATACAGGAGTCTCTGGGACAATACCTTTCAGTGAGCTGCTTATACCTGTTGTTTTCCTTAACGCCTATCCTTCCAAAATTTCCTAACCAAACTAGGTCGCACGTAAAGGCTGGTAGCTGTGGATTTCATAATTGCTTTATTATCCAAGATTGTTTTCCAACAGGACTGGGGAGGGGGGCAATATCTTCTTGTTTTTCAAGTAAAATAACAGTACTGTATGAAGTTTTCCTATAAAGTGTTTGTATTTGTGTGATCGAGAGCCCCCACTTAATAATGTTCTTCAGCTGTTCTAGTCCATATTTGGGTAGGTAGGGCACTCTGCTAAGCAGTCTTGGTCTATTGTCTCTCCAGAGCTCTATACAGGGTGTTAGCCAAGTAGAAACACACGGTTTCCATAGTTTATTACCGGGTTTCAATGCAGCCCCAAAATTATAGGAAATAAAGATACTGCAAAAGAAAACAACAGAGTTGACCATGTTCACTCTCCCTTCTGACATACTTCTATATGTTTTGCCACATTTAATAAGGTTTAGCCTATTACCCCCAAAGGCCTGGAAAAATACGTTATATAGTGCAGTGCTAAGGGTATTTGGGGGTGGGAATACATAGCTTATATAGAGGAAAAACAGGTATCAGTAGAGATCTAACTAATAATACGCTTTACTTTTTTGACAGTGGGTGACCCTTCCAGGAATTGACTAGCCTATTAGCCCTCATGTCCAGATTCCCAGTTTGTAGTAGCTAGGTCCCCAGGGCCAAAGTCAATACCTAAAACTTTCAGGGGTTCTGGTGAGATTATAATGCCTGCAAACTGTTGCCCCTGTGGAATACGGATGTTCCCAAGGGGTATGCCCCTATATTTGTGACAGTTGATCATGGAACCAGACATTTCTGAGAACTCCTTAAAAAAGTTCTGTAAGGTGTGTTCACATGTTGTATGGGCAAGGGTCAATGTGATATTGTCCACGTAGGCCATTACGGCCACAGGTTGTAGTTCTGGAGTTGCGGGGGATACCTTGTATTCTGTCATGCGTTGCTATCCATTGGAGCAAGATATCAATCCTGAATGCGTACAACAATGGGCTTAATGGGCACCCGTCATACCCCATGTTTGACTGATATACACCTCCCTGACCATCCATTCACATTTGGTATGAGCACAGCATGATCATACATGCATTTAACCCATCTTACCGCAGTATCTGGGATACCATAAGGAGTAAGAACCGAAAATAGGTACTCGTGATGACCTGTCAAAGGTCTTCTCTTGGTCCAGACCCAAAACTAGGCCTTGTACTAAGTCACTGTTCCCTCTACGGAATAATTCTCTAAGCAAAATAAGGTTACCCTGTTGATGTCTATTTGGGATGGCACACACTTGATGGGGGCTAATTAATTTATCTGCTAACAAAGAAAGTCTCTTCAATATGGTTTTACTTAATATCTTAAAGTCAGTGTTCAGTAAGGACAGGAGTCTCCAACTCTTTAGGTCTTCTTTCATGCCTTTTTTATACACTAGAATAAGTATGGCTTGATTCATAGTGTCAGTCATTTTTCTTATTCGTAAGAGGTGATTGTACAATATTACCAATACTGGGGCAAGGTCATCTGAAAATTGTTTATAAAATTCTGACCCTAAGCCATCAGTCCCAGGAGCAGTGTCATTTTTAAGGGAGGAGATGGCTAGTTGCACTTGTTCTAGAGTAATGTGTTTCTTTAAATCTGCAGCTTCAGTATCAGACAGTTGAGGAAGGTTCACAGTAGTGAAAGTGTTAGAATGCAAGACAATCTCTGGGGCAACACCAAATGTTGTATGTACACATTGTTCTATGGACTTCAGAATCCCTAGTGGAGTAGTCTGCCTTTGCCCAGTGTCAGATGTTACTTCGGATAAAATTCTATGGTCTACCCTGTTCTTACATTCTTTAAACAGGTCAAATGACCCCTTTTTTGTGTATGTCCTGAACCGAAGTTTCTGTTCTAAAGACTTAGCACAGTCGTACTGTAAATCAGGCGTTTGTTTCTTAATATGAGTGATTTGGAAGCTATAGACTGTTAGATATTTCTGACTGAAATATTAGTTTCTGCAGCTGATCTCTTAGCTGTTGGTAACCTAAATAATCTTTATTAGTTATATCTCTGGCCTTCTTTTGAAAAAAATCCTGCCATGGCTTTTTAGCGTCCTCCCACCAGTCAGCTATGTTTTCATAGAACTCTATTGTTGATAATCTAGCCTGCCATTACTTCCTCCAGGCTTTGAGTACATGTGTCTGAGTCAGCATGGAAGTATTTAGTCTCCAGCTATTTTTCTTGCTCCATGGGGAGTGTTCCCACTGAACTTGTACAGTAATGGATCTGTGGTCCGAAAATTCCCGTGCATGCACCCCCAGAAACTGCAGTGTTGGTAATACAAAAATAAAATCTATCCTACTGGATAATGTCTCATGGAAATAGCTACTCCCTCCTGTTGAATTTTTAACTCTAAGCGTCAATCAGTCCTGCAGTTTTAACAATATCCTGCAATTTTACAGAATCACAGAAATGTTTGTCTGTTCGAAGTCCCCTATCAGTTTTTTGTAAATTGCAGTTGAAGTCCCCAGCTCAGACCACCAACTGAGAGGTGTGCAGGTAAAATTCCACTTCTGAGAACAGAGTCACCCTCTGGGCCTTTGTTTGAGGCACATATATAGATATTACTCGAAATTGTTCATGAGTGTAGGTGATATCCAACAAGAGTGCCCTACCTGGATGGAAATCTACCAGTCTAGATACTTTTATGGCTGGATTTGTGAACAAGATCCCAATGCCATCACACTGCTCTTCTCCCACTGACCAAAAGGAGGTGCCCTTAGTCCATAAATTAGTAGACTGTCAGAGTTCAAAGTTAGTCTTAAGTCTAGTATCCTGGAGACATAGAATAACACTAGGGTTATTTTGCAAGGAATGGAAGACAGTTAGCTTCTTTCTATGACTTTTCACACTGTTTACATTTAAAATGGTAATGTTGAGGGCCTTCATGGGGCACTAATGAGGTGCTGTGTTGGCTAGGGTACATCATGTAGTCTGTGATACTGTTCTACATCGAGTACGTCTTGCTATGTAGTCATCCCCCCATCTATGTCAGAGGTAAGGTCAGTAGTGGAGGCTGCTATGCAGGATGTTTCAGATTCCTCCTCTTCAGAATCCCCCCCACTGGCCTTCTTGTGACAGCACTGCATATTTATTTCCTATCTCCCAAGCAGTTTTTCCTGTTTCCTTGTCTTTTTTCCCTGGCCTGGTTTGAGGAGCTGGATTTTTCTTCTGCCTAGTCCTTTTCTTGGAACCCACTATTCTGGAAATTGATCCAGATGTCAGAGGGCATAACCTCTGACTCAGAGGGTTGTGGGGCTGGATCTGTTTGCATAGTAGACTCATCTCCATGGGAAATATTATCTGAAGCAACACCCTGTTCTACCTCAGAAACCTCATCTGGCAATGCCACAGGCATATTGGTAATGTCTGAACTTTGTTGTACAGCCTCACCTTCCTGGGATGCAGGGTGAAGCCCTTGCTCAGCCACCTTTTTAGCTTGTAACAGTTGTGTTTTATGGATTAATCCTGCATGTGAGGGGCAGTCTTCTATACTGTGTGATGCCCACGGGCATCTCCCATATGCATGCCCTGTTTTCTCACATAAGTTGCACTTACAAAGGTTAAGACAATTTGAAGAAACATGATCATAGTCCAGACAGTGGTTACACTTTGGAGTGTTACATGCCAAGCTCAAATGCATGCGGGCCCCACACTTAAAATAAGACATGGGCAGGCACGCATAAAATAACATGCCTCTGTCTTTCCCCAAGAAGAAATTATTGAGAAGGTATACTTGGCCATTGTTAGTGGAAAACAGTTTTACCCGAATGTTCCACCCCATTCCAAATTTTTCACTGTCAAGTATTGGGACAGGTTTGTCCAGAACCTTGCACCTCTGTCTGAGTCAGAATAGAATGTCTTCCACGTTCACCCTTTCATTTCGGAACATGACTGTGATATTTTTAACCAATGGCTTTGTTAGGGGTACAGCCATAAAAGGGATCCATAATGGGGTGTTTTTGAGTGTATGGTACTCATCCCAAAACCTTTCTAGACTTGAAATGTGTTTAAAATAGATATCAAAGTTTGCATTATCCAAATGGATCAAAGCAAAAATTTGTGCAGAAAAAAAATTAATTGACCCTTTAAACAATTGCCAAGCTATGAACAGTCTGTCTGGGGGATCTTCAAGGCCTCCTTTATAAATCGGACAAACAGCATTCCTCCTAGGGTCTGGTTCCCCTTTGTTATGAAACAAATCAGAAAGTCTAAACATAGGGTCCATCCATGCTCTTCTAGCTGGGTCTTGTAATGCTGATGCTGCAGGACCCATTCTCTGTGGAGAGTATTCAGGCGTGCTGTGTACAATTTCAGTTCCAGGAATATCATTAGCAGCAGATGCTGTACAAAGAACAGTCTCAAGAGGGAACATTCACAGAATCATTTGGCTGCATAGGATTTTGTTCTACATTTGGTGTAGGTATTACAGATGCAGAATTGGTAGGTGAAGGTACAGTGTCTAGTGATGGAAAATCTTGGTTATATTGTATCACAGTACTGTCTTGGGGATCAGGGATCCACTTACCCTGAGTGGTTTGAATCCACCCTGCCCCAGCCAGTGTGTGTTCCGGTGACCAATTTTCAGGACAAGTCATCAGGTCTTGTGGAATATTCACTGTGGGCCGCTCGGGTGTCGTGGTACATATCTGGGGTGTATCGCAGTTCATGAGCAGATTTTCTGTGCTGCCACCCGGTTGTTGAGCCGCTTCAAGAAGAGGTAGTTTGTGAGTAGCACTTTTTTCCCTTGGTGCAGCTGAGTCTAAACATTCAGGTTTCTTGTGTTTACCTGGGGAGCACTGTAGACCAAGCCGAGACCAGCTTGATTTGCCATCGAGAGCAGATCCCCCTTTATTAGTCTTTGCTCCTGGCACCAAGGATTTAGCAAGTCTTTTTGCATTTTACCGCAGATGGAATTTGAAGCGTTACCTTTGTTGACAGGCGCATTCATGCTGGTTTCATTTGTAGAGCTGTGAAACAGGGCGGTGGCCTGCTTTAATGTTTCTGCATCAGCAGTGTGCAGCTGATTGACTATGATAGGAGCCACACCCGGATCTGAAGTCCATGGTTTCTATATCTACTTCAGTTTCTTTTGCAATTCTTGTTTCTTTTCCATAAAATGCTGCTCTTCCACATTTAGTTGGTCCAATAAGAGCTGTTCCATTTTATTAATTTCTGGAGATACAACCTTAGGTAAAGTCCGTGTGTCAGATACAGCAAATAATTCTGAGCATACACCATCTGTCAAATTATCAGCAGAAAAATATTGTTCCTGCACCATCTCTTCCTCAGGAAACTCTTGTAGAGCAATCATGTTTTCTACAGCCTCAGAAGCAGTGAGAGCAGAGGAGGAGTTTAGCCCCCTTGCTCGCATTGTGTCCATCTCCTCCAGAGCAGTGACCATCTTGGATGTGGCCAAGGGTTCCCCTACAGCAGAGTAGGGGAATTTCCCCAGTGTCCTAGCCAAATTTCTCCCATTCACTAAAAATCCCACCAACAGCTTAATCTGGTTCATTGTCAGTTGGCATTAATCTGTATCTCCCTCACCTGGGACAAGGCTGAAAATAGGCAAAATTGTCTAGTCCTCCTTTCCCGGTCAACAAAAATAAAATAAAAAATAAAACACTAAGACAGAGTTTGTTTCCAGATGCAACCTGGGAGCACAAGGAGGTTAAGTGACTTGCTCAGGGTCACACAGTATGAAGCAGGGGCCTATGGTATTAAAACCCAGATCTCCAGCTTTGCAGCTCAGTGCCCTTAACCACTATGCTATATTGCCTCCAGGGAAAGGGAAGATTGTTTAACCGGGAAAGACAACATAAGGGAAAGGAAACATTGTTTAACCAGGAGTAGCACACTAAGCTGAAGCTTGTTTCCAGATGTGACCTGGGAGCACAAAGAAGTTAAATGACTTGCTCAAGATCACACAGTATGTACCTAGGCAGCTGTGGGATTCAAACCCAGGTCTCCAGATCTGCAGCTCAGAGCCTTAACCCACTGTGTTATACTGCCTCCTGTGAGCCAGGCTTCTTCAACAAAGTGAAAGACAGCAGCACCAAGCAAACAAGTTACAGTGGGGTTGCAGCCCATAATAAAACTGCTAATTTGTAAGTAACTTAAGTAATAACCACAAGGTAGTTTATACATTTGTCTAAATTTCTCAGAAGACATAAACATATTGTTATTATATATTTGTACCAGAAACAAAATATCCCTAACCTTCCCTAAACGTACTATTAAGCTATCCGTCAAGAGTGAAATAGTATTATTATTTAGACAAGGAGTATACAGTACCAAAAAATAATGATTGAATAGCTGATCTTCTTTTGAAAATCTCTCCAGACTTCAATACTACTTTTAGTAAATGGTGAAATTTAGTTTTCATTATTACCGAGAACAAAAGTTTTTACAAATAAATTGGTTTTTAAATGCCAACGTGATAATGTTACCTGTTTTATTTTTATCCATTGTGGGTATATTTCTTCCTTTCTAAATTAGTTTTCAACTGAAATGCAATATAATACCATAATAAATTTGGGATCTGTAATCCCACTAACTGTTCAGACATGTACAGTATAGTTTAACCAGACTAACTCTAGGCTGTTTGCCCTATCAGAGAAAGTTCTCAGCATTTTCTCCAGTCTTTGAAGAAGCAGCGTGGAACTCTGATGAGAATGGCCTGAAGCAAAATGAGGAACCTAGGAAGAATGCTCATTTTTATAGCATTCACCCTTCCCATCAGAGTCAGTGGTAACAATTTCCATCTCTCAAAATCTTTTCTAATCTGTTCGAGAGGGGGCACATAATTTAATTTGAACATATTGTGAACCTGTAAAGATATTTTAACCCTTAAATACCTTATCTCTGTTTTATATTCATGAAATATAGAGACATTAGGTTTAATGTAATTAGGATCCTTGTTTAGTGAAATAATCTCCGATTTGTTCAGATTCATTTTATACAGTACCTTGCTGATTTAGAGTAAGCAGACAAGATTTCCACCAGGGGCTTCAATGATCCAAAGACATTATTCAAAAATATTAAAGCATCATCTGCATAAAGCAGGATCTTATACTTCTCAGATTTTACTTCTATACCCCTGATAAGAGTAGAGTCTCTCATGGCTTGTGCCAAGGGCTCCATATAGATAGCATAAAGAAGGGGTGATGAAGAGCAGCCCTGTCTCATACCATGACCAAGGGAGAATAAACTGGAAATAACAGATTTAGTTTCCACCCTTGCCTTTGGAGATGCATGTATTTGTCTTATCCAGTTCTGAACTACTCTGCCTACTTCAGACCTTGACAGGGTCTCCCCCCAAAATACCCAGGAAACCCTATCAAAGGCCAGGTCAGTATCGAGTGAGATCAGCACCGTGGCCTTCTTATCTGATGTATGCATTAAGTTAAGAGCTTTCCTGACATTGTGCTTGAACCTCTGTCCCTTGATGAAGCTTGCCTGGTCTTCTTGTAGCAGTGTCTTAACAACCTTTTCTACACGTTTAGCCAACATTTTTGCAAAACATTTGTAATCATTATTTAGGAAAGATATTGAACAGTACATTTTGCAGTCAACAGGATCTTTTTCAGGTTTTAAAATGAATGTGATGCAGGCATCATCAAAGGATGGAGACACCCCTGCCACCTCTCCAATTTGGTTAAACAGAGGTTTCCAAATAGGTAATAACTCCTCACAGAATGTTTTATAAAACTGGGCAATAATTCCATCTGGCCCTGGTGATTTAGCTCCTTTTAGACCTGCTACAGCTTCTGTTATTTCAGCTTCTTCAATAGCCTGAAAGCGTGTGCTCTGAAAATTTTTTGCCAGTCCAATAAAATGTATTAAATCATCTACTTTGTCATCCTGGGTGAGACCCATAGAGACAGAGAGAAAGTTGAACTCAGATTGCTGAAGGCCATGCAGAATGTGTCACAGGTATAATTCAGACCTTGTTCTCCAGGTTCACAACTCAACAGTTTGATCTAAGCACTATTTATTTTAAAATTCTCCGCATCATACCCAGAATGTCGTATTGCACTTATAAAATAGGTTTCTTTAATTTAAATGTATTTAGGGATTTTAAAACAATAATGTTAAAACATGTAAAAATTGAAACTTGCACTTACATTTTTAGTTTTGTAATTCTTCTGCCTGCTGGAACTAGATGGAGTTTTGGCTTTGCTTTACGACGTTTGTCCCAATGTATCATCCATATTTGCAGTTTTTCAAAATTGTGTAGTTGTGAATACAAAAAATATAAAATAATGATTTAGCATGTTTGTTGTAATTTACTCTTTTTTTTGCTTTTGAACATTATGTCTTGAGCTAATGAGAGGTTCAGGAGTTGTGCTGTTCACCAAGAGGCAGATGTCTGTAAATTCATTGGTAATGGGATAAGGCCCACTAGGCCTAAGGCCTGTTTTCAGGGGTGACCTGAGAGCACCAGGTAGGTTAAGTGACTTGCTAAGGGTCACACAGTATATAGGTAGAGGCTGTGGGAATCAAACCCAGGTCTGCTGGATGTACCAAGCTTATTCTAAGGTCATTTCTCTATCATCTAGGCTATATTGCCAGCCCCTCTATCATCGTGTTTCTCTTTCACACACCCATTCCCACCTGCTTACTCATTACATTGGAACTGAAATGAGGGGAAAAGATGGGGTGGTTATAAAGAAAGAGCTTTTTTAATTATTTAAAATATTTGTTGCTGTGAAAAGTCTGGGTGTTATTTTACTCTACTGTATGTCATGGAAGACAACTGGGAGACAGATTTGAGTGCTGCGAGTGCTGATAGACACTGATGGAGCAAGCCTTATGGCCAGAGTCAGCTTGCAATTTAAACAGAAAGTACAATTGAACAAATTGTTTTTTTACTTGACTACTTGGTGTTCAAAGTGCTTCCAACATATTTTTTTTTGGAAATTGTTTTTAAACAGATGCCTGGGTGAGTTCGGGGGGGGGGGAGTATGCATGACTGAATGCGGTGGCAGATCTGAACAGCTCTGAACATAGAGATAGGCCTAAGTTCTGTCAGCTGACAAAGAAAAAGTAGCAAAAAATGTAACTGATAATCAGCAGAACACTCACCGAAACTCGTTGATGCTGGAACAAGGTGGATGACATAGTCCCACACTGACAGGCCGGGGGAGAGGGGAACAGCATGGCAATATAGTATTATTGGACAGAGGTGGGAGTATGTTGTACAGAGCCGGATCCCTCAGCTCACCTATCCCATACCAGCCCACCTAGCCACATGCCTAGTTTACTCTCACAATTTAAGGGAGTCACTGGTGTATGCTCAAAGTTGCTGTGTCTAGCTGTACTTTACACAAAGGGAGCATGCAGCCTAGTCAACATGCTGTCACTGTGCAGCCTGGTTGTGTGAAAGCAGCAGCAGTCTTAGAGAACAAGGGAGAAACACTACAGAATCTCTGCACCACTCATGCTCTTCCATCATAGGCTGCATCATTAAGTTGGTAGCCTACTACTGCTAATCAAGTGAGTAGTGTAGCAAGCCAGTGGGAATACCCTATCCTTACTGGACTAGGCTATTGCCATCTTGCTATCACTTGGGTAAAAAAGGGCACTTCAGACTCCATTCGGAGCACAATTTTGGAATTGGAGTACGATGCCTCTGCTATCTGAAATCACTCCATGAGTAGAGAAAGGGTTCCTTTTCTACATGCAGCATACTCATGCCAGCTCAAATTATAATCAGTGGGTAGCTCAGTGTAAACAGCAGAGGTAGCTTGATAAACTAAACATCAGTCACTGGAGAAATTCCTCTCTGCTGTCTTTTTTCATTTAGTCTTAAAGGATGCCTAAACCCTCTTTTTACACATTTTTATCTAAATAATGTCCTGTTGGTCAAAACTGAGTTTGTAATGAGGCTGCATTGCTCCAGCAAAGATTTAAAGTACATTTGGCCTTCTCTCTCTCTCTCCCAGTTGTGTGTGTGCGTGTGTGGCAGCGTACAATGATTTACTGCTGTCTGTAGGATTTGCTAACCCTTTCAGGACCAATCTAAGACTGAATGATGAACAGAGCTCCACCATTCCTCCTCTCTCTCTTGCTCTCTCTCGCTCTTTCTCTCAACCAGACTTGTACAGTAAAATGCTGAAAACTAAAGCTGACCAAATGTGATAACTTACTTGACTTTTTTGTTGACTTAAACTTATTAAATTATTTCCCAGCCATTTACAAATAAAGCTTACTATATGCATTGAATGGAGGCTGATATCCTGGATAAAAAATTATGCGTTTCTGAAATTACTGACTGTAACCTACAGAATATTTATATAATGTTCATCACTTCTGGGCTTGATGGAGTGCATAGTATTATATGGCACAGGTATTTAATTTGTTTTGATTTTAGTTTTGTTTGATCCTCAAATGCACATCTCCTTACACCTCCCTCCAACAACCACTACACATTGCTCTGTAAACCAACAGCATGACTGCAAAACTGTAACAACTGTGTGCCTTATCCATTTGAATCACATAACCTGTCATACATAGAGTTGTAGCCCTGTCTCTCCCCATGTCTGGTGGTATGGATTGAATATGTCCATGGGGAGGGGGCGCCCACAGCAGCAGCAACACTTTCAGTGGCCATGTTACCCAGGCCCAGATGTCACACACAGGGTCCCTTTTCCTCACTGGTGCTGGATGAAAACAACAGGCTAATACATATTAAACAGTCCCTTTCAATAACAGAGTGTCCACACAGAACTTGAAGAAACAACAGGGATCCCAAATTCATTAAACATGTTCACACATAGCTCTGGGGAGCACCAGCTAATTCATGGGGAACACATTCCACTTTCACATGGCTGATATGGCCATAATAGCAGCTTTTACCTCAACCGAGGAGGTCACACATTCTTTAGGGCAGCATTAACTTGGGACCACTATGGTCACAGAAGTTTGAAGGCAGCACAGGTTCCAAAACAGTTCACAGTACCTAACAGCTCATTATTCTTTACAGGTACCCAAACTCTTAATGATCCCCATCTCTCTCTTTCTGCCTCTGCACACCAGCTCAGCTGGTCCTCCTCAGAATATGCAATCCTCGTGACTTAGGGATTTGCAGGTTCCCTCAGGACCCCTACATCCTTTCCAAGAACTGGCAGTGACTGTCCCCGAATTGAGAAGGGGGACATGTCCCATGGAGCTCCAAGGCAACTCACTCTCTGGACACTACACTCCTTGCTGTATTCTTGCCCACTGGATACCTACATGAATCGGTGCAGGTTGCCAGGGTACTCTTCGACTTGTGGCTGCTGGCTCCCCTCTAAACTTTAGCCACCCTCCAAGATACTCTGCGACATGTGGCTACTGGCTCCCACTTCTTCCTCTGTGTTCCCCCAAGTGCCACTGGCCAGGTGCCAGAGCAGGCAGTTGCCCCCGGCCAGCACTGATTCATTCTCAATCCCTTGATGCTCACTCCTCCAATAAGAACTCCCCTTCCCACTTAAACTGCTGCACTTTATCCCCCATGCACCCATGGTGACCTCTGACCTACAGGAGGCTCCACCCAAGTGCAGAGAAGAATTAACCCTTTTCCCTACTGGGCCGAATTAGGCCACAAAAACCCAGGGAGAGGTGAATAGACTAGTAATCTCCCAAAGTGGGGGTTAAATAAACATAGAAATTGGCAGCAGATAATGACTGCTGGGCCTATCTAGTCTGTCCATTTTTAATTATGATCACTTTTGCTATAGACCCAACTTGATCTACAGCACTGTCTCTTACACACCCTTTCTTCCTGCTAGTATTCCTTTGTGACTGTCCCAGACATTTTTGAAACCCACCACCGGTTTCACCCCAACTGCCTCCCATGGAAGGCTGTTCCAGGAATCCACCATCCTTTCTGTGAAGAAGTACTTCCTAACATCTCCTGAATCTACCTCCTTCCAGCTTCATATCATGACCCCTTGTTCTATAACACCTTTTTCTCTGAAACATATATCCCTCCTGTACCTTATTAACCTCCAAGAGGTATTTAAAGGTTTCCATAATATCCCCACACTTCCTCCTTTCCTCCAGGGTGGACATATTGAACTCTTTCAGTCTCTCCTCATAGGGCTTCTGATGTAGACCTTGCACCATTTTGACAGCCCTCACTTCTCTTTTTGCTGCTTTTTCCTTTTCTGATTGTTTCCCCTTCCCACCTTTCTCCTTTGACTGCTCCTTTTCTCCCCTTCTTCCTTTGCTAACCCCCTGTTTCCTTGAATAACTTGCATCCTGGTTGGACACTCTCTCCCCTTGGGATCTCCCTAGTCTGTATCTCAGCTTGTTATTACCCACTTTTTGCCTCCCTTATTTCTTCCATCACCCCCCTCTGCTACTTTAAATGCCCATCGAAGTAACATTTGAATTGCCCACTGAGGACTGTGGTTGCCTCCTGGATGAAAGCAGGCCATCACCTCAGTATGGATTCTTATCCTTTCAGGTTGGCCTAAAGTCCCTAATGTAGCCATACCTCTCCTCTCTGCACCATTCCTTCTACCATTACTTGAAGGCCTTGGTGCAGAGCTCCCTCTCGTTCCCCATATAGTACAACACACACTCACTGCTTGCATTTTAAACACATGGGAAACACAGAATCAACCAGATAAATGATCTACCTTTCCCAAAAATGAAATTTACACACAGAGCTGACTATGGCAATTCATCTTTATGTTTAAGCCCATGAAACACCCTTATCAAGTTAATGCATTAGCAGCCATAGTGTCTCTGACCAGAGTTTTTTTTTTCAGAGATGGCCTCTTCCCAGGCAGGTAACAGCATGGTCCTATATCTACTAATTCTACCAAAAATAAAAATAGCTGGTCCCAGCCAAAGCACAGCAGCATTTTACTGGGGCAAGTGTCCAGTGTGGCCCCTGTCTTGTTTCACAATTGCTGATAGCATTGTGTTAACACCTGTTCTGGTCCATTTGTGTCTCTCTGTGAATGTGTATGAATGCCTGTATGCGTATTTCTGTGTCTCTGCATGTGGATGAATGCTTGTGTGTGTATGTATTTGAGAGTGTGTGTGTGTATGTCTGTATTTATGTATGTAGGACAGGATGTCTCTATGTGTGCTTATAGTGTTTTTGTATATGATAGTATGTGTGTCTGAGTATGTGCCTATGTATTCAGCATGTCTGTGCAACTGTGTGAGTACTGTATTAGTGTACATCTGTGTCTGAGTAAGTACGTGGGTATGAATATGTAGCGTTAGGATTGCATGTCTGTGAAAACACCTCAGTCTATGATTGTGTCTATCAAGGCATGCTCGTATGTATATGGTTACCCATCTCTGTGTGCATGTTGTATGAGTATGTGGGTGTCTGTTGTAAATTCAGAGCAAATATGTATAATTATACAGCCAGGCATTATCGGCAGTAGCCAACTTTTGCTTATTTGACACAGTATTCTTCTAATGAAGTCAAACCTCTTTGTTTGATACTCCCTGGGCCTGATACACATACAGTGCTTCCTGCAAGGATGACGCGCTCCTATCCCAATTTCTGCTACTGATCTATTGCAGAACACTGAAGGAATACTATGCAATCCAAAGGCAGTTATTGTACTTCCATTTGTCACACAGAGTGCTTCCTCTTGGTGGGTGGCACTGTGTTATGAGATTCTTGTATAGTGCATGCTGTATAGGAAATCAGCTAGCTCAGCGTGAAGCAGTATGCAACATGACTCTGTAGTAGCTCTGTGGGAGTTGAAGCTAATCTATTTGCACCAGGATTGGCAAGTTATTTTTCTCCTGATGTTTTGAACAATAAATCCATATCAATTAGATAATGCTGTGCATTCTGCCTTCTTCCTTCTAAGCACCATTCTTTCTAGCTATTTTTCTGCTTTCATATTAATGCATTTTTTTACTAAACTTATAGTGCTCCCTTCCCATGCTTTAAGCTCCTTACAATATAATATATTATAATAAAAGTAGCTCCCCCCCCAACAAAAAAAACACAGAAGACAAACCCAAGCATATTATGTTACCTCATATGCCTGCCTAAATAGATAGGTCATCTCTAGGAGACATTTATTAAATGATCATTTGATACATCCTTATTATTCATGACTGACCCTCTAAACAATACCTGTAACAAACAGGAAATCCTTTTTTGGGAAGACAAATATTTTTTTATCTAACTTTGAAGCATTGTATGAAAGTATAAGATACAGTAAATAAGTACTATACATTGTCTTGGTAGGTCCCTTATCCCCTTTTCCTGAACAAAACAGGCATGCACAGTGTTTTGTAAGAAATGGTCACATCCATATGTTTATTTATAAATATATGACGGGTAACTGTTCTAAGCCAACCAGAACACCGGAAAACTGTCATATCCCACAAACTACTGCAATCACATTTTAGACAAGCCTACAGTAGGTTATCTACATTCTGGTGATGACCACCATAGGTTATCCACATTCTGGTGACGCCCACAGTAGGTTATCTACATTCTGGCAATGCCCACAGTAGGTTTCCACATTTCATATATGCCCACAGTAGGTTATCCATTTAGTCCACAGACAAAAAAGGAGGAATAAGAGCCCTAAGCTGCAAACCTGGGGAACTGGGTTTGACTCTCATAGCCACCTCTTTCATAATATGTGACTATGAGCAAAACCATTTAAACACTACCTCAGCACTTTTAAAATCCTGGGTTCAAAATTCCTAGTTGTATAATAGCAATAACATTCAGTTAGCTGGATGAATACTTGGGATAACCGGCTTCAGTGGCTGATTAAATGCTTTAGCCTTAGCAGTTAATCATCCACTTTAGCTGGTTATTCTTTCGTATACACCAGCTAACTGAATTCTATTTTTTAAACAACCCAGAAGTACAGTAGCTTGGTGGTGTCAGCAAACCTCTTTATAGATGATCCAACCTCACCCCCATCTGTCCACTTGCCCACGGGAGACCATCCAGGTGGACCTGCTAATTTTATTAAGAAGGGACATGGCCTCCTGAGGGACTCAATGTGCCGTGTGCCTCTTTCTCCATCAGAGGGCGATACACATGCAGGTCAAAACCCAAGGATGGTATCACTGACTGGTCATAGGGCTCCACATCCTTGGGGCCTTGCATCCTACCAGCCTCAAGAGGAACCCAACTATGTCAGTGGCAGGTTTGCCCTATTACCCCCTTTGTACTCTACCTGCAAAACTACTATGCCACCACACTTATGTGACTGTGATAACCTACCTTACCCCCTAACTCTGTCCTGTTAGAGGAGGAAAACGAGAAAAACTCATAGGAAAGAACAGTGGGATAACAAGCTCCACCTGTCCACAGCCTTCCATTTCCAGTTTACAGGGTGGGTGGGTGGGAATCTCATCTGGAAGCAAGGAGCAAAGATGCTGGACTTCATAGACTTGGCCCTTAAATAGCCTTCTTTCTCCACCCCTCCAGCCTAGCTATTCCCACTTCCCAGGGTGGACCTATCTCTCTAATCTGCCACTCCCCTTTTCCCTTCTCCCTGCCATACCTACCCATTTTCTGTTAGGCATCAGAGGAAGGACCCACAGTGAAGTGCTCACCACCTTCAAGGGCTCTTCACTGGCTGTCTATTGTCTTGGTAGGTCTCTTAACCCTTTACTTGAACAGAAGACATACAAAGTGTTTTGGAAGAAGTGGCCACAGCCATGTGTTTAGTTATAAACAACCCACAACAAGAGGAATAGCATGATGTGCATAGCTCAGTAGTGTCAGCAAACCTCTTTATACAGCAAATGGTCCAACCTTACTTGGGTCCATTCATCTGTCCACAGGAACCATCCTGGTGGACCTGCCATTTTTATTAAGAAGGGGGCACAGCTTTCTGAAGGACTGTGGCCTCTGCAGGGGGGGGAGGACTGCTGAGATATGTGCCATGCACTTATTCCCCATCAGAGAGCACTACAGACACAGGACAAAAAACAAGGATGATATCCTCTGACACCCAGTGGGGCTCCCCACCATTGGGGCCTCACATTCTGACAGTTTTGAGAGGAACCAAACAGTGTCAGTGGCAGATTGCCCCCATTAGCCTATTTGTACTCTACCTGTGAGCCTACCCTCCACCACAGGATGAATATAGATCTTCCCCACTATAATCCATCCCCCCAGTGCAAGCCACGCCAACAGTTCTCCAAAATACCCTGTACTGTATATCCTCTAAAAACCAACCCATACCAACATTAGACAAATACACCCCATCCTTAGTGTACAGTTGCAGCAATTTAGTCACAATCTCATCTCATGTGGACTGGTTTAACTCAATGACAGTATTAGCTAATAATTAGAGAATATGCTATTTAGCATTAAACCATATGGAAACGTATGATATGATATGGATTCCCTTTCTCAACATTAGCTTATGCACATAAAGAGAATCTTAATTATTTTCTTTCACTGTACTAGATCTCACTTGGAATGTTATTGTCCTGTATCTTCACTGTTTCTTTCAGTATTGAATGAATTAATTAATAATTGAATGTTTTCAAATACTGTCTACATAGGTATAAAGAAATTTAGGTATGGATACATTGTTTCATAATTCTTTTTCTTGTTTAGGATCCATGTAATATCTAGTATATCTGTTTTTGTTTTGCTTTAATAATTATGGTTTACATTATGTTATGTACCTCTGTATGTTTTGTTAAAATAATAAAATTTCTAATTGGAAAACAAAAAAAAAATTTATCATGCTGCAGCACCTAGCCCCAATGGAACCCATGAAACTGTGCATCAACATTTTGACCACCCTGCGAGCCTTCTTAATTCTTGCAGGATCCCTCACATGTCACCATTTTTGCTGTTGTACAACGTGTGACCATATCAACTTTACCCCAGGCCAGAAGTGCCATAAAAAATTGAGGTCATCCTTCATTTGGCAAATCAGCCCAATGGCTTTACCAGTTCCAAGGCATTGCTCCTCAAGTGCACAATCAGCACCTCAAATGGCCTTGCTGTCAGGCCTCTGCCAGGACCCAGGAAAAAAGTCCTTCCACCTGCTTCCTTTATATCTCATCCACTGCACTCGCTGCTGACGAGGGTCCAGAAAGAGTTTCTTACTATCTGGTGTCTGCCTAACCCTGCTGGCTGCCCAGTTAATAAAAGAGTGCCAGCAGATCCACACCTGTTTCATCTGGGGTCTGCCACCTGTTGATAAACATAAATGAAAGTTACAGCTTTGCTTCCAGCCAAGGTCCAAACACTAAGGTCTGTCACTGCTTTAAATGTGGGTCCTAGCACTAATTTTTACCTGAGGCACCTGTTGTCCTCTTTTCTTTCAGTCCTTCCTCTTTAGACCATCATGTCCAAGCCCCCTCACCTCTGCTGCCCTCGCCCTCTAACCACCCTCCCCCTACCAACCCTGTTTGCTAGTTCTTTCCCTCTTTACTTACTCAAAGGACTTATCCACCTTCATTTGCAGTGCACTATACTTGTTCACCTTGGGTCCTCCCTATGATGACCACTGCATAAGCTTAGCCCATTGGATCATATGTCTTTATACCTGTATTCATGCAATTTTATGTGGGAGGCAGTACCTCTTATTGTGCCCATCACTATGCTCTGTTGTATATAGCTTGTCATGTGGCTACTATGATCACTGTAAATGTTATTGTATGTGTACCCCTTCTTGTTATTGTCTAAACCCTGTTGGCAAATGTTCTGCCCCGGGTCCATCTTGTAAATGAGCTTGTATCAATGGTGTTCCGCCTGGCAAAATAAACATATTGATTGACAGCAAATACGGATGCATGTAACCCTCAAAGGCTTGTGACCTCCATAGCCCCAATGTCTTTATCTGGGTGTCTGTCAACCTTACTGCCCTCACATTCATAGTTACCCTGATGCAAAAGGAATGGCTATTGAACTCAGCCAAATTCATCCCCAACCCTTTCATCATCCTGCTTAGGACATACCAAAGCTGATATACTGTCAAAATGATACTGTTTTTGTGATGAAGGAACAGCCCAACCCCGCCCCCAGTCTCCGGCCTATGTATTTCTGTAGTTCTGACCTAATATTCCATTCTGTTCCCAAGGGTGGCCTCAGATTGCAACAGCAATTAAAAGCCAAGCAGTTTGTTTTGCTCTTCTAGATTGGCAGGAACACCCCTTTTGGAAGGCTATAGCCTGTAGTTCAAGGGGGTGGTGCAACTGGCCACCCCCCTTTTTGTCTATTTAAGGACTGCTCTGCTCACTCCACACACAAGCATTTTTTCTTGCAGCCGGAGACTCTGTTGGTCTGCCTTCTCTTCTGGGGCCTAGTAGAGCTTTGCCCCCCTCTTTGTGCATGCTTGGACTCTGCATGGTTTGTGCGGGACTCCAGTTTTTCTGTTCTGCTTTTGGTTCATATTACTTTGTGCTTCTGTGTGTGCTGGTTCCCTTCCTGCTCTTGTTCTTGTGTTTGTGTTGTTTATTTCTTATGGGCTTTCTAGTTTTCTGGTGCCCTGTCTATACATTGCTGCTTGTGCTTCAGGTTATGCTCTGTGTTTCCTTGCCTCAAGCTACCTTGTGCCTGTACCCCCAGGCTTCATTTCTCACCTACTCTTGCAGCTCTCTGTTCACTGCATTGTTCTCTGTATGCTTTAACTCAACCTGCTTTCTGCTTAACAAGCCTCAGTCCCTGTTATTGTCATTGTCTGTTTCAGCTCACATTGCAATCTGATGCCTTGTTTCCATTAATTGATTACACCTGTTCATGGCTTTGCTGCCTAGCTAACAACTTTTCCCTGTTTTACTTCTTCACAATAACCTAAGCAACCTAGTCCATGGAACTCAACCCTGCTTCCTGAAGGTATACCAAGCAAATATCGCTGCTGTTTTCAGTGCATTGCCTCTCCCTACAGTTTCTATGTTCATTCAGATTGCTAGACCTACAAGCTATAGTTAATTGCTGCTGGATGCTGCTGCTCAATTGCTTTTGCAGCCCTACTGCATTACTCCTCACTTCTTTATTTGTGTTATTTAGGCTCATTTATTGCTACTCCCACCTTTACCAAACCTTACTTATACCAAACCCTTAGCAGTTTGTTTCTGATGATAACCTAATCCTGCTTTCATGGCTGGCATGTATTTAACTTATTTCATTAGCTGCTTGGTGTTGTGGTGTCATGCTTGTGGCTTCTTTGTTTTTTCCTACGGTGGGGGACTGAGGAGTTACATTGGGCATTATGGCCCCAGGCACCGGGAGCAGCTTTTGACTTCTTATATGTTTTATTGGTCACTGGGTCACCCTGGCCTTCTATTGCTGGTCCACACAGCCTTTATGGCATTCTGCAATCAGCTATTCCAGGCAACTCTCTACTTTAGGGTAGCTGGCTCCACTCAGCTGTCTACCATCCTTTCCCTGCTATTCTGCACCTGATTTACACAGTCATCCCAGCCTTCCTGTCCATTGCACTACCAGTATTGCTCATATACAGTGAAGTCCACCAGGATGATGCGCAGCACTGCAGAATTCTGCAGTAGAGTTACTGTAGCAAACAATGCAATTTCAATGGGAGTTAATCTCTTTTGTCACGCAGTAAACCTGTGACACTGTGCTTCATCCTGGCAGGCTTCACTGTACCAGCCGTCATGGTACTAATGCAATCAGTTTGCAAGTCTGTTCATTCCAGAACCTCTCCCCTTTCAATACTGGCATCCCCTTCCAAATCTGAGGACATATCATGTTTACTTGCTTTGAACCAAACCTCCTACTGTACTGGCTTTGCAGCCTCTTCCTACCTAATCAGCGTCACAGCCTCTTCCTCTCTAGCTATCATCCCCGGGCTTCATCCAGCCTTGCCGTTCTCTTACTCGTAATATACTATCCAATTAACTCCCAATTTGGCTTTCTAGTAGACTTGGATGGCATGCATTCCTGAGGTTGACAACTGCTATTTGCCTTACCTAGCCCCATGAGAGGGCCCATATTGCTCAGCTTGACCTACCTAAAGGTTTCATCCAGTCAAGACCCATGAGAGGGTCCACAGTGCTCAGGCTGACCTACATACAGGTCTGCCCATGTCTGCTATCATCCATTATGACCCACATATGGGTCCCATGCTCCTTCCCATGTGCAGATCTCATGCTCATTACAACTCACTTTTCCACATTTTGGAGACATGCTGACCATATCCATTACTCCAGGACTCGGGGCTAGCCCTGTGGCCAGTGGTCTCTCTCTGCACCCCAAAGTCTGCATCTTAAGCATGCAAAGCTTGGGATGGGGTCCTTCTCACCTGGCCCATAGTTGGGAAGGTCCTTGCTCCAGGTGGACCTTCAGTCATCAACCCTACCAATGGTACCTCTTGATGTAACATTTAAGACTTCAGCAGCAAAGGGGTGGGGCTCTCACAGGAAGGGCCCCTTTAGCTGCCAGAGCAGGTTCAGAGGCACCCTTTCATGTTATTCTCCCTACAACTACCTCTTGCTCACCTGGTTTGTTCATAAATTGGTAGGCCGGCTGAGTGCCTCCGTGGTCGTTACTCTCCTCCTCCTGCCTTGGTCTACTCTTGTTGCAGACTGCATTGGCAACCCTCCATGGTGTTCTTGTTAGAGGGATAGAGTAAGAGCGTTCCCAAGAATTGCAATTCCCTTGGAATGGTCTACTAAATTGCAGTAGTAGAGCCATCACTAGCCAAAACTGTCCCACAGCCTGGAGGGAAGGCGACCTAGGCCTTGGATCCCCAGAGGTTTCCTCCTCAAAGGGATTTTTTCCTCTCCTCCATGCCAATGGTCATAATACTAGATAGGCATCCTTGTAGTCCCCAGGTCACTTAGGTAGGTTTCCCACTTAGGTAAGTTTCTGCTGTTGGATGGAGTATGGTGGAAGTCCTGTAATTGTCCCATCTCCCCCTTTGGCTGTTCTTTCTCTCCTTAGGAATCCAAGCCTTCACACCTTACAGTCAGACTTCCGAGTGGGTCATGATTCACCTATTATTTCTTGCCTACTTTACTCAAACAATACAACCAACTGACCTATGCTAGCGGCTGAACCCCATTACCAACCGACCTACATACAGGTCTTCATTGACCCATGCTACCAACTGAACCTATGCTTCCACCCAACTTACCTACAGGTCTTCATTGACCAATGCTACCAACTGAATCCATACTACCAACTGACCTACGTGCAGGTCCTCGACCCCGATATATGTACACTACCTTGTGTGCTTTGCTTGACACTCTTTTTGGGCTTCTTCCTAAGGTACTTTTAGCCAAAGGAATCACTCCTACAGCACCTTAAGGGGTGGAACCCTCCCCTAGGGTTCCTTGCCTTCATACTCCTACAGAGTGGTATATCTCATGGATAGAGAGGCGAACAACCAAAGTTTATCTACGTTACATAAGCATAAAACTTCTGCACAGGCACATTGAACTGTTGTCAAGTCCACCTCTTTATATGCCAAGGCCACTTCTGCCCCGGTTGCCTTGTTTAGCTGTACTAACTTGGACACCCAAATTGCTCCACAGACCACCAAAATTGCCATTCTAAAAATACTACTAAAGTGGATGAACACACTCATTCCAATTCACCCCAAACCTGCTCCAGCAAGCTGGGGCTAATCAGGCAATGGTGTTTGACCCTTCTAGGTGTTCCTTGTGCTCATCCCTCTAACAGCATGCAAAGCCTAAAGGGTGCACATTGTCCTCAAACTCTGTAATCTTTGAAAACCAAGCTATTCTGGCCAGCTGTTGGCTCATCACTCCTGGTGTGAGCCCCTCCTGCTTACTCTGCAGTACACACTGACATAGCTGGTGTATCAGTATTGGTCACATGTTCGGCCACTCTTTGGCCTCCCCAACATTCAGAAAACCCACAATACCTCTCTCCTGTATGCAGCCTGCATGTCTGGATCTAACACATTCCTAATCAACTCCCAGTCTTCTGGCTCACCAATTCCCAGAGGAAGGCTGGTACTACCCTGGGCTGTTCCTCCACTTCTGGCAACAGCTCTAGGAACCTTTGCCACTGTAAATGAGAAAGTGCATCAGCAATGTCATTATCCACCCTGGTATGTGTAGCGCCTTAAATTTGTTTATTACATTTTTATTAACCAGGTAATGTTCAGTAGACAAACATTTGTCTATTTTCAGGCATGACCTGGAATAATTACAATCAAAAGCAATACAATACAATACGGACTGGTGACAATGATGGATAAATTCAAATCATGACAAATTCCAAGGTGCAAAATCAAACTTACAGTGTGAGGGTGCATAGCAGTGAGGCAAATGAAGTATACATTCTACATAGCTAGTTCTAAGGGGAAGTCAGGCATACAGTGAAAATTATTAATTCAAATATAAGAAGTTTAGGAATACATTCAACACAACAGGTAAAGGAGGTGAGAAGTACAGGAGGGACAATTGACTTGAACAAAAGCCAAATTAAAATTCGACAGCTAGAAACAGGTACATACAGTCCTTTGAAGCAGATGAGCATGATAGTTGTTTTGGAAGGATTGAGCAGTAAGACATTGTCTTTTTTGAGATGGAATGGTATTCCAAAGTTTAGGGGTGGAAACCAAGAAAGCCATATCCCCTATTTTCATTCTGGTCCATGGTATAGCTAAGTTGCCAAGGTCCAAAGGTCTCAAAGGATAAGCATTCTGCAGAGCATCAGGAGTGAGGCAAGAGACCAGGGTGTCCAATTCTACAAAATGTTGAAGACGACTCCTCCCAAGGAGAGGTCACGAGTAGCAGATGAAGAAAGCCACCCAAGTTTCTGGTATGATGCACAATGGTGGGTGAGTTGGTATAAGGCCAGTACAAAATGACAAATATTGTTGCACTATCCCAGTTTTGTAATATGGTTTTAGGAGCTGCTGAAAAGACAGGCAAACCGTAGGTGAGTTTGGGTGGCAGAATGCCCTTGGCTATAGCAAAATGTCTAAGGAGATAGAAACATAGAAACATAGGAATTTGGGCAGATAAGACGCCAGGCCCACCCTAGTCTACCATTTCCTACCAACAGATAAGCTGCAGATCCTAGTTAACCAACAACTTACTTCCTCCTACCCCCACTAGGACTGCCTTATGTCTGTCCCATTCATTTTGAATTCCCCACTGTTCTTGACTCCATGACCTCCTCAGGAGGCTGTTCCATGCATCCACAACCCTCTGTGAAAAATACTTCCTCACATTACCTCTGAGCTGTCTCCCTTTATCTTCAAATTGTGCCCCTTGTTCTTGCACATCTCTTTTTCTGAAAGATACTACCCTCTTGGACTTTGTTGATTCCCTTGAGGTACTTGAAAGCTTCTATCATGTCCCCTCTCTCCCTTCTTTCCTCAAGGGTATACATGTTAAGCTCCTTGAGTCTTTCTTCATATGACTTCTGGTGTAGACCCTGTACCATTTTGGTTGCCCTCCTCTGTACAGCCTCCACTCTGTCTATGTTTTTGCAGAGATGGGGTCTCCAGAACTGCACACAGTACTCCAGATGGGGTCTCACCAACTGTTTGTACAGAGGGATAACAACTTCCTGTTTTCTACTATTGATACCTCTCCTATGCATCCCAGTATCCCCCTGCCTTCCTTACTGCCTTCTCACATTCTTGCCCACCTTTAGGTCATCTGATATAATTACCCCAGGTCCCTTTCCATTTTACTGTTGTCAGTATCTCACCCCATTGTGTACTCTTCCCTGGGTTTTGTTTTCCTAGGTACATTACCTTGCACTTCTTGCATTGAATCTGAGCTACCATACATCTGACCATCTCCAACCTTGCCAAACTCTTCTCATCCTTTCCACCATCTTGTGTATCAACCCTGTTGCAGATCTTTGTGTCGTCTGCAAAGAGACATACTTTCCTTCCAGTTCCTCTGCAATGTCACTTATAAAGACATTAAAAGCACGGTCCCAGTACTAAACCTGTGGTACCCACTAGTAACCCACCTTTCTTCACTGTGGACTCCATTTACTACTACCCTTTGCATCCTGTTGTCTAGCCATTTTTTATCCAGGCTACCACCTTGGGACCCACTCCAAGGCTGGCTAACTTGTGTATTAATCTTTTGTGTGGGACTATATCAAATGCCTTGCTAAAATCTAGGTAGGCCATGTCCACAGCCTCTCCCTGGTCTACTACTTTGGTCACCCAGTCAAAGAAATCTAGTAGATTCATCTGACATGACCTTCCCATAGTGAATCGATGCTGCCTTGGGTCCCGTGTCCCACTGGCCTCTAGGTACTCAACAATTCTTTCCTTCAGAAGTGATTCCATCATTTTCCCTACCACTGAGGTCAAACTAACTGGTCTGTAGTTTCCTGCCTCTGTCCTGCTCCCACTTTTGTGAAGAGGAATCACATCCACCCTCCTCCAGTCCTCGGGTACCACCCCATCCTCTCATGATTTGTTAAAGAGAGTAGTCAGCGGTGTCACTAGTTCTACCCTTAGTTCTTTTAGAATTCTTCGGTGAATCCCATCAGGCCCCATTGCTTTGTCCACCTTCAATTTTATTAGTTCTTTCAGAACCCTTTCTTCTGTAAATGGACTGGTATCGACCCCCGTCTTCAGAGTGTTTCTCTTGTTTGGTTTAGGTACCTCCCCCTCCTCTTCCTTTGTGAATGCTGAGCAGAAATATTCATTCAGTATCCCTGCTTTTTCACTGCCACCCTATGCCCACATTCCCTCCCCTTTATTAAGCCTCAGTATCCCTCCTTTGGTCTTTCTTCACTTCCTAATGTACCTATAAATGGTCTTATCCCCCTTCTTAACAGAGTTGGCTATCCTTTCCTCGGTTTGGGCCTTTGCTATTTTGACTGCCTTCCCTGCCTCTTCTGCTTTAACTGATAAAGTTCTCTGTCCTGCTCCTTCTGTGTTTCCTTATATTTCCTGAAAGCTATCCTTTGCTCCTTAACCTTCCCTGCCACCTCTTTTGAGAACCATAGCGTTTTTTTTCTTCGTTGTGTTTTTTTGATTTGCTTTACACAAAGGCTTGTTGCCTTTGTGATGGCTGTTTTGATTACTCCCCATTGTTTCTCCACCCCTCCTTCTTGCCTGTTTGCTAGTGCTTTTCTGAGGCACTGTCTCATTTTCCCAAAGTCAGCCCTTCTAAAGTCCAATACTCTTGCTTTTGTACGGCTTGACTATATGGCTGTGTTTATCATGAACCACACTGTTTGGTGGTCGCTTGTTCCCAGATGGCTACCCACTTCTAAATCTGAGATTCTTTCTCTGTCCCCATTTGAGAGTACCAGGTCTAAGACTGCTCCCTCCCGAGTGCGTTCCAATGCTAGCTGTCTGAGGCATGCCCCTTATAGGGCATCAAGAATGACCCTGCTCTTGGATGTGCCTGCAGCAAAGGTGCTCCAGTTAACATCTGGCATATCCAGGTCCCCCATCAACAATATTTCCCCTTTTTCTGCCATTCTAAGGATGCCTTCTATAATTTCCTTGTCTATTCCCTCCCCCTGAGATGGGGGTCTGTATACAAACCCCATGCGGATTGTGGTGCCATTTCTTGTCTCCAGGGTGACCCAGAGTGCCTCATCTACTCCCTGTTTACTCTTTAGTTCTGTTGCTTTGATCCCTTCCTTTACATAGAGAGCTACTCCTCCTCCTCTTTTACCCTCCCTGTCCCTCCTGTAGATTATGTATCCTGGAATGTTGACATCCCAGTCATGGCTCTCTGTGTACCACATTTCTGTGACTGCCACAATATCCAGGCAACCCTCTTCCATTAAGGCCACTAGTTCAGGGAGCTTGTTACACAGACTATGGGCATTGGTACTCATCACCCTCCACTTTTGATGGCCTTACCCTTTTAGCCCCATCCTGTCCTTACTGCCTTTGCCTTTTTTACATTTACCTCTGTCCTGCTCCTAATGACTTCTCTACCTTGGTGTTACCTCACTAATTACCGTGTTTGTGGGGAAGCTGGGATTTCCGCTCCTTTTGTGTGCCTCCCCTTGGCTAGTTTAAATACTTGCCAATGAAACATTTAAACCTCTCACCTAGGATCCTGGTTCCCCTGGACAGATGCAGCCCATCACACCAGTATAGGCCTGCATCCCTCCAGTGGCTCCCCAATCCCCAATGAAGCCCCCTGAGCTCCACACCAGTTTTTCAACCATTCATTGAATTCCCTGGTGAGGAGTACCCTAGCATCACCCTTGCCATAGACAGGCAGCACCTCCGAGAAGGTTACCGTATGCACTACTTGTCTAAGGCCCTTCCCCAACTCTACAAACTCCTCTTGCACTGCTCTGATCCCATTCCTAGCCAGGTCATTTGTCCCTAGGTGGACAATGACATCCAGCTCCCTCTCTCATGCAGCTGCTCCCATGATCCTGAGGATTTGCTTCCTGTCCTTCTAAGCCGTGGTGCCAGGCAGGCACCTTACCTCCCTCTCCCCTTCCTCTCCCACTTCTACCCCCCCAATGATTGAGTCCCCCACCAGGAGTTGTTTCCTTCCCTTCGGGGTCCCATGCCACCCTCCTGTGGGTCTCCTTTGTGAAGGTTCCCAGCATCCTCCTTGGTCTCCACTGCAGGTGCCTCCATAGAGGAACCACTATCCATCAGAACAGCATATGAATTGTGGAGAGGTACAGCTGGAGGGATGCAACTCTGTTCTATCACCCTCTCCCTCCCTGAGCCCACCCTGGTCTAGCCACTCCTCTTTCTTGGCAACCTCTGAGGTAGTGGTATTGCCCTGGTGGTCCCTGGGGTGGGAGGAGGTTTCATGAATCCTAGCCAGGTCAGCCTGGAGATGGGCAATCTCCTCCCTCAGACCAGAGAGGTGCCTACAAATAGGGAAGCATCAAAGCCTCCAGAATGTCTCCTGGAACACTGCCAGCCCACAGCCATTGCACTGCACCACTCCTATCATGTCTTATTTTGTGTCCCCTCTCCTGTTTCTCTGTATGCTTACTCTCTCCTCACCTTACAACTCTCACCCTTCCTGTTCTGGGACAGCAACTTCCTATATTCTTCAGTAGCCTCCTTCTTCCTTGCTCAGTGTCAGACCACCAGCAGCTAGGGGAGAGTGGGCTACTTTTTTCCTTTAGGATTGAAAAAACTAATGTTTCTCTATGATCCTTCCCTTCCTACTGCCAAACAGGAAGTCCCTGTTGTCAGTCAAATCTAGTGGCTATAAAAGTAGAATTGGCTTAGGGTGGGTGGGTGGAGGAGTGGGATGGAGGGCAATTAGTAAGAAAAAAGGTAACTTCTTTTAGTTAGCTGCTTTCTGCTCTATGAACAAGATTTCTGTCTTCCAAAGGCTAGCAACAGGAAGTTGTAATTGGAATCATCTGCTTTTATATTGTCTAAGCCACACCCCCCAATTAAGCTCGCTCTCCTCCTACTGATTTAGCAAAGTAAGTTGATATAGTACCCTTCCCAGCACAGAACACGCACTGACTTTCTTTCTTTTCTTTTTTTAACCCTAAATAAGACCTCTTCTACTTCTAATAAAGTATCTGTCTACTTAATCTCAACAGACACTGACTCCTGCTGAGATAGAAGTGTTAAGGTTGTGGCTAGCTTTGTAGGACAGCCCTAATTTAATATTAACAATTTTATGGGTAGATGCCAAATGGAGTGAGAAGTCCAGGGAGGGGTCAAGCATAATACCAAGGTAATTAAAGGAGGGGAAGTAATGAGGTTAGAACCATCGCCACATACCACGGATCGCAGTGTTGAGTTGATCTTTAGACAGGAGGCAATTCCAAACAGCATGTCCTTGAATTTGAAAATTAAATTAAATGTTTAACAGCAAGCATTTCAAAACAGATGCCCCTATAAGATGTCCTATTGGCTTTTTGGCCCCAATTGACAAATAAATAGTGTATACCTCCGCCATGTGTCCATTCAGAAAATTATCTTCTTATCCCTGAACTGGTCTTCTCACACTCAAGAGTGCCACCACTATTGGGAAAAATCTAACAAGGTGATGTCTTTTGTCAACCTCATATCTTACCAGATACTCGGCTACTGTTCTACACACCAAGCTCCTTGGAAGTATGCCCCGAAGCTGAAGCACTCAGATGTATCCATGTAGACTCAATTTCTTGGCTGGTAGCCACTGTCAGTCAGATTGGCATGCCCTTGTAGCATTTCAAAAAGGCCACCCATACTGCCAAATCCTCTTTCACCTGGAGCCTATGATGTGGATTATGGCAGCCCACCCTCACCTTTGCCATTCTGCACAAGAATACCCTCCCCATCGGAATTATTTTGCATGCACAACTGAGGTGTCGCTATGACTGATGCAGCTCCTTCAATGTGATCTTTAATGCCCGTCATTCTAAGTCAACAACTCACAAAGCCTGTACACATATCGCCTGGCAAATGAAAAACTACAGACTGGGCATCAATCTTATTCCCCAAGAAGGACAGCACTGTGCAGGGGTCTTCAGTCTTAGCTTTTGCCAAAGGTACTCCGAAGTCTGTACTTACCTTCTGAAACACCCTCAGTAAGTGTCCACATTTCCCAGTGCCGGCCCTCCCAACAGACCCTTCTGTTCACTCAGCCATGGTCATTACCACCCACTGTAAAAAGATGCTGATGTTCTCTAACACTGGTTATGATACTGCAAACCCTGTGGTCTTGTATCTGTCCATGTAATACTGACCATCACATTTCATTCCCAGTAAATGCCTGTCCTCCTTATGAAGTGGAAATAAACTGAAGGCCATCTCAATATCCACCTTTGCAAACAAGGCCCCCCTTTCCCACTTCCACTGCCCTGTCAAATAAGGCAGAAGACACCATTGTAAAACATGTCGACATAATCACTGGCACAATCCCCTTCCAGATACAACAGGTGGTTTATCATTCTGAACTTACCCGAGTGCCTTCTAAGGTACTAAATTAAGCAGGGATACTCACAACAATGGTGAAAGCAGGGCTATAAAAAGGCTGCTGATCCTCCCTGCAGCCACTTCCTTGGTGATTTTTTTTCTCTGACCAGGTCTGACTGTTCCCTGGCAGACTTTAGGGTCTCACTTTCATAACACTGATGAGGGCCCTTATATGGAATCCTGAAGCCTACAGTGAACCCCACTTTCAGTGAAGGAGCAGCTACCTGGCCAGGGTATTGCCTCTACCATGGCCTAATTTGACCCACCCATATTGGTGTTCAGAAGCTGGTTGCCTTGCTTCCAAAATGACTGGGGTGGGGAGGGGCGGAGCAGCACCTCCTGGTTTGTACTGCGTGAATGAATGGGGCCAACTGCAGGTCATACATTCGTGCTTGTACCTGCAGTGCTCTGTGTTTCGATAATCTTTTTAACTACCTTTCTATAGTATATGTTTATAGTGCTTTGGCAATTGTATAGTTATTTATATGTATTGTCTTGTACAATGAATGTGTATACTGTGTTATGTAGGCAGCCTCTTAAAGTTCAGGACAACTTTGTGAAACAGGGCCTCCGGTCCTAAAAGTTTTCATCCTGTTGAAAAATAAAGGTTTTTATCTAACTATCTATCTGTCTAGCTATCTTTCTTAGGGACTGGCAGTATAGCCTAGAGGTTAGAGTAATGAGCTGTGAATAAGATTTGTACATCCGGCAGACAAGCCTGGGTTTGATTCCCACAATCTCCACTTGCATACTGTGTGACTCAAAGCAAGTCACTTAACCACCCCAGTGCTCCATGGTCACCCCTGAAAACAGGCACCTGTGCCAAGTAGGCCTTACCCGGTTACCAAAGAATAAAATCTGTCTGTTTTACAGCTCTGGTTGAAGTTATGACAACACCCTGTCCTGGTCCCTCCTCTGGAGAAAAACCCTTGTGCCCCTCTCTTTTGGGAAGGTGCTTTCCTGACACAGAGACCACTATTCATGTGCTCCAGCTCCACCCCCATGCTAATTGGCCCACAGCAAGGTCATGCCCAATATACCTAAATGTCTCAAAGGGTGCCTGCTTACACCTACAAAGCTCCTTATCATAGTCCAAACAACCTTGCCCAGGTTTACTTGTGTGCATGACCATGACCCTGCTGTAATAGTTCCAAAGACCATGTGCCTTTTCTGAGGCTGTCTGCTGGATTGTCATTGTAAATGTCACCAACCAGTTCCCCCAAGTGCAGCAGATCTGTACCATCCTTTTTGTCTCTACCCCTTCATCTTTGTCTTTTTATCCTTCTCTTCCTCTGGTTTCCAGGGCCAATTTAGGAGTGAGAATATGTCCACATACACTTCCTCAAAATCTGCAAATGCATCTTTTTTTGAGGTGTAACCCAACGGGCTTTCCCAGGCTGACAAAGCCTGCTGTGGAGGATGAGTACAGGGGTAGGTGTCACTACCTATATCCCAAACCCAGTTACATCTGGGGCAGATGTCTCTACCTGCCCCCCCACCTGTTACTGGCACTCCTCCCCCACCTAAGGGGGCCACCACAACTGATGGCTGCATCCCCCCACACTGGCAGTTCCCTTCCAGATATGCTGAAAGCTGGCTGAGCCTCTATTCTAACACTGACAGCTGCATCCCCCCCAGTGGGTGCCCCACTCTGGCAGACTGGGGTAACTGGATCCTGTGCCAACAACACCACTAACAATGCCGTATAACCCAGCTGCAGAGGGGCTTCCCCTGTCAGCATCTTACCAGACCCACCCCAGCCCACTGGAACCCTTAAGCTCAGCAACTCCACTGCATGAATGAGGGCTGGCAACTGGGCCAGTTTGGTCCCCCTGGAGCAGGGGATGAGCTGCACATGACATCAACTGCCTCATGACATTCCCTGGCCCCCTCCATGGGTTCTTGGCCCGCTAGGGTTTGGATCCCCTGCTCAACCTGTTCCTGGGCTTTTTGATACCAGTTCCCCTCCAGGCACTTAACATCAATGCCCTTATCTGTTTTGGGATCAGTGCCCCCAAAACCGGGCCTACTTTGCTCAATATAGATAGGCCCTGTTGGAGCCCTCTGCTGCTTTATGGTCTGGGTTATGTTCCTGGCCCCCTGCTTCTTGGCCTCTAGCTTCTTGTTAGCCTGCTGCCATGGCATTGTTGCCCTCTTCCTGCCCTGTGCTTTGGGTGCTGTTTGCTGAGGTGTTGTCCACTCTCAAACAGGGGCCACTGGTGGTACTGGTCCCTTGGGAGAGGCAGGCTGAGCCGGAAGTCCCAACAGCCTTTCTCTGGCTGGGTTTTCGAACTCGCCACTCAAGTTTGGAAAACAGGCCTCTTTCCAGACCTTGCTTCTTAATTTCCTAGCTTCCCCTGGATTGGGCCAGGGGCCTCATCAAACAGCAACCCCTGTGCCCCATAAGGTGGTTAGCTTGTGCTTTTGGGCATGAGCCAGACCTTTGATCCAAGCCCCAGCTCCAGACTTTGACTGTAGCCCATTAAAACCATCAGACTTCCAGTATGTTACCAACTAGCCAACCAGCCAGTTCCAACCTTATGATCATCTTACAGATGCTTGAAATTCTGGCTGCCATGCAAAATATGGTGGTTTGCAGGTGCGCATACAAGGTGGCTCGCTCTTGGCTGCTGGCACATATGTGCTGGACCCATGGCCCAACCCTCACCTCAATTGCTCTCTAAGGATATACCAGTCTTTTGTAAACCCTTACAGAAGATGGCTGTAAAATGACCCCATTTTATTAACTTAAAGTAAGCACATTTTTATTGGTTTTAGACCCCAGCAGCCTTGCAACACTGTATGGTCCCAACTGCCATGACCAATATGGTTGCTTGAAGGAGCACATGTGCAGCGGCTCACACATGGTCACTCACGTGCATGTGCCTCACCAAGTTCACCATGACAGTATACCACACTTCATGTGATCTCTCTCTTCAGAGGCTTGTTAGACTATTTCATTCTACAGTATCATCTTTAATTAACTGAAAATCAGACCAAAACACTGTTACTCCTTCCTGCATTCCTGATGGCTTTTGCAGCCTGATTTTCCATACCCTCAGAAGGTGCATGTGTGCCTTGCCCTCACTGCCGAAGTGACCACTATGAGCCTGCCAGCCCCCACGACATCATGGCACTGACCCAGCAAACTACTCAAGCATCTCTCTTCCCCCTTGACAGCAGCTGGTGGCAGGAACCTCGTGCCCCCATGGGCATGCATGGAAACCTTTGTTTATAACAGATAAGGAGTGCCACCTGCTTCCATGCTCACTCTTAAAGTGCTATCTCCCAAGTGCTGACAAGGACACATTTTCTGCTGTCAAAGTCATATTGTAAAAACTATTAAACCACCTTCTCTCTCTAAATACTCTAGCTGTAGCAGAGTGCAACAGCACAGGAATGGAGCATCTGAAGAGCTTCCACAGATAGTCCACAGGATACTCTGCAGGGAGACTCCAGACCAAAGTAGGAGATAGCACGTTACTGGTTACTGTTTACAACAACTAAGGGGAAGGAAACTGCAGGTTGTAACCCTTCCTACAAGTGAGAATGGAATAGTACAAACCCAGAATAAGGTAGGTACAAGTAGGAGGGTTTAAAAAAAGAAAATAAGAGACACCTTAGAGAGAGGTAGGAGTACAATGGGAGTAGGAAGGAGTCAGAAGAAACATAGACTTTGATGGCAGATAAGGACCGCTAGGCCCATCTAGTCTGCCCATTTCCCTACCTACAGGATAGGCCGCAGATCCTAGTTAACCAACAGCCTATTTCTTCCTACCCTCCACAAGAATTGCCTTATGTCTTTCCCATGCATTCTTGAATTCTCCCACAGTTTTAGACCCCACAACCTCCTCAGGAAGGGCACAGATAAATTTAAACAGACACTAGACAAAGGAAAGAAAGAACATGAGAGTGGTGCAGTGCAAACGGTTTGGGGCCACTTTCCTTTGGGACACCTTCTGAAGACCGAGGTGCTGCCCCATTTATATTCACCTCTCTGAGTTGGAGGCAGAAGTTGCTGGACTCTGGGCCAAACTGGCAAGGGTACAGAAGACCTTTTTGCCCACCCAAGGGCCACCGGGTCTGCCACTGCTTCCCCCATATGATGCCTAGGCCTAGAGGAAGGACCTTAGCATGCACCAGGAGGGTGGTGGTAGAAAGGATGCATGCTTCTCAGTCTATACCACTGTAGAATTAATTTTCTATACTGAAGTGACAGGGCAGGGACGAGCAGGTATCCATCACAGTGGGAAGGGAGGAAGTGGGGTCTTCAGAAGTGGAGGCCCAAGGAGGAAAGGAGGAACAGGCCCTCAGTTGAGCTGCTGCTGCTGCTGGCGGGGGACTCTGTTGTTAGGGGATAGACCTGGAAGCAGGAGGAGGAAGAGAGAATGAGGTAAGGTGCTTCCATGGTGCTTCAGCTTGGAGAGATGGAGAGCTGATCCAGACAATTGTTAGGGCAGAAGGAGATGGAAGGGTAGCTTGATGTCATTGTACACCTGGTGACAAATGAACTGGCATGGGACAGGGTAGGGAAAGTGCAGGGAAATTTCAGGGAGCTGGGGGAGGGGCTTCAAACAGGTGGAATGCACCACGGCTTTTGCCGAGGTGTTGATTGTGCATGGCCAGGGAGAGGAAAGAACACTACACACCAGGGCATTTAACAATTGGTTGAAGGCATGGTGCATGGATGAGGGCTTTGGCTACATCTGGAACTGGGGGCTAACCTGGGAGAATATGGATCTATAAAGGGGAGATGGCCTGCATCCTTCTGGGAAGGGGACCACAGTCCTTAGTGGGAGGATTAAAGGATATTTGGTTAAGCATTTGAACTAGCCAGCTGAAGGGCAGTAAAACAGAGAGAGGCAATAATTGCCCCCACAAATGATGCAGCAGCAAGAAGGGAGGGCCTGGGGAGAAAACTCCTCTAGGGCACAGGCACAGAAAGGCAGGGCTGAGGACAAGGCAGAAGAAAAGTGGGAAGAAACCAGATAAGTGAGGATAAAGGATTGAAAGGATCACAGGTTGGAGAAATTAAAAAGTCAGGAGGAAAGTCAGGGGGAGCTTCAGGGAAAAACACAGTCAGGATTGAAAGAAGGAAGCAGGGTGGAAGGAAGGAAGGTGGAGAGCCGTATGTGCCAGTGGAAGGAGTCTTGGAAACAAACTTTCAGACCTAGAAGCCATCATGGTGGAGGCTGACCTGGATTTAGTGGCCATTACAGAGTCATGGTCCACTGAGCACCATGACTGGGCATGGCATACCGGACTACCCTATGTTAAGGAGAGACAGGGCAGGGAGAGGGGAAGGAGAGGTTGTTTTATATGTGAGTGAAGGAGAGAGTCAAAATCATGAAGGTACAGGGGTACCAGGAGGAAAAAGAAGGGCTGAGGGTGCTGTGGGTCACCCTGGAGACAGGCTCTGGGGCTACTAGCCATACAGGGGAAGTGTAAAGGCCTCCAGCATAGGGCCAGGAGTTGGTTAAGGCACTTGGAGAAGGTGAAGCCATCATCAGATCTGCAAGTAAGGGGCAGGTTCTTCTAATTGGTGACTTCAGTCTGCCAGACTTGGAATGGAGCCTTCTGTACTTCTAATTAGTGACTTCTGTCTGCCAGACTTAGAGTGCAGCCTTCCAGCTGCAGCTTCCATAGGGAATAGGGCCATCCTGGACTCCCTACAGTGGGCTTTTCTCAGGCAACTAGTCATAGATCCCACTAGGGATGTGGCAGTGATGGATCTGGTGCTTACAAACAGGGACAGCACTGCCGATATCACAGTGGATTGTCCTCTGGGTACCAATGATCACTGTACAGTGTGGTTTAACATTGAGACAGGAACAGAGGCTAACCACATGAGGACAAGCGTCCTGGACTTTAGGAGGGCAGATAGGTTAGTTTCTATTTGTTTCTCCAACTTAAAGAATTTTGCGTCTAGCTTTTCATCCATTGTTTAAAGCCTCTGGATTAGGACATTGGAGTAATTAACCTCTTTAGAAAGTCAATTTCATGAAATTCTGTAGCTGACACATTAAGAGTCTTACATTTACCCATTTGTTTGTACAGGTCGAGGCACTTAGCAAAGTGATTGAATTCCCAGCTCCCACATCTCTGACTGACACAGAATCAGAAATGGAGCCTCCTTCCCCAAGTTTGAATGGCATGGACATAACCTTTTTACCTTTTGTCTCTGAAGCAATTTTCACTGGGGAAGTGTAATTTTTTATTTTATTTATTTATTTATTTAATAATTTGGATACAACCTTTGAGTATACACTCTTTTACAAAGGTTCCACGTCAGGATGTAAAACAGCAGAGACATAACAAAAACTTGACAGTTAACACAAAACATAAGATTCCTATGTAATACAGAATATAGATAAACAATACATTTGAGTAACCTAGACAACTGAAATTAAACAGTGGCAGGAGATTCCCAATTAGCAACATATGGCATAGCTGCCCCAGAGGGGCCTGTCAAGGTAAAGAACGGAAAGAGTAGGAGAAAGAAAGAGGGGGGAGTGCAAACGAGGGTTAAATTGAAGAGAGAGAGGAGGCGAGAGAGAGAAAGGGACTGGGAGAAGGAGAAAATTTAGGGGGGGAAGTAGGTAGAAATGGGAGGTATTGGGGTTACGGAGGGGAGGGAGTTGGAGGGAGCTTCGGGGGGGTGGCAAGGGATGGTAGGTGGGTGTCCAGGGTAGGTAAAACAGTAGGAAAGCTCAGACAGTCAAGTGGGGTATCCGGGTTGAGGATATGGACTCAGGTGAGGGAGTCAGAGGCATTTGAGTTCAGCAGGTATTGCTTCAGTTCTGTTTTAAAGGATCAAACATTTGTTGTATTAAAGGAAAACTGCAACCCAAAACTTGAAAAAATATATGTTGTGCAGAGTGTTTCAATTTGTATATGAAGTTCTAGTGTTTCCTTCCCTCTGACTGGTATTAGGAGTTTTTCCTAAATTGGCCTGCTAGCTTTAGGGTAGTTTTACGACCCCTGGAGATCTCCATATCAAATAGTTTTGTTGTATTTCTTTGTCCTACAGTGCACCTTGTTTCATGTGATGGTGATGTAGCAGAGCCCATAAATCCAGCAGAAAGCATTGCATTACAATCAGTTCACAACACTAGAGATGGCTATATTTTAAAATCTGTAGAATTCAACTTGTTGACCACCCTCATCCTAAAGGTTTTACTGTCCTAAAAAACTTTGCTGCTGGTAATTTTTGTGCAGCTTGTAAAGCTTCCAAGATATTTAGCTTGTTTGGCATGTGTGTGCTGAATGTTGGGTCTCTCTTACATCACAGTTACATGAGACAAGATGCATTATGGGAACAAGAAATACAATTAAGCTATCAGATATGAAGATCCCCAGGGGTTGTAAAACTAGCATAAAGCTAGCAGGCTAATTTGGGAAAAACTCCTGATACCAGTCAGAGGGAAGGAAACACTAGAACTTCACATACAAATTAAAACACTCTGCACAACATATATTTTTCAAGTTTTGGGTGTAGTTTTCCTTTAAGAGCTGCAGCAGGGATCTCATTTAGCCATAGTGGAGCTTGGTACATGAAGAATCTTTGTCCTAGGGAAGTTCTATGAAATGGGATATCAAGCTGTGTTGTCACTGTTCTTCATGTGATGTATTTGGGGCTTGCTTCCTTTAACAGGTCTGCAATGCAGGTAGGGGTTAGGGAGAGCATGGTCTTTCTCCCTAGCAGGCAAGTTTGGTATCTGATTCTGGATTGAAGTGGTAGTATGCGGGCCAGACCATACAGGGTACAAGTGTGTGTGAAGTGGTCAGCATTTAGTAAAAGTCTGCAAGCCTTGATAAGAGCAGTGGCAACCCTTTTGAGGGCCGTATCAGTGGCAGCACCATAAACCACCAGCCCATAGTCGACCAGGGAGAGGACAGAGCTGGAGACTGAGAGCCGGAGGGCTTCAGCAGTTAGGCTTTTCTTGTGCCTAAACAGGATCCCTAATTTAGTGTTCACAGCTTTCACCACCATGTCAATGTGCTGAACATACGAGATGATATCATCCACAATGATACCCAGGTACTTGAAGGCATGAACCTGTTCCAGTGGGGCAATCAGGTGATTTGTGATTTTTAGTTCTCGGCATCTCCATTTTAGTTGAGGGCTAGATAGGAGCATCGTCTTTTTTTTTTATAGTTTAGTAGCAACCTTTGGGAGTAGAGCCAGGTCTCCAGTTGCTAGAAGGATGATTGAAGCTCTGCCTGTAGGTGCTGTATGTGAGAGTGACAGCTAAGTAGGACAGCATCATCAGCGTATAGAATGACTTTGCTAGTGCAAGCATCGGGTAGGTCGTTCAGCAACATGCTAAAGAGCAGTGGACCCAGGATGGACCCTTGAGACACCCCTAGGGAGACTTCCTTTGATGCAGATATGGAGTGACCTATCTTGACCCTTTGAGACCAGGAAGTTAGGTAGTCCTGGAACCATAGAGCGGCATTTGGGGAAACACCAAGGGCATGCAGTTGAGACAAGAGAAGTGTGTGGCAGACTGTATCAAATGTCTTTGTTAGGTCAATGAAGATGGACCCAACCAGTTTTCCAATTGCCAGGGCCAGGATCAGTACCTCCAGTCACAGCTGTGCATGCACTTCCAGAGACTCCCAGCCAGCCTTCTAACAGGTATTGATCCATCAGGTCTGACCTCTCCCTTTCCCTGGCTCTGCAGATCTGAGGGGGGCAGACTTAAGTTTTTTGCATTTTTTTCTTTGCTGTCTTGGCCCGTTTCACTCTTTTTAAGGTAGTTTAGTAATAGTATCTGTTTCTACCAGTTTCCAGTGAAGTTTCAGTTAAACTACACACTACTGTTTCCTCACACCTCTCTTCTTCTGCTTTACTGCTGCACCAAAATTTCACCACCTACAGTACTTAAACAGTTTTTCATAATGTTGCTGTGACAATGCCCTTGGTATCTGTGTATTCTCTGTATACATTGTAAACCTATTTTATACCATTATGTATTCATTTTATTGTACCTATTGTGCAACCTGTCCATACATGACTAGGCTCCCATAGGCAAGCAATAAGACACAATGAAGTGTGGATTATGGCCTGATAACAGCAAGCCCCAGGTGCATCCTTTAGCATTTGGGAAGTGCTCTTATCAGGCCATAACCCACACCTCAGAGTGTCTTATTGCTCTTATAAAATGGGTCCCCCAGTAAAGAAGTTCATTTAAAAAAATGCTAATAAGTGTACATAAAAAACAAAAATATATATCAGTACAAAAAAACAAAAACAAAAAGTCCCCTTCATTGTCTTGGAATGGAGCTTTTAATAGAGTTAACAGTTAATAGAGGAGGCTTCTGTGTCTCCACTACCCACCCATACATACACACACAAAAGCATTTTTTTCTTTTAACTAACCCAACTAAGGATCTAAGGTTCGAGCAGACTCAATAACCATAAGACCTAATGTGCTGGCAAATAATATGGTAATATGTATTTATTAATTTGACCACAGCAGTTTTCAGTTACAGACAGCGCGAGTGAGAGTGTCCCATATTGGCTGACTGACCTGACTGACGTACTATACTTGCTAGCATGTTTGTTGCCCCCCTCCCCGCAACATACAGAAAGCATTGTTTCTGTCCTTTTATTTTTTTTATTTCTCTTTTTAAATCAGTTTCTTCTTTTCCTTTACATTAAATGGATTGGCTTGACTGGGACCGAACGTTTCCCTCTGCTGCCGTCATACTCAGTCGTTCCTGCTTTGCGGTCGGGTTTGCATTTGTTCAAACTGTGACTTATTAAGCTTAAAAAAAAAACTTTTCTTGTGATAATGGGCTGCATTTTTGTTTAGTAAGTTGTGGATTGCTTGACAAATAATGGAGAAAACCAAGAAAACCATGCTGTCTGTTGAAAATAAAGTACAACTGCGTGATAAATGTTCCCTGCCAGGAATAGAATAGAATAAAAGTTTGTTAGCGCTTTGTACTGGGCGCTATTACTTATGGCACTGCAGTATGAACGTGAGTGGGTTGCTGTTGCTTTTCCATTTGCTGCTTGCTCTGCTCACTTTCAATTATTAATTTTATCATGACAGCCTGGCACTGTACAGTAGTGTTAAGGAAGAGGGAGGGTCAGGGCGAGGAATGGAAACCACAGGGAATGACAACTGGAAAAACGGCAGTGGCTGAAAGGATGGGACAAATGGCAGCTGTGGAAAACATAAAACTAGAGGTACAAATTACAATGTGATTACTCTGCCTGTTTAAGATAAACCTGCATTGACTACAGTTTTGGCAGGATGAGGTGGGTGAGCTGTATGGCTTTGGGGGGGGATCTGACGAGCAAGGAGAATTTTTATCTTGATGAGGCTGTGGGAGGTGATTGCTCCTTATGTGAGGCTGGCACAGTTTCTGTTCAGTGATATGCTGGTGTTCTATACCTAGTGTGGCACAATTAACGATGGTTGGCAGGTTATGTCCTGATAAGGACACGGCTAAAAACCGCTTTCATCCAATCAGGATTCAGGATTTTTTTGCCCATTTTATAAAGCTGATTATGTCTGTTTGTCTCCTTCTGACATGGAACCTTTGCAAATGAGCACTTGTGCTCAACGGTCTTCTCCGATTTTTCAAATAAATAAATAAAACTTGAGTTTTGCTTGTACCACCAACAATTTTGTCAGTATCGAGTCAGTAGCTAAACCAAACAGCACCTACTCTCTGTGGCCATCTTAGATCCCTGTGTAAGGACTTTTATACACTCAAAATACTTGCTGTGCATGGGCAAAAGTTGTGCACAGTTCAAAGATCACTACATGTTATTGTGCACAGTTCAAAGGTCACTGAAAGTTGCTGTGTACCATTCAAAGGCCACAAAGATGCTGTTGACAGTTTAAAGGTTATAGAAAGTTGCTGTGTCTGTTGCCTCATTTTAAGCTTGCAATTGACATCATAATAATGACTTATCTTTGATATAGTTACTAATTACAGGAGATGAAAGGTAGGCAGGCAAGCAGGGAATGGATGGGTCCTTCTTACTATATAAACCAAAACTTTACTTTTGAACTAAAAACCATATACTATAAAAAATAAAATATGGGTAACCATGCCCAGCTTGGCTTGTATCTGTATCTTTGGGTTGAGATGACATTATGGATCTCTTCAGATTTGCTTTTGAGGTCCAAATGCTGTCATAGCCATCCTCGATGGAAACACAGCCTTGTTGTGTATGGTCGATCCTACATTATTCTATATGCAGTATAAGACCAGTAGGAGTATGGTCAGCAACAATAAAATTCAGTGGTAGGTAGTGGTGGATCAAGAATTTTACTATGGGGATGCTGGGGTGATGTGCATATTCGATATGCATTTTCTTTTTCAAATGTTTTAATCCTTTATATCTTCTGCTATTATCTTTTTCATTATATTTTTGCCAGAAAATACAAATGTAATCCATATTTTTGAATATAAACATTTGTACAATTAACAAGTCAGACTTCTTCAACAAAGTGAAATGCAACAGCAGCAAGCAAGTAAGTTACAATGGGTATGTAGCCATACCCTTCGCCATCCCCTAGATCCACCACTGTAGGTACTGCCCCTCTGTATGCAAACAAATGAATTTGTAAGCTATAGCATATCTGACCTGTTACTACACCCATGGTAAGTGAAAGAGTTACACTGAGTTTTTAAAACATTGGTTTAACTGAACACCAACCAGCTTGAACTGTTTAAACATACTGCTAATCTAAGCAAATGGAGTTGAATACAGTAAACGATGAGTCAGTGAAAACAAGATAGAACAAATACCAAAGACCAGCTTCAAAAACAACAATGAGCTGGCTACGTTAATACTGTACTTTTCTATTTTTTGCACTGGGGGCTAACAAACGAAAGCTTAGCAACATATGGATGTGTACCAGCAAGACAATAAACCACACTCCAAACACAAAGGAACTGAAACAAAGCCTGCTGTTCTGCTCAGTGGTTAGAAAAGACCACAAAAACATAGCATACCATGAAGGGGCTCCCTAAGTAGGGTAAATGCAAGTAAAACCACTAGCACTTAGAAGCAAACTGTGCTGTAAGTTTCCTGCCAATAAAATCAAAGACAACAAAGCAAGATGAAAGCGAAGCTTTAGAGGAATTGCAGAGATTCTTAGATCATTATTTTGATCAATACCCAAAACCTAAGCTTGCACTTCATTTTCCAGTGGGAAACAGCAGAGAAAAATTGTAGAAAAGCAGAATACTTCTGGGGAAGGACCTACAATAAACCCAAGATGTGCACACTTGGTGAAGCAAGAAGTACTGGCAAGTTTTTATGACTCAGATCAAACAAGTCCTCTGAATTTGTTGTAGCTGTTTGATTCAGGCTTAAACAGGTCCGATGTTTAATTTAAATTTAGTAATGATTTCTGTTTTTTGTGATACTGACAGCATTATTTTTCAGGCATGCAAAAAAATGACTGTATCAGTCAGAGGTTTTAACCTAAAGACCCAGGTTTCAATTCCATCATTAGTACGAACTCAGGATGTAATCTTGAATAAGTCAATTAACCATCCTGCACTTAACCACCTATCTCTGTCTGCACTTTTTGTCAGCTTGATTTTAATTCAGTTTATTAAGGAAATCAAAGTGAACAATGGGTCTTTTACAATTGCATCCTTGCTAAGTAAATAATGCAAAACATGTTGCAATAGAGCAACCAGCATACCCTTGTCATAACTGTACATAAAGGACAATAAAAGCATTAGGAGTAACTCAGCGAAGCTGGTGATGGTGGTGGGAGATTTAGAAGGGATGTCAGGTAATGTTTCTTCATGGAAAGGGTGGTGGCTGTGTGGAACGGACCACCAAGGGATGTTTTCTGTGCAAAATCAGACACATAGGATTAATAGATGGCAGCAAATGCTGCAGGGGAAAAGAGGAGTAAAAGGCCATTAGCTTAATCACAAACAACAGTAGGTAGGGCAGGGCAGACTGGACAGGCAACAGGGCCTTCTTCTGCTGACAACTTCCGTGTTTCTCTGTAAAATTCAGCAAAGTCACCAAAGATAAAAGGCAGTATAATAAACTGTATGTGTAGCAGTCATAATTACTAGTTAGGGTCCTTTGCAACCCAAAACCAGTACCTAAAGTTTCACATGTGTGTGTGTGTAACAGAGAATTGCATTACTCTCACACACAGCACCAAATGGGAGACACAACAGCTGCAACCATATTATACTTTTGGTTTTGACCGACTCTGCTACAGCTGCAGTGCTGGTAACCAGTAATGCTAAGAAATGGGTGTCACAGATTAGCTCAGCAGGCCAGCCCTCTACTCCCAAAGTGCCAACCTCTGAGCATGGTCTTGTGAACAGTGAACAGAATAAGGTAGCCCTCTTGTCTGTTTTGTGGATTCGAGTTACCTTAGTCCCAAGTTCTGGAGGGATTCAAATTGTTAACCTCTTGTTAGCATACCCACTTGTCAGGCTCAGATAATTCTGTCTTCGGGGGGCCAGATATCTTTGCCTATGGGCACCTAACCAGGTATTACAAAATGAACCCTTTTTGAACTTTATGTAAGACCCAGAGAAATTCTGTTTCCCAGTTTGGTACACCCATAAACTCATGCACCGTGTCAGCTTTAAAACTATCTAACTTCACTTAAAACCAAAGAAACATTTCAAGGCACACCAGGCAAGTTATATTTTTAAAAACATATCTTTACTAAACAAAAGGTAAAATAGTAAACAGTAATATACAGAACTCTTATCACAAAAACATACATATCCTTAAACAAAACAAGGTTTAAAACAGTGCATTTCCTATTTACAGTATTTAGATTGGTCTAGCTTTTGAAATACCTGTTTACAGTGCTCAGATGTTTTCTTGGTCAGTGTCAGATAAGAGTGTCCCTGTAGTGAAAAATAATAATCTTTTCAAGCTGTATTTGCCAACCCCTTTTTGGATGAGGTCATCTAGCTCCTCCTCTGTCTGATTATATTTGAAAATATAGCTAAAAAAATAAAACAGTAGTCTTTTCAAAGTGTCAGTTTTGCAATCCTTCAGCATGTCTCATGTTTCAAATGACATCTCTTGATCCATGCTGCCTCCTCCTCACACAGGCTTCATAGGAGCATTTACAACCTCACACTCCTGTGTAATAACCTGGGTTTTTCTCTTCAACGTCATAAACCTTTTTTATGATTTCCCTCTTAATGAAGTTAACTTAAACCAGTCTGTAATTAACTCAGAGAAACAGGATCCTTGATTAAAGTCTTCCAAGTAACACATTGTCTCTAAAAACCTGAGTGAGTGTGATACGTGCTGTCAGCATTTCTCTTAGCTGGCATCTGTCAGCTGAAATCTGGGGGGGATGAGAGAGGTCATTCCTAGAGCATTTGATTTTTCAGCAGAGACCATCATTAATACATTTTATATAAAAAGAATATGATACAGCACTTTAGAACTGTCTGTCTATGTCACACTGGGCAACAGTAAAAATATGTTTTCTTTTTAATTTACAGACTCTTGGGTCCAGATATTTAAAGCTTTGCACTGGCACAAAGTGAATGTGTTCTTGTGCATAGAGTAGCATCAAAATCCCATTTTCAGAGGGTACCTTTGCATAGGCTACAGTTGTTTACACTCCTGTGCAGAGATAAGGTACAGTATGCAGCATTCAAAGGCAGGGGTGGGAGCATGCATATCAGTGCAGTGTAATATTCAGTGTGTTAGTGATGCAAATGGGTTTATGCAGGTCACTTAGTGCTGCAGAATTACCACCTATGAAAGGCTGTGTTAAACTGGGGCAAGCCCAAGATGTGGGTGGAGACACTGCAGGCCACAATCCAAGATGGCATTCATGGAGGCACACATAGCCTGTCATGAACCCACTTCTGGGGTTCAGACCCACTGAGCTCACACTGCCCACCCTTAAGTGTAATCCATGACTGGGGAGGATCAGGGATACCGTACTCATCCTTTAAAATGCTCGCCGAGGTCACAACTGCACCTCTGCTATGAAGATCTAGGGCATCCCTCTAACTCTGGATAAGGGCACAATATTAGTCTTAAGTCTTGTGGCCAAATATGAACCTTTCCTTGGCTATTACACTAAGGAGGAAGACCCAGGTGTCACACTCTCTTTGGGGTGGCAGCGTAAAACCTGATTTGGCCTTCTCCCTGCAGGACATGCAACAGCCTGGTTCAAAATCTTTGTAGACTTTGGTATTCTCCATATCCTTCCTGATGTCCCTTACAGTCCCTTTTTCAATTTGGTTGCTTATGGTGCGACCCCTTTTGGCAATAACAGTTTTCACAGATTATTAATACTGTTTTTCACAATTCACACACAAATAGGAAAAGTCTCACTCAGGCAGACTTTCTTTAGACAAAAGTGTTTACTAAAATACTTAAAAACTGCAGTTACAAGTAAAAAAGCACATATATTAATTTAGGTTACAGTATAAGAAACAGAATGGAAAGAATATACAGAAAAACACATTAAAACATGTTAGCTAAGTCTACCTTGGGTATGAAGATTTCAAACTCTAGAGAATCGATGGGTTGCAAAATATTGCCATCTTTCTGTAGCAGCCTTGTGGTCAGGAGAAAGGCTTCAAATAGAATGGCTTCCATGTGTCAGGTGGAGTCCAGATGAGAAAGTGTGTCCAAATGCCCTGAGCTGGGGGTTTAAATACCCTTCTGTAATCTTGCAGTGTCATCAATTCCCTGTTCAGAGCAACTACTTTGTTTGGACAGGAGATGTCTTTTTTTAGACCAGAAGGTGGCACTGTTGTGCCATTTCCAAAATTTCCAAGCATGTTAAGAATCAGATTCTGAGACCTATAATTTAGCATTGGTATGACATTTCAGAGTTAAGCCCTGTGAAGTCCCCTGTAGACAATTCACACCCATAAGATAAAATTCACACAGGTTCTCAAGGAAGCATGTTCCTCTCCTGTTACCTCATAAAATGTAGCATATTATAACAGCTTCCTCAGATCAAAGCATTCTGCTCCTGAGTGCATAGTTTTATGACGTATAATTGGATTTTGGCATATTTCTGTTAAAAAAAAAACAAAAACCTAGGAATGCAATTTCAGTTCCTGGCAAACAGCTGCCTTTAGGTCAAAAGAAGGTCAAGACTTTTTTTTTTTAAATCTAGTCTTTTCCCTATGTGTCTTTGTGCTGACACTGGCATGTACATATAGTTACATATTAAAACATCTATACAACAGAATAATATTTAAAATTATACAATGGCATCCAAGAATCCCTGATTCTGATTGGCTGACTGGCATCTTTCAGCCATGGTAAATCCTGGCATAACCCATGCAAAAGGTGCCAGTCAGCCACATCAGCAATCCAAACTGTAAAATCAATCCACCAGACAACAGCCAAAAATGTGCCATCATTATTGTCCACTAAAAACTACGTGGCTGGAGTGGTAGATTCACATGGACAGACACCACATACAAGTTTACAGATTAGGAGTTCCACACCCCATTGTATATCCTCCTGAAGCAAATACATTACTAAAACGAAAAGTCTGACCAGTAAAACTGCACACTGCCTCACCGACTCTGCTCCCCATTTCACAGCAGACCATTACCTGCCAGCTTGTAAGATTCTCGCTCCCTCCAGTTTCCATTGCTTTCCTCCTACCTCGCTTGCTCCATTAAAAAATTGAAATAAATAAAAAAAAGAAACATGTTGCCTCAAAACACCACAGACCAGAAGTGATTCTGCCACTGATCACCGAGACACTCGTTCCCTTCAGTTTCCATTTCCAGACCTTGCTGCTCTGATTATTATTTCCTCCCACCTCCTTTCCGGTATGTACCAGCTAGCTCTATTTTAAAAATAAAATAAAAAGAAACGTTCTCGCAAAAGACTGTGGAACGGTAGTTATTAAGTGGACTTTTACATGGAATCCATTGTGTTGTTAAGGCAAGGAGGTCACGGCTTCACTGCACTTATGAAAATTATTTTTTCAAATTGGGTGCAAGCTGCGATCTTGCTTACTGTGACAATAGAGGCCTTTTCAGTACCAAAGTAAAGATAAAATGAAAAAAAAGTACTGCACTCCTCTTTCCACATTATATTCAGCAGTGATATGTGTGTGGGGGGAGGAGGGAGGCTCTGCAGCAGCTAACAATTTAGAATTATTTTCTCTCACAGAGCAATAAATTGCATAAAAACAATTTAAAAATGAAAGAAAATCATTTTATTTTTTTCCTTACTAAAAAAAAAAAACTGGGGCCATTGTATAATTGCAATAAACCATTCCAGGGTCTGGATTATGCTGGGATTTACCCACTTCTGGTATGGATTTGGTCACTCGGCTGTGCCTCGTGACCAAACCACACCAGGCGTGGGTAAACCCCAGCATAACCCACACCCTGTCATGGTTTATTGCTTAAATAAGGGCTAGCAGCCGGGTAGCTTGCCACATAGTCAACCTCATGCAGCAGGTCCTAGAGGATGAGGAGCAGGTCAATGCCCACCCTGGACCCAGACATAAGCCACAGAGGTGCTGTGCTGCACACAGACAGTAGCATCCACCAGTTGCATACAAAGTCCTCAGTGAAAAACAGATCATGGGCTGGTACAGGCTCAACAAGCCCATGTTCAGGCAGCTGTGTGAGCTGCTGCATGACCAGGTCTGGACAGACATCTGGCACAGTCATGCATTGTCCATAGAGCTTAAGGTGACAGCTGCTCTGTGTTTCCTGGCCACTGGAACATTCCAGACACCAGTGTGAGACACCACCAGTACCTTGCAGTCAGACACCTCGGGCCAGTTGGGCCAGTTCATAGGCACCCTGCTGTCTCATACTAGGGAGTTCATTGCATTCTCAAGCACACAACATACCAGACAAGTGAACAGCAACCACGCAGCAGTTCCATCAGGTTACGCATCTACTATCTGTACTCATTGCCATTGACTGCACCCATGTTGCCATTCAGGCACCTACTGGGATGGAATGGTGGTCTATCGCAATAGGAAGGGGTACCACTCCATAAATTGCCAGGTGGTGTGTCATGCAACAGAGTTCATCAACAGTGTCCTAGCATGGTACCCGAGCAGTGCCCATGATGCCTTCATATGGCACAACTCCATCCTTTGCCAGAGACTTGAATGTGGGGACATCCCTAATAACCACCTCCTCTGGAGCATACCCCACAGGCCCCCCCCTTCTGCACCTTATTGTACATGATGACACTAACCTATATCCTTAACCTACATAGGAGACAGCACCTATCCCCTGCATCCCTGGCTTCTCACACCTGCCCTTCGCCCCACATCTATTTAGAGGACAGGTACAATGAGGGACACACCACCACATACAACATCATCAAGAATGTGTTTGGAATGCTCAAGATACATTTCTGGTACCTTGATTGTTTCTATGGTACCCCGCGGTACACCCCTCACAAGGTCTTTGCCATTTTCCTTGCCTGTTGTATACTACACAACATGGCACTCAACTGTGGGGCATGCATGCTGGCCTCAGAGGAACAACCTGCAGCAGATTCAGAGCCAGAGGACCAGGGGGGATACTGGAACAGCTCAACAGGCGTGACCCCAGAATGGCCAGGAGGACCAAGGAGTACAGAGCTTTACTCATAACAGACATCTTCGGACATGGAGGGTGAGTACAGACCACACAGGAGACTGTAATATGTTTACTCAATGTATTATCATGCAACAAGGACAGTACATACACAGCATCCTGCCAGATGGGGGTAACAAAATAGGGAAACAGAAATGCTTGCCTAGCAGGTGGGGGGGAATGGAAGTGCATAGAACTACAGGCCTGCCAGGCAGGGGGGTAGCAAATGGCGTACAAATGAAGACAGGTCAAGTTGGGGGAAGGGGCAAAGGACTGTACACATAAATACCTGCCAGCCAAGCAGGGGGCTCTAGTACAGGACATCCATGCTTGGGTTAGGACTGCCTGGTCTAAGTCACAGGGGCAGATGGCAGTGACACAGGGGCAGTGTAGGGAAGGAGGAACATGTTGCAATGGGTTGTCATGCATAACCTATCTGTTTCCCCAACCACCACCATGAGTATGGACAGTATGTCTGCACTGTACCCAGTATGGTTGGTGGGACCTTATTCACAGTATGGGGGATGAGCATGGAATCAGTGTTACTGGCCTCCGGCCACAGCCGGGTGGGATACTGCCCCTGGGGAGGAGCAGGTCATGACCTGGTGTGTGCAGTGTCCTTGGTGACATGGGAGTCCCAGGTGTGCTGGGTGTTCTCATCCTGGCACTGTGTGGCATGGAAATGCACCATGGTGTCCATTGTGGGGTTCCCACTGGACAGGCCAGGGCTATGTCCAGCACTTGCAGTGCTTGCCACCATGACTGCAGCCTCCAGCACAGTGGCACACAGGTGATTCATGCAGATCATCATGCTACTGGCCAGATCCTGGTACAGGTCTTGTAGGGCCGCCATGAGCCCCATCATGGTGTGGCTCTGCCTGCTCATCAGAAAGCTGCATGTCCTCATGATGCACGTGGTGGAAGTGAGTCAAAATTTTTATTTTTAATTACACATTTGCAGTGTAACACTCATGAAAATTCCGTAGTGGTACAGAAAGAACAGTCAGTTGCTCATACTTAAGCATAGAAAGATAGAAACATAGACTTTGACGGCAGATAAGGACCGCTTGGCGCACCCAATCTGCCCATTTACTGCAGGTAGTATTCTATGCGTTACATGAATTTACACCCTGGCTGGGGTATTTCCCTTGGAAATACCAAACTAAAACCTCAGACATACTTTAGCAGATCTTTTTAATCAGTTATAGGCAAGTTAATGAGATAATAAAGTTTTTATCATCTGTTCCATGGTTTTTGGTCTGTTCCCTTTGGGCCTAAATCCCTCCTCTTTCCTGATGTTACTATTTAGGTGGCCCATACCCAAATTTTCTAGGGGTGGATTGAGTCCTAGCCCCTCCCTCTCCCTCTCCATCTCAGGCAATGTGTAGCATGCACAGCAATTCCCCAAAGTGTGTCAGTTCCTGTTGCATGACACTCTATGCCTACACAGTGGACTTCAGCAGCTGTGGGTTGTTGTCTGCATCCTGCTGTCACCAGGGACTGTCCATTGGAACAGGGTCAGGCTGCATCCTCAGCCATTGTATGAGTTGGGGCTTCACTGCAGTAGGTTCTGTGGTCCACTGTGGGAGCTGAAGGCTGGCTGTGGCCGGTCTGGTGGGATGGGCCTGGGGGCAGTAGGGCTGTGGCCATGCTGGAGGATGGATCATGGTGAGGCACAGTGGTGGCTGGCCCTGCAGTATCAGATGGGAGTGGCAGGGTGATGGCTGTGCTGCAGTTGAGGTACTGGGGTGACACATCGGTGGCTGTACCAGGGGCTGTTGTGAACTTCACCTCTCTGACTGCTGGGCTGCATGGGGATAGCATCTGAGCCCCATTGGTATGGGGCCTGGTGAGGAGACAAGTTCTCCTGGTCTGTGGTGGTGGCCCCGGCTGTTCCCAGCTCCCAATGTAGGACTCATCATTATCTTCTTCTGCCCTTCTTGATGCTTTCTACTGACTGATGAAGATGGGTGGTCAGCAGGGGCAACTGCCACCAAGATGGTCCTGAGGCATCCTCCATTGTGTCTGGTCTGATGTGGTGTGCTGTATGGAGAGGAGAATGGAGTTACTGTATATAGCATTGTACCACACAGAGTGGCATGCCAGCTAAGGCAGCATGCATGCCCAATGTATGGTGACACTTCACCCATGGTGTGTGTGCAGTGCACCACCTATGCCTCCCGGGGACCTACACACCCCACACCCCTACACCAGTGAGCATACACCTTGTTATCATGGGGCACACAACCTAGCACCAGTGAGCACATGTCCTAGCACTAGTGAGCAAACACCCCATCATCTGTGTACATACACCCAGCACCAGTGAGTACACACCCCACCACCAGTGAACATGTACCAGTGGGCACACTATCCAACTGCAGTGAGTACACACCCCATCCTTATGGATCACACATTCCAGAACCAATGAGCACATGGGCAACAAGACATGGGGCACAGTCATGGATCTGCACACATATGGCTACCAACTGTGTGTCAGGCAAACAGTAGTGTGGTCTACATCCAATGTGTCAATCAGCACTGGTGTATGCATGCACCCATACCTATATACACCCACATATATACATATAGCCAGTGGAGGGTATCCCATGAAGTTGGTGACATCAAATAGGTTGAGGACAAAAAGGGTGACAGAAAACAGTGCAGCCACACAGGGTGAGTGGGGAAAAAAAGTGATCGATAAAGCGGTGACCTACAGTTTTCCCTCTCCCCAAGTTGTGTCCCTCAGGAGGTAATTATATTTAGTAAGGGGGTGGTGCATGGGGCAAAGCCACCCGCAAATCAAAAATCAGTGGTGGAATTCAATCATGCATGGGACAGTCATAAGGCAATTCTGGGGGGTGGGGGTAAGAAGAAGTAGGCTGCTGGTTAACTAGGATCTGTAGCTTATCCAGTAGGTAGGAAAATGGGCAGACTGGGTGGGTCAAGCGGTCCTTATCTGCTGTTAAATTCTATGTTTCTAAAAGGTCTCTGTGGCATTGTAGTCACCATTTTGGCAATGATTGCTTTTGCCACCCACCTTATGTGGCCACACTGTTTTCCCTTCACCATTTTTGTCCCCACCCATTTTCCTTCACCATTATCCCACAGAACCCAATGGAGCATTGCACTGGCAGTCACTCACATGGCTGGGCAAGTCCCACTTGGCTCTTGTAGCTGCCACCTGGTACTCCTGTCACCACCACAGGCTGTAGTGTGGATGCTATGGCTTCCATTCCAGGATTCAGGGTAGTGCAGTCACCGATATCCATGGGTCCCCATCTGTGGCAAGCAGCTCCCTGTGCTGTGTTGACATGACCTCCTTTGTCTGCCTTCTCAGGTCCTTGGAGTGCTTCCTTACTGTTTCCATGGGCCTGTTGTGGCCACTGATGGCATTGACCTTATCAGTTATCTCCTCTCTGGTCCACCATACCTGGGCATTTGTGCTGTTGCTATGGGGCAAGACCTCCTCCCTGGCTTTGTAGGCCTTTGCCAGTGCTGGTGCTTTTAACTCTTCTGCAGTGAAGCGGTGGGTCTGAATTTGGTTGGTGTCCTCCGTGGTATCTGCTGGAAAGGGGAGTGCAATACAGATGGCCAGGGACTATGCACAGCGGCACACAGCTGAATGGTAGTGTAGTGTAGCTCCCCCACCTCTGAATATGCAGGTGTCCTGGTAATGCAGTCATAACACAGCCATCAGCCATCTGATGCTGAGTTTCCAATGTGCAGCCACAGCCACTGTGATGGTCACGGACAGGCAGAAGTGGATATGGGCAGGGGCCCTCAGGACCTAGGGCCACCACCACCTATGCATGTATGTGAGGGGTGACTCCACTGACAGTGTGCAGCATGGACTACAGGAGGGGTGAGCCTCCAACTGGATGTAGCAGCACCACCACCACTAGATGTGGACGTCATTGGCCACCACCACAATATGTCCAGGGTACTACTGCACACAGCATACACACAGGGGTTACACGGGGCAGGAGTCAGAAGAGCTCCATTCAGTAAGTTCATCAAAATATGTATGAAAGGCCCACCACTGCTATCTTCCTGCTCTACTGAGTATTATAGGTGAGTACCACCACCTACAATTGACACGTCCACCACCTAGAAATCTGGATGTGAGAGGTCCCCCACCTAAACTTTTCCAGTGTAGCAGGGCACCCAGATGTACAGGGCTTCCTGTATTGTACAAGGCAATGGAGAGATGTACATGTAAAATGTTTCCATGGTGTTTCATTGGCTACACAGGACAACTGACTACATTTTCCTCCATATTATGCAATGAAAGCTACCAGAACACTGAGGAATCCACCCTGGAGGTACATTGAACATGCCACATGAATCTTGGAGCCATGCTATGGCCACTGCATATACACAGTCCAATGCTCACTCATCCCTTTCTAGGCCATTCCTCAGGATGTGTACCTCCATTTGCCTGCAGTTCAGCTGTGGAATCTAGGTGATGCACTGTGCCCCTTTGTATGCTCTAGGTGCAATCAGGCATGCTAATGTATGCATACGTGCCAGTAATGACATGCAAATGTGGTTCTTTGCCCACTGACTGCAAAATTACCTCATTTGCATACCCTGGCTGAATATTGCACTTTTGCCCACCATGCAAACCCTGTTTGCACTATTGCACCGCACTGCACTGTGCCTGTGTTTGTGTGACATGGGGCCCAGTGCAATCAACATCAGTTGCCAGTTATGATGTCAACAGTCTGTGCAGCCATATGCAGCAGACCAGTGCACAACTGTGGTATGCAGTGTTGTGCATGCATGTCCTGTGCACGTCTAGTGTGTGCTCCTGAATACAGCCCCCAAGCCAGAAACAGGAAGCAGTGTGGTAACCATGAGGGGCCTAGTAGTGGGAAGATAATGGCAGGGAGGTGACACAGGGCCAGTCAGCATTGGGACCATAGGTGGCCCACTACCAAGTTGGTCAATCTGGTGGTGGCCACAGAGAACAGTTGATAGGGGAGGTAGCAGGGGTAGACAGGCCCCACAGTGAGGTGTGGGCTTCTATTGGGTGGCACCTCACAAAAAGGACTGGGGTCACCCATGCAGGTGACCAGTGCAGGCATAGATATTTGTTTTTTCTTTTTTTCTTTTTTGGTTCAGGCAAATATTAGAGACCAGTGGCTCATCCTTAGAAAAGAGATTCAGACATCTGGCCTTATTTGTTATCATAAACTTGGGTATAGGAACTTGATACTGTCCTATTTATTTCAAGATTTTTTTATTTTTATTTTTCTACATCTCTTAAATTTGTCCTGTTTGGATTCAGTTATGAAACGGTGACCATATTTTCTTAAATATTTCTTTTTACTCATATTTTATGTAAATTATTTCTTCTAGTTTACATACATCTATCATTAAATTTAACCATACATTGAAGCTTGGGGGGGTACTATCTTTCCATTTAATAACTATACATTGTTTTGCTATTATAGTGGGTATGGTGGCAAATCTCTGTTGATATTCATCGAGATAATCTTTTATGGGGTCTATTCCAAAAATGGTCTGCACCAATGTAAAATTGATTGTTTTTCCCACAGTTTTTGTTAAAGTACTCAGTATTTTGCTCCAGAAATTTGTCAGAATAGGACAAGATTGAATCATATGAATCAGAGTACCCAACGTCTAAGTACATCTTAGACATTTATCTGAAAAAGCTATATTGTAATAGCATAATCTTGTGAGGATATAGTATGTGTGATGGATTGTATTTATCTGAATTTGTTGAAGCTTTGAAGCTTTAACATTTAAGGTATATGGATTAATTATGAGTTACCAAAGTTCATTCAACATTATAATGCATATATCTTTCCCATTTTGTAATTGGCTTGTTTATATCACTTTTTTTGCATTCATTATGGATTGATATATTAATGAGATTAATTTGGTCTTTTCTTTCTTCTCCTGAATAAGTGTTAAAAGAGATGACTCATTCCTTATAATTTTTATATTTGTATTCATACAGTATTTTATTTGGTTGTATTTAAATAATTGTGTAATTTGAAATCTGTATTCTTGTTGTATTTTCTCAAAAGTTTAAATTTTTTTGGCCAGATATTCAGAAATGCGCCTATGGCTGGTGCAAGTCTGGCACAGTGCAAATCTGATGCGCCATGGTGCAGCGAGTCCCATATTCAGAGGTTGCACATGGTGAAATGCGCCAGCATAACACAGCTGAATATAGCAGAGTAGCTTGGCAGAAGACACCAGGACAGGAGAAAGGACTGCTGTGTGACTGGACTTCTCTGCTGGGACTAAAGAAATACAACTCTTGTACTTGGAACTTTAATTTGGGGTAAAAAAACTAACAAACAAAACAAAAAAAAGTGTGTGTTTGTCTGAGTTAACTGAACTGAATGGTTATCTGAACAGTTATCTAGGTGTAAATCTCAGGTGATTGAAATAACTTGATAGCTGTGAGGTTTAAATTACTTGTAGAAAGATCTAGTAAGTAGGGGGAGTGTCTTAGCTAGAAGGAAGCTACATTTAAAGACTGCCTTAGAAAGATTTTGACAGTAGCTTGGCAGAAGACACCAGGAGAAAAGATTGCTGTGTGACTGAACTTCTCTGCTGGGACTAAAGAAGTACAACTCTTGTACTTGGAACTTTAATTTGGGGTAAAAAAAAACTAACAAACAAAAAAAAGTGTGTGTTTGTCTGAGTTAACTGAACTGAATGGTTATCTGAACAGTTATCTAGGTGGTTTCAGGTTTCAATGTTTTTATTGTTCAGCAATCAAGCCTTTACAACATACTAAGCACATAAAATTATATACAAAAAAAGAGAAGAAAAAAATATTAAATCTAATATTACATTTAAAATTTTAACACATAAAAATCCATGAACAAATTAATTGTCATAGGCAGAGAGACATTTTTCTTTGTGTTTCAGCACCTGATAAAAAAAACTTGAAACCATCTTAGCCTCCTCCAATGTCTGAGGGTGAAGAAGTATGAATAAAATATCATATTTTGCATTCACATATTTAATAAGAAAATCACTTAACAGATTAAACCATGGGATTTTATATAAAGGGTACTGTACCGTAATATGATAAAGATCTTCTTGAAAACCCTTATTACATCTGCAAAACTCCAAACCTGAATTGGGTGGAGTCGTCTTATTAAAAAAAGCATATTTAGAACAGATGATTCCCAGTCTTGCCCAAGAAATCATTTTTCTTTCTAACAGGGTCAGCCCAAGAGTAAGATATGTCTCTATAAATACATCAATTTTATTTTGAGCTAACTATCTGCCCTGACGTTGAGCTCTGAGGAGCTCCATTTGCTTATCATAGGCATGCCTAAGTATTTTCTTTTTGACATACTCCTTAAACACATAAGATATTGATATTGATTTCTCCCAATCTGTCCAAAGATGAAGTATATTAACACTGCCCAAAATACGTTGAATATTTTTGACCCAAGGAGACCTAAAATTCTATTTGTGCCAAAATAATTTTTCTCTAAGGCATAGTAGAGGCATAATATTAGTCTGTTGATTAATAATTTTGATCCAGTAACTCATGAGACGTACATCAATTATTGTAACAATAGGTACTCTACCCAATTCAGTCCTAGCTACAACATTAGAAGTGGCAAGTGGAACCTGCAATAAAGATTTATAGTAGAGAAAGTGGGATCTCAACCATGAAGGGACATTGTTGTTCCAGACCTCTGCACCGATACAAAAGAATAGGATTTATTTGGCCTACTTCGACTATCAATGCCGGCGAGACAAAATATCCTACATATTTCCTAGCAAAGCGTAAGAGAGCCTAACAATCAGTTTTGCCCTTATCCTTGTCTCTCAATGCTCTATCAATTTCCATTTGAAGCAAACTTCACCCCAAATAAATATAGGAGGATACCACTTCAATAAGTTCGTTATTTAAATAAATCCTTGGTTTAATTTGATGTCCTGTAAGGGTGCAAAATCAGCAGCTTAGTTTTTTTCATATTTATTAATAAGTCCAAATGTTTACATTTAGAGCAAAATTGATTTATTTTATTTTGTAAACCTTGAGCAGATAAAGCAAAAATAATCAGATCATCTGCATAGGCCAGACAATGTACTGAGATATTCTTCATTTTTGGAGAATCAAGAATATCTATATCTTTATAAGTCAGGAGGGCATCAATATACAAATTAAAAAGAAGGGGAGCCAAAGGACATCCCTGTTTAACTCCCGAAGTTGTACTGAAATAGTCAGAAATGTTGCCCTTATTATCATATCTAATATTTATTTAGTTGTTTAACCAGGTATAGCACACTAAGCTGAAAGCTTTTTTATAGGAGTGACCTGGGAGCACAAGGAGGTTAAGTGACTTGCTCAAGGTCACACAGTATGCAAGTGGAAGCTGTGGGATTCAAACCCAGGTCTGGTTTGCTGGATGTCACCAGATTTGCAGCTCAGAGCCTTAGACCACTGCGATATACTGCCTCCAATAGTAGCCAATGTTGTGTGAGAATATAACCTAATAATGGGGGCTAATAAATTTAATGGTACGCATCTATTTAATAATATCTCCCATAACTTGGCTCTATTAACCAAGTCAAATGCTGCAGAAAAGTCTACAAACACAGCATACAGCTTAATTTTACGAAATGATCTGTATTTTTCTATCAGATGGGCTAAAATGTAAATATTATCTATCATAGAACAATCCTTACGAAAACCTGCTTGAAACATCGATAAAGGGGAGTTTGCAGTTATCCAATCTTGTAATTTATGTAATATTATTTTAGCAAAGATTTTCCACTAATGTCAATAAGACTGATTGGGCGATAATTAGATGGCAAATGAAGTTGGCCCTTTTATGGATTGAACTATTATATTTCTTGTCCAAGATAATGGGATAAATCTCTCTTTTAAACAGATATTGAAAAATTAGTAAAAACTACCCAATAATTTAAGTGCCACTTATAAATTTCTCCCGGTATCAAATCGGGTCCAGGTGCTTTATTATTTGATAAATTCACAATGGCTTCTTCCACCTCTCCAAATGAAAACACTAACGATGTGTATTTCCCCCAATGTTAAAATTTTCTATCACATCATCATCGTTGGTAGACTGTCTATTAAATAGTAGACTATAATAAGATATCCAAGTTTCCTTGTGGATATATATGGGAGGTCTAGAATTCTGATCAGCTGTCCCCTTGGACACTAAAGCCCCAAAAAGCTTAATATCACCCTCCTTAATAACTCTGTACATAACACCCCATTGTTTTTCAATAAATTCTCTTTTTTTCTGACGGAGAAATTCTTTGTACTCCCTTCGCATTTTATTTAAATTTATAATTGCCATCTTACTCGGATTTTTTTTTTGTCTGCCTGATGGCCCTCATCAAATTTCTTTTCTCTCTCTTACAATACCCATCAAACCAGAATGCTAACTGGGGCTTATCACTATTAGCTGAGTAAATCAGTGTCTTAATCTGTTGATACCCTATGTTTAATAATTCACTGATCCTTTCACCTTAGGAGCCATTATGTACCTGCTGAAATAACTCGACAAAATAGAAAGATATAAAGGTTCCAAACTCCTTGCATCGACTCATTATTCAATCTTAACCTTTTCTTCCCACTAATTTCAATATTAGCAAGGGCTTATTGGGGAGGAATGACACTATCAGAAATCCTAAATCCAGCAAAATTGCTGCATGATAGCTTTCTGTTCTCATAGTCACATATAATCTCCTAGAAATGATAACTAAAGGAGAGCATAATATAAAATCAATTACGCTCTTACCAACTGGGAGAAAAAAGTGCTATCACCCAGCGATCCCTTCTAATCTCCCATTAAGAATCAAGAAATTGTTCTCTGTGATAAAAGTACTAAAACGTCTCCCTGCCTCATTTACAATCATGTCAGTTGTATTTCTTTTTTCCAAATCTGCCATATATAATAATTCTTGTAACAATGATAAATTATCGAATTCTGCTATCCTAGCGTTAAAATCCCCAGCTAAAATGACAGTATCTATCCCATTTGACTGTATCATTAAATCTATTTCCATCGATAGTTTGGACCAAAAATCATATATAGAGTAAGTGTGAAAATATGGTGGACTATAAATGTTAACAATCAGAACCATACAAAGGTCCCAGTTAACCACTACCATAAGGATCTCGGGAGTTGGAGAGTAACTTTTGATTACCCTTAATCCTTCCCTAATTTTGATCATTGTAACCAGACCTCTTTGTTCCTCTCATGTTTTCCCTTTAATTGCTGGCACAAAACTAGTTTCATATCCATTCAGGAAAGGAGATGTTAAAACCCATGTCTCCTGGAAAATAATCCCTTCATCCATGAAATAAAAGCAACCCTGCAGGATCCACAAACTTATTATGAGTCCTGCTATATTCCAATTAAGGACATTATAATCAGGGTTGCTTTCTGACCCCTTCCTGCTCTAATGAAGACTCATTACTTTGTATTTCCAAAAACTTAGTCAAGGTTGCATGGCTCTAGATTGACCTGGTGTCTCCACTCATTCAATTCCACCATGTAAATACCCACTCATCAATACATCTATTGCAAAGTAATACCAACTTGTACAGACCAATATAGGTTAATCTCTGTAATTCAAATATTCACTAAATTCTTACAGAGTATATGGGTTTTTGATAATAGTTGATGAAATAATCCACAATAATGATGGTAAAGTGTAACAGTTTCTCCTCAATATATCCAGCCCAAAAAAGAGATCAGTTGAGGGTTTCATGGGAAACTCCAAACTCCCAATTCAGTGTTACTAGGTAGTTTTGAATATATCATATATTAACATTTTCCTATTTTTGCCCTATTATAAGCATTTTCCAAATTGTTGACAGGTCACTGGTGTTGATAACAATGAAATCCCAAAAGTCTACCAGGCCTTGCTTGGCCCAGACCAGTTTTGCCATATCCATGTTAGGGGAGCATAAAGTAAGCTGAATTAGTAGGGTTGGAAGTATCCTAGTCGCCATAATAAGAGCATCCTAAGCC